>OY660876.1:23046094-24403594 GCA_962446985.1 Xyrichtys novacula | reverse complement strand
TTCTGTGAAGAGAGGGAGAGAAACGTGTCTGCAGTAACTGGTAACATTAAGAGGATGATACACAAGTCAACAACAGTCTGCATGAGGAGCTTATGCCAAGGACCTCCGAGTAGAAGTAGAAGGAGGGCGGGTGAATGGGTGGAAGAGCAATAGAGAAAGGAAATAAAGGGGGAGAGGAGGAAAAGGAGGAGAATTAGGGAAGAAGAAAAAAGAAAGAGAGACTGAGCAGAAATAAGAGGAGGAAAAGCAGCAATGGATAGAAAGAAAGCAGTGAAAAGGCTGGCAGGTGTAAGTATAGCAGAGGATGAAGTGTATAAGGTAAGAAGACGGGAATGAGAGAAAAAGGAGGAACAAAAAGGAGGAAAAAGACAACGCAAAGAGAGAAAGAAAGAAAGTGTCATTTTTTTTATTAATAACAGATCAGTAATATTGAGGACAATATCTCTCTTTTGTAAAAGTGGTCAATAGTGCCCTACACCTGCTCTGCAGAGGGAAGGAGAGCTTCTGTCTCTTCAGAGGACACTGATACACTATTATTACTACTGATGGTTGTTTTTTTCTGTTTTCACTCACTTCACTGTAAAGAGGAAATCCCTTGTGTCCTTTTATAAAAAAGCAAATTTGTCATAAAAACATATAAAAGTAACTTTGGCTGTATTCACACACAATCTTCATTACCTGGGCTCCTCTGACCATGCAATTATTACAAAGGGCGTCTGTGTTTAACATTTTGTGTGACTAATTTGTAAAGTTCAAATTCCAGCGAAACGTATACATTGGGTCACACAGAGGTCTCCTTATGACATCAATACAGTCAAACTTGGCATCTCAGGAATTTAGGTGGTACTCCTTAAAAGGTTTGTACAACTTTTCTGCTCTTTTCAGTCAAAATTGACAGGCGGTTTTTGACACTATAAACAAAGGGTTTTTAAAGAAAATTATGTGCAAATTCAGCTGGATCATTTCATTATTGTGATCTCTCCACAAAGACAGTAAACTAAAACCAGTTAAAAGATTCATACATTTTGACAGACATTCAGTTACCACAGAAATTCCATATCAGTGTTTTACTAATGACACATAGGGGAACTTAGAAACAACCATCATATAGTGAAAGAAAATTCATTTAAATGTCTGAATTCTGATCCAGATACACCAGAAAATCGGCTTTGAATATGACAGTGAGAAAGAGATGGTTTTCACATCCTCTAAACTTCAGGCTTAATGGAAAAGAAAACACTACAGTGAATTATTCTCCAACATCAAAAAAGATGTACCTCACTGACACCACATGCTTTTTAGCCAAGTGTTACCCACTCTGACATGTTGTTTAAACTACAAAAAGTGAGCTGCTCAGTTTCTTCTTCTTTAGAGAATATCTGTCAGGCTAAAAGCTGTAGAGTGTAATACTGCCTCCTCTGGTAGGGTGGATATTCTGCAGCACCTCAGCACTTAAACACACAACTGTCAGTGAATCTCCAAACTTTACTTCTCCAGTGAAAATCTGTCACAACACGCTGATGCCAGTAGGATAGTTATAGATCCAAAGAGCTCCTAAGTAATACTGATCCCATGCAAATACTGCTGAAGCAATGAAAGCATCACAACTTGCATCTAATTTCACCACCAAAGCTTGAACAAAAACTGGGTTATTTACGTCCTCAGAAGGTTGCGGAAACAATAAATCATGAACCGAGCATCCTGGATATGAGTGAGAAAGAAGGATCTAAAAAGACGTCGTAAAATAAAAGAGGAAAGCTACAAGGCTGACAAAGAGGACCAGAGTCACAAACTTAGGGGAGGGGGAGAAAGACAAAACAGGAGTTACAGAGAAGGAGGGGGAGAAAAAAGAAACCTGATAGGTTGAGAGGTTAAAGGGTTAAAAAGAAAGAAAGAAAGAAATGAGATACAGAAAGAGGAAAGGGAGGGGGGAAGTAAAGGAGGCTGACGAGGTCCAATAAGGACAGAAAAATGAAGATGAGAAGATGTTTGAGCAAGAGGATAGAGTCAAATCTAAAACTTGATTCTCAGCTCTTCATTGTCTTCAGCTCAGCATCAGTGTTTTTATAACATACTCCAGACACTTACTAACACACATTTATAACTTACCTTTCACACAACATACAAGTTCTGAAGCCAACATTAAATTCCAAAACAATTTAGTGTGTCAGACACATGCACTTAGGAGCATAAACACACACATACACACACTCTCACGGCCGCCTCCCAGAATAAGTTGCAGCCTTTAATTGGAGTGGTGTTTGTTGCAGAGAGGTGTTGAGCGTTGCTGTAATTGCCAGGCAGGCTGGTTGACGTTGCCTGTCTCTTTATTTTTTAAGGACCGGGTAATTAGGCACGGTGACTGCCATTGTGCCGCCACCGCCGTCGGTACGGGCGAACAGGTGTGGGAGCGAGCGCCGAAAAACACACGGTAAGCGAGGACGTCACAGACCAACTGCAGAGCGAAGAGAAGCAGGGCTGTTTACCAGAGCGGAGAGGTTTTACCAAGAGGTGCAGAAGATGAAGCACTGCAGCCTATTGGCTGATCGGAGGAGAGGAAACGAGCCGACTGTTTGAGTAGAAAACATAAAAGAGCTTGTGAATACGACTAATAACTCTACAGCGCTAGAAGTAAGTGATGCTATGACCCAAACATCTGCACACCTCTCACAATCCCACAGCTAATACACTGACGTTAGTGTGTTTACAGTGGTAACCTCTTTGGTTGTATTTGTGGCGTGCTAATATCAGCTTCTTGGCTCTTGGTGTAAAAATCCTCATAGTCCTGAGGAAATTGTGTTAAAACATCTATGACCTAAAAAAATACATACTGCTGCATGAGAAGTTCAAGGATCACCAATGTGATCATGATTAAACCATAAAGGAATTACCGCCATACACACTTTAATGGCATTGAATTCAATACTTAATATAATTCAACCACAAAGTCCAGTTTTATATTTTCACTGGAGAGAAATCAGTAAAGTGAAAACACTTGGATTAATTCTCTAGGGACAATAAATAACTGTATAGAATGAATTAAACAAGCAAAACATTATAGACTTCAGTGGAGTGTGTCCACTGTCACAGAAGCAGACACTTGCTTTGTTTTCTCATTGTCACTGGTGAATTACTGAGAAATACTTCTTTATAACTTTCAAATCTTAGGCTATGTACATACTTGCTGATTTTTGTCTCTGCTCACAAATATAAAATGGGAGTGGCAGGTTCAGACTTTTGTCACTAGGGTGGCCCGACACAGCATTGACCCCCAGAGGAAGTATTTGTTCACACATGAAAATTATATTCACCTTTTTTTCCTCCACTAATCATATTGACTATAACAATGCAGCATCATACAGATATTATTCTTTTTTTTTGTTTGTAAATTTTAAAAAATAACAGTATGGCAACATCAGCATCTGACCTCAAAAATCACGACTCAAAAGGATTAATGTCTAAAGGCATGACTTAAAAACAACTCCATGCATTCACTCACAATGTTTCTGAATTAAAACATTGCCAGAAATGTTGCTTAAAGGTTTGAGGGACTGGATTCTTTCTAAAAACTTTTGCAATTAATAGTTATAACAATTAATAAGTATTTTTTCTTCCATTTAAAGTCAAAAAGAAAAATGCTGCTCTGAAATGCAAGGAGGACTACAACTGCAACACAAAAAAATACCTGTCTCAGTCTAGTCAAACAGCCAATCACAGCTCAGGGGCTGGGGCGTCACATCAGATTTCAAGGTATTCTGCCTTCTCTAGTGTATTGAACTAGCTTTACAGAAAGTTCACAGTTGTTCCCAAAAAACACCAGGGCGCTTCTCGCCATTTTGACATTTATTGAAACTGATTGGATGCTTTTTACTTCAGATCACAACCAAAGCTCTAACTCTTATTAACAAAAGTCCATGTACATGTAAATAATCAATGCAGGCTAAGCTACAACTGAATTAACACACGAATCACTATCGATTAGCATGATGCTAATTTACATTGAAAAAACCATAGGGATGCTCACACTGTTAGCATCTTATTTTTTCTCCAACTTTTTAGAAATAAAACATCTTACGGTGCTTCATGTGATCATCTTACATAAAGTATGATCTTGTGGCAATATAAAACTTACAGGCAGATGTCCTTAAACAGCCTAATAACATTGTGCAGGATGACTTAACAGTGGCAAACTTTTGACATGGCTCTGTGCAATTCACTTTGCAACTACGGTCAGTCTAGCAAGACAAACCTCAAACTGAGGTGCGCTGTGTAACTACGGTACCCCTGATAGGACAAACTCAAACTCAGAATTTTGACTGCAGGGCTGTGAACAAGGGTTTCGTAAGTCAGTGGACATGAACCCCGCAGTTACCAACAATGACAGCAGAAAAATAACCTTCATTTTTAAGGCTGAGGCTCTTGGTTGTTCTGGGCAGACTATGAATAGTATCCAAAACACCTATGAAGAAGTCTTAGCCTCAATCCTTTGTCATGTCTGGTTGGCTAATTTGGTAAAAATGAAGTGGAAGTCAAACCATGAGGCTACAACAGATCTAGACGCTGTTCACATTTAATGTGTAGAAGCAGATTTTGCTCTCTGTCTCCCCCTCCACTCTTGACGGATAATGACTGGTTTTTACGCCGAACACTCGTTTCAGACAGGTAACCCACTGCAGGTGTTACAACAGATGCTTCAAAAACAGACACTCTTAGCTCACAAACAAGTCATATGAAGACCAGCAATTAAACACTTGCCATCCATCCATCCTGTCAGCTCGTTACACAGTGCTTCAGAAACACAGACGCTCAATTGTACATCACTTTCCCTCGCTATCTGAGGAAGTAAACCAACAAAACCTTGACTCCTTTATCTGATCCTTACACCCAGATTCAAGGAATGTCAGATTTCCTCCATCCAAGAGAGCAGACTGGAAATGGTGAAGATTTAAGTTTGCTGGAGTTACAACACTGACCATGATGGATTTGCTGAGTTTGTAAGTACAGAGGAAGTAGAGACGACAAAGGATCGAATGTTTTCAGGAATCCAATAGAGTCAGGTGAATAATGGACGTCCAAAAATATCCTGGCCATTATGAGGAGGCAGGTAAGGAAGATTATAAACTTCTCTTGTTCCATATCATCTGAATGAATGTACTGACAGGCTATAATAAAAACATGGATGTAGTCTCAGTGACTTCATTATAACCGAGAAGAAAGAGGCATGAAGAAAACCAGGGATGGTAATGTCATGAATAAAGAAACAAGCCAGTCATTAAATGTGTACTTTGATGTAAAAATGGTCCATTTAATATGGAGGTTTGATCTGTGTTTCTGCATGGACATTTACACTGTATTCAGCAACATGCAGTTCAAATGCAGACGTGTAGCTTGTTCTAGTACCATCTGTTATCAACTTGCCAGCTATCTTTCTGGTAGTTGAGCTCAGCCTACAGCAAGTGTAGATGGATAAACTGCCTGCAACCAATTCACAGAGACTCACGCTGTCCCCTTCCACTGGTCACTTGATCCTAAAGTACTGTCAACCCGAGCAGTAGTCCACAAAGTTTAGTCTCTTAGTAGTATATCAGTGTCTTCTATGAATGCATAGGTATAACCCAATGAAGGAAAAAGTGTTAAAGAAGTGGTGCTGGACTTTGGCCTATTGTTTGTGACTATTATTTAGTAGGTGTTCCTGCTTTTTCACCAACCATCCTTGTGATGGATGTGCACCATTGCTATTTAGATTAAAAAGAAAAAAAAAGCTGTCTATACTATCCGCCCTTCTAAGCTTGCAGAATGGCCACACAAGACCAAAGTTTACATTCTCATCTCTTGGGTGTGCCTACATCGACCAAAAAGGAGTTGACAAGCAAAATTTACAACTCAATCAAGCCGAGTTTGAGCTGGAACTTAACAGAAAATAAAAACTAAGCTAAACCCAACAGCTCAGCTCAGCTCAGCACGTCCCTGGATCCTCTTTGGGGAAAACATATGGAGCCCCGACTCGGTAGCGAGCCGGCCCGACGAAGCAAGCGGCATGTCAATCTCCTGAGCTTTGAGGAAAAAAACACAAATCCACTCTGAGTTCTCACAGACGCTAACCTTGAAATCACAGCCATTATTAGCAGAGTCATTATTAGCATTAGAAAAGCAAATGGGGCTAATAATATTTGCCATTATGGCTAAAAACGCCTATTAATCCCTAATCCGCACCACAATTAAGAGCATGGCTGGGTGTTTTTGTGAGTCGTTCTGCGCCTCCTCGTTGGGAAACGAGACAATTTAGCAGCCTCAGAGGCAGAGAGAAGTGGGAGGGTGAGGTATTAAGCAACTGGCTCCTGCTCTCCATCTCTATTTTGAAAGCGATCAGGCGGCGTGTTTTTGAGTGACAGGCGTAACAGAGGCAGATTTGACTGGATAGAGACAAGAGGGTGTCGGTGGGGGCGTCGCTCGCCGCGTTGAAGCGCGTTATCTGTCTCGGTACAAGTGCATCAAATCAAACGGCAGAGGGGATATTATTAAAGCAGCCCCCTTTTCTCTCGGCTGTGAACTGTGACTTAATAAGCTATGCCAATTAGGGGAACAAAAATCAGGCATGCCATCGGGGCTCTATCTATCCTCGCCTAAATTTCTCTGCTAATGCGTGAAGCGCACTGGCAGCAGCGTCAGGGCGGCTGTGTGTGAATCTGTTAGGCTTTGACAGGAAGAAGGAGAAGAAGAAGAAGAAAGAAAGAAAAAGGAACATATGTGAAATAAAAGAGGGAAAAACTTACTGACCATGGGGTAGTTCCTCATGGTTGATGTTTTTGGAAGCGAGTGATATTCCTTTCAATAAACTTACAAATTCTTCCCAACTTTGTCTTTACATCAAGTAAAAACAAATTATAAGTCTCCACTTTTAGCTTAATAAAGATTTTTAAACTTTTGGGTTTATCACAAAAATTCACTTGATTTAATTTTTTTTTCTTTTCGTGGATACGCCTCTTTCACAAATCTTCTTCTGACTTTCCATCAATGGTGCTCAACATCAAAAGTGACATCAGGGACAACCTGATCACACGCCTCACATCAAATCAATCTACAGAAACCAGTTTAGTGCATTTCACGTCTGCCTGTTGACACTGTGGCAAGAACAGTTTCCTTTAACTGGTTAAATTACTCACTTTATGAGAATGGAGGATATTTCTGATATTAGACTCTGTCCTGCAACCCGTGCAACGACGGCAGAGCTGGTGGAAGCATCCCTCAAGTTTCTGATTTCTGTGAAGTAACTTGGATCATAAGCAGTGGCAATGACAGAAAATTTACTACATTTTGATTGAAAGGTGTAGCAACTGAAAAAAAAGAGCTGAGCAGGGATCAAAATGCCAACATTTACATAAGAATCAACTCGATGGATCAGGTATGCACACGAAGGAAACACGACTAGGATAGACTCTTAGACGGTTGTCGTGGAAAATATATAAATTCAATGTGTTGTGTTTGTTCTGATGTGCTGCAACTATCAAAAATAAGAGCGACAACCTGAGAAGGTAAACTGTCTTCGTGTTGACAGACATAAAGCGTTCAGTTATTCCCACCTGAGGGGAAAAGTCCTAAAAGTCCAGGGTGTGTGGGGTTTGCAGTGATTTACAAGACCTGGATGAAGAGTCCAAATGTTCCCTCTGCTGTGAACGTTCAGTCTGATGTGAATTAGAAGAAATAAGCAGGCTGACGGTTTAACATGATGGGGAACTGAAATGTTTGGTTGAAGATGTAAAAGTTTATTAGTTAGCCGTTGCCAGGGAAGCATTAGTGACCGTAGAAAAGTGGGTATCCTTTTTTTAAGTGGTATACCTAAATCATTATCATTTCTAATGAAATGAGTTTTTTTTTTCAACTTATATTTGGTGCTTAGTGAAATGGTAATGGAGGAATGGAGACAGGAGTTGACCATATCTGCTGCATATCTGTGATGGGACATTATTCTACCATCCTAGTTCCAATAACCAATCAACGGCTGCATTTTGTTATTACAGATTCATCACATATGCTTTTTAAAATGTATATTAATAAAGCATATATTTTCTTTCATCATTTATTTATCAATTTGCAACCAGACTGTAATGATTACATGCAGATTCTTGATCAGCACGCTCGCTGGATCTGTAGCATTATTTATGTTATTAATCGCCTGTTGGGGGAAATTACTAGTAGCTATACAATTATTGATCCTTTTCAGTTAATCTCTGTAAAAATTTCCTTCTTACCTTTAGTCTTTTATCTTTTTCTTCTCTATTTTCCCTTTTTTTTAAATTTCCCTGTATACCTTCTGCTCTTTCCATCTTGTTTCTGCCTCTTCTTTCTTTCTTTCTTTCTTCTAACCTAAAGTCTTGAACCCCTCCTTTTACCTTTACTTTCTCTTTCTTTCTCCATCTTGCTCTCTTTTATTCATCCCCTTCCTCTTCTTTCTTTTTCTGTCTGCTTACACTCGAGGAAACATTTCCTCCATCTCTCATTGCCAACTTTTTGTTCCATGGCAACGAGAAGGATGATGGTTGCCCTCCCGCCCCCAAAGCCGCCTTCCCATCCCCCTTTTTGGTCCTAACAACATGCTCACACACAAGTTCATTTTCACACACTTGCATTCAAAATCTCTTCAAATCAGACAGACATTTCAGTGCTGAACACCGGTTCTCCCATAAACAGATTTGCACTCGCTCTCTTTCACACACACACATACACACACACACCTCAGTCCCCTTCCAACACCATTGACAGGGAGACAAACAGCGGATCTGAGAGGTTATAACAGCGTTAAAAAAAGAGGAAAAACACTGAAACCAGCCAAGACCTGAAATAGACGAGTGGCAGCGTTTTGACAGGCAGAGTGAAGCCACACAGGCGCTGAACGGCTTCATCCAGGAGGAGATTAGAAACACACACAGAGTTTGAAGTGTGCATTATCTTTCCAGGGATGATCCCGAAATAAACAACAACGGCAAAATCTCCCAATAATTAAAACGCCTAATCCACTTCCTGGTTGGTGATGACCGTGGGCTGAGCGTGTCAGCCAGGACTGCTGGGGATTGTGTAGCGTTTATGTTTAGACGCTTTTTTCGTGTTTAAAAGGTGAATTTATCACCAAAAAAATATGAGGAATTACATCGAACGAGGAGAGGGCTTCAAAAGTGAAATGTATTCACAGCATTGTGTGAAGGTTGTCACTTTAAAATTCAACCTCTACATGATTTCCATGTTTGTAGAAAAATGTCATTTCTTATCCTCAAAAGCATCAGATGAAGCAAATCCTAAACCTGTTTTTATCCTCAGCCTCTCTGTCTGACTGACATGTTATTTTTACACTTCTGTGTTCCTCTCTTTCATCCACGCTGCCGTCTCCTTTTTGTCCTCATTTTGCTGCTGATGTTGTCTTCTTAAGACCTGTTTACCAACCTCCACCTATTTTGCCAAGTATTTGGGGACAAATTGTGTTTTTATGCCTCTGAAAATGTTTGTATTATGACAAAATGCTGTTGCGTTACAAATTTCTCTTTCCGAGCCGTAGACCTCTTTTGTCAGGCTCTTGAAAAGAAAATCTTACATGACATTATGATGACCTCAATGTATTTCTTGTTTTTATTTCAGACCTCTCTTCTTTGTTCATCTTAATTTTGATGCTGTTTTCTTCTCGTTTAACTCTTTTTTTAAGTTGGCGAAAAACTGTATCTTGAGTTACTTTCATCTTCCACACTGGTGCAAAAGTTGCGTAACTATATTCTGATTTTTACTATATTATTTTCTTCCTCTTGATTGAATTTTATACACAAACTGAGAATTTCTTTGTCCATTTTTGGTTTTATTATTTAAAATTTTCAAAAGGTGGGGATGCTATTTAATCTATAAATACAAACAGATTTACATGGTTTACAAATTATTTAAAAATGCTCACTTACTCATAGCCATCTTTGTCATATTTTTACTTCACAATGTGCAAAATCTTTTCAATCGGTGAAAGGTCCGAACTGTACCCAGGCAAATTTGGTATCCAGACTCTTCTACTACAGACCCATGCTGTTGTAATACCTGCAGAACGTGACTCCTCAGTGCTCCTGTAAACAAGGCCCAGCATTAAAGGAGCATTCCCAGTTGTGTAAGTTAGCTATGCCATGGCACTCATACACCCTGACAAGCCAGGTGGTCCCTGTCTTCTTTCAACTGGAGGATAAATAAACAAATTTCTGTTCATTATTTTTTTTTTTCTTAGGGCATTTCACTTTTTCTTTTTTTCTGGGCCAAGCCTGGGCATCAATTAGTTAATAGACCTTGTTTTTCAAAAGTGATTTGAGTCCATGCAGTGATTTCTACTACAGAGTCATGTCTGTTTTTAATGCATGTCCAAACTTTCCATACTGTCACATTCACATCAAATGTGAGGATACATTTTTCAGCAAACATTTGTAACCTCAAGCTATTTATCATAAGTATTTCAAGTATTTGTAGGAAACGGACATTTGCAGCTGAGGGATCTTTTATGATGGAAAAATCTTTTTTTGATGGAGCATAAAGTGCAAGGGCATATTTTATACCCTTGGGCGGGGGTGTTTTTCTCTAACTTAAACCTTGATGCTAACTTTTTTATCTGGAGTCATACCTGTATTTAAAGTTTGTTCAATTTCAAATGGCCTTGTTTGTGTGGAAAATTGCTATATTTGTAAAGTTTGGCCTTTCAAAGCAGATACATTGAAAATGAGAAATATGGTTCTGTAGGAAAAACTATGATATATCTCATTAAGTGCGCCGTTTGGCTTTCTGTAACGCAGTCAAGAACTGTAGCAAGAAAAGCATCTGTTGAATACAAAAGCAAGATTTGTTTGACCAAGCTTGGAGACTAAAACATATTCAATTTTGACTTTTTGTAACATGCTACATCTTTCTCGGTCCAAGGCCTGTTTACAAGACAACATTACAAGATTTTATCAAAGGAGAAAAGCCCAATGAGATACTTAACCCCATCATCCTACCTCAATTTTCTGCAATGCCAGCTTAAAAACCTACAAAAGAGTTAAGATTGTTTTCGTAGTTTGTCCTTCAACACTTAAAAGTAAAAGAGGCTTTTCTCACGTTTTTATTTGCAGCTTTTGTCGGCATTATGTTGACCCTGAGCAGCTGATTAGTCAAGTTCAGGCCTTGAGCCACAAATGAGGTGACCTGAGTTTCAATAGAGTCAAATTATTTGACATAAATTGTAAAGATAATTTATTTCTCACTAGAAATACTAAAGTTTCTGAGTCTCAGTCATAAAACAAAAGTACCTGGTTTAAGAAGACAAGACATAAATGTTTCCAGAACCTCTACATGTACTTTTCTAGCATCCTAAGACAAGTCTGACACCTGAACCTGTGTGGACCCGGTTCAGTGTCAGCATGTCCTCGCTTCTGTCCTCGGCCCAGCCTTTGAAAACCGCTGCTCTTGTGGTTGTGTAGGTCTATAGAGTTCTAATTAGCTGCATTCACAAACAGCGGCGCGCTCATCAAAATGCCGAGGCCTGCAGAAAGCCACAGCAGGGGTGAGCACAGTGTGTGTGTGTGTGTGTGTGTGTTAGTGTGTGTGTGTTAGCGCGCGTGTGTGTGTTAGTGTGTGTTGCATCTTGTACATGTGGGCGTTTCCATGCGTGTGCACTAGAACCAGAGTGTGATTTGTGTGCAGGGACAAGTGCATGTGTGTGTGTGTGTGTGTGTGACACCAGTGTGTGTTCCTGAATCAAAAGAAGGAAAAACAACGAAATGAAGATTCACATCGAAGCAGCAAAACGAGGCCCTACAACCACTACAAATTCTACAAAAACTCTGCCTTTTTTCCCTCAAACTCGTAACATTCGTCGTCCTTTCTCACATTTGTATGCACGGCACAGGAGCAAACAACACCAGCGAACCACAGAGCACAAACAACAACAACCACACAACGAAGCAGTAAACAAAGAAGACGTCTCCACATCTCTCTGTTTTCCAGCCAACAAACAAAATGGCTTCCGAGCGCCGTTTAGAGGCAAATAAGACGAGCGGCAGAAACAGAAAAGAATTGCCTCGTTTCTGTGAAAAGCTTCCAGGGAGATTTTTTCTATTTAAAAAAAAAAAGAAAGTGTCCTGTTTTGAAGTCGAGAAACTGAGCTCATCTCATACGGACTGGGGATGTTATAGAACACACAGACTGTACAGCAAATTCTTGGAAAGCACAAGAAGGAAATGCAGCTCAGTCTGCAACCTGAAACATGATCACAGCAGAGATTTAAAATAAGTAGCAGTGCATGTCCAACCTTATCAGACAGCAAGGACCAACAAGGACAAGAGTGCAGAATCAAAGGATCGTATATTGTCCTGTGATTGTCTATATAGTACCCAAGGGGCTGGATTTAAGGTAGCACGTCCTTTTGTATTCATTTTAAATATCAGTCCATTCTCCCTCCTAACATGTCAAATATCTCACTTTGATCAGTCAGAATTTGTTTCAAAATACATCTATATGATCTGAGTAGATCACTGGTTTCAGCTCCTGCTTGAAGTTTTGCTGTCCTGTTAAGGCGAGGTGAAAGAAGATGTAGAAGAATGGAGCTGATTGGTAGAGAAGGATGAGTTGGACTGGATTTGGATTTCTGTGTGAGAGTGAGACTGCCATCTTCTTCTTCAAAATCAACTTATTTCACCAAAACCAAGCAACTCTGATACAACAGTTTTGTACATATGATAATAAAATAATACAGTTATATATACTGTGTACTTAAAAGACAATTTGAGGTGTCTGTATAAGTCCAGAAGATGGACTTGTTTGAAATGCTCCCATGCTCACCCCTCCCATCAGTAAAACAATGGTTGTGTTGTTGTTGTTCCAAGTTTTAGTATCAAAAGCATCTCCACACTGTAAATGTTTACTATTTCTGTCCTGTAAAAGCCTTATCAGACAGAAAAACATTTACAAATTTCATAAACGTTTGATATTCTACATTTAGAATAAACTTAATATGACTGCCATTTTCATGTATCAAGGGCACACATACCACCTGTCTCTTTTTAATTTTGAACACCTATACTCTGAAGCTCAATATCTCAAAACTCATTGTAATGCAGATAAAACCTTTTAACAGACATACTTTCCAAATCATAAATATCATCAGATAAAATATAACACACGTACAGATATTCAGGAAAATTATGATGTTGGTCCTGATAATGGGTCGAGGCCAATCATTAGTCTACCCTTAATGTCAACACTGTCCTTGTTGGTCATAATGGTTAGAGTAAAAATAAGAAGTTATTGCTTGTAATGATTAAGAAAAATCGCTAAAAGGAACAAGATTATTTGACTTTTCCAGTTTCTTATGATGAGAAAATGTCTTATTCTGTGAACTTAACTGGTACTTTTTTTTCTTACTCTGTTGGCAGAATTATTTTTTTCCTCAATACTAGAAATGCAGAGATTAATTTTCATATGAAATATCTTAAAATGGGTTTTCAGGTGAATGTGGCTTAAATGACATTTCTAAACCAGATGTGAGGCCAACTTCAGTTTTTGCAGTTCATGGTATGCCCTCCATGAAGTAGACAAAGGCTGGTTTTCAGCAACTATTCTGCATCACAAAACTGTCCTAATACAAATGACTTTACTTTATCTGACCAAATTTGTCTGGCCTTCAAATTGACTGAGTGAAGAATTTTAAAAAGGTCCAACTGGATCAGCTTCATCTGTAAAATAGTCAACCTAATGCCACAACACCTTACTCAACACTTTTTCACATAGTGACAAGAGGAATGAGTAAACACAAATGTAGACTGGCTGACCTATTTTTAATGACTTTAAACCCCCTGCTAATGTGCTTGTGAATGTGTGAAAATATAGCATTGATTAACAGAGAGAGTATAGAAACAAAATACTTTGACGACTGATCAACTGACTACACAGTTAATCCTCACATTTATTACATTTTCAAAGCTGATATGTCTCACCGCCGCTGAAACCAAACTGCGCACTCACAAGGCTAGAAACACCAGTGTGCAGAAAAATACTGCAAGTTGATCTCCACAATACACTCACACGGAGGCAGGAAAGAATGAGAGCAGCAAGTCAGAAAAACAGGAAGTCTCCTTCAGGAATGAACTGGGGCAGATGAAAAACAAACTTGTTGCACCAAAATAAAAGCCATTTGAAATATCACAACATTACCCACTTTGAGTATTCTGCACCACAGCTGTTTTCAACAATGCAGCAACAGACACAATGATTCAAAAGAGCAAAAACTACCATGCAAATATGTATCAATCCACCCCTGAAAATAGTCCCCAACATATTTGCTATACCCTGCCAATAATTAGAGGAAAATCATGGGGCTTTTTAGGCATTTTTTGGGTTGGAATTAATAATATCAGGCCAGAAAGCCAGAGTCTGTTATGAGTAAAAAGACACCATGTGATCAGACCGAGTCCCATAACTGCTTCAGACACAAGTACAAAGTTTTACACAAAGAAGGCATCATGCTGCAAACTACCAAGGTCATATACAGTATTCAAAAATACATAAGCAGCATATTTTAAAAAAAATCACCTCTAACTATAAGCAGCCCTCGAAGCAAAACAGCTTAAACCCCCAAAAATGCATCTGCATGTACAGAACATGGTAAATTCAAACAGCAAGCAAAGTAGCGACGAACAGGTGTAAGAAGAGGGAAAGAAGAGGGAGAGGAGGACGGCGGGCAGGGGGGGAAAAAAAGAGGGAGAAGGATGACGTACTTGAGCCAGAGAAATGTCCGCTCCCCAGGGAGGTCGGCCCGTTCTTTCCACTGCTAACAGGAGGGGAAAACATCTACAAGACAAATAGAGCACACATTACCTCCGAGAGCACTGACACTGCAGACAGCAAGACACATCTCTACAGAAACATCACTGCAGCTACACACGAAGAGCTTCATTCCAAAATGCTGGGCCCAGATTTGACTGAAAGATGAAGCTGCCAGAGTCCCAGCAAACTACAGTCTTCAAGGAAATGTCCTAAATTTGATGATCATTCAGTGGTCTTTCTTTTTAGCTCATCAGAAGATTTGTTATGCTTTTAAAAATTTAGCTTTGGATAGAAACTCTTCTTGCAGATGTATTAGGAAAACTAAAAGGTCCATCATCACTGAGGCTGGGTATATTGTAAACTGTTTCAGTACCAGTAACAATATGGTACTTGTGCTACCAAAATCTCAATGGCTTCCTCCGATGCTGTTATGGGTCCAAGGTCAAGGCCATTGTGTCCAGAAGCAAGTCACACATCAGGATGGGTAAGTCGCATGTTAGTCTAAAGCAAGCAAGTTCTGAGTGGAGCTGGAGTAGCTGAGTCCGAACAGGCCAGAGTTTGTAACCTCATCAGGAGACAGTTATGAATCAATAAGTCAAGAGCAATTAAATCCTGAACACCCTGGCTAAAAGCAAGTCTTAGATCACTGGACCCCCATTGACTTAAGTCCGAAATGTGTTTGTCCTATGAAGTCACCATAGTCCTGAGTTAATCCAAAAAAGTCTGAGGGAAGTACAATCTGAGTCAATTTGGCCTCTTGTAAGTCATTGGTGAACAAGTCTCTCCATGTCTGTAGTTAACCTGGAACAAGTATGCCCTGGGTAAGTAAGTATACAGAAGTTAAGGCCCCCAAATCCCAAGTTTAAGTCTACAAATAAGCCCAAAATAAGTTTATCCAAGACTAAAATTAGTCTAGAGAAAGTAAGGCCTTTGGATCCTGGTCCTGAGTTAAGTTGAAATGAAGTTGAATGTTTAGTCCTTGGGAACAAACTCAAGACAAACTCCAGATTTAGTGAGCCCGGAGTAAGTTTGTATGAAGTCATCTGAAGCCTGAATAAGTAGGATGTGAGTAGGTCTTGGGTCTTGAGTATGTCTGAGGCAGCTTGGTCTTTTCTGACTTTTAAAACATCTTAAGTCCAGAATTACCTTGTCCTAACTAGTAAAGACTGCATAATCAAGTTGCGGGTTGTAAAGTCCTGAGCAACTTTGTTCTAATTCATTAAGTCCCAAGTCAGAAAAGCCCCAGTTACCTCCTACTATGTTGGTACCAAGTGATGAGTAGGTCCAAATCTGCCAGTCCTGAGCTACAACAAACTCAAGCCTGCATAAGTAAATTGAGACTGGACAAGTACTGAGCAAGAGAGTCCCAAGAACGCAAAGTCTGAGTTGCAAGTCTTAGCCTTTGGTAAAGTCAGTCCAGAATGAGAAGATGCATTTCCTGGTAAAGCTTGGAAAGGCATGATGGGAGTAAGTCAGTCCTGATTAAGTCCCAAGGGATAACACTCAATATACTCAAACAAGTCCAGAACAAATCTTGGACATCCTGGTTTCTGTCAACTGAGACAGCAGGGAGTCCAGAATAACTCAGTCCTGAGTAAGAAAGTCAGGACTCAGGTAAAGCCTGCAAGAGCAAGATGGGAGAAGATAAGTCTTGGTTGGGTTAGGCACACATCGTAAGCCCAAGTAAAAAAGTTCAGAGTTCATTCCAGAGCAAATCTTGGGTTGGTAAGTCCAAGGTGATTAAGTTCTGGGTTAGTAAGGCCAGAGCTCAAGTGGGTGGAGAACAAAAGTCCACTTTAAATGAGTTCTACATTTTAAAAAAGTCCTGAGAAAGAAAGTCTTTATAGCAGAAATCCTAGGTAAGAGGTCTGACTTCACTGGGCAAGAGTGGATCCAGATTAAGTAAGTCCAAAGTCGAGTCTTAAGCAAGAGCAATAGCATCTAAGTCATGTCAAGTCAAATTGGAAGACATCAAGTCCCATGCCCAGCACATAGTCATAGCCAACCAGTCTGGAATATGGACAAGTGTTTGACTTTTTAACACCTTAACTAGTCTGTGACTTTTGGAAAATTTAATAAATATCTTTACACTCAAAAGAAAAAGTTTCCACTTTTTCTCGTCAAATTTACAAAACTGTATTTGATTGGCTACCCATAATTCATCAAAGGTGAATAAAAATATAAATAAGTTTCAAAGTTTTTAACACTTTCAGTCTGATGTCAAACAATTTATGATGTGGGGCAGCTCTGGTCCAGCTCCAGTTTGATCCTACCTTTTAGTAATGAGAGTTACTTGATTACATGGATGTGTTTACATTCAAAACCTTTCAGATATTCAATACCCAGCCTGAATGATCACAGACCTTCAGTTCAGAGCTGAACACAGATATGAAGAGTTCAATTTCCAAAACACAGTGGGAGCATATATTTTTGAGAGGCAGGCAGAGATCAAATCCTTCAATTCAGCATCTGTGGAAAATAAACAGGGTCATTTAAATCACCTGCTCATCTTTAATACAAAATGCATTCAGAATTATCACTTTGGTCAAATGTAGCACGGCTCATTTTGGAATGAAAAGCTTCATATCTACTTCATTTCTGACTTTAACACATGAGATAATCATCAGAAATAGTGACCATCTGCTCTACACATCTACAGGAAAATCAAGGCTTTGCTACGACGGAGACTGAATGCTAACTGTAAGAGCTACTGTAAAGCTTCATGAGGAGACAGCTCACACTATCAAACCCCGATAGATAACCTCTCTGGATAAAAATCAGGCCTGTGTGTCGTTGTGTTTGATGGTGACAGCTCAGTGATATTAATACACTCAGAGAGCTTCACACGTGCAGATCCTGAAAGCTTAGCAGGACTTAAGGCTCTTTTATTTTCATTTGAATTAAACACAATATAAGTCAAATAAACCCTGAGTAAAGCTTCTTCTTTCTCTCTTTGTTCTTCAGCCTTTAGTGAGGCCTTTAAGTGCAGTCAAGGCAGTTTTGCGCTCTACCTCCCTCACGGCTGCACCTGATGACGAGGGAGCAACTGTTCGCAAGATAAAAGATCTTAAATTCTGATATTCAGCAGGTCTATCGATATCCCAGTCGAACCCTCTTTTGAGCCGCTGGTGTCAGCTTGTGGGCGTGCGAAGACAGATGATCGCATAAATTAATGTGAGCGGCCTGCGTCGATAATGAGAGGAGACGCACTCTGGCTGCTGCTGTTGCCCTTCTTTGTTCGAATGTTTTCAAGAAGGATGTTTTTGACAGTCTGAGTGACAATTTTTGGAAACCTGGAAATCAAACACAGGATGAATATCTGCTGTGTACCTGTGATGTTTAAAAGGGACTCAGGGTTGTATCCTGACTTGAATATGTTCATTCTTATTTCAAACATCTACGTCACTAAATCATAAATCTATTTGTTTGAGGCGACTATTGCTTTCATGCTCTTACATTGTTGTTATTAAGAGTGTTGTGAGTGTTGCTAAATATTGTAATTGCAGTGGTGTCATTAGATTTTTCTGACCTTTAATACCACAACAGAGAGAACACTGTTTGGTATATGGAGGCCTCGTCCGCATATCATCTTAGTAGTCATAAAACCTACCCATCCAGAGTGTAGGATACACTCTGACATTACAGGGATGTTATTGTTGAAAATAACACAATAACAGTCGGTAATCATCCTGCAGTAATCAGAGATTATTACCGTTTGTGCAAAATCATTACAGTGCAGCATAAGGGGATTGTTAAGCTGCTTTTTTTATAACTTTTGAATTCTGTTAAATCTTTATAAGTCTCCTTTAATACTGATACATGGTCAGTTATAGTGTGTGCAGGCCTAAGCTATGATATGATGTCTGCCTGTTGACATTACCTCAGAGATTTAGAGCAACGTTTGAGAATTTTCTTTCATTATTTTTGCCCCTCGTGCTTAAAAATATCATTTTTAGTTTGGCCTTTTTTTAAAACAACTTAATAATCTTGTGCTTTACCTAAACTATTCCACTTCCAGTCACTCTCATTGTGCAGAAGGCCTACTCTGAGTTTTAATTTTGATGATTCTGATAAAATTCTTGCAGAAAATACAATATTCCTGCACAATTCAGAAAATTCCTCTCCTGTATTTGCATCAATTTCAGCATAACTGCAGAACATATATTCTCTTACATCATTGTGCCCATGCTGTGTCTACATTTCCTAAAAGGATTAAAGTTAGTCCGTTTTTTCTTTTCAATTTGGGGTGTTTCTGATTTTTTTTCTCTCCCTCCTCCTCCTCTTCAGACCAAAGTTGCTCCCAAGAGGAGGAGAGGCGCAGAGAAAACATGGCCGAGAGCGGGGGACACAGTTTCCTGGCCGTCAACTTCATAACTGTTCTGATTTTAAAAGACACTAACTTTAAAATGTGGCGACGAGTTTGGACATTTCACAGCCTGCTGCAGGAACATTTCATCTCCGCTGATAAAGTGACACATTTCCCCCTGTCTGCCTGTCTGTCTGTCTGTCTATCATGCAGGTTCATGAATTAACATCGAGCCTCTTTTTTTTGCATCTAAAATAAATGTACAACACGGTGCAGGGTGCATAAACTCACACAGACATAAAGGAACATTTCATAAATCCTCACAACGGCAAAAAAATCAGGCTACACATGAAGGAAAAAAGGACTTAAAATGAGATATACTACCATGGATGTTGGGAACATTTTCAAATCGCTGTTTCGCATCTATAAGACAACAAAATTACTAATGCAGCATCAAAATTCTCTGCACACACACACACACACACACAGAAAACAAAAATGAAAATTACAAAACTAACAATATGCACTGACTTTTCTGCAAGTTTGTTTACGTCAAAACTCAACTTTTGTGCAAATAGTTGCAGGACTGAGTGTAAATATGCAGGTTATGTGCCTTTGCAACTCAAAATCTTAACAGTGCTCGTTGTATTGGAGCTTACTGGACGCCTTTAATTTCTCTTTGCGGCTGTGCTGTCATCATACTACTCATTAAATGTGTAATTTAAGGGAAAAAGAAGAAGGTGCGTTCGCTTACCGCGCTGAAATCCAGTAAGTCACTCAGTTCCTTGTCTGTTCCCAAAGCTGCCATCCGCTGTTGATGATGCATTTTAGCAAAATCGCACGGACCTACAAACATGAAAACAAATGGAGAGATAGATAGATAGAGGAGGATAGGTGGACAGACTGATAGATGGAGAGATAGAGGGAGGGAGAGGAGAGAAGAGAGGAGGAAGACCTCGGCTGTTTTTTGCGCACCGCTCCGCTCCCGGATCTTTTTTTTCCTCCACAGCGAAATAAATCCAGTGAAACAAGCTCAAAGCCTCGATCACAAATCTAGTTTTCTTTCATCCCCGGAGCTCAGTCCCGGGTTCCTGGTGTTGGCAGCGGGGGATAAATCACCAGAAAAAAAACTGACAGGAAATAAAAGACTGGGGGGGCGACAGGACGGGAGTGTTTTCGCGTGTGTTTTGGTCTGTTTTCCCAAAGAAGTCCGACCTCTCCGCGCGAAGACGCAGCTCGTCCGCCGCGGCTGAGCCTCACACACACACGATATAAATAAATAACACGCCGAGTCTCCGCGAGCCTCCCAGGGAAGAAGAAGAAGAAGAAGAAAGATCACCTCAGAAAACGTGTTGGGTTTGTTCTGTATCAATGTATCAAGGGAAGAGTCCAGGCGGGGTGAGCGCTGCTCCTGGACGGGCTGACGGTCCCCTCCGCGCGGCTGCGGGTGCTGTAGATTCCCGGGTACGCAGGACGGATCCCATGTGCGTCTGGCACAGCCTCGGTGTGATAAATGTGTTCGTGCGGCCACCTAGCTTACATTCTCGTCAAACACCGCCGCGCAGAGCTACCGAGCCGCTGCTGCTGCTTCAGAAGAGAGCGGAAAATATGCGAGAAAATAAATAAAAATTAAAGAAAAAATTGGTTTGTTTGTTTGATTGATTGGCTGATTGGTGCCGTGATTGGCTGCTTTGATTTGGATCGGGTTAATTGGGCCATTTGGCGATGGAAAGGTGAATTTTTGCCCCTCGGGAGTTTGATGAGCTGCAAATCTGAACGAACCAGGTCAAATAAAAAAGTTTTTCAATTTCTTGACATTTTATTTATCTTGAATTCATAAGGAACTCTTTTTCTTCTACATTTGAACTGCTTTGTTTTTAGAGAAGGACTTTCCTTCCACGCACATCTTCATTCAGGCATATCTCCAAGTGTACGTCTCTTACTTCTTTAATCCTTTGCGCATATGTTGGATTAAAAAGTGCATTAAAACAGGTGAAGAGCTGACCTGCATGGTCACCCCCCTATGGGTCACCACTCAAACCACAACAGCACCAAACCGCCTCTTTGGCAATACTTTACAGTACTGTGTGTGTGTTTGTGTGTGTGTGTGTTTGTGTCTGTCTGTGCGTGTGTGTAGCCCACAGCCTGCTGGTGTAAAATGACTGGCCTATTTCTGTAAATTACAGCCTGCATGTGCGGGTCTCTCTCTCTCTCTCTCTCTCTCTCTCTCTCTCTCTCTCTCTCTCTCTCTCTCTCTCACTAGCAGAGAAAAAGCCAGCAAAAACACACAGGTGCAGGTATGACATAAAGGCTTATTTGTTGCTGTGTAAAGTGGTCCTGCCTGCTGGCCCTTCACAGCCTTTCGCTCTCAGACAAAGTGAAAGCCATGTAACAGCTTCTATAGGAAGCAGCGGAGAGCAAAGATCCACTTCTCACGAAATACAAGCGCAGCGAAGTTTTTAATTTGTGCTTATGCTGCAGACATGGGTTCATTTAGTCAACAGCTTTTATGAGTCCTAGGACAGTGGATACAAACAACACCTGTACTCTTTTTATCCACTTTTTCAGGTCAGGACACACCAGACGGAAACAAGGCAGACCCCAACCCCGATCATAGACCAGGGAAAGTAGAAAACCATGACAAACACTCAGAGCATCTAGGTTATCAGGTTTACTGTAGATCGCTGAGGGACTTTAAGCTCAATGATAACTTATCAAGGATATTGAGCGATAAACAGAAACATAAATCAATGGTATCAAAATGACCAAAGTAGACATACTCTTATTTATTTAATCAGATCAGCCTTTTACTTTTCGGTTATGATATCGCTGTAAAAAACACCACATGATGCAATTAACCTCTTAATGTTAATATTTATATACTCTAAGTGAGTGTAAAACCCCTAAACTTTTTTTAGACAAAATTTAAAGTTAAAAAAAAGTCTTAAAAGTAAATAAATAGAAATAAAAGATGTGGAGAAACTGTTGGCAGAGGTCTCCCCCTGTCACAGTTTACAATCAGATCTGGTTTGTTGCCAAGTTCAAGCAGAGGTCAGACTGCACAATCGTATTTTCTGTTACGACGGACGGTCACCAAAACAGAGCATCGTCAGAGCTCACTCAGCGTCCGCTGTACAGAGAGGGGATTTTTTCTGTGACATGTTTGTTTTTTCTAAGATAAAGTTATGAGATCAGCCAATCAGAGGCATGGCTGACTTGACTGACAGGCAGGCACATTGTAGAAGTTTGCAAGGAGGCAAAAGGCTCGTCTCTGATAGGTCAACAGAAAGTGAAGTTGGGTCAGCATAACCAATATTTCCTGAATCTCACAATACCAACTTTATCCTTCTTTTTTATTTCGTTTACGTTTGTGAATGTTTCATTTGAGTGCTTTCACAGGTCAACGTCACAGTCGTCTGAGAACACACCACAGAAGATAGAAAGAAGAATGAAGGTTAAGACTTTCAGGAGGTCATGAGGCGTCACAGATGCGGCCTCGATCGTTGTTTGCTATTAAACAATACATGGTTAGAGTTTTGGATTTCAGGGTTGATGGGTCTTAAAACTCTGGGTATGCTGGACTGGGCTGCTATCATGCTTTAAACAGGTGGTCTGACCTCGGCCTGACATCCAAAGAATCTGTCTTGGTGTTTTGGTGAAAAAGCTATGATCACAGAGGCAGGAAAGAAAAATAGAAATCAGCAGCACTTCCATCATCAGGGAATTTTTGTCAATTAAGATAAAACTATTAAAAAACATCATAAACATGTAAAACAGACGAAACAGAAGAGCAGTAGAGGATTGTGCATGACGATAGTGAGCTCAACAAGTTTAGAGATGGTGTGCAATGTAACGCTGCGGTCAGGCTGAACGTTTTAATCAAGATTGTGGTCTGATCCTGAATCCCTGAGGTATCAAGTCTGAAGATAGTGTTGACTCGAGGACTGTGCCATAACAAACTCCTGGACATGACCACAACACTTCATCTCTTGATCTGTTCCCTGTCAGCGATACAGTACAGAGCACTCGCCTGGTAAAAGTTATGAGCGTAAACAAACCATGGTGCTGCGAAGGCGGAATGATAAAAGTAGTGCTGCGACATGGAACTACAAAAAAGAGAAAAAGTTCATCAAGGTCTGGCAACAACATCCCCGCCTTTAGGAAGTGTCGTCAAGGGACACATGACAGTAGACTGATTAAGGATAAACGTCAAGAAGCAGCAGAGACACTTCTGTAACTCGCTGAGTAACTGCCGTTAGCATTTCCATTGTCATTTAGCTGTTTCCCTTATCCTTCCTGTGTCATCTGGTCATCATATCGTCTCTCATGTCTGTTGACCAAGTCACGGCACAATTTGGTGGTTCTGATATCGCCAAATCTGACACACTGACTGGGGTGAGAGTTCATGTAGTCTGACTTTGGCACATGCAGACAAAACTCATGTCTACTGATGGGTAAAGTAACGTATAAGGAATGTTTAAAGTCTGTTAAGTCAAGCTTAGTGATAAACTCCACATCCTGAATTTTTTTCACTGTGAAGAGCCAAAAAAGGTGATATGAAGCTTTTGTGTGTGTGGGTGTGTGTTTGTGTCCTTGTCCCAGTATACCAGTGTCGATCGAGGATTGTTTTATTGACAAAAGCTTGTCCACCTCTGTTGCAGCAGGGGTACAAATTTAGGACATACTCAGGTGTCAGAGTCCTCAGAGGAGAAAGCATCAAGTCTCTGGAAAGAACAGTCATGTGTCAGACTTCAGATCAAGTGGCCTCAGACCAAACAGACCCAGACTAAACAGTTTCAGATACACTGACCTGGGAAAAATTGATTCAAACCACTTTTTTGTGTGTGTGTCCAAAATGGAATTCATGGGACATCATTTTTGACATCCGAGGTAATTTTGTTTGAGTCCCAGTTGGTATTAATCTGATACAAGACTGTGTTGTTTTTACAGAGACTTGATGTTTTTACATCTGCGGTCTTTCACCTGAGGACATCCTAAAATGTTCACTGTACAGGTTTCGCTGTGGGCCGTCTCCTCATTGACTAATCGTTTGTCGAATGATAAAAACACACAACTTTACAGCTTTTACCATCTGTACACACAACCCCACAGCTGTCTCTTTTTTACATCCCTTCTTATGTCGAGATTTTCTTTACTATCCTTTTTTCTACTACACATTTATGTTGCTCAACTTCTGGGTCTAAACTCAACATGTGAAGTGTTGTCCATGCACACAATCTCAAGGCGGTTTTCAGTCTGACTAAGGTGAACACATGGAAGAGAAAACCAACCCTTAACTGTATCCTCTGGGTATGATTGTCCAATTATGAGAAATTCAATTGAGTTCAGTTTCAGTCAGATTAACAGGTTTCTTGTGTTACAAAGGTTTGGTTTCAGCCTGACCAATAAATCTAATAAACTGTTTTTTTTAAACATGTAACATACACTGAATTTGGGGTCAAAGTCTAGTTGAGCCCTCTAGCTTTGGAAATCTGGACAAGGTGGTATAGGAAAAAAAACACAACTGAAAAAGTAACGTTGAGGTTACATGGAAACTTGTGACATCTGCGGCCAAAATGTTTTCCTTAAAATTAAGCATTATCCAGCAGCTTCCAGTAACTTTTTAAAATGCCACTTACTAAGGTTTCAAATGAAAAAAGCTGATCTAGAAATGAGTCTACCAGATCGCTCAGTATCAGACATGTTGGCTACGTTTCAAGGCCCAGCCTGCCGTAAAGTGAACACTGCCTCTGTTTTTTTTATAAAGCCAAAGACATGAATGAAGACTGGATGGATGAGAGGAAGAGAAAAAAATGAATTAAAACCGTGATGGTGCTGGTGGTCAAGGAAATAGCAGGTCTGAGTCACTGGGAGGAATTAATGGAAGAAACACACACACACACACACTTAAAAAAACACACACGGGCACACACTCCTGCAGTGAAGCTGTGCAAGCAGACACACATTAAAGGCATGCAACCACACATACATATTCATTTTTTTTTCTTTCACACACACATACACACACAATCCTGCACAGACACACACACACACACACACACACACACTCTCCGCCCCTCTGCGGTCTCTAGCTGTGTGTTTTTGCCAAACACCTGTGTAATCGTACAGCTGTGGAGAATGCTGGGAAAGGACCGGGGGAACTGAACACCGCACAGCTAATACCCTTTGATTCCACCCGGATCACTGAGTGTGTGTGTGTCTAAGTGTGTGTGTGTGTGTGCGAGTGTGTAAGTAAGTGTGCAAAGTGTGAGTGCTTTTGGAGATTTGAGGGAAAGAGAGAGGAGTAGATGAGTGTTGGCTGGAGTTTGTTTTGCGTTTGTGTGTGTTGTAGTGATGGTGGTTTGTGTTTGTGTCTGTTTGTGTGTGTGTGTGTATAATCTGTCCCCAGTATCACTATTCTGGAACATTCCCCCATCCTCCTTCGCCTCCTCCAGCTGTAGTCACACCATCCACCACAAAGGAAGAAGCTGCCGTCGCTTTTTTTCAAACAGAAGCATTTTCATGTTTACAAAAGTTTTTGCCATTTCAGCAAAAAAAAAAAAAAAAAAAAAAATCTCAAAGGTCTGCTTCAGCTTCGTAAAAAGAAGCGCTCTGGAGCACTTACATGACACATCATCCAAACAATATCAACCTTTTCCCCTCATGGGTTCAACACTTGACTCTGTGCAAAAACAGCTTGTAAGAAAAGATCATTTCATAAGTAGCTTGTTAAAATATAAGATTGAATTTCTGAGCGTTCAGGAGCTGCACAGGCATGGACCAAATTTTGATTTCAAGACACATAACCTAGCAAACAGCACATCTCGCACACACAGTAACAGAGGAGGCAATACAGCCAGCGGGTGGATGGAAGTACAAACCCGATACAGGGATGTAAATGAAACCTCCGCTGATGTGACGTTATGGAGGTAAAATGAACACCGCCCTCCTGTAAACTTACATCTGCAAATAGCGATGTTCACAGACTGACTCTTACGGGAAACTTGCAAAACACTAGTCCAGCGGACATGGAATGACTGACAGCAGGGATAGCCAATCACACATAAACATTTACCAGTTAGAAGTTCTCACCTGATAAATAAGTTTGTTTGTTTTTTTCCTTGGGACAATTTTAATATAGGATCTTATTGACACAGCAGCTACAGTTCAGTTCATTAGTAGCTTTTACCTCCGACAAAAATTTTGATCAATAAAAACAGTTTTTATCCTCGAAATATGAAAATACATAAAAGTAAGACTAAATGAGCACACAAGGATGTCCTGCAAGTCAGGGGTCCCTCCAACACCAGTTTGAGTTTGAGACCTTGCATATGCTGCTGTTCAGTGTATCCTCGCTCCAAGGAGCCAAATATATACTCAGACACTAACATTGTCTTTAGTGCGTCTGTCTGTGGTGAACATTAACATACAGATCAAAACACGTCTCTTATAAAATCAGGGTGTATGTTGGGGAAAGTGGTTTCTACAGCCTGAAGCAGCATAAACTCTATTAATGAGCCAAAATCACTTCCACATTTCAGTGGACTGAGAGCCTCACCTGCTCACTCAGGTAAAGGTGACGATTATTAACAGCTAAAGACCTGCAGAGTAACTGAGGCTCCTTTCAGAGCGAGACGCTCTGCAGGTGTCAAATCTCACTGCACAATTCTGGGCTGGTTTGAGTCAGAGAGTGTGAGTGTGGATGGTTCTACAAGGCAACGTGTGTGCGCGCGTGTGTGTGTGTGTGTGTGTGTGTGTGTGTGTGTGTGTGTGTGTGTGTGTGTGTGTGTGTTATCCATAGCCTGGGTGTTTTTTGGGATAAGGAGGCGGGTGCCAAGCAGATGGTTTACACAGGTGTCTCCAGTATGTATGTACTGTATGTGTGTGTGTGTGCGCGTGTGTGTGTTTGTGAGAGAGGGAGGGAAAGAGAGGGAAACTGGTTGAGTAAAAGAGAGAAAGAAGGAGAAAGAGAGAGCTGGAGGGAGACAGCTGAGGTCAAGTTCAGGCCACTTCCTCATGTTTACCAAGTGAAAGTTGTCCTCTCAGCGAGTGCAGGTTTATCCACTGGTGATTAAAACAAATTGGTTACACCTATAAAACCACCTGTACTACAAACGTATGAAAGGATTTGTAAAAACTAGATCTTAAGGCTAAGACTAAGGCTAAGATAGAAAAGTGGGTTTAGCGTCTTGGGTTGGTTCCATCGTGTTGTCCAGTAATTAGATCAGACAGATTATCATGATTTTCCTTCCTTCCTAAAGACCACTCCTTCCACTGCAGCAGGTTTTAAAGTTTTGGTTGTTAGATTTAGGCGTCCTCATTAATCATTATTAATAAACTTAAAGAAATGGTGATGAAACCGGTTATCTGTTTAACCCCCTTTGTCCTGCCTAAGACTAAATATAAGTCAATAAAATCCTAAAAATGGTCTTAAATAACATAACAGTTTAGTATTTTTACCTTCTTATGATTTATTAACCTCAAATGTAGGTTGGCGTGTTCGAGTCCAACTTCTGCTGACTGGACACGGACGACTCACAGCAGCCATGTGGGAGCACATTTGAATATAACTATTGTGCTTAAGTGCAATGTTGAGAGGAGTGTGTGTACAGTATGTGTGTGTGTGCGTGTCTATGTCTGTGTGTGTGCTGAGGGGTTTAAAAGGAAGGCAGGAGTGCCAAGTCAGCAAACAGAAAGAGAGAAAAGTTAAGGGATATTCTGGGAGAGAGCGAGGCACAGAGTGACCTACAGAGAGAGAGAGAGAGAGAGAGGGCAGGAAAAGTAAAAATAGTGAAAAGAAGAGAGAGAGAGAGGGGTGAGGCCTGAACCAGGGATTTGTTGCTTTACACCAAACCCAAATCAACATAAACACTCTTAGACAGATGAAGAGAAGCTGCTTCATTTGCCACCACATGCATCCCGGCCACATGCGCTGAGGTCTGCGCTTTGTGGTATATGTATGTGTGTGTGTGTGTGAGTGCATGTGTGTACTCTGATGCGGTATAAAAAGAACACAACCACTTCAGTCACAAAGCTCAGGCTCAACTGCCTGAGCTGACGCTGGGGGTCTAATCTGTAGAGTCTAAACTCATATACACACACACTGCCCTCCTTCCTGTGCACTCCCTGTTTGGAACCAGAATCTGTCAGGTAACTTTGATTACATCCTGTAAAAATGTGCTGATATGCAGTAAAGATGTAAAAATTGAGGTTCAAAACTTCAATGCCACACTACCATAGGAAATTGCAACATTTTCAAGTGAAATCAAGCGATCAAACGGCTCAACGTTTTGCATTAGTGGTCAGCAAATACAATTATACAAATCAGGGGCCGATGCAGAAGTGCTAAAAACCGCAGTTCCCTCATTGTACTCTTGAGGCCGGCTGCATAAGAATGTCAGATGGTGAATTTTTGGTGTAAAAAATCTCATGTTTAAACTATGTGATTGGTAAAAGATGGAAAGTAGGTGACTTACTTAACTGCTAAACGTGTTAAATTGTAATTTATATGTGCAAATGTGTGAAATACTTTTTCAAGAACAAGAACATTAATGGAAATGTAGCAGAGTTAAAAGTTCAGATTATTTCTTCCAAATTCAGAATGCTTTAGTGAAGTATAGGGTAACCCATAAAGTAGACTTAACTACACTTCTTAACATTCAACTCAATTACAGTTAGGGATGGGCATTTCCAGTCATCCTCTTGTTTAAGTCTAATTACTTGATGAATGAGTGGTTAAGTACTCATAAATTATACATTTTTTTACTGGTCAGCTTAAGAACAGCAGTCTGTCTTCAATTCCCAGCTGTGATTCTGGGAATAATAATAATAATAATAATGCATCAGATTTCATATAGACCCTCAAAGCACTTTACATTGGATACATCATTCATTCGCTCACACAGTCACACTTTGGTGGTGGTGGAGACGTGGCTGCCATTCTACGCCTACGGCCTCTCCGACCACCACCACACAACACTCACAATCATGCACCAGTGGAGGACACACACTGGGAGCAAGGTGGGTTAAGTGTCTTGCCCAAGGACACAACGGACAGACTTGGATTAGGGGGAATCGAACCGCCAACCTTCCGGTCATTGGACGACCGCTCTACCTCCTGAGCTACTGCCGCCCGAAACTCCCACACATCACTTTTCCTCACAGCTGACATGGTGTTTGTACCTGTAAGCTAATTAAGTTGCAGTATTCTGGCCTCAAATCAATATCACGATATATTGAGCAGTTCACCTCGATAACGATAAATGGACGGTAACTACTCCACAAGCTGCTCACTCCCTTCCACATTAACGTCATCTACCTTACCCGCCGCGTGTTTTTGGTATATCACCCAGCCCTATATACTTCCAAGTAAACTTGAGAGCCTTTGTTTGTTTATCTTCATTATTTTGCTTTTTAACAGCACCTAACCAGAGTTTCTGCTGATCAAGAAGTAAATACACAAGAAAATGTCAATAATGTAAGAGCACTGGCATTGAGTTAACTGTGTAATTCAAAATAAAGACAGATGGCTGTAATCTAGTTGTGAAAAAGGGTTTAAAATATGAGCTGGAAATCCCCTATAATATGAAATCAAATCCCAAAATATGCATCAGTCCTAATTCATGTTGTTTAAATTTATGAATAAAGCTTAATCAGATGTATTACAGGGTGGATGGTGAAGGACTGACATGAGGGAGTTTCAACACACCTGACTGTTCACACCTGAGTCTGAACTTTGACCCTGACAGAGAAAAACACTTAAATGCACCACCAGGATGTACCAAACTGAGTTTAAAACTGATTTGAGTAAAATGACAGATAAATGTGTCACTTGTGAAATAAACTTTTTACATTTTAGGTGTTTTACTGACAGAAACTACAGGTATAGTACACAAACTTTGTTATTTAAAACATTTGTACAGTTTATTCAGTTTGATTTGGACTGTTTTGGGGACATTTTCAGTCATTACTTTCCTTCTTTACTCTTATAATGAACGCAGGTCTTAATAAACTGAGTCTGGTTTTTAGCAGCTGTGAGTCTGAGCACCTTCTGTGTGCTGATATTTAAACTAAAGGTCAGTTATTGTTGGAAAGCTTAGCTTCCAAAAATCTAATCAGAATATGTGTGTGAGAATGTGTGTGTGTGTCTGTAAATGTGTGTGACTGCGCCTGTATTAATGTGTATTCTCATTGAGCAGATTGCAGTGTAATCTCCTGTTGATCCTTTTTGCTGACCATTAGTTCCCACACTGAAATAATTCTCATTAATTACATTTAGACTTTCATAATTATCGGTGTGGCTCAGTTTTATCCTGTTGAATGATTATCCTCTCTGTAATTCACTGAAATGACTGCAGACCTGGAGTATTGCTCATAGACATTAATTAGAATAGATAATGTTGGATTATACTGTGCTTAAATTTTGTCCATATCCCTTTTTATGACTGATGTTATGCTGTGTGTTTCTTTTTGGGGTGTGTGTAGTTTGATTCAGTAGTGCTGGTGTAAATGTGGGCACAAATAGGGACGCCAAAATCCCCTTAGCCAATCAGACGGCTTGTCTCCTACTCTGCAGGTGATAGGCCGGGTCAGGAGGGTTTTCTCTTTATCAGCTGAGAGATGACATCAGAGACTTGGAGTTGGGATCTCATCTCCCTCCTCTCCCGACCAGCCAAATAACCTTTTGTTAGGTTTTGTAGGGGTGAATCGCCAGTTTATTTAATATCATATTCTTATGTTTTGTTAGTTAGGAAGGTGAGTAATTGTATTGTGTTTGTTGTTTTTGGGCCTTGATTCACCCTGAAGCTAGTTTAACCCAGTTCTTTGTTGTGGTATATTATCATAATTTTATTAATGAATATGTTCTTGTGAATTAACTTTGAATCAATTGTCATTGTGGCTGCTTGAGACTTGGGAGAAATGGGTCTTTTTTAAGGTTGTGTTCTTGGTGTTATGCCCCTAACCGGGTATAATCAGGCTAATGCGCTCCAACACTTGAACTCCTTTACCTGTACAGACACTTACAATGCAGGGAGCTGCCTCGCTGTTTTCAAGAGGAACCGGTTAAAGAAAGGATGGATTTTATCAAACAAACAAAAAAAGATACAATAATCTTTTTTACATAAATAAAGATTATGTTCAGGTCACTCAGGCTGTTCAGTGGTTTTGGATGTTACCTCTCTGATATTCTTGAAAGGTTGATAAAACACAATGAAAAATGCAACAGTCAAATTTCAAAGGGCAGTAAAGTGATTCTTTTTCAGTTTTCATTTTAAGATTATTTTAGGTTTTTTTTGTTTTTATTCATAGGACAACCTGAAAGCAACAGGAAAGGGGGGAGAGGGGGAGGCTGTGCACCAAATCATACCTGGAGCAGGAGTCGAACCCTCGATCAACCTTCGATTTTATGGGGCGTGCTTAAACAGACGGCACCACATACAGTAATTCATTGAAACCATTTTTTTTCTGTCTTCTGCATTATAACACATCAAATGTATCCAATGTCCTTCCCAATACAAAAACCTGTTGAAAGCAAACTACTTTAAATCACTAAGATGTTCAGAGTGTTGTGAGAAACGCATTTATGTTACAGATTTATCTGTTAAGAGTATTCATGTTGTAGCTCCTGTGCAAAAACGGCCTTCAATTCAGTTTTGGGAGGAGAAAAAAAAACAAAAACAACCCAAAGACGTCACTGCTGAATGGTGTGCTTCCTTAGAACAGCAAAAACTACCTACACAAGCAACTAAAAGGGACAGTTATACAGCTTTGGTGACTGTAATTATCTCTATATTATTTTACAAAAAGCCTGTGCACTTCAATTGTATTTGGACTTTTACAATTTTTAAATTCAGGTTTAATGTGTCAAAACATAAAGGAAGCTAGTGAGAGCCTGTTTTGAAATGCAAACTGTACATTAATCAGCTGTTCACACTTTTCTTCTACCAAGTTGATGATCAACAGTTGACTATCAAGTTTGTCTCGAGTGTACGCAGCGGCATTCGATAAAAAAAGAGTTACAAGGGAACTTGGATTGTCTTCATAAAATAGGATAAATGACTCTTGATTAAGCAACAACATGTTAATTATGTAGCAAATGTCAATGCCTTACTGTCAAGGTGTAGAGCTCTATCTGGTCCACACAAGGACACACACACACAAACACAAAGACTCACACAGAAACCCCCTTTGTCCTGGTTCAGGGTCAAACTGAACTACAGCAATAATTTTTTCATAAACACTTTTTTTCATAAACATACACACACACACACACACACACACACACACACACACACACACACACACACACACACACACACACACACACACAGACACACACGCTGACCTTCTGACAGAGACACACACTCAATATTTCTGTTTTTTTTGTTACTGAGTGTGTCACTATCACACATGCACACTGTCTCTCTCTTAGCACCTGTGGATTCAGCCACAGTTGGTCTGTCCTCCCGCGGAACGTCCTGTCTCACAGTCAGCATGAACCCAACAACCACACACACATGCATGCACACACACACAGATGTATTAGTTATGCAACACACTTACAGAAATCTTGTCTTGCTGCAGCGGCACAGAGAGAAAGTTTGTGCCACAGGTGCAGACTGTAATGTCAGACTTTTTCTGCAAGGCCAAAAGTGAAAGTTGTGATTATTAAAAATTCAGTTTCTCTCATGTTTATAAAAACATGAATCCTTAAATAATGAATAAGGCATGTGGCTAAATATAAATATTTTCACAGTTCTTACATGCAGGAGGAAATGAAGGAAGTACAAAAGTAGCAGCTATAAGCATGGGAATCTAAAGCGATTACTACTTAACAATAAAGTTTGTGTCTATATAGATGGGGCACCAACATTTCTCTCTATATATGCTCACTTTTTAAAAGTGTTTAAGCTACTATAAACCTATTACTTTAGGTACTTTTTAATTTCTCAGTATCTAATAAAACTATCTCTCTGAAGCTTTGATTAGAACCTTTACATTTTATCACACAGTGAGCAAACTACATGGAGTTTTATGGTCCTTGCTGTCTTTGGATGTGCTCTTTCGATAAACACGATAACAATACTGGCATGTTAGCATGAGAGAAGAAGCAAGTTCAAGTATGTCCCTGGTCTTTACTTCATTAGTACACATTTCTGCTCCAAATTCTTATACAAAGTCATCCAGTAGATCAGAAGATATTTCAGGAGGAAAGGAAGAACATGTGTGTCCATTTTTGCACCACTTCTGAACAGAGCAGACTTTGCTTATCTTGTCATCTATAGTCATCAAACTTCACAGTACTGGTGTCAGCTTAAGGGATTAAAGCTCCCCTGAGGAGTTTTTTTGACATATATGGAATAGACGGAAATTCATATTAACGCCTTTTTATATCCAAAAGTAAACAGAAGCATCAGCCACACAACTTATGATTTTTTTTTTCATATTCTTTGATACCTGATACTGGTGTGAAGGAGCCTGTTGTCAGCCAAGCAGGTAAGTATTACCAATAAATGATCAATATGGCTGCCAAAAGTCAGCATGATGAGGTTTTTTGTAAGAAGGAAATAAATTTTGCATGAACATAAATCCTCATGAGTGTAACATTAAATATTTTAATAATAAAGACAAATCAGTGAAGATGAAAGGTACCGGTTTGTCCACAAGGGCACCAAAATCAACACAAACCAAAAGTTCCTCACAGGAGCTTTACATCACCAGTTCTTGACCACTCTGAGCTGAATGTTTTGGATCCCACACAACACATAAATCAATACAACCAAGAGCAAGAAGCCTAACCCTAACCCTGACCTCTATATCTCTTGTAAACGACTGGAAAACAGTAAAATGACTTCCCAAAATGTCATTACAAATTGCACAATTGTTGCAGAGTTTCTTGATCACATTGGTTGACAGCCTAAAAATCCAGAAGGTTCCTCCTTAGAGAAAAACCCTTCTGGACATCTAAGTTAAAACTTTGCACATTCAAGGCCCCTCAAAAACAGGGATTTTGAGTTGTTACTCTCTTTAACAAGTTGCTTTACTCCAAATGTGAAGCAACAAAACAAGTATGTCTGCTCCTAATTAACCTTTGCTTTTACGGTTAAACATGTGCATTCCTTCATGACGAAAACACACACACACAATCACACACACACATTGCACACACAGTACTGCTTTCAGGCATGAGGGGAGCTGTGTTTCACAGCAACTAATGGTTTTTAATGATGTGTGCTCGTGCATTTTTGTGTGCGAGAGAGACACCAAAGCGCTCTGTGGAGATTGCAGGCAGCTGCTGGGAAAATACCTTAGCACATACACACACACGCACATACACACACACATGCACACACAAGCACACATCGGGGCCTTTGAACAGCCAGATGTGGCTGTGCAGCAGGTTGAGAGCATCAGTGCACCAAAAACAGGGTGAGAGGAGGGCTGGGTCTGAAGCTAAACCAGTTAATGGAATACAGATTTCCTCAACCTGCTTCAGCCTGAGGACATACTGTACACACACTCACACAAACACTCACACAAACACACACACAAACACATACATGCCGCAGCCCTGAAGGCAGGGGGCTGATCTTTGAGGTCCCGTTCATTAAGCTTGTGTCCAATTCTTGTAGTTACATCCCACTTCTATATCACTGGCTTGGTGCAGCTTCAGTTTGGGGGTAATTTACAGAGAATCACTCAATCACGTAACGTCTTAGGAGTGTATATTTTTAATTTCAGCTGTCTGTTATGCTCCACACACCTTGATTTCACTCTGAATGATAACTTAAATCTTTTATGTCTTCACTTAGGCTCCGCTTTTAACACGTAGACACACACTTGCATTTGAGTATCTTCATTGCTCTGCAGTGCTCCACTAAAAGAAAGTCAGCAGTGTCATGTCTGTGCTCATTATGTCGTCAGTTTCTTGTCCTGCTAAGTTCCCTCCCTCCTTGTAGGTAAACAGGAAACCAAGGTGAGCAAATCCAAGTGCAGACCAATCACAGGGCTTACAATAAAAACAATGTTTCAAGGTAAAGGAACTATTTTGAGGAGGTGCATATTGGGCTACACTGGTGGGCTTCTCTGTGGGTACAAGGTAGAGTTAGGCAATATCAATTATGATTATGGCCCCCCACAATTATAAAAATATGATAATCCAGATTGGACAATTATCCCGTCGCCTGCTGTGTTGCCCCCATTCTGTCCTTTATGATGAATAAAGTGCACCCTCCCTCTCTTACTTAACAGCAGAGCGAGGTTATGGCCCCTCCCCTAAAACAGCTCTCACTTTCACTTTATCACAAGAAGCAAGATCAATGAGAAACAAAGTTTTGGAGAGCAAGGAAGTTGCTGCTCCCACTGAGATTAACGGTGGACAACTGAATCTTCAACATGTTGAGCAACAGATGTACAAACTATCAAGCAGCCACAGGTGGAGAGAGGAGAGCAGGGAGAGGGCCCACACTGGAGGACCTTCACAGCTCTTACTGCCTCAGGAGAGCCACCAACATCATCAGGAGGCAGGTGGTTGTGTTTCCATGTTTGACTGAATAGCCAAAGGACAGAATGATCACAATGTGCATGAGGGACAATGAGCTAACTGGATGAAAATGAGACACATTGTCAAGAATCGGAATAAAATACAAGCTGAAGTCTTGAAGTTACAAAGCACATTAAATACAAGCTTAAATAGACTGAATGGTTTCTTCAGTCTGCGGCCTGTGATAAAGTGTAAGCAGTAAAAGAACACAAATGCTTATTTTTGTGACTGTAAAAATACGACATGCAACATTCAGTCCTGCTACTATTCAAGATTTCAGTATTACAAGCGAAATCTAGCTTTTACTTTTGTGAGTATAATCAGCAGAATTAAGTCAAACCCTGAAAGTAAAGTAAAAAAATGATGCATGGTTCATTTCTATAGTAACCCACTGAGCCATAGACGGCAATTAGATGTCAGAATTTAGACAATTTTAGACAGAATTTAGATGTTGCACTTTAACCCATTATTCAATAACTATTTATTTCAAAAAGCAACTGTGAGTTGCATAACTGATCTCCAAGTACTTAACCAAAATAATTATGATAGCTGTTGAGTAATATACAGTGTAGTAGGCTATAGATATAGTTCAGATTTAGGTTTAGTCTGAACTTGATCTAAATTTAGACATCTAAAGAGACTTTCATTCTTAGACCTGTGGCAGCCTGATTCTAGACCAGTCGTCTAAGCTACATTTAGACCTCTATTAGACCTCTTTTCGACCAAAAAATGCTCAGTGGGAGTTCATGTGACTTTTTATAACATAAGATCATCCAGTTAGACAGACCGAGAGGCCAAACTGCCTTTTCTATATTTTCTCAAAAAGTATTTCAGAGACTTTAAGTTGTACAAATAGAAGTGATACAGATGCCAACTCATGAGAAATCATTTATAACAATCCCGATATTCAAACCAAACAATCACGATTGTCATTTTTGCCATGGTGGTGGAGCGGCGTCGTCACTGACCGCGGGCAGCGCACGGAGCCACGCGCGCGCACACACACACACAGACACACAAATACACGCCAAACATTTCCTTCCCTGACACCGTCTTCAATCACCTTCTAAACAGCTCCTTTTCTCCTTCTATCATCTCCGTTGGATAGGGTTACAAAGGGTGCACATTTGAGCTCTGTCGGCTAACTTAAACACACATTCACACAGACATCCACTCCTCCACTTACCCGCAGCGCGTCCATTCACACCACCATGCCGGCTTCTGGTTTGAAACGAGGAAACAGAGCGCATGATTTCCGGGTATAAAAAAATGGGTATGGCGGGCAAAAGTGGTCACAAGTTGCCGGAAAAAAAATCCCTTCTTGTTTTCAATGAATCTCGAAAAATTAATGCTTCATTGATTTATGTGAAAACTTAGTTAAAATGGTAAAAATATAAAGAAAATGTCTGAATGTTAAAAGAGAGATAAAATGGTTTAAAAGTGAATAAAATAATAAAATGTCTTTTCCAAACTTATGTAATTAATAACTCCCACTGGGAGAGGCTATGGGGGTTTAAAAAATGTATATACTGAACTGAATTTTTTTTTTCCTTTTTTTTTTTTTCTTTTTGTTGTTGTATTGCTGCTGTGTTGCTTGTTATTTTTCTTGAGCAAGAATCTTACCTTACCTTAACCTTGTTGGCATTGTCTTTTTTTTTTTTTTTTTTTTTTTTTTTTGCCTTTTACATTTTTTGTAAATAGCATTTTGACCATTTTTGCACCTTTTTTTGTCTATATTTTTGCACTGCACCCTGGAAAGCTGACTCTAAATAAATTTCACCATCACCATATTTTTCAACTACGTTTGTCTTTTCTACTGTTTTTGATTGTTTGAAAGAGAACCCCTGCATCAGCGATTATCTAACAGACCCACACTCATGTGTTGCTTACATTGAGGGCAGGAATGTCACAAAAGCAGAATGAAAAGTTTACCAGCAAATGTAAGACAAAGGCTGTTAAAGTGAGACTTTCTCGCTTAATAAGTCCTTCTATTGAAAAGACTCAGACTGTCAGCTATTTTTTTATTTCAAACTATATGTGTGAGTTCAAAAACCCAACAAAAGTATGTCTTTGCAGGGGTGAAAACTTGTAATTTGATTATTTCTTCTTGCAAATGTAAAAAAAACAATACAGCTAACCCAACTCAGTCTGAGTACAGACTTCTTTAAAACAAAGACAGACGTCTTCCAGTTCTGAAAATACACAGTTTGAAGAGGCGATAAAATTTGCCTCAAGCTTGCTATCGTTTCCTGCAGCTAGTCAGCGAGCTGCGGCACACCTTTGGGGGAAACTTGGCAGAGCTGATGAGGAAGGTGTGAAGACACGAGAAAAGAGAGGGAAAGAAAGAGAGACTCCCTTTGGGTAAATTTTCACCTCTGATGAGGGAGGAGGGTGAGAAAAGAGAGAGAAACTAAAGAGGGAAGCAGAAAGGAGTATGTGGAAAAAATCAGAGGACTGAGAATGAAGAGCTACGATGTGAGCTGATAATTTGATCTCTGACAGGGAATCTTTTATTTCCCCTCGTTTATGGTGTTGTTGTGAAGTTGTCAGAGAATAATAGTCCACACTGCTCACCTGAGTGGAAAACTGTTTATTAGGCTCTAATAAGAAGGTGACACCTTTTACACAAATAAACATTTATCCCCACAAGCTCTGGCTGTGAATCGTTCTGTATGTTTCTGCTACTTATAAACATGTTTGTCGGCAGGAACAACTGAGGTTGGCGACATGAAAACACTCTGCAGGTATTAATACCTTGTATATAAATATATATTTCCAAAGGATTGTAGTGAAGAGTTGCCTTAATAGTGGTAGAAGTGCTTAACCCAGATGTTCCACAAGTCTTTTTTGGGAAGCGCACATTTTTGTCTTCAGGATTACTTTTCCATTGATAATCCACATGTGGCGGACATAAACCTTTGTTTGGGAATCTGAATTTAGTTTGTTTTAATAAGTCTAAAGCGCGCTGTGTAATTCAAATTTTTCCCACTCAGAGCATCTGGGCCAAAAGTGACCATATTTAAATCCGTTTTAACCACCATTTTTTGGTTACGTAGCTCCTGCAGCAAAAAGCACGCTCAGTCTAATAAGATTCAGTCAATCTGGATGTCAATCTCCAAATTTGTGGTTCGCTGTTTCGCAATTGATGGTGCTATTTACCCGATTTAACACCTGGGGCGAAAGCAAACAGGTGTCATGATAATGGGGCTTATTTCTCTTTGGGGGGATATTTTAAGGAGGATATGAAATATATCTGTCTTGTTACTTACCAATTCAAACAGAATAATTTTTTATAAGAAAAAAAAATACCTCCTAGCATTTTGTCTTTCTAAAATAATCTTTTTTTTTCTGAGTGAGTTTTTCTTTCGTGCCTTTTTTTTTTTGTTTGTTTCTGTTTCAACAGCTTTTATTCTTAGCCTGGCGATAGTAGCTGTACAGAATTATGAAAACATTATGCAGAAATTAAGTTGCACACAGTAGTCTAGGTGTAATGTTTTGCAGTTCAATTATTTAGTAACTTTCTACACAAGCCAGGACTTTAAAGCAGACGAAGACATCAATGCTCTTGTGAGCAGTTCTTGATTGACAGACTGAGATGAACTATGATGAGTGTTTATGATGTACAAAAGCACTTACGAGAGTTATCACTTTGTCCACAGGGGGCACCAACGCCAACACAGACAGAAAGTTCCTCACAGGAGCTTTAATTACAGGATTAGACTCTCATCTCTGCTGCAGATTAAATGTAAAGGGAGTCAACAAGGAGAGCGAGACGCAGATGCAAAGCAGAGGGGTGGTCTCTACGGTGGCTGGCAAGGGCGGGCAGACAACTTGCAACAGGCACAAATGATCTTCCTGCAAATGTGACAGTGAAAACTCACAGTAGATAAAGAAAATGTGCTGCAAAAAAAAAAAAAAAAACAGCAGCAGAAACATCAAATGCATTAAAAACAACCAAAACCAGAAAACAACTGCTCACAGTAAATGCTACAAATCCAAACTTCACAATACTACTACTAATACTACTACAACTACTACTTCTACTACTACTACTACTTCTAATGATAGTAATGCACAGATTTAATATAGCGCTTTATCAGAGACCCTCAAAGCACTTTACATCGGATACATCATTCATTCACTCACACAGTCACACCTTGATGGTGATAAACTACCTTAGTAATCACAGCTGCCCTGGGGCAGACTGACAGAAACATGGCTGCCAATTTGCGCCTACGGCCTCTCCGACCACCACTACACAACACTCACAATCATACACCAGTGGCCGTTACACACTGAAAGCAAGGTGGGTTAAGTGTCTTGCCCAAGGACACAATGGACAGACTCAGGATAGGGGGGAATCGAACCAGCAACCTTTTGGTTATTGGACGACCGCTCTACCTCCAATAAAGGTGCTGCATGCTGGTGGGGGAGCCAGGAATGAGACAGAGAAGAAGAGTAGACACTGTGTTTAATATCTGACCATGTCAACATTCATGCAACTGGAGCAGAGCGTGTGGGACAACCACAACCGTCTTCTGTCTGAGAATTGGAGGACTTGCTGCTTTTTCAGTGTAAAAGACTTTTTCTACATCATCAGAAATTAAACTATTATGATATTCCTTTCAGTATAAACCAACTTAAACATGCTGCTGCATGTTGAGTCTCTTCAGAAAAATGAATAAATAAATTCTACACAACGTTCAAATGTGAAATAGTTGCTGTTTTTGGGTGAATCTTAAGTTAGCGATAGTTTTCAGAGGCTTACGTTTGTACGTCCACATCATGATAATGTATATTTAGAGGATGATGTCATTCCACACAAAGGTGGGTCTATCTGTGTTTGGATGATAAAGCGTGGCAGCCCTGTAAGATCTTTATAAGTAGAGGTTTTGTCTACTTACAGGATCAGATCATCACTGCATCTGTCAAACTGATCTTTATTAAACCTCAATCAAATTACAGGCTACAGTCTATCTGCGTCTGTGTGCGTGTGTGTGTGCATGTGTGTGCGTGCGTGTGTGGAGTCCACATGAGAGCTCTAATAGAGTGGAGTGTGGGATCAAAGGGCTCTGCAGGCAGCCGCTGTGGTCTGGTTCACCACCGAAACTGACGTCAACACACAGGCAGACCAGAGAGAGGGTGAGAGAGGGGTGAGAGAGAGAGGAGACAGAGGGGTGAGGTTTGCCCTGTCACTTTATGAACACATACACCAAAACTACCACAGCTTTAGTCTGTATCCTTTATTTACTCCAGTGGTAGTTTTTTCTTTTTAATTCATTTAACATGTACTACTTTGAAATTACTTAAAAAAATGTGTTTATATCATAAAATCTGAACATAGCTGCAGGGTTTATGATGTTTGAACATGTATTTTGAGTTAATAAAATAACTATTCATGCATGTCTCATTTGTTTTCTGCAGCAAAGATAAGATTTCTCCTTTGACTGTCTCTTCACAGTAACTCAAAGCAAACTTTAGATAATTGCATGCAAAGAAAACCGGCTGTGTTATTCTGTGTCTGTTAAATTTCTTTGAATAGAGCTAAAACAGTGTTTCGTTTAAAGATGAGTCAATAGATATCTCAGTTACAGACAAATTTTTGACCTCACACTCGGTTCCTTTCGCACACTACTCTGATTTTGGGCACTGGTTTCAGCTTACTTTTGCCATTTGCGATGTATTCTGGGAAGTTTCTTATGCCACTGGTTTTGGTTTGGAGGCTGCATGTGGAACAGTTCAGCCTGTATGAACATCTGGAGGGCTGGATGACCAATGACACCGCCCTTTCTAAAAAGAAAAAAGAGAAAGTGGAGAAGAAGAAGGGGGGGAGGTGTGGCAGAGCACGAGATCATAAACTCAAAGACACAAAACTGTAAAGCAGGATGTGAAAACACTCAAAAGTATGCTTGAAAATGAATCGAAACGCACAAACCGCACAGTCAGATGTCCAACAAAAACACACATATTGATACGAACAGACCCATGCTGCACAAACACACACACACACACACGCACATACACACATGCTCAATGCTGTCCACAGGTGGCTGCTTGGAACCTGAAAAAAAAGCTGCTTATTTTAGATCTTGTCAACCAGAGCCCCTGGGCATACACACACACACACACACACACACACACACACCCTAACATTCAGCCATGAATGAAGTCTTGTCGAGGGAGAATAAACCCTCGATGAAAGGCATTTTAAGAGGTAGCAGCTAATGCCAAAGTCCGTTCATATTTGTCCATTAACTCACATTGCCTTCATGTTTATGCAGATGACATTATGATATTAGAGTAAGAAGTACTCTCTTGTCAGTATGGTATCCTAGTAGCAAACTTACACTCTGTTTATGCTACCTTCAGTGTCAGATGGGATGACGGTGGTCTCTTTTCATCTCCATGTCCACTCTCTGAATCAGTGCAGAGTGCATATATGCTGCTGGTGTGCGGAGATGCTCATTTCTTTAATGAATATTACGACCGTAATGTTCATCAACAACCTTTAGATTACGAGCTAAATAAAAATTATTGATAATAAAAACTGACAAATATATTTTTTGTTTTCGATGGCGAGGGGATGACATGACAAAGTTGTTTCAGTTTTATTGTTCTACACTAAAAATCTGTGATATTTTCTCTGTAGCATCTCTTTTCTGTTCAACCCGCAGTGGTCATTTTGAACAACTTAGTAAATAAGCAAATGCAGCATTCATTGATTTAAAAAATATGTTTCTTCTTTCTTCCTCAGCGCACCACCTTCTGTCTTCATTTCTGTTGCTATACGTTACATCATGCTGCTTTCATTGGTTGATAATTCAGCTGATTGGGTGTAGGCTCATACATTCACTTCTAGAGGCTTTGATATGCGACTGCTGCCATGGCTCCCTAGAAAACCAGGGTGAATTGAATGACCCCAGACTCATTCGGCAAGGTGGACTTGTCTGACAGTCAGTACTTTCACATGACACTCAAGAAAACCGAATTATCGTCTTACTCCGTTTAAAACTGGACAACTGAAGTGCATGTAAACTATAATCAGAGTTTGAGAACTCCGATATGAGTCGGAGAACTCCGATTAAGACACTCAGATAATGTGATTGAAATTCAATTTTCTCTATCATGTAACCAGCGTAGTCGGAGTACGATAGGGCAATGCATGTGCCATGCCCCCGGTAACCCTAGATTCAGGATCAATTGCATTGCAAATGCGCCTGTTCTTTAGCGTGTCGTTCCAGTATTGCTAGAAGCATGTCCCTTCAGACCACTGGCATCCTGAAATATACATGTAAGCATAATCCCTTTAGCTACTATAGCATCATTATTTTCAATCAGTGAAAGACCACGAATCACTTTCACAGCTTGATAACACTAAACACTTTGTATTTACGTATTAAATGGAAATAAATGCATCAGTCTATCTAAACTAAATCTAAAGTAGCTGCCAATATTTACATATGTGTTTGTGTGTTGTGTGTTTGCGGAGGGGACCTCATAATAACATGAATGAGTCCCATGCTTGAACAAATTAGCAGCAGCATTTGATTTTCTTAACCAGCAGTTAAATATTTCCAGAATTTCTTTTGGTTTGAAGTTTTAGTGATCCCACACTGTGGGCATGTTCTGCAGTTTGTTTGTGTATTTTGTTACAGCAACAGCAAGCCTCACAGACAACATTTCATGATGCACAGTTAACGGTATAGCTGTCTGGAATTAAACGAGGCCTGGAGGATTTATAGCGTTGGAGTCACTCAAGCTTTTAGAGAACTTGTTTCAGTCTAAACTTGATATTTTAGGAACAATGCTGCTTTGCTTTTCTTACGTGAATATGTCATGGACTTGCCTTCATTATATTTTTTGAACTTTCATTTTAGGTGACCAAATTAAGAGACTATTTCAGTGGATGTTGCTGGAAGTTGGAGTCAAAATTTCAGGCTGTTTGCACCAGCCACCAATAAAGGTCCTGAAAGGTCAGAGATCAAAAAAGCAAACATTTCCAGAAGAGAGCAGTTGTGAGAGCGTTCGCTTCAACACACAGCTACAGAGAGGGCATGCATCGTGCTGAATGGTGACCAGATGGGGACAAAAATGTTTGCGTGTGTGTAAGTGTGTGTCTGTGTATTAGTGTGTGTGTGTGTGTGGGCCACAAGTAGGCTTCTAGTTGCCACGAATGTCTCTTTGAAGGAATAAAAGCTTTGAAAAGAATTCAAATGGGAGACAGAGATGATGATGATGATGATGATGATGATGATGATGCTGTTATGTTCGGTGTAGCTCGGGGCTGTTTCATGTTTGTTTGTGTGTGCATGCTTCTCTTTTTTCTTTTTTGCCTGTGTGCGTGTTTATTATGGTGACCACGAGTGTGTGTCTCAGCGGGGTTGACGTCAGGTGCAGCGCAGGTGGGCAGCAGGGGGAAAGGATGAAAAGGTCTACAAAATAAACACACCTGATCTCACTGGGCTCGTAACAGGACGTGCCGCTGCAGTTCTGCTCCGTTTGTGATTTTTTTTTTTCCAACCCTAAAAAAAAAAGTGAAATTATTTTGCGTCACGCGCTAAAGTGCTGTTTGTATCCTCAAGAGGCTCAAAGTCACTTACTGTATTAAGAGAGCTGGAACAAACAATATGCTGATGATTTCATTATATTTAGACTCGGACCGATAGTGGTGCTCATTGTTTTAGTCTGAGTGGTGATACTGGTCAGAAAGTCATTAAGGTCAAGACAGTACATCATTACATGAGTTTATGGAGTGGACATGTTTAAAAACGAGCTTTGCAAAAATTACCACTGCATCAGTACCACATTTGTATTTGTACTATGAACTTACGCTAAAAAATATAGGTATTTCCTTCCAATACTGTGGGAAAATGGTGAATATTCATGCTGACGGGGTAATCTGCATGCTGATAATGACAAAAAGTCCAGTCCCACAGAAGTTCAGACCATCCATCCACATTGGGGGATGAGGACACACTGGATTGGTTGCAAGAAAGATAGTAAATATGACTCTGTGAACACTTTAATAAAAGTTAAGAGAATTTCAAACATAAGCACAGTCACAGCAAAAGCAACAAAAAAGAGCCTTAAAATAAATCAAAGTAGGGGTCGACCTCAAGTGTTTTTTCAGGACTGATATTGATAACTGATATCTAGTGCCAATAGGAGGAGCTCTCTGTCAAAATGTTGAATTTGGAATATTACAAACCCCAAGACAAAACTTTGAATGCCTTTAGAAAGTGTTAAATCAAACCTTAAATATCATGGTTATATTCATATAGAGATGTAAACACTTGACTAGTTACACTTAAGCAGAAACCTGCCATTGTCAGGTGACCTTAAGAGCAATCAGGTAGTGTTGTGGGCAGGACATCAAAGTGCTACAAGAAGAACACACATTGGTCAGTGAAACCACACTCTTTAATTTAATAGTTACATCAGCCATGTGTGAAATAAAAGGCTATTACAGATAAAAAGTCACATGACAATTTTGTCAGCAAATGCCAACAACTGGTCAAGCTCTGGTCCAAAGACACACATCACATTAAAAAAATAAAAAAAATAAAATAAAATAAAAATCTCAACTTAATGGAAAAAAATGCTTCATTTCTAAAACGGTAGGTCAAGGGCACATTGACTATTGATACACATCTTCTTTTAACAACACTTCTAAGTTTGGGGACTGAGAAGACCAGTTTTCTCCCATTGTCACCTGACTATGGTTTAACACTTTGGGTCTTCTTAGATGTATTTTTCATGTCATGATACACTAGATATATCCAGTGAGTGAAAGTCAAGACTGCAGTCAGGCCAGTTTAGCAGCAGGACTCTTCTTCTACAGCGATGACCCCTCCTAAATCAGTTTCCCCTTTCAGACATTTGTTTCTGTTGTATTTTCAATTGAATGATACAATGATTGGTAAACCCTCCATTTGTCTTATTCAACATTTAACACAGAGTGACAACTATTTATTCTACTGAGGTTGTACATTCTCTACATTAGAGAAAAGTTTTTAATGGTTATATATGATTTTCATCTCACACACTAAAATCTGTGATTTTTAATCATGCAGATTTGTGACACCATGCTGCAACAAGTATCTTGATGTTACTCAGGTATTTAGGGCTTCTCATTCATACCTGTGCAAGATTAAATCCATCCTGTCATAAACAGACAAAGAGTTTCTGGGTTGGAAAATCCAATTTTTGTTGTTTTTCATTTTATAATTAAAAACAAGTGAAAACAAATGAAAACATAAAAACAAGAGGAACAGAAACATGAACTGGGATGGAGTGAAGTTGGTTTATTTTCTTGGGTAAAGGTAATTGACACTTTTGTGTGTGTGTGAGAGGTTGTGTTTTTGTTGTGTGGGTTTGTGTGTGTGTGTGTGTGTGTGTGTGTGTGTGCATCTGTGTGTGCTTTCGCTACAAGGACAAATAGTGCCCCCTGGGGATGAGTCTCCTTCTAGTCTCCTCTGTTTTTTATCACTTCTCCTCCTCCCTGTGATTTCTTTCCTTTCGCATCCCCTCCTTTATTGTCTTCCCTTCTTCATCCTTTTCTTCATTCTTCATTTTTCCTTCTATTTTCACCTTCCTTATTTTGTTTTTTTACTCTTTTCCTCAGATATTCTCCTGCCTCATCCCTCTCTCTCTCTCTCCCTCTTTCTCTCCCTCTTAAAGAGAGAGGGAGAAGGAGGTCATCTGACCAAAGAAAATCCACCTGCAGCCTCAGCAGACTGAAATCATCATCTCACTCCTCCTTTCAGTCCTTTTTCCTCCAATTTCAACTTCATTTTTACTCCCCTTAGTGTGTGTGTGTGTGTGTGTGTGTGTGTGTGTGTGTGTGTGTGTGTGTGTGTGTGTGTGTGTGTGTGTGTGTGTGTGTGTGTGTTGGGGGTATTTCAGTGCTTCAGGGGGTCAATGTCCCTCAAACTTATTATTAACTAGCTCAGATATAACACATGCTAAGTGTAGAAGTGTGTGTTTATCCATATACACACAGAGACACACAGTCTGGGTGAGAAACGAAGAAATTCACATACAAAACATGCTCAGAAATAATGTTAGGATGAATTAGAGAAGTCAAATTTAAGGACTGATTTGGATATGATGAGCAAAAAATATCCGTGGGTTAAGTTTTTTCAACTGTTCAGTTTTTGAAATGATTTTTTTTCCCCCGAGAAACTTGGAAAGTAACTTTTTTTAAACTCATCATAAGTATATCACTTTTGATTTTTGGCATGTAATGTGTAAAATAAGCCATTTTTCCAAAACTTGGTGGGTGATTGCGGCTGAAATCAAACCTAAAAATACTTTTTTTTAAAATCTAATTGTGACACAAAACATTGCAGAGATATGTGTGTTTTGTCTTCAAAAAACGTAATGACTAAGTTTGGCTGAATTTACTTTCATAAAATTTTGAGGCATTTCAGGCCCTACTTTCAGCTGATATAGCTAAAATATGAGACATTAATCTGCATTTATCAGACGTCTTTAATCAAGACAGACAAATACTTTTTTGATACGACACATAAATACTTGCTTCATTTTGAAATTTTACAGTGGGAGACTTTTAACTTGTGCATCTTTGACAAGATACAAAACAAATACCCTGATCAAGGTTTTAGTTTTTGCAGTGTAAAATTAACAAATAAACTAAACTGTCCGGGTTTTCACGACAAACATTTGGTTCTATTTCTAAAGACAGCCAAAGTGAGACCACCCAACAATGCCTGTGTTTCTGAATCATGCACTTTTAAATTGATGTACATTTTCCAGTTTATTGTCGGTGATCTGTCCCTCACTCAAGGCAATAATCATGATGAAGTGTGTGACAGGTCCCTCTTATGAAGTGGATTATATATAGTCTGGTTCAATTTAAAGTTAAATGATGACTAAACTAAAATAACTGTGAGCAGCTTTTACTTTTACTTCTATTTTCAGATTCTGCTTCAGCTGGTCTGAGCATATTATTTATTTTTGTCTTGAAAAGTACAGTCCTGTAGTATTTTTATATTGTCTTTCCCAAGTTGTTAGTTTTTATGTGGGACAGTGTATGAATTTGTGTATGGCTGTTGTCTTTGTGTACTTTTTTCAACTCCCTGCAAATGAATTTCCTCATGAGGACAATAAATTCAACCTGAAAATAACTTTGAAACGATAGTAACTCATCCCTTCATTCATCCAAATTAGTGTTCATGTTTTCACTCTCTGCTCCAGAATTGAAGGTGTGTATTTGGACTGTATTTTTTTTAATGGTTTAATTGTATGTTCATAATTAATGAAGAGTGTTCACACAGGATGCAAAGTGCCCATAGAAGAGGGTGTGAGTGTTGACAAAGGAGCAGGTGGTGATGGTTGCACCTGTTATCTTCCTTTCTTTCCCCTCTTTAAATATTACTTAATGACCAACAGTAAGCGCGGACACAAAGCTGAGAGTTACCCACAATGCACCTCTGCTCGCCTGAAATCACTTTGTGTTTATTTCTTTTAGCAGATTAACTTAAAGGGAGGAGGATGGAGGATGGAGGAGAGGAGAGGAGAGGAGCGCAGGGGGTCATGAACATCTTCCCATTTTTGGGCAATGAGGAGGAAAGGCGTTAATGGAGAGAGGTGAGGTGAAAAAGAGGAGAAGGAGGAGGTGCAGGGAGGTGCAGCCCCTCACCCTCCTCCTCCTCCTGTCCTTAAATAAATTCCACTGGCGTCTTGTAAATTTTTATTTTCGTGGCAATGCCGCTGCTGCTTTTTTGGCTGCGGGCCCCATCTGTCGGCCAGCTGCTAGATGTTTGGGAGGAGGAGGAGGAGGAGGTGTGTGTGTGCGCGCATGTGTGTGCATGTGTGTGCATGTGTGTGTGTGTAAAGGGTTAAGGGGAGAAAACACACACACTAATACAGGGAGGGATTAAACACTATTGGATGGGAATGTTTGCAGGTTTATGAATATGCATTACAGGCGAGAGAGGTTTAAATGGGTAGGAAAGGGGGAGAGAGAAGAGAGGGAGAGAAAGGGAGATGCTAGGTAAATTGAGGGAGGGAGAGAGGATGAAGGAGGAAAAAACTGAAGCAAAACAAAAAAGAGTGATGAGGAAAAAGGCGCAGAAAGATGGACAAAAAGGAGATTGTAGCAGATAAGTGAGAGAGAGATAATGCAGAAGAAGAAGAGGAGGATGGGTAAGAGAGGAATGATGTTGGAAAATAGGAAGGTGAAGAGTAAAGCAAGGGAACAAGGTGAGGGTGAGGAGAAGAAGGGGATGAGAAAAAGGGAGGAAAAATAAAGATAAGAGAGTAAGAGAAGAGGTAAGAAAGATGAAGAATAAAAGAGAAAAAGACAGGATTAAAGCTGGAAAAGGAAAGAGGACATAGAAACGTGAAGAAAAAAGAAAAATAAGAAAAGACAGAGTGTGGTGAAGGAAATGAGGGGAAAGGAAAGGATGGATGAGTTTGGGCGTGGTGCCAGTCTCAGGATGGGGGGACCTTTGGGCAAGGCATCAGGGGGAAAGACAAACAGATGGTTTGTGAACCTTTTATTAGGCGTTGGTGAAAATAAATAAATAAATAAAATGAATCAAACACACCCTGAAAAAAACAGCAGCTCATCTCTGTCACTGCGCAGTTTTTTTTTCTTTACACCGAGTTTCTGTGTTTTCTTTATTTTACAGAGATTTTTCTCCTTATTTTAAGATCCATTTTGGTGTTTAATTTCCCTGCATGGTGGTGTAAAGGTTCTTGATTTGTGAAGCAATGTTAATAATTGTTAATAAGTGAAGAAATTATTTAAATGAAAAATAACAAGACCAACAAATTCAGTCATTAACAAATAGAAATACATAGAAAACTGATCCATTCCCTCATCCAACAGCTCACTTACAAATGCAAAGACATACATGATTATCTATGAAAAATAAAAGGATGTACATACCCATGATAATGTTTGTATAAATTTTTACACAAATGTTTTATATAAGTTATATAAATATGACATTCTCTTGTTGGGTAGGCGAAAACAGACTCAACGTCAGACTGTGAGGTTGCAGGTGGTTATGCAGACCCCTCTAAATCTTCATACCAAGTTAAGAAACTCTTTCTTTGGACATAATTGTTCTATTTGTCTTCAAACAAAAGTGTAACAGACATGGATGTTAGTGTTTGTGTTTACATTAAAAAGGGTTATACTGCACTTTGAACTGCAGCAGTGGTGATGGTCCCTGGCACCCATAAGGTCAGGGACTGTCGCCACTTACCGCCTCTGACATTTTAGTCACTGCGCAATTATATCCTTGATGATATATTTCAGCCTGTCATCGTCTTCATCGTGACAAAATTATCATCCTGCTCATTGAAAATTCAGCCTCCACCTCTTTTGTCCAACGGCGTCTCCAAAACCTCCACAACATGAACAGCAAGACAGAAGATTTTCAAGCTTGGTCATCGAGTGCAAAGAAAATCATTAATCATAAAGAAGCATAACTGCAGTATTTAAATACGTAAAAATATGTTTGCATAAGTGTCTTTATGTGTAATTTCTGGTGCAGGTCAGACTTTGCTTTGAGAGCGAGTGTGTGTTTGTGTTTGTGTAGCTATGACCTACTTTTTTCTGAGCAGGCGTCCCAAAACACAACACCCTCTATCTCTCTCTGTCTGTCTCTCTCTCTCTCTCTCTCTTTCTGTCTCTGTCTCTCTGGGTTAATAAGTCCATTTTGGGGTGATTCTTTTATTTGTTAGTTTTTCCTCTGTTGTTGCTTCAGACAGCAGTGGACATGGTGTGTTTTTGTGAGTGTATGTATCTGTGCTTTGTGCCTCTGTGTTTGGTCCTATTTATGGGACAAAAGCCTTCAGTGACCCAGTAAGAGAAGAGAAATCAGAGCTCTTTATTGTGAAACAGCTTTGCTGCTTTTATCAACAGTTTAAAAAAACTGCACTGTTAATACTTTTTATAAATTATTCAGATGTGTGTTGCTCTTATGCAGAAAGTGCAGAACTGTCCTCTAATTTTTCTTCACTTTTTGAGGACGTTTCCTTCAATATTAATATTGTTGTGTGGTCGACACAGCATAAGATTTGGGTCCATGAGGACCAAAACTCACCTCCTCAAAAATGTAACTACATGTTGCTGGAACAGGTACTGCAAGTCCCTGTGATGGGTCTGCTTTGTGTTGGACATCTCCAGTCCTTCTCCTCACAGGCCTTTAACTCCTCCAACGTCTCCCCTTTTTGTGATCATTCTTACATCATCAAGCGCAGCCATTGCACTGCCAACTAGTGTTTACGAAGACTATTGCAGAGCGATGCAGCATTTTCACATGAGCATGCAGTGATCACAGGAATAAACCAGGCTCAAGTGTCTTACCCTCAATTTCCACCGCATCCGGAACGGCTTCGAAGAGGCAGTATCCACCGATCGCAGCTGATCATTTCCATTAAAGTTCCCACTGGCTTCTTTCCGTTCTGCTGCGGATCGCCGGAAGAGTTCTATTATTTCCGGACGCCAGAGCACGCCGCATAAATTCAGCACAGATTAGTCCATGCTGGAAAGGAAGTCGGGCACAGACACAAAACAAAACCGTGTTTTTTCAAAATAAAACACTATGTGTCTAAGGTGGGTCATATTTCACACCATGCAAACTGTCAGGGACGAACAAGTGAAAGGTTTTTAGTCGTCATTTCACCCTGATGACACCATGGATGAGAAGATGCTGATTCTAGAAGTCTAAAAGTAGATTTCCTCCTCTGAAAGGACACAATCTACTGCTATATGGTTGTGTGGCTGTCTTTATAGAGACAACTTGTTATCACATGATTGCACATGAATTCGTGGGTTCTTGTGAGTTCTTGAGATTCCCGCTGTCCGTAATCCACCACAAAGTTCACCTCACAAAGGCATAGCCATTCTGGATGCGGTGGAAAACCAGGGGGTTACATTGATAAAGCTTGGGCACTCTTAAAATATGTCACCATATTTCACCTAAATAGTCTCACCGCGTATTTACATGCTTCTGTTCTCTGCAGTGGTTTGCTTTCTGTCAGTGGGGACTAAGTCTCGGCTCCGAGTGAGGCAGTTCAAGCATCTTGAGGTCTTGTTCAAGGATTTGATGAGGGAGCCTCCCTCTTACCTCCTGTTCGAGGTGTCCTGTACACAATGACTAGGAGAGAGCCTCATGTGGTCTGGGTACTCTTTGGGATCCCCTGCTTTAGGAGCTGGACAACAGTCGCTGCAGAGAGAGGTGTCTTGGTTGACTCGTCTGCTGTTTTGACACACAGGACATTTGCTGAAAATGACCCATCTGTTTGAAAATTTCCCTCATTTTTCATGAAAGGATCCCGCTCATAAAAATATCTCCAGGCCTGCCAAGTTTGGACACTTCCTTGAATGCATTTCCCCTTTTTAAAAATATGTCCTTGATTTACGTACGGCCATTTCTAAGATATAAAAAAATACCCAAACCTTCCAAAACTGTTACTTCCTTAAATATCTGGATTTCTTTTTGGCAGTGTTGCCAACCAAGCGATGGATGTCGCTAGATTTCACAACTTTTCAGACCCCCCCTAGCGACAAATTTGGAATTTAGACTCAGGCATGAAAGCAGGTATCGATGTTACTTTTCTCAAGGGGTAGTGGCTGTCGAGGGAGACTCCTCACTCCTCCTCCGTGGGCCAGGGTGGGTGACATGAAAAATTATGCAAATTAGGTGATGACGCCATCTAGCGACTTCTAGGACAGCCACTAGCGACTTTCCTTACTGAGGAGTTGGCAACACTGCTTTTTGGTTATGGTTCATGATTCTCACATTTCATTATAAAATAAAAACACTAAATAGGAGTTAAATTGTTCTAACCATGTCCTTAAAATATCACTTTGCACCTTCTCCCAACCCCTTAGACTTAAAGGTTGTTTCATTCCTTGATTTATGATATCCAGCTATTGAATCAAGGGTTGTTGGTAGTGAAAACGACATATTTCTGAGGACTTGTGACATCTTGACAGTACGTTTTTTGATCGTCTCCTACAGTTTGACCCTACTGAAAAGCGTCCATGTTTGATTCAGCAACCCAAACATCAGAAACTCGCTTGACTTTGGCACCACAACACAGCAGGTTCTCTGGCTGCAGGATGATTTAACATTATGTAGCTCACACACCAACCTTTGTAAATCTCCGCTTTAAGCAACACCTCGGCTCACACACACACATCTTCACACACACACACACACACACACGAACACACACAGGTTCCCACCAGAAGCGCCTTTTTTAATTCCTCTTTTAAACATATTTTGCTGGTTTGAACATTTGGACTTTCAGCCTTGTTTTAATTAGTGATTTCCTTCGAGAAACGCTTAAATGAATCATTAGTCAGAAATCCTTCAGCGGTGCCAGTTTTTTTTGCTGAAATAAAAAATCCCAGGGGTGCACCAACCTGGCATTACCTGTTTAGTCATTTAATTCTACTTTTCTCCCTTTTTTCCTGCCTCTTTTTCACTTAATACGGCTCCCCTGACTGAACGGCAGACAGCCTCTAATTGGTGGAATATTAGAAACTATTATTCCTAATTAAACATCACAGAACACACTGTCAGATTTGGACCGGCGGAGTGATTTAAGACGTGCTGAACCTCTGGCATCGTAACAAAGTCTATTAGCAGAGACGGACGAGGGACGCTTCAAATTGGCAAGCAGACGAACGGGCCCGACAAAAATCTGCCAGGGTTTCGATATAACAGGTGTGACTGTGTGTGTATGGAAATGCACACACGGCTTTCTTCAGCCCTGTGTGTCTGTAAAAAGGTGACATAAACAGTTGAGACTGAGCACAGACACGTGTTTGTAGCTGGATGGATCAATCACAGAGGGGATTTTCAGTCAGTTTGAGACAAAAAGCTTATTTAAGGATTGAGTTCTTCCTGTGCTCTAGATATGGCAGCCGACACGTACTCCAACGACCAAGGTCATAATAGTTATGAATTTTTAATTTCATTTAGTTTCTGTTAGTTTTAGCTTTTTTAACATGGCAAGACCTTCAAAAATATAACAGTGTCGGAAAAACTCAAAGCATCATTTTATTTGGCTTTTTGCCTCATCAGAGAGGACACTTCTGTTGAAAGTATGGCTGCTATTATGACACAGAGGCATAAACACATTTTTGTCAATTTGTGTATGGGCTCACATACTTTATGCCACCTCAGCAGTGTCAGTACTTGGGGGGTCAGTCCAGACTTTTCTGCCCCCTGTCGTGTGCCTCACTCCAGGTATGTTAATGTAGCAACAAATAGATCCAAGCTGAACAGATGAGTCTGATGGTGTCATGGAAGAGACCAAGGTAACAGGCTACTGGTTTACGTTTGCCCCATACTGTAAGAGTTCATTGCACCTCTGTATAGAAAACCTGCATGTGCAACATTATTATACTGTGGAACGGCAGGAAGATAAATATGCCAAGTTTAATTGTATTTGATTCACCACTCCATACACAGTTTACAGAATACTGTGAACTACTGCTCCTGGCTCAAGGAGACAGTCTGTATTCACATGTGTTACTCTGATGTGTTTTGCATGACTGACTGATAACACACTATCACAGTTTACTGGTCTGATAAGCTTAGGTGGTCATTTTTAGGAGGTCATGGATTTTCATCAACTAAACACAACCTGGTCAGAGTCATATTCAGAAGACTTGATAAAACTGTTCACACATCACTCTCTGCAAATCTGGTCTTGGTGAAACAGAAACCAAGAGTGAAGAAGTTGTCATGGCCTCTTTGTTTCAAAGGGTGACTCCATCAGAAAAGAGAGCAGGTTTGATTTTATACAAGCCTATCATCAGAAACCTCACCTGATTCAATATTTCAGAAAACATTTTCCCAATTATAATTTGATCTGGATTACCAGTTTACAGTCTTCCTCAAAATATCAAGAGGACGACTTTGGAGATTGTATTCCAATGAGGCGTAATAGGGATGAAAAACAGAGTGCGCCTAAGGGTGACAAGTTGCGACTAAGGAAACCTGTCGACCAGGACAGGGGCTTCGCAAGACCTATCAAATCTGTCCAATCACAGACATGACTCAAAATGCAGAGTCTCGACTGATTGGCTTGATCACTGTGTCTACATTTCTTAATTATAGCCAATGAAGTGAAAGATAGTAAAACTGTCAGAGTCATCAACATCGACACATTAGAGTTTTGTTGTTGTTTAATAACACCAGATACTTTGCTTACCTTTTATACATTTCACTCAGCAAACATGGAGCTGTTGGCTATTAATAACAAACCTGATGGTTCAACTTCCAGAAGCCATCTCTTTTTTTTCCATACCTGTGTGAACATGGCCAAAAATATCTGGACACCTGCCCTCTACAGACATTTATCACAGCAGTGTTAGTCTTCCTAAAACCGTTTCCACTTTTATGTAAAATTTACAGATTTTTCTCCCGGCTTGGACACTTTGGCGGTGTCTGTCTGAGCTGATGTTGTCCCGTTGTTAATGACATCCAGTCTCTTCTGCTTTAGTGTCTCCTCGTCTCTCAGTCCCAGCGTGACGCCCTCCTGATGATTTCAGGTTTGGGTTTATTGGAGCTTTACAGCCTCAGACCTGCTGTCACACACATTAAACACAGACTCCCACATCGCACACAACACACACACACACTCACACTACATTTACATGGGAATCTGGGATGTGTGCGCACAACTACAAAACCAAGTGCAGGCTTCATTGTCATTCTGCACCAAACACTCTCCTATCCTTTAATGACACTAAGAGTAGCAGAAAATAACAAAGCACACAGGCTGCTGATGAAGAATTAACAATTTAAAGTGTGATTTTAAAAAATACAACAAATGAATGACAGCTCAGTTGCAACACGAAGACACAACATGTCAAATAAAACCGATGTGAGAAGTGTGAATATCAAAGAATGAGTTTTTTGAAACCATGAAGAGAAGTAAAACACTTCTCATCTTGTCAAATATAACACCATAACATCTTTTTACTGTCAATCAGAGCGTCTTCATTAACCACCTTTTTCCTTTACCCAGTCACTTATTAATAGATCAGTGCCAATTAACACTAACAAGCATCCTCACTGACATGCGCTCAGTACAAACTGCTGTGAACACAACCTGCAGAAGAGACTGAGAGCTCGGATAAAAGTAGAAAAAACTAGCGGAGATGGGGATAAAAACTTTGTCCAAGCATTTACGACGTCTGAAAATCATAAATCAATCATGGTTATCGCAATCAGAAGCTTATAAGCACAACCATGATTCAACAGGGTATCTAAGGAGTGAGTATAATGCTCTGTTTTAGCTCCTGATAACTTCTTAGCAGCTTTACAGGATTTACAGTTCAACAGATTCTTCTCATCTCTCAGGCTGCTGTCTTTATAAACCCTTATTTCAGCCTCTGTATGAGATGCTTCATCTTCATCTGCTGTCCCTTTAAGGCCCCCAAGAACCAAGTATGCTGAATGTCTGGCAAATCCTATATTGATCTTGCTGAACCAACCATTCAGAGCAGCCTGTGGACCCATTTGGGATTACGTCAACACACGTTTACCTAGTAATCCGAAACTTTGTTCATGTACTGTGTACTACTCATGACAAAAAAGCATGATTCCACCTCTTAAAGTATTTTTACTCTCTTTGAACCCTTACCAGTCGATCACCGAGTGCAGCGGAGATTTGCAGCTCAAGGAAGAACATTTATGATCATTTCTTCATGGAAATGCAATCAAACCGAGACAGTTAGGCAGAAGAACTATCGCGTCTGCAGTGAAAATTATTATTATGATGGTTATTACTTCATAGAGATGATCCGCTGCGTTTGGTGCGTTGGCCTCCCCAACAAACAAGCGGCCGCTGGAGGAGAGAGGGTGAGTTGAGTTTGGTGTCTTTGCTAAGGAAGAGCATTATTTGTGACGACAGAGTGGCTTTTTGGTTGAGGTTTGCGTGTGGTGGCGTAGACCGCTGTGTATTGCCATCATGCGGTCGTTACTAAAGTTGGTATGACTAGAGAAGCTAGCGGTTGGTAACATTAATCTCTCGAGAGGGTGTCTAACTTGTTGTTATGGCCAGAATATCCCTTTAAGTTGTATAAGTGGGCATTGGCTCACAGTTTACACACCTACACCATCAGGTAACCTGGGATATCTCCTGCTCTCCTCTTCGTAGAGAGTACTGGTGGTATTTTGCTTGCCAGAATGACTTAATGGATGACTGAAAACATGTCCAAGTGTTGAGCTCAACCTCCACGGCCAGGTACATCAGCGTTTGCATAAAATCAAACCTGAAAGCAGAAGCTGTGATTGTCTTTGGGTTGAAAAACTCTTTGAACTCCTGCAGCTGCTGCTACTCATGCGAGACAGTGTTCCTACTCCTCCCCACCAAAACTTTGAAGCATGTCCATCTATTGAAAAAAGTAGTTTAATGTCAAAATGAGCAGTAAAAAAAAGACTATTCCGCTTGGTAAATAATGCTGCTTTCCAGTTACCTCGGAGGTCTGAGCTGGGAATGACGTTACACCTGAGTTGACGGCGTTCCAGTTAACAAGTCAGAAAACAAGATGGACACCTACAGTTGGCCGTTGTTAGCTGTTGTTTACAATTGTCAGCTGTTGTTAGTAGTTGTTAGCAATACCAGTTGTAAATAACGCGTAACACTGTATTTTACTCTTACAAACACCATAGCACCGTGTTCACAGTTAGACGTTGGGCAGTACAACATATACCACTTATTTAATTTCACAAAAACAAAACAGAAGTGCTAATAAAAAATATATCATGATAGCTTTCACTGTTACTCTTTACTGTTGATGCACTTTCCAAATTGGAAATCCGACTTCAGAGGGGTGTTCCAGATGAATTTCTGACTTGAAGCTTGGAAATTCCGACTTCCGAGTACAACTGGAATGCATCATAAGGCAACATAAGGTCAAATTGTGATGTGTTCAAAGTGTAATGTGTAAAATAACTGCTGTATAACCACTGATGATGCAGCTGTTAAGATTTTCTTGCACACTCTTTCATTTGCGGTGTATTTCGCTTGAATGCGTTTTGAACATTACCACTTTCTGCAGCAGTTTTACCGTGAATCTGCTACATGTGCATTAACAAACAGGTGCAGGTTTGTGGTGTAAATGATGGAGGCATCAGCGTTTGAGTTAAATTTTCTGGCTCCCTCTCACAAAACACACTTGGGCTCCCACACATATTTTCCTCACAAATACATATCCATCAGTCACACACACACATAGCATGAACACTTTATAAGTCAACTGCTCTCTCAAACACACACACACACAAGCTGACCACTCTTGTGCCAAAAAGCCAATTATCCAGGATGCTTTTAAGCAGCTCTAGCTGCATTAGCGTCAGCCGGAGTGTTTAAACAGGACTAATAGTTGAAAGGTTAATGACTGATGCAGCAGTGAGCAGCCTGTAATCACAGGCTATTACCTCAGACTGTAATACCAAGGAACTGGAGCAAGATTTCTGGTGACTTTTTATTCATATTTCATGCCGAAAAAAAGGAACACTTTGTACAAAATTGAGGTTGTATTTAACACCATGAGAGACAGTTGTAGTGATTTGAAATGAGCCTCATACGGTCGCACCAAAATATATGTAGCGATTTGAAATGAGCCTCACAAGGCCGCACCAAAATAATACTTGGCGATTGGAATTTATAATAAATGTCTGAAGATTAATAATCTCAAATTATGACATTTATGCACTCGTTGAAAGGGGCACCACCCACCCTTAATGGTGGGAAAATAAAGAAAACAAAAGTTTAATTCAGAAATCAAACATCAAGTCAGTTTTAATTAATCAGTCTTAATTAATCAGTCTTAATTAATCAGTCTTAATTAATCAGTCTCATATCTTAAGTCGAAATTCTAATTTCAGGGACTCCACTTCTGGAAGAACACTAACAGACAGGAACTTAGAAAAATAATGATCTGTTTATTACAGGATAAATGATGGTACAACAAACATGCAATAAATGATGATAAGATAATGAGGATAAAATAATAATAGGTGAATAAATAAAGATTCTGAGTCAGGCTAGGAGCACTAAAGTTAATGATAGTGAGTGAATATGCGCTAACATATTAACCTACACTAACTTTGGTGTCGAGATAAACTCGGGTGTAGATTTGGAGGAATCTAAGATCACCAGAAATAGGTGGATATCTGAGTTATGAACGCGTGAGACAGCATCAGCCCTGTCTGGAGCTCTGGAGGTTTGCATACTTAAGTGAGACTGGTCCTTGGAGAAGATGGAGCAGGTTCCGAAGGTCCGGGGCTACTGGCGGTTCGAGCGGTTCAGCTCAGAAGACGACTGAAGTCAGCCGAAGGATGAGCCAGGAGTTGCAGCACTCGGGCCCGAAGCAAAGCCAGCGCCTGTGGATCCTGTGGATGCTCGTTTGGGTACTTCTTTGGTCTCACTCAAAAACTCTGGCACAGAGGATGACCTGGGCCTGCTGGGTTGCGTTCAGAGGTGACTTTGAAATCACGCAGAAAACTCAGAAAACCGAGGCTCGAAGAGCAGAGAAAACTTTCAAAAATGGCTTCGCGAAATTAAAGAAAAATCAATCAAAGGCTTAATCTTGAATTGCTATGCGCACAAAAAGTTGAAGTTTCAAACTTGAGCTAAGACGATGTTAAAGAAAAATCAACGTGAATCAACACGTGGCGTAAAACTTAGAAGACTAAGAAAAAGTTCTAAGAGAAAACAAAGAAACGCACCACAGAAGGGTGTGGACAGAAGAGAAGGGGCATAAGAGCCGGGGACAAGAGAGTCAGCAGAAGAGCAGAAGCATAAGAGAAAAAAAAACATAAGAGGAAAGAGAGGAATAAGAGAGAATAAGCAAGAGTGAGCAACCCGACTTCACTGGTTTTATCTTCTCACACGGGGAGTGGCTCCGGCGTGTGTGTGAGGAGACAGAGGAGGGGTCGTGTGGTCTTTGATTATTTGATCTAACTTATTCTTTTGGCTGGTAAAAGAGTCAGATCTGATACTCACTCACTATGATTAATATCATTGAATGTTTGGTTTCATGATAAATAATTTGATACTAAACACATATGAATGAAGTGTAGGATCACATCAAACATTCTCATTATGTTTTAAGTATCACATTGAACATGCTAAATTACTCTGAAATGAAACAGATAGTAACACATGGAAACTGTGAACAACAAAAGAGTAAATTCATGTGAATGAACGTCATCATGATTAATAATGGATTCTAAATACTCACATTCAGATTATTCAATGACATTATAACCACCTAATGGTTAAAAATACTAAATAAACATCTACAATATAAACCAAACATTTCTAAACTGTTTCTGTTACCTAGAGTTAAGTTATGATTCATAGTCGATAAATTTAACTCTTAAAAGTTCATGAAACAGTCTGAAAAGCTGTTGGTCTAAAGAACTAAAGAATAAGGATTTATTCTGTCAGATAAGATAACTTGGCTTCTGAAGCACATAGAAAAACGGGAAACATCTCATTTTAACACAAATTTCATGATTAGACAGATTAGTACATTGCTGAATGCATAAGATGTCATGATCAGTCATTTGTATTCTTTCACCAAAGGAATGCAGTCTTTATCAGTGTATGGTCGAGCAGGGTTTTACGACCGAGGTCTGGAGGTCAGTGTCCCCCCTTATCCTGGGGTCCGTATGTTCACACACTTTAAGACACTAAATCTCAAATGGGAGATCTGGGTTGAGACGTTAATGTTTATTTAGATGGTCAGCAAATGGAGTCAGTTTGAAAGGTAATAAAACTCTGTCTCTGTTCTCCGAATTGACCAATCGTGAAGAGTCAGAGGTTTAGTCAACCTCCTGTTGGGTCACTTATTTAACCTGAAAGGGCAAACACGTCTGGAAAGATTTATATCCTGTTTCCTGGGACCAGATAAGGAAGCTTTCCTGTGAGGAATGTGTGGGTTTCACATCCAGGGTTGTCTTGATTGCTACAGTCCCCCCTTCGTCACGGTGGTCCTGTCCATGGAGCATCGGGACGACGAGTAGACAACCATGAAGCAGCAGCAGCAGCAGCAGGTGTATGCAAATAGGACTGATGCGTCTCATTATCACTATGTGAATCACTAGTATCTGCTTTAAGATAACATCAAGCATGCATTAAGCTATCAAATAAAATCGTCTAGGTGTTAGACTTTTCTCAGTTAACTATTGGTAGACTAATGTGAAAGAAAATCTCCTAATTTTCAGTATTAATGAGATTTAGAAAAGCACTCTTTAGTCTGAATGCTAACTGGATCTAAAGCTATAGCTGTTTTTCATGCTTGCTGGAGAAGTCTGAAAGTTCAATTTCAGTTTCAAAAATGGTTAAGACTTAGGTGGAAAAGAAATGTCTGCTATAGACATATCAACCATCTGTGTATGAGCATAGTCAACCTGAATCACAAACATCAAAGGTTTACTGCACAGAGTTTCTCTTAAACTTTGTCTGTTAAACTTGGGGATGATGCTCTTATCGGTTTGACTAATTATCTGCTGTTGAGTCTGAAATTTGTCAATCTGAGTCTTAGTGACAGAAATTTCAGCTTTTAATCTGTTCATGGGATATTTGACAGCTGACAAGCTGACTATATTGACAGAGGAGAGACAAATGCTAACAAAGAAAGCAGCAACTGGTATTGCAGTCATCAATGTATCACCACAGCATTTGGATATCTTATTGGAGTCATTTAGCTTTGGCTGAGTGACTTCTGCTTTCGCAGGACTCACACCTTCATGACTCCGCAGTGTTAATCTCAGTGGTTAGCTGAGTGGTCATGTTTATTCACCTTCAAAGTGGATGAAACCGATTGAGGTGGATAATAAGATCGTCGTTTCTGAGAGTGTGATTTACTCTGATTCTGCCAGTCATTCACCCCACTTTGGCGGTGTTGATGGTTTTTCCTTTGTCTGGGATAAAACCCACCGTGACGGGAGTCTGAATAACAACAGTTGGTCTCAAAGTTTACCTGGCGTTGGTCTGTGTCAGAACTGGGCCTTGGTGTGTAACTTTGACCTTTGTGAGTGTGTTGAGGTCGAAAAGGTTTTGGAGGCCTGGTTAACCACTCATTTGGAGGCTTATCGGAGCCTGAAAATACACAGTCTGAAGCTTCGTTCAGCTCCATGGGCAGTGATTTTGTCTCCATAGCCAAGAGAGTAACGGGCTCTGCTTTCTTAGCCAAAGTTTGTCGTTGTTTGGCAAAACCTTTTACAGCAAGTTCACGAAGCTGTCGGCTAGTCAAAGTGTTTGGACAAGCTAAGACGCCAAGGTAATGACTGATGGTAGGGTGGAGGTTCTGGACGAACAGCGTTTTGAAGTTCAAGTCCTCCTCCATTTCTGGTTCATTTCGGAAACCAAAGTAAGCTTCGCGTAAGCGGTTGTAATACTGTTGGGGAGGTTCTGATCTCCCTTGTTTAATAGACAGAGCAGCAGAAAGGCCTGTCTGGGTCAAATGATCAGAAAACTCTTCGATTAATGCTTGGCAGAGCAAGTCATAATTATTTCTGACATGATAAGGCTGTCGTTCAAGGAAACTGTTAACCTCTCGACTTGACGTTGCCTTAATAAGGTAGATTTTGTCATCAGTGGTTGCACCTGGAAATTTCCGCAGGTAAAAGTCAATGTCTTTCAAGTAGGTGCAGGTGTCAGTAGCACCTTGGTGCTCAGGTTCAAAGCGTGCTATGTTGCGAGCAATTTTGTCAAGATCCCTGTCTGAGGGAAATGGTAAGAAGCCATCATGAGGAGGAGAGTAGGACTCTTGGTTTAAGGATGACCTCTCAGGGTCAAGCAGGGTCCTGTCATGATGCTGAGAGAGATACGTAAGAGTTGGTTTGGAAGGAAGTGATGGCGCTCTCTCAGGAGGCTGATCACCTATCATTTCTTCAAGAAACGTTTGCTCCATGCGTTCTCTTTGGGCTCGACCTGACTGGAGGGAGCATTGTAACTCTCTTTGGGCATCTTCAAGTTCTTTGTCTGTCTTTTCTTGCCGTTCTTGACAAAGAATTAACTGTCTTTGAGCTATCTGGAGCTGGTGCTGTAAGGTAGAAGTTTGCTTCTCCTTAACTTCAAGAGCTTCAGCACGCACTTTGACCAGTGCTTTCAAAGCTTTTACATCTTCTGTTGCTTGCTCTAGTAGGGATTCTGACTGTATCAGATCCTCTGTGGTCTTAGCAAGCTGCTTATTCGTGTCATCAAGTTCTTTCTCCTTTTTGTAAAGGGTTTCATTAAGTCTTTCAATCTTGTCTTTGAGTTCAAGATTTTCTTCATGACTTATCAGTGAGGGAAGCTTTGACGCTTCACATCTGGCACGGTGTTTTTCTAAAACACTTAGAGACTTCTTAGTCTCTTCTAGCGTCTTTTTCAGAGCGCTGTTTTCTTCTTTTTGCGTCTTGATCTTTGCTAAAGCGCATTCCAGCAAGTAGTCTTTATACTCAAGCTGAGAAGACATCATGACAGACATGCGTCTAGTGAGCTCTTTGTCACGAAGTGTCGTGGTTAAGGCTGTTTCCAGTAGGTCAGCCATTTCATCCTCCGGATTGGAGGGTTTGGCCTTTTGAATCTTAGTCATGTACTGAGGTATCAGCTGACTAGTTAAGTTTGCCAACACTGTGGGTATGTCCCTCAGGGGGTCTCCCTGGCTGGACTCTTTTGTGTTAGGCATGTTTTGTTTTGGTAAAGAGGTGCAGCTGGTTGGTTGATGAGTTTGAGTTGACTTAAAATGAAAGGAAGAAGCAAAATATCAAATTAAGTGGGTTAATCGACTTAATTTATCAGTGCTTGATAAAGAGGAAGAGCCTATCTGAGTAGATATCTAATGGAGAGAAAAATAACATAAAGTTAAATTCATTTCAATGAAAATTGAAAGAAAAACAAGGTGAAATAATGTTAAATTAAATTTAACATCAGATACAGAACCATTGAATAAAGGGTTCAATTTGTCTCTGTGTTGCAGAGATCAGCAAAGCTTAAATAGACTGCCTGGTGCAGTTGGATGAATTGGGAAAAATCAATGAAATTGTCAATTTAAGGAATTAACTCTGAAGTTAATTCACAAATTGCAATAAATCCAAAGGTTCGAATACCAAATCTATCTGGAATGTTAAAAGAAATTTCAAATATTAATTAATTTGTTCATTAATTAATTAATCTTATGAGGAGGGTTAATACATTCATGTATTATAGGGAACAGTAAAACTGCTCAATGATGTGATAAGTAACAACAAGATCAGGTGATTGATTCAAGGAGTTACTTTATCAATACATTATGTAGGCTCTTATAACAAAGATAAGAATCAAAAATCAGTGATCAATGATTTAGAATAAGCACATCAAACTTCATCAACCAAGTCAATCACTTGAATTATGTCTGTAGAGTGTTACACACTGACTACAGAGAGGCAGTACAGCTGGCTGATACTGCAGGCAGATAATAGCAGTGTTAGCTCAATACCAAAAGCAACCATGTGGGGCAGTATGGAGTTGGGAGAACTGCACAAGCTCAACACAAGTGGAGAAGAAGAAGAGAAGAGGAAACAGTCATCCAACTAGCCTCTTGTGGCTGTGAAGTTGGAAAGTATGCAGGAAGGGGCCTTTAGGCTCTGCCTCCTTGAAGGGCCTTATCTGCTTAAGGCCAAAAGGTCAGTCTCTCCACTGACAACAAAGGGTTAACATTTCACAGCAGGCTGCGTCTGCACCCTCAAACATAGAACTTTACACCATCTGCTCAGGCAGATTGGTTCAATAAAATCATTTACAGGAACAAGAATCAAAGTGACAAATCCTTAAACAGCAGATTCAACTGCAGACTTTAAAATCACAAATGCGGCGATTTGTGATCACGGATTTTGTCTGAATTCATTCAAACAACAACCTCCCACTGTTACAGTGGTTTCCTGTGACAGATAGCTTATCTGTCAGGGGAAAGGAGGAAATCTAAATCCCATATAGTTACTAGAACTTCATAGCAGACTATAGAGACAAGAATCAAAGTGACAAATCCCTCAACAGCAGATTCAACTGCAAACTTAAAAATCACAAATGCGGCGATTTGTGAACACAAATTTTGTCTCAATTCAATCAAACAACAACCTCCCACTGTTACAGTGGTTTCCTGTGACAGGTAGTTAATCTGTCAGGGGAAAGGAGGAAATCTGAATCCCATATAGTTACTAGAACCTCGTAGCAGACTACAGAGACTTCAGGGGCTTGAAACCACAGCTCGGAGCATCGCGAACACTGGGTTCAGCCAAAGGCCTTAAATACAAGCGTACGGCGACGCAACAATCGTGCACTTAAATATTGGACAGTCTAGACAGAGCAGAAGAAGCAGTCTCACTGCTACTCAGAACAACATTTCACGCTGTCCAGCTCAAACACAGACTACAGGCATGTAGTACAAGAGTGTGTGAAACACAGAGCATAAAGGTTTTATGCATAGATCATGAAAACATCAGAACTTAGTCAAGCAACTTCAGCAAGCATAGCATTGATTGTGATTAAGTCTAAAATAGCCTGGGAATAAGTTTCTCTCATCAATTTGGAAGCTAAGTTTTAGGTTGTCTGTTAGTATCCAGAAGTTTTGTTTGAAACGCCTCACGCAGGGGCACCAAAATATATGTAGTGATTTGAAATGAGCCTCACACGGTCGCACCAAAATAATATGTAGTGATTTGAAATGAGCCTCACACGGTCGCAACAAAATATATGTAGCGGTTGAAATGAGCCTCACAAGGCCGTACCAAAATAGTACTTGGCGATTGGAATTTATAATAAATGTCTGAAGATTAATAATCTCAAATTATGACATTTATGCACTCGTTGAAAGGGGCACCACCCACCCTTGATGGTGGGAAAATAAAGAAAACAAAAGTTTAATTCAGAAATCAAACATCAAGTCAGTTTTAATTAATCAGTCTTAATTAATCAGTCTTAATTAATCAGTCTTAATTAATCAGTCTCATATCTTAAGTCGAAATTCTAATTTCAGGGACTCCACTTCTGGAAGAACACTAACAGACAGGAACTTAGAAAAATAATGATCTGTTTATTACAGGATAAATGATGGTACAACAAACATGCAATAAATGATGATAAGATAATGAGGATAAAATAATAATAGGTGAATAAATAAAGATTCTGAGTCAGGCTAGGAGCACTAAAGTTAATGATAGTGAGTGAATATGCGCTAACATATTGACCTACACTAACTTTGGTGTCGAGATAAACTCGGGTGTAGATTTGGAGGAATCTAAGATCACCAGAAATAGGTGGATATCTGAGTTATGAACGCGTGAGACAGCATCAGCCCTGTCTGGAGCTCTGGAGGTTTGCATACTTAAGTGAGACTGGTCCTTGGAGAAGATGGAGCAGGTTCCGAAGGTCCGGGGCTACTGGCGGTTCGAGCGGTTCAGCTCAGAAGACGACTGAAGTCAGCCGAAGGATGAGCCAGGAGTTGCAGCACTCGGGCCCGAAGCAAAGCCAGCGCCTGTGGATCCTGTGGATGCTCGTTTGGGTACTTCTTTGGTCTCACTCAAAAACTCTGGCACAGAGGATGACCTGGGCCTGCTGGGTTGCGTTCAGAGGTGACTTTGAAATCACGCAGAAAACTCAGAAAACCGAGGCTCGAAGAGCAGAGAAAACTTTCAAAAATGGCTTCGCGAAATTAAAGAAAAATCAATCAAAGGCTTAATCTTGAATTGCTATGCGCACAAAAAGTTGAAGTTTCAAACTTGAGCTAAGACGATGTTAAAGAAAAATCAACGTGAATCAACACGTGGCGTAAAACTTAGAAGACTAAGAAAAAGTTCTAAGAGAAAACAAAGAAACGCACCACAGAAGGGTGTGGACAGAAGAGAAGGGGCATAAGAGCCGGGGACAAGAGAGTCAGCAGAAGAGCAGAAGCATAAGAGAAAAAAAAACATAAGAGGAAAGAGAGGAATAAGAGAGAATAAGCAAGAGTGAGCAACCCGACTTCACTGGTTTTATCTTCTCACACGGGGAGTGGCTCCGGCGTGTGTGTGAGGAGACAGAGGAGGGGTCGTGTGGTCTTTGATTATTTGATCTAACTTATTCTTTTGGCTGGTAAAAGAGTCAGATCTGATACTCACTCACTATGATTAATATCATTGAATGTTTGGTTTCATGATAAATAATTTGATACTAAACACATATGAATGAAGTGTAGGATCACATCAAACATTCTCATTATGTTTTAAGTATCACATTGAACATGCTAAATTACTCTGAAATGAAACAGATAGTAACACATGGAAACTGTGAACAACAAAAGAGTAAATTCATGTGAATGAACGTCATCATGATTAATAATGGATTCTAAATACTCACATTCAGATTATTCAATGACATTATAACCACCTAATGGTTAAAAATACTAAATAAACATCTACAATATAAACCAAACATTTCTAAACTGTTTCTGTTACCTAGAGTTAAGTTATGATTCATAGTCGATAAATTTAACTCTTAAAAGTTCATGAAACAGTCTGAAAATCTGTTGGTCTAAAGAACTAAAGAATAAGGATTTATTCTGTCAGATAAGATAACTTGGCTTCTGAAGCACATAGAAAAACGGGAAACATCTCATTTTAACACAAATTTCATGATTAGACAGATTAGTACATTGCTGAATGCATAAGATGTCATGATCAGTCATTTGTATTCTTTCACCAAAGGAATGCAGTCTTTATCAGTGTATGGTCGAGCAGGGTTTTACGACCGAGGTCTGGAGGTCAGTGTCCCCCCTTATCCTGGGGTCCGTATGTTCACACACTTTAAGACACTAAATCTCAAATGGGAGATCTGGGTTGAGACGTTAATGTTTATTTAGATGGTCAGCAAATGGAGTCAGTTTGAAAGGTAATAAAACTCTGTCTCTGTTCTCCGAATTGACCAATCGTGAAGAGTCAGAGGTTTAGTCAACCTCCTGTTGGGTCACTTATTTAACCTGAAAGGGCAAACACGTCTGGAAAGATTTATATCCTGTTTCCTGGGACCAGATAAGGAAGCTTTCCTGTGAGGAATGTGTGGGTTTCACATCCAGGGTTGTCTTGATTGCTACACAGTAATGCATTAACCAAAATGGGAGTCTGCAGAGTCAGCCAGGCTGAGCCAACAGTTGCAGAAGTAAAACAGTCAAAAGGATATTTCAGCAGTATTGAGGTGGGGTTGTATGAAGGCTAAAGCAGACAGGATCCTTATTGCGCGCGTAACATCAGCGTCGCGAATCACGCAGCGAATGGGTTGCCATTCTAATCAATTAATTAAGAATCACATAAAGGTCGCAGGTTAGTCTATTTTTGCTGCTTTACACTTCCAATACGCGCCAATCCACACAGAGAAGATCGTTAGAGACAATGAAACACCATACACAGACTCCCGACTGTATCAGTTCATGTAGATGACAAATACTTCCTGATAAATATGCAATGCGCTCAATATGGATCCTGTTTGTGTTACGCTCTGGAGTCAGATATTGGTGGATCACTTTGTGGAAAATTACTGAGCGGTCTCAAGAGTTGCAGAGAGTAACTGAGTAATGCATCATAGACATGATAGGCTAATTGGTGTGCCGCATTAAGAAGAGCACAAATGTGATGTATCCACAAATAGTGTGAAAACTAATGGGCTTGTTGATGGTAATCTGCGAAACAATTCTCTGTAGAGTGTTCACTTAAAGGAAGACGAGTGTTTGGGTCAGACTCTGAAAGTTAGCCAAATTCCTCGGTAGGCAGGAAACAGTAACCCAGCTTGCGCGCCGGTTTCCTCAGCAGTTCCTCATTTCATCTTTTACACAACAGCTACCAAAAATGTCAAAACTAAGTACATTTGTTGTCTTCATTTGTCATTGTTGAATCAACACAAAGAATATCTCAGTTTCTCTAACTTTGTTTTCCTGTACTCCTTCGTCTTTCTTACCCCTGAGTTTTCCTTGCAGGTCCTTTCTCCACACACATCCTCCCCTTCTGCAACATATGTGGATTTCTCAGTTTTGTTTCTCACAGCCAAGAAAACATATTTCAGTCAGATGAAGGAATCCACACCCCAACACCTATTCATTTCCCCTTGGCAATGACAGTGTTTGTGTGTACACATCCTTAAGTGTGTGTGTGTGTGTGTGTGTGTGTGTGTGTGTGTGTGTGTGTGTGTGCTCTAAGTAAAAAGCCTGTTTTAACACATAGGAAGTAGTGAATATGGGGGTATTCTGTGTGTACAGCAGCTCTCAGCATGGTTACTTCCCTTTTGCACAAACACACACAGTCACAGAGACACAGCAGGGCATCCATTGTCTGCTGTGATTTTTTTTTTTTTTTTTTTGCATAAGTGAAAATTATTTTTTGTTCGTTTGCTTTAATTACATGCATTTTATATTTCCCACCAGACCAGACCCATCAGTTACTCCCAAAGCAGAGCAGTCTTTTCCTCACACAGACTGGGGTCACATCACTGTAAGCTCTTTGTATCAGGATCATAACACTGAAGTCTTGTGTTTTTAGAACTTTGTCTACTTGAATACCAATGCTTTTTTCTACTCACAATGTATACCATGAACAAGGTTTTATTGTGAGGCTTGTTTTCGGCCCACTTATGTGTCTCACCACCATGTGATGCAAAGTTCTGGCTGAATAAGGACTCATGAACAACCAGCGTGCTGAGCCCGCATCATCCAAACTGACACAAAAATAAGAAAATATTTCACTTATGCAGATGTCTAGATGAAAACACTGATTGCAGGTAAAATGACTTGGAGAGAAAAAGGGTGAAATGAAAGAGAGATTAAAAGATTGGAAGGAGAGAAGGAAAAAGCCAAAAAGAGTGAGTGAAAGTGTGAGGCAGGAAGAGGAGGAGAGAGAGGGAGCATCAGGATGACAGAATGAAAGAGAGAGATTAATAAACGACAGAGGTAGTTCAGAGAGGAATGCTGACAAGTCTCTTTCAAGTGTTGAAGACCGACAGACACACACACACACAGACACAGACACACACGCACACACACAGGTCCCCATGGAGGGCAGGTGTAGACAGCACCACCATCTGTGTATCAAAGCTTCAAATATTACTCCTGACACACACTTTTTAATATAGATGTGTGTGTGAGTGTGTGTGTCTGTGTGTGTGTGATAAATGTTAACTACATCATGTGTACATCAACATGAGGTCTATAAAAACTTTTTTCTTTCACTGTCACTCTTACAAATCTAGAGTGAAACCAAAAATCCCGCTTATTTTATGGTCATTAAACACATCACTGTGATCATGAACATTAATGTTAATTTCTTAGCCTACATAATTATGATACTAAAACTGTACTTCAGCGTCAGAGTGTGTTCACTGAGTTCATGTAAAGTGAAGTAATCTGAACCAAAGAGGAAAATTACCAAAGTTTTAAAACAGCTATTCCAAAGTATACAGAAAGCTCTAGAGGACACCTCAAGAGTCTGAGAAACTTTTGTATTTTGTTTGGAGCCTTCGTTTTCTTCTTCTCCTTTAGTATTAATGGATTAAACAAACATAACTGACCACTAGAGTGAACCATCGCTAGCTGCTTGGCTCTCAGATACCTTTATTGCAGTAGCAGTTCCTTTTGTCATGATGGAGTCAGTGTGTTGTATCAAACTTACTGTGTACATACTCGTGTTGGCGCCATGTAGCAACAAGTAGGTCCGATTATTTTGACATGCACCTCAGTTTATATGTCACGTTTACTGTTTTTGCCATGGGTACGTGATGTCCATTGGCATTAGAGAGAGAGTGCATTCTCTGCCATCCTTGGGGAATCCCACAGACATAAAGCCTTTGGATCATAAATGTTGAACATGTGAAGTACTTATGGTTTCAAGTCGGGGTGATCAGTGGGGAGAAAAAATCCTTCTTCTTACACCCACATCACTTAATAATCTGGTAAAAGAGAAGAAGTAAATTAATCCTAAAAACCATCTGAAACCAGATTATTTCTTGAGTGTGTGTCCAACTTCGGTTGTTGAACAACAGAGGTAATCATGTTTTACAAGAATTTGACAAACACAGCACAAATTCTGCCAAATTTTCAAGACTCCCAAAAGTCCAGAAAGTAAACAAAAAAGAAAAACTCGGGATAGTTACCAATATTAAACATCTGAATCAGGCTGTTAGGTCCTATTCTCAGTGATGACGTTTTTTTTATAGGTTAGTGCAACAAAGTCACCGCAGATCGATGAAACTCTGAAGGTCAAAATAAATTCAATGATTTTGTGTGTCTCAGGAGAAAACTTTCATACTTAATGTTTAATAGGTGACAACACGGTGCAGTGTGTGAGTGGGTGTGTGTATGTGTGTGTGTGTGTGTTGTGAACTCCATAAATTAGAATGGGATGAATAGTTAAATATGAAAATATGACAGGTCGGTTGTTTGATGCTTGTGCAAAATGACAAGAGACATCTGCCCTGGCCTGTAGAGAGAACAAGTGACTGTGTGTGTGTGTGTGTGTGTGTGTATACATATATGTGTGTGTGTGTGTGTGTGTGTGTGTGTGTGTGTATACATATATGTGTGTGTGAGTGTGTGTGTGTGTTAAGAACTTCTCATTTACATTTATTTGTGGGCATTTAGCCGACATTAGCATGTGTGCAGTTGCATCAGTGTGTTTCTTTCAGTGCTTTTGTATGTTTAGTATGTGTGCGAGTGTGTGTGTATGTGTGTGTGTGTCAGAGAAGGGGATGAAAGGATGAGAGATTCTCTGGAGAATAAACGTACGAGCAGACAGCGGATGATGGCGAGGGAGGGACAGAGGGCGACACTGGGCTGTTTGACTGTGGCGTCGCTCTGATTAAAACACGCTCTTCTATCTAATACTTTAATGAAATATTAACACAGTAAACTGTAATTAAATTAAAAGGAGAGCCAGCAGTGAGATTAGTGGCCATGTCAGAACAACCTTAGGAGGATAACCTCCCCTCAATTAATACCACAGCATTAGCGGAGCAGCTCAGCTCTCATACACACACACACACACTGACACACACTGAGGCTCATAATGAACACATGGACAGACACTTTCGCCAAAGCAGCGATGAAAATCCGTAGAAAATCCAACACATGCACACACATAAACCTGTAAGAACTTAACCTGCAGTTTAATGTGTTTGTTTAAGCACAACCTGGGTCATAAAATCATCGCTCTTTATGATCATAGACCTGCAAATTTGGGGGAGCTGCTGGCTTCCTCAGCAGATATACTGTCCCTGTAAAATCTTCAACATTAAGCCACAGCAGTTGTCAGTAATGCTGTTATGATTGCATGTTCTTCCTCTTCTTTTGTCCAGGTAAACCCATTGGTCGTCAACAAAGTTCACCTGGAACTAGCTGATAAAAAAGATGACCTTTAGAAAGGCCAAATGGATGATGCCAATATTGATTTTTCAAATAATTATTCACACACTGACCAAATTAAGAGCAACAGAAAATACCTCCAAAGGTTTATCAAAATAGACAGAATTAAGTGATTACCAAATATCAGATATAGAGCAAATCAATAAATCTACTTCAACACAAAATCATGAGGATCCTCTTAATGAGAGGCAACAGGGCAGCAGCTATGCAGTTGCACATTATGAAGTGATGTGTTGTTCTGTTCTTATCCTGCCTTACTTTAATTTGACTAATTGTCTTTTATCTTAAAGTTTTTATTTTTATTATATTATCTCGATATTATTGTCGTCGTTGTTTGCTTCCGCTTCATCCGGGTCCGGGTCAGCAGCTTCAGGAGGGACGCCCAGACGGCCCTCACCCCGGCCACTTCCACCAGCTTCTCTGGGGGGATTCCCAGGCGCTCCCAGGCCAGGCGAGAGATATAATCCCTCCATGTCTGGAACGCCTCTAACGAGAGGCGTCCAGAAGGCGTCCTTACCAGATGCCCGAGCCACCTCAGCTGACTCCTCTCGACGTGGAGGAGCAGCGGTTCTATTCTGAGCGCCTCCTGAGTGTCCGAGCTCCTTACTCTATCTCTAAGGCTGAGCCCGGCCACCCTGCAAAGGAAATCCATTCCGGCCGCTTGTATCCGCGATCTTGTTCTTTCGGTCATTACGCAAAGTTCATGGCCATAGGTGAGCGTCGGCACATAGATCGACCGGTAATCGACCTGGAGAAGGCAATATTATTGTTATTGGGACAATCCATGGCCTCAATAACCCTGAGTTGAAAATCTGATATCATGGCAACCTTGAATAAAATGTAAGTTTGTCAAACAGGTAAGAATGAGCATTTTTGGTCCAACGAAGTCTGAAGATTCTGACATAAAAGGCTTTCTTGATATACTGTACCATCTTGTAAGTTGTCACTTGAGATAAAACTTTGAAACTCATCCTTTGAAACTCATCCTCCACATGTTTTCATCTTCGCAGAAAACACTCATACCTCAATATAACATTAAAGAATCACCTCGAAAGCTTGAGCTGCCTGTCATGATTTAAAATGAGGCTCACCAAATCAGAGCAGTAATCTGTTCAACTAATTGCAGACAGGTTGATTTATGCTTTTCTCCAGAGTGAGATGATGTAAGAGCAGATCCTCGCAGCGTTTACAAGTAGACCAAGAAGTGGGTGTGTATTTGCGTCCATGTGTGTGTTGTCACAGGGTGGGCTTTTCTGGTTAATTATTACTTATTAGTCTTGAATAATGATTAAATAGACTTTGAATGACAAGTAATAACATTAGGACGGTGCGTGTGTGTTTTTTTGTGTGTGTGTGCGTGCAGGATAAGTATGCTTGATGCTAAATTAAAGCTCCCAATTAACTGGAACTATTTGATCTACATTCATCAAACCTGACCTGACACACATGCAGCATGTTTATATTAGAGCGAGTGTGTCGGTGACAGGAAGAGAGGGGTGTGTGTGTTTGTGTGAAACCGCTTAAAGATTTAACTTAAAGTCTGTATACGTATGAAATTATTGAGGGTATGTCGAATATTTATCATATGAATTCAAAAATGTTGTCTATAACTGATGATTAGTCTACAAAGAGGCAGAGAATGAGGTTTATTGGACTGAGCGTGTGTGTTCACCCAGTTTAACAACATTATCATAATTAATCAGATAACAGTGACATTATTGGTGTAGCAATTACCATCACGGTTATCTGTCGCCTGCTGCTTATGATTGTCCTTTCATTGTTTCTCTAATCATGACCATCATCATCAGCTCTTATATGCTGATGAAGTAATATCGACAATTAATTCACTCTATGATTATGTCATTCATTTATTGTAAAGCCTAATAGCTGCTTGTTCGAATCATTTAACTGGCTATCAACTCGGTTACCCTCCTTGATTATAATTAAAGGCTGGTGAGACTTTTTACACAAAAGAGCAGCCAACTGTTCGCATGTCTTTTCGGACGTACACTACAGGCCAAAAGTTTGGAAGCAAGATCAGATTTGTACAAAAAAGATCATAGTTTCATATATATAATTTGCAACACAATAAACATGACTATTGTGTAAAGAGTAACTTATCAGAAGACATTTTGACTATAATTATTAGGTATTTGAGTTATTGTTGCTTAGATTTTGCTTTCTTTAAAGTAACCTCCTCTGGCTTTAACAACAGCTTGGCATATACCAGGCATTCGTTCCACAAGTTTTCTAAGGTATGTTCCAGGGATTGCACTCCAAGCTTTCATTAAAAAGAGACTGCTGATTCATGGGATGCGTTTTTCTGACCGATCAATCCAATTCATCCCGCACAAGCTGAATTGGAGAAAGGTCTGGAGACTGAGGGGGCCAAACCATCTTTTGAAGAACACCTTCCTCTTCTTTTTTGTCTAGGTAACCCTGACAGAGCTTGGCAGAGTGCTTAGGGTCATTGTCTTGCTGCAAAACAAACTTATGAGCCACAAGACTGAGTCCAGATGGAACAGCATGGTGCTGGAGGATGGAGTGGTACTGTCCCTTCCTCATGATACCCTTTACTCCAAACAAATCTCCTACTCCATCACCTGCAAAACATCCCCATACCATGGAACTACTACCTCCATGCTGAATTGTGGGTGTAACACATGGTGCTTTCAGACGTTCACCAGTTTGTCTGCGGACATAGACTCTGAGTTCCAAACTTTTGGCCTGTAGTGTATGTATTTCACTTAGCCTTAAAACTCATATCATCTCTGTATTCATGTCAAGTCTGTGTCTGATAATAAATGAGCACAACAGGGAGGGTTTTCTTGAATGTGTCTGTGTCTGAAATACTGCTCAGCTTCATGAAGGCCTCGCTGAGTCCCAAAACCACTATCCCTGTTCACCACACCCTACAGGAATGAAGGTGTTAAATTTGCCATCATTAGCTCTCATATGTGGGAACTCTGATGTTTTCAACATTGGTCAAGATTGTAAAAGTCTTTGTGCATGTCGTCAATGAAAAGTGTCTCGTAAATTTGTTATCAGTCATCGCTTATACTGTATACAGACTCATTTCTTTTAAGAATTTTCTTTCCTTCGCTTTTTCTTTTATCAAGCTTGTTTTTCTCATCAAATTTCAACTTTGTGTTTTTCTGCGTCTAGTTCTGCCGAGTTCTCTCCTTCTCTGTCTTTTCTTACAGTAACACATGTACATCAGGAGGAGGGGGTGTTGGGATTGGTTTAATTAATACCACAGCATCTCCCTGCTCTGCTCCCCTCTCTGGCTGCGGACATTAATCACAGGTATTTTCGGGGGAAACGAGGCGGCGCAGGTGCAGATTGTCATGGAAGAGAGGGAGAGTCAGATGATGTATGGAAATACACGGCAGACCCTGATCTGGCCGGCCAATCATCATCCATCACCAACCGGTCACCGGGCGGAAAAAGTTATTCCCACCAATGGAAAAAAGGGAGGTGAAGATTTTACATCAGCTCTATCTGGTCAAACTATTGGATGATCTGTATAGATGTGGATTTTAAGCGAATCAAAAGTGCATCGTGCCAAAGATCATTATAGAGTTTAAATTAAAGTGACTGTTTTAGATTTGGTATACTGTCAATGGGTAGTAACAAAAATGTGCTTTTAACTGAAAAGGACTGGTGCTGATCATGTCAAAATGCCAATAAATCAGATCTATCATCTGATCATTCATGATGTTATTTACAAAATCTGCCTGTCGGTTTCTGAAGCTAATAGAACAAAAAATAACTAAGAAAAACAATCACATTGGCTGTATTCACATTATGCCATGATTAGTTAAGAAGTTGACTTGGTTTAAAGTAGCGAGACTCAAAACTCTACACAGTTTTTTGTTATTGAAAAACATCTAAAACTTTTGAAGGGCAGCCATGTCTCCTTGGTTTAACATCTCTGAAATATTACAAATTAAATCCTAAAAATAATGAGATAATATATCAGCTTATTAAAACACTGAAATGATAATCTGAAATGAAAACAGGCAGAAATGTATTTTTTTTAAACTCCTACCCCCATGTGAGAGCAAGTGCAGTTTACACCTAGCAGCTACTGTCTACAGTAAACACATTTACTTTTTCATTGGCATTATTTAAAAATGCTAATAAATGCAATTACACTCGCCTTGTTTATCAGCAGTTATTACCAGTATTTTGGCGTCGCCGCGCTGAAGAGGAGCCATATTTCAAAGCGTTCGCCGTTGGCCGCTCGCAAACGCAGATAAGGAGTTCCCCCCTCGCAGATGTAATTACAAAACTATTTACTCAAAAACAACTCCAGTCCCACGACCCCCAATAATACACACACACACACACACTTGAATTCATATGTATGTAGATTTTCATGGAAACACACAAACATCCCCCGTGGCAGTTCTAAAAATAGCCCGGTCCTTACAGATAAAGATCAGATGATGGATTCTTAGTGAGGCCGTTATTACTGGGATTAATAGTAATTCACTGTGTGTGTGTGTTGTGTGTGTGTATATGTGAGTGTGTGTGAGCATGTTTTGAATTATGTATGCAGGAATTTGTGTGTTTTCCCAGGCTAAATTAATCATATTATTAAGGCTCGTCATTTTCAGTTTATTTTCAATGATGTTTTTAAAAGATGGTGATACCAGACAGTTTTTCATGCAGAATGTGTCTCCTCTCATGATGATGTTGTTTTCAGTGGCAAAAATTCACATTTTACAGCAATTTAGAGTAGAAGAGGCTGGAAGAGGAAAGTATGTAGCTCTGCCACAATAAGGGTATTTTGAGCATTTTTAGTACACGCCTGATAGTGATTATTGTGTCATTTTTGTTTAATTCTAGGTGTTGATATTGTTTTGTTTTTTAAAGTAGTTACACCGCAGTTTTATTGTTTCATGGATTTTTTATGTTCTGCCTCGTATCAAAAACACAAGAACTAAGTCCTCGTATGTCAAACCCTTCTTGACAAAAACCTGGGTTTACATTTTAATGAGGCGCTCACACCGAGCGTGAGTAAATTTATCTACTTGAATCTAGACACGTGAATGAATTTATTTACTTGTTTCATTCGCGCATCAACAGTAATTTCAAAGGTAATCCCTGCCAATTCAACTGGTGGGATCAAGTGATAGACAAAAGTTTTTAAAGATTTACTGGCTAATCCAATATCCTCACTCACTTGCCTCCATGCGAGCTCCTTTTTTATTCGGGTTTCGGTAACTGAAAGGAAAGTTATCATACAATTCGGGGCACCCACACCGATGCGATCAGTTTGTCCCCCATTTCAGATACCAGTGAACAACCGTCCATTTTCATTCGTCGACCGGCAACCTTCGTGCTGATTAATTATCGCGACGTAAATATCCGCTCAAGTTGAGATATTAATAGCTCCGCCTATTTCAGGTCATTTGCGCCACCAGAGTAGTACCAGCGTCTAGTCCCGTCTTTGCATTGACTTATAAAATGGAAAAGTGTTTGTATCCTCTGCTGATAAACCATGAAAAGAATATAAGTAACACCAATATATAAGATGCAGGCCACTTTAGGGGGTCCCCCAGAGAGGAATATGTTTAAACTATCTTCCTGTTTGGCAATTTCCATCGAGCAAAATCCACAACAAACAGTTTCTATGCAGCTGTGTAGTTCTTTCCTGTCCCATCTGTTATTTACAAGTGGGCACACTGGGAGATCGCTTGTGTTTACTCATATACGAGAAAGAATATATTTAATATTCAGTAGCCAATGATTATAACTAAGTGTTGCTGAAACTACACAAATTTTTCTGAGTCAAAAAAAACTGTAACACCTTTATTTTTAGACCCTGATATTAGAGTGTATGGTTATCTAAAAGTGGGGGATAAAAAACTATGAATAAAGACGGGATTCTCCCTCCAAAATAGACCTCCATGGCTGGTATTTGTTTACAAAATCATCATCTTACTCCATCAGTGCTAAATCCTGTTAGTGTTGCCTCCACTGTGATCAAAAACACTCCACAGGGATCAATAGTTTGTTTGGATAAGATTATTTTTTGAAATTTTATCACATGTGCTTTAACACTGTTGTCATGTCAACATGTAAAGTGTGAAGTGAAATTCATATGTTCATCATTCGCCATCTGTGCGCACGTCAATCTGTCACACAAACACAGACACACAACAAGCATTGCAGTAAAAGACAGTATCACTCTCTCACACACATCTGCACACACACCTGCAGACATGTACATATGCACATGGTAAAATGTCACTGATAGGCTTCATAGACACATATGATAGCACAGATGCACAGTAAAAGATATTACACACACTCACACAGACACACACACACACACACTCCTGCAGCGAAGGCGTTGCCGTGCAGATGTGTGCGCTGAATGCACAGGATGCAACGCCACACATGAGTGGTTGTCACAGCGTTTGGATGACAGATGTAGTACTCTGGTCCAGGCCCGGTTCCAGACACACACACACGCACGCACACACATTCACACATCTGCACGTAAACACACACACAGCTAAAGCCACTCTTCATTTATCAATAATTGTTTTTTAATTCCATTTGGCAGCGAGCAGCGCAAGCGGCAGAACAACGGCAATAATGAGTTCATCAGAGAGAAAGACGAAGAAGAAGAGGAGAGGAGGAAGTTTCAGGGACCGTCTCAACAGTGACAAAAACCCACCTGACCACTGAGCACAGAAAAAAGACTAAGTGGTATCTTCGACTTGTCCCAGCATCAGTCTGACAGATTTCTCATCAGTTTTAGAAAATGCAGAATTCCCTGCTCACCTCTTTATGGTTAGGGGCTGGAGCCTGTCTGTTATTGGACACCTTTGTGTGGCATGTGGTGTATTTTGTGGACCCAGAAGCAGACTCAGGGGCAGATAGCAAGTTACAGATGTATTTTAAATGTCCAAAACTCAGGGTAAAAGGCACGAGGAAAGTCTGGTTGGCTGGCTGACTGCAGAAGACAATGAGGTTAGAAATCATACGAGGAATCACAGGGAGCAAAGGTCACGAGCACTTAGCCGAGGAGAAGGCCAGGAGAAGCGTCTGTAGGGCCTTGATAGGGCGCAGGTGTGGAGTCTCGCTCAGCCTCAGCGACCGGGGAGAGGGAGCGTGCTCTGGAAGCAGTCAAGCCGGACCAGGGTAGCAAGGAAAACAGGAAGTTAAACCAGAATAAAACAGGAAGTGGAGGCATCTCACCACACTTTGACAGGTCAACAGTCCATCACAGGGCTGTTATAGACACAAACAACCATCCGTGCACCCACTCACAGTTACAGGCAGATTAGTGTGAGCAGTTAACCTGATGAACAAGCATGTTTTGGACAGAAACTGTAGCGAGCACACACATGTGCACAAAGAGAGTATGCAAACTCCACACAGAAAGGCTCAGAGATCCAAACCAGGGTGGTGAGTGATGCAGACTGCAGCCTCATGATTATTGAAGGGACAGGTTTTCCTCTAGAATTAGGAGGTGAAGTTTGCTCATGAGAAGTTGTTCAGAATGAGCCACTTATTATTTATAAGCAAAACCAACCTCCCGCTCAGTTTTGGTTACATTGGACCATTTAACCCCTGTCCTATTTACTATAAGCTGTAATGTATAATTTTCCTGATTTCTTTGTGGTATTTATCATCACAAACAAACCCAAGAGTCTGTCCCCTCAATGATCATCTCATCACCCTGCAGTCCTTCATTCTGACATGATGTGATCAGTGGAAAACTAGCCAAGCTTTTAATCCTCCACAGGGATGATCCAGACTGTTCTCTGCTCTGGCCTCACTCTAGTATATTTCATTTCATTTCATTCATAATAGCTCTATAGATGTAATTCTAATTAATTTCATTAGTAAAAGTGAAGCTGCAAAAAATGAGGCTCTCATTGATGTGACCTCTGACCTTTAGATTTGCACAGAGGCGGATTGCAGACAACATTCGGGATGTGACCTTGTTTGTTTTATAAAACAGACATGCCACAGAGCAGACAGAATAAATCATTTATTTTCACATTACTGATAATGTGGTAAAAGGTGAAGTGCTTAAAAATTTTTGGGTAAACCGAGATGGGAGTTTCTTCAAATCTAAGTTATAGTATAGCATACTATCGTGTTCTAAATTCGTGTCGGCCCCTTGTGTGTAAGGACCTTTAGAGGGGCTGAGCTGACTCACATCTATTGACGCTAGTATACTTGAGAGTAACATGTAACTCATACCACCTCTCCTTAGAATTGCTGACATATCCCTTAAAAGTTAATTTGCTAGACTTAGAAACAGGACAAGACCATCCTCTGATATTCCAAAAAAAGAGAATTTAGCATTTTTGCAGCAGTAAAGAAAAAAAAAACAGTAAATGAAAACAAAAAGTTGGAGCACTCAACAATTCTTGTCAGATTATTCACCAGATTAATCGATATAAAAGTTGATTTCTAAAATGATCGATGACTGCAGACACACTCTGATGACTTTCTAATTGTAGCTTTAAGGGGACAATGAGCTGGAATGTAAACCTTCAGGTTTTGGGATAATTTATTTCCTTCACTGTCAGATGGAGAGAAAATGTGCTCTGGTATTTGATACTCTCTCACTCACTCACACACACACACACACACACACACACACATTCACAGTGGCGTTGTGAGTTGAAGCAGCTGCTGTGAATGTGAACTAAGAGAGGAAATGTAATCAGAGCTATGGTCATCCTGCAAGGAAATCTAGGTTAGTCTTTATTTCCAATAATTCTTTTGTTCAGCCTCAATGAGGGAAAAAGTTGTCGAATTTTTGTGAGATGAACAAACGTGTCCATGCAAGACTTAACATTCTTAGGCAAACCACAGACTTGATGACCTATATTTTATTGGTCAGTTAACAAAACAGATTTTAAATTTTCTGTCACTTCACATCTTTTTGACTCAATCTAATACAGCAATAAGTACGGAATTATAATCAGCATATCCATAAATAATGGACAGCTCACCAATTCCCTTGTTATCATTCCCAATTCAGGTCAACTAAAGCACTGAGGTAGAATTTTTGAGATTTGACTGTGGCAGAAATCATGGCAACATTACATCATTGTGGAAACAGGTGGAAACCTGCACAATAAGGTTGTTGTTTTAACTAATTCTATCTTATTGCACCTTTATTGAACCAGACTTGTTCACTTCCAGACCTCAACATCCAGCTGCATCGAGAAAAAGACCAGGACATGGACCACAAGACAGACAGGTCAGGAGGGTGAAATGAAGCCCTCAGCCGTTGGTCCACATGTTGGATAAAACTCTCCACATCCTTAAATATTTATCCAGTTGCCAGGACAACAGACATTCTTCCTGTTCCAGTATTTTGATGTTTGGGTTTCCTGTCTGGAAAACTTTGCTGTGATGAATGTGAGTATCAAGTTTGAATCTGACCGCGGGTGATGTTACGTTCTGTGAACTTTCTTCTTTTTCAATATTTGTCTCGTCCTGTCTGAAGCAGGTGTTAGGCAGTGCTACAGTCGGACATAACATTATGAGCACCTGCCTATCAATGTGCAGGCCCTGTCTCCCATCAGGTCCGGGCTACAACAGAGAAAACACATGAGGAGACATGGATGGTGTCTCAAATCCAGAAAGCTTTTCTTGAATGTAGTGTAATACTATAATAATAATAATAATAATAATAATAATAATAATAGTAGTAAGCATAACAAAAGTCAATTTTCACAGTTTTTGCTGACTCAAGAGTAATCACATCCTAGCTGAGTCCTGATAAAGAAGAGTTGTAATAATAACATGCAGGGCTTGACATCAAACATTTCGGGAAGGCCGTGCCTGCAGCCACATCAGCCCTCTGCAAGCCTGTGTGCAGTTGAACCTCCGATAGTGCATGCACAGTTTAAAGTTGGACCTCCACTTGGATCACAGCTGTTGAGAGAAAAACGATCTCACCAGCGAAGGTTGCTCTACGTTGACTGAGCATGTGCCAACAGAGGTCTAACTGTGCACCTGTAGAGCTCATAGGCTGTATATAGAATGGACACCATCTGCCTTCTCACTGGGTTAAGCCACTCTGAGAACAGCACCCTCTGGTGACTGGCTGCAGTATAGATCATAAATGTTGCCTTCTCCAGCAATCCCTATGGAGCTGTGGACAAACTTGAGAAATTTATTACACAGAATATGAATTTTTCTCCCCCCTGCTTGCGATGTTGACATGTAGTTATTGTAAGACATGTTGGTAACACTTTCTTTTACAGTACGCTTATTACCAGGTAATTAACAGGTAATTACCTAGTAACAAAATGAAATTATCTGGTAATTACATGATAACTACTAAGTCAATACTGTCTAGCTACCAGGTAGGTAACCTTCCATCATCATACAAATTTGAAGCTGAATTGCTCTGGTATTTCCAGGATTTTCTTTGCTGCCTGGAACCACCACTTGCACAGTAGCATTGTACGCATTTGGTGGGTGAGTCGAACCCCAAAATAAGAACCCCAAATATCTTTTGAAAATGGAGCTGCACAGAAAAAAGAAAAAAAGAAAAACTAGACAGTATTGACTTAGTAGTTATCATGTAATTACCAGATAATTTCATGTTGTTACTAGGTAATTACCTGTTAATTACCGTGTAATAAGTGTACCGTAAAAGAAAGGGTTACCGACTTGTTTGTGCTCAAGTCCTCTTTTTTCTGTGCAGCTCCGTTCGGAAAAGTTATTAGGGGGTTCATGTTTTCTATGATTGACACTTGATACAGCTTATGAGGATTTTGTAGCTCAACCAGGGGATACGCTGTATACGCGAAGCACCATCACAGCCGCTCTCAGCGACTTTCCCGCGAATGCGTACAATGCTACCACGCAAGTGGTGGAGAGCGTACAACGCTGCTGCGCAATGTTGGTTTCAGGAAGTGGAGAAAAATCACGGAAATGCAGAGAGCTTTTCGGCTTCAAATCCGTATACTGACAGAAGGCGGAACCAAGTTGTCTATAGTATTTGTAGACAAGCATGTCATATTCATGCTGGTAAGATCATAGATACTTTATGTGAGATTGCTTGATAACTGTTGCCAACTTTCAACCGCACATTCGCCAGCGGAGGTCTAACTGTGAACGGGCAGAGCTACTTAGCCTTTTTCATTTATCCTTTTTAAATATGTATCATTTTACGATACTTGTGAGTATCATAGCTTTTTAAAAACAAGCTAACACACAATAACCAAGACGGTTTTACTGTGAGAGTTGATGTGGTCTATCAAGTGCCAGTGTTTTAAATGACAGGGTGTACAAACTTTAAGAATTGGACATATTCTCAGAAATAAAATGAGCTCAAATAATAGATTGATTTTTTAAAACTTTAACAGGACACATTTTGGTCATGGCATAAATAAAGGTTGTCGACTCTCACTGTAGCTATTTGTGGGATCTGCCTTCCCTCGGATGAAACCAATAACAGTTCAATTTACAGAAAAAATAAAGCAAAAAGATACACTTGGCCTTTTCCGTCTGCTTTCTGTAAAACATTTTCATAGACCGTGTTGTATTTGTCATATTTGGTCTAAAACACTTAACACTGATGCTTCGCAGCCTGCTATGAGTCCCCGAAGGAAATGAAAATGTAAAAATAGAGAGCAAAAACACTGTCTCATGTTTCTGTGAGGTGGTCCAGGTATTTTCTGGGTTTCAGAAACGGTTATTAAATTCAATTTGATACTTTAGTAAAACCAAAAATAACTGTAGCTCTGTTGTGAAACCGTCCAATTCAATGAACATCAGCTCTGACACAAAAACATATCAGCATATCATATCAGCTCTGTTGTGTTATTCTTCTTTTGTGCATGTGTTTTGGAGTGGAATCACAGTTTTTCCCTGATGTAGACAATTTCTTAAATTTCATATTTTTATGTTCATGTGATGAGTTTGAGTTTCAGCTTCCCCCCTTTAATCTGAACTGAAATTTTCTCATAATGTCAATAAGTAGGTGCTGAATAACTTAGTAAGAACTTTTAGATGTGCCATTTAGATCCACAGAAGAATTTCATGTCATACATAACAAAACATGATAATAAACTTGACCAGTTAAAAAAATTTCATACAAAACCAAACCTTGTAAGATTCAACAACAGGGGAGAGTGGGGTAAGTTGGGATAGGGCTCAACTCCGCCTGCTTCTATGGTCAACTTACCCCATACACGGGTTAAGTTGAGCATAGGAGACCACTTTTTTGGCATGCTATATTATCAAGACAGTTATGTTTACACTCATTCTGTTGGTTTGCAGGGATGCACAACATCTTGAAATATATGCAGATACACGAGTTAGAGACAAAACTATGATTGCCTTGATGTAGTGATCCAAAAATATGAAAAATTGCCCATCTTACCCCACTCTCCCCTCTACCATAGAGTGGGACAAGTGAAAAAAAAAACAACATAACATACAATACAAAACACTATAGCTTATTTGGATACAATGGGATATGATTCTATGCGCTACAATTCAATACTACAATAACACAATGATGCACGAGTGGGAGAGGACAAAGATATAAAAGATAAATGATATTGTTTAAAATGCCATGAAATAAAAATATAATTTAAATGTGAAGAATACAGTATAGCAGGAAAATAATGTATGATTTGATGTGATATATTACAAGGTATGACATGATATCACATGACATGACAAATGATATATGACATGGCATGATATAGTTTGACAGGATGAAGTACGACATATGATGTATCATATTTTATAATATGATATAACATGTTATCATTTATGTGATATGTTGTGAATGTTGTGACAAAAGTTTCCACTTGATAAGTCAGGACATGACATAATGACATATAAAAGAATACAAAAGGAGAAATGATGACACAATTATGATACAAACCGGGAGGTGGAGTTGGGGCCCTGCTGCCGTAACATGCTTGCTGTAAACATGTTGAATTCTGTAAGTAGGATTTGTATTTTTAGTTGACTATAATTGGGATTCTTTTGGTTTTGAGAGCTTCAAGAAACACGAAGAACAGCAGATTTTTTGTTTCTGAATTGGCTTGTATTTTAACCACTAGTAAAAACATAATAGCATTTTTTTTCCTAACATGTCCCACAGGGTTTCCTAAGAGCCCTCTGTACCCATCTGAAGTCAACACAAATAGGGATGTCTGATCCAGGAAAGCTGAACAAAAAAGTGGGTTTAAAATCTTTGTAAAGTAAGTGCAAACTTAGAAAAAAGATTTAATTCTCGATAGTATTAATCAGGATCAGCTGACCTCCTCACTCAGGTTACCTTAGATTTAGTCGTCTCCAAACTCACTGAAGCTCCTGTAGCCCTCAGTGTTGGTGTTCAGTGTTTAGTGTGTCGGCTGCAGCTGTCGGCCTGCACTGAGCTGCACGCTGCAGCAGAGCGGCAGCAGCTGCTGATTGACGGCTCTAATGACATGCAGCGGTATTCAAACCAGAACGCAGGAGAGGAAGATGCTGTCATTTGGACTGATGCCAACACTTCTCCTTCCATCTCCCTCTCTTCCTCCTCTCCTTTGTGTCTCAGATTTTTGTCTCCTCCATTTTTACATTCCTCTTTTTACACTCATTCCATCAATCTTTCTTCCTTTTTCCCTCTTCTTATTTGCTGTCCTCTTTGATTCACTTATGTCAGATTTTTTGATTTTCTTCAACATGTTTTTTTTTTATTTACTTCTGGTTCATTCTCTTAATTTTCATCCCTCTTTTCTTTCCTATAATTTATTTCTTTTCTCTTTCTTTCTTCTTTCTTGGAGTCTGCCTTTTAATATTTTATCTTGTGTTTCTTTTTTTTCCACTCATCCCTCTCTACTCCTCCTTCTCTTCTGGCTGTATGAGTATGAGTGTATGTGTGTGTGCATTTGTGTGTTTTTGTAGGTTTGTGTGTTGCTGACAGGTGCAGATCATTAGTGTAGCAGGTAGAAAAATACACACACAACCACTCTAAGCACACAAACACACACATTGTGGACAGACACACCGCTGCACCTGGCCTATTGCATGCAGAGAGTGTGTGTGTGTATCTGTGTGTGTGCGTGAATGAGTGTGTATGTGAGAATGCAGAGCTGAGAATGACAGGGATAAATAGACTTTTAAGAGAGATTTGAGATGGGCTTATTTTTAGTTGCATCAAACATCAAAACAGTCATGCACACACACATGCACATGCACACACACACATGCACACACAAATTTCCAGACAACTACTATAACCTCTGTGTAGTTCAGAGAGCAAAACAGGGTGAGATTAATGTTGCTACCTGCCACCAGAGACCACTGCACACACCCCATCATGTACATGAAACACACACACACACACACACACACACGCACAAACATTCAGTTTCTGCTGACGTCGGCGTTTCCATTGTGGAATTTATGCTAAATATGCATATCTTAATTGCATTATCTGAAATAATTAGCCGGTGTAGTTCTCTTTCCCTCTTGTCTGTTGGCGAGCTGAGCAAACAGCGCCGCGCTGCAGGGGGCGGAGCTCCTGCCGCCACCATCACTTCGACCAAATTAATCCAGTCCCCGTTTGCTAATTATTATCAGTTCTGCTGTGCGGTTACTCAAACTGAGAGCCAGGGGCAGAGACAGAGGAAGGATCCATCTCTTCCTACTGTCCTCACTCAAAAGACAAAAAGAGTTTTTCAACAGATAAAAGTTTTAAAAGTTTCCTAACATGTTAAGAGACAAGACAAAGAATTTTTTAAAGTTATTTGACATATAACACCATGTACCTTGGGGAAAGGAAAAAACCTCTTTATAAATGTCATGTGATGTTACCTTTCCTGAAGGCCTACTTTCTTCTGTTTGGCCAGGTAAGCGTAGACATAATGACCATAACTAGTGGAAAAAAAAAAAAAACTGTACCTTGAGAAGTTTTTTAACTGAGATGCTCTCCTCAGTTTTTTTACTATCATCATCTGCCACAAAAGTGTAGGAGAACGTTCAGTGGTATTAGAAAATTAGAGATTCTTACTGAGTGATAACTCACAGAGTAGAAAATAAAAAGCTGTGTCGAAGTGTAAAAATGAACTTACTGGAGTGTGCACTTAAAGCTAGCTTCAAAAGTAAAGGAAACCTCATTAAAGTCCATGCTTCAATCTCAGGAGCACTGTGAGGGTGTCGGGTGTCCCGCTTTGTGCTGGCCTGGAGTTGCTGGACAGAAGTGTGGAAGTATTTCATTCATATTTCCAGGGGGCATCAACAATGGTTGCATGCAGGAGTGCCTCATAAAGTAACTGTTGAGACTTACAACCAATCAAATTGCGGACCACTTGACGTAGTGCCTCAAATCACTCGCTGCCATCAGATGTGCGTGTTCCTGTAGCTGCCATCTTGTTTGTTTACAAATACCCTAAAGCCAGACTGCTGTGTCGTCATCTTACAGGATCTGCCCCGTTTTTACACCCAGGGTTATGATTGGTTAGGTGTATCTGTCAAAAAGGGGGAATCATTAAGAGTGACACCCACCTGTCAGGAAAACTGATTATGAACTGGCTGATGGACCCGGTACACCAGGCTAGCTTTATGTAGGACTGCTTCACTCCCTCCACCTATTATGTCCACCATGTCCAACAAATTGTTCCAAATTTGAATGTGGGATTGCTGCTTTTCTAAAAACCTGGTCTGTTTGCAGCCTGTGGTTAATATCTCCACTACAATGTTATATGCCAATCGGCCTGTACACAAACCGTATAAAGTAACCAACCTGTCAACATCCTCTTTGCCTATGTTACACCCAACAGCACTAAACAACGGTGTGAGAGCACCTTATGATTGAACTCATGTCAAAGAAAAGGAAAGGCAGCCACAACAAAGTCTGGGAAAGTATTTTGTTTCAGTGGAGGCCAAGCTTTCTTGCAACATTTGCAAATGAAATTCATGCACAAAAGAGAATATTACTTCAAGTGACACACTACATGCAAAAACATAAAAAAGAGCCATGGCTCATACAAAGAAATGTGGATCTTTGAGTGCATTCCCCTGAGACCAAAAGAGGATCTCCAAACAGAAAAGGTAACAGCAGAAATAAAAAAAAATGGATGCTACCACACAGTGTAGTGCTTACAGTCAGATCAGGTTGCTGTCTTCAACAGTTTGCAGTATGATATCTGATAAAATATGATATCCATATTAAGACCTACTAACCCAACAAGCAGTGGATTATGGGAGTACACACCTCTGAACCAAACTCAGTCATCATTGAAAATCCAACTACAGTGATTTTTGGGTCCTCAGATGAATGATGTGATCTGTCAGAACTTCCTGATTGATTCAGGTCTGATCAGCTGTACTGCTCTGAATGATTATTGGCTGTTCGGTTGTCATGACAACAAACCATCCCCTGAATACAGGAGGCCTTGGAACAATGTTCCTGTTTTAGAGATGCAGACCATCACTGCTGCATCCGATCACAAGTTAATGGCTGTTTTACACGGTCGCCGGCATGCTCCTTTAAGGTGTTTCATCCTCCTGAACCACCTCCAGCTTCGACTCCATCCTGAGCAGTCCACCTTAACAGCCCTCTGCCTGGCACTCAAACCAGCTTTGTTTACTGACAGGATTTGGCAGTCAGCCATTTTGTTTTTGCACATTTACATAAACACCAAATGGTGCCTGTTTCCTGTGTGAGTGTGTATGCAGTGTGTGTGTGTGTGTGTATGAGTGTGTGAATGTGCAGGGGCCCTGGCTAATTCCCTCCCTTGTCGCTGCTGCAGATGAAAATCGGAGGCAGTTTGAGATTCATTAAAGCGCGGCGGCTGCCCGGATGCAGTTTTCCTGCAAAAAGCCGATGAACTTGACACAAATGCTCACGAGCTGCAAGTTCATCCCTCCATACCTTAATTCAGTTGATTGCTAAATTATGCAATGACCCAGCCAAAGACATGGGGAAGGGCGGGGGGGCTTTATCGCTGCCAGTGATTTTTCCAGAATTACTCTGTTTTTAGAAATACTTCCTGCTCGCCGTAACCGCGGGCTAAACATGTGTGCTAGGCAGCACAGCAGAAAATAAACGAAGAACTTCCACTTCCTACCACTCCTGCTCTTCAGTAGACTGTAAGAGTGTCATCCTCATATATCAGGTAGACAGGGAGACATGCCATCAATGTAAATGTTCAGTTTTATTAATTTTACCACTGTAAGCTGCAATTGACGTTGAATTTAAAATGAATGAGTTGTTCATCCTGACCTGTTACAAATACCTGTCATGGCACAGGGTTGAACGATGGGAAAAGGACCCAAAAATGCAGAACAATTGATTTATTTAAAAAGAACTAAATGAAAAAACAACAAACACTTTCTTCAAAATGTCCAGCTGAAAAATCCCTAAGACAAAATCCAACAAAAGGCACAGGGTAAAAAAACAAGGAGACAATGGATTCACACATTGACTACGACTGACGCACACTGACCAACAAACACACACACAATGAACCAACCAAGACAGAGGGGGAGACAGGGACTATATACACACTGGGACACGAGCAACAGGTGAAACAGACGAGACACAGGTGAAACTAATGGGTGATTAACGAAGGAGGGAAAACTTGGGAAGTAAAACCAGACTAGAAACACAAGGAATCAACTACTACAAAATAAAACAGGAAACACTGAGAACTGAACTAAAGAATAAAAACAGAGAACAGGAGGGAAACAGGATCAAATACAAACTAAAAACTCATAAGACTGGACTACAGGGGAACAGAAACACTAGGAAACACAGAAAATACACTCAAATGACAAAACCATGAAAAAACTAAATCAAAAGAACATATCATGACAATACCAAATCCTCTTCAATGGTCTCATTTGAACTGAAAGGGACCATCGAGGGGAAATGAAGCCTGTACTTCCCGTGTCTGATGCCGACTCTTTGGCTTTTTATACATCAAGTTAAGGATCCTTCTCCACCAGGCTTTTAAAGTAACATCAACCCAACTTAGGCATTACTGGGAAAAAGAGACAATACCTCTGATGATAGAGAAGAAATACAGAGAAAAACCACTCAAAGTGGAGGGTCAGGGGCTGGAAATATGATGACCAGCTTTTCATATTTGTGCTGCATTTACTGTTACTTTGTGTACATTTCAACTGTAGTATCACTTTTTGAATTTGCATGATTTCCTTATTTGCAGCATGTTTCTCCTACTAGAGACCATTTGGTTCTGTGAATATATAGTACAGGGCATGTAAGCTGATATAAAGTTTCCCCAAACTTCAATCTCAAACTGCAACCTCTAAATAAAAAACACAGAGTACTAAATAGTAGTAAAAAACTGAATGCGCACAGCTATAAAGACATCAAAACTGCCATTAGATGCATTTTGATAATCTTATACATCAGTTACAATTGTGTGTTTTGGATTTCAAATTGTTAATTGTATTTCTAGTGCAACTCTCATCAAAAATAGGAACAAAATAAGATGGCTCACTTGCACATACTGTCAGTTTTGTTCAACATATTTGTGAAGTATTGGATCATGTATGCTGGTCAGGTGAGCGGCATGGGAAGGCCAGATTTGGCCCAGGGGCTGCCGATTCGGCCTGGTCAAAAGGGGTCATTAGAAAATCACTTAACAGTAAACAAACAGTTCAATCAGAAATACGCACAAAATTAAGACCAGTGAAGAGGTCATGAGGATGGAAAGAAATGAAATACTGTCTGTGACTAATCAGTAGTACATACCACTTCTGTTTGCAATCCCACAAACCCTTACTGCTTTCTGTCACATGAAGGTGACAAATATTGGTGTTTTTTGTTTGACATTTTAACTTTAGGTATTATATGAGTCAGATTTTTTATTCCTGATAGTAAATACAGTGAAGATTTGAACACGTTTACATTGGTTGCCTGTTTTAACTGTGCTGTTAACTATATGTTTTATGTATTAATGATAAGACATTCATTTTCTGCTTTTATTCTTAGGAAAACATTCTTATTTTTCACACTTTCTACATATTTTTTGACTTTCTATCCCCAGTTGTTGCATTTGAAGATTTATAAATCTTGTCGTACCTTGATACACTTGGGTTTTGTTGTTGTCTACTGTCTGTTATTTTTATTGAGAGGTGAGATGCTCATATAAGTCACCTGGATTGTATTACTTCACCATCATGTTAACCTCCTCTGATTGTCTATTTACAAGTGTGTGACTGTTTTATTTTTCACAGATTCAGTAAAAAAAAAAAAAAATCTAGTAAAAAGTTGGGATTCTTTTTTTTGTGAGAAGGTCTTGTATTTTTGCACGAACTTCCTCCTAATGTAACATCAGTGAACGCAGGAGTCTGTATTGCCTTCTTTACTTTCTTTCTTTACAACCATCCTTCCTTTTCTCCTTTCCTCCACTAAAATCTCCTCGCTCCCTCGCTCTGTGTGTTTCCGCTCTGATGAGGACTCACTTCTCTCCGGGCTGTAATTAAGCAGCTCTGCCTCTGTCTCTGCGCTCAGTCATGGATGGCTCATTGTGCACATGGATTCCTCTGCAACGCTTAATTGGCTAAATGTTGTTTAGCCCACTTTGTCACTTTTTCTCCTCCACATTTAATATTGCCATTTCTATCATTACTGTGATTACTTGTAGTTTTAAAACACACATCCTCATGTGTTCCTTCTCATCACCCTTTTTCTCTAACTTAGATCTTTCATAAACTCTTCTTCTTTGCAGCATTTTCTTTTTTTATTTCAGTCCTCACATTAAAACTACTCTATTTCCCCCTTTTCTCACTTTCTGTCCGTCCTCCTCTCATCTGGCCGTGCTCCAGATCTGGCAGGGTTTTAGCCCGTGGTCCTAATTGTCAGAGCGAGGGTGGATCCTGTATGCGACGGCCATATGGTGCCTGGCTGCAGGGGCTGAACTCCCCGGGCGTTTTAGAAAAGGTGAATGTTTGTGAAACATCCACGCTATAAGAGAAATTAAATCTAGATGACAGAAAAAAAAGACATTTGAGGAGATAGTGTGTCTTTTTATGCCTTTTACTCACAGGGAAAGTTTGGGCAAAGAGTCTAAAACATGAAAACTTTGTCACATAGTGGCCTGTAGAGGACATCTGAGGGGGCTTTTGGTCTGGACTTTCAGACTTTCCCAAAACCAAAATGATAGGTGTGAAACTTCCCCAGGACCTGGTCCAGACCAAACAGCCGGACCTGAACCATGGTCTGGTTCATGCCCAGTGTGAAAGCATTATGGGGGCATTATTTGTGTCCTTGGGCAAGACACTTAACCCACCTTGCTCCCAGTGTGTGTCCTCCACTGGTGTTTGATTGTGAGTGTTGTGTGGTGGTGGTCGGAGGGGCCGTAAGCGCAAAATGGCAGCCACATTTCCGTCAGTCTACCCCAGGGCAGCTGTGACTACTAAGGTAGTTTACCACCACCAAAAGTGTGACTGTGTGAGTGAATGAATGATGTATCCAATGTAAAGCGCTTTGAGGGTCTCTGATAAAGCGCTATATGAAATCTGATGCATTATTATTATTTTTATTATTATTATTTTGAAAGGTACGGACCTTCGTACCAAAGACAGGAAATGACTCGAAGAGTACAAGTGTCTGTTATTATGTGTAATGGAGATTGTCCACAAATGAGAAATTTTACAATATTGAAGATACCTCACTATTGACAGCTTATCTTTTCAAGAGTTTTACAACACATACTTTCTCTTCAAGGTTGGTGTTGCAGTGGCTCGCAGTATTACATACTTTCTTTTCCTTTCCTGTTGATGACAATTAAGTTGCCGTCTAATGATAAAATTCATTAGACGAACTCTGACCAGTCTCATGTACAGCTCTTCAAGCTGTTGCTGTTGGTAGTAGAAAATCAACAATAATAAAATGAGGGGAATGACGATTTTATTCATGTTTACAATATTCAAGACTCGCATTATTCAATGTGTCGACATCAGACGCCCACTGGCCAAATGACCAATTAATGCAAAGTAAAGAGACACGCAAAGCACATAGTATGATATCACGTAGGTTTGTAATGTAAAGTCTGTTAGTCCGTTTGCAATAACTACAATGTGAAACCTGGATAGACTGAACCAAATGTATACAATGTTACAAAAACATGGACCTTGGTTTGGACCTTGGTTCGCCCTTTCGGGTGTGAAAACATCCTAGGACACATATTCACTGTCAGATCAGCAGTAGATGAAGTATCAGAAAGGCAAACTGAAAGGAAAGTAAAGACATCAAGTCAGAAAAACAACTTTGGTGAAAGTCAGCTAGTCCAGCATGACTAGAGTCTTCATGTATCTTATCCGTGTACAAGAGACACTTTCCATACCTCTTTTGTCATCCTCACGGCGAGGAGGCAGGCTTCTGATCGGACCCTTTCAGTTCAGCTGGACAGAGATACAGACGCAGCATACATCTTAGCATTGTCAGCTGGTAACAGAAATGCCCAGAGTTTAACCTAATGGCTGATTACCTGTTTTTTAGGGGATTGAATCAGGATAGTCTCTGAAAACATGTAGATCTTCTCTGTAAGATAGGAGAGTCCCCAAATGTCCCAAAAATAAAACATACAGATCTTCTCTGTAAGATAGGAGAGTCCCCGAATGTCCCAAAAATAAATGCATCGCTGTAGAGCTGCCGGGTCTCACACAGCGACAGTAAATGCAAATGACTTCGGTCTTGTGGAAAGAGCCATCTGGCAGAGCTTTAAAGGTAAGTCCATATCTTTATCCAACTCTACTTAGTGAGCTGAGTTCTGTTTCTGCTGGCCATCTGCAGCTGCTGAGTCACTTTCCTAATATTTATTGGTAAATTGGAGATAAACAACCAATATTTGAAAATTAGAAGAATTAGCAAACTGCCAATGAGCTAGCGGTAGCAGCCTTCTGATTCAGCAATTTATAACTGATGTTAATGATTCATAGTGAATCGAAAAAAAATGGCGTTTCAACTGGATTACTACTTTCTAACTGTTACTTTAACTGTTTCTGTTCAACTCTGTGACTTTCAATTTAACACAAGTAATGCACTTCAAAATAAAAACATATATAACTTGACAATAGAGGAAGTAAAGCCTCCAAAACACAAGTCAGCAAAAAGATCAGAATGAAAGCATAGCAAACAGTCGCTCAATGAAGCGATGTCTTCTCCAAAGAAGTTTATCCAAAGTCAGCCACTGTGGTTGTGTTGGTCACTCTAGCAGGAAGAGCACACCCAAGCTGATCCCACAAGTGTTCACTGAGGTTGAGGTCAGGACTGCTGGTAGGCCAGTCCATCCTCTTCACTCCCAAATTCTGGAGGTAGTCTCTGATAATCTCCGCTCTGTGGGGGAGAGTGTTGTCATTTTAGAAGATAGAGTTCAATCCCAGAATGTGGAGACATGGGATTACGACTGGTTTTAGGATCTCATCTCAATAAACATAGTTTTTGATAGATCGATAGATATACTTTATTGATCCCAAACTTGGAAATTCTCAAACATTTACGCCCAACATGGGGCTCGAACCCACGACCCTGAGATTAAGAGTCTCATGCTCTACCGACTGAGCTAGCCGGGCTTTACCAGTGAAGGATATGACACCCACACCATCACACAGACTCCACCTGAAGATGTTACTCTATCAATTCAGCAATCAGCATAGCATTCTATGGGTCTCCTCCACACTTTGACCCAAAGGCAGAATCTGGACTCAAAGCTGAATACGACATTCCTCCACATGATCAGGTTCCTCTGCACGTGTTGCTGACATCAGTGCAAACGGGCCTGACAGTGAAGAGCAGTCATGGTAGGCCTAATGGCAGCACTATGAGACTGGAGACTGGTTGTATGTAGTCTGTTCTGGATTGTCTGAGCAGAAAGTCGTCAGCCATGTTGTCCTGCAAACCTTGACAGGCTTCACGGTGCTGACAGGGTATGGAAACAATCTTCTTGGGGTGTCATCTTCTTGGCACGTCTCTGCCCCCGTTATCTGGAACTTAGCTCTCAGTTTGGAAATGGCTCTAGAGTTCACTCCAATATCGCCACAACTTCGCTTCACATGGGGCCTTTCCAGATTAGTCAAACCTGGCATGTCAAAGCTTACTGACCACTGTAGTAGGGCCTATGCTAACAGGTGTGATTAATAGACATATACACTTATAAATGTGTGTCTGTGTGTGCATCTCAGCTCTGTACCATAAGTCTGTGCTCTGATATATTAATGGAGCTGACACACCAGCACTGGTCAAGCTCAACAGAGATCCACAGGGAGGAACAGGAAGTCAGACATGAAGCAGCAAACAGCATGTGGTCAGCAGGCGATATGTCAGATGGTATGAATAAAAAATGGTATCTGATGATCGATATTTTGTTTTAAACTTGGAAATACTCTCATATCCAGATTCATGTCCATTACTGCAGGACGGTCACAACAAAACAAAAAGAAAAATACCAAGCAAATCTTTATCTAGAAAGAAAAAAGAAACTATGTCGTGTCCTCATTGATGGTGGAAGCACAAAACCCCCAATATCAAAACTTCATGAACGGTAACTCAAACACAGAAGAGCCTTTAGTTGTTATTTTTAGATGACTAACTGTGTGCATAGTTGTTATCATGTGCTAGCAATAATTGATTATGCTGTCATGTTATCAAGGTAATGTTGAACATTACTTGAAAAAGATGACTACAATGAACCCTTTCATTGAACTCCTCTAGACAGATTACAACAATTACCCGTTGAGAAATGGACTACTTTCCAGGAATCAAAAGTAATATCTTCAAATGTGACTTAAAAATTAGATTTCACTGCTTGCTGAAGAGTAAAAGAGCCAGAACAAGAAAAAAAAAAAGAGAAAAATAATCCTCAAATTTTCTGTGTTTTTGCAAGTTATAAGGCAGAGTGAATTAGAGTGAATTCTGCCTGGCACCAACAGCAAGAGTTTGACTTTCCTCACTGCATAAAGCTTTGTTTTGAAATGCAGAATATGAGAAAAGAAAACCCTCTTCTATTTTATGTCTCTGATCTGTCACCTGGCACAAATATTCACCTGTACTTTTATGCCGCTTAAGTTTTTGCTGGATAAAAAAGAGAAAAGTTTGCGGGTGAACTGAACCCTGAAACTTTACAAAGATGCATTTAAAAATTAAAAATCTGCATGTTTGTGTTTGTGTGTGTGTATGTGTGTACGTGTGTCCTGAGTTAAATTTATGCAGGTTATCTTCTCCATATGCAAAGGGTCAGCAGGTCAGCTACACTAATATCAACAAAAACTCACACACAAGCTTAAACACACACACAAACTCCTAGATCACTGCCTCAACTTTACAACCAAAGACACACAACCTGTTGGCCATTGGAGTGTGTGTGTGTGTGTGTGTGTGTGTGTGTGTGTGTGTGTGTGTGTGTGTGTGTGTGTGTGTGTGTGTGTGTGTGTGTGTGTGTGAGTTGTAGACATTAAAGGTCCCACTGGGAACTTAGGATCCAGCTGCTGATTTCAGAACAAATGACATCTGCTGCCACACACACACACACACACATACACACACACATACACATACACAGACACACACAAGCATATCACTTCACTACCACCAAGAGTATATGTAACACACTCTGAACATGCTAACCGGTGGTGCGACACACACACGTTGGAGAGTAACAGATGTAGTGTGGGCCTGAGACACATGCTCGCCCTCCTCCGACTCAGGTGGAGAGAGAGCAGAGCGTGTGATGGAGAGAGGCGAAGAGAAAGAAAGAGAGAGAGAGAAAGAGAGAGAGAGAGAGAGAGAGAGAGAGAGAGAGGAAGAGAGAGAGAGGAAGAAAGAGGAAACTTGCATCTAGTAAATTCTGTTTTTCAAATGAAAATCTGTTGTTACTGAGAGTGTTGCTGAATTTCAGAATTAATGACTGCATTAACATGAACACTGTATTCCTGCTCTAACCAAAACACAGCTTATCCTGACTTTTAAAACCATGTGAAATTATATCCTGATTACTGAACTAGATTGAGGCTATGTTCACACCGCAGGTCAATTCAGATTATTTAACCATATGTGACACACATCTGATTTTTTCATGTGAGTGTGAACATTGCAATCCAGATTATTTCAAATCCGACCCAGGCCTCTTTTGTACGTGGATATAAATCGGATATGTATCCGATGTGACTACAGTGTGGACTCTTTGTGGACTCAATATGCGACAAACGTCATCAGTGTTCGACAACACAAACAGGCGTGGAAAGCAATTTGTGCTTAGTGGATCACTTCACGGACACATTCCGTTCACATAAGATGCCGCATTCGTTGTTGTAATGTGAACAACCGCACAAAAAAATCAGAATCGTGCATCATAACCTGCAGTGTGAATGTAGCCTAAGACCCTTGGCATATGCCTTCATTAAACAAGGATACTGGGTCATGTACTTGAATCAATATGAAAAAGCTCCTTAAAGGAATATCATGTTAATTTTCAGTTCTAAAGGAGTTATTGTGGTTTGTTTGGTCAGACGAACAGCAAAATAGATTTTTAATAGCTAATGCCGACACCGATTGGCTATCCACAGGTTTGCTGACAGCTAATATATAACACGGATATCACACTGTCAATGTACAATTTAATGACTCTAAGAAATGAAAAACAAAATTTCTAAACTTGATAGAATATTTTACCAAATATATATAGCAGGAATTTAATTTGGCCTATTATTCAGACAGGGAACCAAATCACAAAACTCTGAAATAATAAAAGATAAAGTCTATAAAGGAGTCCTGGGAGTGAAATAAATACTGTCCTGCACTCCTTTGTGTAATAAAACCACAGACAGTTATGTCTTATTAATGAAGGTATACCAATTAAATAGCTGGATTACTAGCGGTGGAGTAACTCATAATGGTGAGATTTTTATTTGGTAATGAAGCTCAAGGACTTATGGTCAGTATCGATCATAAGAGGACGTTTAGCAGAGGTGTACATGTATAAGAGATCACTATAAACCTAAAGGGGCAAAAAGTAGCAAAAAATCAAACTTAAATTTTAACCTGAACTTTTCAACAGGTACAGCACATGTTGTTTATCACCGCATTTATGGAAACTTGGGGGAAAATGAAAAGGCTGCTCTCAGTCCAATCGAGAAAAAAATATGTTTTCTTGGATTTTGAGTTGGTGTGAACTTACACAACAAAAGTCTTTCTTCTGCTTTTTTTTTTTTTTACCTATCTTCCATTTCATGCTGAGCAGTACCCAGCATAAAGAACTACTTTTCACCTCTCCTATAGGAACCATCCTGTCCTGGCATAACTGTATGCTTAATTTCAGCATCTTAGCAACTTTTTGAGGACAGTACTTGTCATTGGTATTTTGTAAAAGCCCTAACTCAACTCTTGATAATTAAATGCATTTTTAATTTCCAAGGAAAATGATGAAAAATATTGAACTATTCCACAATATTAAAAAGTTTTAAACTGTACCTGTACATTTTTTAAGAACAGTTTGCCTCAGTCTTTTTAAATGTTTTTGTCGTCTAAAAAGTAAGGGAGTGTCAAACAAAACGTTCAATCTGCAACAACTCAACAAAATTGGAGTTAGTCTGCAGGAATCTGACCTGAAGAATGAAGAGCGTGTATTTTACTGAGTCATCTCCTCATGTTGTTCTGGCACAGGAATGTAAATCTTTTACTTCAGCCCTACAATAAATGATTTCTTATATAAGCAGAAGTTTATATATAAAAAGTTTGATGTTTTGCAGTTTTTTCTCTGTTTGTGGTAAAGTAAGTCGTCATTATGTAACCTCTGTGCACAATCCGAGGATGTTCTCTTCATTTTTACATTTTTCTGTGGTTTTATGTGTGTTTGACAGTGTGTTTCTGTGGGTGTGTCGGGGAGGGGAGGGGGGGCATGGATCAGTGTGGCAGGTGCAGAGATTGTGGCGACGCCCCCAGGCTGACCGCGGGGCTTGAACGCTCGCCGTGGCGATTAATCACCCGGCAAAATGTTTCTGACGTGCCGAAGAGGGAAAGAGAGGAGTTTCATGCTTGTGCATCCTTCACTGATCATGTGTGTGTGCGTTTGTGTGTAAGAGGGGGGGAGTTGTGGATTACACACTCTCTCTCACACATGGGAAGAGTATCTGAGAAGAAAGTCACTGATGATGCAAAGTTGGGAAAATGATGTGGTAATAGAAAGAATTTATTTATTTATTATTGTTTTCGCTCTGGCTCTACCACAAGTGCATATGTCAGAAAAAATTATATTCTCGTCAGTTTGTTCTGAGTCTTCTTGAAAATCCACCACCATTTTTGTCACGAAAAAACTCTATTTCTCACAATTTATCACTAGATTTCTGGCATAAACTCTATCAATTTTAATCATTTGAATAACCAGTGTACGAGGGAATCAGTCAGGAACAACTTTGGACTCACCATTTACCACAAACAGGAAGTCTTTTATCATAAACATTCATGCAACATGTTATATTTGCAGTTTGGCTTGTTCTGAGAGCTTCCCTCTGCACATGCGTACAAGAAATACCAACGCCAAAGGCAGGGAGAGCAGCAGCAAAGACCGTCAGAGCACAGAACAGCAGACATCAGACACAGGTAGAATCAAAAATAGCAACAAGGGAAGGAGACGGGATGGAGGTGGATTAAAAAGCAGTTTGCAGAGGAAGAAGAAAGTATCCAATTGGGTACAAAGAAGATGACTGACTGAGCTTTGATTTGGTGTGGACTGGCAAAGATCAACTGATGTACTATGGGCTAAACTTGACTTCATGGGTTCATTATGTGTTGAATTATATGCTAAATGTACGCATGGTGCTGATGGATCAGTTATTTAGATACTCTCAATGTTAGGAGCACACTTTAGGTTTCCAAAAAGAGCAATGACCAAACTTCGAACTACAGAAAGGTGTAAGTAGGAGTGATGGAGGCAATGCTTTGTATAAAAAAGCAGCAACTGTAGGATTGTGTGTGGAGCACAGGTGTGACAAGGTCATCTGAGGGGGTTAGGGTTAGAGTTAGGTTTAGTGTTTCATTTAAAGTCACATTTGAAGAGACGGTCTTCTATCGGGCAGCCTGTCAGCTGATTACAGTTTTGTGTCCTACTGGAACCGATGTGGTTCTTCACTTGATACCTACATGCTGCAGCTGGACTTATTCTGTCTCATTTTGAACAAGATGGTATGAATATGAAAAACATAACAACATAAATGTCCCTTTTGCAGAAAAAACAGGTCCTGATTGCACAACTTCAGACCATTACAAGCAAACTTCAGACAAACGAATGAGACTTTGAAGACTTTTTCTCCAAGGCAAGAAAAACTAACTTTTTTGTCAGCTGAAATGAAGTTCTTTCGGCTGACAAGTTCTTTCTTAACCAAACTAAGGAGTTGTGTGGCCTGTAGACATAACCAAACTGTTATGGCCTTATAAAACTAAAGGAAGCAAAACCAGCTCTGTGGGTTAAATTTAGGAGAAGATCATGGTTTGGGTTGAAGTGATCCATAAATGCCAACATCATTACTATAGAGGTGACCTCTCGTTTTGGCAACACTTACTTGTACAGCCTGGAAAACAACATAATTTTATCATACATGTAACAATCTTGGAAGTATTTTACAGTCCAGCAAAGAACTGGACAAAATGGAGATTAGAGAAATGGAGATTAGAGAAATTATCAAAGTTGCTCCACGTGTTTGAAAAGGTCAGAGAACAGGGTTGGAACAATTGCTCTGTATGTTGGACAAATATATCCATTACTTGACATGGTGAAGTCTTAATCACTGTGTTTAATGGATTAACCCATATGCCATCAATAGGGTTGAAAAAATATGGATGGAAAAATCTTGCATCTCTAACCAACAAAAGCCAAAACAGACACAATAAAAAAAACATTCATTTGAAAAAAAGGTAGTAGGAGAGAAAACAATAGACGAGTGCAGACAAAACAGATGCCACTGAATGGATGTTTTTTTTTTTTCTCTGCTTTGTTCTGCTACTTTTTGACAGAAGCATTATTGTTGATGAGAGCCATAAATCTTTGGATATTATTTGTCTTTTATCAGATTAGTTTTACAGCAATATCCCGCCTCTCTCCATGTCTCTGCCGTCGTTTGTCAAATGCATAATAAGGCAAAAAATCAGACAAAGAGGTATTTTGGTGAAGAAGAAAAAAAGGCCTCGACTAATACAACCTGGAGAAAACGTATGTAAAGTTTACATCCGTCTGACTACTCATTTATTGTATTTTGTTTTTGTTCCCTTTCCAACAAATATATATGATGGACATTTGTTCTATGAACCACTCTCATAGAAAAAGAGCTTTGAGTAAAGTATCAAACATGGATATTTATCTAAGACGTAGTATGAAATAATGAAATATGGCTTTATTTTATGGGGCAGACAGGAGAATTATCTGAGACTGTGGGATTTACGTTTGAAACAGGGGACCACTGAGAGTGTGAGGAAAACATTAGAGAGAGAGAGAGAGAGAAAGTCTGTCCTCCAGGGATGAAGAAGAGAAGAGGAGTTTTACAATTTGTTGTTTTTTCATTGTTTGGGTCTCAGCTGGCACAATGTACAATGTCTTCTGTGTGAGTGTGGGTTTGCCGAGATGCAGAAGTGTGTGCACTTACACAAACACATCAGCACTAAGTGAAACTGCCCTGTGAGGTCAGAATTTACATAATGATTCTGTACCAGCTTGATTTATGAGTTCAAATACACACCTTTTTTCCTTTTATTTATGTTTTTATGTTCCTCCGGTCCCCTGGGTGAAACAGTTTGTTCCTCTGCTGTTCCAAATTGGCAAAGCAAGGCACCAACACGACCTGGGTGAGAGTTCGATTCCCTGTGGGGCCACACATGATAAAAATGAACGCTAACTTAAATGGGACGTAATATTTTACATGTAAGAATAATCAGGTATTTCTGCTGTATTTCTACTTGATATGAAGGTACAGAGAGTCAACCGGAATCTCAAGGGGTGCAGTGCGCCATGGGAGTTTAACCAAATTCCTCACATCAATTAAACACAAAGGAGGGAGCATTTAAATGAATAAGCTGTGTTTGAGAGAGCCTTAGGTGAGGGGGGAATCTTCTTGGCACATATTGGGCCCCTTAGTATCAACTGAGTATTGTTGCTGACCATGTTCATCCCTATATGACTACAGTGTACTATCTTCTGATGTCTACTTTCAGTAGGATAACGCACAAAGCTCAAATCATCTCAAACTGATTTGTTAACCATGACGGTGAGTTTACTCTACTCTGCCGGTCTTCACAGACTCCAGATATTAATCCAGTAGAGCCACTTTGGAATATGGTTGTACAGGTGATTGGAATCATGGATGTGCAGCCAAAAAATCTGCATCCCCAACATGATGCTATCATGATAAAATGGACAAAAAACTCTGACGAATGTTTCCAAAAACTTGTTGAAAGTCTGCCATGAAGAATTAAGGCAGTACAAATAGAAGGGGGTCCAACCCCGCACCAATAAGTTGGACTTAATAACACTTGAATGCAAGCATCCTGAAGTCTTTTACAGAGACCCCTTTTAGATTACCGGTGCGTCGGTGTACTCTGAAGTGTATTGAGTCAAAATTTTCTTCCTCTCTAATGGGGCGCTCACACCAAGCGCGAATAAAATCATCTACTCGCGTAATTCGCGCGAATCTGGACGCCTGAACAAATAGTATTCACTCGCTGCATTTGCACGTCAACAGTAATTTCAACAGTAATCCCTGCCAACTCCTCACTCACTTGCCTCGTCGCAAGTTTTTTTTTTTATTCCGGTTTTGGTAATTGAAATCAAAGGTATCATATCATTCGGGTAACCCACACCGACACGATCATTTTTTCTTCCATTTAAGGTACCAGTGAACAACCTTCTGTTTTTATACGTCACCCGGCACCCTTCGTGCTGATGAGTTATTGCGACACGAATATCCCCTCAAGTTAAGACATTTTCAGCTCTCGCCCAATTCCCGTCATTCGCGCTGCCAGAGTAGTAGAAGCGTCTCATCGCACCTTTGCATTGACTTAAAATGTAATTCATTCGCGCGAATGGAGTGTGGAGACAGTAACATGTGGTTCGAGTTTTTCTTCATATCAATACGCCACTTCCTTCAGCCACTCTGAGTTACTTTATTGGTCTTCCTCCTCTCACCTTTGCCTCAGTTATTACGACTCAGTTGTGTGTACATTTATTCATGTGCGTGTTTACTATATTTAATTCGCACGTTGGGTGCATTCAGCGTGGTTGACTTCAATCAGACATACATTTTAATTAATACGTTTGATCAGCAGTTTGATTTATTCATCTATTCCCTGGTATGCTCTCTGGTTCCATACTCTCCGACTCGACATGATTTTAATTTTTCAGCTGTGATCTGTGCAGGTGTCTGCCACGACTATCAAACTCACCTCAAAGAGATCGACACGCACCAACCCCACCCTGAGAGTCAGCCTGTAAAAAGGAGGGAATCACTCTGTCACAGTAATTTGTATAGACAAGACTGAACCAAAAAAAAAAAAAGGAATAGCAGGAATCTGCACTGGAGAGTTCATGAATGAGAGTCTTGACCAATTAAACGGTCAATCTGTGAATCTATTTGCTTTTGTAATAACTTCGGCTTATTTAACCAGACATAATACAGGAGGAGAGGTTATACAAACTGTTTAACCGCAAATAAAATGGAGCCATTTGTGTTAATATTTTGTTAACATTTTCAAATGTGTGTTTTTGGTGGGATTCACTTAGCGTGTTCTCCATTAGCATGAGCAAGCCTTTCCTGTTCCCCTGCACTTCTCTCTCTCTGTGTTTCTATAGTAACCTTGGCTAAAATCCAAACAGCCGGCAGGGCCCTCTGAAGGGCACTACACACACAAGATGAAAGATTTCCACCAGGCGACTGCAGCTTCCAGGCAACAGATAAATGTGATTTTTAAAGGAGGACATGCTTCCTCTGAGCACAGGAGCAACAGTAAATATCAGGGTGACAGTGGCCCGTCCAACATTTTCATTTTCACTAATAATAACCCACTTCTACATTTACTGACATCCTTATCAATGAAATTCCAAAAATTTGAAAAAGCAGTTAGGAAATCAACTGGCAGCAACACGCAAAACGTGCCAAAGCTGCTGCCAAGAGAGCCAAAATGAATGCCTTGTTGCAGAGCTCTACATCAGTGACAACAACTTTGTGTTTTAGAGGAGAGAAATTCATGCAGTTCAACTCAAAATGGAGCTGTAATTTGCAGTGCGCTGTCTAAACAATCAGTAAGTTCATATGCACAATAAGGTGAAATGTTATCGCTCCATCTAACTGGACAATTGTTCTCGTCCCAGTTTACAGGCAGTGGGCAGGAATTGAATCTGGTCATCCCCCATTGATTTATAATGTGACAAACCAGTCAGCAAAATTCATCAGTAACAGATTAACGGGATTTACATCAAACAGTAAAAACACTTTTGCAGCTTTGTACTGTTTGTACGAAAATTATGACTTTTTCTTTGGTCTGTCTAGGTTCTATTTACTTCCTTGCATGCAAACGCCAGAGCATGCGCAACACTTTGGCCAGTTTTAGTCCAATTGTGCCTTATACATAACAGAAAAAAATCTATCTCCATCTGCACTATCCAGGTATGTTATTCCAACGATGGGAAGTTCAGTTTACGGCAATTTCAGTCTGACTGAACACGTGTTTTCATGATTTATAAAAGTGCAATTTCAGTGGGACACATGCAATAAACTGATTTTACCAAACGCTGCTATTCGGCTGGTAGAATATTCATATCGAGAGCTCAATCATGTGCAAATTTAATCTTAACTTCTGTCAAAAGCATACTCAAATTAACTTATGATGGTTCTGATTTTGTAGCTCTTGGATCACTGTGGGATCCTTCACATTTTACTCATTTATTCTTGGTCTAGTCCTCTTTTTTTGTTTTTTACTCACTGTTTTGTCTGTCCATCTTTCTTTGATGTGATGTTATATTCTTAAACATCTAGTAAACCTGTATAGAATGTGATGTGTAATTTACAGAAAATTTTATATAAAATTATGGTTGTTTTATCCTTGTGTGTCAGCCTGTGCTGAATAAAATTCACCTCCATTGCATTGAAAACAGTCTCTTCACCACACAAAGCATTCTGGGATCACTTACATCCCCAAAACAGCTGACAGCATCACTTTAAAACAACTTTTACCCCTCAATTTGTCAAAACCGTGCATTTAAACCACACAGTGGAATACTATGAAGTAAATAAACATTGTGGAGAGCGATCAAATAGTCTGAAATTGAAGTGGGCCAGTGTCTGTCAAGGTTCAGGTTGCTGCCATGGATCCGAACCTTTCAAAAGAAGCCAACAGAGGCACTAAGGTAGATTGGGTTTTGGTAAAATGCATTTTAAAGAAAAACCTCATTTACAAAAGAGATTTTGGCCACAGGGAGAAGAGTAATATGCGGGGGGAGGACAGTGGCCATCAGGGAACATAGAACCAAAGGAGATTTCAGAGGTTTCGCTCAAGTGATTAAAAAAAGTGTGTTTTTATAGGAAGAGTAAATATCTTTTATATACAGATAGATGACATAAAAAGTTTTACTACTGATATTTATTTCTGTAGCCTGAGCAATTCATTAAAACACCTGAACTGTGAGAACAGTGTGCAAATTCTGAACATGGTTTCAGCCGTACTGGTCCAAAAAAAAAAAAAAAGGTTTAAAAATCAATCAGGAACCATTTTAAAGTGAGGAGGAAGCCGACAGGTTTTTTTTCCAAAGCTCGCTCTGCTGTTTGTTCAGATCCCAGACTCTCAGTTTGGCTGTCAGAACGGCAACCAGTGAAGGAGTTTAAAGCTCTGAGCATCAGTGTTTCTGTTTGTTCCCTGAAAGATTCATAAGAGCCACATCCACATGAATCATTCACTAAGGAAATGATTGTCGTAAACATGAAGTGCCATCCCTGCCACTGTGCACTGAAAAATTCATGCTTTTTAAGGCATAAATTATGACACGGTACTCTCCCCCTCTGCTGAGAAAGAGAGGGGGTATGACTTCCTCCATGTCAACCTTCGTTTTCCTGAGACGGGGTTCAACAACATCTCACACAAACTAACAGACACAAACTCATTCTTGAAAATGTTCAAGACGGAAAGAAAATGCTGAACTTCACGTCCAGAGTTCACAAATTCACTCTCTGTTGGGACGACTAAAGGAATCAAAATTCACACTTACATAACTTGGATCTAGTTTTTTTTTCGTGTGTGTGTGCGATATATAGTGTTGGTATCGTTCTACATCCATGACATCTACTGAAAGTTCAGCACTCTTAGTTTAAAATTTGTGCTGACTAATACATAAAGAGTGAGTTAGTTGAGCATTTCTGTGATGATGCGGATTATAACTATGATATTTATTAAAAGACTTTTCATTGCAAGGTATTAAACCTACATAAAAACCTGCATTTTTAGTGTTTGGACTGTATTTTCAGCATATTCAACGCACAAATGAGATTTCAAGGCTAAAGTATACCGAAGGTGCTGGCCGCATGAGATAAACACACCTCATCTCTGTACTGGTGTCTTTGCTGTATATATTTTATTGCATGTAATATAGGCCTCTTCCAGGGCTTTGGTTTGGTCCAGTTGGCGAAGCACCCCAAGTACAGAGGCTACAGTCCTCATTGCACTGGTTGCAGGACATCTGCACAGACTCATAGCCTGTTTTAATCGTGCAACACTGGACATTAATTGAGTGTATCGGTGAAGTCAGCTGAGGCATCCAATAGGCCAAAAATCTGCATCATTTTGCAGTTTGGGGCAGTAGAGAGGGAGTGAAAACAACATTCAATGTTGACTCTTTGTATTTCAGGCATGCTTGTTAGCTTTGGTGTAGACATGAGTTACATAAAATGCTAAACTGATCTATAAACCCCTAGCACGTGTCCACACCTCCTAATCTGATGTTCATTGTCTATTCATGGGTGGAGATTTATGCTGATTAAGGGGAAGTCTGGAGTACGCTGTCACTTCAAGATCGATTGGCATTCATGAACATTAATGAACTAACACGTAATTAAATTAGGGTTCCCGCTGCATTCATGAATCTGGATAGTTTTTTTTAGAACCAGTGATTCTCAGTCCTGGAGAGTAAGATTTCACATACTTACATTGACCTGCATTATCTCTGCTGTTTGGAAACTTGGAAGCTAATACTGTTGAACTTCCCTGATGAATATATTTGCCCTGAAGCCTCACCTACCAGAAAAACATCACCAATACTTGGCTTCAAGAACATCAGTTTTCATGCTTGACTGCTTCTTTAAAAGTCTAACAGAGCTGATAAAGTTGACCACACAGCCCTGCACATGTAAAATTAATTGCAGAGAGGTTCTGACATTGTTGTTTTTAACGCATTTCTGCTTACTCAGCAATTGTAGGATTTAACATTTGAACATGGAGCATCTATGACACAGTTTTAATTTATACCACAACTGTATGCTGGTCCGTCAATGTTTGGTTTCAAGCATGAAGAGGAGGATACAGAGCAGCGCTGCCTCCGTCCACGACTCAGAGGTGAATTTCTAACAAGCTACTGGAGCGCTGCAGGAGGACAGCTCTTGACAATGACACAAGAGATGTGAATTGGGCTAAAATTTTCATAATCACTATTCAAAGACAACCAAGAACACTTTAAGAAGTATAAAAAATATGATTGGAGTGGGTCTTAAATTACTTGGTCAGTGATATACATATATAAAATCTGAAATGACAAAGACGGGGAAACAAACACCTGTTCAGCTACACAGAATTTCTAACAAAATCCATGTCACTCCTATAGAGTTTGCACATGTATTTGATGCAATTCCTAAAGGATTGATAACACTAGGCCTACAGTGTTCAACAGAGCTCATTGTAGGTGGTGTACAGTTAATAAGCAAGACAATGTACCAACAGACATAATAGAAAACTGCACCACCAATTTTCAACTACTCAGTCATAAATCCATCTGGAATGAAACATTTGGAAACTTTAACTGGAAATCTTTGTGGAACACCAATCTGGGTTACAGGCAGTTTATCCAGAGACCATTCATCCTGAGACCTGAGGCCGTTTCATCTGAGGTCTGAGACTTCACTCTGATACCTGAGGATGTCCTTAAATGTATGCCATTTTTAAGTGCACAGACAAACTAACAGCTCCTCCCTGGTTACCATCTTTATCATCACAAGGCCTTGCTTTTAGTGTTTTTGTATCTTGAAGTGTCTCTGTGTGTGTTCCTCCTCCCTCTATTTCCTCTCTCTCTGCCAGAACCTGTTTTCTTTTTTTTTTTCTCTTTTTTTTTTTTTTCCAAGGAGTGTGTGGTCCTATCTGTATGAGCATGTTCCCGTCTTTGTGTGTGTTCCTCTCTCTCTCTCACTCTGTCTGTCTCTCTCTCCGTATATTCGGCCCTCACCTCGAGGCGAGTCGATCCTCTTACAGTAATACCATTGCCTAATCTCAGAGGCGTATCAGAGGGAGCTCAGAGCGCTCGGCACTAATAGGTTCACACAAATGGGATCTAGTCAAAAACCTCCCAATCCTCCTGCCTCTGTAAATATGGAGAGCATTATCTGAGTCCGCCCGGAGGCCTTCGATGTGGAACTGATGCAGCTTTGACAGAGAGACTGAGCGATAGCAGCCAAAAAAAAAGGTGATTTAACATGCTGTTAGCAGTGTTACAGCAGTAATTTTATTGGTTGTAGGGATGAATCGAATATAGTTTCAACTTTTTGGAAAACCCTGATGGAGTCATTCAGACAGGATTGTACTCTGGACAGTTTTGAAGGTGGTAAAAAAAAAAACAGAAATTCTTTAACGCTGTATTTTTGGATCTTTTCAAAGAAAAACAAAGAACATCTGCCATCTCTGTATCACCGTGCTCCTGTCTACCTTTTATGTTCATGTTAATTTAATATTATAGTTTCCATCAAAAACAGATGAGAATGCATAATAAAGCCTGCAAAAAAACACCAGTGTCATGCAGCCGGGCAAAGGCTATGTATCATGGTGTATGCATTTTTAAAGATTATGATGCTTTAACGAACCTTTAAGTCTTTGCTTACTTATTTTCTCATCTACAAATTTAAGTAGACTCTTTCTGCAAAAAAAGCAGAAGGAGCTTTTTTGTAGAAGTGTTTCATTGATTGAGATTTTTTTATTTTATTACATTGGGTCTTTGTAAACATGGTATGAGCTAGACCAGCTGTTTTGTTAAGCGTTGCAGGATAACACTTGTTGTGGATTAAACACACAAATATTAACATTTAAGTGCTCGACAGGTACAACAAAACTTGTGTACTTGAAGTTTCCCTGAGGATTTTTCTGCTCGTCATTAAACAGATAATAATTCTGAATGAATGAATGAATGAATGACTGAATGAATGAATACTTCATTTCAAACATGCAATCAATAAACAAAACAGAACATAGGTTGTAACCAAACACAAACACATACATTCAATAAATAAAAGAAAAACAAGGATTGCTGGCAGCAACCTGCAGGAGTAGGAAGAAGTTTACACTTATTTACCCCTTTAGTGATGTTTTAATATACGCATATACAACATACACATCTATAGATACATATATGTATATTTATATATGTACACACTTACATAAATATATAGATTTTTTTTTTATAACTCTGCCATTACCTCCCTGGGTCAAACTGCTGCTCTTCACCCCTATATTTATTCAGTTCAGGCAAAGACCCCTGTTTAATGATACATTTAAGTGTAATCAGGCTATAGGCAGTTACTGTAATGTAAATATCTGAAATCCTGCCATCACAAGGCGAGTCTCTGTGCAGACTGGAGTTTATCATGATCCACCTTTCCTTCAGTTTCAGCACAGAGAGCTGAAACAGCTGTTTCTTTCTTTCGTCTTTTTGGTTTTTAAAGTGGCGAGGGCATCCTTCATTAACTTCTCTTCAAAACTTCCTGACATTTTTCTGCTTACTGCTTCATATTCTGATATCTGCAGCTTATTTATTCTTGTTCACCCTCATGGCTCTTTTACCTTCCCTGTTGACCAGAGCCAGGGGTGCTGTAAAGGAGAGGAGAGTTAAGATGATTCAAAGGGCCCATGACCAACAACGGCCTAAAATAAAGCTACAGTATTCGAGGAGCACAAAACCAGAGAACAAATGCAAAAGAGAAAAAACTGCAAATCCAGACTGCAATGAAAGTGCTCCAGGCCAGACAGGGTGTGAAGAAAAACTGTTTGTTTTTGATGGGACTATCCATCACGTGTAAAAACGTTTCTCATTGCACCCCTACAGAAATATAAGAGGTAAAGTAATCATGCATCAGGCAGACGGTTGCCAATCAAGAGGCGAAAGTGAGTGTTAAAGCCATCAGACCACAGCAGGCAAGAGTGTCTTTAACTCAAGCAAAACATGAGTTGTGTATTTTTTGACACTTCTGAAGAGCAGAACAAAGCACAGCGCAAAAACACAAACTGATCACAGCTGCAGCAGACTTTTCACATCTACAGGAGGTGAGAGTTTGGTTCTTCAAAGACTGTTTGTTTGAGGTGGACAGTGTCTGAATTTCACTTTAAAATGATCTCTGTTTCACAGCCAAATCTCTCTGTTTCACCGTGTCTGGCTCATGTTTCTCCAAGTGTTTTCAAAAATCAAAATCATGATTCAAACTTGAAATAATCTGGTTTTGTCTTTGCATTTGTTAAGATACACTTTATAGTTGTATAAGAATAGTCAGTAAAGTTGTTTTTCATATGAATTTTCTCTGTATCACTCTCTGTTTGTAATTACAAGCTTTATGTGTATTTCCCCCTCGTTTGTTCAGCTTTTACATCCTGGCGGGTTAACTCGTCTTTGTCCTGATTTGGTTAAATTCTCTATATGTGAACTCAGTGTTTTATGTGTAATCCTGCCTAAATATTTGGGAGCATGGTGCTTACACTGGACGATGTCTCTCAGCAGGAATGTCCTTATACTTGTGCTGCTAATTCTTATCCTTTAATGAAATATCAAAGCTTTATTGGTATAGGTTTAATATATAGAAAGTAAAAATGTACATTTATAGCTGAAAAGGTAGCATAAAAGTCTCAGAAATGAAAAAGATGAAACCTGTTCAGATGTTTATTGCCATCCTCTGTTCCGACAGCTACAAACTGACAGCAGCCTGAGAGTAATCAGAGCTGAGAGAGCAGAAACAGTCCTGCAGTGACACCCAGAGGCTGCAGACGGTACTGCTTTATTAAGTTTTCCTCCGGAACAAAAGTGTGCCCAATCACTGGGATCATACTCCAAAATCTTTGAAAAAGGCCTCACGCTTATTTCCTGATACTTTGATTCAAAAGTCAGTGTAAACATGCACTTTCTCATGCATTCAGCTTAGATGTTCAGATCTTTATCATACCAACAAAGCAGACAGGATGGATCACTGACATGAAAGTTTATAAATTTGAGGAAGCTGAGGTAAAAGAAAATTATAATATAAATATTTGGTTTTTGAACTTGTTTTGTTGGGGTCCATGGTTTTGGCTGCCATTCAGTTAACTTTGATAATGTTGTATTTATCTGTTAAATCACCTTTGTTAAACGCTTTAAATTTTAAGTCAGTGAATCCCTCAAATTACTCTGTTACTCTCCTTTATTTTATTTTGAGAAGTACTTTTTAACTCTGTTTTAAAAAGGACTATAATAAAAATCTATCACTTAACAGTATTGACATAACAATTATTATTATTTTAATAATACTACTTATCATTATTATAAACATGCAAATCATGGGCAGATGTTTGTAGACTTTCTTTTTCAGTCCTTTTTCTCCAAAATGTGTGCATCAATCAACATGTAACCAGTCAGCAAAGTCATTACAAAGACATACATATTTGGATACATATAATAATTGTTGGCAATTTGCTAAAATAAAACAATAAATGTATGTATACTTTGTGGATTCTTTACTAAGAAATAAATAAATAAGCTCCATTTTAACCAATTGAAGCCCACAGCATGGCTTTCATTTTCCATTCATACATTTCTGAGTATTGTAGATGTTTTATTATTTAACTTTACATGAGTAGACGCCTTAAGAAACATTTGAGGTGGTGTAATTCTAATTCCTCTATTATTTTGGCAGATATAACCAATGTGCTCACTGACAACAATAGTAGCTGTCATTCGAACATCGTTTTCTTCAGGGACTATATACACACTGGTAAACGAGCAACAGGTGAGGCAAACGAGACACAGGTGAGACTCACTGGTGATTAACGAAAGAGGGAAAACAAGGGAAGTAAAACCAGACCAGAAACACAAGGAATCAACTACTACAAAATAAAACAGGAAAATCTGAGAAGTGATCTAAAGAATAAAACACTAAGAATAGGGTTTCTGCAGATTCCAACAAGTCAAATTTAAGACTTTTTTAGACTTTTTTAAGACCAAAATGAAAACCATTTTACATCCATACTGGCAAAAAAGTACAAAAGACATGAAAGGAAATCTGAACATTTCTAGCTAACTTCAAATCAATCTTTATTTGTAAGTAACATCAATATATTTTTAAGACCTTTTAAGTTTGTCTTTGAGACATTTTATGAGGTTTTAATAGAATTTTAGACATTTTAAGTCCTTAAATTCAAATGATTGGATTTTAGACTTTTTAAGACTTTTTAAGACCCAGCAGAAACCCTGTGAGAACCTGAGGTTAATGGGGTCAAACAAACAGGAAACTCACAAGACTGGATCACAGGAACAATAGGGAACAGAAATACCAGGAAGAACACACAGAAAACACACTCGATTAACAAAACCAAGGGAAAAAAATAAATTAACATAACATATCATGACAATAATTCTATCACTTTTAACTTTTATGTTTTATAGTTTGATCTTTGTGTTTTGAAATTTGTGTCTTATCTTCAAATCAGCACTAAGAAATCACTGTGGTTGGTCATCAACACGATAAGACCATCTGCCATTACAGCTTTGCCCACTAGGAGGGGCTGTTACAAAAGGAAACTTAAAACTGTGGCACACCTGTCCAGCCTGAATGTAGACCCCCAGAAGAAGATTCAGAGAGCATAATCCAAAATATTTCTTATTTATATATATATTTCACACATGGTCAAACTTCAACAACATGTACTTAAACAAAATAATATGTTTCAAGTTTTTTGATATAAAAGATAAAAATGTAGGATTCATATATTTTTTATAAAAACATTTCGTACCTTTTCAACAATCAAAACAAAATTGGAAATATTGTTCCCATTTTATCAGTAGTAAAAAAGAGAAAGAAGAGCTAGTTTGAAATGAAAATGTTTGAAGAACCATCAGAAAGTAGCTGCAGATCGAATGGTTACAAGAGGAAAATAAGTTCTTATAAAAACTATGTGATAATATCCATTTCGCATAAACAATAGAATCTGTAAGGGGTGCTGAGATTGTTGTGGTTTTTCATGATGCAAAATCAGACTTTGATTCAAGATAAAAAGACACATGAGCAAGAACTGCTGGATCTGCATGAGACTTCATACAGACTAGAGCAGAGTTCAGTGTTTCTCATGAACTGAAACTTACAGGCTTGTTTCATTTTCTTTTCTCCTGAAAGCGTCGCAGGTCATGAGTTAACCTGAAACATCTAAACAAACATTTGATTTACAGGATGTCTTGTGGGTGGCCGTCCTTTGGACTGGTAAACATAGAGTGAGTTTAATAAAAGAAAAACAATTAACACTATGGAAAGATCAGCTTTAGTACTCTGTGATAACCCTAAAAGTAAACATCCCTATCAGAGCACATGGTTCAACAGAGAACATGTATAACAATATCATTTAATGTCTGTACAAACTAATAAAGTTACTGATAAACAAAATGTTTAATTGATGTTGACTCGTGGTCGGCATGTCCTGACTTGATAACTTTAGAGTTACAGTGATACGTGTCCTTAAAAAAGGATCATATCAGTACATTTTAAATTGTACAAAACAAGTCAAATCAGATCACGAGTCAAAGCAATCATACTTAAGTGGAGTCTGTAGAGTCTTTGCAGTCAGAGTAGTCAATGCAGAACAAACAATCCGTATGGAGATGATATGCTATTGAAATGAAAATGTACCTATTCTAAGAAAGTAATTACTTCAATTCTGGGTTGTTCTCTTATTTTTTTGGGGGGTCTTGGTCTTGTCTTGGTCTTGTCTTGGTTGGTGTGGTGGATTTGTCCTCTCTTTAGTGTTTGATTCCTTTACTTTTAATCAACATTTAAAAATGTATTTACTGATGTTGTTGAACTTCAGTGGCCCATTGGTTCAGAAGTTTTTGAGATGACACTAAAACTAATAATTCACTCTCAGCAACATGCAGGACGTCATGGTCAGATGATATCCAGTCACTCCTGAGATAATCTTTGCGGTTATCCAATTGTGAGAAAGTGGAATAACACCCCAGCGAAAAGAGACTACAAACCCTTTTTTTTTCCTTTTCTTACTGAAACTCAGCTGTGGAGTTATAACCAACCGTCAGTCCAGCGTAGAGTGGCTCAGTAAATTTAGTCTGGACTGTGTGGAGGAGAGTCATGGTTTCAGAGACTCTGTAAAAAGACAGAATACCTGCTTTGTGGTCCAGAAACACCCCTACCTTATAAGACTGAGGACCTGCTATGTAAGTCTTGGTGTTGTTATGTCTGAATTGATACTGGTTCCTAAAACACACCAACACCCAAGACCTGTCATTATACCCAAAACCTCTGCTGTGTATTGTTTCACTCATACACTTGTATGTGACCGCTACTGAAACCGCATGCCCACTCCACTCCACCTCCCAGTAACACCGCCCAGTCAAGCTCTCTCCACTCAGGACCTGGAGCCTGAAGAAGTCGTTGGGGGAATCCAGAGGATCAAACTGCCAATGTAGTCCAATTTTCATCAGTCCATATAATCTTTCCTCAATCGCTGTCGCCTTTCTGTCTCCGTTAGATATTGAAATCAGATGGCTTGCTGTGTTTGAATCCAGTGTGATTGGATGTGAATATTGTAAGTGTTAGAATAATGTGCATAAATGTATATAGAAGTTATCATTATTCCTCATATTCTTATGTAAGAGTTTATACTACAAGTGTAAACTGCTTTGACCTCTTTTAATACATTATATAAGAGTATTTTTATCATATAAGAGTGTTTCCTAACTTCTCTCTCCAATAGATTTACTACACAGCAGAACAATGTTCTTTCAGTTTTCTGTGACTGTGTCTTTCCTATCAGCAGGTGGGGGTGTGTGAGTGATGGATCCTCCGCAATAAATCGTGGGGAGTTTTTGAGGAGGTGCCGCTGTTATCAGAAGGAGCTCATTAGATGCCGCCTTGACCTTCACATATTCACAAGTGTTCATTATTATGCTTTATGAGAATGTTTACTTTGCTGCACCATCTACCACCCCTTTTAGAAACATTATGTAACCAGGGACAAGACTAAATAAAAGAGACTGGGCGGAAATACCTTTAGAGTGGTTTCGACATGGTACCTGAAGCTATCTCGGTCCATTCTCCTCGAGTATATACCATTGTCTTTCTCTTCTTTATATGTTATCAGGTAAATGTTGCAGGTTTTAGACCTAACATTTCTTTGGTCCTTCGAGCCGGATTCCAATAGACCAGACGATTCCAGCAGGTGAGGTGGACGACAGATAAGACCGTGGCCACGGCAGACTCTTTAGGATGAGTCTTGAAGACCTCTTTGAGGAACTGGACTCGACCTGCCTGCTGGGATCCGACGGTTGACGGAAACCCGAAGCCAAGGGGAAAGACAAGTGGTGAGTTGGTCTCTTATAAAAAGGAACGTGGAATGATTGAGATTCGCTTCGCGTAGAGAATCTATAAAAGACCAAACAAACAAAAGGACGCACAGGTCCTACGTATAAAAATCTGTGGAAAAGGACGCACGGGTCCTACGTATAAAAATCCGTTGAAAAGGACGCACGGGTCCTACGTATAAAAATCCGTTGAAAAGGACGCACGGGTCCTACGTATAAAAATCCGTGGAAAAGGACAAACGGGTCCTACAAATCCGTGAAAAAAGGACGGTAGAGTCCAAATTGGAAAATTTTAATTCAAGGACGCACGGGTCCTACAAAGCCGTTAAAAAATTCTGCAGAACAAAACACGTGTTAAAAGTGTGATTGTGAAAGTGTGAGAGTGATTGGAATAGGCATATATCACTAGATATATCCTATTCATACCAAAACAGTGGGATTGTAAGTAGTGACCTTATTGTGGAAGCAAAGGCAAGAATTCTCCACTCGCAAGAGTAGAAGCGAGAATTACCGCATAAGGAATTTTTTATCACTACCCCATTGAAAGAACCCAGCTTAATAGGACACCCTAGGTGTCACCTAAGCTGGACCAAAACACATAAAAATGGGGACGGAAACCAGTAAGGCTAATTTGGAAGAATTAAGATGTCAAGATTGGAGAATCTTTGAAAAAGAGCCAGAAAAATTACAATTCCTCGAATTATGGGTAACTAAATTTGGATTCGATGGCAGCCTAAGAACAAGCCAATTAAATAAACTACACGACTCCATAAGCATAAAATATGGGTGTCAAATGATTGATGAATGGAAAAAAGTAGCAAAAGCCAGAGAGGATGGAGAAAGGAGGAGAAAAAAGGGAAGAACAAATGGAGCTAGTGCATTTTTTGCAGAAGGTGACAATGAAAATGAAGCCTTCTATCAAAATGCAAGAGGCAGAAGCAGAAGAGGATTCAGAGGTAGAGGACAAGATAGGCCCAGATCAGGAGGAGCAAATCAAAGAGGGACATGTTGCTGGGCATGTGGAAAGGAGGGACATATAGCCCGCATTTGCAATAACAAATCAAAGGGAGGAAGGCGTGAGCAGTCAGGACGAGATCAAAAGCTATAAGTAAAGACAACTTTAATAATAATAATAATTATAATAATAATACTGATAATAATGCAGAAATGAAAGGTAGAAAAGGCAGTTAAATAGGCAGAAAGGTTTAATGCAGACTGCAAATTTTTAACAAGTTAAATTCTCTGTACAGTCTCTGTTCTCTGCACAAATGCTAGAATGATACATCAGAGGCCAGTTACGACCTTGACTCCTCCAGAGACACAGCAGCCAAAGAATCCCTCCCTATGCAGAAGCATGTAGCTATAAAAAGACAAAACTGTGACTTAACTGTTACAGCCTATGAAGTATAAGTTGTACATGTAGACGTGTCACTGGAGAAGAAGAGGTTTTCTGACCTCAGCTGGCATCCCTGTTAAACATTTGAACCAACTGATTGATATTATACCTTATTGGAACTTAAAGAAGTAACCATAATAAAGTGCAGAGAACACCAAAGCTAACTTGGAATTAAAAACCCTCTCTATAATGCTATTTAACGTAAGATTAACTCCAAATGTGACAATGAATTTCATACTATATGAGATAAATAGGACGACTATGGGATAATAAGAGAGATGATAAACCGTTTGATGACTATGACAAAGAGAACAAGAAAGAAGCAGGTTAAGAGGCAGAAATTTCAATAGAGAAGGCGATAGAGGAAATAGAAGTTTTGACAAGAGTTATGAATCACAAGAGCAAAGAGATTAAGAACAGTACCCTGACCAAGGTCATGAACCACAACATCAGAGAATTGTAGAGCTTTTTTGTCACTAGGTGAAGAGCTGTAGAAAAAAGTATCAAGCAGGACTAGAAGAGGGAGAGACAGCAAACGTTATTCGACAGAAATAAAGAGAAAGGGTGAACAGAGACGATACAGAGGAGGAAGAAGTGCTAAACTTGGAGAAGATAAATAAATATATAAAGATATTTTGATAGATAGATTGATAGATATACTTTATTGATCCCAAATTGGGAAATTCTCTTGTTATAGTAGCAAAAAGAAAATATAAAACTAAATATAATACGTAGTACAATGCAGACTAAAAATAATAAAAATACTAAGTATATACAATAAATATAGGCTAAATATACTAAACATCCTAAGAGATAAAAGTGAGATATGAAGAACGTGGGCTATTGAAATTAGTAAAAAATATGAAATGAGTAATAAATATGAAATGAGAAATATTACAGATGGGATGATAGATATACAATTTAAGGTGCTCTGTAATATGATGTGATAGGAGTTTTTAAGAATGGACTATACAGCAGACAGGCGTGAGTCCCTGTCTGACATATGTGAGTTATTTAACAGTGCAATAACTTGTGGCAGGACAGATTTCCTGTATCAGCGGAGCTGCAACAGTCTGTTGGTGAAGGAATACAGTGTGCAGACATAAAACCGCAGAGATAGTTAATGATTCATGGTTTACCTTAACCTTTTTGTGTGACTCCGGTGCAAAGAAAACAGTTCTTAGACATAAACTATCACAGATTAGGTTTTCCAAACTAAAGATTTTTGTCAAATCAACACACAGAGAGAGCTTGAGAGGTAGTAATAGCGAGTCATGGGCCTTGCCATGTCTCGACAGGAGGGAGGAGTGTAGTAGTTAACCCTATTGATTCATAAATTATTTTAAAAAATAATAATAATAATAAATAAAAAATAAATAATTTACTATTTGATTTGTTCAGTTTGTTTAAGACATAATGCTCAAGACAGTATAAAACCAAAAAGAGGCAAATTTCCACCAACCAATGCATTATTTGAAGCCATGCACATGGACTTCATAGAATTAAATCAGTGTGAGAGAAAGAAATATTGTTCAGTGTTAATAGATCCTTTCACTAAATGGATAGAATTATTTCCTGTTACCCATCCAGATGCATTAACAGTAGCAAAAATCCTGCGTAGAGAAATAATTTCTTGATTTGGCATTCCAAAACAAATCTACAGTGACAATGGAACTCATTTTGTCAATGAAATAAATAAATAAATAAATAAATAATAATAACTAGAAAATGCAAGTTCTGAAGAAATTGCGAGATGGATTGCTCCAGCTAAAATTGTAATTGCTAAGCTGCTATTGTAAATGGTTTAAGTTCAAAAATTATGTGAAAGATATGAGATTTGAAGATTCAGAAAGGGTTGAATCAGTTTAAATGAGTTGGAATTAGTTTGAAAAAATTGAATACTGAATGAAGAATGAAATGATCTAAAACTGAAAAAATTAAAATGATCATAATCTGAATGTATAGAGGAGTTGAAGGCTTTTAAAGTTGTGTAAAGAAAATGTGAGAAAAGGGCCAATTTGAAAATTCTGTAATGCATTTCTAACGAGAAAAATTGGTTGTAAAATCTGGAGTATCTCAGAAAGTATGAATGTTAGGAAAATTTTGAATATAAGCTGGAATCTCCTGAAGTTTGAATGGTTTTTAATACAGTGAAGTAAGTGGAAGGAATTAAAAAAATAAAGGTACTGCTAATGACAGCCACAGCAGTAAAAATAGCACAAAGAAGTAGTTGGATACATCTTTCCCATTGCAAAAAAACCTATATGGGTTTTAGTTAGGAAAGTCTGACTTCAAAGGGGGGCGTCCTTATAGTGGGCGTTCGTCTCAATGTCAGTGAAGATTAGATGGTGTTGAATTCCTTAGGAGCTTAGGAAAATGGGAAAGTTAAGTATCTTACTTCTGCTAAACCTGAAACTGTTAATTTACCTACTGAAACATTATTTACAACTTCAGATGAACTTAAGGAAGGAAAGAGAAGTGACAACAACGATAGTCCTCACATCCTGTGTGACTACCAATCAAAAATCACATTCAGCTGTTCTGAAGGCGACCATGTGCAGAGAGCAAACCTGAGAGACAGTGAGCAGGGGTATGAATCACCCAGACGGACACCACAGTTGCTTCATGTAGTGAAGACACTGAGAACTTTACCATAGCTTAACTGCTACTAGGCGTTTCTGTTATTTTGTTTACAATGGGATTTTGTGCATGCTTGTTTTGTCAATAAACACTTATACTTATGTTTATTAAAGGTACATCACAAAATAAAAAAAAATTAGTTAACAAAAATGATGGAAGAATAATATTAATAAAGATATGAATAACATATAGTGGAATGCTTCGCAATCCCTCTCAATAAATAATAATTTAAAAAAAACTAATTTGAAGTGAACATGTGGTACAGATATGCAAAAATATCTAGTAAAAATGAAGAATCAGTCTAACTTCTATGTCTGTACTAGGAATTCCCTAACTATAATAAAAGTGTATGTGTTTTCTGTAGCTGTACCTGAATGACAGCAGACTGATAATAGGGCCTTAGTGACTTTAATCCTAACTGTTGTAACTTTCCAGACCAGTGTGGCAAATTTAACCTCTGCAGTTAGTCTTATTCCTTTGTTGAGCCACTCCAGGGTAAAAGAAATTAGCAAACAGAGTCAGACCCGACTTATATAGATAGTTCCTTGTGAGGTACCAGATGAGTACAAACTAGTAAATCAAGTTGCTGCAGACTTTGAGTCTCTCGTCTGTCCTTGGTGTACAATGAACAAAAATATAGATCAAATCAGAATCAACTACATCCATTTCAACGTTCAAAAGCTAGGTAATTGGACTGAGGCTGGTTTTCAGGCCGTTCACTCGCAGTTATCTGCAACATCCCTGATGGCTTTCCAAAACCGTATAGCCCTTGACATGCTGCTGGCAGAAACAGGAGGTGTATGTGCCATGTTTGGAGAAACGTGTTGCACGTTCATTCCTGATGACACTGCTGCTGCTGATGGCAGCCTCACTCGAGCCATAGAGGGCCTAAAAACGCTTCACAGCAAAATGAAAGACCACTCAGGAATAGATAACTCCTCTTGGGACAATTGGATGAATGTATTTGGGAAATACAAAAAATCTTGTAGATTCAGTCCTAATCTCTGTTGCTGTTTTTGCAGCTAATTTGACCTTGTGTGGATGTTGTTGTATTTCTGTATTTGTTCTCTTCTTAACCGTCTTAACACCACAGTGTTGTCTCCTGTGGAGCAGCAGATGCAGGAATTGTACCCGCTGCTCCATCAGCAGGACGAGGAGGACAGATTTGATGACACTCAATGGCCTGACCTGTGCCCTAATCCAGATGATGAGTATAATTCTGACTAAAGCAACGTCTTGTACCTCCGTGTGTAAATTCTTTGTAGTTATAAACATGAACTCGCAGCTGAAAATCGAGAGAAGTGGCTGAACTAGAGGGATTATTAGAATTTGAGCAAAGTAATGATAAACAGGAGGGAAATGTTAGAATAATGTGCATAAATGTATATAGAAGTTATCATTATTCCTCATATTCTTATGTAAGAGTTTATACTACAAGTGTAAACTGCTTTGACCTCTTTTAATACATTATATAAGAGTATTTTTATCATATAAGAGTGTTTCCTAACTTCTCTCTCCAATAGATTTACTACACAGCAGAACAATGTTCTTTCAGTTTTCTGTGACTGTGTCTTTCCTATCAGCAGGTGGGGGTGTGTGAGTGATGGATCCTCCGCAATAAATCGTGGGGAGTTTTTGAGGAGGTGCCGCTGTTATCAGAAGGAGCTCATTAGATGCCGCCTTGACCTTCACATATTCACAAGTGTTCATTATTATGCTTTATGAGAATGTTTACTTTGCTGCACCATCTACCACCCCTTTTAGAAACATTATGTAACCAGGGACAAGACTAAATAAAAGAGACTGGGCGGAAATACCTTTAGAGTGGTTTCGACATGGTACCTGAAGCTATCTCGGTCCATTCTCCTCGAGTATATACCATTGTCTTTCTCTTCTTTATATGTTATCAGGTAAATGTTGCAGGTTTTAGACCTAACAGTAAGAATCCATCTCTGTTCTGGGGCTCAAGTTGTGGTGGTAAAACATCCACTACTGCCACGGCATGGGAGATCTTTTCCCACTTACTGCTGAAGACGTCCAGAAGTTCATCTATGGCTACAGATGCAGCCGCCGTCACATCCTCAAAGTACTGCACAGGACTGGTGGTGTCGACGCTGAATAAGTGTGTTATGGATTCATCGGTGGTTGGTGGAGCAGTATAACCCTGAAGAAACTTGACGTTGTCCTCCGTCAGTAAGAGCTGCTCCAGCTCAGCACTTTTGCTCTTCAGTTCAGCGATCTCTCCCGCCAGCTTCTCCCTCAAGTCTCTTACACGACTGACCTCAGCTTTTTGCTTGGATCTGATCTGCTGCTCAACGTCAAATCTCCTTTTCTTAATAAAATGGATCAGACGGGTGAAGGACTTCTTGGTGTCCACCACTGCTTTATCAGCAGAGAGATTGATAGCCTCCTCTAGCTGAAGAACTTTCATATCGTTCTCTCTGCTCGAGGTCCTCTGCTGAATATTTTGGCAACATGTGAAAAGCTCAGTTTGCCTCTTAGCTCGCTCTTCGGCAGCAGAAACTGTCTCATGGTACATATGATCCCCCATGGTGCAGAGATAACAAATACACTGCAGATCGGTGCAACAGAAAATCTTCATCACCTCATTATGTAGAGGGCAGATGTTCTCCTGGAGCTTCTTGCTGGGGTCCACCAGCTTGTGTTTTTTAAAGGCAGGGGATTCAAAGTGAGGCTGGAGGTGTTGCTCACAGTAAGAGACCAGACACTGCAGACAGGACTTGACAGCTTTGAGCTTTCTTCTCGTGCAGAAATCACAGGCAACATCCTCATGAGTGGCGTAGCACTGGTCTGGTGGAGCATCTTGGAAAGATGTCTTCTTCAGCCCCTCCACTAAATCTGCTAACATCGTGTTTTTCCCCAAGACAGGCCTGGGAGTGAAGACCGCCATGCATTGAGGGCAGGGGTAAACTTTCTTGCGATCCCCTGCATCCCAGTGACTTTCAATACAGTCCATGCAGTAGCTGTGTCCACAGGGAATAGTCACCGGATCCCTCAGCAGATCAAGACAGATCGAGCAGCAGAATTTCTCCTTGTCCATCTGAAATCTCTGCTGTGCCATTTTACTTCTCAGAGACGGAAGTGGAATCGAATGCTTGCAAAGGTTTTAAAAAGGGGAGCTTATCAGATCAGACTTTGGTTGATTCGTGGAAACACTGTCGGGTCTGAAGGTCATTTAATTTGCACCATTACGACATGAAGGAGGATCAATGAATGACTTGGCAAGAAAGAGAAATGAAGAACACTTGTGGCATCAGGAGAACGCAGAGTGAACAGTAAAGCTGTTCACAAGCTATACTTGCCACATTGGATGATTAATTTTACAGCTTTTTGTTTAAACGATTAATTTACATACAACCCTGGGGTGTTGCTTGTATTTCTGGGCTCCATGAAAACATATCTCAGTGGCCACAACCCTGCACAACTCACACTTCCAGTGTACAAAATGACGCACGAAAAGCACCAAATATCTAGAACTGTTGTGTCACTTAAAAATGTACTTATTTTAAAAAACTACAAACTCAGTAGCTGTCTAACAAAGAATAAACTAGACCATGCAAAAAACGCACCATTGCAGCATCTCAACAACTTTGAAGCATCGATTAGATTTCAGCAAAACTGTAAAGCTAAAATGAAGGTGAATAGTTTTTTAATTCCACACATTCCCTATTTTTTCCAGCTTAGGAATTAAGTATTGTGCCGCTTCAGCTTTCACAAGGGGAGATTTAAGGTAAACCATAAGAGTATCTTTTTATTTCAGGCTTAGCTGAGGCCCTTTCTTCCATTGGGGCTCTGTGTAGTCAGTCCATGACACCCTCAGACTTAACTGATTATACTGTTAGTAAATCATTTTGTAATATGCTAAAGAGATGCTGCATTTAAAACCGTCATGGTCAACAAGTTAACAGGTTGAATTCTTCACTTCAGGAAGGGCCAGAAGTACAACCACAAAAGAAAAAAAAGTTAATTATCTTGGTCTAACACTGACTCAGTGTCGAATATCACTAACACAGTAATAAACCATAACAAACATGGATGCCCTTATCAGTACAAGCAAAGATCAGTGGGATGAATAAAGCAGTTGCAGAAGCCAGCATAGTTAGGCAGAGCATAGTTAGCTTACACATTTGGGGAGGCACCACTAACACTGAAAAATACAGGTTTAGGAGCAACATATGCAGCCATCCGGGCAAAGAGTTTTTCAGGGACAACCTTCATATTTCAGCAAGACAATGACAAAACATATTCTTACAGGAATTACAACAGCATGGCTCTATAGTAGATGAGTCCTGCTGCCAAACTGCCCTGCCTGCAGTCATGCCTCATCATCCATTGAAAACATTTGGAGCATCCAGAAATAACAACACAACAGAGGAGACTCCAAACTGAAATCATACGTTGACTTTTTTGGAATGTGTTGCAGGTCTTAAAAGTCAAAATGAGTAAATATTTGGAAAAAAAAGAAAAAGAAAAAGTTAATCTGTTTAAACATTAAATATCTTGTCTGTAAAATCAATTGTTGGTCAAAAGGGATTGGGGTTGAATATCAGGCAAAAATTGAACATTTTCTCTTCAGAAACATCAGAATCGGGTCTCCTGGGTTTCCAGATATTTACATAGTGTGGTTGAAAGAAGAAGTGATGGAACACAATGGTAAACATGCCCTTGTAGTAAGTTTTTAGAAACGCTTTTGTGGCGTGGTGGTGTGTTTTGAGGACCCAGAAGCAGACACAGAGGTATCAGATATCAACTTAAGATATGATTTTAAAATCCAAACTCAGGTTAAAGGCAAAAGAGGAAGTCCGGTAGGCTGGCTGGCTGCCGTGTGGGCTGGAGACACTGCTGGGAAAACAGAGGAGAGGGATGTTAGGAGACATACAAAGGATCACGAGGAGCAAAGTTACGCGCACTTATCAAAGAGGAGGCCAGGAGACGCGTCTGTACCACTTGGGAGTGAAGACAATACTCAGGTGCTGAGACTGAGGGCTGCTGGCTTCTTGAAGTGCAGGTGTGTAGTCTCACTCAGCCTCAGCGACCGGGGGAGGGGAGGGAGCTCTGGAATAGAGTCAAGCCAGACCAGGCAAACAAAGAAACACAGGAAGTCCAGCCAAAATAAAACAAGAGGAGGAGGTGTCTCACCACAGCGTTGGTGGCATTAACTTAACAAAGACACTTGCACTTTTTTTTTAGCTTCAACTAGGGTTTAGATGATCTTCAACCACATGATTTTTTAATATCATATTGCACACTCACTTACATAAAGAAATACAATACAAGCAATCACAGTGAAATAACTTGTTTCAGATTGCTAAATTTGCCCTTGGCTTTTATTAACAACCACATGATATAACACCATCATAAGACAGAGAGCAAACTGCTGCCGGAACAGTCAACAACAGCCTCCATCGACTCTCTCCATTCATTCAATAATAAAAAGACATTGTCTGCATACAGTAACACTCGCATTGAAGCGATACGGTAACAGAACAGGAAGGCATCAGGTTTGGCGCATTGATGTGCAGACATTGTAAAGCTGGTTATGAGGCTGGATAAAAGACACATCTTTGGGTTTGTCGTAAACAACCATTGACACACATGAAGAAAGTTTTTTTGTCGGCTAAAAACTTGAGAAGTTAAGAATCAAGTGAGAGAAGATTAAACTACAAAGTCCTTATTGCTGGTTTGTTCCGGTGGAAGTAAGAAGCACTTGATTTGAATTTGGTTGACTAATAACAATAATAAGCTGCAGCAGAAGGAAGACTGTAAAAATCCCTTGTAGGTTTCATAAAGGAGTTGTTTACTTTGCATAAGAGACATTAAAAAAAATGAGGTATAGAACAAATAAGAGCATCAAGATTTGCATTAAAATGAAGACTTTGGTTCTTGAATAACACCCACCTGAAAGGACACTTGTGACATTTGAAACAGCAAAAGAAGAAGAAAACAAAAGACTATCGACAAAGTTAAATTAAGATACATTTGTAACATCCGACCACCTTGGATAGCCTGGTAAAGTAACATCACAGCATAAACGATAAAATCATAAAAGAGGATAGCTTGACATGTCGAGTTAAGGCCTAGTGTTTTCACCTCAAAGCTTTAGCGCTGTATGTAACAAAGGAATTGACAGGGATTTACTACATTAACACTTTGAGTGCTCTGCAGACTTAAGGCATCAACTGCAAATGTCAAAAACAAACAACTTTACAGCTTTTCATCCAGCCGCAGGAACGTCAGACAGGGACTAAAACTAAGGCTTTTATCAATAAAAGATCCTGAGATACACAACATGATCAGTCACACATTCACTGTATGACCCCACACCCCGATAACGGTGGTCATCTCTTCGGTGAGCTTTATCTTTTTCAAGAGTCTGTGCCCGGAGGAAAGGCACTGAAGGGGGGAGGAGTCAGGGATCACAGACTGGAGCAGAAACACGTTCAGGAGAAACCCTGCCATCCTCTCACTTTCATAAATATTTACACCTGCTCTGACTAACGTGTCACTCCATCTCTCCCCATCAGCTCCCTTAGATGTTCTCAGCCTCCCTCTGCGGGGCTTCTCTGATGCTGTCCTGTGGTCCTCCACGAGGTGCCGGGCGCCGCCGAATGCTCCTCCCTGATGCGATGAGGTCGGCGTAGCCCCTTGAGTGAGAGAAGGCATAAGCAGAACGGCGTGAACGGCCACCGCGCTGGAAGGCCGATGGCTTTTTCTTCTCCTCCTCTTCCAACTCCATCTCGTACTTCTTTCTGTTCTTCTGGACCTGGGGGATGATGGGAAAATGAGAAGTGGCATCAAAACAAACATCAGTCACTTTTCTCCTTTTACAGAAAAGCAGCTCATACAGGATTATTGTGATGTTAAATCAAAATCTTAATCTGTGGAAAAATTACACAATCTGGTTACTGAAGGTTTTCTTTTGTCTTTTCATAGTAGTCCAAATAAAACTACCCACTCTCGAGTTTAGTGAGCATTACCATGTGAAATAAAGAGTCCATGTGAAAAGCAAAGAGACAGACTCAATCCACCAGAATGAAATCCTGTATCCAGCTTGGACTCAGGTTTTTATCAAACACTATAAGGTCACATATTTAGATTAGAATCTGAACCATCCGCTGAGGTTGGTCGAAACTGTTTTTATTAAGTGACATGCTTTGACTTTTCAATGAACAAGACAACAATGCTTCTTTTGCATGACCTAGGAATAACACATATATGTATCAAAATCTTTTCGACTGTCTGTTTCTGAATGCATACGGAAAAGCATTCATAAGATGCCAACCCAGTATCAGTAACAACAGGCAAAAAAAAGCTTTCTCTGTGATCAATAATCACGGTTACTTATCCTTTGTCTTTTTTTTTCATCCGGCAGAAGTACATTTTATCTTTTCCTGTATTGTATTTGTGCAGACTCAGCTATAGGTCAGCAGCTTGCCTCCCTGGGGTCTCACCTTGTCTCCAACGGATGGCGAGATGCTTTTATGAAGGAACTGAATGAAGATGACAGGCAGCAGACTGATGCCCACAGTCAGGATGATGGTTAACCACAAGTAGGGCTGACGCAGAGCATTGGACGCAGCACCTACAAAACACAAAATGTTAACTCCAGGAGAGTCGGGGAGGGGGTGGAAAAAAGATAAGTCTGACTGTTTAAGTTTGAAACAGCAAATCAGGGAGCTTTAGATTCTTTTGGCCGTGATGCCAAAATCAAGATCTTGTATCCTTTTGTTGAAGGACTGAGAGGAAAAAGCATTAAACCTTGATGCAGGAGATCTCTTTTTTTTCACACTGCTTTGGTAAACCAAGACTGGTAAAGGACGATGTTTGAGGTACATGTGCAGCTACATTTGAAAAGTGTAGGTTCAACTAAAAAGTGTTATTAATACTAGATTATCCAGGGCTCTCAGTTTGGGAACATTCCCATTACAGAGAAATGCAAATTCACAGTTGAAGGAAGTGGTTTGTTTCTCTCTGTAGCTTGAGTCGATGTGGTGGATTTTGGTTAAGACTACAAATCCAACCGAGCCAGATAACCATGTCATACTGCAGTAAATGTACGCTGACTGACCGGTGAATTTGAACATTGACGGGAAGATGACGTGGATCCCAGCACTGTGGATGTCAAACATGATGCCAAAGTAGATCGCTATACTGGCCAAAACTGAAAAGCAGTTGACGAAGGTCCAGTAGGAGGTATCCAGGGAAATCTACCAAAAAAAAAAGAGGAAAGAAGAGGACAAAGTTCAGAGAGTCATTCACAAAACATACAATCATGCCATGCACTTCATATGAATCTTCAAACTCAGTCCAGACCAGAGCCATACTGGTTAAAGAGAATCATAAGTTGTATATATTAAGTTATATTTGGTCAAATGGCTCTGCTGTGAGAGCTCACTTCCTTTCATGGGCATACATGGAATGCCAGAGCCTGTGGTGAAGAGAGCAGCAGTAAAGGTTAAATTATATATTTTTGTTTCTGATTCCAGACTTCACTCTACATGTACGTTGGTATTACCCTTTTCTATCTTAGTTTTTGCTGCAGTTTAAGTCACAGCTGACGCGCAACTCACCTGCAGGTTGACTATGAAAACCAGTGACGAGGCGGTGACGACGGCGAAGGACTGGTAGTCAGAGGGGGCTTCTCCGTCCTGCCCCATGGTCTGCAGGAAGGCTCCGTAAGGGATGAAGAAGATGATGAGGGAGACGAAGATACCATGGAACAAACTGATGAAGAAGTTCTTGTAGTTGAATAACGCCCCTTGCTGACCCGGCAGGTAGAGCTTCGGAAACTTTAGACTCAGTTTATCGTTTACGTCCTGCAAAAGAAATAGGGAGAGGGATCAATTTAACAGAGTATAGTTGACTTTGGTTTCATCTTCTTGAAGAGGACAAGAGAGGACCAAGTAAAGAGAAAGAAACACAAGAATCCAGAGAGTTTGTTTAATTTCTCAGGAATCTGGATTATATCTTGGTCATATTTTGAGGTCTTCTATATTTTAAGTAGAGTGAAATGCTGAGTATGATTTCTTCATGTAACATCCTGCAGCCAACATGAATTGTTCATACCACATAGAGCAAAATAGATGAATAGTACCCAATGCCACACTCTGAAATATATAAGTTTAGCATTTGACTAGAATTTCGCCAAATTTGTGACGTACTCCTTGTACATCGTGTTGTCATGTAATGATTTACATTCTTACCTTTTTAAGCATACCACACAAACACCACCAATTTAAACCTACAACTATGTCCTCACCTCTTACTTTGATCAGCATTCAGGGTAACTTCTTCATTACTGCCCTCTTAAATTATTCTAGATTTGCATTATTAAAAAAAAAGAGAGGTAGCCACAGAGGAGCAGCCAACTGATGCCAGGGTATTTGTAATAATAAGAGGCCATTAAGGGGCTTATGAACAGGGAACAGAACAGGGAAATTACTGGTTGGTTTGATGGTTATATTGTGTTCTTTGGATCTGCGACAATACTTTCAAACTCCAAAGTCACCCCACATAACAAACAAACAAAAAACTTGCTTTGACAGAAGACCTGCGATGCTTGTGTTTGCCAAAATTAAAGTGGAGTGGAGCTTTGGAGGGAGCAAAGTAGCAGTGGTTTGATTATGAAAACGTTTTATCCACACAAAATGCTCTCAAGGTTTTTTGTTATTTTGTTGAACACACCATTGAGCAATTCGAGCCTTTATAAAGAGAAAATTTAGAGGATCCTCTTCTAGCTGAAAAGATTTACTCAAGCAATCCGTCAGCTTTCTAAAGCTAGGTCATCTGAAGTCGTGAAAGTAAAGCACAGGGTTTACAAAATAAAAAAAAACAACTTAAGTTGGCTCTGCTCGATATTAACCCTTTTTTTACCTGATCAAGAAGTCCAACAAGTAAAACCGGCAAGCTGCTGTAACAGAGATTGTAGAGAGTAATGAACCAGTCTTCATAGGCGACCTAAGGAGAAGGAAACATTGACTTATTAATCATGTTTGTACATTACTCGATCCATCAGTTTGTAAAATTCAAGTCTGTGCAGTTGTTACAAATAAAGAAGGTATCGAGACAAAAACAGTTTTTGGACAGTGGTAGTGGTAATTCTGTAGAGAAAAAGTCGCATTTTTAATCAGGCAGTAATTGGTATTTCTTGGCCTTTTTGGAAACAGCCTCTAGAGGACATTTGTGGAACTGAATCGGCTTCATTTTGCAACACTTGCTGTGTCAAACTTTGCCGTGGTGCTGACCTGTGAGGAGTATCCGCTGAAGAAGGAGTACCAGAAGTGGACCAGCGTGAAGGCGAAGTTCTTGAAGAAGAAGAAACGGAGAAACTTGCACATTCGGATGTAAGACCAGCGCCCGTGAACCAGCAGGAGACGCTGCAGGTAACGGAACTGAGCGAAGGCGTAATCGCTGGACATGACGGCCTGCATCCCCTCCTGACCGCTGATCCCAACACCGATGTCTGCAGCTGGACAGAGAGAAGAGGAAATGTAGACCATGAAATATCAGAGGAAAAACACAGACCATGAGGAGGTTTGCTTGAGTCCTTACTTTTGATCATGTTGACGTCATTGGCTCCATCTCCGATAGACAGTGTCACCGCTTTCTTGTACTTTTTCACCAAACTCACAACGTTAGCTTTTTGTTTGGGTGTGACACGACAGCAGATGACGGCTTCACACTCACAGGCCATGTCCACAAAGTCGATCTGTTGAGACAATTCACCATATTTGTTATCAGATACGCCAAACACTGCATCATGCAACCATAACTTGTAGCTATCTGAAACGTGTCGTTATTTAGTCATACCTGTCTCATTTCCTTCTCCCAGTCATCCATCGGCTGTCCATCTTGAGGGGTGGTGGGATGATGGCGCTTTCCAAGACGGCGAAGACGTAAGCGGCGGCGTTTCTTCTTCTTTTCGTACAGAATCTCATTCTAAGGCAAAAAAGGAAAATCAGAATGAAGACGTTCATATTGTCATAAATTCAAAGTTGTTTGATTAATATCAGGGGAATGCTTCGGTCTGCCTCTGCAGAGATGGGCATGAATCACCTTTGCAAGACCGAGTCAAGTCGCTCTTGGTTTCAATAAACAATAAGATGAAAACCGGACATGAAACAGAGGCTGTGTCACATGAAATGTAACCCATATATTTCATATATACCCTGCATAAGGCTCATTGAAAACAGATGATATGATATTCATAAAAAAGTAATGTAACTTTAAAAAAATAATAATTTAAAACCTGTTGGGACAAAGACAAGATATTAATTAATGTCACACTTTAGAGTACTAAGAGAAAACGTGCTACACTGGTCATGCCAAGTTGCCTTTTTCAGCCTTTTTTTTCTCTCCTTCTTTTAAAATGAGCAGAGAAGTGTAAACTCAACAGCCTGACAGCATTCAGATCCTGATGTTTTCTGTGGGGATGATTTAAAAAGTACTCTAAGCCTGTCAGCTGTAATACACAACCAATTTTAGTTGGTAATGTCCTTGAGGGTCGTACGTAAAGCTTGTACAGTTTATTCCACAGGTGTCAGATAAAGAAATATACTGGAGCCATCCTAAAGGTCCTTGTAATGTGTCAACTGGACCCAAAATTATTTAAGGACAAATAAGGCCCAGGTTTTAATATATCGGGACTCCCTTCTCCAGAACTGACCAGCCATCCTCCGGTGATGATGAGAGCGTTCTTGCCGGGCATTGGGAAGAACGGTTCCGCAGTCTTCTTCCTCCCTCTGTGGACCGTTTGAGGCTCGTTTCTCCTGTTGGTCTGACGGATCCTCAGCTTCTCACTGGAAGCCGAGACACAGCAGACATGAGTGATAATAAAAAGTGTCTTTTGAGCCTCGAGGTGTATCTCAACTCTGTCCTCATTGTGGGTCGTATAAAGCTTTAAAAATCAACTCACTTGACGTCTTCTCCGTAGTGGAGCTGCATGTCGTCGGTCAAAAGGGAACAAGAAAACCCAATATTTTCTGCCGTTTCTGGGGTCAGGATAAAACATATTCAAAAGATCAGTATCCATTCTAGGCCACCTTATTCAGTTATCCTCTGCTTGTTTTGAAGAAAAGCTGCTTCATTCATGAATCCAAACACATAGATCCTTTCGGCCTAAAAGCACATTATCATGGGCTGATCATGGTCTGACTCCTGTCTGTGTCTGAGATGATGGTACCTTTCTTATCTCCAGTCAGGACCCAGATCTTGATGTCCGCCTTGGCGAGTTTGGCGATGGTCTCCGGTACTCCATCCTGCAGTTTGTCCTCGATGGCAGTCGCTCCAATCAGCTGCACAAATAGATACAGTCATTTGAATACAGGTATGTCTGACTAATGCAAGCTTCATAAAATGTCATTAAAAGGAAAAATTTCAGCGACTTTCAGTGAAGTTAAAGGGAGCCCAACTGGTTTGTTGAAATTTGTCAAGTAAAAGGAGGTTTTGACTCACCATCAGGTTGTTCTCAATCTGCTCATACACTGTGTCAAGGGCGGTTTCTCTGTCCGACAAGCTGACCTGAGCTTCTTTGTGTTTTCTGGACCAGTCTGCCCACTCTGCTGCACTGATGTCTTTGTAACACAGGCACAGTGTCCGCAATGTGGCGTTGGCAAAGATCTGAAGCACCAAACACAGACCGTGATTCCTCAGAGTGAATATGCACACACCTCATGCAAACATTAGCACCTGTTTCTGCATTTGTGTGGGCATAAAAACTTACATCAAGAGCTGCCTGGGTAGTTTCTCTGTGTCTGGAGTCAGGGGAGAGACGCTCGTAGATGACAGTGTCGGCTCCTTTACAGTAAAGACGAATTCGACCATCAGGAAATTTCACTGAAACAGAAAGCAGACATGGGACAGAGTTTAAATCCTCTGTGTTTAACCCTTCAGTCAAATTTGAGGCATACATGACTGGATTTGGTCAACTCAGACATCAACTCAAGTCTGAATTCTATGACTGTGTTCTTACAGATGATAGACATGCGTTTGCGGTCAGAGTTGAAGTCGAGCAGCGCCAACATTTCATAGGTGACTTCGTGATCCATCTCCTTGATGGTGATGGTGTCCTGAGTGCGAGACAGAAACACGTAGCCGAAGTTCCTGGCTGCTGTCACAAGAGCGCCCTCATCAGGAGACGCAGCCTGGTACACCAGTTCACCTGAGAGACGGATAAGGGGTTATGCAAAAACATGCATACTTTTGAAATATGTCCAATCATTATCGAATTTACAGGACTGGTATTAAAAAGTAGCTTGAAGTCGCCTTAAGGAACCAAAGAGTCCTCTAACAAACTACAGAGTTGAAGTTTACCCTCTTTATTCTCCACCATGACGGTGTGGCAGAGGGAGAGCAGTTTGAAGAACTCTGTGGCATCTTTATCCTTCCTCGATCGCACAGTGGAAACCAGGGAGTGATCCATGAACTGGAACTTTTTGTCTGCATGATGGTTCCAGCTCCAGTCCACCGGCTAACAGGAAAAAAAACAAAACCAAAAAAACAGAAGAACAGCATTAAAAACTTAATTAGATGATTTAGGCGGGTGAAGTTTTACTTTCAAAAGCCGATATACATTTTACTGAGACTACTGAAGTTTGTCTTTATCTTCACAACACAGACAGTTTACAAGAAGTAGTGACAGTTAAGTCATGTACAAATTTGTATTTTGCTTCTCTTTGGATTAAGCCCATAAAATCATGAGGAAAATGTGACTGAATCAATCTGCTGGAAAGGAGATTGGAAAAGACCCCATTTTTATGCCCACTCCTTAAAGTCTCCAAATGTTATAAAAATAATATCATAGCAAATATTGTTGAATTTTACCCTTCCTCTGTCCAGCGTCACTCCCTCAGCAGTGGTTGGATCGCCTGCAGAAAAGAAGAGAAAAGTATTACAGAATAAAAATGATGTAGATCTACAAACATGAATTACGGCAGAGAAAAGTGGTTTGCATTTTGAAGCAGAAGGCTGGATATCATTTTTAAATGCAGATGGAGGTTACTGTCAACCCTTTTCAGTGTATTTTTGTCTCATATGTTAAATATGAACCCCGTAGTTAGAGTGTTGGTTTTTGCATTCAGCAGATTTTAGTTTATTTTGGTGTTACAGTGTGAGTAAGGGGAAAGTGGTCATTGCAAAATAAAAGCAGCAGATGGCACTCCATGACTTTCCATCTCACCTTGACCTCCTTAATCTTTTGTGCACCTACTTTAAAGGTGAACTCCCTTGAACAAGCTAAAGCAGAGCTGCAACTCTTACAACCTCAGAGAGTTTTTCCTCTCTGAAATGTTTTTTTTGCGTGTTCACGTATAACAACACAGATAAGTACCGTAGGTGCGTCCCGCTATGGTGCATTTCTTGAACTGCATAATGTTCTGAGTCAGAGTTCCCGTCTTGTCGGAGAAGATGTACTCGATCTGACCGAGCTGCTCGTTCAGGGTGGTGGTCCGAGCCTGCAGAGGGAGGCAACAAGGATTTAATGAAGAAGTGCAGAAAGATGCACAGGGTGTGGATTTCAGTGCAGATGAAATCAGTCCTCATTTCATTAAAAGCTGCAGCAGCTCAGCACCACATTAGCTTAGGAAGGCAAATTCTCATCAGGGTCACATTATTGTGCTACTCTTTTTTTTTTTTTGGACTCCAAGATAAAAACTGAAAATAAGTAGGAAGACATTAAGTATGTGAGCGTTCACAGTGGCTCTGCAGCCTTGTTTGATGATGAATGCAGCTTTTAACACATAAAAATGTTTATTTCTCAGATACCTTCACTGCTGTAGAACACATTTGGAAAACTTGATATTTGGATGTATTCCAATCAGCAATAATACTATGACCCTCTGTCTTTAGGACAAGCCCAAGTTCAGCCCTGCTCTGATTTGACATGGACTCCACTTGCTATCTAAAGATGTGCTGCTTTATTTGACACCAGGACACAAGAATATGATGTATGCTTCATAACTGACAAAAGCTAAGCAGTGATTTACCTTCGCTGGTGTGTCTTTCTCAGCATAATACATCTGCAGGTCCCAGTTAATGAACTTACTCTGACCCAGACGGATCACCTCCACACTGAGCACAAAAACACACACAAAGATTATGTTAACGTTGTTTTTTCTGGAGGGTTTTTCAACAGCTGCTTCTTGTGATAAAGGATTACTGACCTGACGTAGAGGGAAATGGGCACCATGGTGTTGAGGACGATGATGTATCCCCAGAAGCTGAGGAAGCCCCTGTAGGAGGCGTCCTGATCCTTACCGTCGTACAGATACCAGGCCTTTGAGCCGATCTCCTCGTACCAGAAGGTGTGACCGATGGCGAGGCCTGCAGCCACGAGGATCAGCAGCACAAAGATCTACATAGAGAGGGGCAGGGACACAGTTAAACAGGAAGTGACCAAGGACAACAGACAAGTCCTTAAAGGTACGATCTGGGAATTTGAAGTCTGAGGGTCCCTGCATGAGAGGTTGGGAAAATCGGTTTTGTAAACATGCAACGGCAAATTATCTGCACTGGAATTAAAACTTTAAACTAACAGAGATGAATTTGACTCAGACTCACGGTATAGACCATGTAGTTCATCAGCTCGTCTATCTTTGTCCTCTTGAACCTGGTCTTTCCACCGTTCCTCATGATTTTGGTGTCAGCTCCTGCAGAAACAGAGCAAGAATCAAAACATCGCATGTCATTTCTTAGTTATTATTCACTATCATGCATGACCTAATACTCTGTGACATATATTCAAGGTCACATTTCAACTTAATGTGGAACAAATACAAAACTATGTAGTCTGAAGCTGCAACTGACTTCTGTTTTAGTTTTATAAAATCGATCAAATGCAGGAAAATTGTCTCAAAGGCTCAAAGAAACTTCAGCTGTCTTTCTGTCATCGGATTTTTCGGGTATAATCACGTCATGAATTATTTTCATTTCTTGTATTAGGTGCCATCATCTGATACAAATGTAAGGGGTATCAGATTTCTAAAGATGCAAGAAAAAGAGTTTCAAAAATAAATCCATTAACTCAAAAAATCTGTTTAAAACCAACAAAGATGGTTCTTTTCCGACATATTCAGAATGCAATCTAGAGGGTTCATACCTGCAAAGATGACGAGTCCGTGGCAATACTCCGTGTTCCTGACCTTGCAGCCTCGCAGCATCATGTTATCCAGGTCCAGAGGGTAACGCTCCCTCTGCCACAGCATCGTCCCAATGAACTTATCCAGCCGATTATTTGGCTCTTCACACTCAATCAGAGCTTCAGGTGCAGGGAAAACAATTAAAAATATTCATGAGGTGCACTTTAAAGTTCAATGTTTCAACAGTGAAAGGTGAAAGGGTGATGCATGCTTCATATGATTATAAGTATTTATTTTATTCTTTGTGAACTTCAATTTCTGAGCTTGTCCCACAGGTGTTCGATTTCTGTACATTTTATCAATTGTTTAAAAAGATTCTTGGGGGAAAAAAAGAAAGTTTTGTTGAAAAAAAAAACAAACACAAGAAACTTCTCTTGCAGTTTGGAGCTGTTCTCACCATTAAAGTCAGCGAGCTGACGTTCATGCTGCAGCCTCTCATCAGTCACTCTGAGTCCCATCTTAAACTTCAGGTTAGTTTCTCTGCAGAGGAAAGAAAAATAAAAAGGACTCATACACAAGACTGAAAGCAAACCCACAAAAAACACTATGATGACCATTTTCATTGTAGCTTTAATATTCATGGTATTCTGTTTAACAACCCTAATATCACACTCATTAATGGAAAAAACAACCTTGTAACTCAAACTGTGACACAAGTGTGACAAAGGTTTGAAGTCACAGAGGCTTTAAACCTTTAAACACACTGCAGTTGGTTTCAGGTTATCTGCCTGTTACTGATAAAGAGGTCAATTACAGTTAGGTGTGCACTCCAGTTTGTTTGCTTTTGAGGTGTTCCTGACTTAATCACAGAATATACAGTAACACTGGTCACATGGCTGCAGCTCATGTTCATGCAAAGACTTCGACAAAAGCTCTTCACATATTTATCTCTACTGATCAACCGGTAAGATGTTGACTGAACTCTTGAAAAGACCATAAATCAAACACAAACTTATCAGAGCAAAGAGTACAAATCCTGAATCAGTATGTGCAAGATAAAGCGCACTGCAGGATGTAGGAATAAGTGGATGTTAGAATGCGAATATAACTGAACATAGCTCTGAATTTTGATCGGGGTTGAAGTCATTATTTCAGTTGTAGAGATTTCTTAGAGGTGAGTCTTACCCGTCGAGCTCGGCCGTTTCCACGTAACACAAACTGTTTGGATTGGAGCTGGATAATAGCAGGATGTCAGCCTGGAGGGAAAGGGAATAAATATGAATTAAAGACTCCGTACTTAAATCTATATGATGATCTATAAGTATGAACTTGAGTGCATGTTTTGCTTTTTAAATTGAGTTTGATGCATGAATATCCCAGGTTATCTTATTGTATCAGGATTTACTTTGTGCGTTTGAGCTGAACATCTAATGCATGGTGAATTTAACAGGCAATATACTGTAGTTATAAATCAAATGACGTCTTTTACTAAAGTACAGATCAAACAGAAAGTTAGTAATTTACTTCGAGGCCCAGGTCACTTCTTGGGCAAATACAAAACTTAACAAAACTATTGTGAAGCTTTTGCACCCTCAAACCTGTGCCAACTAGACTATAAGACACCATCTAAAGAGATAAATGCGCCCACACTGCACTGCATGACAAACAGCAGCTCTGTGTTCTTGTGCTGTTTGCACATATTTGTATAAGACATTAAGCTTTCATTAGGGGTAAAAATGGCCTCTTTATATGCAAATCAACCCCTTGGCAGAAAAGGTCACCTTCACAAACGCCTGCACTGACAGCAGCACACAGAAAGAGTGACATTTTTACCGTCTACTGACATTCGTGTCACGTCTTTGATTAACAACTTAAAAACACACTAAGATGAGATGCCCCTCCTCATCATCTGTGCGTGGACTGATCTGGACTCTGCAATGAGTTCCTTCTATTCTGTGTTCTAGATAAATATATGGCTGGATAATTTACTTTGATTTTTACTTATCAGTTTACTTGTTTTAAATTAGTAGTATGGCTGCTTTTTTAATAGATATGGATATGTTGAAATGAGCTTATTCAACATAGTTATGGAAACAGATGTACTGCAGTGGTTGGTCATGTTCATACGAAGATACAACCAGCTGACTGCTCTAAAACCATGCAGGTGGTCAAATCTGCTCTTTCAATTGTCTTTTTTAAATGTACCAGTCAGTGAAGTAAACAGGAAACTTTTGCTAAGAGCTTTGGCTTAAATTCAGTTCAATTCACTGTACCGGGATGAAGTCGTTCTTCTTCAGACGAACCACATCTCCAACCTCAATGTCCCTCCACTTTGTCTCCTGAAACCTGGAGCAGATACAAATTCAAACACAGTTGCTATGTATGTCAAAACTCAGTCAATAGAACAATATAGTAATAGCATAACCATTTCATCTTATATTCTGAAAAATAACTTTCTTGGTCTGACTTTAAGTATCTAAAAATGTGGTCAACCAAGTAGTTGAGTTTTTGTTCATCTCAAAAATTGTAAATATCATGTTAAATAAATCAGAGCTGACAGAAAAGTAACCACTGACCTTCCATCCAGCAGGACTTCACACTTCCTGTTGTTGATTTCTTTGTCCATCCTGTGCCGAGCCTGGAGCAAATAAATACTCAGTTATACTATGACAATGTGCATTAGTCTGAAAAGGAGTCTGTGAAGCTGCGTTTAAGAGCTCCATGAAACTGACTGGTCTAATGGAAACTTGAATTTGAGTCTGTGAGTGAGTCAGCCTTTCTTACCAGATCATCCACCAAGTCTTTGATGGCGGTGACTCCGAGCACCACGACCAGAGGGATCAGAGTGGTGTACCACGGCAGAGTGCTGATGTCGGGGATCACCTAACAGACGAATGAATTTAGAAAACTAATTAAGTATCATTGAGAAAAGTTTTTGATTTTATTTTATTTTAATTTTTTGACATACCTGTAAGATTAATAGTGCCAGGAAGTAGAGGTTGGCAGCTCTCTTAAACTGCTCGTACAGGTTCAGGGGAATGAAGGTGAGGACGTTGTACTTGTACGTCTTGATAGCGTTTCCCTAAAGAAGAAGCACAAACACAGCAAAGGTGAGTGTCGTAATTTAGTGTCCTGAAACTGCCCATGTTAACAGCTGAATACCTCAGCTGATCTGGACATTTCTTAGTGCCTTGAGCTATTTTGTGTCACAATGACCTGATTTATATCCTAAATACTTTGTACTCCAAGTGATAGGAATTTACTGAAAATAAAAAGTGAGAATTTGATCAAAAATTCTCAATGTCAGGCCACTCCTGATCTGCAGGTTTTCACATTTTTAAGTGAAATATTCATGGGTGACAGACTAGCCTCAGAGGGGGCACTCTGTGCTGAATCTCTCAGTGTCAGTCTGTTATCATGGGTGTCAGTGAACTGCCACTGTGGAGGCGTTGTGTTTCAGGACAAGCAAACCTCTGATCTCAGTCTCTGTTCGGACCAGTAGTGCGCTGAGTTTTTCCTTTATGTCACATTTTCATGTAGTGTGACAAGAGAGGGCTGGACAAAACCAAGAAAACGATGTGTTCGTTGAGTGTGTACTGTACTACTTTATTGAACCTCTTCTCTGCAACCTCAAGACCAGTCGTCCTAGTTTACTATGTGGGCAGTGACCCAGTTTGTGGACACATCGGTAATGAGCCGGAGCAGCATTTCATTTGAGATAATCATCTGGTCAGTTACACCCTTGATTCAGCTGCAGGACAATGACAGGCAGAATAAAAACACACATTACATTTTCTATCTTCTCTCTGCATGATCCTGCTGGATCTAGGACTCTCATCCTGAAGCTGACTACTGAGACCGTCCCTGACATGTTCAGATCTCAGTCCCACAGTGTCTAATGTGTCTATTAGAGACATACAGGTCGGCTCGGCTGGTTGATCAGGTTTCAGCCGCCACAAAGACTGACGACACAAAGCTTCAGACACAGAAAAAGACACTCCTCTGTTCACCAGCTGCTCACAAGACAAAGTCAGCACTCTTTGGTGAGTGTTCGAAAACAGAGGAAAGGTACTCTAAGTCATTTGATTGCACTTGGTAGACAGAATGACTTAAGAAAAGAGCTGAATTACAGACCTAAAATGTTCACAAACTTATCTAAACAAGCTTCGCAAGTGTTCAACTTTATCTTAACTTCCATCGACATCTGTCATTCTGTCACTGTGTAAAACATGACTGTGCTAACCAACTGTAAATCACTTTCTATGAGGGATGACTCAGCAGAAACAAAAACATCTGAAGGGTGGAATAAAACAGGAGCTAAACTATTTATTTAGCACGGCAGGTCCCTCATTGGTGATGTGCGTCATGTTTATGGTACCTAAGAGATCCTGTATTGACAGATATGAATCCAGTTGTATCAGACTCAGCCCATAGTTTTTTGTCTAATGCTGATCATTCTTGCAAGACACTTTGACTTTTATTGGTGAGATCTTTTTGGCATGACAGGTTTCCAATTCAACTCAAAGGGAACTACAACAGTTTTCCTATTGGATCGAGCAACTAAAACTCCACACTTAAGTTCCAGATCAAGCACAAGGTTTTAAAGTAATTTCCATCTCTCCAAGCACCATTTGTTTTCTTTTCATCTGTATGAAAATCTTGAAGTTCACTGAGTCTGAAAGACAGGATATACTCACATAACTTTGTCATGTAAATCGAGTGTTGTTTCCATTCATGTAAATTTAACCCATAGGTGCACATTTCTTTTCTATGTTTTAATGCACATAGTCGTGTTAAATAAGTCTCACATGTTCTGAATCTATTCCTCCCTTTTTTGTGCTTCCCTGTAAGGAACATCTCGTTTCAATGGGTGGAAAATGTTGTTGTGAATGTGAAATTTGTATTAACCCACTAAAAAAGAACAAAATTTCTTTCTTTCTTTGAGTAATCAGGTCTCTATTGACTCAGACTATGTTAGCAAAACTCAACAGATCACCTGTTGATCAGTATATGCCACGGCGCTGATTAGACAATCTTAAACTTTATCAGAGCCAAGCTAGCTACTGAGTATGACACATACACCTCTAGACTTTTGATACCAAGTTATTCAGCAAACATTAACCGAGTTCTCTCTCCCCTTGTCTTTTACTCACTTTACTTTAAAGCAAGTTTTTTTTCTTCTGCTGGTTGATCTCAAAAGAAACAAGACCAATGACAGTCCTGGAGAGATGAAAATATTTCTGATGATTTCAACTTGGTTTGAAAATGAGCTCATTTACTAGTATTTGTCCGAGGTATGTCAGCCACACTCAGCTCTATGAGCTCAGGATAAGTTTAATCCAGGACCTTCAAGAATACAGATGTCTTTAAATAACTTTTATGCTGATAATGAAACTCACCGAGTATCTGCTCTTCTTGAAACAAAGGAAGACTTTTTTCTCAAACTCTGGCAGATGGTGGTAAGGTCGGTCGTTGGCTTTTACCTTCCATGCCATCTCTGAAAAAGAAGCATGATTTTAAAACTTAACAGAGGAAGAATCAGACCATGTCAAGGATTGTGGAAACTTTTCTGTACATGTTGACTTATTTCTTCTACGTCCAGACTTATTTCTTCTACGTCCAGTCTATTTACAAAGATGGACTAAAAACATCCTGGACCTGTCTCTGTGACTGAATGCACTAAAAACAAAACAGATTTCAAATACTTTCATCCGTCTCAGATATAAAATTTCCCTGACCAGAAAACATGATTACACTTAAAGTGGTACAAATATATGAGACTTAAACCACTCACCAGTGGGTCGAACCTCTACCGGGGGTTGTGGGGCTCCTGGTGGCTCTTCTGCTTCCTCTTCAGAGCTCACATCCAACTCGTCATCTGTCTCATCGTCACTGTACGGCATGACCTCATCGTCAGGCCCCAGGGACCCCTGGGAGTTTACACGGCGCCGATTCATCTTGGCGCCTCAAGTTTCTCTAAAAACAAGGAATTTGATCCGATCAATAAATTTGAGATGAAATAATATTAATTGCATCATTCAAACACAACGTATTACCTGTCTGTCTTGTTAATCGCACAGATGCTTTGAATACATGATTCTGATTGGCTAAAACCAGTTGATAATGGTTACTGACTCCATCTATCAGCGTCAGACTCAACCTGACACTGACACAACGTGACACTGAAATACAGAGAATTGGTAAATAGAATTGCTATTTAAGATCTGCATTTTTCACTTATGTCATTTCATGTTGATGAATTAAAGGCTTTAAGAAATTTAGTTGGTTATTGAAGCATGAAAGGACTGGATACCAGCTGGAGCAATAAATATGAGTCTATGGTTAAAGCTGCAGTGGGGAGGACAAATGCCAGTGGAAAGACAAATATAGAAAGCTAATGACTGTAAAAACACTGGCAACTCGTCCGACAGGTTTTTAACTGACTATCTGTAGCTTTGAACCTGAAAAGAAAACCATGTACCATGAGCAGGAATAATTTATGAAGCAAGAAAAAAGAGGTAACATGGATTCAGATGGATCAGGAAACGAGATTATCTGTATCTCTTCATTTCATAAAAAGTTATTCAGTTTTGTGAAGTCAATCTGCTGACACTGATGACTAAGCTACTGTAAGGATTGCTTAAATAGGTCAAATACTTTTCTGTAATCTAATGAGATAGAAATTTCTGTCACAAAAATCCACCTCAATGTTTTTTTGTAAAGCCACTGATACTCATGGACGGACATAAAAAACTGTGGTAGAGGTGCCCAGGCTGATTTGACAGGCCGGTTTCTGAAACCCTCCAGAAGTCACACAAAGGATGACGTGATGACGTTGCAGTGTGTCTTTGTGTGTGTTGAAGTGCCATGTCAAGAAAGAATACGCTGGAATGTGAGCACACCCTCCGTTCAAGAGACATTACAATCACAGACTTAACGAGCTTTATCAAGCTGAAAAATCGAGCCGTCTATTTTTAGACTAAACACGACTCCACACATGTTGAAGTAGACACTAAACCTGGTGTCCCGTTTTGAACTTAAGAAACTTAAGTTAGCACAACGGCACCAATAATGCATAATGTATAAACATTAGACCTTATAACCTGATAACCTTTAACCTGGCAAACCCTTCAGGTTTCCCAGCATTTTTTAATCTGGGTAAGAACAACCAGAAAAGCCAGACGGACAACTTACAATTGTTTCTTGAGACTATTTATACATGTATGCACATTTATATTTTACTGAGCCAAAGGTTTCAGATGGGGATTACATGAGTCACAATTTGTGCAAGTTGATTGGTTGCTTCATGACCAAAAGAGCATACTCCTAACACACCTACGGTACAGAGAGCTCACTGGGTCTGTGGTGCTAATTTTCCACATCCTTTTAACAGTTTTTGTTTTCTTTTTCGTTTTAGTACCTCTTGACCAGAGTGGAAATAAAGGAAAAATACCTTATTAAAGGGTGCAAGTATAACTTTACATATGGCTGTTTTTTCATATGCAAAGTCTTCTGAAAACTGATGTGAGAATGAAGCAGGAAACTTCAGGGACGAGTGGGCGGGGTGAAGTTTATGTCATGCAACTGGTGCAAACCTGCAAGAGTGACACGTAACAGGATATGAATAAAAATATCCAAGAGTTATGCATTTCCAAGATGTCTGCAGATCCTTCTTCTTGCTCGTATACACGGATACAAAAGCGAAAACTGTCAACATGGTGCATGTCTCTCTGCAACTTCATCGGCGAATGAAGTCCGAACAGTGCAAGTTTTTTGATGCCATGCCCCTTACTCACTACCCCATCTGTACAACCGGGAGGACCTTATCCTATTTGATGAAATTGGTAGGGTAAAGCTCCTGAAAATTTCAGGAATGCATATGTAAAAGAGGCCTTGGTGTCCCTAAGGAACCAATCCATGAAACTGTTTGTACATTCACTGTTTATTTATTCTATTTGTAATAGTTTCCACTTATCCTATGATATTGTTGACTTTTTGCCTGTCATTGAATGCTGATATCCGGGATGCACTGCAGATTAAACAGGAGAGGAAAAACAAACTTCATCTTTAGTCTATTCTTTTTTGTCAGTGATTGTGAGTTTTATTATGTCAAATGAACAAGCGTAAACATGTACAATTTTGGTCTTTGTATTTTGTATCAAGTTGAATATATTTCTTGTTTCTTTTAAATGAATGACCGAAACAAATATTCACTCATTGATTTATACTGTTGTGGTTTTGTTTTAAGGTATTTTATCCAGGAGGTAAAGGTATACTAGCTAAAGCCTCATAACAGACATGATCAGTTATGACTGCCAGAGCAGTCATAACCATCACTAACTATTTAATCTCATTTCCCCCTCCTTCGTCTCACTGGCCTTGAATCATCCACAACCAACTAAACGGCAGAGTCTGGTGAACTGGAGCCATCTGAGGTTCAGGTTAGCACCTCACTGCTTCCCGTTGTTTAAAGTTTAATGATGTGGAAAAGAGTCCATTACCCTGTGAGAGGCTTCATTGATCCTGTTTCAAGGATCAAACACCTGAACAAACCAAATGAGGCAGATAAGGACAACTGCAAGACTCTTAAAAGGGGGAAAATGAAGGAGTTAAATCTATGGACAAATAGTTCTCACCTCTGGGTGTGTCCACTTTCCGTCGTGGATAGTCTACAGTTTTCCTGTGGGTGGCTCTGGACTTTTGACATTTGATTTCAGAACATTGGTTTGACTGAACGCACTCTGTCTGGTCACACGAGTCTGAACATGACTCTGTGAGGACGGGGCGGACATTTAAAACAAACATTAGATGGTAAAGTTAAGTTGGGGGAGGGGAACCTGGAGAAGTGAGTAAATAAGACAACCCCCAAAATAATTCAGCAGGTATTTTCCTGTGAGGATTTTAAGCCTCCTATTAGAAAATCAAACTTCTTTTCTCTTTGCTGTTCTTTTCTCTTAGATGAATATAAGTAATGTTTTCTGACAAAAACCCACCATGGCACCTTTTTTTTAAGAGGAAATATATCCCTCAATGTGATTGGGTGGGGAAAGTCAAAGACAGTTTTGTTTGGTTTATTTTTTGCTGTGCTGTGTATCATCAGTCAAAATTACAATACAGGAATTAATAGGTCATTTTGCTTACAATGTTTTTGCTAATCTAGTAGATCACACACTGAAGTTATAAGTCAGTTAAATGCTGTATTTGACGGAATAAGCTCTCTCAAACCATCTACTGTGTCTCAGTCATGATTTCAGACCGCACTGGTGCAGCCAGCCTCATCGGTTGCAGAGTCTTTCCGTGGTTAGGTGTTTAAGGTTAAAAAAAAGGTCACTCTTCCGTTTCCCCTGTGTGACAAAGAAGTCGGTGGTCTCTGGCTCTGCAAAAACTAAAGCTGTGGCTCACTTCCTCATCACTGCGCCTTCACTCTGACCAGTCTGTTACCTGAGCACAAATGAGGAAAATTCATCTTGAACTCTGAAAATTGAACTATGGCAGCGCTGGCATGGAGTGTTCTCTTGCTTTGTGAGTTATTTTACTCTTTTAAGTTTATTTGTGTACCCTGTGTGGTGTTGTTCAATGTTAATGTGAATATCTATACTGCCCTCCTTTCAGGCAGCAAAGATGCTGGTACAGAATGTCGTGGTTGGGGGGCAGGGGATTTAACAAAGCTCATGTCAGTATGTTTTTTTGGGACACGGATTTTAGACGAGACGAAAAAAGGCATTTAATATTCTTAAATGTTTTGAGAGAATAAGCACAGCCTCAAAAGAACTCACTAAACAACAGATTTCAGACCAAAGAAACAGACAGATCGTGATTAAAAAGCTGGGGACCTTTCCAAGTAACTGTCTCTGACCAAAGGTGCAACTGGATTGGCACTCTTATCAATAACTTATAACTTTTCTGTGAAATTTAAGCTATCAAGCTTCTTCTTTGCCTGTATCCAACCTCAGGTGCAGCAGGAGCTCTCCTCTCCTCAGCCTCTCCCCTGGTGGTCCAACCGGGTCAGAACATCTCTCTGACCTGTAATGTAACATCCAGCCGTAAGCTGACCTGGTACCTGCTGCGCTCAGATCAGCTGCTGCCTCTCCTCACAGTCAAAAAAACTAAACTTAAGTCAACTTCAGTCAACTTCCACAAAGACAACAGCCAAATGAGAAGTAAAGGGAGTTTGGAGAGCGGATCAGTCATTCTGGAGATCCTGCAGGTGGAGGAGGAGGACACTGGGATTTATTTCTGCTCATGGTCGTATGCAGAAAAGCTTTGTGTGAACAAAGGGATTCATCTGTCTTTTCCAAATCCTCCAGATGCTCCTTACCCGTGGCATTTAGCTGTTCGTGCAGGAACAGTGATTCTCTATTTAATCGTCATGATCAGCATCGTTGTAGCAACCTGGAGAAAAGCTCACCAGATAAAGAGGAGAGAAACAGCAGGAACAAGAGATGAACTCAGAGTGAAGGAGGCCATCATGTGAAGCTGAAGCTGCTGAAACCACTGATACAGACTGCTGGTGCTCGGACCGCCATGACTTCTACTCCTCAAGCTTTGTCTTAGACTCCAAGTGTGTACTCTGCAGTTTCAGGTATTAAGGAGCCATAAATACGGTTCCCAAGGCCTTCATTGGCAGCTGTACTTTACTAAAGTCACTTAGTAGAGCTTCTTTAAATGATGTGTATCTCTTTTTTTAATCTTTAATCTGTCAAATCTAATCCAAAAGGATTATAAAACCAATAAACAGTTTTTACCAGAAACCTGATGTGATGAAACATTTTGCATTAAGCAGCCAGCTCTGCATGAATCCTGTGATCAAAGTTTAGCAAACTTCGAATCATTCATGAACAAAAGGTCCATTAAGAGCCGCTAAAGTAAAGCTTTAAACTTAACAGTCTTAATGTAGACAAGCTTTGGTTTGACTGAATGAGCTCTGGCTGGGTTATACGAGTCTGAACATGACTCTGAATGAGGACGGGGCGGACATTTAAAAACAACATTAGATGGTTAAGTTAAGATGGGGGAGGGGAACCTGGAGCAGTGAGTAAAGACAACCCCAAAAATAATTCAGCAGGTATTTTCCTATGAGGACCTCTGGGAGGATTTTAAGCCTCATAATAAAAAAATCTAACTTCTTTTCTGTTTGCTGTTCTTTTCATTTAGATAAATATAAGTCATGTTTTCTGACAAAAACCCACCCTGAATGGCACCTTTTTTTATGGTAAATATATCCCTCAATGTGATTGGTTGGGAAATCAAAGACAGTCACAGGTATTGAATATTACAATACAGGAATTAATAAGTCATTTTTTTAACAGTGTTTTTGCTAATCTAGCAGATCACACACTGAAGTTATGCAATTAATTGTATTTCATTTATAATTTTGAGCCCCCTACGATCATAAAAAACATGATACAGACTGAATGGTATCGTGCTACCTGCTGTGATGCCCTCTTACATCCTATACACTGAATGAAGCGCACCCTCCCTCTCTTCCTTAACAGCAGAGCCTAGGCGTGGCCCCTCCCTTCAAACAGCTCTCACTGTCACTTCATCATAAGCATCTCAGATCAATATGAAACAAAATTCCTAAAACGTAGGTGAGAGGCAGGTGTCAGCCAAGCAGCTGAAGAAACTAATGTGTTTTTACAATTTCCTCTTTAAGTTTTGACAGTGAATGAGACATTTGACTGTCATCAGTCAAATCGTGATAACATTTCTCTGAAAGAAGACGCTTTGTAAGCATGTAGAGGATAAGATAAGCAGAGACGGCTTTGTCCACAATGGACGCCAACTTCCACAGGAACTTTAACTAAAAACAAGACAGTAATTCACTGTTTCATTCCCAAAAAAAGAGAGCTTTTGAAAATGTTTGTTAACAGCAGTAGCCAGAACTCTTGAGTCAGATATCCAGTAGCATGTTTCTGCACCCATTTGACTTAAGATCACAAAAAACACGCATGAGCATTTATCTTCAGATGAGGACACCTGATGTCAATGTTGTCAACATGTCGAACAAGGTGCCACGCCAAAAGAGTACACAGCCTTAACAAAAGTGCTGCGTCACTCCTCCTGTCATCTCTACACTCTTTAGAAACCTGTTACCGTTAAGGAACGCATGCTGTAAGAAATATGTTTCCCTGATGGGGAAATCGATGCAAAATGTACAACTTTTCAATGATTTCGACTTTGCTTTCAAGGAATTTTGTTTGCCAATCAATCAATCAATCAAGATCTACTCAAACCCAGATAGTTTTTTTTACACTTGACAAGAAAAAGTAAATTGGTTTACATGATTTTCTTCAACTTTTACAGAGAAGCATAAAACCCCACTATAATTAGACCCTGCATTGAAAAATAGAGGGTTGCCCTAACCTCTAAGCTATCTGATTAAGTCATTTGGAGGACCAAACTGTAAAAGGAAGGAATCCCTACAACTCTGCCATCAAACAAACCTGAAAACAGCTTCAGGAAGACAAACAAATTCACTCACTATCCTCGACAAAACTGTAAATGCCCCGCCCACTTCCAAAACTAACTAATCAGATTTCACCCGACAATCACTCAGCACTCATCAGTTCTAGTGTCTGCCAGAGGGTGTAGTCATGGTGACTAAAGAGCAGGGTGGGGGGTTGAGGGAATGGGACAGAGGAGAGCATACCTGAGACAACGGTGAAACCTGAGAGGGGGGAGGAGGTTCAGCACTCACTGGAGTAAGGAGGACGGCTCAGACAAACAAACTACAGGATGGGAGAGAGAGCCTGTGTTTCTTTAACACAGACGATTCTCTGAAAACACAGCCTGGGTCTGCATGATTCTGTTTCTGCTGTCTAACGCTGTCAATTTGTTGTTTTTAGTAAGTGTGTGTGCTTTTATAGTTCAAGTGTCACGACAACAAAATCACTCCAACCCTCAGTGTAAACAACAGATGATTAAAACCTGTGAGATAAGGGGAGGAGGTGACATACAGCAACAACCATATACTTCAATGTCTATTTGAATATTTGAAAAAAAAAGTACATTTATTATCTATGAAAGAATAGTGTGTATTTTGTTTTGTTTTATATCTATCTATCTATCTATCTATCTATCTATCTATCTATCTATCTATCTATCTATCTATCACAATAACAGCTTAATTCTGAGACTATGGGACATGATGGAAATACCAGCAGGTTGGATATCATTTAAGTCCGATATCATATATCCTCTGTTTTCATTATTTCAAGGAACTAGTTTCTGGTCTATTTAAAAAAAATGCTTTTGAATTAACTTTGTAATCAATTAGATTTAAGATGAGGGATGTGCATATTTAGGCCTGTACTGGAGGCCTAAAATGCCATATATCGAGTCTTAACTGCACCAGTTAAGGTTAATGAGAACTGTCGTTATCTTATAGTGTCCTACAACCCGAATGTAGGCAAGCTAAGATGGCAGATTGCTTCTTGTAAAGCAGCTCAGTTAGTCAGTGTTTTGATCCAGAAAATGGAGATAAAGTTGTTTGTTGACTGTGTCTGGTTATACTGGTATCTGCTCTACCTGAACAATGTGTAACCAGCAAAAGCATGCAGAGAGCCACCTGCCAGGACTGACGGCTGAGTGCCAACTACGGATGCTCTGATGAACATCAGTATTGGCAAATATCTGCCGTGTTGACTAATGGCGGCACATCTGAAAATAATGTATCTGTACTCTTGAGCCTTCTGTTTTTGTCTTTTACACCTTACTGGTGTTATACAAAGATGCTTCTTATTGGGCAGAAGAAGTCCCTGACTGGACAAAGTGATTTAATGATGAAACATAAAGTCTGTGGAATGTGCTTCCATCTCTGAGAAAGAGCAGCAACATGCAGTTTGTTAGACACGCTCCAGGCACTAGCCACTGTTTACACATGCATCAAGTCCCACACAAAAAATACAAAGAAGTAATGCAAAAAACACTGGTATCAGTTACTGAGTTAAATTTATATCTCAAACGTGGGTTTCAGCTCCAATTGTATCCGAAAGTGTTTTCTGAGTGTTGACCGCACATGAGAAGGAAACCACAAATGACAATGTGTGGCTGATATTTTGCCCACTTGGCGTACAAAGACACAGACGGAGACTCAGCATTGTCTACAGTACATGCAGATGAGCATAAAAGCATTTCTTTCTAAAGAAAAGCTCAAGAACAAATAATCACAAAAATGAGATTGATTCATGTTTCCACTCTGACAGAAGTGCTAGTCCTCATCTCAAGACTCCCACAACGACAGTCTGTGACAGAAAAACAAGCAGAAACATGCTGGGAATTTCAGGGTCCCCAGAGGCAGTTTCCCATCAGAAAATTGTAGCTTTTCAAGAAAAGCTGTGAAATTAAAAGTATTAAACCCTAAATGATATATTTTTTTAAAAAAGACTTCAAACAGGAGCAGAAGAAAAAAAAAGGTAAAAACAGGGCCCTAAAAGGTCTTTTTCACAGTTCGGTCCAGATCACATCCCTCCATCAACAATCAAGAGAACTTAAAGTAATGAAGCAAAGATGGATAGTTAAGGATAATATAAAACTCTGAAAAGCTTTTATGGTTGAGAAATGATAAATAGATGACTGCAAAACTAATCACCATTGTTTTATTTATAAATCTTTAAACTGCTTATTTCTGTGTCCCTGACAAAATTTTTGAATCTAAGTACAGACGTCTGCGAGACATTTTCTATAATCTCCTGCCAACAAACTTCAGTATGGGGGAAAAAAAAGACTTTGCGGAGGAAATTACAGTTTCTAAAGGTTTCTGGACCAAGCATAGGTGAAGCAAAATGTAAAGAGAAGGTTATTTTTAACTCTTCATTATTTTTCAGGACGAGTTCCTGGCATGACCCGGATCTGGGCCACGGCAGAGGAGAACGTATCGGTGTCGGGTACTGAGCGACTCGGCTGTGCGAGAAAAGATGCTATCAGGGAGATTAATGCAGGGTCGGGTTTCTGCAGCACCTGAGGGGAATCCCTCTGAGCCCTGGGCTGATCTATCTGTAATCAACAGGTGAGAAACAAAAAGGAACAACGACTGCCTGTTCTCTGCTGGACTCCCACTTAACACTGCGACTCTACATGCAGACAAACACACAAACCAGCTGTCCTCCACTCTGTGTGCATCTTTTTCAAGAATAGAAAGTCCAGATGAATAGGGTCATTATTTAGTTGGTGTTTTTCCTACCGCACATTCTTTCAGATTATTTCTTTATCCAGTAAGGGGGTGTAGCTACATGAAACTGCCCGAAAGCCCAGCAAACATAAACCCAGTTTTTTGGTATTAATCTGTTATTTTAGTCGATAGAGCCCCAACAACCATGGATTCCATGATAAGACTGGGAGGGGACAGCTAGACAAGTTGAAAGCCTCTGTGCTAGGCAAAGCTCATCGGGAACTTTTTAATTTCACAAAGACTGCAAATAACAGTGTTGGTACAAATAACTGTTTAGTGTTTATCAGGTCAGCGTTTAGATTTTCTGACTAAATTGAATGCTTTAGAGATAACTGATCTATCCTTTGTTCAACAAAAATGTGAAGATTTGTTTTCTTTCCACTTAAGGACACATGCTTGCATTTATTTCATATAAATCTGCATCATGCTTTTTTTATTTTTGCAAACTTAAGACCTGAATAAAGCAAGTAAACTGCAAGAATGAAAGGTTCATTTTCAGGTCTTTATCATCAGAGTTAACCCAAGGACAGCTTCTGCATAATTGACTGTTTACAGCGAAACTGAGACTCAATCAAAGCAGATGAATACTTGTAACTCCATGAAATGATGGTTTGCAATTTGCAGACATATCTGGGGTAAGATTTTGCTCTGCATTTTATCTCAACACACAGTCGTGATAATCGTGTGTCGATTATTATATCCTTAACCTGTGCAATACACGTCCATATACATATAAAAAAATATACTCAAACACATATATATATTTATTTTTGATAATTCTCTTTAGTATTTATCTTTCTATTTTATTCTTATACATATGTTTTATTTTACTGTTCTGTAGAATTCTTGTCTTGTATATATAGTACCTTCTATCTTTCTATTTGTACTTTTACTACCTTAATTTTACTTGTCTATTGCACTGCTTTTACTTGTACTTTTAGTATGATGACAATAAATGACATTCTGATTCTGATTCGTTAGATGCAGAATAGGATTGCTGCAACATATCAGGTACAAAAAATATGAAAGGATTATGCTTCGCACCATGAAGCCACCTGCTACAACAAAATGAGCCTCACACTGTGGGAAACACGCAGGTTTACCAGCAAATATCAACAAACACAGGCTAGAAAGCTTTGAAAATTAAACATATCACTATATCATTGGCCTTCTGAATGTGGCCACTAATGACTCCAGAAAGACAATGAACTCCAGATGACTTATCAATTGTGACAGCTATAAATTTTCTAAAATTTCCATTCACAACATGTGAACAGGACAGAGAGACATTTGCAGAGAAAGATGAACAGGATACCGCCTATTGTATCATCTTGTAAGTAATTCAATTCACCATCAGAACAAGTGTCCTAAATATGTGAACAATCTTACAACCAGTCAACTAGTCTCCAAGTATCTGTGGGAGTGTGTGCAGGCTGTTTAATGGAGGTTAATGAGTCAAGCCATCAGTGCTTTCCTCACAGCTGGGGTTGGGACCATGAAAGCAGACACAGACAGACAGTCAGCCCACAGAGACACCAGCAGTTACTCTGAAATGTGTCTGCAACCCGCCAGAGCACCTGAGCAAAAGCAGCAACACTGAAATAAGAAGCATGTTTTTAGATACATGTTTGAATTTTTTATACTTCTCTAATCTCAGTCTGAAGCAAAAGACGTTTAGAGTCACCTGGACGATAATCTCAAACAGGAGAAACATCATTTATGAGGTGATTTTACAGCATCCTTCCTTCCTCATTCTTTAACAAACACACCATCATCCTCCCTCATATACTCAAATTCTATTTAAATTCTGCTTTGCCTATGTTGTACAGAAACCTCAGGCAGGCCTGAGCCTCAGGTGGAAAATGTTTGCTATAGCAGTGTTTGTGGCGTGGTTTTAAGTGCCCACGGTTTTCGCATTTGTTGAATTTGAATATTTTTTTTTTTATGGCTCAAACTGTCTGCATGAATAAACTAAAATCTCTTCTCCTTTAAAACAATCCTCTCGGGCTTCATCGAGTCTTTCTGTTTGTCACTTCTTCTCATCTCAAAAGATGGAAATTAAAACCTGACAATCAAATTCTTCTTGTTTGATTAATCTGGGAATAGTCTGTGTGTTTGTGCTAAAGGCTTTCAATATTATACTCGTATTAGTTTATTCTCAGACCTATTCCTGTGGTTATCATGTTCCTACAATTACATTTAGCGACCTGATACCATCCCAGAAATTGAATTTAAACCCTTATGCTGTATATTAAGTAGCCTACCCGACTATGTTTTTTTCCTGGACTCCTAAACTGTCAATTTTGGGGGCTAAAATCGCTCCAAAGTAGGTTTTTGATCCCCAATTAACTCCCTCCAGCAGCTTTAATACTTGGAGGCTAAAGTTTTTATAATCTTTTTATACAATACTTTGAATCATGGGCGCTAAATGCCCTCTTCTGACCCTGATTTACACCCAAGCTCTGGAATACGTGGGCAAAATTTTCCATCCATTATCAAAACCTCAATGTCTACTGAATCACACGAGCCTAAATTTGCTTTAAAGCCCAAAGTACCCCTTTCACTGTGAAGGTCAAATCCACTTTTTACTCCCTAAGATGTCTGATTAGAGAGTTAAATTTGCTCTTGGAAATCTAATACTTGTTAAGTCAGGGGCAAGAAGTGTCATTTCAGCCCCTGAGATGTCTGATTTGAGGATACATTCGCTGTAGGACTCCTTTAACCTCTTGGCTATTGTGGGCACATATTTCCATTTCAGCCCCTTGTTCCCCCTGAACTCTTTTATTTGGGGGCTAAATTTGGTTCTGGACTCATTTTGATCCATTAGCTGCCTGCCTGCTACTGTACCCCTTGCATTATAATAGCTTTGACCGATGGGCCAGGATATGATTTAAGGTCCTGAGGACGACCTAGATTTTGAATTTGGGGGCTGAATTTGCTCCTTAGTCGTCTTCTTGGGTTGCTAAACTTGAGAATCACATCCTCCTACTTTTGAGGGAAAAAAACAAACTGGGGAAAATTTGGCAACAGGAAAGAACCTAAACATCTGTTACGTAATCTAAGGATTGAAAAAGCTGACATAACTCCTTCACCGCCGCTTGACCTTCAATCTATTTGCCTCTTGAGTTACAATTCAAATCCGAAGTGAAGGATTTCAATTTCCGCCATTTCCATGAGGAGACAAACATTTCCATAATCAAAGAACCTGCTTTGTCTGCAAAAGGAGAACTGCATTTTGTGTTTATGGAAAAATACCCAGACTCGTGTAACACATGCGTGCAGGAGCTATCGGTGTGTTCAAGCACAACACCAGCTTCAGTCCACTGTGTGTGCGGGCGTTTCACAGCCTACCTCATGGTGATACTAGACCCAGAGTCTTTCAATAAGTCTTTCACTTGAGAGATGTCTTTCACTTGAGGAGCAGCAAAATGAAAAGTGTTCAGTTAGCTTGGAAAATAACATCCCTACATCAACTCTATTTAAAAACCAACTGAAAAAAATACTGACTACCACAGAAACTTCTTCACCTCTACTGCTGCACAATCCATTTCTTCAGAAATCTCTATTCACAAACCAGCAGGACCAGAATGCAACAAACATCCTGAAGAAATACTGATAGGATTGAGGTCAAACTGCGTAAAAACTGAGATCCAGAGATATTTTTGCACATGAATCTGTCTTTGCATATACCGTGGAGCTAATATACACGTATGCATCTGTTCCTCCTCAGTAAGCACAGTCTTTACATGTCATGCATGTTTATTATACTCTGTAAGGAATGTCAAAACATGGGAGTGACCAGCTGTCATGTCACAAGTTCCTCAAAGTCTAACAGCTGATGTTTGTTGAGGAGTTTCCATCTTTGTCCTCATGTGCCTTTTTACCAATATTTTGTGCCGAGTCTCGTCTAATAACAAAATGTTCTGATTGAGGCTGTACGTCAGACACATGCAGACACTTTCTGCAGGTTTTTGTGCTTTTACCAAAATTCATTTGTGTCACATTCTTTATGTGAAAACAACCTTTAAACGGTAACTTGGGTGAACTGGTTTCAATCCAATCTTTTCCTGTTTGAGTCCTCTTTACTTGTTTTCTCTTTATTGGCAGAAATATGGGGTTTTGTAAAAAAAATAAAATATTACATATAAGGGCAAAAAAAATCTCACAGTAAGACGGGGCAGGTAAAAAGATCACACGTATCACCTTATCCAAAAATAACAAATTACTTTTTCAGGAACTCCTATGTTTGATAAGTGTAAAGATAAACACACAAATGGAGGAAGTGGAGGTATTAAGATCGAAGTGTACTGCGGATGGGGACTTTATTGACCATGAGGGTGAAGTGAATGTCGTATTTTGAGAGAAATTTCCATCTTGGAAACTATTCCTACAGATCATTTTATTTATCTTTTACCTCTTTTTTTAAACCTACATTTCAGACTCCAAATATTCTGGCTGAAAAATGTATAATACATTTTCAAATCAATCACTTCTGCACTTAAAAAGCTGCAAAAAGTTTGCTCTTTTTTACAATATTATCCTTTTGGCAAAGGCCTACATTCATAAAAAAAATCCTATTTGTCCTGATCACATTTTACTAAGCTGCTTCTTCTGGTTACTTTTCCTCTTGATAATTCTTATTTTATATTTTCTTTTCTAAAGACTAATGTGATGTAATACCTGATTGAGAGCCCAGATCAAGCCCGGCACAGGGTTTTTCACACCTCTCTGTCTTATTTCTAATTGTCTAAACTATTAAACTAAAGGTAACTAAATAGACGACAAAGGCCAACAAGTTTACAGGTGTATGCCTTAAGGAGGCCTCAGTCCTGAAAGTCATCACTGTAACCCATGACCCTGTTCCCAACCCTTTTGGAGTTGTGAATTCTAGTAAAAACAGAGGATGGAGAAGATAGAAGATAGAGAAAAGGCTAAAAATATCACATTTCGTTGAGCAAAGACGGTCGACAGTAGGGTAAGTCCTCATCAGTGGACTACATTACCACAAACTAACGATATCTACTATGAGTTATAGTCAATTTTGAAACATTTATCAGTGAGGTTTAGCATAAAGGTTTAAAAGGTCAAAGTTTTAACTGAGACCAGCACCAATGATTTGGGAGAAATGAGCACCAAAAGCTCTTAAGTAGCCCAAAACGTATCAAACTAAAACCAGCCAGGTCTCCTTACAGAGGGGAGCTGGGCAGCAGCCGCCCAGGTGAGACGTTTACCTGCACATTGTGTAGTTTTACACTTCTTGCACCAATAAAAACATTTTAAACTAAATGAAACCTTGAATATTAAACAGGACTTACTCCGTTTTCTTCTCAGTCTGGTTTTAAAAAGATGAATCCTTGTCTCGGTCGGTGTCCGGGTGTTTTGTCACCGCACCATGTTTTCCTCTTCTTCCTGCTTGTTGAGAGCTCCTCGGCGGTTCCCCGCCCTTCCTGCCCCCGCTGCCTCACCTGCTCTGTGCCGCTCAAACCTGCCGGACCGGTCCGACACGTCCAGAGTTGAGACAACAATAAAAAGCAGCTAAAAACAACGCGTGGCATTCAGGGAGGCTATGACAGCGGCGGAAGTGGGCGCGAGGTGCTCTGCTCACGTGACGCACAGGTAAAGGGACGTAATTGAATTCTTAATTAAACCAGGTGGGCCTAACATGGGATGTGGCTATCTACTGTTGCATGCAAACATACCCTCCTTAAGGATACTTACAAGTAAATTCTGACTTTTTGAACATGTGATACCATCATCTTAAAACAGAAATTCAACTAATGTATAAAAAAAGCAAAGTGTAGGCTTAAAGTTTAGTGAATTTTCTTTAATATAAAAAAGAGCATGCATTTTTTCCCCCATTAACTTTTATCTAACCAGATAAACCCATTGAGATCAAGATCTCTTTCCCAAGGTTGACCTGGCCAAGAGGTCAGCAGCATATGTCATGAAGAAAAAAGGAATTTAAAGTGTTAAGTTTTATATAGATAACCTATTCTTTAAATGTGTTTTTTTTCCACTTAATACTAATGTAACACAGGGCATTGTTAAATTATTACTTCATGGAAATGCAATCAGACCGAGACGCTAAGGCAGAAAAACTACCGCGTCTGCAGTGCAAAATTATTAATATGATGATCGTTACTTCAAGGAAATGATAAAGTAATGATCATAAATGTTCTTCCTTGAGCTGCGTCCCCCTGCTGTAGTCGATGGACTCACCCGGAGGTCTCTGTGCAAACAAGCGGCCGCTGGAAGAGGGATGGTAAATTGTGTTTAGTCTCTTTGCTAAAGAACTCAGACAAAGTTAAAAAGATGTTTGGTGGCTAGTACTATGGCTGGGACCCTATATGTCCTGTTGATGAAGTTGGGTGCTGTTCTGAGCATTATTTGTGGCTATAGATTGGCTTTTTGGTTGAGCGCATGGCTCTCTGTATTGCTATCTGTGGTCGTTACTAAAGTTGGTATAACTAGAGAAGCAAGCAGTCAGCAACATTCGTCTCTCAATGGGGTGTCTAACTTGTTGTTATGGTGTGTTTGACCCTAACTTAATTTTACGCCAGAATATCCCTTTAAGTCATCAAATATAAAGAGACAATAATGATAATGGCAGTTGGCGCTACCTCATTGTTATTAATTAACTAAATTAAGGTTAGACAGTGGAAATCTGGTGAGGGAAGTATTTTCTTGTAGACTCTGGTACGCTCAGGTTTGAGCCAATCAAACATTAACATGATTCTTAAACTCTGGAGGACTCTTTTGAAATGGCTGACTAGGACCTGGAGATGCTCTTCAAGCGCTACAGATGCAATTTGTTATTTTTTACACTACAGTTGGATCACAATAGGTGAGCAGACTCCTGAAAAACACAGACAGGCTCTAAAGAAAATTGTCTTTAAGGTTGTAAGAATACTTGGTGTAACTTTTAAGATGAAGTCCAAAAGACCAAAAACACAAACACAATTGCCATTTAATACCGGAGACATTTCTAATGATGTTTTGGATTGGTGATTGACTTTCAGTTTCGAAGTTCACTCTGAAATTACAGTTTTAAAAGATGTCATGGGTGTTCACATTCTGCTCCTGAAGGATTCAGCTCTATATTTAGACCAACGGTGCCACCTTAAGAGACTTCTGATCAACAAGGGTGGGTAAACCTAATCAGAAACCCTGATCCCACTGAACAGTAAGGTCAAAATGAAAAGTTAAATCAGGAAAATTGTGACCATATTTTTTTATTATTATTATAAAGTTTAAGAAGTCTTCATTTCATTCTGTTAAGTCTTGATTTTGATTGAATATTTTTTTTACAGTCATCAAAATTACAGTCTTTTCTATCAAAAAGGTACTACAACTCCCTGTGTAGTCTACACAGTTGGTTAATGTAAACACAGTAGACCAGCTTCTGGAGTTTGGACAGTGAAATGTTGTCCCATTCTTGAATGATAGACGATTTCATCTGCTAAACAACCCAGGGTCTCCTTGCTGTATTTAACTCCATGATGCTCCAAATGCTTTGACAAGTCAGGACTGTAGACTGGCCAGTTTAGCAACAGGACTGTACTACTTCAGAGCCATGCTGTTTCTAATAAACAGCAAATGTGGTTTGGTATTGTTTTGCTGAAATATGAAGGTCCTCCCTGAAAGAGTCTTTGTCTGGGTGGCAGCATATGTTGCTCCTTAACCTGTATCTGCCTTCCCAGATCTATGAGTTACCCATACTGTTTTGCATTTCATCAGGGATGCTGACTTTTAAACCGTGCCTTGATAAAAAGCTGGGTGGTTCCTCTCCTTCTAAGAGCAGGGCTCACAGTGTGTAAGATTTTAAAAACTGTCCTTTTGTATGGTCCAGTACTGGTCTGCAGTGCCACCTGCAGGGCCATCCAGTGTTGGTTTTCAACTTCATCCCTTTGAAACATACGTTTTTCCAGCTTCTCTGAATATTTCAATTATCTTATGATCTAAACATGTTGATATCCCCTAGTTTGTTTTAACTTTATTTGTAGAAACATTATTCCGAGGTTGTTGAATTGGCCTGTTTGCTAATGCTGTGTCTCACAGTGTAGTGAACCTCATTCCACCTTTTCTCTCTGTACTCCTGTTTTTATCTCCAGTCATGTTACAAACCAATTGCAACTGAATCTGATTAAATTGCAGATGCTTTTTAAAGTGTTTTTGATACTCCACAACTTTAACAGTGTTTTTAGAAATGTGTTGCTACCATCAAGTGAGAAAGATTAAAAAGTTTCAAAGATTAGAAAACCACAAAATCTGTTTTTGTTCAACTCACATTTTACAGTGTCATCACGTCACTTTACACATGACTACACTTTATATTTATATTTATATATTTTTAAAATGTATGTATGTATGTATGTATGTATGTATGTATGTATGTATGTATGTATGTATCTATCTATCTATCTATCTATCTATCTATATGAATCAAAAAAGAAAGAGATTGAAAGGGGAGTGCATTTAAGTCAGGTGAGTTATAAAGAAGCACCAATGCTTTACATTGAGTTATATTGCATGTTCTACTGTTTATCCTGTGGAGAGCAGTAATACACGTAGAAGCATTAAGCCTCATACCTCTACACTTACAAAAGAAGAAGAAAAATGTGAAGCCCCGCCTTCCCCGGTGAGCGTGGACCAATCAGGAGTCCACATCCGGAATCAGCTCACTGAAACAGTGTGGCTCTGAAACAGGACAGCTAGTTAGCAAAAATACTGACAGAAAGCTAAAAACAAAACACTTTTCACTGATTTATCTGACCAGTATCCCCCCTGAACACCAGCCAGAAAACCAGCGCACACTACATCCGCAGACTGTTACCATGGTTGGTGTAAAAGTCATCGGGAGCGACCCGGATTTCCAGCCGGAGCTAGCGGCCGCCGGCTCCAGGCTCGCCGTGGTGAAGTTCACAATGGCAGGGTAAGATCGCCAAACCGGCTTCGAGGCTGTGTCGCTATCCCGGGTCTAGTCTCTCCTTCGAAAAGATTCAGAAACACCTGGCTCTCGCTTTTTAACTTTTTGTTAAAGTTGACAGGATGTTGATATCCCCGTGACCTGACAGGAGAGGCTTTTATTGTTGGGGGAACTAGCTGAGGATGCTAGCTGTTAGCCGAGTAGCAGTGCTTAGAATGACATGGCACTTATTACAGTGTTTGACTGCTGAGGTATTTCACAGTTTAGAGATGAATTAATCAGATAAATGGAGGATTGTCTGTCAGATAAAGTCTGTTATTAACACCAGAAAAAAGCAGCTATATAATAACTCATGGAAATGTAACAAAAGTGTAGTAAAAGTGATGTTCAGTCCCCAGTATGTCTAACCCTTGTCCTGGTTACATGTGATTGAACCTGATACAGGCTTTGAGGAATTTGACTTCAAATATCATTATTACATTATTAAGACATGAATAGTGACATGTTATAGGTATGTTTTTTAGGTTTTTGACCCCTAATCCCTTTGTAGTTATTTGATTTTTGTTATATCCTGATAATGGGACCTGATCCAAGACTTGTATTTGCCTTTATAACAGAGTTGTACATGATTTTTGTTCACAAAAATCACAGAAGATGAACTGTCAGCTTACAGAAACCATCAGTTTGTTCTGTTGTCTTAGTTTAAGTCCGTAGAAGTTTAACCCCAACCCCAAAACCCTAACCCTAGCCCTGTTAAACAATACCGGGGTGTTACCCAAGGGAAGCCCTAACACCCAAAAATTTTCCTTTTTTTTTTTTTGTTCTAACTGACTCCGAAAGGTCTGAAACGTGCTCCTAAAAAGGTCCTGCACAGTGATTTTAACCGTAACCCCAAAAGTTTAAGGTTTCTATGAGGAGTCTTCCAATGTTAATAAAACAGTATCTTGTTTATGATGAACAAAAGCAAACAAGACCATTAACAACAAGACCGACCTTTATGTGTTGTGATTTTTAAAGCCTGAAACTGTTGCAAGGGAGTTGTCAGCTGAGCAGCTGGAGAAAACACCCTATTTTTTTCATTTTCCATGTAAAATACTCACATGAACTGGTATACTTGACTGTCAAAATTCAGCTGGATGAAGTTTTTCAGAAGACACTACCAAAATATGGAGATGACAAGCAAAGCAAAGACATTTTTTATTCACAGGGGCGCCAAAACTGACAAAAATCAAGCGTTCACAGGAGCTTTTAGTAAATAAGGTGGATCTTTGTTTTAGTCCGCTATCTAATATTAGCTAAATCAAACCAGTGGAACTTTGACAATATTTACAACAGAAATGAAAAGGAAGTCTTCACTTTTAAAAAGCTAAAACTAAATGTTTTTCCTTCGACTCAATATTCCTGGTACTCTTTTGGTATTGTCAGTCATTCTTACGCAAATGGACTTGTTGACTAGTTGACCTCGTGTGTCAACATGAGAGACCTGAGCCAATAACTGACACCTTCTTCTCTGTCTCCTCAGATGTCAGCCCTGCATCAGAATAGCTCCAGCTTTTAACATGTTGAGCACCAAATACCCACAGGTCGTCTTCCTCGAAGTAGATGTTCATGTCTGTCAGGTGAGTTTGTAATTATTTTTAAATATTTGTCGACATAACAAAGAATCACAGCAGAGCTATTCTTGGATTAAAATTGCACAGAACATCTGCAGCAGCAAGCCATTGGTTTTGGAGATAACTTGAATAAACTTGATGATAACTTAACAAATCCTTCTCTGTTTCTCACAGGCAACCGCAGCAGCTAACAACATCTCAGCCACACCGACGTTCTTGTTCTTCAGGAATCGGGTTCGGGTGGAGCAGTATCAGGGGGCAGACGCTGCGGGCCTGGAGGAGAAGATCAAACAGCACACAGAGAACGACCCGGGGAACAGCGAGGACTCTGACATTCCAAAGGGATACGTGAGTGGACTGTGTTCTTTGACGTTTGATCTCCCTTTTTATGTAGTTTATACAATAATGTGCGGTCAGGTTCTGTAACACCGGATCAGTGACGTGATGTTTGCAGGTTTTATATGTGCCTGTTCTATTCTTGTAAACAAGATACTTCAGGAATAACTGGTGGAAACATCTTTAAATGTAGCACAAATGTCTGTTTGAGCTGAAGGGTGAACTGCTTAAACTGTGTTGGTCAAAATGACTTCCATGAAAAGTTTATTTTTTGCCATAATTAATCATACTTTATACACTAGTTATGACCATTGACTGTATATAGTATGGATATCCTGGCTCCACCTCCCAACGTTGTACGAATTTGAAGCCAAATTTCTCTCGGTATTTCCAGGATTTTTTCTGTGTCCTGGAAACCGGCATTTGCGCAGTAGCGTTTGGAAAGTCGCTGTAATGATGCTCTGCTCAAACCGCGTATCCCGCAGGTGGTTTATGCACTCTTTGTAAGCCCAAAGGCTGTGTGAAGTGTCAATCAAAGAAAACATGAACCCCCTAATAATTTTTAAAAATGGGGCTGTACAGTAAAATAGAGGACTTAAGCACAAACCAGTCTTACAATTACTACATGTCAACATCACAACCAGGTGGGAGAAAATTTTATATCCTGTGTAATCCATTTCTAAAGTTTGTTCACAACTCCATAGGGATTGCTGGAGGAGGCTGGATTTATGACCCCTACTGCAGCCTGTCACCAGGGATGTTGTTCTCATGTAGGCTTCACCCTGTGAGGAGGCAGATGACGTCCATTTTATATACAGTCAATGGTTACGACACAAAGTTCAACAAAAAAAAGGAAAAGACAGAAGCATGATGCATATGTACCAAAAATCTTAAATGTGATTTCCACCGTAACATCATGATGTTCTCAAACCCCTTTTATTTGTATCCTTGTCAACTATGTCCTCGCCCTAAGACAGGCAAAAAAGCATCCACCACAAAAGGACACCATGAACACTGATCATTATATATATTGTTTATAGTCCCATTGTAGCTTTAACCCCACAGAATCTAATAACTCTGAAAGTTTCAGCAGAACTGTAAAACATATTTTTGGTCAGTGTTGGTGCTGAATCAGGCAGGTGATTTAAAAAGACATGTTCAGATGTGGATGTTAGAAAAGGTTTTCCAAAGTTGTTTTTGCCCTGTTTACTTTCAGATGGATCTCATGCCTTTTGTCAACAAAGCTGGCTGTGAGTGTCTCAATGAGAGCGACGACTGCGGCTTTGATAACTGCTTAATCAAAGACTCCACCTACCTGGAGTCCGACTGTGATGAACAGGTATGTGTGTCAACACTCACGACATCAAACACTATCCTGCTTGACAGATGGATCTTTCTCTGCAAGCACAAATGTGAAAGTCTAATATCTGAATCTTTGCACCAGTGCGATGAATAAATACTTGTTTTTCCGGTGAGTCTTTAAATGTGAGTTAATCCTCTAAAACCTGAGGACAGTTTTTAGCTGTCAGCCACATTGTAATTGTTTTCTCTGTACATGTTTAAAGATTTTTCTAACAGCTTGCTCTAACAGCCTCTGTAATTCTGATGTAGTTGCTGATAACGATGGCCTTCAACCAGCCGGTGAAGCTCTTCTCTATGAAGCTGCTGTCCTCAGACTTTGGTGAGTTTATTTCCCATTACTCTTGAGTCACTCACCTAAGTCTCTGTGCTAAATATATATTATATCAATAAAATATAATTCCCTAATAATTCATTCTCTGTGCTGTTATTTCCCCTTCTTCTTCTCTACACTATCCTCTTTTGTGCCTGGTAGCCCAAGCCCCTAAGGTGGTGAAAATATTCATAAATCTCCCCCGGTCAATGGGTTTTGATGACGCTGAGCGGAGTGAAGCCACTCAAGTTTTGGAGCTTTCAGAGGAAGAGTACAAAGAGGACTGTTTGATTCCCCTGCGCTATGTCAAGTTTCAGAACGTACAAAGTGTTACGGTAAGACACAGCTGAAACTAAAGCGCGGTTCACAAATGAAACATGCACCTGCTTTAGGTGAAAGTGATCCTGTTCTTTATGGCAAATTTGAATGTTTGAGTCTTGCTGCCCATCCAAAGCCGTCTTTTTATAAGTTTGTCTTTATTCATTTGAGGCTTAAAAAACAGCACATTAGCATCCCACATTATGTTACCACCAAGTGACCACCTCCGGTCTTAAGGAATGAAGTCAGTGCTGAATTATCAAGTTATCAAGGGTCAGAAAGGTTTCATTATTTGTATAAAGGATCTAAAACAAATTCTGTTGAAAGACGAAATTAGTACCCACACACGATATTTAACAAAGTATTAAATCTATTCATTTTTTTTTTACAATTGTATCACCTCTCTAGTTTCAGATAATCTAGAAACATAAATATTTACTTCAATTTGTGACATGACATTGCTTTTTTGCAACACACACAAAAGAATCCCTCTACCTGTGCACACCTGTGTAATCTTTTTACACTCATAAGAGCCAAAGAATGAACGAGGTGATAAAAGCCCAACTTTCTCCTCTACCTACACAAGGAAAATATATAATTGTGTGTTTTATTGTATGTTTTAGATATTTTTAAATTATTGTGACATGAACTTTCAGGAGCAGTAGAAAAGCCAAGTAGCAGTTTTTAACCACTGTTGTTTTACTGGTTTGTTGGTATTTCTGTTTTTTTCCTATCAGTTGTTTGTCAAGTCAAACCAAGGAGATGAGGAGACGACAAAAATCAACTACCTGACATTCATAGGCACCCCTGTACAGGCCACCAACATGAGCGACTTTAGGAGGGTAAAGACTGGTCACTGCACCTCGAGCTACATTTATGATACAGGTTCTTTGCAAGAATGTGGTGCTCATGTTTGTCTTTGTTATATTTTTATTCAGATTGCTGGAAAGAAAGGAGAGAGTCACTGAGCAAGAGAACATAAGTGGATTTGAGAAGAAGAGGAAGAGGAGGCTGCAGATATACATCCAAGGACTTTTCCTCTGCCAAAGCTGCCAGACACTCTGCTTTTACACACACACACACCTTCATAAACATACACACAAACACACCAAGCCTCCTGCTGACTCCTCTGGATCTGAATGAATTCTTCATCTGTAAAGAGTCAGTCTATAAATCGTTTGTATTGTAATTCTGATGAAATTCACTGTAAATAAAACACAATCCTTTTTCAAAGGCATGTGGGTCATGACTATTTTCACTGGGGAGTCCTTGTTACAACTAAGGTATGCAGAATATTATCTCTGAACACACAACAGTTTGAACCTTGAAGCACATTTACTACAGCAGCTAAAGACCACACTGGGAGCCACTCGTGTCAGCTAAGAACAGGAAACTGAGGCTATAATCCACACATGCTTTTTAGCTGAGATTTAAAAATGTGTGCAGTCAAGGGTAAGGTAGAGTTGTGTGTCATCTGCAAACAAACGGTAAGAGACTTTTTTTTTTCTTTTCAAATCAAACCCTGGGGAAGGAGGGAAAGTGCATTAAAACAGAAGCTTGGGGCACACCACACAGCAATTGTGCAGAATACAACACAGAATCCCTGAGTCTGACCACAGGTTTCCCTTTGCAAGATAGGACCATTGTAAGGCTGTGTCCTTTATGCCCACACAATGGTCTAGGTGAGGAGTGAGAGTTTTGTGGTCAACTGTAGTAAAAGCATTGAAATGGCAGAGTCAACAGAGTCAGTGGTCAGTATAGGAGCATCATAAACTCTTAAAAGATCAGATTTTTAAGTTTACACGATTGATAGATAGATAGATAGATAGATAGATAGATTTTCAGTGGTCAAATTTTAAGAATTTCACTGGCGTGTAGTGGATGTGTAAAGGATGACTGATGGCCTTGGATGATGTAAAAGGAAATACAATCATGAAATATGTAGGTAAGATGTTTCTGTCCGACAGCATAGATGTTTTTATTAGGCGTCTGACCGACCGGTTAATCGACGAAGACGACGACGAATGGGGTTTGCCGACACAGTCACTACGTAGTAACATTTGGCCAATCAGCGCTCGTTGGCCCGCCTTCCCCTCTTCCTTCCCCGGTGACGTCGAGTTGCGGCTCGACTGACGTAAAGTTTCGTGGTTTTGTGTCGGCGGCGAGAGAGACACCTCTGGCAGGAGCTCCTGGGGTCTATATTTCTATTTTTGTAATAGAATAATATCTGTTTCTCCTCCTCAGCGGACTGTCGTTGCACACGGCGTGACATGGCGACGGAGATAACAAAAGGTGTGGAGCAGGTCTCAGTGGGTAAGGACGGAATGAGGTTAGCTTGAGCTAGCCGGGTTAGCTCTGTGCCGTAGACATGTGTGCGGTGCGTATTGCATCAGTTAAGGTGCTGTTAGCAGTTAGCATGCTAACCAAAGCGTAGTTTTGACTGTGTGTGATTTTGCCTTGAAATGTTATGAGCGTGTTTGCACGTTCAATGAACTTATGCGCAGGAAAGATGAAACTGAAAGTCAGGGTTGAAATATGTCAGCCAGGTTGGGAGTGTTTAAAGAAAGCTAATATTAAATTCATCTATGACAGCTGTCAGTTTGTGTTGCAGCAGCTAAGAGGCGGTGTTGGTTAGAAAACCTAGTGTATAAAACCGGCCTTGCGCTGTCATTTACTGTCTTTTTGTTAGAGGATGATATTCAGTAGCTATCTAAATCAAGATATGCCCGACAGTTAAGTATTTTCCCTCTATGTAAACGCCCTAAGCTTTTAGTTTCTCTTTTACATTAGTATTCTTGTAAAGGGTCATGGGGGGCTGGGTCCACCTGCTTAGATTTCCTCTGTAGCTCAGAAAGTCATTGTAGTATTCTTTACAATTGACAGATTTATGCAAAGCAGGTTTATTTATACATAAAACAATTTAGAAAGTGTACAGCAAGAGTGCACTGTAGTGGATGTCTCCTCATGTCATAACAACCCTGAACTGATGAAACAGGAACTCTTCAAGGGCAACGAAACTCTGCTATCTGGCCCCAAAAATGATACTTACAGACCCTGACATTTGTGAGCCATACCTTCTTATAGATGTTGGATTTGGATTAAGATCTGGGAGATATCCAAACCAAGTCTAAGATTGCTAGTTGTGTTCCCCTAGGCCACCTTCTCCCCTGGCTTTGTGGTCCATTTTAGATGGTCATGACACCCTGATGATCTACAGAGTCCCATACAAAACAAACTGTGATGTACTGTTTCCTGATTCTGACACGTTTCTGTTTAAACAGGTGAAGTGTATGTGTCGGACAAATGTGGCAGTGACCAGGATGGAGATGGCACTGAGCAGAAACCCTTTAAAACTGCTCTCAAGGTGAACAGTCATGTAACATACCTCACTTGTGTTCTGTTGGTGATATTGCTATTATCACTGGTCGTACCAACATGCCTGTCAGCTTCTCATTGTATTTACTTACCCAACTTCACAGGCTCTGTTGTCTGCTGGGAAGGAGCCATTCCCTACCATCTATGTAGAATCACAGAAGGAAGGAGAGGTGGGTTTCTCTTATTTACCGTGTACATAAACACTGAGTTATCCCTGTTATACCATTAACCTGGTGTTCTGTTTTGACTGCATGAAAAACCCTGAAAAATACAAGGTTGTTATACTAATTTTTTTGGTTTTATGCAACCATGAATAACCAACTGATGACCCATGAATGTTTCAAAGTTACAATCAATCAAGCATAACAAACAGCCTTGTCTTGACCCTAAAAATATCCTTTTTAGGGGAGAAAGTAACTCTATGGTTTTTTATGACTTGCTTATTTACTTGCTTTTTCTCGCACAACTCATGTTTTAGCGTTGGGCCGTGATCTCCAAGACCCAGATGAAAAATGCGAAGAAGGCCTTCAACAGGGAACAATCCAAGAACGATGCTAAAGATAAGAAAGAGGTGGGTGTGTGTATCCTGTGTTGCGTGCAGTTGCGCTTCTTTGAGCACCATAATACTGAAAGTGGAAGTTTTTGATCGGGATGTCATGTACATTTTTGTGTTACTGTGGTGGGACTTTGATAAGGTAGATGTAAATGTTTTCTGCATGTTTTGCTTTTTAGGCAGAGGACATTGAGAGGAGAGAAAAGAACCTGGAAGAAGCCAAGAAGATCATCATTGAGAAGGACTCCAGCCTGCCTGAGCCTGATGCTGTAAGCTTCTCACAGTTTATTTAGTTTCTACTGTTAAAGGTACAGTAAGTGATGCTGCTGTTCTCAGTTAGAGTTTGATGAATTTGTGAGTTAGTTTCTGCGACACAGTGAACATAGTTACTTAAAATTATCACCCCTTTTATCACTGATGCCCAGCGCGATGTGTGTGTGTGTTTTCATATTTAAATGAGAGGAGTTAAGTAACAAAAAGACAGACAAGAGTCGTGAGTTCTGCATTTGTTTATGCAAATAGTAAACTACTAGGGTTTCTGCCGATCTGATCCGCTATATTGGATCAGCGGATATGTAGCATTTTATGCAATTTATATGATCTGTCGCTGTAATGTCTTAATTCACCAATCGAACAATGACATCACTGTAGTTTTGAAACTTTTAATATGTGTTTTATCTGTCTCATTTACTTAGAAGTTTCGCTGCATTGACATGTTTGTTTGCTGGTGACGATGTTGCTGGTTGCTCCACAAAGACGTAAAACACACATTTGACCCAATGAGACATGGTTGATTTTGCTTTAAACAAACAGAGCAGAACAGACACGTCTCATTAATTCATGTGTTTTTTTATGTCTTTGTGGTGTTTATGTTTTGAGCTTAGTCACTATATGATGGACAGCAAAGTTTTTTGAATCTTGAATATGTCAGACACAAACATGTTGCAGTGTGGAAATTCTTGTGAACCAGAGAGATAAAACACAGTATTGCGGGGCGGAACATCTATGAAGGGATTTAACACAACAAATTTAATTTGGCACTTCGTCAAAGAACGTAAGCAGGAGCACGCTGAGTGAGAAACAGAGCTCAGAAAAGGAAACAGACACACCCAAACACCTATCGCAAACAACCTTAGACTGTGCCCCGCCGCTTTTTTTTTTTTAAACTCAGTAAACAGCACAAAAGTATATACAGTCAATAAACAAGTCATTTAAATAGACATATTGCTCCCTCACGTGATCGGATTGTGATCAGCCCCCGAAAATCCTGATCATGTAAAGCCTAAAACTGCAGCTGTCATCGGTACCTGGTGTCTGAACTTTGCTGGTGCAAATAACTAAATAACTAAAGTGTTCACTAAAGGAATTAAACACTGACACTTTATTTTGAACTGCTATACGGCCAGTGAATTAACAGGACAAAAGAGAGTACAACTTTGAATCCAACATGTGAAGCAGAATCAGGAATATCAAAGGAGTTTCTAGGCTTGAATACGGTCACACCTAAATGTGAAATGATTTTTTTTCTCAATTTTTTTTAGGTAAAAATTCATCATCTTGAGGCCAAGAGAGGTCAGAGAGTCAAAGTGTTTGGATGGGTCCATCGCCTCAGGAGGCAAGGTGAGCAGCATGAAACAGGACAATATTAAGTTCACCTTTAACTCATTTCTTTATTTCATAACAGTATTTCAGTCATTCAAAACTGCTTATAACTTAAATATGAAACTTGTTTGACTGACAGTTTAACACATGTTTCTTACTGTTTTTTTCGTTTGTCTCTTAAAGGAAAGAACTTGATGTTCATCGTGCTGCGCGATGGAACTGGTTTCCTCCAGTGTGTCCTCTCTGATAAACTGGTACGATGGAGCAACTTTCCTGTTTTGCACTTCTCCCTCACCAACACACTTTCCCTTTCATTTTTGGCCTACATTATCTAATACGTTATGATTGAAACATAACGCTCATCTTTTGTTTTTATTAATATGTCTTCAAATTTCGTTTTTTTTTAACAACAAAAAAAATGAAAAAAAAAACATCTCCACTTATTAAAAAAATAAATAAAGCAGGAAAAAAGTCAACTGAACACCTGGGTTAAAATGGAGTAACCTGTTGAGACGTTGTTGCACAGAAGATAATTGAAAATGACAATGGTCTCACATCCACATTTGCCTCTAGTTGAGGTTATTTCTTCATCATGATGAGGGAATTTCAAACAACTTATTTGATGTGATCTGATCTTGAAGTCTGTAGAGTATTGACTCAATAAGGAAGATTTGTCTTTCGCAAGTCCTGTAGACCCACATCAAAACCATGTGATAGGTCAGGCAGATTTTCTTTGAGAAAGAAGTTCCTCATTTTGTTCACTGAAGTTCAGTGAAGTTCAGACTACTTAGTTTATCTAAAGGGGGAACTCTGGTTTTGGCAGTGAACTCAGACTTACATACAGTACATTTATAAACAACAGGGGACCGGTCCATGTTAGAGTCAACAAATAAGTTACTGGTACAATGACAGATATGCTCTCGCACTTGGCACACATGTGGTTACTTCAAGTATTGACAAGACCGGGCAAGAATCAGATGAATTAAATAAAATGAGAAAGTAAATTATGTCAAACAAGGCATACTAAGATGCATTGCACATGATAAGTGTACATTTTAATAATGAATAAACAAACAAATAAACAGGCTATTTGCATAACATCATGTGTAAGCCACTGTGTAGTGAATGCACAAACAATAATACAATAAAACAAGTTGTTTTTTTTTGTGCCAAATAACTATCAAGGTTCAACAGCCAACAGATCATAGAAGGATCTAGAGTAACGGTTTGTTTTCCTAACAGGCAAAAGTAAATGCATTAAACATTTCAGACAAGTAAGCAATATGACTCTTTAGTGAATCAATGGGAAATATGTTTTCAAGCCTAAATGTTGTAGAGAGGTTAAGATTGATCTAAGTGATGTTTCTACCTAATGCCCTCTGGGTCTGACCTGTTTTCTTGTTCCTGTTTTCAGTGCCAGTGCTACAACGGCTTGGTGTTGTCCACAGAGAGTACTGTAGCTCTTTACGGCACCGTGACTCCAGTTCCTGAGGGGAAACAGGTAAACACACCTGCTGCACAACATTCAAACCCTGCAGTAGGCCGCCATTCACACAAAGGAAACAGGCCATGAAGAGGAATCAGGTTATACAAGAAAACAGACAATACATTAACATGCACAGTGGTAATCTGCTTACTGTTTACTATTTTCTGTTGTGTCTGCCAGCTGTTCATTTTAAAGGATAATTTACCTATGAACCCTACAGTTTAGCATGATCAAATTTACATTTTTCTGATACAGATTTGTTCCTCTCTGGTACTGACTTGTAAACTTGTTGATACCTTCTGACGAGTGGTGGTAAACAACAACAATGCATGTACCGGACCTACCTTGTTTGTACATGTTGTGATACTAAAGTACAGTTGTCTTCGGTAAAAGAGACTGTGGGGAATTTTTTAATTGGTTGAAAAACAGACTGACACTGATGCTTCTGTAAGGTAATGAGAAAGGTAAATGAGACCATCAGCAACAGGACTGATATTTTTAATGCCTAAAACCAGCGAGAGGGGGTAGGTGTCAGACCAGATTGTTGACAGCAGGTGAAAGGAAAAGCCTTTTAATACTTTTTTTTTAATGCTACTGTTAAAAGACACCAGGATGAGGTTTTTGTAAAGGTCAATAGATAAAAGTAAACTTGCACTGAATAATCGGCGAAGAGTTCCTTAATTTTGGGGGATAGATGATCAGCCGATCCTTACACATGAACCGATCTTATCCACCGATCTTATCTACTTCTGCAAAGGTCTTAAAGTCAGCCATTTTGCTCTGCCAGACTGACAGGCCCGCCCAATAGGTCACATGTGCATGCACGCATGCATCAGCTGCACAGGTAAACAGTCACCTGGAGCAGTCAACCAAGCATGTTGTCTGTTTGGCAGTATTACACTGTAAAAGAAAAAGAGCAAAGGTTCACAGATTGTAATTTAAGTAAGGCTAAAATAAATCGAAACAAGATGAGAATATGCTGTCAGTTGTAAAATAAAATCGGTATTTGCCAAAATCGTGTCAAAATCAAAATGCTGTGTTGAAGGCGTTTCTATTATTGTATTATAGTATGCTCTAAGTACAAACAGCAGCATTGCAGGATAATTAAAGCATCAAAACTTGCAGAAGGTCCTCAGTAAGTAAGTTCTCGTCTTCACTCTCAGGCGCCTGGAGGCCACGAGCTGCACTGCGACTTCTGGGAGATAATTGGCTTGGCCCCAGCAGGTGGCGCTGACAACCTACTGAATGAAGAGTCCGACGTGGATGTTCAGCTGAACAACCGACACATGCTGATCAGAGGAGAGAACGTCTCCAAGATCCTCAGAGTGAGATCTACCGTCACACAGTGCTTCAGGGACCACTTCTTCAACCGGGGATACCACGAGGTGAAACACACAGACTAAAATATCCAAAGTCACAGAGTCAATGTCATAATGTTCAAAGTTATATAAACCATGATGAAAGAGAAATATGTAAAACTTACACAAGAAAGCTTTTCACTTTTAAAACCCAAGAAATAAAAAAAAAAAACATGTTTAAAGACAAGATTTAAGGGTGAGTAACGTCAAGGACATTTAGTTCTCAGTTTGGGGGCCACAGCAGAGAAAGCACATTGCCTTGGTTTTCAGCCTGGTCCAAGGGTTTACAAGAAGCAGCTGATCAGCAGACCTCAAGGGGGTGTAGACTTAGAGAGGCTGTTTGTTGGGGAGATTGACTGTGATGTTAATCATTTAAAGATTTCAAAACCAAGAACAGGATATTGGAATAAAGTGAATCTTAAAATGAACACGGAGGGAGAGAAGAACGGTATGTACTCTCGCTTTTGGTACCCGTTAAAAAGCATCATGGTGGACTACTTGTAGATGTGTCGGCGAGGCCAGGTTAATGTCAAGATAGAGTGCAGTACAATAGTCCAGATGAGTAGAAATAAAAACTTGCAGCACAAAACAGCTTTGATCGTGGCTAAGAGCCTCACACTGTAAAGAGAAGCGATTATTTTTGTGTTTATTTTAAATCCATTGTCCATTTTCTCACCAAGATTAGTAACTGTGGGTTTGATGGGGATCCAAGTCCAAGACCAAATCCCCAAAGCTGATATGGACTTATTGTGAATTTACAAACAGTAATACCGACTTTCTTGCAGAAATCTGTTTCTAGTCAGTGCTGGACCCACACACTCATGCTTCATGAGGTTTCTCTTCCTCCCTGGTCTTTTTTCAGAAATCCAAAACATTAACTCACAGCTGCTAAAAGTTTATTTTTCTCCTTTTTTTTTTTAGATCATTTAATACAAAACTAGCTTACCAAGAACAATAACACATCACATGATTGGAGTGGAGAAGAGGAAAAAACAGTTTATGTAAGACTGAGCCCTTTATAGCGTGACAAGTGCAGTTATCTAAAAAGTCTGTCATTAAGGAGTCTTTGTAGCATCTGTTTGTTAACTCAGCATTACCAAATTAACTTATGTAATTAACATAACTGTTTTCTGGTTGCAGATCTTTCCTCCGACCCTGGTGCAGACCCAGGTGGAAGGCGGCTCGACTCTGTTTAACCTCAACTACTTTGGTGAGGAGGCGTACCTGACCCAGTCCTCTCAGCTCTACCTGGAGACCTGTATACCTGCACTGGGTGACACCTTCTGCATCGCCCAGTCATACCGAGCTGAGCAGTCTCGCACCCGCAGACATCTATCGGAGTGAGAAAGCTTTTTTTTTTTATTTAGAAATACAATCCACCCTTATTGTTAGAGGTCCTGTTGGTACTTGAAAGGTTTTATTGACATTCATACAGATAATAAAGGAAAGTTTATATCTTCATTTATTTATGTACATAAATTCTGTGTTTCTTGTGTTCAGGTACACTCACATTGAGGCCGAGTGTCCCTTCATGACTTTTGAGGATCTGCTGAACAGACTGGAGGACCTGGTGTGTGACGTGGTGGACCGGGTGCTCAAATCTCCTGCAGCTCAGCTGCTCTACGACATCAACCCTGTACGTCATTTTGTGTGAATGAGAGTGTTTTTAATCCGTCAAGTGGTATCTTATTAGTAAAGATTGTGTCATTTTTAACACTTAATATGCACTAATATAAATTCATGTTGACAGTGTATTTTATTTTATGTTCTTTTTTTTTTTATCAAGAACTTTAAGCCCCCCAAGAGGCCGTTCAGGAGGATGAACTACACTGAAGCCATCGAGTGGCTCAAGGAGCACGACGTGAAGAAGGACGACGGCACCTACTATGAGTTTGGAGAGGTGACGACAAAACACTTCTGACACACACACACACACACACACACACACCTGCACACCTGAGTCAGCAAAGCTCTCAGTATTGGTTGTAGCTTTGTTGGTGTTGACTTTAATAAGTTTCTATCCATGCACGATTTTCCAGTAAGCCAGGAGTCTGCTGAATCTCATTAAAGAACAACAGTCAGATCTGTGTCTTTAAAAAACAACAGACTCCACTGACTGTGATTTAAGACTGCAGTTTTCAGGACTTTCTTGGCTTTTGCTGCCTCACTCAGTAAATCATGTGATTCATTCTGGTTCACATGATGGTTAGTCCAGATTTATTACAGTGTTTGTGAAACAACATGAACTAATGAGTCAGATATGGGTTCGATTTTTGTCAGCGGAGTGTTGTGATACATAAAAACTTCTTATTCTTATACTAAAATGACTTTCGCTGTCGAGATGCTTTTTAAGAGTCTGAGCCAAAGTAAGCTCTTTTAAAAGACAGACTTTGAGCTGGATCCACATTTAAGAGTGCCGTAATACCCCTCTAACCACTTTTTTTTTTTGAGCCACATTTTCATAGTGTCTTTAGTGCTTCGGTTTCATGAAGCTTCTTTATTTTGGGAGCTAAGACCATGATGCAACTCCTCTACTTGGACTCTGCTTAGTCAACACCTGCATCTTTTGAACTCCTCTTACTCTGACTTTCTGTTTCTTTGGACCTCAAAAAAGCCAGCTTTGTTTAAACTGTCCTGTTTTGTCTTTTACTCAGGACATCCCTGAGGCCCCAGAGAGGCTGATGACCGACACCATCAACGAGACCATCCTGCTCTGTCGCTTCCCAGCTGAGATCAAATCCTTCTACATGCAGCGTTGTGCCGATGACAGACGCCTCACTGAGTCGGTACGAATCTCAGAGATTAATGTGCAGACACAAGGATTTACCAAAATGTTTGTTTTATGTCAGAATTTGAATATATTGCAAAGAAATACATTCAAACTACAAATGCGCTCAATAGCAGAAATTCAGTTCAGCTTTAATGCAGCTTTAATTCAATGAATGTATGTACATATTGTAATATAAACACATTAACCAATACACATTGTAACAGTTTAGGCTGTGTTTTTGGATTCAGCTACATTAAATGAACTACGCACTTCTTCATTAATGGGAAAAGTTTGGTTTTATGAATTTAACACACTTTTTTGAGTTAAAAAAATCTGGAAGTAATAAGTCTTTGTTCAGATCCAAGCATACACAACCCACCTTTCAAAGGACTTGCGTTTCTAAGAGCAGCAGAAACAGTCAGATTTGAAGCTGTGCTCAGAATAGTCAGGATACATCACTGTCAGTCAGAAAAACCGGGAGACTTTTGGAGATGATAAAAGCTTGAATCATGAGCCGTCTTGACGTCTCCTCTGATGTTCGTACTGCAGGTCGATGTATTGATGCCAAATGTTGGCGAGATCGTCGGAGGCTCGATGCGTATCTGGGACGCTGATGAGCTGCTGGACGGATACAAGAGGGAGGGAATCGACCCAACTCCATACTACTGGTACACCGACCAGGTGAGAGGATACGTTTTTATTTTGGCCTTTAAACCTTTTGTTCAAGAAAGATATAAAGTTTTCTTCTGCTCATTTAATATGACTGTGATTATAGATTAAATATGTGAATAGTTTTGAGTCTAAACCAGAGGCTGTTCATCAAAAGTGTATGTAGCCTCTGAAAGTCTTCAAACAGCACAATAACAAACCTCTGTAGTCATCATACTTTTAGACTTGGCTATTGATCCCATAACGGCAAAATATTGGAGTCCTGTGTGTGTGTGCAAAAGAACAGGAGCCAAGCACACAGGGAACGCTTCACATACAAACCTCTTTCCCACCCTGCCAGCTGTCCACAGTGATCCTGTCTCCCCCCTGTAACACTTGTTGCGACCTCAACACAGCAGGGGGACTGCTCTGTCCCGCCGTCACACCTCTTTGACATTTACCTTCAATACAGCAGGATTAGGTCCAGGGTTGACACATTTGTTTATCTTCATCGTCATTTGATCTTATTTCCTTGTTTGGTTTATTAGATGTCAAAAATTCTTTGTTATGGAAAAAAGGTTGTTGATGAACAACTTTCATTAACAGAATTAACACTGATTAATATTGAGGTATAGCAATTAACTTCACCCTCCCAGCCAAATCTCTTCATCTTTAAAAATGTTCATGTAAAAAAAGGTATGATGCCAAAAGATGAAATGCCATATTGAAAGGTATCAAAATGCTTGTAACCACATAGAAGTGTGTGTTTAAACATTGATATTTAAATAATGTTAGTGTGAAGCTCTCTGCAAAGATGTGTAACAGTGTGTTTTGTGTGTCTGTGTTTCAGAGGAAATACGGCACATGCCCTCACGGCGGCTACGGTCTGGGTCTGGAGCGTTTCCTCACCTGGCTGCTGAACAGACATCACATCAGGGACGTCTGCCTGTACCCTCGATTCATCCAGCGCTGCCGACCTTGAACACACACAACGCAACAATACCCACCCTATAATACACACACACTCACACACACACGCATTATGTTACACACATACTGGTAGTATATCTGGACCTGGCATGTGGCAGCACTCAGAGCCTGAAATGTGTCTCAGCGTCATTAAATCAAAGAATTCAGTATTTTGCCTTCAGCTGTTGATTTTGATGAGGTCAGGTCTTTGCACTGAACTCAACCATGTCTCATCACAGAGAGAGCGAGTAATCTCACCTGCTAATGTCACAGCTTCCATGTTGTTTGTCCTGGAATATCGTGTTCTGATTCTGCTCATTCTGCTGATCATCTTATAAGTAATATACAGTGGTTATTGGTTGTTTCCTGTGGTTGTATAGAGAGTCTGCAAGTCTAGATAAAAATGCCAAAATGTTGTAAATGTGGTCTTGATTTTTGCGCATTAATGGCCTGTTCCACTTTAAATTCTTTTACTATAACTTACTGTCAAATTGTGGAAATGTTTAGGACTTTAGGGAAACTTAAAAACTGCAGATTTCATGAGAAATGTCTGATTTGTTTTGAGAAGCTGTACAAACCGCAATAGAATTTAAACAGCCAAGTAAACTAGTTTCTCTCATCAGGGCTTAAAAGTAAATCAAATAAAATATGTACTGAAATTCAAGGGTTAATTAAGATTACATGCAGAGTTGATAAACTACTGAAGCTACTTCACAGAACAGCTCAAATACCTGCCACCTAGAAGAAAATGATGCTGTGACAGTAACATGCACAAGATAAGGTTTACAGTTTGTTTCTTGGATGAATAATGTCAGTTTGCAAAACTTATTTAAACATATTTTGAAGTTTCTTTTGTTAGTTTCAGAGTTTTTGCATTCCTGTGATGTCCAGAAAAAGTCTAGAAAAACTCAACAAGACCAGTTCAAGTTCAGAGCATCCGAATCCTGATAAATGCAGCGCTGCCACATTAACACACACACACAACCCTGTATATCAATTGTTCAGTTCTTGGTGGTTCGCTAAAGTATAATAAAGCAACTGTTTGGTTCAAACTTAAAACACAGAACCTGAGCTCTGCAGCCATTTAACAACTTACTGTGAAGAACACAGAGCTGCTTGTCCATCAAGTGATTCATTCAGATTTTGGTGGTTTAGGGATCATCATGTTTGTGTGTTCTGCCCTATCATACAACATACGCCTGGACTCAATAAACTGCACTTAAATTAAACCTGGATCAAACACACAGCTGTCTGAGAGTTTCTCTTACGCCACTGCCCCTCATCTTCATAAGAAGTTATAACACAACTGGTAGTTTTTTTTTATTATTTTATATCTAATCTAAAAGCAAATTAACCTTATTTATGTTACTTTTTTCCCCCAAAATGATGTATCGGCATCAAAAAGAAAAGGACAAACATTTTTGAAAATCTCTTTAAAGGGAGGAAATAAACATCAAACGCACTGAGAAATATCGGATGGGTGATAAATTCTAGTTTATGTCAGCTCGTGAACAGCATATTAGGTATGGATTGAAATTTAGATAGATAAAAATAAACTAGGGTGCTGCTCCAACATTGGTCACTAGATACTGCTCAACGAAAACAATAAATAAACGTAAAAGAGGCACCTCAGTTTGTTTTGAAGCATAAAATGAACAAGGAACCTCTGCCGAACAATGCTTTTTCTTTATACTAAACCGATGGGGCGCTGAATGTGAAAACTTTTGTTTCCCTTTTTTTATGTCCAACACCGTTCAGTTGAATTCAAATGTTACCACCAGTCCTCATCCCAATAATGTAAACATGTTTTAAATGTATTTTAGAATATAAATTTAGTAATATTATTTTAGAACAATAACACAGATAAGTTATTTTTTTCATCCCATGTGTATGTTTATTTTAAATCAGTTCCTGGTTCCTCCTCAGTCATGTCTCAGTCTCCTTAAGTGTCAAAAGGAAGAAGGAAATGCTGCTTTAATCCTCTATCCTGGAAAAACTGGTTTCAGTCATAAGACATAATTAGACTCACTCAGGACACATTGTTGCCCTATATAACATGTTATATTGACTGAGTACAGTCCCAAAGATCAATTCAGGATGACTTAGTGTTGCTTTAATTTTGTCAGCATCAACTATGTTTCCAAATGTCCTCTTTATAAGATCATTGGAGTCCAAAAAATAGACTATTTCCTGTCTCCCTGCTTTTGATATTTAATATTTTACCAGCCTGCTCCTCTTCTTTCTTTCTACACCTAAAACATCCTCACTGTCAGAGCACATTCAGAATCAGGCTGTCAGGGATACAGCACAGGGGAGAACGCCGTTCTGACGTGGGCGTGATCGTAACGTTGGGGGCGCGGTTTCTGATAGCAACAGCGTAAACGTGACGTCATACTAAGCCAACGGCTTTACGTCAAGCAAACGATAGAAAGCGCGCTTATAAACCGGAAGAAGAAAAAACTGCTCATCAAATAAAAATCCGCCATGATATTTGATCAAAAATAACCGTATTAAGACCAAATTTCTTTAAAATATAGTTCGAAATTCTTTCCACTAAAATTAGTGCCTAACATACCTTATTTTGTACATCATTCGGTGCAACATTTAGCCAACCATTAGTGTTGTGTCGTTAGTGAACGATTTGTTCAAAAGAACCAAATCTTTTAAGTAAACATACTAAACCGGATTCGTTCATTTCTCTCTTCAGTTTAGCTGTCAGCAGGGCAGATGCTATAGCACACAGCATTGCCAGGTGAGCAGCCAGCAAACAAGGGATTGCATGCAGTGACGCCTGAATCACTTGGTAAACAAATCAGGCATTGAGCTACACTCTCTGGAATCATTTTTGTAGGACACAGCTAACTTTTTTACTGCTAAATTGCCACCACAACAACTTGCATACAATCGTACACAGCATGTAACAAGTAGTAGATAAAACCTTCAGCATCCTGTCATTGCAGCAGTTTGCGAGGGAACGGTACATATTCAGTGTGAATTCTTCTACACGTTCAGTGAACGAATCACTCACTGAGCCAAACTCTCTCGTCTCCTGGTCCCAGAAGCTATGAATTGAAACGTTCAGCTGTGTATTAGTTTAGGAGGTCAAAGTCACAGGCTCCTCCCGCCAAGCACTAAATGTTTCGGTGATATGATGAACGAATCTTTTTTGTAAACTGATTTTAGTGATTCAGTACATTTAAAAGTACTGCCGTGCCCATCACTACCAACCATAGCTAAGAAAACAGACAACTAAATATATGAATACATAAAAAAAGGCAATGACACAATGCGGAAAAATAAAGTTCATCATTAATTGAAATAATGCGAAACTGTCCAGCAGCGTTCACATTTTTTTTGTATTTTATTTTGAAACTCCACACCGGAAATGCTGAGGTTGTTATTGTCTTACTTGACTAGACCTGATACACTCAACCGGCGACAGCTAAAGGAATCTGACTGTCACATTGCGCTGGCCAGGAGTCAGGGGAATTACTCGTGGATTCAGCACTGTGTGGGGCAACGCATCTTGTCTCCATTTCGGTGGGAAGAGAGACTTTTATCGGCAAAGAAAGGAGGAAAATACCATGATGGCTGTCCTTGGCAGCGCCGGTCGCTTGATACAGTGTGAGTGTGAGAGTGCAGCTGAGTTACCCGGTTTAACGCCGTACACTTGGGGCAAAACTTACACCGTGATGCGTCGGAGTAAACACCTATCTTTTGTACGGTTAACGTGGTTTAATAATAGATTTAACTGTGACTATTGTATTTCTTGCTGAAACAGAACGTTTGTAAAAACTCAAGGCACGCTGACATTGGCTGCATTTCGTAAACCATCGTTAAGCTAGCGCAGTTAGAGGAAGTAGATCCCCATCGAGACTCGCATTAAGATCTGTGTGTTGGTTTTAACGCCCAATTTGACAGCATCATACCTTTTAGCGCTTTCTCAGGCATCGGTTGTGGTGACCAGCACGTTTTCTTGCCGAGGTGGTTGTACTGAAGCCCTAAATTACTATAAGGGGAAATCGCTGTGCTTTTATTTTGATAATTAGCGGAGCCTCTTTAAGCAGCCCTGAGAGGATTTCCGCTAGTTTAACACATCCCAACATTTACTCTTGGTTATAGTTAAATGTTAATGTTATATAATGGACTTATTCCAGTCTGATGCTGCTTTTAGTAACAGCCAGGAGATCAGTTGATTCAATACGTAACGTTATTTGTCTACGGGCCATGTGTCCACAGCGAGTTTAAACAGAGAGAAACAATGTCATTGAGTTACACAATTCCAATATTGTCAACTTGTGTAATAGCACACACCGTCCTAGCGGCGCCTCGGGGTACTGCAGCTCGGGTTACGAAAGTGAGTCTGACTGTACAAGTCATATTAGACTACATAATGTGTCTGTGTTTATGCAAGGAAGTGAACATAATTTAATGCATTTCTCCTGAAGCTTCTGGTGTTTATATATTTGCCTATACATCTGATTTATTGATTCAGGGATGCTGATAGTATCAGCCAAACAGTGATTGAATTTACTAAAATTAAACTGTAGTGTAGTTTTCATAAGTTGAAATCGTATTAGACCCTAGATTTTACACTTATTTTAAAAAAGTACACAAAAAAGGACAGATTTACTCATAAAAGTGTGCACAAAGTTGGGCAGGATGCTGTCGGCACGTTTTTCCCTCAATGCAGTGCACTCAGCAGGAAATAACATTGGTGTTGAGAGATCTCCAGAAATATGGGTGGAACTCAACATACAGTACTGTACAGTAGCCATGCATGCATATCACAACACAGTATTTCTGATCAATTGTGTGCATTCTTTGGGGACCATAAGTTTCTGCAAAATTGTTTTGCAATGTATCCTACATGACAAATGATGAATATCTCTTCTTTTTTTTTCCCTGAACATGTGAAAGGAGACATGAAAATTTCAACAGCAAATAACGTAATAAATGTTTTTCTCTTTTAGTTGCCAGGAGCGGCGTCAGTCTGAGTTTGAGGAGACGCTCCACTGCTGCTGCTTTGGCTCAGACTCCAGACACACAGGAGAACAGGTGATACTCACAGAGCACCTTTTTTTTTTTTTTACACTCAACAGGTGTTATTCTGTGTGAATACGCATTAGAAACCCGACACAATCAGACTGTGTGCTGTCGGGGAAAACCTCCAGCATGTGTATCTGACAGTTTCCTTTCTTGGCCTGTTTTTGTGCATAAAAAGTCATGTGACGGCCTTTCAGAGTTTTCTCCACAACAATAGACAATCCACACATTATGTGCTGCTTACGAAAACAGGTTGTGTTTTCTTGAATCAGATGTTTCCTTCCTTGACCCCAAACACTTGCAGAGCAGGTTTTCCATTTCAATGTAGAGCCTGCGCAGTAAGGCTGCACCAAGAAACTCATTCTAAAAATAGCGACAGGATTTTAATTATTAGTGAAACAATTTGGAGATTTTCCAGGTAGAATATTATCTCTTTCTGTGGCTGTTAAAGGTGGTTTGTTAGTCATTTTATTCCTTCAGCAAACTCTGTGTCATTTTAATTTGTTCGTTTTCAAAGGAGCAACCAAACCGACTCTTGGAAACGGCAATAAATAGCATTTCACACATAGGCTGTATATAGAATGAACACCGTCTGTCTCCTCTCTTGGTGAAGCCATCGCAAGAACAGCCCCCTCTGGTGACGGGCTGCAGTATAGGTCATAAACCCCGCCTCCTCCAGCAATCCCTATGAAGCTGTGGACAAACTTTAGAAATTTATTACACAGAATATAATTTTTTTCCCCCCTGGTTACGATGTTGACATGTAGTTACTGTAAGACTGGTTTGTGCTCAAGTTCTCTTTTTTTCTGTGCAGCTCCGTTTTTAAAAGTTATCAGGGGTTTCATGTTTTCTATGATTGACACTTGATACAGCCTAGGGAAGATTGCGTAGCTCACCTGGGGGATACACTGTTTAAGCCGAGCGTCATCATAGTGACTCTCGATGACTCTCCCGCCAAATGCATACAACGCTACTGCGCAATGTTGGTCTCAGAAAATGGAGAAAAAACCCAGAAATACCGAGAGCTTTTTGGCTTCAAACTTGTGTGCTGGCGGAAGGCAGAACCAAGTTGTCCATAGCATATACAGTCTATGATTTTACAGCTTTCTGATATTTATGGACTGATTAATACTTTAATAACTTGAAAAGACATTGCAGATTAATAGATTAAAAAAGGAGTTTAGTTTGAGTTCTGATGCATTGTGTAGTTGCAGTGAAAGTATCTGAATATCTAGTCTTTAAACTGACAAGTATACCGTAAAACAACAACCTGATCTTCCAGTTGAGAACGTCTTTTGTGTGAATGGGTTATTAAAAAGCTTTGAAGTGACAGTGATGGGAGCAGTCAGCATACATGTCCTGACTTCACCTCCTCTTTGCCTTTCAATAATATGTAACTGGATCTCTTCCAGCAGTCTGTTGGAGGCCTCTACTCTCTGTTGAACTCTTCTCAGAAATGATCCTCACTGACTCTGTGCTCTCGGCTCTTATCGGTCTTTTAGAGATGGCAGTCAAACTGTAGTCATGAATGAGACAGCAGATTCTTCTGGTGCATTCAAGGCTCCAAATGTTTGCTGTAGCCGTCACTGCACAACGATCAGTAGTACACAGCTGAGAGAAGTACAACCAGGACTTTCTGACCACTTGATACTAGCTGGCAACAGTTGGCTTTACTAGCTGATGGAACAAGCTCAGATTTTTGTACTTGGGCCAGTTTTAGCTGAGGGTACAGGGTTCTTACACATGCTGTTTGACTTCATGGTAATGTCAGTTGCACTGTATATTCACATGATCTGAAAAGATGATGTCAGACTTAGATTAACTGCCAGAGTTAGCAGGGGTACAGGGGGCAAAAGTGAGAGTAGGGGTCCTTCCCTGAAAATGTTCCACGTTATGTTTACATAATCATAATAGTTAAAATTATTGTCTTTACTACAGGCAGACTAGCTGAAAATAAACTCACTCTGTACTCTGACATATTATTACTATTAAAGCTACAGCTGTGATGAACCGTGTCATTATAACCATCATGGTGTTGTAGTTAGGGGTGTCCTGATACAACTTTTTTACTTACGATACAATACCGATATTATAGCCTTCAGTATCGGCCCATACCGATACTAATCCAATATTGGCACAAGCTTGTGCATGACAAGTTTTGCACTCAGCGGCAATGTATTTTCGGACTTTAACGAAAAATACTGCCATACTGCCGACATCACTCCTACTCCTTGCTACTTTGTTAGAACTTAAGTACACACATTGTTGTGATCACATGGGCTCTACATGCTGGATTCAGGGGCTACTAGCTAGAGGTGCTGGAGTGGAGTCCGATATAATCCGATATTTGTTTTTTGGCTGGTATCGGACCGATATCCGATACTGATATCGTATCAGGACATCCCTAGTTGTAGTAACTGTTCTGCTCTCATGTTGACCTCCTCGACATCCTTGCCCTCCTGATGATCATCCCCGTCACTCCTCCCCCACAGCTCTGAACTGATCATTGACATAGAAAACAAATCTTTAAACAAATCTTCCTGCAATAGAACAAGTACTTAATACATTTATTGATTCAGAAATCATATACGTATGTTATAAAAATAAGATGGAAGTACAAATGAAACATTTTCATCAAATCTAAAATAATCTGGTGGGACACATGCCTCGCCTAATTTCAAGGATATAAAAAATCAATACTGGAATAACTCATAATACCGAGATTATGGGCTTGCATTAGTATTTAAAGGTCAAATGCATAAATATCACAGACGGTTCAGTGGATGTTTGATATCAGTGATTGATCATGAATCTCTTTTGCCCGCAGGAAACCTAAAACCGGCATCTTGATGCTGAACATGGGAGGACCGGAGAAACTAGAAGACGTTCATGACTTTCTGCTGCGGCTCTTCATGGACACAGACCTGATGAAACTCCCTGTACAGAAGTATGTGTAACACACACACACACGCACTCATACAGCCAAGATCATATTTTTCAGGACTTTATTTCTTTGTAATGTCCTTTAATAAAACATAAATTCATATCTGAGAAATACAAACTTAAAAAGATTTTTTGTCACTTTTCTGTTTTACTTTGATCATTTTTTATGTGTTTATTTTCTTTGGTTTTTGAGACACTGACACACACACAGAGTCAAGGAAACCAAAGGAGCAGGTTGTGTCACCTCCCCCTGCTGCATCTCTTTTCTGTTTCATAATAGCCGACGGTAAATGGCAGAGCCTCTTCTTGTTGCCAAAAGAAAACCCTCTTCAGTTCCTCATTTCACATACATGAATTACTCTGATCCTCCTGGACCAGCTGTTGCGAGGATTTTGAGCCCGTGAATCCTTAAAAGGAAGAAATATGTCTTTTCATCAGGCTTATGGCTTTAGCATTGCTGTGAGTCACGTGCAGTTGAATTTAAGTGTTTTTCCTCTCCATATCTGCCATGAGAGTGTGCAGTTATAATGAGATAAAGGCTATTATTATCACATTATTATTTTTTTACACATTCAATCATTTATGAACCACTCACATTTGTCTGCACTGAACCAAAGAAGAAGGAGGTAATGATTCGACCAGAGATTTTCTTTCGACGGTGATGTAACAGGAAGAATTTGAATGTACTTCTCTGTATGAGGTTGTGACCAGCTGTACAGATGCACTGTTGGTTCGGTCTAACAGATTGGGAAGTAAGGACTGAGAAAACCAGGTCAGAGTGCGACTCTGTGAAGGACAAATCGAACTCTTTACAGTCATGATTACCGCAGAGTGAATCTTTACAACCCTTTTTATCATTCCTGCAGAGTTTTCACAGTTACTGCTGATCTTTCTCACCAAGTATGAACTAGGTATTTTTCAATCGAGTCTTTAACCTCTGAGTTTTTAAACTTCATAGATTGTATGAATTTTATTTGACGTTACCCAGCTCACACACAATGAAGGCCGTGTTTTAGATCTTGGTTTAACTTAACCGCGTGTCAGCAAACATGACCTCAGTTCAGGATCTTTTTTTTTTTATTGTGAATCATTTTAAGCAACAGGAAATGTCTGTCTGGAAAGACTCGTCTTACCTTTGAAGTGGCTGTAATTTTATTAATATTTTCATAGGTACTCCTCCTGACGTTTAACCCTCTGCCTATGATTTTATTGTCAGCACATGTCAGTGTGTTATTCATTTATTATTTTAGTAACCTTTGTTTCCCTTACTTTATTTCTTAGATGACGTAAATGTTATCCAGCAGTTTTTTTAATCATTCTTCTCGTCTTTTACCAAGTTCACCTCCAGTGTTCCCTCATGAACTCATGATCGCCTTTTCTCTACCCCTCAGTCCTGAATTCATGGTTATTTTGTTTTCGTAGTTTGTTCGTTTTCATTAACCTGGACTATGACTAAGTTTTTTCCCCCATGTTATTTGTTTATGTAAAGCACTCTCTGCTGCATTTTGTTCATTAGATGAAGTATATTAGCATTAGATAAAAAATGCAACTTTGATGAAACTTTTGGTTGTTCATCATCTCCATGCAGTTATTTTCAGTCAGAAGATGAGACCCTGTAGCCTTATACCTATTATTAGGGGTGTCCTGATACAACTTTTTTTGCTCTGATATGATACCAATATCGTATCCTCCAATATTGGCCAATACCGATATTGATCTGATATTAGCACAAACTTGTTTTGCACTCAGCTGCAACATCTTTTTTGGACTTGAATGAAAAATACTGCCACACAGCTGACATCACTCCAACTCCTTGGTACTTTGGTACACACTGTTGTTGTAGTTGCATGGGCTCTACATGCTGGATCTGGGTGCAGTTAGATAGAGGTGCCGGAGCGGAGTCTGGAATGGACAGCTTGTATTGGAGTGCTAATTTCTGAGATTTTAGATGCAGGCCGATATAATCTGATATTCAATTTTTTTGCTGATATCGGACCAATATCCGATATCAATGTCGTATCGGGATACCCCTACCTATTATTATTGGGAATTTTCCCTTGTGGGACGAATAAAGGAGTATTTTCTCTATTATTTCTAACCTGCTGTGATACATTGAGGAGTTAAACAGCCTTTCCTTTGCCTTCTAGTAAGCTCGGCCCGTTTATCGCCAAACGGCGCACACCAAAAATCCAGGAGCAGTACAGCAAGATCGGAGGAGGTTCGCCCATCAAACACTGGACGTCCATGCAGGGGGAAGGGATGGTGAAGCTGCTGGACGAGATGAGTCCTGAGACAGGTGGGACTGTGTGGATGAAGGTCTCCACAGCAGGCAGGAGGGTCATCCTGCCTCAGCAGTGCTTCTAAGTTTTCTGTGTGTGTGTTACACTCAGATAGTGACTCAGTGAAGGAGTGTCTCTGCACACTCCTTCTCACACCTCGCTGATAACAGCACAAACAGTATGCAGCTGTTAGAAAACAGAGCCTATCTCTACCTGCTTGGATCATATAATCAGTTCTAGGAATAATGTTTTATTCACACAGTTACTCTTCTTATAATTCCTTTTTTTTCAGTTATTGACACCCCTTGTTTCTCCCCCTTTAGCTCCTCACAAGTTCTACATTGGTTTCCGGTATGTTCACCCTCTGACGGAAGAAGCGATTGAGGAGATGGAGAAAGACGGAGTGGAGAGAGCTGTGGCCTTCACACAGTATCCTCAGTACAGCTGCTCCACCACAGGTGACAAACACAAGCAGATAAAGATGATTTCCTCTCAATCACAGAAACAGGAACAGGTTGATGTTCCACAGTAGACTTCTTCTTATAATGACATCTGACTTGATGGGTAAAGAAACAAAGCCAAAGAATCAGAAGATAAAAAATACATTTGTGTCCGTTAATGTCACCACACCCTAGTGCTGTCCAGCCTGCAGCACTCTGATAAAGACACACATACAAGTTTGCTCTTTAAAGAATATCAAAGTTTATATCAAGTTTTTTTCACACATGTACAGCACTCCTAAAAAAATGTACCCAAACTCTCTGAGTGAGCAAACAGCTGAACTGTAACAGTGTAAAATGCCCATGAGCTGATGTGTAAGTGCCGCATGAAACGTTCAGGAAAGTTCACACAAGCAAGTTTGAAGGGGTGCGAATGAACCTTCAACTTGACAGAAAACAGAAGAGTTACACATGAAAAGATGAATGAAGCCGTCAAACTTTGCATCTTGCTCATCTTGTCCATATCCCTTTTAAATAATCCCCAACATTATCTCTTACATACAGGTCTTTCACCTTTTAGATTTCTGCTGTCAAATATTAGGGCTAGACGGGAAGTTTTCAGGGGTACATGTCTGTCCTACAAAGAGGAAGGAATTGGTCAAAAAAGAAGTCAAGACTAAATGAAAAGTTGACGACATCTGTTTCAATTATCTGGTTCAACTGAAAAAAAAATGGACATAAAATTTATGTCTATATCTTACAAAAGAGGATTACGGCCACAATAAGAGAAAAAGTTCATCCATTTTAAGAGTTGAGCCAAAATTTCTGGATTAAAGTAGAAATTTAAAAAAGTTGAAATTTTGATTTTATTCATGTCGACTTTAATCTCAAAATTTCGACTTTAATCTCAAAATTGTAATTTTTTTAATCTCGAAATTTTGACATTATTCTCGACTTTTTGTAATCTTGAAATTTTGACTTTAATCTCGAAGTTTCAGTTTTTAATCTCAAAATTTTGATTTAAATGACATAATGTTTTTATTCTTTAAATCTCGAAATTACAACTTAAATCTCCTTCCTGTAATTATTGTTTTTTCTCTTCTTGTGGCCCTAATCCTCTTTGGTAATATCTTAATAAATCAGACTATAAACAAGCCAAAAACAATAAGTGTCATTACTGCAGTTCTGCTTTGCGAGACAAGATGGCTGCAATGCTGCCATACAAAACGAGGGTGTATTTACTGCAAAGCCAAACTTAAATAAACACAGTCACCTCTTCTAACCTTACTTACCTTATCTACTCTTTCAATATTTGTCCAAAAACTTAACAGCAAATTTCTCACTCTCACTGATTGTGTTGTGTACAGAGCTTTATTCCGTTAACATGTTCTCAGTCTGCTTTGTGTGAATGAAAACACCATTTCCTCCATTTGTAAAGGAGTTAAAACAATAAGAGTAGAGGATCTGACTCTGCAGGCTTGTTATCACGATGTATGTGAATGTCTGGAGCAGTTCCAAATGCAGACACAGCTTCTCCCTGTTTGACTGTTTCTCCTATCAGGGCCCCTCACTGATCAACAGAGCACCGTGGCTGTTTGTTACTCTTAGACATTTATCGTACAACTGCGTTTGATTGTGTGTCAACACAGGCAGCAGTCTGAACGCCATCTACCGTTACTACAGCAACAGAGGCGAGAGGCCGAAAATGAACTGGAGTGTCATCGACCGATGGCCTACACACCCTCTGCTGGTGGAGGTTAGACACACACACAGACACACACAATAAACCCAAAGCCCCCCATCAGGCTCCTTCGACCAGAAAAGGGAACAAGAGCGCAGGTCTTATCAAATAAATTGATGGGGACAAGAAGTTGTCATGGAAACTAATGAGCTCAAAGTTGCCATGGTTAGTTATTATAGCAACCGAGAAGTATGGCAGTATTTTTAGGTTGAGCATGTTTTCCTCATGGTGAAGAGACAGAAAATAAGAAACTCTTTGAAATCTAACAACTCTGTGTGTTTGCGTCTGTGCGCAGTGTTTCGCAGAGCACGTCAGCAACGAGCTGCTGAAGTTTCCAGAAGACAAAAGAGACGACGTGGTCATTCTGTTCTCGGCACACTCGCTCCCAATGGCTGTAAGTACCGTGAAGTATGACTTGTCCTTGTGTAAGAGCCATCTTTACCCAGGTGCTCCCGGTGAGGGGGAGGGGGTGAGGTGCAGGATGAAGGACATGATATCAAAAGCGCAGCGAGATGTTTTCAGCAAGATAGTGAACAAAATAACACGACTTGATGCCATAATGAAAATGTACGTTTATGTAAAAGCTGTGTGTAAACAGACGGAGCAACTGTCTCTGAGATTGATCGCAGGAAATATTCACAATTTATCCACTTGTGAGAAAATTAGATTTTTCCCCCGGCATTCACTGTAACAAATGTGTTTCCCCTGACATAATGGATACAGAACACACAACACAGAAACCAGGACATAACAGGATACATGAGCCCACTCTTCCCACTTCCAAGAAAAACAGCATGTCAACAACTGATCAGCATGACAGAAGATGTTCTCAAGCCATGTTCACTGGTTTAAACTGTTTTTTAAATTACCATGTGGATAAATATCGGACAAGAGGAAGGAGAGCTGAGTGACATTATCAACCCGACAAACATTTTAATTCACCTTCAGTAACTTCTTGTGGACCACCTTGCTCTTGTTAAATCACAACTTTCAATCAATCAATCAGCTGTTTTATGACTGAAATTAAAGCAGTTAAAGTTGAATCGCTGCAAAGATTAAGTGAGAGTTCTGCTGTTGTCTGTGTGTATCAGGACAGTGAGAGCATACAGCATCTTTAGCCAGTTTGTATGCGTTAAATTAAACAAATTAACCTTAAAATACCACCCTGATATCTATTGACCAAACGTGTTTAGCTGAACCTGATTAAAAAAGCTGTGTGTGCAAGTTCGAAACAATAATTGTGAGTGTCTCTGCTATACTTACGCCACAACCACTCTTCTAAAAATCAGTGCACCGCTGCCGCTCCTGCTGCATAATTTTCTTTTCCCCTCTCCTTCTTCCTCCTGCTAGTTTCACACATGCTTTTCCTTCTACTGAAGTTTCGTGGTACGACTTTAAGTCCCGCTGCTGTGTTCTGTGTGCAGGTTGTAAACAGAGGAGACCCGTATCCTCAGGAAGTTGGAGCTACAGTTCAGAGAGTCATGGAGAGACTGGGACACTGTAACCCCTACAGACTAGTGTGGCAGTCCCGGGTGAGTACACAGGCCAGCTTCGCACGATACAAATACACACAAAAGTACAGACTTTGAACTGTTACTGCAGCCTTATTAATAAACCATTGGGGCCATCTAGTGGCTGTTTACTTAAACTGAATAGTAACTTCAGGACTGTTGCGATTATCATTCTGTCTATAGCAACGCCAATGAAGTATTATAAGCAGTGAACGCTAAGCATGTATAATGATATACCTGAACATAAAGAAAATACAGTGTCTTTTGAATTCTGGACCTAATTAAACATTATATCTCAATTATAAAAGTTCATAAAGAACTCACTCTATGTATCATTGAATAAAGTTGTACTTTCTTTAATTCTTTATTTCATAAGTGTCTTATTAATATGGACAACATGTTTGGAGCCCTTAAAGTAACAGCATTGAATCAAATGATCCTATATAACACATTTGTTAAACGTGTTTTGATGAACTCGTAGGCAGCGGTTTATCGGCGAATCTGGATGAGCTGAATTCTTGATGTGAAATAGTGCAAAATATACAAGAAAATACAGTAAATAAAAAATAATAAAATAATGAAGAAAAGAGAAATCTGTGCATGAGAAACCAACAAAATGTAGAAAATTATGGCCCAAGTTTCAGGAGGCTCGAGTTCATCCAATCTGATTAAACTGTTCAATTTCTGAAACAGAATTGCTCTCAGGATGCACATATTCCTGCACCTCAGCATAACGTATGGGTTAATTCTGAGCTGTGTGCTGCTCGACACTCTCTGATTTGGCCCTTTGCCAATCATAACCTCAGATATCTACTGGCACACACATGAATTCATGATCAGAAAAGAGTTTGACACCCCAGAAAATCAATCTTCCGTGTTTCTTGGGGACTGTCCTGACTTAACTGGACATCTGAAGTCCAGCTCCTGGTATTTTATTGCATGAGGTGATATTGTTTACTTTGATTCTTTTTGTGGTTAAGTTTTAAATTATTCACAATTTCGAGTTTCGACAGCACTTCAGTCAACTTAAAACCTCTGCAGGATTCGTTTAATACAGAGACGGGAAAACTCTTTTTCATAGTTTGTTGAACTGTGTAACTAAATCTCTAAACAGTTTACAGAACAGTTTCCTTTAGCCAGTGGGATCCCAGTGGGGTTCAGGGCTGCTTTACCCACTGTGACCACTAGATGGAGCCACTTGTCTGTCTTATAATGACTGAGCTGTAACACATCTGGAAACCTTGGAGCTCCTCGTCTCCTGTCACACAGCTGCTGGTGGAGCAAAGCCGGTCAGAATGAAAAGGGGACGATTTTGAGGAATTGTGACCATCAACAGGAATCCTCAGAGAAATCTGAGCAGTAGGGGTCCAGATTTGGATTCAGACAACCTGTTGTGTCATGTTCACCACACTGGACCTAAACTGATATCATGTGCTGTGTTTGGCTGTTCAGGTGGGCCCCATGGCGTGGCTCGGCCCCCAGACAGACGATGTGATCAAAGGTCTTTGTGAACGGGGAAAGAAGAACATCCTGCTGGTGCCCATCGCCTTCACCTCCGACCATATAGAGACTTTACACGAGCTGGACATCGAGTATGGACAGGTGCTTGGGGAGGAGGTGAGGAGGAAAAAGCCCTCAGGCTGCTCTGATAGATTCTGTCTGAGCTGTTTAGTGTTAAATGTGTCACATGACTCTGTCTGCGTGTGGAGAGGCCTTTGAATCTCCAGATAGGAGAGTTGGCTGGGCTCAGAGGCATAAAAGCGCTCTGTGGATTGAGTTCATGGTCTTCATTTTGCACGATTTTTATTTCCTTCTACAGCACTGTATGTCTTTATTTTGCATATTGGTATGACGTACAGAACTACACTTTTTTTTTCTTAAACTTCAGGGTGACTGTTGGAATTATGCATCAAAGTTTAATATTTCTGTTATTTAGTTTGCAAATGAATTCTCCAGACTCTTTCTGCTCCTCGTCTAATGGTGTCAGTTTACGTGTTTTTGGTTTTAGAGTGTGAAAATGTTTGACTCTTGTGCTTCTTCTGTCCCTCTGTTTTCAGTGCGGAGCTGAGAACCTGAGGAGAGCAGAGTCGCTGAATGGAAACCCTCTTTTTATGAGGGTAAGTATCACACACACACACACACACTGAGCTGAATCATAAATCTCATATTTTTAACCTGCCTGTTATGTTTCTTTTTAAGTCCTTTTTAAAACTTGGATGTTATAAAGTAGTTCATGGATTTAGGTTTTTATGATCACTTATAATGAAGGTGAGAAAAGACTTATTTTAAAAAAGGGAATACAGTAAATTTCATGAATAACTGGAGGAAAAAAAATCTATCAGAAGGAAATAGTTGGGAAAAAGAGGAGGGGTACGTTTCAAGGCAGATAGCGGTCAATATACAAATACCCCCTTTTCTTATTTCTTCCTTCTTTTCTTCCTTTGTTCATTCCTCCTTTCCTTGCCTTTGTCTCTCCCTCGTGTCCTTTCATACTTCCATTTCTTCTTTTTGCCCATTCCACCACTTCCTTCTCTTCATCCTCAACCCCACAACCTTTCATACAACAGGCAACTCCTCCAGCTGTAACAGCCCTGTGTGTGTATTTATGTGTGTGTGTGTGTGTGAGTGAGTGTGTGTGTGTGTGTGCAGGGTTTATTAAAGGAAGGGGGCAGATCAATGGGAACCTTTAGAGCTGACTACAGTAGAACTGAACCGCCCGGCTGGCTGGCTGGTCAAACCGCAGCGCTCAGAGACCCCTCGCCAGGTCTCTGAGAGTGCGCATGAGTGTGTGTGTGTGCGTGTGTGTGAGTGTGAGCGTGTGTGTACAAATCAATATCAGAGGATGATTAGTTGGTAGTTACTGAAGGATGGTTTCCTCGGTGTAGTTTTAGTTTCTCACTGAGCTGCATCAGTCTGCTGCCGTCTGCAAGCCGAAAGGAAAAAATACATTCATCATAATTTTTACTGCGGAGCTGCAAATGTTCTTCAGGCTCCTTCTTCTGATAAATCTGTGATGAAGTAATCAATTTACACAATCAGATCAAGTCCTCGCCCAGATGTCTTGCACTTTATTTTGATTCATTGTGATTCATGTGAGTCAAACCCTCGTCTGTTTAAAAAGTGAGTTTAAATGGACAAGACACATTTCTCAAACTGAGTGTTATCAAACTCAGCATAAACATACAAATCAATTAGTACATCTTCAAATAAACATAATGTATTTTTTATCCACAGGTGATATCAAATAAGTATTATCAGATGTCAGTTAGCAGAGAAACTAATCGTGGTCTGTTGTTAATTATATCTTAAATCTGTCAGGAGGATCAGTGATAAAAGAAAGTCAATCCTAACATATCATGAACTAGGGCTGGGCGATAAACCCCACATTTTCGACACTGACATTTATGACAATAACCAAATAAATAATCGTAATAAATAAAAGTTGGTTTCGGATGTTTATAGATAGGCTATGGTCTCATGTCCCTTTAAGACGCTGTCCTACATCAGAGATGTGACTCGACCCCATCCAGTCCGTTACAAAGAGGGAAAGACAGGTGAGGAGATGGAGGACGGTTCAAAAGTTGTAGCGGCTGGAGCGGCAGCTGAAGTAGACGAAGTTATCGTCCATTTATTGTTATCAAGGTGAACTGCTCAATATATTGTGTTATTGATTTGAGGCCATATCGCCCAGCCCTATATGGGACAATTTACATAAAAAAAACACCTCTGCTGACCAATTTTAAGGATTTTTAAGTATGCGGTAACTGTGAAACAGAAGCCTTTTTCTCATTAGTACCTGTGTGTCTTAAAAGATAATTTTTTTTAACAAGGAAAACTTTTTTTGTTTGAGTTTCCCTATTAGGCGACAAGGGTGGTGGGGAGGGAGAGATTAGTCTTGGGTACATGACAGCAGATGTTCACTGCTGATGTTTGCAATGTTGCAAATATGACAGTATACAAAGTAAATGTCTTCACTGCTCTCTTCTTGAAAGTGATTCTCAGATGTTTTTAGGCATGAAATGTAAATCCTAACCTTGCCCTCTCTCTCTGCATTTCTGGTATAATCTTACACACGGTCCCCCCGACTTGACATATAAATTTAAGAAGGTTGTTGGCAGGAAGAAGTCTGTTCATACAGCCCATCCTGAAAAATTAGGGTTGTTTTTGGCCATTGTTGTAGGACTAAATACAGCTCTATTATGTACACTCATTATAGGTCCAAACATATGAATATACAGTAAATGTTGCTGTTGATGAATAAGGAGTTTCAGTAATAACAAATAGATATACAGTAGTTACCATAATAGTTCTAATTACAGAATTTAACAGACCCGACAGAAACAGACTCAGGTGTTCAAAGCCATCATCTCTGTCTCATTACTAATTACATACGTGTCCCTCCTCCTGTCCTCCAGGCTCTTGCAGACCTGGTCCAGTCGCACCTGAAGTCCAATCAACCATGTTCCCGCCAGCTGACTCTCCGCTGCCCGCTGTGCACCAACCCCACCTGTGGAGAGACCAAGGCCTTCTTCGCCAACCAGACGCTCTCATAGGAAACTCAGACGCTCTCACAGAAACATGCTCTCACACACACACACACTTAAGGCCTTCTCCAGTGAAGTAGAAGACTGAGACACAAATAAGCGCACAAAGTTTCCCCAGAAAGAATCCCACGCAGAGCTGGCCGAGTAGTTTTTGCAAATACATGTGAACATAGGCCTACCTCTATGAAAGCAGGGAGGAGTATAGACTTAAATAAGGAGCTATTTTGGACAATATAAAGAGTGTTCAGACCAAAAGAAGGTAGCGAAACTCAAATACGGTGTGGGAATTGTTCAAGTTGGCAGTTCAAATATTGGCCTTGTGCATCTTGAAACGATCAGCTGGTGTCTTCTTACATCCTAAAGTGCCATCAGACTTTGTCACTTCCAAACTGAACCCAAAAAAAAAAGATTCAGATTTTTTTGCCTCTTTGGAAAAAGATTTCAAAAGCATGAGCCCAGACGTTTTACACATGTGCATCTTTGCCTTGTTATCTTGGCAACCTTTCAAGCTTCGATTCCCCATTAGAACCAAGTAAAGTCTTAAGCAAAAAAATAGAAAAATCCTAGAGTAATCGGTCAATTCAGCGCTTTTCAAGTGGAGCAGGAATATGTGTCATCCTATTTGCTCTGTATTAAAATCGCTGAATTGACTGTGTACTCCACGATTTTTCTCCTTTTTGCTGTGATTTTCTGTCCAAGACACACTGGTTTGCAATCGTTTTTAGCTGAAGTGCAGACATCCCCTTTTGTCAAAATCTTGAATTTAGATTCATACTGCTGTAGCTGTATAAAACAGACCCTTTAAAGTGGGCTCAAGTGGCTGTGATTGATATTATTCCAAGACAACAGCGTTTTGTTTTCAGACATGCCTGGAAGGGTAGATGTAACCCATTGCAAACATTTGCTCCTCTTTTGGGTCCAAACTCAGCTTCAAGTTGGCGTTACACCGATATTACAAACATCACTTTGTTTCATTTTGTTCACACTGCCCATCTTGAAAAACTCGGGAATCGTAAATACACATTATCTCCCCGATCAAACTAAATGTCTGTTTCAGGATTTGCAGAAACTGTTGAGCTCTGCAGTAACTCCCCACATCAAATCAAAGCTACAGGAAGGGAAACGCTTTGCACTAGTTGGATTTTTAAACATGGCTCCCTCGCTTACATTCCATTCACAGAGCCCCTGCTAAACCCCACGGAGACCCTGTTGCTCCTCTTGCTGGTGCTAATTGAACAACAGTCGGCTCTGATAGTAATCACACAGGGAGGGTCTGGTTGGTTGATGGTCTCCCTTCCCTTCAGCCTTCCCACCTGTCACTTCCCACAATTGGCCTACCAGCCATTGACTGCCCATCCTGCTGCAATCCCTGCAATGTGATTGGAGGAGGTTCGTGCCCCTTTAAATGCTGCTGCTGCTGCTTAATAGCTTGGTACCAGTGAGGGGAGAAAGGCAATTGCACGGCTACTTTGCTGTTTCTCAGCGCTGAGATTTAGGTGAAATCAAAAGTGTGAGTAATTGTTTCGATCTTTTTTACATCAGTTCCGTTTGGAGCTTTGAGAACGTCTGCAACTGCGACAGTAAAACTAGAGGAACAGGTGTCGTCGGATAGTTTACAAGCTAGGAGAAAAATGTTTGTTTAAAAAGACAGTAACATGTTCATTTTTATACTCCTCTCTTTGGCTTTTTCCCTCCTGAAACATTCACCATCTATCAGTCTGAGGCTTTCTCTGTTTCATTACATGGACTTGAGAACCCTGGTTCTGATCAGGTTGATTAATCCCTGCTTTTGTCAGGGACCATCATATCTTGATTGTAAAATCCAGGATAAGCGCTGATCTTGGTTTTGAGAAACCTGATTTTGCTACTTGGATAGGATCCTGTGGCTTGTATATGTCTGATCCTTGTTTCTGACAGCTGCTGACAACCTACAGCTTTAGTTATGTGACATGAAACATGGCGGCAGCAACAGGAACATCGAAGGTTATCTCTGTGAACTAAAACTAACAAAATCATGAAACTAAAATGTCTTAAACAGTTTCGCTAACTGGAATAAAAGCAAAAAGAGGCTTCACAAAAACAACTGATTGTTTGGAAAACTAACACCCTAAAAAATATTTAATAATGTATATCATCAAATAAAATTACAGAGAGAATGCCCTTCAGTTTTGTCTTTGTCACATAAACACAACAAACCACAGTGGTCTGATAGTTTTCAGATTTCCTCAGTTTGTGGTGGAAAAAACAGGAGAGCAGGTTTCACCAAATCCAGATTATGATCAAAACCTGGATCAGGTTCATAACTGGGATATTCAAGTCCATGTAAACCCTCTCATTGAGTTATTTAAACCGTATCAGTGTATAGTAGAGATCCCCGTCCCTGTTGATGCACTTCTCTCAGAGTGTAGGTAGCATTGAAGAGTCAATCATGCTGGACTTATCCCTCAAAACCATCAGTAGTAGCAAGTCATTTCTTTCTTTCTTTTCTGTTCGCTTCAATCTTACAGTTTGTATCTCTTCCCTACACTTTAACCCCTCTGACCACATTACAGTAATTTAATGTGAAAAATCTGTTTGAATGCTTCATTGAGTTTCACAGTCAGGTGCTACACCTCCAGGAAAATGCTTCGAGTTCACAGGATTGATCCAGTCTGGTGACGAGTCCACTTGGACGAGACTCCCTAACAATGTGTAAATATCCTGGATCCTTATTTATGGTTTATAACTTGACCATAGATCCTCTGATCTCACTCCCACTCTTCTCTTTTTGCTATGTTAAAACATAATGTGCCTTTTACAGTGGCTAACAACAAAAACTGGACTTGTATGTCTTTGTGTTCATTTATTTTACGTGCTTAACCAAAAGCTGACGGGAAAAATCCTCCAGTTCTCTGATTCTGCATGTGCCTGCTGTGATCTGAGCCATTGGACGCCCTGTGCGTGTGTGTGTCTGTGTGTGTATGTGTTAAAATCCAGGAAAAGAGGGTCCTGACTGATGTGTCTGATTTATGTATGAGCTAGCTGACTAGATTTAAGGCTAGCTGAAGTCTGTAAATTCTGTTGAAGCTCGTTCTTCCTCTGGTGGTTTCGTTGCCATGTTCTCCTCTTTGCTCTAGCATAAAAAGACAGGTAACACTACAAATAGCTGTCCCTATAGTGGAAGATGCAGACAAACTTTTCATTGAATTATTGAACATGTTAGCAAACCATTCGCTCCTCTCCAGCCTTAACCATCTACCAAGATCCGATCACTTTTGGCCTCCAGAAACCAAGATTATGATAGCTGAAATGCCAAACGGTCATTTGAAGCTGGTGCTTTCTTCCTCACCATAAACAACATCACTTTTGAAAAGGGATGGTTTTGATGCCAATTATAGCGATTAGGATGTTGTTTCTTTGTGCTCTCTGGTCTCTTAGATTTTGAGCACAATTAGCCGAAACAAACTTCTATAAAACCTTTAAACTGATTATCTGTGTAATTGTGAAAAAGTGAAACATCCAAGAACAAAACAGTCCCTTCGGTAAAATCAAAATGAGCGCAGAGATGGCTGAACTTTTATCTCACAGCAGGAAAACATGCTAACATCTAAGCTGGGTGGGTTTTTCCTTTACAAACATGTTTGTTAATTTATTTGAAATGTCCCCAGTGTGTCCGTTTCTACAAGTATTTGTAGAGTTCCTGCTATGTGTGTGTGTGTATGTGTGTGTGTGTGTTAGGTTGGCAACGGATTGCACACACTTTGTACATATAACAGAGATGTTCAAGCTTACGTTCATTTTGTTGTTGAATTTATTTATTTATGTTTTAACACACAAACATCTCTCTTCACTCTTTGACCTCTGTTTTTTTATGTTTGAGAGTCACAGTATTTACAGTGTGATCACACATAGCAACCAGTCTTCCTTCAAAATAGAATAAAACTCGACTATTTGCAAGAGCTGAAACCAGACGTGTCTGAGTGATTCTTTAAAGTATTCTCTGTGATATCGTAGAAATGGACTTTACCCGTAAGTTTCATATGTGACCTGAGACCTGCATTATTTCCAGTTTCCTGAAGGGGGCGACTCCATTGTCTTCTTCTTAGTTTATTTTTGCAGAAAAAATTTTTCCTGTAAAATGATGGTCTTTGTCTACTGTTTCAGTCTTCATTCATACTCTTACACTGTATATACTATGGACAACTATGTTCCATCTTTCGTCATTATACGAACTTCAGCCGAATTGCTCTCAGGATTTCTGGGATTTTCTCCACTTCCTTGAACCACCACTTGCGTTATAGCATTGTACACATTCAGAGTCGCTGTGATGACGCTCGGCTCAAACAGCGTATCACCCGGATGAGCTAAGCAACCTTCCCATAGGTCAAGTGTCAATCATAGAAAACACGAATCCCCTAATAACTTTTAAAAATGGAGTTGTACAGAAAAAAAGAGGACTTGAGCACAAACCAGTCTTACTGTAACTACATTTCAACGTCGCAACCAGGGAGGAGAAAAAATTATATTCTTTGTAGTTAATTTCTAAAGTTTGTCCACAGCTCCATAGGGATTGCTGGAGGAGGCGGGGTTTTAGGACCTATACTGCAGCCCATCACAAGAGGGTGCTGTTCCTGCAGTGGCTTCACCCAGTGAGAAGGCTGACACATACAGTCTATGTTCATACTTCGTGATGATGCAAATTATGGCGCTCTTCAGTCAAAAAGGCATAAAAATAGGGAATGCTTCAGGGCAGGGCTACCTGATTTAGCAGCATTAAAAATGACTAAAAAACACCACAGCAGGGCGGTATATCACAGTACAGTATGCTGCCAACCTTTCCTTGAATCCTGCAGTTGTTGTGAACTTATGCACCTTGTTAAACCAAACTTGGACAGCAAGGTGTTGGCATTATCTGACAACTCACAATTAAACGTAACTTTTTCTTCTTCACTTTTTAACGCTGGAGGTTGCTTTGCCAAAACATCTACAGCCCCTCCTACTGACTGTCTGCAGGAAAGCTCACAAAGCCAACCTACTCCATGTAATCAGAGCAAGTTTAGGATTATATTTTGGGTTCATCCCTGTTTGTTTGTTTATATATATATATATATTCATAGTTTTTCCCCGACTCTGCTACCTGTAGCAGGTCAGATTCAACACATATCCAGTGAAATATTTCCCCATGTTCTGAGCTGACAGGAAGAAAAACCTGTGCACACAGTGATTTCATACATCCAGCTGATTGTTTGAGGCCCTGTTTTTTCATCTAAGGCCACTCTTGTGCTGATGTTTGAGATTTTTCAGGAGAGCATCTTAACAACTCCCACCGCTCTGACATGAAATTTGGTCCACACATTCATGTCCCCTCAAAACAGTCATCACTCTGATGCTCCCTTTTCTCTTAACACTCCCCCCTTTTTCTCCCCTCTGCCCATCTTTCTCCTTATTCCCTCCACCCCTTTTCTCCTCCCTTTGTCAAGTAATTTTCCCCTTTCTTCCTCCTCCTCTCTCTCTCTTTTCTCCTCTCCTCACCTTTCTCTCTTCCTCTTATCTTTTCCAATCTGCGGTCTCCCCTACGCTCTCCATCCTCACCCCCATTTTTCCTCCTTTTCCAATCTTCTCCTCATCTTCCTCCTCCTCCCCCCTCCACCCTTTCCCATTCATTCCTACCTTGTTCTCCCCCCCTTCTCCACCTATCCCGCCCCCTTTCCCTCCATCTTTTTTCCCAGCAGTCCCCCGCGGTGTTGCAATCACCTCTGCTGCTGTTGATTAAGCTGAGAGAGATTGGCTGTCCACGACCCAATAACCCCTGAGGGCGCCGGGCTGGGCGCCTCCTCCCCCTCTCTCTCTCCTCCCTCCCCCCCCCCTCCCTGCATCTGAGCCAGCTACAATCTCTCCTTTCATTTCATTTTCTCCTTACCTTCTCTTTTGTCTTGTCCACCTTCCTGACCTCCTTTTCTCCTTTCATCTCTTACCTCTTCTCTTCCTTCCTTCCTACTTTTAGGAAGGAAGGAAGGAAGGATAGAGGGAGATGCAGAAAGAGAGGGACTGAGAGTGATTGAAAACCATAACAACAATAGTGCAAACAGTTGTATGGTTACAGCGACAGAGATAATGGACCAAAAATCATAATAATGATACTTTCAGAGTCCTAATATTTAATATTTCATATTTAAAATCGCGGTTTATTATCTGTGTATGAACTCCTCAAATTTCATTCCTGCATCAGAGCTGATATCTCAGTCAAGCTGCTGGTTTGTGCATGGATGTGACACTAGATTTGGAAAATTTGCACAAACCTTTTACTTAACAAAACTTTAATTTTGTATTGATCCATCCAGAGCACCAAATGCTCCATAAGATCAGTGAAAGACTGTGTTTCCATGACATCCAGTTGCTATTCTGATCGGAGTGCCTGGAAACAATCTGATATATGTATGAATTTGTGCTTTCTGTCATTAGCAGACTATGCTAGTGGAAGGCCATCATCTTTGTCAAGGTAAATCAACCAATCAGAGGCTGTATCTTTATTCAACAGGCCCAATTAGAAGCCCAGTAGAAGTCTTGAAACTCCCACCAAAATATGTGTTGTTGAGACAAAAAACTGGTACGGGCCTAGTTTCCACAATACAAATAATCCACAGGAATTGATCAGGATATTGATAAAGAATCAGATCCAGAAGCACAATCAATAATAGCATCAGTATGGATGAAATCTTTTCAATTTCCATTCTAACCTTGTTACATATGGCTCTTTAGGTTTCATGATATCAATGCAATCTCCTGCACCTGCTTGTTCACACTGTACTTCTCACTGTTGTCCCTCATTGGCTCGCCCTGCCATGCTGGCAGGAAAGGAATTAAGGGTAAAATTAGGGTGAAAAAAATCTTTTTTCACGTGTGAGGCTAGCCCAGAAAATTTGTTAATATTTGTGTGAATACCACTTCAGAAAACTTTCAAAGCATCTGGACAGTACCGGAATTTGACAGTCAAAGCTAAGATGTAAATTTCTTGAGCAGCATCTTAACAGACTCATCAGAGGAGACTACACTGAAAGGGACAATATTTTACAGATTAATGTGACAATTTGAACCAACAGAAAGACTGATTGTGACTGAATACAAGTCACCTGACTCTGAGAATCTTCAGGAATGTTCACTTGAAGTCTTGGAGAGATGAGGACTGTACAAACCCTCAGTTCATTCTGCACACGAGGGACTAAAGAGGACTTTCTGCAGACTCCCTCAGACCCCAGATTTGGATTTCACAGGAGAACAACCTGCTCTTTAAGATCTCTCCTTATTTGTGCCTCTTTTACCCCTTTTTCCAGCATCCAAACTGTCGCTTTTTAAATTTTGAGATCTCTCTTCTCAGCTCAGTGGGGGAAGGGCTACTCAGGACGAAAGGTGTGAGCGTTTGTTATGGTGACTGCAGGCTGCTAGTAATTGAAAAGCCGGGACGCCAGAGCCTGCAACCCCGTGACCTCCTATTGAGAGAACGACCATTGATTTCTGCAGAGAGAGAGAAGAAAAGAAAGGAGGGATTTCATGGAGACATTTGGGAAAATAAAATTTGGAGAGTGGAAAGATGAGGGAAGAGATGAGAGAAGAAAGTGGAGTGAAGCAGGTAAATTCAGTCTGCAGGGAGGAGGGGACAAAAGAAGGAATTAGGAGGCAGACTTACAAAGATATCATGATATGTTCTGTTAATTTAGTTTTTCACTGTTTTTTTTGTTATTTGAGTGTATTTTCTGTTTCTGTTCCCCTGTAGTCCAGTCTTATGAGTTTTCAGTTTGTGTTTGACCCTGTGTTCCTCCTGTTCTCAGTGTTTTATTCTTTAGATCAGTTTTCAGTGTTTCCTGTTTTATTTTGTAGTAGTTGATTCCTTGTGTTTCTAGTCTGGTTTTACTTCCCTAGTTCCCTCCTTCGTTAATCACCCATGATATCCACCTGTGTCTCGTTAACCTCACCTGTTGCTCGTTTGCCTCACCTGTTGCTTGTTTCCCACTCTGTATATTTTTTTTATATTGTGTATATTTTTTTCACAGTTTTGTGAAGATTACATTCACAAACAAATAACGTCCAAATCCAATAATAAAGCTGATACAGTCAACTTCATCTGTTTGGATTTTTCCAGAGATGAGCCATGCAGGCTTGTTAGTATACCCAGCCCTGATATATATGCACATCAGCCTATCAAAACATGTGAGGCTCTTCCTGAATTATGTTGGTTGGGTTAGTGTACAGCCTCCACTCACAAAATACATGTTTATATTAGCCAACACAGTGCATTCCTTGTGTTATAGTTCCAGAAACAATCCCAATGCACAGTAAAAACAATGTGTGACTTCTATGTTAGATTAAGAGAGACACTATGGACATTTACACTTGTTGCACATTGTACATATGGTGGAAATCTGTGGACAAATGTATTAACCAATGTCAATAAAGAAAAAAAAACTGTAAAGAAAAGTAGGCTTCAAACACTAGTTCTCTTATTTTTTCAGGTGGAATAGTCGTGAGCATGTGTCTGTTTCTGCATGTTTCAGGACCAAAGTGCATTGGAATGAGCACGCACAGTGGGAAGTCTCCAGGTCTGCTGACAGGATCAGTCAAAACCTAGTTTTGATAAAGAAAAGGTTTTCTTCTCACATCCAAAGACTTCTCCACAGTCAGTTCAGGTTCAAAAATACACTATTTGCAGTGTAGCAGATCTAGATTTGGGTCCTCTTAACCATGGTGCATCATGTAATTGTCTTTAATGGCTTGGACTGACTCACACTTGAACATTTGAGCTCTTCTACAACACTGATGTGAAGATGATAGAGAAAGAGAGGAGAGGGAAGAGGACGTGAATGTGACGTGAATGATAGCCTTTTGAATGCAAGTGACTCAGAACTGTGACGTCACAGTTGCATGTGAATGTTCAGGCTGCGTTGCACAGGGACCCACCTGTACCTGATTTAGCAGCCTGTAGTAAGATGGCTGATCTCTTATAACTCTTGATTTTCTTATTGCTCAAAAGAAGTCAGTTTTTAATTACATATAAGTAGAAAAAATAGAATTGGGACACTTTTGCCTGCAATGTGAGAGTCATACTGTTTATACGGTGCAGGTTACAAGACATAGTAACAGTGAAGCTTTGTGTGGTGCTGTTGCATTAAAAAGGACTACAGAAAACTTCAACATCATCAAACTTAAAACATCACTGTGCTTCTCTTACTAAAGGGGATAAAAATTGTGTAACTTTGTTGTTGCTTAGGTTCCAGTTGTTGAGCAATTTGGAAGGTGTTGGCCTTGTTTAAACCTGAAGCAGCCTCGACAGTGTTTGAGTCTGTTTGTGTGAAGGGCTACAGAGGATAAATCTAATACTAAAGACAAATCAAATGCACAACAGCGGTTTCCAAAATGGCCTCAGGGTTGAGCCAGGTCTTGTCAGATGGTGTCAACTAAAAACTGAACGTTATGAGTGTCATAAAGACATGAAAGCAGCTAGTTTTCAGCCCACATGTTGGAATAACGTTCGCTTACACAGAGACGGAGACTTCCTGCAGGCTTCTCTGTCACATGTCTTAATAAAGATGAACATTTTACAAACGTTTAGAGTGAGTCCCTCTCCAGTTTCCCACCCTTTGTCCTCCTTATCAGGCATCTGACCCGCAGGTAATAGAAAGACAATGTCACCAGATTAACAGCCGCAGAATGGACTGCTGTTTCCCTGGCAACAGAGGGAGGAAGAGGAGTAGGAGGGTGAGATGGGGTGATTAAAACTGGAGAGAAGGAGGTGGAGAAGTGAGGAGGTGGATTGATGAGGGGAGATGGATACTGGGATGATTATATAGACAGAAAACAGAAGAAGAAGAGTGGCAGAGAGAGAAGAAAGGAAAGACAGAAAGACAAGAGATGTGGAAAGAGACAGGAGACGAGATAGAGTCATTAAAGCCAGACAGAGAGAAACAGAGAAATAGATGGATGGATGATTGTAAGAGTTGAAAGAGGGGAGGAAAAATGAGGGAGGTAAAATGATGACTTGGAAAATCTTGGATCAGATAAAACTTTGAAAATCTCTGCTGTAGAGCTGGTTTGCTGATTACAATAAAGAAACTTTTTAAGGTCAATTAAATAAATGTTCTTTTTCATTCAAATTATTCAGACTGGATCTCTAAATCGCACCATCCATGGCACATCATATCTAATTAGTCTAGTAAAAGAGTTTGAACTAATTTCTGCACACTGACAATGTGACAAAACAACAAAAACAAAAACAACCCGAAAATACTGAGAGCTTTTCGGCTTCAAATCCGTATACTGGCGGAAGGCAGAACCAAGTTGTCCATAGCATATATAGTCTATGGTTTTAATACATAGCTGCTGCCAACATTGGGCTTCAAAACCCTCCTGTGAAACTAATGGTCAACGACCATGCACTTGCAGTCTATAGATGTGAACAAGTGGATCATAAAACCATCTGGGGATTGCTCAATAACATCCACAGTGCTGACCTACTGGATTTTAGTAGTAGTATGTCCAATCTCATATTGCTCTTATACGACAATTACACTGTTCATGGTACTTAACTGTTGTCAGATAAAGCATAAACAATGTACTATACCTACTCTGTGCATGTCTTTACGTCAACGCAAACAAGTTTAATTGTGTGTCTACAGAGTGTCTGTTTTGGTGCTTTGGTTACGTTGACTTTAAGTAAACAGGAGGAGAAGTTGTACATGGATAAGACCATTGTGATTTCTTTATTGATTTTTTTCTTCTTTTATACATTGAGTGGAACAACATTAATTCTTCAAATATCTCCTTCATGTTTGATCATCGTTTTTATTCCACACCACAAGTTTTCAGTCACTTCTCTTTTTCTGGTACAACCAAATGTAGAAAATAAAAAAATGCATCATTTGATTTTTGGTTACTGTATGACGAGCATGAAAGAAAAATGGTAAAAAAAGAAAGAAAATAAGACACAGAAATGAAGAAATGATCTGGGTTTGTGATTGGATTATTTGGTCAAACTTTATGATTGGGGAGGAAATCGCTTTAAAATGTAATCCCACACAGGTCCCATGTTTCACCTGTTAGGAAGCTGTTAAAGTCCCACAGCAACTTAAAGATGGAATAAAAGTGATTCTGACCTTTGACCTTTTGTCCCTGTTACTGCTGCTGTTCTGACCGTAACACCATTACATTACACATTTGAACAAGTTAAGATAAATCCTTTAGTGGACCCTTTAGTGCAGAATATGTTATTAAAGAAAATGTTGGCTAGAGTTTTGTTTACAACCTAAAAGATGCACTTTTAACACCAAATTTGAAGACATATTTAAAATGAGAGCTCTGTGGCAAATGGGTGGTTTATTAAATGTATACCAATAAGTCAACATAAAGCTGTCAAAGTTAATTGTAAGAAGTTAATTGAGCTAAGTTTGAATGTCCAAATTTGTTTAATGTTTAATTATTATTGGATGGTTTATAGCATCAACAATAGGATACTCTCGCACTTATGATCTTCATTTCATTACTATTCATTAAACAGCAATCCATGCAACTCTTCTGTGCAATTTTACCTTTAAAGATAGACGGCAGCCTGAGAAAAGCTCAAAGCTGATCAGCTCTGGAAGACGAAAGTTTTTGGAAGTGCTCAAACTTTACTTTGGTTTGACTTTTTGTAACACTGCAAGAACTTTTAAACATACACAGAACGTTATGAAACTAATTCGACTTTTCACCAATCTTATTGATCTTTTAGACAAGTTTTAACAATCTTTGATCTTCCTCTCAAGTAACCCTGATGTTCCTTTTAGCACACCAGTATTTTCTGACTAAGGTGGTCATTTCGTTAGATGCTGAGGAGACTTAAATCAAAACTCCCTGTTTCATTTTGCTCTTTGGCTCATTTTGTTCTGACACTCTCCCTATCTCCTCCTTTAAGAAGATGTAATCCGAAGAATAGGATATCCCTGACCAATAAACACTGAATTGAATTTTGTAACAACAGACCTGTCATTCATAGTCAAAAATTTTTCTTGTCACAAAAATAAAAAAAAGTCAAATAATTTTGGGTAATCTTTTCAGTAAGTCTAAAAACAAATCTCATTATTCTTTTACTGATTTCAGTGGAAAAAGTTCTTTTGGTTCGTATCAACAGGTCAATGGTCAGACTGATGTGAGATGTAATGCAAAGTTTGGTCTGCAAAGCAAAAAGAGACTTAAATAAATAAAAAAAAGGATGGTCAGAATAAGGTTGATAATAAGAATCACAATGCATTACACAGCTAGCTAATCGTAAATATTCATGCATTAAATCTGGGCTATAGCACGGCTGTATGGATGATGTAACTGCGATGCTAGCATTAAAACACAGGACACCAAAAAAGTTTTTAAATGATGCATAAAATTAAACTGAACTGTGGCTGGATTCAAAATGAAAGCGATGATTTATAAAAGACAGTATTTTAGGGTTGAAACAAGTAAAATTCTGGCATTGCTCCAACAATTTTTCCCAATCTCAATAATATCCACATTTGGGGGGAAACAACCCCTATAAAAGAAGCAGAAAAAATAAAGCTTTAAAACCATAAATCCTTCAGTCCTCGGCAAATTGGACTGAGAGAAATACATCAACAAGAAAGAGAGCATAGAAGAAGACAAGCATTTTTCATTTTTGGTTTCAGCGCACCTTTTAACTATTACAAAAATCACAACTTAAAAATGTGTAAAGCTTTTCCCCACATTTGTTTCATTTTAAAGTTACAGTCACCAAAATAAAAAGGAAGAAGAGCAAGTGAATAATTTATGACATACGCTATTATAACATTATCCTAACACTAGTGTCTATGAGGTATATCTGCAACAGTTTGGTAAAGAGAGCACAGTCTGCGCACAACTCTCACACAGCTTTGTCTCCATGTTTTCTTCATTTAAAGCTTTGCAACCTTTGGAGGGAAGAGAAAGAGGAGAACTGAGAAAGAGAGTGAGCTGCATTTCCACTGAAGGGTTGAGTATTTTTGGCCTTCCATTCAAACAGCCATACGATAGAGTAAAGTCACTCTTGGGGCTTACCTGCTGCACCAACCAGCATTAAACGAACAGAAAATGAATTCCAGTTGATAGATGGCTAAATTGCTGGTATTTTACACCTTTCAAACATTGCAGCTGCCATTTCACTCCCTCGTAACTGTGCAGAAACACAAGGAAAATCTGATTTGACTTGATCTCCTTTGCACAGTTATGAGAAAATGAAATCTGGGCCACGAGAAGCTGGAAAATAAAACCTTTCAAGTGGAAAGCAAGCTCAGAAAGATTGGAGAAGGGAAGAGAGTGAAACAAAAAAGTAAAGTTAAACAGAACAGGTAAGACTTTGGTATTAACTCTGGATGTCTCCGCATTGATTGCACTGCAAAGAACCAGAGAACAGACAAGAAACTCGAGCGCTTTTCGTGAGCAGTGCTGAGGTATGTATTTTACAGGAACAGAAAGCTGACAGCACAACAGAGAGGTCAAGACTTCGCTTTGGTTCAAGCAAGGCACTCATCCAAGGTTATCTCATACTTTGCAACTAAAGCGCTCTCTACGTCTTTGTTATTGAAGTGGCCCAGTTTGGAAATGCAAAGTGCAACACTAAGAGACTAAAAACCACCTACAAGTAGAACAAGTTAAAAATTTATTGCCATTTGGCTTCCCTGGTTGATTTTTAAGCCAAATGCTTGTTGAGGGACGCCAAATGGCACAGCTGGAAGTCAAATCCCATTCAAATATCATGATTTTCATGGGAAAAAATATTAATAAAGTGAATCAAATTGTGGTGTAGAAACAGTTTAAAGTTTAACAAATAAAAAAATGGGCTTGTAATTAACTGGAATGACTCCTTTTATTCTCCATGCTGGTGAAGAGATGTTACTGACTGGTTATTTTCTGGAATGATTTCTTTAGTCTACTTTTATTAAATGTTTTTCCAAACAGTCGAGTATCATCAGCATATGGTCGAAGCTGCAATTCAATTTTCTTATGTCCCTCAAGGTTCGGTTTGGGGAAGGTGGCCTAAAAACTGCAAAAAAAGAAAACCCCAGACTAATAGACCGAGGATTTGATTACTATGGGTTCATTTATTGTGTCTTAAGGGGACGTTGATGTTTTGCACTGAAACAACAGCTGAAGATTGTTGTGCCCTCCAGGATGCCTGATTTTTTTGGTAAGTATATTGATAAAGATCCACATGTTGTATTTTGTTTTGTGTTTCATCTCAAGAAACCCAGTAGACTCTGTTTAAAGGTCCATCTGTTTCAACCTTGGTTAACTGTGCCTTAGGCATGTTTTAAGGTTTCCTAAAGCATCTGTTTCGAGTCCTTAATGAATCATTTGATAAGTCATAATATTATTTCAATCTGCCTTTTAGTATCTGTGTTGGAGTATTGTCTTTCCTTTCTAGTTCAGGCAGGAAACGATGAGGTTTGCATTACAAAATATGCTGTGGAGTGAAATAACCCAATCTTGACTTTTTTCACCAGGGGATTAATCCCAAGGTTGCTTATGAAAATCCTGTACTGCTTGACCCATCCATTGCAGCCAAAACACAGTATCGACTCTACTACATCATCTGACATCTCAGATACTACACAGGCAGGCTTTTTACTGTAGGATGACCACCATGAGCCTTGTGAGTTTAAAGTCTGGTTGTCATAGTTTCCTCGTCTTTAAGGTTTTCTTTAAGCAGCAGTTTCTAACAGGATTCAAGATTCACGACTCAAACAGAAAGAGGTCAGAGAGGTTCACAGCAGTGTTGCTCCCCTGCTGTTGCTATGCAGCACAAAACTGGTGACAGTCAGCCATCTAATTACCAGGTTAGAGAAGAAACAGGGACAAATGTTATCTGACATTGAAACAGACGAAAGAGGGCCTGTAGTGGAAGAAGGGGAATGAGGATAACTATACAGACCACTTTCTACTCCAAGACAAAATACTGTTTTTTCTTCAGCTATAGGAGCACAAAACCTGTTATCACTTAAGTCTGGTAAATCTGCAGATGTTAAGTTTCAGTGCAAAACAACATTTTTTGTCCATATGCAAAAAGGCTTTTGCCTCAAAGAAAAGGCCTGAGAAAACCTCCTTTGGAAAAAGCATCAGAGTTAAGGATTGTGATGTCCTTCTTGCTATTTTATGCGGATAAGTAACACACACTTTTATTTTATTTGTTATGCCACCTGGTTTGTTTGAGGCATAATGAGTCTTTTAAGTCTTTTAGAGTTTTGGACCACAAGGACCAAAATGACTTGGTGACATTAGGAATAACGGGCAATTTTTAAAGTCTAAATCTGTTTATAAAATGTCATTGCATTATTACGCGGAATATGTTACGTTGCTTAATATTACGTTACATTATGACAAGTTGTATTAAGCGAAGTTACATTCTGTGAAGCAAGGTTATTGTTACTTTGTGTCATATGATGTGATGTGACATATTGTGAAGTGGTGTGTCAAGTCACATTGAGTTATGTTAAGTTACATTTGATGATGTGTCGTTGTGTAATGTTATAGTTACTCTGTGTTACGTATCATGTTACTTTACGTTGTCACATCTTGTTACGAGATAAGTAACATTACATGACATATTTCTTTGTCATGTTACTATGCAGCATGTCCTGTTATATTACACTAGGTTATTTAATGTTGTTACTTTGGGTGCAATCATGTTACGTTACTTTTACTACACATTACTTGATTTTGTGGCAAATGTCGTGATGTTTTTGTTCTTTATATTCTGTTCTGTTTTGTTATGTTACATCACCTTGAGTTAAGCCAGTTCAGGTTGTGTTGAGTTGAGCAATGCTATGTTCCATGACATAATCTTTGTTTTGTTACTTTGCTTTAAGTGATATTATGTTAGATTACTGTGCCCAACTTCCCTTCAGTATAGTTGCCAAATGGGATTCTTGTATTGTTTGTTTTACAGTGTTAAAATAAGTGGCACTGGCCAGGCTGTTGTTGAAAGTTAGAAAAGGGAACGGATGACCTGGTTTTCTTTCTTTCTGAAACTAGTCACTTTGCTGAGAAGTCATACTGGGCTATTTGAAATGAAAACTCCACTTTAAGCCCGAAAAGTGGCAAATTTCATTTTCGTTTTGTGTTCCCTGATATCCAGCATCCAACCTGACCCTGCATTGTATCTGCCCCTTTTCCCTTCACACTTTATGTCTTTGAGGAAAACAGACAATGCAAGGCCAAGACAGGGAGGAGAAAAAAAAGAGAGAAAGAGATGGAGAAAGGTAAAGAGGCCTTAATGTTTCATTATCCTTATGAAGAGAAGAATGAGAGTAAAAGCATGGAGCTGAGCGCAGACCGTACTGAAGAGGACAAAAATCTTTGGTTTCTTTGGTTTCATCAACACGATTAAGAGGACAAATGGAAAGTCAGTGAGGTAGCCTCTCTGGTTCTCACTATTGAAATAGAAAGTTTTTTTTTCTTTTTACGTACACACAAAGTCAGTCTTGGAAGCAGCTAGCTTTAAGGGACTCCTCAGTTTTCCTTCCTAACAAGTGAAACAAGGTGGTGTGTTTGCATTCACGCAGCCGTGCGCACACAGCTGGAATTATACCGTACAGGTGGTGTGTGTTCACATCGACTCCTGCTTTTATCAATCTGGATTAACTCTTATAAGACCACATTGAAACACTCAGAAATGTGTGTGTTTGCTCTGATGCACAACAGTAGAAATAGTGCTGTGCTTGATTTAGTTCAGGATTTTTTTTAGAGGTTTATGAAGTGGCTTGTCAGTCTAATCTTGTATTGCCTTCCTTATTTTGCATTTCTGCTGTTGTTTTTGTAAAGATTAACATAAAAACCCTGCTGTTATTCTTCTTGTGAATCTTTTAAAGTTAGGATGACTCTAAAAAATTAGCAGCTATTTATACCAGTAGTGTCTGATATTGAGCTGGTGTTGTCTGATCAACTGAAAATAGATTGTTGATCTTTTTAATGACATCAATTAGTTTCATTTACAGGCTGTTAAAGTGTATTTTTGGCATGGGCTGATGGTTTGATCCAGCAGTATTATTGTGCACCTCGTGTACGTAGGCTGTGGTGTTTGGGAAATATGCAGATTTGAGTCTTGAAGATCAGCTGTTTCGTGCAACAATCAAATTTAAGAGATTTGCAATAAACTGTTCTTAGTTAATCAGGTATAACCTAGTTACATTTTTCTTCTGGAGCTCTAACTGTTTCTACTTTCACAAACTGAATGTACGAATAAGACCTTAACCAGGGTGCAAGCTGCGTGGATGGAAACACACTCCGTTTATTGGCCTCTCAAGGATTCCAGTTATCTTTGGTGAGTCAGTTTATATCAACGTGTGGCCCTTACGTCACCTGATCAAGTGTCACTAAAACATCAGTCTGAAATTCATTGCTTGTTCAACAATGGTCAGTGGGATGCAAATAAATCAAAAAACAAAGCAACCAATAAATTTGCCATAAAAACCACAAGGAAGAAACAAAAAAATCAGATGCAGTGCTCATCATTTGGTCAGCTATTTTTGTCATAAAGAGAGATTGTTTTCATTTTTGAGAAAGAAAAAATCAGTACCAGGACGAAAACTAGATTGGCTAAAGAGTGAGAGCAAGTGTTGACACTCAGAAGTACTAGTAGTCTAATCTGACGTTCCTACTTTGTTCTGTCGTTAAATCTAAACATTCATAAAACAACATTTCATTTGCTTTTTAAAGTAAAGCTAACTAAGAATAAATTAACAGGCCTGGCATAAGCACTGCATCTTTGATGCAACTAACATTCTTAAATACTCATAAATATTCATCAAAAACAATTACATCTAATTAAATAACATTAAATTATTATTGAGTACAAAACTAGTGTGTTCTAAAACACCTCATAAATAAATACAGCATTGAACATAAAGAAAAGGGAACAAACAATGTAAACTTTGGCAAAGCTAATCATCGTCAAGGGTCAAAGGGTTCAGAGGGAGATTTGGCAACAAAATTTGTTCGCTTAAATTAATCCACAAATTAAAAGAAAACACATTAAATTAAAAAAAAAAAATCACATATTGCAAAAACCTAGAAAGGAACATAGTAGTAATAGTAGACATACAAGTATTGGCAAATAATTTTTAAGTACTCAAAAACAAACAAGCAATGAAAACCTCTTTGGGACAGTTTTTTGGTTTCGTACCTATTTTTCTCTTTTTGGTTTGGCAGGTTTAGCCTGTGTTACATCCAGACAGAACTGCAAGTGGGAATGGAAAATGGCCGCCGCCCCCCTGAACCGTAACCGCGCCCCTCCATTGGGCGCAGTCAGAAGGATGAGAGGGTCAGGTGGGCGGAAGATTTCTTTGGACTAGAAGCTTTACATACAGAAAAGAGAGAGAGAACTCAGGATAAAGCTATTTGACCGATATTTAGCAGTTTCTCTCAGCAGGTGTAGCATTTTTGGTTTGTTTCATTTATTGTTGTTGTATAAATGGAGCAGCAGCATGGTTCCTCCCCCCGAAAGAAAACGCTAACAGTGTTCGCCGTGGACAGCTAGCATCACTGTCACTGCGAGGCTTCTCCTCCAGCAGGGCAATAAGGAAAAATCATGGAATGAAATTTTCAAAGTTTTGTTCTTCAACCAAAGCTCTTGTGGCTTTTGGAGTTCGCCAAACATCTAGCTTACAGATCCGTAACCGAGACAGTCAAATCATTTACACTTCTGTTGTCTTCTTACACTCTATACACGCTTTTATGAACACATCTCAACAAGCAAAGTGAAGAAGCCCGCCTTCTTTTCACTTGGATACGAAATCCTTGGACATGAAATACTGACAACGGTGAAACTGCCCTAAAGCAAAAGTGAAATTGATTGAAGGGGTATGACCAAAGCAAAAGGTGTCAGTGTGCTACTGTTTGTACAGCAAAAAATCTTTGGTATGCACTGTACGCTTCACATAGCATTTTTTTTGTCACTATCTCCGCAGTAGTAAATCCGCCAGACAACAGCCAGCTTAACAAAAACAAGAGGCGTGTTTGAATCCCAAAACTGAGCGGAAGATGGAAGCATTTGAGATTACTCAATGTGGATGCACAAAGCTGCTTCTAGCTTGGATATGAAAGGGAATGAAGAAAGACGTCGTGCCTGTACTGTTGCCTGGCAGCTTTCGCTACTACTGCAGGAGATTGTTGGAGGTAGACTTTGTCCTGTGGAGCAGGGCATGACTTATGGCGGGAAAGACACGACGAATGGAAGAGAAATAAAGCTACAGCGTCAATCTTAGAGGCTTCTTACACTTTTTGGTCTTCACTGATGTTATGAAATGTGACAAAAATTGTGTATATGTGACACATTTTAAAGTATGACGGCTGCCATGCTGGAGAAAAGCCAAAATTCAACAAACACTGGGTGTGTGCTAGTGCTTGAACTGAAAACAGGTTAACGGAATGAAGCGGTTAGCACACTACATAAATACTGACTATCCTGATGACAAAGGTTATGAGCATCACGGGCGAGTTTACAACCTTGAATGAATCAAGAAAAAAAAGAAACACTACTCTTGAGAAAAAGTCAACTTTGATTGGCTAACACACTAACTTAAACAAGTTTGTTTTTCACAGATGTAGAGTCCCGGTTTGTGAAAGTCGTAGCAGTAGAGGTTTCTCTCTTTAGGGGGGAGGAGGACTGCTACTGAAGTTAACGGTGGATCTTTGGTTTGTTAGCTGATGAGGTTTCTGTTGTTCTTTTAACCATTTTTTACTTTGAAAAACTGCATAGGCACACGTTAAAGACACTCTTCAACCGTGAGAGACACATTAATGTTCTGCCTTTTTTGGGGGGTCGGAGGGAAGAAAATGGGCGACGGCATCCTCCGTTGGTTCCTTCCCTCCTTCCCCCTGTGGTTTTACCCTTTTCAGTCCCAAACTTGCTTCCCCTTAAAGATGGCCTGATGCAACATCAGGCAGAACAAAGCTACTTCTTCGCCACTCCCCAGATGTCACCCTTCTTTCTTTTCTCCCTCCATCTCCTCGTCGATGACGTCATCCTCTATCCTCGACATCGTCACCACTCTTTTTTTGGATTTTTTTTTTCTTTTTGGTAATAATTCTCTTCCATCTTCAGTTAGTTTTTTTCTGTTTGTTGGAACAGTTAGGTGCAGAAAAAGGTTTTCTTTGGTTTCGATTTGTCAATAAATAGAAAAAGTCTCAAGTGTCCATTTTTTATTTTAAATCGTTCTTAAAGCCTTTGGCTTGCCTCTAACCAGGCCGGGACTCAGCCTGGGGTTTTCTAAGGAGCAGGGGCTGCTGACTGACGCCTTTCCTTTGGTTTTGTTTCTTTTTTGGTTCAATAGCTTGAGTGAGATGATTGATGAGGTGATTGCGGACGGTGAAGCCTATTAAGACAGAGGTGAAGGCGGTGATGTTTGAGGTTTTCGTAGTATTTACATCAGGCTGTACAGTGTGAGGGTGTGAAAATTAAACTGATGGGTGTAATGGGATTTGGTAGTGACGGATGCTCGGTGGATTTTGTTAGGACACAAAGACAGGCAGAGTTTTTCTGTCAGTCTTAAGTGGATTGAAAGGGGTTTCTATCAAGCATCCAGCTCTCCTACGCTGCAAAGACCAAAAATCAAGTCTTCTAGGTTGTAGATTTCTCTTTGTCTGAATATACAGTCTGGCTTTCATGATTTGTTTGCAGCGTTGATCCCTGTCTTATTGTTTTCCAGCTCACTGACCCTCTGGAAGAGACAGACCTGCCAGGCATCGTCTTTAGATTGTCCTCTTTAACTATTACAAAGGCCCTGATTCGCCCGGACAGTTCGTCCTCCGAGGGTTCAGTCAGTTGACTGGTTCTGCTGTTGTGTCTTCCCCTCAGTGTGGCAGGTACGATTTTCTGGTTTGTGGTCTTGGGGATATCTTTGTCGGCAGCTGGAGGCTTCCAAAAAGCATTTTAGCTCTATAAATCTGGAAAATCATGGTTTTGTAAAGCTATGAGGAACCAAGAATGATCTCACAGTCCTGCATTTGTGCACAAACTCTGCATAGGGATACTTTAAGATCTGACTAATCTTCGACAATGTTTTTGAAACGTACGGAAAGATTTGGAAACTACAATCAGGTTTTTCATTTAGGGTAAAGTTTCATGACAAAATGCTTTCAAGAATAGATTGTCTGAAGAGTGTATGTCACTTCACCCCTTTGTATAATTCAGTGGACCCTCTTTGATGGGGTGAACGTGGCATTTTGAACAGTGGTGAACTGGCATACTGAGACATGAAACTGCTTTTCGTTTTGGGCTTTCACTATTTTACGTCGATTCTGCAACCATCCAAGTCCAGATGGGAGCTTCTATTTTGTCCTATAGTTATGCATGTTTGAGTTTGTGCACTGAAAACGATGCCGACCAATCTTAGACTACTTTTAGTTCATGACAGATTTGACTGAGAATGTTAAAAATCACAGTTCGTCAGCCAAAAATCACACAGCACCAGTTTTCAAAAGAAATAATATTATGTTTGAACTCAAAACAAAGATTGTGCTAACACTAAGATGCTGAAAGGAAGCTGCTGCCTTGACATATGAGTTAAAAATGGTAACACAAATGATGGTTGGATGAAGCTTGGGCAAACCTGGAGCTTAGCTTTGGTTTTGCTGAAAATGACTTTTTTGGGGGGAATTATTCGGGAGATGAATCTTTTGAACTCAGTGTTTCTGTAAAGCAGATGGATCATCTTGTCTACAACAGTGTGTGTGTGTGTGTGTGTGTGTGTGTGTGTGTTCATTCGTACTTCAGAGTGTGTAAAAACAGATGCCGAATGGATCTCAGCCACCGTTTAGAAAAAATGGTATCCTGAGTTTTTCTAAGATGTGAAGACCACTCGGCTTGGCAGGGAGCCCCAGTTCTATTGCAAAGAAAATGTGCTTCAAGATTGTGCTCACATATGTTGTATATATTCATGTATCGTTCACTCATACTCCACGTAGTATGCTGGGAAAACTTGTGACTCTACATGTTGGCTCAAATCATGAGGAAAGCTGCATGTGCCTTGGCGAATGCTTGTGTATCTGTGTGTGTTTGTGCTTGCATATTTTACCGAGTTTAAGAATCTTTATAAAGTCAAATCGTTACGTTTGACTGAAATGTTGTCAGTTTTGTCTAATGGAATCAGATTTTGGTTTCCCATTGTTAAACCAACGTTGGGAATCAGGGACTGCACAGCCAAATCTATTAACCATTACCATTCACCAACAAGTACAGAACACGACAGCTGCTTAGCTAGTTTATCCAACCTGTACTTCGAAGGCCAAGAAGAGCTTTGGTGTTCAATCATTGTATGGTTTGTTTTGACCCAGAAATAAGACCTCATGATTTTTGGTTTTGTTTCGAGTAAGATCTTTTGTTTATGATTCAATTTGGCCACATCAGCTGCATAAATTTGGCTGTGCAATTTCCAGAATCTGACCTCCTGTTTACCAAATACTTGCACCATCAGCATTTTGGAGATTGTTGGTTAAATATGATCTAGTGAGATTGATCCCAGAGCTTATAAGACATTCTGCAGTCTTGAAGCTTTCACTGGATTCTTGCTAAGTTGTTTGGTTAGTTGGTTGGTTCCTAGCTTATATTGCATAATAGAAAACACGCACTGTCTTCTAGTCTTTGGTATTTGGGCTAGTGTGTCTGCAGTGGAATTTTTAGTTGTTTAACAGCGAGGTTTCTGTGTTGAGTTTACCCTTCAGCTTCTTTTATGGATGTGTAATGGATTTGCAAAAGGCGGTTAGGCTACAAACAAGTCGTCACAGTGAGCAGCCCCTCTCTCAGTTTGTCACCCATGACAAAAACAAACAGGCAAACAAACAAAAGAAAAATGTAAAAAGTTTGGTTTTCCTCGTCCCTTCAACTGGACAAAACCTCCATCCGCTCCCTCAACCCCTCCCCGGATCCCCAACCCAAGACCCCACCCCTCCCTGTCACTCCCCTCCCCCCTTCCTTGCCCATCTTTTATCACGCTTTGGTACAAGTGCTGGACGCCGAAGATTGGCCGCCGGGGCTGGCTCCATCGTCTGTCCATTTGTCGAGGCTCCGGCGACGGGCGTTCATGAAGAAGTTGCTGACAGTGGTGAGTTCAAGGCCAAGCTGCTGTGAGATGGTGAGCTGCATCTCCTTGGACGGTCGCTTGTTCTCCTTGAAGATAGCCAGCAGGGTGCGCCGCTGCAGGTCCGTGAAGACCAGCCGCGACTTCTTTGGCGTGTTGTTGCGCTCCTTCCCATTGTCCTGCTCCTTCCGTTTGCATGCTGAGGAGAGGAAGAGGGGAGGAGGGTGATGATAGGAGGAAGAGACAAAAACAAAGTTAATATTGCCAATGTTTCAATAAGAGTTAAATACTGGAGCAGGATTTTGTGTCGTCATTGAAACAAATAGAAGGCCTTGTTGACCAGTGGACGTCTAGTATTAGTTTAAGTACTCTCACTTTGCATGTTTGTTTGAGTTTTCAGTCTTTTTACAGACATTAAAGTCAAACTTTTACTATAACTTAAGTTCAAGAAAAAAAATATATAGTCATGTACCTGAGTGAGACAATCTGTGTGCTGCAGGTTGCACATTATTTGTAAAAATTTCCTCATGAGTCCTTAAGTGTTTCAAGATGAGCAGCACAATCTGCTTTGGGAATGCTGCAGCAGGCGCACTGCAAAGATGGTAAACATAAAGACAGGGTCTGGCCCAGTTGGATTGTGTTTTTAAATGCTTACTCTATGTCAGACATGATTCTCGCAGAATAAAACTATGACTGTATAGAGAGAGAACTATGACACAGCCTAACGCTAACCCTAACCCTACTTGGAAACCACTGCTTCATTACCCCCGAGAAAAAAAAAAAAAAAAACATGTTTCAAAATGATTTTTTTTAAAGTTCCTTCTATTTCCAGCCATCCGAACCTAAAACTTTCCGTTCAGGACAAAAATACCACCAAAAACACTCAAAAGTAGAGTAAACGGACCATTGAAAGGTTTAGGGGTTTTCTTGATTCAATCATTTTGTCTAATTTGTCGTCAAATGAACTCTTTAAAAATGCAGTGTATTAAAAATATAGAATAAGTACAGTAAATCACAAACAACAACAACAAAAACATTAACAGCACACCCCCTTTCATATGTGCAGTGGTGTTTAGGTCAATAAGAAGAGATGAAAGTCTGCCTGTGTTTGTTTTAATTACCCACCTCAATGATCATGCAGAGTCAGTGCCCCGCTGATGATAATGACTCAATCTGGTCACTACACTATTATGTAAGAGGAGAGTACACTCACTGCACACACATTCACCCACACACGCCTACTTATCCTCTCTTCACAGCTTGTTTTTTATCTGCTGCTCCATCTCTTTGTCTCATGATAGATGGTCCAGTCCCTTCAAAGCCCTCAGAGCCCTGAATCTTGTTTCTGGACTGACTGACTCAAACTTAAATGTCCCTGTTGTGTGTTTCAGAGAAAATAATTGTTCATTCCTCCTGTTTTGTTCTCTGAGTAATTAAATCAAACGTTATTAAGAATTTATGTGAAGCCTCCAAACTGTGAGGAGTCAGACTGTTGTGGCTGTAATACGGTCAGCCGCTGACAGGTGGCACTATTGATCTGTGAATACGGTGAACAGCGAGACCCGTACACTGCTGGAGTCTGAAAATATGATCAGTGTCTTTGTGTGTAGGTGTGTGTTTGAGTGCTCTTGTGTGTGTTACTGAGAATGAGTAAAAGAGCATAGTCTGTTCTGAGTCATCACACATGAAGTTACAGTAAACAGAGACTGCATGACTTCAATAAATTAAAACATCTGAAATAACAGCTTCAAGATTGGAATTTATTTTAATTAAAAAAAACATGTATTTATTATTATTATTTCACTTTGACCACTCTCCTTGGATGATAGAGGCATAAACATATTATTGATATGATAAGACTTGCTTTGTGGAAGAACATCCACATGAGTCCAGTTTTGTGATTTGTGTTTTTGTCTATTCAAAGTCCAAATTATCTGTACTTGGACATTGAACCTCTATGTGTACAGTGTGATCTTTGGAAGGAAAAAAGAAAGATATGACTGATCTGTTCATGATATAAATATTTACACTTCTACATGTACAACTAGGATATTTTTGCTGCTTTTACTATAATTAATAACATTCATTCATGTGTTAAGTCACACTGATAAAAAATAGCTTTCAAAATAATTTATGTCATAAAACTGACTTTGTCATGGGAAGACTCTGTGAAGGAGGTGTATGATATTTAGATACGTTGAGTTGAAAGTGGGTCTAGATAAGAAGCAATGATGCCACATGGGCATAAAAAAAAATTAAAGAAAATTTCCTTTTTTCCTCTTTATTCTCTCTCCACCTTTCCTTCGTGGAGATGAGGAGGTAGGGGGAGGTAGAGTGTACAGTCTGACACTGTGGGAGGAGTTAAGTTGTTGCCTTAACAGATTTTCTTTCTATGTTCTGATTTCTTGCTACCATCTTATAAATCTCTTTCTCATCTCCATGTTATACAGGAAATTAGGGGGAGGTAGCGCGTACAGTCTAACCTAATTTGACCTAACTCTCACCCACACAGGCGTCTTAAAGTAGTTCTGAGTAGTTCCTTCACATTAGATGCCACATTCGTTGTTGTAATGTGAACAACCGCACAAAAAGATCGGATTTAACAAAAAATCTGAATTGTGCATCATAACCTGCAGTGTGAATGTAGCCTAAGCTTCCTTGATCTGTCTTTATTCTGAGCTTTCTCTTCAGTATTTTTGCATACTTTCTCTTACACTCCTTTACAATGGAAGTAACTGATGACGAGGTTCAGTTGTCATGGTCTTAACCTTACACAAAACAGGTGGAACATGCTAAAAAAACAAAAATGAGCCTGTCAAAGAAACAACTTGGCCTGCCAGAGTGAAAAAGTATATTCACATTGTTTAACTTTTTGTTGCTCTGCTTTTGGTCACCAAATATGACATACTTCAGCAGTAACAGCTGCCACAACAGATAACAAAACTTGGTCTTCGCTAGTTTGAGTGCATCCGGATTTCTTACGTTTCCTCATTTCATTGCCTGTATCCGCTTATATCTTCAATTTTTTTTTCTCAGGTACATTTTCACAAACGAATATCTGTCTCTTTCCTCAGTTGGTAGTGCAGCCCACCATAAAACAGCTTCAAGAAATTTTCAGTTGTTTCCAGGCAGATAAAAGTGACGCTAAGGACCATTCACACAGCCGTAAATAAGAGCCATGAATTATTGTTTTCTCACCATGTAAGCAGGTCTTGTACATACTTTATACCTAAGGAGACATGGGTTATGAAAGTGATTCAATATCAGGGGAGACAGCATCAGTCTGAATATTATGGGTGTCCAAGAATGTCTGTTTTTTTTAACCCTCTTTGGATCACAAGAGAGAGAAAAGTGAGACTGACCTGACATGAAAAGATCAAATGTGTCATAAAGGTCAACTAATAAGTGTTTGAAATGTTATTTCCAGCAGTGTACACAGGTATCAAATGTACACTTTCCCCCCCTGTCTCTGCCTCTGTATGTTTTCTGCTTACTGTAGCACCATGAAAAGCAGCTCAGCAGCAGTTCAACCCAGACAGAGGTTTGAAAAAAAAGAAAAAGTGCAGACATTTACGTGTAAAAAGGGAGCAATCAAAGGCACCCACCCACTCACAAACACACCCACTCTCGGTCTGCTGTCAGTAGAGAAAAGAGCACGCTCGAGTGATTCAATCAGGATTTTTTTCCTCTAGTCCAGGTTACAGTGAGGTTCAAATACGCAATTATATTATTCAAAAGGGGTTTACCGGTTTGAGAAGGGGTGAGAGCGAGGTAGGGGGGAGGGGTGGCTTTTCTTTAAAGGTAAGGGGTGAATCAATGGGATCAATAAAGCAGGGTTCCTCTGTCTTTCATCAGCGCTCCTCTCTCTCTCTCTCACACACACACACAGACATCACGGTGTTGCTAAACGCGTCTCTAACTGCAAACGAGATCAGCAGAAAACAGAGAGCACACTCTGTTTTTCAGCATGTGATTCACTGTCATGTGGCTTTGTCACGACTTGTCCTGCTCCTTTCTTTAAACCAAAACCTTTTGAAATAAAAGCCACATAATCGTCATGTTTTCATAAACAGCACAACCATCATTATGTCATCATCTGTGAGCCACAAAGAAGTATCTCTAATAAACCTTCACCAAGATTTTCCAGATATTCCATGAATATTCACTACAGTCACATTATAAGAAATGTCTTTTAAAACACCTTTGACAGGACAAAAACACTAAAGACACTAATCTGAGAGATGATGTCAAATATGGTGACAACCCCAAACTTCTTAGTGTCAAATACACTCAAGTTTTGGTCGAAGTCTGAATGGTACCTTCCATCCTCGCTTCGCTTGTCTGTGGACATGTGCACACTGTAGAAGAGGTTAGCTACATCAACTATAAAGCAACTCCAATGCAATTATTAATGGTCTGTCTTTTGACTCATTTCAATACGAAGACAAAGACTGGTAATCTGGCAGAAGATGTTGTCTTTCTGCACTTGCTCTACCAACACTTCCCAAGTTAGACATCGGAAATGATTACAATGAGCATTCCTGTAGTAAGAGGTCGTCATTAGATATCTTGACCAGGGGAGGGACTGGGAAGGGTGGGAAATAACCAAGGAGAAACCTCTGACTGATGCAGAAGTGCTAAAAACTGCAACAACTCAGCCAAAAAAAGCCCAGTTTCTGAGATAACATGTTTAAAGCCTGGTTCGAGGAAGCTAAAGTCCAGCCCCTGGCAGGTCGACTGAAAAACAGGTTGTGACAAAACAGTGGGTGTCTTTACCAATGCAACTTCCATTTAAGCAGTCTATGGGTATGAACCCAAGGGGGGGTATTGGAGGGCTTGGGAATGGAAAGGCTAGACAGGGTTCTTTGTAAAACTGGTGGTATGTTTGATGACTGTGTCACAAACTGCAGTGAGACCAGTTGAAGATACACGGGGCTAACTGGGCAAAGGGCTGAATTAAGTATCTTTCAGCTTTGAGAAGAATGTGGACACACAAAATTTGACTTTCTGTCTGAGTCTTTCTGTGTATGCAGATGAACAAGTTATAAAAAAAGATGAAAACAGCACATAGTCGACCAAGTTGGAACCACCACCTGGAGCTTATGTGGCTGTCAGCTTCAGTCAGACTGGTTATCTACAGCTAATAAAGTCCATTATGACATAAAATTAGGGACCTGGTTCAAAAATCACCAATACATTTTACGCACAGTCTAAAAAACAGAAAAAAAAACACAACACAACACAACCAGCTGTTGACACCAACAACTGACCCCGAGGTCGAGTCTGACAATATGGCAGCTGAGAGTCATTACTCCACCTTAAAGCCTTTTCTATTCACCTGAATAGGGTTGAGTGGAGTGCCGGGCATTGAGAGCTAGTAACACTCAGAGAAAACACATCAATGTATTAAACAGAGGTTTCAAGAGTCAAGGACTGCATTACGTCAATAGAAACATCAAGATGATGTTTTATTGAAGCAGCAGTTTCAAGTGATTCCACAGAAACGGAGAGGACAAACAAGGCAGAGAGGACCAGGGAGGAGAAATGGAAATTAAAAAGCACGACAAAGGAAAGAGAGGAGTGAGTGAAAGAGTGAGGACCATGAATGAAGAAATGAAGAGAGTAAAACAAACTTAGAGTAAGATTTAAAAAAAAAACAGGGGATGACAAGAGAAGTACAAAGGAAGAAAGAAAGGAAGGACACCAGAGGTTATAGAAAAATCAAAGATTGATTGGGAGGAGCTAAGTTTAATTATAAGAATATTTTATCAAATGTAGTTATCATCACCATCTCTTGCATAAACTCCAGTTTGTGACAAAAATGACTCTTAAGGTTTCTGTCTATGTTCTATTCAGTAAATTAAGCAAATATTACAAGTTTCTACGAATACGTCAAAAAAATTATGCCGAGCCTCTCAAAATTGGTGTACTATATGTACCTCAATCCTCTATATGAAGAGCAAGTCTACACCCCATAACTTTGGAAAACACAACCTCAAAATCAAACACTAAGGTGATGATACCCTGATGTACATTTTATAATTCAAGCTGACTCACGGATTGACTTTTCAGAATATGAATCTTAGATCCTGCTCCTTTCTGCAGCTAAGCAAAGATAAAATTACATGTATCATTAGAGTAAGTCTAAAAAGAGTTGATACATGTACAAGGTAATTAACAGGTAATTACCTAGTAACAAAATGAAATTATCTGGTAATTACATGATAACTACTAAGTCAATACTGTCTAGTTTTTCTTTTTTCTGTGCAGCTCCATTTTCAAAAGCTATTTGGGGTTCTTATTTTCTACGATTGTCACTTGATACAGCCTATGGGCGTGCAAAGATTGCGTAGCGATACGCTGTTTGAGCCGAGCATCATCACAGCGACTCACCCGCCGAATGTGTACAATGCAACTGCGCAAGTTGTGGTTCCAGGAAGCAGAGAAAATCCTGGAAATACCAGAGTAATTCGGCTTCAAATTTGTATGATGATGGAAGGTTACCTACCTGGTAGCTAGACAGTATTGACTTAGTAGTTATCATGTAATTACCAGATAACTTCATGTTGTTACTAGGTAATTACCTGATAATTACCTGGTAATAAGTGTACTGTAAAAGAAAGGGTTACCACAATTTCTAACATTTTCTTGCAGTTTTATTACAATGCAAAAAAACTGCTTAGAAAAAAAAGCTGTGTTAAAAGTTTTATGAGTAGTTTCCACAATAATACATTTATCTAACTCCATACTTAATTATACCGATTACAATTCTTGACCAGTTTATCATTTGCTTCTTTCTACATCATGCTTTGCATTTTATTCATAGTGTTTATTAAATGTAAAAGTTAAAAGAGAGGAAGGGAGTGAGCCAGCAGGCTCTGGTTTCATTTTACAGACAGAGAGGGAGAGAGGAGAGAGGAGAAAGAAGAGCTCAGCAGAGTCATTAGAGACTGTTTTCATCCTCACCACAAAGATAGATCACAGCTTGGCAGCTTTACCGTGACAGCCTCAGTCTCCTCTCTGTCATGCCTCTGTCCTGTTGCTGATGGACACCATTTTCCACAACGCGATGGATACAAAAATAAAAGCACTCCATTAGAGGCTGTGAAATCTTTATAAAACCATTAAATGCACCATGTGGCCTGAAATCGGAAGGTATTCTCATTTAAAAATACATTTTCAACATTTGGTAGTTTGATGGGCTTGACTAATGGAATCCACCGAGAGAGAGAACATCTAGTGCCAGAGATAACCCACTCTACCCACAGATCGCTTCTGCAGGTGGACAGAGATGAACTTTGATTGTCTGAAACCATCAACTTACAGCAAAAGTTTTTAAGAACAGAAAGTTTAAAGAGCAGAAGCTACACAAACAAAGCTAGACAACAAAGTAAAGGCAAATGTATGCAGCTGAGTAGAAAGTAGTCTATTTAATATAAGAAATCATAATTTCAGAAAGCCTCAACTCAGACATCAACACATCAAGAGTTAGCCTTTTAAACAAAATCTCAAATTAGTTTCATAATAAATAAAGAGTTGAATAGCGTTTGCGTGTGCAGGGCTCAGTGTTTGCATTTACCAGCCATACACAGTGCATGCATGTGTAATCTGACACCAGACACACAGTTAGATGTCTTCTTACAAAATGCAGATACTTCACTGTCTAAAAAAAGAGGGACTTGGGACTCCAATAACAAAGTGGTCTAGGTGGGTCATTCCCCTCTCTCTCCCTTGTTTCCTACTTCATTCACTGTTGTCTATCAGTCAATAAAGGCCAAAATAGACTTGAAATAAAAAAAAAAAAAGAAGACAAAATGTTCTTTTTTTCTGTTTGAACTTTATCTTGCAAAATCTCCTGCTGGGCATTAACAGCTCGATGGTGGATATGCTGTTTGTTTAGGGTCCTTGCATCAAAAACAACACTCGCTCTGCAAATATTTTCTCCCTCCCAAATTTCGATCGAGCCGACAAGTCCAGAGTGACCAAGTGTCCTGCTTTTTGTCACAAATAGAGATGACATCTGCTCTTGATTGGCTCTTGTTCTTTTTCAAAGTGTAGGACTATTGCATCCCTAAAACCTGAAAGAGGAAGTCTTCACCGATACAGAGTGGTGTGTTTTGATAACTCAGACTGTAGCAAAGATGATGTTGATACTGAGTCTATACAAAAATTGAATCATAAATTTTAATTTCTCGTGATCAGATAAACATTATATTGGCATCTACAAGACCACTTAGCTTGGTGGTAACTTGTCTCATATTATCCCATATTTACAAACTCCTTGGGCTCTATTTTCGTTCCTCGCCGGCGGCGTGGCATAAGTCAGGTCAGCTGCGCGAACAAGCACATTTTGGTATTTTGGTGAGCGGTGCAGCCTGGCGTAAGTATCCCCCCTCCCTAACTCAGCTCCTCCCAGCGTCATAAGTCGTAGAGAGGGCGTGGAGTTTAACACAGCCAAGACCTGTTTTCACCGATCAGATCAGCTCCTCTGCTCTCCTTTAGATCCGGCGAGGCGTAGTACAATTTTCATGAAGTAGTCAAAGCGATCAAGAGATGGCTGAAGACAACAATGCCACATGATGGCAACATAAGGCAGCCCCTCAACAAGTGTCGCTGTAAGCGCTACGGAGGGCGTCCTCCACACTGTCTCATATAAGCACAGAGGGATTTGTTGTGTGTAAGGTTGGACCCACTGGTAAGACAAACATCCTTTTCCACAAATAAAGACAATCACATGAAGTTGCATATATTTAAACCTAACGTGACAAAGGTGGGTTGTGCGCACAGATCACAACACAAACTCATCGGTGACGTATGCGCACTACGCCGACGGTCTACCAAAATACCACTAGACCAGCTGCACTCCGCCTGTGCTGAAAGCTGACCAGGTTTGAATCAGCGAGCTTTCAGCGCACTTTCCACGCCGCCGGCAAGCACGAAAATGTCACTGCCTCAGCTGATTCTGTCGACACCTCCCCCTACCGCGCCACCACGCCCAGCTTGGCGGACCTCGGTGCACCTCAGTCCATGTAAATACCAAACTGGCTGTGCACCGGGCTCTGCCAGATGAAAATACCACTGCGCGGGGTGCGCCAACCTCCACCGCACCACCGGCAGGCATGAAAATAGAGCCCCTTGTCTCATATTTGGCTTGTTGGGACCTGCTCAACCTGGGTCAGTTTAGAACCATGGTTAGGGTGGGCTAAGACACCAGCCTCATGCAGAAATATGAAGTTAAATACTAAAGTATGGTATCATGTGTCATGAAAATCCCTGCTGTTGGCTGTCGCCTGAGGTAGAAACTCCTGTCAGATGGCTAATGTGCTTAAAGACCACCGACTAATACTGTTATAAATCAACAGTCATGAAACTCCTGCTGTCGAAGTCCCTCCAATGAAGTAGGCTAGCAAGTAACATCATCTTAAAAAAGTTATGTGCAGACGTTGACATCATGAATGATCCTGATAGCTTTAGCATGTTAAACATCTGCTGTACAGGTTTAATAAACACAGACCCTTACACGGTTATTGTTATGACACAAAGTACCCACGTCTGATGAAATTTCAGGTGTTTACCACCTTGTCAAATGTGTTTTATCTGATACAGCTCAACAGGATTATTTAAACAGAGCAATGCAAAGCCATCAGCGTCTGTCGGCTATCAATAAGTCCCACATTAAAACTCAAACTAAACAATAAACCGATCTTCACAGCATCGATCCCTGAGACTAATAAAAGATAGCAACACATTTATAGCTGTCTATGCGTCCTCTGCTAACAAGAGTGTTTCCTCTATTGAATATTTTCCACTTTCAGCCTTTTCACAAGCTCAGACTTCTGCCAGGCCAGACATAGACAGAGCTAAAAGAGGGAGACTAAGATGAAATGGTAGATATTGAGAGGTACAGACACAACACAACAGAGAGAGAGAGATTAAAAGAAGGGAGGGAGCAGAGAGTTTGGGATCAATAAAGCTGAATATAGAGCCGTTTATTTCTGTCAGGAGTCTACAGAGCGAGACAGACAGGCTTCATTCTGTGAGAAAAAAAAGATTTATAGCACAAAAGGCTGCAATCAGCTGAAGAGCTCTTTCTCCACTTACTATTCCTCTGTCTCAATTCTTTCTTTGTGAGATCTTTTATTGCTGTCTTGCTTTTTCTTTTGTCTTCCATCACCATCTTTCTTTTCCTCTCCGCCCTCTCTCATCTTTCTCCTGAATCATTTTTCTTTTTCAGTTTGTCTTTTGTTCTTTTTTTTTTTTGTCTCATCTGCCATTTATCTTTCCACTTCTCCTCCTTCTTTTTGTCTCAAACTTTCTCCTGTGTGGTTTTTCTTTATTCACTTCCTCTCTAACTCTTTCTCTATGTCGCTTCCTTCCCATCTCCTTGCCTCTGTCTTGTCTCCTTCCTCTCCTTCATCTTCCTGCCCCTCCTACCTTTCTGTCTTTCACTCTTTCTCCTTCCTTCACATCTCCGCCTCTTCCTTCTCTCTCTGTATCTTTTTTTTATTGCACCATTACCACTTAAGCCTTGGTATCCATTACACAGAGGGCATGTAAGTGCAGGGTAAGTAGTAAAGTCGCCCTTCAACATACACTTCACTGCTTGTGTGTGGCGCCACGTTTGGAGGCTTCGACACTCCGTCATGGGCCGGCAGGACTGAGACATGATTTGATTGAATCATAAATAAGCTGGGACAATCTTAATGTGTGTGATGTCAACGTGATGTCAGAGGTGACTTTTCCCACCAAAATAGACAACACAGCCATCACAGCCGTCTCTTAATACTGCTACAGGCTTTAAACTGTAAGTGAGTATTGAGTCCACTGCTGCAGACAACTTATTCAAGAGCAGTGATGTGATTCACTGTATGGAGTGCTGGTCAGTAGGTCCAATCTTCTCTGCAAAGGTTCATGAAAAAAATAACTCAAGGTTTAAACTACATTATTACAGCTCTAACTACTTTAAGGAGAACCAAAAGTGGCGGGAAACTTGACCAAGTGTAGCAGATGTTATCTTTGAGAAGTCTTTCTCATGAAATTCATCTCAGTCTGTTTACACGCACGGTTAAGCTGGTTTGGTGATTTTAACTGGACTACTGTTCTAGTCCCTGTTTATGAGCATCGAGCAAGAAACGATCAATTGACAGAAGTAAGTCTGACTCTGATACAACAGGTGACGACATTCCCCATTTCAGCTTATTACTGGGTCATCTCCCAGTTGACCTGTTAAAGGGATATGATCATTTCTTCATGGAAATGCGATCAGACCGAGACGCTAAGGCAGAAGAAGATTATTACTTCAAGGAAATGATAAAGTAATGATCATAAATGTTCTTCCTTGAGCTGCGTCACCCCGCAGCAGTCCATAATGGACTGGCCTGATGTCTCACTACAAACAAGCGGCTGCTGGAAGAGAGTAGGCGAGTTGTGTTTGGTCTCTTTGCTAAAGAAATTAGGCAAAGTTAAAAAGATGTTTGGTGGCTAGGACTCTATATGTACTGTTGATGAAGTTAGGTGCTGTTCTGAACATTATCTGTGGCTATTATCCGCTGTGTATTGCTATCGTGCTGTTGTTACTAAAGTTGGTAGAACTAGAGAAGCAAGCGGTCGGCAACATTCAACTCTTGAGGGGGAGTCTAACTCGGTGTTACGGTGTGTTTGACCCTAAATTAATTTTACGCCGGACTATCCCTTTAAGAACCATAACAATCGACAAAATGCATTAGCAAGTGGCTCGCTGGGTGTACATCAAACAATCAAAACACTTTTTTTACATTCTTTCTTTATCTGTCAAGGTTTTCTTTACTACCCAGCTTCATACCAACCCATTTACACCCTCGAAATTGCGAGCCAAAGCCTGGCATGTAAACTGTTGAGCATGCACAGAATGCTGAGGACAGTTTCAGTCAGAAAGAAGAGTATACATGACGGAGAAAAACAATCCCCATCTGTTCAACCATAAGAAGTTCAACTCAGAATGATTTTAGTTGGACTAACATGTTTACAGGTAAATTAAAACTCCAGCTATTACAATGAATCAGTTTTTTGAATGACTTGTTATCTTCGTACAGAGTGAAATACAGAATCCAACTGGTGGTCATCTTATGACAACCAAGCCTGATTCCATCACTATAAACAGATATCTGTAGACATGTGCAGCTAACAATCTAATCCTTAGCCATCTCCCAAAAAATAATGACAATGCACAGGAAAGGAAGTCTTTACTGGGACTCTGTCAAGTCCTTAAAATCTAGCTCTCTGGTGTGCCAACAGAAGTTAACAGATGGGTCATGACGAAATGACAAAAGTCCAGGCTTGGGCCATAGGAAGTAAATGAACAATACAAAACCAGCAAGTTGTTTACCTGCCAATATACCTTCAATTAAACTTCATTGGACAATTATGCAGGACAAACCATTTTCATTTGACTTTACAGGAGCTATCATTGTGCCCAGTATCTTGTTCATGATGTGCATTCAGAAAAAATTGGGGAAAAAACAAGTGGTCAACAGCAAAACTCAAAGAGCCAACCAACAGGTAGACCATTTTGATGCAGGACCATTAAGATGGAGTTCAAGCCCAATAACTCATTCTAGCTACAAGAGCATGAGCCTTCTTTGAACTCTATCTTCAAAAAATAACCATAAGTTCATCTGAATGAATATATTTGAAGTTTAGCTTTTAAGCTTTGGGTCAAAGATTCTACTTTGTACCATGTTTGGAGATCCTTATATGCCGACGATGAAGTGTGTTTCATTGATAATTCCTAGCTTTACTTGTTTACGGTGCTATTGTCCCTCACAAACTTATACAGGCCATATGATCATGAAAAAACAAGGCCAATGAGTCATAAAAAGCAACTTTACCATCACATGTGAACAAAAAGGCTACAACTAAGTATGAGAAATCAACTCTGAGGGAAATTTGTGTAAAAACAAACACACTGAGCACGGCAGACACAGCTAATGCAGTGTTTCTTAGCAACAAATTCACACAGAGAGAGATGAACGTGCCACTGTAGGAGTCAGCACTATACAGCAATTTTGTGTGTGTCTGTGCATGTGTGTGTGTGTGTCCATGCTTAATGCACTATGATGCTTCCCTCCATCTGTTTTGTGATGATAACCGGAAATGGAAGAACAGACTGAAGTCTCCCTCTGTCTCTGCTCTCTGCTCAAACACAACTCATCTGAGAGCATGAATGAATCTGTGAGAGTATGTCTCCTTTAACAATTCATCAGCTGAGTGATACAAAAGCACTCATGTTTATTTTCATGCTGAGTATTTTGGTTCCTCCCAGTCAGTCTTTCTCTCCTCTGGATAATTGGTCGCAGATAAAGATGAACAACTTGCCTCCAACACCTCCTGTAATTCAAAAGTGAAGCCAAAACCCTCTTCTCTGAGTACTCTGACATGTTGCGCTATTGGTGTTTGTAGAGCCTTCAGAGGTGGTCAATCTGGTATATTTGTGTCTCGCTGTTGCTTGTTAACAGAGCTGTCAATCACAGTGTTGCACATCATTTTTATAGTATTGAGTAACTTATTAAACTAAAGCTGTGTGAAAAACGAACACTCAGAATCAGCACGAAAAGAATAGACTAAAACTGTGTGGGTGCAACATACCTCATTTCAGCTTGATACTATTGGGTTGTCTCCTGGTTGAACTATTACCTATCGAAACAATCAACCAAATGTGGAAGTACGCACACCGGAGTATGCGCATGACGCAAAGGTCAGTTTTAAATGTGATCAAAGAGTATACATGACAGAGGAAATCTATTCCCATTGGCATTATCGAGGTTCTGGAGTGTTGACGTGATTCTTAAAAGTCCAGCTTCAGCGGGACTAAAGCAATGAAAGGACTTTTTTGAACATGTAAATGCACAGTTTTTTAGAGGACATAAACATTCCTCAATGGCAACCACACTGTAGGAGCTGCCTGCAGTGTCTGCAGATCTTATCCGGTTAATATTTCTGATTGCCTGTTTGAGCAGAAAAAATTGCCAATGCTGATTCTTTCAAGATACCAAAAATTAGCCTGATTAATCAGCCCAACCATGCTCTTGGTCTGTCTCTATAAAAAAACACTCCTTACATGGGGGTGTTCACTTCTGTTTCCACGTATTGATAGTAGACTTTAAAGGTAAGTACTGAAAGACAAATTAAATACATGTAACTGGTTCTAGTTTATCCTTAGGATGTTTAATGAATGAGAAGGTAGCCTGTAGATAAAATTATTCCATAATATTGTTCAAAAACTAGCTGTCTTTATTGAATTGAATAAATGGCTCTGTAGGATATTTGTGTTTATCCTGCTATTTATGTCAGATTAAATAAATGCTGAAATCTTTCCATGACTATCTGCACTCAGAAACAGAGAAGGAGAGAGAAGAGTGTGTAACCGCTGAATCAATGTGTGTGTGTGTGTGTGTGTGTGTGTGTGTGTGTGTGTGTGTGTGTGTGTGTGTGTGTGTGTGTGTCTGAAGAGAGGGATGGTTTATCAGTGAATAATCTGTACATCCACACGGTCAGCGGTGACATCACCGGACAAAGGTCCCTCTCTCTCTCTCCCTCTCTCTCTGTCTCTCTTTTACACACACACTCATGCACACGCTGTAATGTATCGCCACTTGTTTACCAGGAGAAAACGGCTGACCAATCACAGCCTGGGTTGGCCCAGTGATGTCATGGAGCTGATGGGGAAATGGCCTCTGAGGAGTTTGTGTCATCCACCTCTCCCTATGTGTCCTTTCTTCGGTATTTACCCTTTATTTGTCTGTCTGGGATTTTTTTTTTCTACACTTTTATATTGAAATACTAAAGAAAAACAAAAACCATACTTACACCAGTCGTTATTTGAGCTTGAATACATGTGGATGTTTCTTAACGACAGATTTAGACAGAATAACATTTTCTACAAAGACTGAACTGTATTTGGCAGGCACATCTATGTAAGTGATCAATACACAAACTTTAATTACAAACTCTTTGTTGTGGTAATATAAGAAAATCACTGTTGTCACTCCATGTGGAGGACAACATCAGCAGAGCCAGCAATGCCCACAGGGGGGCGCTGAAATAGACACAAACCAAGAGTTCCTCACTGTAGCTTTAATACAATACCGATACAGACTTTTTTGCAGTTTTACCAGACTGATGCTGAAACCTCTTAAACAGGAATACAATAAAATATATTTATCAAGAGGTCTATTCAGAAAGTCCCATGAAATTATATTGTTTAGAAAGAGGTACGAAAGATAGCTGACTTTGAAGAAGAAATGCTTTGTTTCAATAAAACTGAAGAAAATAAATCATTATGATATTAAAACTAATGAGATAAAATTTGTTAATAATAACTACACTGGCAGCAACAACACAAGCCTGTTTGTACTTCCATCAACTAAAGACACAGCATGCAGAAATGGGAGTATTCAGCGGTGTGTAGAGATTCTAGACTGAAATGCTCCCTTGCTCACCTCTCCTGTGAATACAACAACAGTTACCTCCAATAACAAAAAGCTTCTGTGGTGCATCACAGTACGACCCATCATTTTAAGTTTTCATTGTCAATATCTATCAATACTAATTCTTACAAATGATGCTGTGCACGGTGCATTTTCCATAGATACTCATTAAATACAAAAACTTGTATATTTTTGGCTTGGCCATTCTGGGCTACCGTAGAAACATGACGGTGGAAAATAAGCCATCCGTGTGGAAGCAGACCTGCTATTTCAGTAAATACAAAAGGCTCATTTGTTAACAAAAAGATAGTAATTTGTATGAATATTAAAATTATGTTCTGTTGTGACTGACTTAAACTTTGAAGTTTCAGTTTCCTTTCATAGAGAGAAGCAGAATTTTCCTTTTTCTTAAAAAATAAAAGAATAAAATGCGTTAAAAAAAAGTAAATGAAGTTTGAAGTCAGAAGCAAAGGTTTGTAGCTAAAGCAGAAAATGTTCAGGGAAAACATTTACTGACCTTTGACCTACTGAATGTTGACATTAAGGTTACGTCAGAGAGATGCTTTGTGTAGAAATCCCACTCAAACACACAGACAGACACACACCGATGGACTAATAGATGATGAGTTAACCAGCCTCTCAGTACCTTCTCTTATCAGCTTTGTTTTTTTGGCAGCCTGAAGCCGCTCAGTCTCACAGCTCCAGCGGAGAGCAAACACAGCCGGGCAGATAATATTCCCTGATCAATAGATTGTATTGTAATCTGTGATTGATCAAAAGGAGGTTGGGCAGCTATAAACGGACATCCTGGCAAACCGCTCACCGCCGTGTTTGTCTCTGAACGATCAGCGGCAAGCGATACCAGTTGATCAGATTTCCTGTTGCGAAAGATGAAAAGCAGCTCAGAGATAGACGACTGACAAGATAGACAGAAGACAGGCTTCATTCACTTCAATTAATCGAACAGAATTTGGACTTTTCAAAAATTTGAATCATAAACATCTTCCGGCTGATCTTTTCAGTTTGCCCATTTTTCTGGCACATTTCTGGTTAATTTGTGTCTCCTGTCTTTGATTTTTCCCTGAAATGCGTCTGCCTCCTTTGTTCTGCTAAACCTGCCTACTTTAGAGGCCATTAAATCTACAATTGGATCCCATCCATCCAATATGAAACATAACCCAATTACAGACAGATTCAGCTTGATTGATCCTGTTATGTGGCACAATCAAATCGAAGAGGATCCCTTCAAATCCGTCTGTCTCATTCTCATCAAGCTGTCCGCTTTTAATGCTTTTAGCAGCAAATCTGCAGCAGGGAAAATACCAACATTTGACCCTCAAACTGAGCTTTCTGTTTGCTTTGGGTTTAATCAGCACATACAGTACCAGTGATAAGACAAAAGGTCAGCCCAAGAATACAAACTGTGCAGGTGAGTAAAGAAACTGTCATGCTTACGGGGAAAAGGACAGACAATTTTCAGGTGGGACTTTCGGGTCACAAGGGTTCAGAGAAGCAGATGAACACATCATCACAGCCTGTAAAACGTCTAAGTACAGTGGCTCTTGAAACTCAAAGTCCTCCAACACGAGCTAAAAAGTTCAACAACAAAAAACAAGATAAAAAATACTTTAATATGAACCACACATCTGTATAAATAGGACAACATATCTACAGCATAACAAAAGAAAAAGTGAGTGAAACCTCCTAAAACTGAGAGGTAGGTGATGGTTTTGATCCAAAAAGCAAAAAGATAAACAGTCAGAAACACAGAAACATCATCTGGCAACATCTAGATACTTTGAATCACACTAGTAGAGAAGCAAGGAGTAAACGCAGTTAGGTGTTTCATGACAGGTGGCAAGATCATGAATCATTTTAAGAATTAAGTTTGCTGTGACAGAGGAAATTAAATACAGACTGTTTCCCCTGTCTGTAGTACTGTGGTCAATTACACCTGAAATTACACCTTAAACGAAACTACTAGATTCGGTGTAAACAACATAAAACTAGCAAAATTCTGTGTAAAACACACAGGATCTGTGAGTAATGGCTTATTTTCACATTCCACTGTGCAATGTGGAGTTCATTATCCCCATGATAATAAACTCAGTTACCTCTAACTGGAAATTATTCTCATAATATGATATAATATCTCTCTATATATAGTAAATATCATATCATATCTCACATACGGTTTGATAAAAATAAAAATTAAAATAAAAAAGGTTCTTAAATATGGTTCTTATACTCCATCATACAAGGCCCTGGCGTAACTTTAGGTTTTCTCAGTTTTGTAGATATTTCAGTTGCTGGCTTTATGTCAGAGCCATGTTCACCTGTTGCATTACAACCCATTCACTATACATCATCCAGCTTTTGCAAATTAGCAACAAAAGCACTTCACAAAAAGCAAACAGAATCCCAAAATGTACATAAGTGTTTTTGCAAAGAGTCTTATCTCCAGGTCAGTGTACGCAGCTGCTGTAAGGAACCAGAGGAAGACTGACGTGCAATGCATCATGGTATTTGTAGGAATTCTCCATGTGTTAATGTGCAGCTCAGTTTTTCTCAGCAGGCTCTGAGGAGTTTATTACTTTAATGGGCAACATTTATCATCAAGACAGATTAAATGACCCTATCAAAAATGGAGGGAGGCAATCCCTTTCACAGACTCCAGTGTTAAAGATGCTGTATGTACTGTATTGTGAATGTATCGGAGGAGTTCATATCCCTTAAAGACCAAACAGATACCTTTTCATTACTCAGCCATTCATTTGCATTGAAAATTGATTCTTGGAGTGATTATGTTCACATTATTATCTCCATGAGCTGTTCAGACACAGCTTGTTTCTCTCTGTTGGATAATGTCCTCTCTCTCCCCTCTCTCTTTCTGTCTACACTTCCCCCTCCCTTCCCCTCCATCCCCCCATCTCTTCCAGGAACTGGTCTGGATCAGGTTCCTGCAGATCAATGGAGATCTGGGTCCACACCGTTTACGTTATCGTTGCCAGTATTAATGCTCTTTTAATCTGCTCGGGATTACAGCCATTGATCCACATCATCCATCCGCACGCACGGCCGAGCCCAAAACTGCTGCTTCACACTTACAAACACACACACACGCGCACAAACACACACTTAAACACACACACACCTTTGAGACAAACACACAGAGACTGTCAGACAGAGAGAGAGAAAACAACAACAACGTAAGCAGAGACAGCAGCGGGAAGGACAACAAACAGAGCGTGTGTCGACTTCCCTCTTTGTGTGTGTGGGTGTGTGTGACCATCACAGTATTGATTAGCGATAGATACACAACATTTACATACACAGCTACCAGTTCAACCAGCGGACAGACATTTCGAAGACCTTGTAAAAATGTGTATGAGGTTTGGTCCACTGTTTCTGAAGCTGTGGAATCATTTTAAGATTTTCATGTGCAAATTATGAATTAAAAAGCAATATTCTTTCGTATTATAGTTTAACATAATAAAAATAATTGGCATTAACTTTGAGAAAGTTACAGATGTATCAATTGGAGTGGACATCATGTAAATCTTTGGTGCAAGAATTGATTTATTGATTTATTCTAAACATGCAATCAAAGAGTTTGATCTTCTTTCTCCAAATTATAGACTTTCAATTTGTGATGTCCACCAGGGTGTATGAGGGTGTACGCTTTCTGTCTTTGCATTTTAAACCTTATCCTGCATTCAACTAAAAAAGAATGCTACAGAAGAAGTCAAAGGTTTTTGTTGAAGGACTGTCAGTATAACGCAAAAAAGAAAATACGACATAAGAGAGCCTACAAAGGTGTGTATTTTGTGCCATACACTAAATATGAAAATATGTGTGTTACTTGTTTGTCCTTTCTGGGCTACTGTGAAGACATTAAAACGCAAGATGGACTTGTACAAATAAGTATACTTAAAATTTAATTTGATCGCAAGTCTAATCCACTGTCTTGGTTATTTTATTTTAATACTTCAATGTTACATTTAACATCTTTTAGTTGATATTTTCCATTAAAAATAACTCCTTTGGTAATAAAACTATATGTTTTAATGGGATACTATTAAAAACAAAAATAAAACAGAAAAATTAAAAAAAAACCTTCAATGTTTTTAATCATATTTGGATTTTTAAAGTGTTATTTAAAGTGTTTTTTTATACATTGTTGTTTTTTATTTATCCTAATATTTATAACAGTCAGAGTGATAATAATCCTGATTGTGACGGTGGAAATAAAATGTATTCCCTTGTTTGTTTTAGAGGATGTTGCTCAGACACAAGGTCAAACCAGACCTCCTTCGTTTTCACCTGTTTTTTTAACTCTTTGTCTTTGACCATAAACCCTGCTCGCTGCCTGACAGGTTCGTCCCGCCTGTCGCCGTTCATTACGCCTCAGGACAGAGTTATTTCAGCCGTGCTGTGACACCAATACTAATGAACCCGAGGGAGGGAGGGACACAGAGAGGTAGGAAACAAGAGAGAGGAGATAGAGGAAGAGAGAGAATTCAAAAGAAAGAAGACATAAAAAAGAGAAACTAACCAGCAGTGACAGAGAAGAATTAATAGGATTTGGAGATGAGCGCTCAGCTGGCTCAGTCTATTTAAAGGTGCTCTATCTGCTTCATATAAACATCAATGAATTAACACTGTGTGATGTTAGAGACTTATTGTAAACAAATCATCAGCTTTTCTTCTTAAATCCAGACTGTCAGTCCACCTCTGTTCTCGCCCCGCTCTCACCTGAATTACTACGAGTCTCAAATATTGATTAAACAGCAGACTTTAACATGGAGAGCAAATATAACCTGTATCACTGAACAAATCTGAACACACTGTGTCGTGTACAAAATAAGCCCCTTTGACATACATCACCTACAAACGTAATCTGGTTAATAGAATTATGCTTTCTGTCAGGGATTGTAAATCAAAGAAACAGGTGTATTTTTTTTAATATCCAAGTCTATATGCAGTTATAACTGATCAGGTGTGTCTACTTTCAATTTTCCTTGAAAAAGCCCGTCATTTTTTTTCAGAAGGCAGACCACCAAACCCAAAAGTTTCAAGTGGACCAGCTGCAGAAATTTGGGGGCGAATTTCTCACTTTTAAGACCTTAAAAAAGTTTGAACATTTAACAACCGCAGTGGAGATTTCCTGACTGTTGTGCCAGCCTCACACCAAATACCATTCAAGCTTTTTTAATGCAGAAAACAATTTTTTTATGATGCTGAAAAATATTTTTTTTAATTCAGATGCAGGTATTATAACAAAGAGTAAAGCTGAATAATGGGAACTTTGTCAACAGCTAAAGCGAGTGCTGTCTAAAGCAGTTAACAGGTGAGGAAACATCGTCCTAGTCACTCAGAGTAGGGCAACAGTCATGGCTGGATATCCCTGTTAAATCCAACAAGAGATTCAAGTCCTTGAGTTCAACATGAATGGATGCTGGAGAGCTGCTTTTGCCAACTGGAGAAAAGTATGTTACAAGAAGAGCTTCATCATAAGCAGCCCGGCTCAAGAGAAACACAGTTAGGGAGCACCAGGACTGCTGTTACTACAACATGTTGTGTTACAGCAGCCTTACAAACTATCAGGAAGCCAGAGATGGAGAGAGGAGAGCAGGAGGAGGCAGGTGTTTGTATCTGTGTGTGTGTCTAAAAAGCGAAGGGACAGAATGAGCACGACTTCAAAAATACAAGCCCGAATCTAGATGTTACAAATAGGGATGCACTAATCCGATATTTGGATTGGATATCGGCTTTGATATTGAAAAATTAACTGGATCGAATTATCTGATGAATGATGCCGATCCAGCGTTCTGATCCAGTCTTTTTTTCTTTTTTATTAATTTTTCTTTTAATACATGGAAGTCTTACTTCTTTTTGCTGTGTGCTAATGTGCAATTTGTTGTCTGTTAATAAATACTATTAAGTAAATGTATATCTTTGTTAATTTGATACCTTTTTTTTAACAAGGCTAATGTCAAGCCTGATACCTTTACTCACAAGGCAAGGTATACAGTTCATTCGTTCAACAGTAGTGTTGGATTGGTATTGGACTGGGATATCGGCCGATAGCCCAGTTATCGGTATCGGATTGGATCGGGAAAAAATCGGTGCATCTCTAGTTACAAAGGGTGTTACATAAAATACTTTACTACAAGTGAAATCTGTTATTAAATTTAGTAATTATGATCCCCAAAATTAAGCCAAAGGTTATAAAGTGAAAAAGTGATGACTGGTCCCTCTCAGTAGCAGTGCATATGATATTATATCATCCATCATCCGACCAAAAAACATCGGCTAAACCACTTAGCTAAAATATATATTTTTGTTTTTCAAGAAATGAAGAGTTTTTAAGCTTTAAAGAGGTTTTGAATTGTGTAAATGTGTGTGGCACAGATGTCTAATCGTGGATAATCGCTTTTAACTATCGTGATCTCAATATCCCTGGATATAGTCAGCTACAGTGGTGCGATCACTGAACTCCTCAACAACAAGACACACAAAGTCGTTTGTCCCCCGCGCCATCAGGCTGCACAACTCCCGGAGCGGGAGGAAGAGACGGGAGGAGGAGTAGGAGTAGCTGGAGTCAAGCGGGTGTGGGGGGAATATCTCAAAGGCAGAAGTGCTGGAACACTTCTGTCCTCATTGTCGCTGTTTCTGTTGTGGTGTGTTGTTTTACCTGTCCCTGCCTTTGTCCCCAAGTTGGTTCTCCCTCCTGCCATTAGTTTTTCTTTATTTCTTTATTTATTTTTAGATATTTATTCATAATCTGTTTTTATCATATCATATGTGTGTGTGACTGATTCTTGTGAGCAGTTGACCACTCTTGAATTTCCTTCGGGATTAATAAAGTACATCTATCTATCTATCTATCTATCTATCTGTCCTTTTTTATGATTCATCCAATTGATGAGAGGAGTCAAACATCACCTCAGGCTTCCAAAGGCGACCACACCCCCCAAACGTGTAGCACCACAACTAAACACTGTTCTGCCTTTTGTTTTAAATGCACATTAAGAATTACAACATTATAATCTTTCTCAAAAAGCAAAGGATGCTTTGGGCTGAAAGCAGGAAGGATGAATGTGGTCAGCTTTGGCACTTGTGTTGTATCTGCACAAACTGCTGCTCACAGTGATCGCTGTGGATCGCTTTAGTCACAGGATCTTTAATAAAATCACCAGCTGTGATTTTCTCAACAGACCTCATTTACATTTCCTCATCTACGAGGGCGCTCACTAAGAAATAAATAACAGTTTGATAGATTTAATCTAAGAAAGCAGAAACACATCAGTTATCATGTCGTCTCAGGCCTCTCATATCCTATCGCTGCAAGTCTTTACATCAGACAACAAACGGCTTTAGCATTAAGAGAATTCATTGTTGGGAGGAGACAGAGTGATGGAGAGAAATCACTTCTGGCATGTTTATTCTCTTGGAGGAGGGGAAGGCCTCTAAACAACAGGACTGATGGAGTCTGTAATCTGAGAAACGCAGGCTCATAATAATAGTCCTGTGGAGAGGTATTACCTCTAATGCACAGATTTCATTTTACATTTGTTGAATTCTATTAAAAAATCAGATATGCTCCTTTGATTGTGCGATGTTGTGCAGCTCTGAATGATCGCGTCGGTGTGTATTCTCGCCGCTCTCCGTCTCGATGAGCTCACAGTTCAGGTGTCACCTTTGATTTGACCGCTGTAATAAAGCGGCGACAGGACCATTTTCTCCTCTGAACCCGAGCGGCTCAGTGTGCCCCGGCAAACACTTCTACCGCTCCAGCAACAGCAGGGTCCCATAATTAGTGTAGACAGTCTTAACAAAAAATCACTACACTATTCCTCTGATTTTCTTATTGGGGGCTACAGTGAAGGTTGCAGAGTCCAAACACGGCGGGCTGTTTGGATAAAGAATCTGGTGCTCTGCTCTGCTCGAGAAGCATGATGCAGTCGGAGGCAGAAATGATCTGCAAACATTATTCAGGTACAATGACAGATGTAAGTGGGCCTTTATATTCACAGCTGGTAACCATAGATGAGGTCTCGCGCCAGGAAATACAAGTCCAGTAGAAAGCAAAGGCGATGGGAAAGCTACACAATGATTAATTTTACATGCTGCTGTTGAAACAAGCCCTTTTTTATGCATTAGCTTCAAACCAAAAGAATAATTCAAATCTGGGAAAAGACATTTTTTCCTTTGTTTTGTTTCAGTTATTTCATTTTTAAGTCATTAAAATCATTATCATCAAGAAACAAATCTGGACTACAGAGCCCTAACTAGGACTACTGAATACTTTACCTCACTATAATCGACCCAAACTGAAAGATCCTGACAGTTCAAGGTGCAGTAAGTAAATTTTAGCAGAGGATTCATGGTTGAAATAATATAAGCGTGAGAATGTCCACATTAGTGTATGATCACCTGAGTCTAAAATCCTTGTGGTTTTTGTTAGCTGAGAACAACGTATTTGTTTTTGGTGTCAGTCCCTGTTCATGGAGGCTGTCATTGTGTATTGCCATGTTTCTACGGTAGCACACAATGGACAAACTTGTAGAGGCCAAACATATTTTTGTATTTAGGGAGTATCAAAGAGAAAAGCAGCAGTCAGGAAAAGAAGAGGAGTAAAAGAAAAGATGGAAAAAAAACTAACATACGGATGATAGTACTGATCATGTATCACAGGAGCTTCTTAGCAGGGGGAGGGATGAGCAAGGAGGCGTGTCAGTGTAGAATCTGACTGCTAGATGTTGCGTGACATGTTCATTTCTACACACTTTAATTACTTTAATTAATTAACTTTGTTTCGGTCACTGAAGCATAAAAGCAACACAATAAAAAATGTCTCTAGTATGAATATCGTGGTTTTAATGTTGTTGTGTTATACAGATTTAAAAGCTTTCTAAAATTTTGTAAAATATTAACCTAAACCTAAATCCAGCCCTCTGCTGGGATCAGGACAATCCTGATTTTAAGGATTGAGGTTGTCTTAGAAGTTTTGAGAAACACAAATTTAAGGTTTGAGATCAGAAACAAGGATTAGATTACCTGACTTTGTAATCCCTGTTTTGCTTCAGGGTTTGATTCAATCCTGAATTTCAGGGTCAAAGTTTTCCCTAAAGCATTCAGTAACACAGACTACAGATAGGAGGTTGAAAACAAAGATTAGATTTCCTGATTTTCTGATCTTTCTGTTGCTTTCAAACTACCTGTTTTCAGGGTTTGAGCCAATCAGCATTTTTATTTTTGAGGACTGGGCTTTAAACCATAAGTTTACTTCTTACAAATTTACACCATGATGTTGATGTTTTCACATATAATCCAATAAAATCAAAAGTTATTCATGGATGTGTGATATTTGTAGTGTCTAGTGTAGCCTCAAACAGCTGGTAGACTCACTGAGCTCACTTAAACCCAATCATAAACTCAGTACTTTCTTTTTTCTCAACAGCTACGTGCCTTTGCCCGTTTATTCACATGTATTAAAAGAATGATTACAGTCGATAGACAGAAAAGAAAAAAAAGAGCACAAATCTGCCAAAACATCAGCCAAGTATTGATTATTTTAGAGGCTACAAGTCACTATATTGTAGCAGCAGATGCCTCACTTAACTTTACCATCTCTGTCCTTTTCGAATGACCTGTGTTTACATAAATCCACGTGGATGCAGCCTCCCTCGGCCAAGCTGTGATATAAACATGTTTAAGATCATTGCCAAAGACTGTCTACTCTGTATGAGGGCATCTGGACTTCCCACATTTTTAGCTGAAGCAGTAAAAGACGAAACAGACTTTGTCACCTCTCGGTTTTCAGTCTGCAGAACTGCTGTCAACGTGACAGGAAAGAGATCCCCGGATCCATCAAATATTCTCACGCTGACACACAAACAAACATCAGACGTCTGCTCTCAGCAGCCTAAAATCCATTAATTCAGATCAATAACAGCCTGTGAATATGCAGAGAGTCAGAAAAAGAAACCCTGGAAACTGACACAAAATAGAGTATATTCCCACAGTCGGAAACCAAGAGAACAAACACACACCGAACACACGCACACACACAGACAGACACACAGACACACACACAGGGTAACTGCTGGTAATCTGTGTCATAAAGCAGAGTCCAGCTCATAAATAATGCACTGTGTCTGCTTGCAGCAGGATGCGTAAAATGGAAAATATTTAGGTTCAGTCATTCAGATTTTCAGCTCACTTTGACTCTAAGTGGTTTCATTCTGCTCTGTTATATCGAAGACACTGCAGGGCATGTTGGCTGATTGAATATATAATTCTCCTAGTCGATAAAAACCTGACAAGACCAAAACAAACCCATTGATTAAATTGATCTCACTAACAATAACTGTTTGTGTAAAGCCTGTTATTTTTCTGGGCCATAAAGCTCCATTATTGTCCAAAATCTATGAAAAAACATCAGTTAGCGGTGTTCCCTCAACACACTGACAATCATCTGAGCAGCCCAGAGAGCATAATCCTCGTCTGATTCACTTTTCATGCTGAAGGAAGGTTTTTATTTTGTTGACGGCAAATAAAAAGCTTTTAAAAATGACAACAAGGGTCACAAGCTTGCAAACGAAGGAGGAAAAGAAATCAGTGTACCAAAATATTTTAGCAGAGTCGGGATTGGGATGAGACAAAATACTGATTTATTTGAAAATAGTACAAGTCTCCTAAGAGATTTCTGTATCCTATCATATTGTATGGAATTGTGCTGTATCATAACAAACCATATTGCATTGAATTGTTTTGTACTGTTTGATACTGTGTCATAGCATCATAATATACCATCATGTAATGTATCATACAGTACTGGATCATTTGATATCCCCAGGCAGTTATTAACATGACCTGTGAGTTGATACCATATCCTTAAACAACGATAATGTGATCACTTTCCCACTCAGTGAACTCACTTTATTTTCCGAACCAACATTCATCCAAGGATTTTATTTTTAATCTTACAAATCCAGGCCTGAAAAATTAATAATCCCAATGACTTCATTTGGGTGTCACTGAGAGATAAGACACTGTTTCAAAAATCAACAGAAATCCTAATTTTCTCACAGGAGCTTGGAAGTATTTCACTTTTTTTAATTTTTTTTTATCCAAATTATTTATACAGATAATGTCCAAAAGATGGACACATCTCATTGACGGCACAAAAAAAGCAAACCAACAATGTGATGAAACAGGTATGTACCATTAACTTGGCTTCTTCTTCTTCCCTCCTTATAAGAGCTGTACATTTTTGTAGGGGTATCTTTGGATGTTTTTTAAAAAGACTGTTGCTAGTTTTATTTTCTGTTTGTCTGGTTGGATTTGTTTGATTATATACTTACAATAAAACTGGGGCATTTAAATCGCAGGTTGCAGATGAGACAAAGACGGAGGAATTGTTTCAGTAATTGTGGTCTTGACTGAAATGATCAGATTACGTCTCTGATTGAGAGCCTCTATTTGAGATTGAGATTTTAATTGTCATTGAAAAGAGTCACTAAAAGCAGCATGTTGTTTGTTTGATGGGCCACGTAAACAAGATTAGCTGAATTAAGGCGGTCTTCAGTTTTTAATTCCCCCGTTTTTCTGTTCATCTATCCGTACAGTGATTTCGGCGTTGTAGTCTTTTTATCCATAATTCACAAGGAGTCAAAGGCAAGGCAGCATCCTCCAACCAAACAATGGACTCCACCTCTCTCCCTCCACCTCGCTCCCTCTCTCCCTCCCTCCATTTTGACTGGTTAACCCGGCTGCGAGGTGAAGAAGAAGTGAAGTGAGCAGACCGAGGTGGGTCACGCCGAGATTCCCATCAATAATTCATCGGGCCGCTGCTGCCTCGGCTCTTGTGTTCAATTCCCTGGACGATCACATAATACCTCCCCCCAAAAGAGAGGGAGAGAGAGAGAGAGAGTGGGAGAGGCAGGTCCAGCGAGGAGAGATATGGTGAGAGAAAGGAACAGAGTCAAAACGAGGTAGAGGGAGAAATACAGAGAAAAGCCTCCAGACAGGACCTCAGATTGTCAAAGATTACCTTGGCTTCTGTTATAGTGTTTTTCTTTTCAATGTGCACATTATTTCCTTTTTTCTCACTCAAAAAAAAAAATGTTTAAAAATCTAGAAAACATTTTGTCCATGTCCACATGGTTGAAGTAAGAAGACAAAGAATGAGACAGCTAAGTACCAAAAAGAAGTGTGTTTCGACTTCCGTATGCAAAAGCTGAATATGTGATGCCAAAACCTGGCATCTGCTGAAACCAAGCTGCAGTTACTGATGCATTTTAGAGAAGTAAGAAATACTGGTTTGGTTAAGTTTTGAAATGTTATCTTGGCTAGTACTGTAACAGATGCAAAAACTCTCAGTTTATCAAATTCAAATGAATGGTCAGCATGCAAAGGGAGTCAGTTTCAAATTGCATTTAATTCACTAACTGCTCAAACACAGAGTAAAAGAGGTAAGGGTGTCATCTGCATAAGGTATAAGAAAGACAAAAAAGTAGAGCCGTGAAGGGCACAACATCTTTCTTTTTCACAGTTCTTTTCCAATATTTAAAGTAATAATGCTTTTATTCTGAAATTTATCATATCTCAGAATTCTTAATAAGCCAAAACCCCTCAGAGAAAAACTTAAAAACTAAGCTTCATGTGAGCTTTTCGAGGAGTGACACATTTTACAATGATTCAGAAGTTTGTCCTGTACAGTCTTTGTCTCATACAGCTGCAAACCTGTAATCTAAACCTGTTTGTATTTTTGTTTTATTTTGTTAGCCCTTCATTTTTCATTCATCAAATTTGTTAATATTTGTATGAAGATGGCATCACTATTCTTAACCACTCCTTTGTTTTTTAACAAGTTTTTAATTATGATTTCTTTTTGTCACTCTTTGAATATTCACGTGTCTGTTGGGCATCTTCATTTTATTTCACTGCGAGTCTGTATGGGCGTGTATCAAAAATCCTGAATCTTGAATCCCAAGAGCTCAGATGCAAGCGACTGAGCACCCATGGATTTACTTCCAACAGTGGGGTTAAAGCAAAGAGGAGTGCAGAAAAAGAAGAACTCTAAATCAGAGGCACAAAAACACAAAACTCAGCCCATTTACAGCCGGATATCTGCTCTCTGTTGACTGCTTTATATCAGTCATATTCAGCTCTGCAGGAAGTTTCCAGCAGAGTGAAAGAGAATCTAAACAACACTTTAAGGCTGAGCAAATCATCTACCCCCAACGCTCAAAAAATAAAACCTCGAACTCTAATGAAAGCTGATCCGACATTTTTGAAGATGCAGTGTGGAGGATTTAGCATAACAAACAATTGGTTTATACAATTCAAAGGCCTGAGTTCTTTATATCTACACAAGAGCAGACCCTCTTCTAGGCTGCTATCTTGCACCACCATGTTTCTACAGATAAACTTAAAACATACGTGTTTTTGTATTCAGTGAGTATTCATGAGAAAGGAAGAATCAACTGAAACTGAAAACAGAATCAAAAAGAGGGAGGGGAATCATTCATTCAGAACTATGAATGCAGCTGTAATGTAACAGCAGCTCCAAATCCAACCCTATCTCTCATCTCTTTCATTACATCCCCCTACCCCCCCCTGCATGCAGCTTCTTCCTCTCCTCTCTCGGCTCATCTCAGGGTCAGGGGGATATTTGCTCCATCTATTGTCTCAGTGTTGCAGCTATGACCTTTGACCTCAGCTCTATTGGTTGCTAGCAGCGTTGTTGATCTAGAAATTGAAGCTCCCTTTGTATCTACAGACATTTTAAAGTCACTGAGGAGAAGAGAGGGAGCGATGAAATGAACAGCGAAGCTTGGAGATCAATAAATAAAAAACGAAAAGAAAAGAAAGTAACTGTAAGCAAACAAAAAAGGAATTTTACACATAAATAGTTTCCCATTACCCACAATACTCAGTTTGCAGATGAATAGAAAACTTCTTTGCACTTTTTTGTTAGCATGCTAGCAAGCTGATTCTTTAACCATGGTTCATGTTTAGTAAACAAGACAGAAAGTTAACTCCTGTCTCCTGAGCTAGCTTACTGTCTAAATACAGGAAGTAAACCAGCGTAAGCGTTTATCTTGTTTTCCACAAGCTCTACTCACACCGTGTCCTACAAACTTTGCTTAAAATACAATGAGCCGTGTGAGAAAGTAAAAGCCTATCCTGCAGATATAAGCTCATGCAATTTATTATGAGCTTAACCAAATACACCAATGATACTGTGGGTGATAAAATGCAAAATTAAAAAAAAGACTACGGCAGTGCAAAGACCTGCACTAACTTAAGTGTCCCTTTGAGGCTGAATGAAACTCCATCAGAGCCCAGGCTACAATCCATGTCTTGTATGTTTCTAGATAAGTCAAAAGTTACGTTGAGTCAGCATTTTCAACATGGCGATCATCATCTTTGGGCTTCAGTTTAAAACTTGATTAGTGTCGATCAGAACTGGCCCTCTGGGATTAGCTTTCCAGTCTTTCTTGTTTTGTGAAATGGTCTTACTGAGTACTAGATCTGTCTGGACTTGTTTAGTTTAGCAGCACAAATTCACTCAGTCTAGGATCATTGTTTTGTCAGGCACATACAGTTTTGGGCGTTTTATTTTCACGTAAAATTTGTTCAGTTTCCTTCTCAATTGTTTTTTTCCCTCACATTGCAATGAGCAGCATTATAATTTGTTGGTATTACTTTGTGGATGGTCTCTAAATACTCTTGTCCATAGTTAGCTGTGTGGAAAGGACAGATATAAGAAAAATAAGAACTTAATAGCTTGAAATATCTCGATTTAAGATGCATATTTGAACCTTGCATGAAAATGCATTGAGTATTGAGAGGAATCTACTCAGGAGAGAGTTGAGTTTTTTGTAATGTTGACATCATCTAATGAGCTGGCTGTCATTCAGTTAATGGAAATCTTATAGGTTTGAGTAGTTTCCTGCTTGGCGATTAAGTTCATATAAACTGTAGCCGATCATAATTCTTTTTACAGAAAATACTGAAGTTTAAGTACTGGTTTCAAAAACTATTCAGAAAATAGGAGTACATGAAGCTACTCAGTTCGCAGTAACATTACCAGTTAGTTAGCCCTGTAAGATGTACTTTCATGTCTAATGAAGTTAGCATCTGGATTATGTTTCCTGGCCCTTACTCGACCAAACTGACTGTTGAAATATCTGACCTGAAAGGGCTTTAAAGGACTTGGTTAGGTACTGATGAATTATCTCAGTATAAACTTGAATACTTTTATGTATTTCTGTGGAGTAAAACACACAACTCTCCATGGGCAAAGGAGTTGTGCTAGTTTTTTGAGGAGCTAGATTTGTTGTTGTTTACAGGAATAATCTGTTCTGTAACGTTGATTCCATACGTAAAACCTCATATTGATATTTCAAGAAAAACTGAAAGAAAATGTTCAGTCCAAACTGTCCAAACTGAGGATGTTTTTTTAAATAAAATATCAACCCAACATTATGTAAAATGTCATTCATCTAAAAGCCAAAGATCTTTGGTCACACAGTCAAGACTTCAATTTTCTCCCTCTGCCAATTTCCCTAAAAACAAACAGACTTTGTGCGCTTTGAGATTTGGATAAAGTGGATACCAAGTTTTATTTTCCTTTGCACTGCTCAAACCTGAAATAATGTGGGGGCTGTATAATTTAATGTGCTCATGCTGCTGATACTGTCTCAAAAACCTGCAAAAGAAGACAAGATAGCTTCTTTAATTTGTGAATTTTCATGTGTCAGTGTGTACTTTGTTTAATTTTCTTCTCTTGTCCTATAATGTTTACTTGTTACACACTTTGACCCCAGACTGTATGAATTCATGGTGTCATGTAAGCCAGTGTGTGCAGAGAATATAAATGTATGAATGTCATAATAACAGAATAAAAACTTCCAAACAACTTTTTCTACACTTGATACAAAAAACTCTTGATCGCTTTAAATGATCTTCTTTTACGCAGCATGTCAACTTTTAATTTTAGGGTGCTTTAAAGTATTGCATCTTACAAAATATTGAAGAACAAAACAGTCCATTCCTCTAGGTAAGATGGTGAAAAAGTCTTAATTTTTGGCATGATTACCCTTCCATACTCAGACACTGCAATACTTGCGTCTGAAGAAACTGCAAGTACCTAAGGCTTGTTCACTGTGTGAATTTACACTCAAGAAAATGACTCTGAGAAAGATCTGCAGGCAAGACTGTTGTATCATCACAGGCTATTTGAGACTGTCTACCTACATGCAGATTTTCTTGTTTGAAACACAGTAACATGAGGACTAAATTTCAAAGGATGTAATACAGATATTACCAATAGACACTGCAATCTGTTGCAGCCATACTAGAGTCAACACTGCCAGAAACTTCATGAGTCAGATGAAATCATGGCTATGAAATATGACACCATCTGTGAAAACCTCCAATAAAAAACACATTATCATTCTGAAAGTAAAATGGAAATATATTATAGATACCAGAGGATATAACAGAACATAAATCTGATAAATAAGAGTTGATTTCTATGGGGAGAAATGTTTTGTTTTTTTTGTGTAAAATGACCTCATGAGTTAGTAGGTGTGTGAGTGTAAAACAATAGTAATCTGAAATGCCTCTTTAATGCACCAAAACATATAATATTTAATATTTTGCATAAAAATCCCTTAATGACTGATCTAACCTACCTCATGGTTCTTATTCTTTCTTCAGTTTCTCAGCTCTTACCATGTTTGTTTGTTTTTTTCACCTGCACAGTAACGGCATTAACTGTATGATTTTTAAAATTATTATAGGGTTACAGTGTAACTGCGATTATAGCTCTTCTCTGTAATAATCATTTTAAAAACACACCCTACCATGATTGTGGAGGGATTCTTTCAGTCTAGTTAATTCAGCTTCAGTAATCACTTAAATAAAAACATAAAATATAAACATCAAGATGATACTGACTCATTTTCATATTTAGAAGGACAAATTCATATTTCTACAACTTTCAATAATAATATTTGGTTTATCTTATACATACAACCTCACTGCAAAATCTATGTAATAATTACAATTGCTGTCATTATCATCTACTCTTTATTTCTTTGTGTTGTGTTTACTTCTGTTGTACACAGAATTGACATTTCTTACAAATTTCTTCTTGACTTCTTTTGCTTTTTATTTTTGGATAAATGTTCCCCCTTCAGATTAACTCAGTATTTCTGAAATACAAGTGCATTATCCCTTTCATCAGGTAGGGAATTTAATACTCTTTAAAGTTTTCTGTCATTTTTAATATAATTTTTTAGTAAATCTCTTCTAAACCATGAATTGACTTCTTTCTGGGGGGATGTTTGGATCAGAATTTACAGTTTAAAAATATTCTAAAAAAAGAAATAAAATCACACAGTACAAAAATCATAGAAATACAAAAATGTTGTGAAACTGAATATAGAGTACAAGTTTTAGAGTAACTGTTTTAATGAAGCAGAATATATTCACCTATATTAACAGGAAAACACTGTCCAGTGAGAGGGGTGTAAAAGTGTCATAAATTAGGACACTTTTTCAGCATCAAAACCATCAACACTTTTTAAACAAATTACTAGTTAAGATAGTTTTCCCGCCACCAGCCAATCAAAACTAAAGATTTTCACTTTTTAAAGATATTTAAGCTTTCAATTAATCTGAAAACTCCAAATCAAACAGATTTTGTTATTTTTCATGGAAAGAAAAAATAAACTTTAAATTCCAGAGACAGAAATGTCACTACAAACCACTACAGATACTCTTTGATGAAATGACAGTTATTAAGTCAGTCAAAGTGACAACTGCACAAGTCATGTCTAAATGCTACCTCAGATATAATCTTATATACTTTTCCAGATGGATACTTTCTGTCCAGTCATTTATATTATATTTTTGACAAACAGAAACAGTACATCTATTCTCAAATCTGTTATCAATGCAAATAGCCCTTAAAATGGTTTGATTTGTTGAGTTTGTGTCTCCATAAATCTGCAATTTTATTTTACAGTTTCCTCCAAAAATTTCAGGCCAAACTGAGAAATTTTGCACATTAAAGTTTTTGTGAAATATGGAGATGTCAACAACAGAAAGAGTCATTTTTTGAATAAATGTAGTGGAAGCAAAGAAAATAAAAGATAATATAAACGGTTTTCAAAACTGGACACTAACTCAGGTTTAAAATTAGCAAAGTTGCGGTTCATGGTGTTAATCTATAGAGGTTGAAATCTATTCGAGGATTACAACCAATAAACACCAGTCAGTGTGTTGCATTAGTGCATTATAAATTAAAACAGATTAAGCACAAAACATGTAGCTGAAAAAGTCAATTGAGTTTGTCTCCATTTCATGATTTAGGTGTTTGTGTTAATCTACTGAGAAATATAACAACAAAACTGAATACTTTTTTTTTTTTCGCGGATAATTATCATTTTTAGATGTTTAATTTTATGGACAAATTTCATTCCCTTTTTTATTATTATTTTTATTTTTGACAGTACAAGTTATACTCTGTGTTAATTGCTTGAAAAAGCTAATGAATGCAGGTCCAAACTGGTTTTACTGAATTAAATTCATGTTCTCTTTTCAGTAATTCAAACCATTAAAAGGCACTGAATGCAGCACAAATAAACCACTCTAAAATGAGCTAAAAACAGTCTTATCACTGGACACAGCTCTACCTAAAGAGGTGAGTTTTTCTAAACTGAACTGATGTTTTTTAGTGAATTAGACTCTTTCATGACTTGCATTGAAGAAACACAACTTTGCACCTTGTTATGCTATTTTGTCCATAATCCTATCTAATTTTTAGACTTTTAAAATTTTAAAAAAGACTTAAAATTTTAATATGCAAATTAATTTTCAGTACACTGATCACTTACAGAAACTCACATGCAAATGTTTCAATCTTGTGGTTCAAAAGGTAACATGAAACTCAAACATGCACGAGTATCAGACCAGCAGAATCCAAAGTTTCTGACCAAAATAAGCCCCTCTGTCATATAAAAGAGACTGATCTTTTACACTCTTGCCACAGCAGCACTCAGCTCTCTGCTATAATAAAGACCAACATGCCACACTTTCAGCCTGATCCTGACATCCACCTGGTCGGGTCCCTGCTGCTCTCTGGTCCCCCTTACAGACAATAGAGACTGACTGAGGGGACAGAGAGCGGCTTCCTCACTAGGGGGGGCACCAGACCCACCGATGCTGCAGACCTTTATATGTGTGTGTGTGTCACAGTGTGTGTGTGTGTGATCACCTCAGGGTCTTCACCATGAAATACAACCCCTCTGCAGACCCTCTCTGTCTGCTTTCACACACCTCTGCCAGAGGAATACAAGAATACAACAAATCACAGCAGCTGAGAGAGGAATCTACCAAATAAAAGCAGGAAACGTTTCATAACTCTGCTTTAATTTCATCTAAAACAGACAAACTAAAGTGTTTCTAATTGATAAATTATTTCCTGCATTTAAGTGTTGAATTTCCTTTTTTCAAAAACGATTTCAAATGATTTTCAAATTCAAAATGAAGCTTTCTGACAGCACTATTATTCAAAGCATTTTAAAATGAACAGTATTTCTATCTTCTGAAGGCGCAAAAATGGGAAAATAAAATGTAGGTTACAGCAGAGCAGACAGAGAGGTCTGTTTGTTGGAGGGAAATCCCGTGACCTTGTCATTTCGTATCGATCCCTGTTTGTTATTGATCAATAATGGTAATCATAACACCAGTGGTTCTGAAAAAAATTCATTCATCTCCACCGGAGTGCAGACAAGAGGAAACTCCAAAACAAAGCCAGCAAAGGGTTAGGAATTTCCAAATTATGTGAGTTATTTCAGGATTACGCACAGAGACCGAAGAGATAAAAAGAGCTCCACGGCACCACGGTTTGTTTCAGCGCTCTTACCTGCCAGTCTAAGGGCCGACATCCTCTGAAACTCGGGCTCCTGCAGCCACTTCCACATCCTCCTGAAGGTCTCCCGGCCTGACTTAAGTTTACTCCAAGGTTTGGGGTTCCTCAGGAGGTCCGAAAGGGTTCCCTGGGAGCGGCACAGCACCCTCTGGGCGAAGATGGCCTGGGGGATGCTGTACCTCTTCAGCTCCGCCGTGATCCTCTGCGCTACCTCTTTGGTGTTGATTTCCTCCAGCTGCCCCGAGCTGTTCACCCCCTGCGTCCCGGAGGAGGAGGGCGGTCTTTCCCGGGTGGAAGCCAACACTGGCCCGTGGGACGGAGACTGTAGGTGGGGGTGGGAGTGGGGATGGTGGCCCGCCGAGGATACGGCCGGATGCCCGGGGTGGTGCATCCCGTTCAGGTGCGGCATCATCCCGGCCGTGGGGCCAGAGAGGCCTCGGTGCTGGTGGTGGTCCCCTCTGGCCAGCATGGAGGCGGTGTGGTGCGCGTCGAAGTTCAGCATCTTGTCGTGGCCTCCGTGCGTCGTGGTGCCGTAGTTGTGGAGACCCTGCTGGGTGTTGTGTATGGAGCCCAGGCCGTTCCCCAGCACCGGGGACAGACTCTGACCCATCCCGGACATGTGGTCTTTGTGGTAGGGGCTGTAGAGGTTGTTCATGCCCGGCAGCCCCCGCTCGTCCCGCATCAGGGTGAAGCTCCCGCTCACGTTTCCGGAGAGCCGCTGGTGGTGATGGTGGTGGTGAAACTTGTCGGATACGGTGGAGATGGGGGGCAGCGGCTGCAGCGGGGTTAAGGTGGTGTATGTGCCGCTCATCCCCATCCCGGGAGAGGACGTGTCGCAGGGGACGCTCATGGCGTGGTGCAGCGGCAGGGACAGCTCCGGACGGTACTCCCCGCTGCCGTCCAGGATTGTTGCCATGCCGGTCACCATTGCCGAGCGGGAGGACGCGGCGGCGGCGGCCAGGTCCTGATGTATCCGCAGGGTGGACGCTGCCGCCGCCGCCGCTGCCGCTGCCGCCCCATGCCCCCCGGAGGAGCCCCCGCGGCCGTGGTGCGGGCTGTGGCCGCTCATCAGCTCCGCATCAGGGGGCATGGAGCTCACCGCCACCCCGCCATGCAGGCTGCCAATGCCGTCCATTGTCATGTCCGTATTCATGGCGTAAGCGTCCAGGTCCTTGGCCAGGCATCGATAGGCGTTAGTGTAGGCAGTCTTCATTCATCTGTCCTCTCAGTCCATCAGGTCGAGCGGAATTCTCTCTCCTCCTGTCCTCCTTCTTCTCCTCCTTTCTCTCGCCGCTTCCCCCCCTGATGCTCCGGGATGGGTCAGTAGCCGTATCCCCTCTTCTCCTTCACTTCCTCGGTTGTTTCCTCGTCCCCCTGAGGCCTCCCCAGCTCGCGCTCTTTGTGTGTTGTTCCCGGTGTGAGCACATAAAAAGTGTTTTTCTTTTTTTTCCTTTTTTTTTTTTATCTAGATCGTGCGGGCCTGTGCGGTGGCTCCCCCATATCCAGTCCTCTCCTCCTCCTGCGTTACTCTGCTCCTCAGACGGGAGCTGTCCACGGTCCCCTAGCAGACCGCTCAACCTAACCTGCTGCGGGGGGAGGAGGGGAGGCGGCATTCCTGTATGACTGACAGGGCGGAGAGGACCAATCAGAGAGAGTGATAGGATGTAGAGGGTGTGGTGCATGAGATAATTGACCAATTGGCGATTTTGTTGAATACGCTGTTGGAAAAAAACTGCAGTGGGTGGAAGCCAAACCAAAAATCATTATTGTGTAGTATTCCTACAAAATCTTGACGATTTAAGGCTTCAACACAGATCATCTTAGGGATAAAAGTGTGGGTTCCTTCTGTCATATTTGACTCTATCTATTCTCCCTTTATTATTTTAATTATATTAAAGATGCAGTCTTAAAATGTAAAATTATTACCGTTATTATTTAGTACAAACGTAAAAATACTCTCCTTAAATTTGCACATGGTGGTCTTCATCTGTCTTTTTCTCTTGTCAAGATAATCAATCAGGCTAAAAAAGGGAAAAAAAAGTTGAGCTTTTTTATAACTAAAATTAAGTAAAAAGATGTGCACACAATTAAAATGCTCTAAAATGGCACAGTAATTATGAATTCCCAATTTCCCTTACATTTGGCCAGACATCCAAGGAACATGTTTTTTTGTCAAATTCCCAGTCAAATTTTTCTCCACACTTTTTTTTTTTTTTAAATAACTCTTAAAACTTCTAAGATGCACTGTTATAGCTATTTATTCAAAGGAAAATGCACTTATTGCCAAAGATTCAAGTCTTTGTAGTGTTGCAACAGCCAAAGTATGGTGACCCTGAAGGTCAACTACAAAACATTGAAGGAACAAACTATTTAATGTATGCCAAAAACATCTCACTAATGACAAAAATACTTAACGCACCATGTAAACTTTTCACAAAATACAAAAATATTCCATAAAATCATGAAATATTTAAAAAAACAACAAAAATATCATACAGTGGACATTTTTTCCCCTTAAATATTCCAGAAAATGATGAAAAACATCTTTTAACAGATACAAATATGCCAGGATAAACAAGATACAACATTTCAATAAATGCAAAACTATTCATTTAAATTGTAAAATATTTTTAAAAATTCTAAAATATTATGTGGAATACAGTCTTTAATAGATTTAGAAAACTTAAGACAAACTTAACAAAAACATTTCACAAAACGAACAAAAATAAATAATGAACAAAAATTTATTTGACAAAATTTTAGAAAAATAACAAAAGCTTTTCTTCTGATACAAAATATTTTTACCAAATATAAAAATGTTTCAAAAATATTTTATAATACCAATTTTTTTAATAGTTTGATTTACATTTCAATGCAATAGATTTGAATGTTGTAAAATATTTTTCATTTTGTGTGATTTTTGGGGTGTTTCTTTATGTTTCAGGAAATGTTTGTCGAGTCACTGAAATATCAGTATGTCTTGTGTAATGTATTTGGAGTTGGTAGAAGAGTGCTAAAACACTAACAAATTTTTGTGGTAGAAGTCACACCTTGACTGAACAAAAACACCTGATATAAAAGGCGAATAAAACTGAAACTGAAATGGCCAGGTGTTGCAAAGCATGTTGTATCCTCTCATCTGCAGCTATTTCCACTCACCGTCCTGTGTTTGAAGTAGAATAAATGAAAGTGATCTAATCAGAGGGTTTCTTCTGTGAGGATGCTGGTTTGTCTCCTCTGCTGCTTCAGTTGCAAAAACTCAATTTGCCCACAGGGATCATTAAAATTTGATCTCATCTCAGCTCTCATCTCATCACCTGCTGCCTCTGATTGTTCAGATAAAGAAAGGTGACAGGAAATGACACATGATTAACACATGATTAAACCACAGGAACCGCTCACCAGATAGAAGACTACTGAAGCTGAGAAAACTGAGAAAACTGTGCCTGGCTTTCCTTTTAAGAGCTTCCAATGTAACAAAGTTTTTTGTCTCGAGGTTTAATTTTCCAACAAAATACCTAATGAGCACAATCTTTGAAGTATTGCCCAAAATATCTTGAATGAGCGCACGTCAATGCAGTTCAAAGATCTATAAAAACACATGAAACTCTTGAGGACCAGGAATCACAGGTCCAGACTGCTCTTTATAATAACTCCTAAAATACTGATGGTTACAGTTTTTGTTAAAACTGTGTTTTTTCTTTCATTTTTTTGCGGCTGCTGTGAAAAAATGTCATCCTATGAGTTATCAGAAACACAAGTACTAACTTTCTGCAAGATGCATGATCAGATGCAATACTAAATTTCACCAGATACTGAGCTGACCGAAGAGTAAAGGCAACAACTCGAAACACATTTAATGATCAATCAATTAAATTGCCAGATCTAGCTTTGATTGTGGCTTCCTTAACTGTATGTAAACATACTGGTAGAGCTAGATAAGTCAACCATTTAGGGGTTAACAATAACAGTGCTATTGATAGGGCTGCTAATTTTCACTTGCAAGAAACAGGGGACACTCAGGGTGTTGGAAAAAACAGTCCAAAGTTGAACAATTGATTCCTCAAATTGTCTTTGTTTTTAGAGTTTTTTTTGGCAGGAACTATTCAACCACAAGCTAGCCTTGACTTTAACTGGTGAACTCTGTAAGGTAAATTACATTAACATGAACTGTTAACATGATTTAATTGGACTTTGGTTCTTGTCCCAGCTAACCAGCACCGAACCAGCACCAGGAAAGAATAGATTTGTGGACCAAAGGGTGAAAAGGGTGTTCAACTTCACTATGGTAGGGGGCAATATACCCCCTTTGTAGCTGATTACTACTGGACTGTTGAACTATTGTGTCATGTACCAAAACAATCGACAAACATGTCAACAAGTGGTTACTGGGATGTACTTCAAACGATGAAAATACCATCACTTTTACAGCTCTGTATCTTTGGGGATGGCTGCGGTTCAGTTGGTGGGGTCGGTTGTCTTTTAGTCAGAAGGTCGGGGGGTTCGATCTCAGAGCTGTCCACATGCTAGAGTATCATTGGGCTAGACACTTGACCCCACCCACCCCTGCTGGCTGCGCCCAGTGGTGTGTGAGGCACAAACAGACCAAAAAATTCAACCTAGCTTTATCTATATACAATTTTTTTTCAGGATGAGGTGATGGGACAGTAAGGAATTTGAGAAATTTAACAGAGCACGAGAGTAGAGGACAGATATTAAAAACATGCCAACATAGCAAATGTGGAATCATGATGTGTAACTGGACTGAGTTAAAGATGTTAGATTCATGTTCAAGATGAGGACAACAAATGTTGCATTTTTTGTTGTCATGTCCTTTTTCAGAGACTCATCCTCACCCCACACATCCCAAGGGGAATGTCAGAAAATTTAAAGGAAGATGACAAGAAAAAAAAAATTGGGAATTTTCAGGAAAAATATTCAAAGAAAATTCTAGAAATTTTCAGGAGTGCATTTATTAAAACAGATTTAATAGCAGCTAGGTCTTTATTGTGATGTGTGACAGATGTTTGCAGCTGTGTAGTTCACAGTATGGAGTGTAGACTGCTGTGGTGTAAATTTAGCATGCACACACACCCGTGCGTGTGTTTGTGTGTGCATGTGTGTGTGCGTGTATGTTTTGCGGGGTGTGTTGGGACGTTATCGACAGTCTCTGGGTGGAGTGATGAGCGTGGGAGCTGCACTGAAAGAGCATTATGGCCTGTAGCCTGTTCACTTTACAATTCATTACACTCCCAAGGACAAAGGACTGCTAAATAACTGTCTGCCTCTGTCTCTCTTCATATCTCTCTCTCTCGGTTCATATCCCTCTCTCCGTCTCTCTCTCTCGGTTCATATCCCTCTCTCTGTCTCTCTCTCTCGGTTCATATCCCTCTCTCTGTCTCTCTTTCTTTTTATGATCCTTCACACAATAACAACAGTAGAGACAGGAGAGAAAACAATCTCACTCTTATTTTCTATTAAATAACTATTTGCTACTTCATCTCAAACTTATGACTGAAGGCACTCAGGCCCATAACATCACAACATAAGGGTTAAAGTAAATATTCCTATTTTGGAATATTACTTATTATTAAATATTTAATGAATAAGTAGAACATCTGAAATATTTCAGCCAATATTAAAAGTTTATATGTATACATTTATCTATTTTATTGAGAATTCATTAGATTTTTCATTCTCTGTGGATTTCAATGTTTTTTGTTGTTGTTGGTGTTTTTTTTGTGTGTTTTGATTTGGATTCTTTTTTATCACCATGCCTGAATGTTTGTGATATTCATTGTTTGATGTTTTTGTCTGACTGACTGTGATTTTATTTGCTGTTGTAATGCAATTACCCACAAGGGATTAATAAAATATCCATCCTGACATATCCTTAAAGAAAAGCATGCATTGAGGCACAAAGCATGCAAAAAAGTCCTCCTAGAGAAAGCAGCTTTTATTGACACGTTCATTTTGCTCTTCACATTGAATTCAAATGTGTAAAATCATCATCAAACATGCCCCCGTATTTAAAAATGTCTCATAACTTAACCGGGAAGTCCCGTCAGGATCACAAGCCTGTTGTATAAGAAAGACTTGGCAAATGTAGCAACCACACAAAGCCACAAACGTGGTGAAAAATTGATCCAACACATTTTGGGTAAATCAGGAAAGGTGTTTAAATAGACAGCAGTCTTTAGAGCAAAACTGTCACCACATGTGGGATAAGGCTTTCAGTGAGTAACTGTAGCTTTATTTAAAGATTAGTCCACATAGTGAAGCTGTATTACAACCTTATGGAGACGGATATTTTGCACATTTGCAAACTTCTGTGAGGAACTTTTGGTTTATGTTCATTTTGGCGACCCCTGTGAACAAGGCAGGCTCTAAAGTATCATTTAATGTCACTTTGATGCAGATGGTCTTTTTGCATTTGATATCATGAATAAAAAAAAGCACCAACATAAATTTTAGTCTTTTTATATATATATCAAAAAAAGTATTCAGCTCACAGAAGTACGGTTACTTGGCAAGACTTGAAACACTGCTGTTAACTCCACATTTTGTAGTTTTTTCAGAAAAACTTCAGTGTCCCTGAGCCCGGATGAGGATGAGGATGGGGATGAGGATGGGGATGAGGGGCTGTAAAGAGGAGAGAAAGGTGGAGGAGATGAACAGAAAGAGGAGGAGGAGGATGGTTAGTTGGGCAGATGTTGCTTTGTTTAAAGACTGTTGTGTAATTAAGGACAGAAGAACAGAAGCCTGACCCATTTTCTCCTTTTGATCAGCTGTCAGAGAGACAAGCAGGGGGTCTGCTGGGGGGAGACCTGTCTATCGCTCTGTCTATCTGTCTATCTGTCTCTCTGTCTATCTCCATGTTTCCTTTTAAAACTTTTAGCTGTTTTTCTAAAGGATGTCTATGTGTGAGGCAAAGAGAGGATGCAGGAAGGTAGGAAAGAAAAAGAGGGGGGTGAGGATAAGATAAGAAAAATTAAACAGGGAGAGGAGGGGAAGAAAAGTTGAAATAAACAGTTAATGCAGGTAGAGATTGGCTGAAGAGTTGGAGGAGGAGAAAAAGCAGGATGCAAAGATGAGTGCGCAGCAAGGGACGGTAAAGGGGGGAGTTTTTGGAGGCGTGGGGAGGGATAGAGGCTGTAAAGGAGCAGCTGCAAGGGGGTGAGGGGGAGGAGGAAGAGGCGGAGGAGGAAGTGATCGAGTTTGGAGTCAATATGACGGTGTAAACAAAATGCTGATGTCACTTCCAGGCTGTGATTGAAGCTCTATCACTGACAGAATATGCAGAATTAAATAAAATGTCAAGTTTACGAAGAGTGAATGCAACTTTCTGGAAACTTTTTAATGACTTATTTGGGATAAAACTTTTACCAGCCCTTAAAAACTACATTTCCCATAATTCTTTGTAACAAACAGGCTATGAAGGCCTCAAAGTTTCCCAACACTTTTACTGCAGAGTCGGTGTAACTGTCCTCAGTGTTATAACAGGTCAACTGTCCAACGGCTGCAAATACTGAGAGGCTGAGACTCATGACTGACAGAGTGTAAACAAATCAATACACACACACACACACACACACACACACACACACACACACACACACACACACACACACACACACACACACACACACACACACACACACACACACAAGAAAAGCGAGAAAGACATGGAGAATTCCAATGAGAACATGACTCCACTCTTCAGATTTTCTAACACAGTTAACATTTTTATTTTATTGCAAAAACAAACAAGTTTCAAAAACCGAACTGATTCAACTTTGTGAATTTAATGGTCAGTAGATACTGTGGAAATTTTGCAAATGTTTCTTATGTTGGAGAAAGTACTTCATCTACTGGGGACTATTTTTGTTAGCGGATTAATACACAGTTTGCAACTTCAGTGAGGATTTTTAGTCAGTAGGACATGAGAAAAAAAGATGCTGCTATAACAGGGGCCTGCAGATTTATCACACATAGACATAAATGCTGAACAAAACTGGTTAATTAGTATTAACTTGTGGACAGTAATATCTACAGCTACATCTTAAATGTGCAGAGGAAAACAAATAGTTGTATTTATACCTCATATTTAAATACATGATACATACATGATAGTTCTCACAAAACAAAACAAACTCAAACATATTCAAACTAAGGTAAAGACATGAGAAAAATGTGCAAAATGCAGGGAGGATATATATATTTTTAAATTTATTTATTGAATTTTCCTTCGGGATGGATCAACTTCTTATTCTTATTTCTCAGTTTACACATTTATTTATGCATGATCCAATCATATTTTCTTTAGGCTGGTTTTCATGGATCTTTGTGTTTCTGCAGGTTTATTTATAAGATCTTGAAGATTTAGACTCAGATGTTTTAAAGTCTAAGATGGTAATCCTCATGGTTGTTTATAAGCATAAGGCACTTTAAATCTTGAACATTGTAAACTCATCTTTGATTTTAAGCGAAAAAAGAAAACATGTCTATATCAAATAATGTTTTCAGGTGTTTACTTTATTACAGTAAAGAAAAAATAATCCGTTTGTTGAACAGCCTCTCAGCATCCTCGTCTTTATTTGCACATATGATATGTTGTTCTGAAGATGATGCAAGATACACTTGTATTGGTATGCATGATTTCAATTATGTAACAACATATAGTAAAAACATGGCTTAAAAACATGACAATAGCCCTGCACCGTCATGCTTTTTTTAAAATAAGATTTTAAGTTTATTAATCGGTCCAATTATGACATCTTAAAATATTACTTTAACGTTTAAATCTTTCTATTTACACCCCTGGTCAATGGTTCATTTTTAAAAATGGGGATTTTTTCCCCCCTTGGTAACAGTTATTATGGTTGTAGAGACACAAGAGTCAATGTTACAACTCATGAAGGAGATTTAATGAAGAAAAGAGAAGAAGAGAGCAGGGGAGCAGTGGTTGTAAAGTGTGAATAAAGCTGCAGAGCTGGAGGTTTGTCAGGATGCCCCCCTCCACCCTCTCCCTCTCTCTCTCCCTCTCTCTCTCTCTCTCTCTCTCTCTCTCTCTCTTTCTCTCTCTGTCCTGGGCCATCTGCTGTGTTCAGAGCAGCAGTATTGATCTGCAGCTTTGTGCTGGAGACCACATGCTAATCTATAGCGTTAGTGACAAACACCGCTCCGCTTTGCCTCGCATCTGTCCCACTGACTCTCTCTCTCTCTCTCTCTCTCTCTTGAAAACCAGTGTCATCCTCTCTCTCTAAATGACCCAGCACTTTTAGGACGGGGGTCCATCTGTCCGGCTCTTCCTCCTCCTCCTTCTCCTCCTCCTCCTGCAGGGGTTGGTTGTTGGTGAGTCCTGTTCTCTGTGTTCTGGTGTTTCACAGCAGCCATATTTAGAGTCAGATATAAACACAGGCATTCAGAGGTGTGAAAAATGAAAAACATTTAATATTTAAAACATGCAGCAGTAGAAAGATGAACTTGTATCCAACTGTAAAAATACTTGAGGGGTGTTTGTGCAGTTTGATGGTGATAAAATATTTCTTTAAGCCTGAGCAAGTGATTCAGACTATAGACAAACTCTGTGATGAAATGGAGCATTACAAATTCAGACAAACAAGCACAAACATATATCATGCTCAGATTTAAAGAGGTTCAGAATATGTTGAATTATAAATACAGTGATACAAACAGGATTAATCGACAGGCGTACAGATTTTCTGCACATTCAGGAATTTTCAGAATCGTGTTTTGGATGTAAAAGATAAATTGTACATTTTACGCATGCATATAAACTTTAGCCTATATTAAATATATAATTAACCAGTATGTTAAGATACTGGTCAAATGTATTATTTTGTTGTGTAATATGTCTTGCAAACATACAGCAATCTAATTGTTTTTGTTTATTACTCAACTTTTTTGCTGCTTATTATAATTCCTTTTATTTCTGGAGAGGAGGCATCTTCTTTAACCTGTTTAATCCTCTGCAACATGTTTAAGCTTCTGTTTCTTTCTATTGTCTTTTATAGTGTGCAAACACACAATACTGAACAGTACGCTAAAAACAAACAATATGAGTTATTAGAAAGAAATTTACTATAAATATAAAGATTATACAGTTCTTTCAGCATTTAGAGCAGATTTAGACCTTTGTAAAAAAAAAAATTAAAAAGTGAGGATTATGGTTTTAGAGGTTTTATAGTTTTTACATTATAATACAAAGATGACAACAAAATACTCTGAGCTAACCTATGGAGTTATATCAACAATTACAATTGAATCACCTAAGAGATATTCATGAACAGGAAGGAGTCTGAATACAAATTTCATAAAAGACAGAAAAAGTAAAAATTTGTGACTCCTGCCTACTCAGTGTTTGTTCGGTGTGTCCAAGTAGAGAGAGATTATGACTACACCTTGCATTAGAATAAAAAAAATAAATAAAGAGATGCACTGGGGATGTATTAATCTTTAGCTGTATGGACAGATTGAAGTAATATAATAAAACTGATACTAAGGTATGGAAACAATTACATGCAGAGCTTTGAAAATGAAATGTTTACATTTGAAGATTTTAGTTGAAAAAAAAATTATTTACAATTGTTTTTTATAAAGATCACATGAGAACTGATATTAGACACACTAAGATAAAAAGACAAAAAGGATATGTCAAGACAAGTAGTCATTTGTATGTGATGCATAGTAAAAGTGTGACATGTTAGATTCAATTGTTGTGTGCATGTAGACAATATAAAACACTGATATACTGGCAAATAAAACAAAAAACAGAGATTTTACAAAGACTTATAAAGATGTGCAAAGTGAGATTTTATATTTTAGCAATAAGGTAGATACACTTAATCAGTTATTGCAAAAGGTAGAAATTTGTCTTTGGCTCACAGTTTGAAAGTTTATACAGAAAAAATACAAGGTAAAACATTACACAGCAAAACACATTTTCAGCCTGTAAACAAACGTAAGACCAGAAAATGAATAAATACTCATAATAAAAACATGAAATGAAATTGTAACAACATACAATAAAGAGCTCTGTGGGCGTCTAACTTCAGCTAGAGGAGGTGATATGAAGAGCTGTACACTGGGTTTGAGTGATAACGCACACACACACACACACACACACACACACACACACAATAATACAGTAATTATAGTATCGCATTTTGCAGCCATTCTTCACAGTTCTGGGTGAAAAAGGGAAACAAAGTGTGGCACACTTCTATTGTCCTCTTTCTTTCTTCTTTTCTTCCTCCATCTTCCCCCCTCTTCTTCATATTCCTCCTCCTCCTCCCTCTCCTCCTCCTCCTGCTCTTTCTCTTCCTCCATTATCCTCCTCTGCTCTTTTCAAACTTTTGGACCTGCTGCCTCTTTTGTTGCGGTTCTGTTGGCCGTGAAATCGGCTTCTAATGGGAACACAATGGCCGCGTGCAGAGCCGACCCGCTGTATTCAAATGTGACCGCACGCCGATCTCACTGCGTTTCCAACTTTAAATAAACACCCGCTTACCAGCCTTTCATCTCTCTGCTGTATGAATTCAGATTATTTATTCTAGACTTGAACATTTGCTTCAAACTCCACTCAAGTGCAACCAGAAAGCCTTTAGAAATTCAGACCTTTGAGTGATTTATCATCACCCGCCACCATTACTGAGAAAGAAAAGAAGACAGCAAAGATGAATCACTGAGCAGATGCTACGCTGGTTTGAAAATAAACACATGTGGTTCAGAAGTGAAGTATATTCTTGTGCTTTAATGGATGAACAAAAACACTTCTGTGTGTCTTTAGCCAGTGGGCTAATTTTCTTAGCTGCAGTCTTTTTGGCGGCTCGTCTCAAAAGTAACAAATTTCAACACAGTAATTATAAAAGTTTATTTATTAGGAGCAGGACACCGTTAAGCTTTGTTGGTCTGATGTTGGCCTCTGTTTTCTTACTAATAATCCTGCAAGTAATGCAGAGCAGCTGAAACACAGACTGATACCTGCAGGCATACAAAGCAGAGAAATGCTAAAGGCCTCAAAGGGCCACATGTTGGTGTTGCTTAAAGACACAGTAAGAGAGGAAATAAGTAAACACAGCTGATTGTGTTCAATACAATTACAGTTAGGAGACTTAAATGCTGTCAAAGAGGCATTGGGTGTATATAAAGCATGTTAAATTCACATCAGATGTCATAAAACAAACTTCCCAAATAATCCGAGGGTGCATGTCAGGAAAAAAAATAACATTAAAAATAATATCCTGTAGCTCCTCTTGCTATTCCTGACTATTGCTATTTTTTTCATAATTCATTTAATCTATGTAAACTTTCATATACATTGATTATTATATTATATTTTGATCTGCCCTCAAAACCCACCTGACCCCCCCGACTCACCATTATCCCACCCCTCACATCTGCCCCTCCAACTTGTTTTCTTTTATTCTTTTTATTCTCTTTTATCTTATTTTTAGCTTGTTACTATTAATCTTTGCCTCATTGTATTTTTGTTATGTTTTTTAACTTTCTGTAAAGTGTCTTTGAGCTCCTGTAAAAAGTGCCATACAAATAAAATGTATTATTATCATTATTATATATTCTTACATTTATTACATTTAAAGGGGAATCTTTACAGACTTTTCAAAATTTCAATATAGCTCACAAAGTCAGAAATGCTGTTTCTTAAATTATAAAAATATCAATAAAAAGGATTTAAAATGAAGAAATGCCTGCTTTCATTTATTCACTCAGTTCTTGGCAGGGGGTACTTTTCCATGATTTCCTCTGGTCATTACAACATTAGTCTTCTGAAGAAACATTTATTTACTTGTGGTATAAATAGATTTCCTTTTTCTTTATTCTTATTTCTCTTGGGTATTTCTATTTCTCTTTTGACTGTTCAATTCTATTTCTGTCAAATCTGCACAAAGGATCCAAATCACTGTATGGCTCTTTTATAAATCCCATATTTAAAGAAGAAATCCAGATTAAACATGTTTTAAAATCATGATGTTTTTCTTGATTTACATCATAAGAGAGATCAGTGTTCCCTCAATGAACTTCAGCGCAGTCACACAGCAGAACACTAACACACACACTCACAGCTCTCTCTCTCTCTCATATACACACACTCTCACACAGACAAGCTGGTATATATTTGTTTTTTAGCAGAGATCAGAGGGAACATGGCCACAGGCAGCAGCAGCAGCAGCAGCTCATGTTAATTCTGATCAATATTAGTGATGAATCCGAGCTTGGTTTCCTCTCACAGAGCTGCTTCACGCTCTCGTCTCTGCATGTGAGTTAACACTCTTTAGCATGTGTGTGTGTGTGTTAGTGTTTGTGCAGTACAATACAGTACATACCATGTTAACACTCGTTAAAATCATGTGGGTTTACGTAAAACTCTTATCCGATTTGTTCCAGATTTTCTCAGCGTATCAGACAGTGCAAAGTCTCAGCGGCTGAGAACAGGCCGTGAACAAATTTGCACTCCAACCACAGAAAATCGCATAATATTAAAATCTTAAAATAAATACACTGTGCGTAAATAGACTCCTGCCTTATTTGTGGATTTTTATCTTTTAAACAAAATAAAAGAATTAGGCTACAGTGACAGAGTTTGCAGATGGATAAACTTTGGCATTTTGTGTTTGTCGGATCAGATAATGTTCTTTGTTTTCTCTGTGTCGGGGTAACATTTACAGCAGGAACTTGCATCAGCAGAAATGTGCTCTGTTCACCTCAAAAAATCTGTCAATTTTTCTGAGTGAACACAATAGTTATGTCAGAATGTGAGAAAAGTTTTAACCGCAAAATAAAACCTGCATTTTTTTCTCTAATTTAATAATGAACCATCATTTTAAAATCCCCAAAATGAGCTCTCATAAAGGCGTCTCGAGGAAGCAATATGCCTCAGCTGTCAAGTTTTATCTATTATTGGTTAGAATTTGAGACATGTGAACATTCTTGTGTCTGTAAACAACATAGATTGTATTGATTTGGGGTTGTTGAATTTGCACAGGTATTTTTTCAGTTGATAAGTTGCAAAGTTCATTCTGATCAGCAGAAAGTTCTGTTTTTTTTACAGGATCAGCTGAGCCCTCACATTTAAAATGATCAATCTGAAATGAATTCAATCTGACTGCACAGTGACATAACAGACTGAACAGCTGAAACAACAAGATTCACCCAAAGAGCAGAAAAACAGAGACGATTTTTCTTCTATTAGTGTCTCTTATTACTCTGAGTCATTTTTTTTTCTTTATTCTGAAAAGCAAAGGATGATTTGTCTTCATTGAACACATGCAATATGCTTCTGTAAATCTCTGTATTTTTTACCTGCTTTTCATTTTTGGTTAAGAAATCTTGTTATCCTTGTAAGCACAGCATGTAAGCTTTCATACAAAATAGAAAATGTTTCTCTACAACCCTCCTCCTGTGTTAGGGTCTAGTTTTTTTGCATCAAGACTTTTTGACTTTGTCAGGAACCTCCATTTCAACAAAATAAAAGTTTAAAAAATTAATTGACTAATTTATAAAATGCTCTTATTAAAATTATGACACTTGTGGCCTGGTGTTAGGGTTGCTGTTGACCCAGTTAGATCAATATCTAATAATCAGAGAAAAAACTGAAATCACAAGTGCACTGTTAGTTCACCACACTGACAGTCAGATCCTCTTCCAATCATGTGAGATTCTCAATTCTCATTTTTCCATGTATTTCCCTGCACAAAAAAAAATAAATATTTTCATGGATAATGAAGCCTAACAAGTTAACCTAGTGATGAGAACCAAATTAGATTATAGAGACTTGTTTTTAGTGTAATTTACAGCTGATTTAAGACACGGGTCAAAACCGACCCTTAAGATGGTGGATGTGTAGTAAAAGCTAACACAGGAGGAAGGTTAAACTTAGATGCAAATAAAAGTTCACAAAGATTTTAAAAAAGAGAAGAAAATGTGACCAAACAACATGAGGAAAAAAAGTGGCAGATTGTCATAACCAGGTTAAAGGACCAGAACATTTATGGGAAGAATTCAAGAGTCAATTGCAAACTATTGATTATAAAAAAGTAAACAAGTGACGATTGAGCTGCAAATATAGACTGTGTGAGGCAACAAAGGTCGCGATAATAACGATTTGTGACACGATGAAGTGTGGGGTTTTGTTGGACCATGACAAAATTGTACAGGATGTCACGAGTCGAGGTGGAAGAAGAAGAGGGAGAAAAAGAAACACTGAGGTTGGACTGAAATGTCCTGGAAGCTCTGGGTCCAGGTGGTCTGAATCTGACTCTGGAAATCTCTCATCAGAGACAAAGACAGGTTTACTTAGTCTGCACAGAGAAAGTCAGACAGCGACTGACACTAATGTAAAGGTGGACTCCCAGTTGTTGAGGTTCTGTGTGGTGTTGTGTTGTGTTTGTGTCTGTCAGCATGCGCATGAATTTGTCGTCATAGTTTTTAATCAGCAGCAGATTGCTTCATGTTGTTTTCTCAGCCTAAAATGAATCTGCTCAGTTTGATTAAACATGTTAAAGTTAAAATTCTTAAAAAAAAAAAAACATGTTTAATCATGAAGAGACTCCTCATTAATTAAGAGCAGGACTACAGAAGCTTGGCCTTCCTCTTCCTCCTCCTCCTCTTCTCCCTCCATGATTATTTAATGTCCTCCGGCGTGTTGCTCTTTTAATCATAACATTTGATTTATTGATTTCCTCTCGGCCTGAAGACAGAGCCAACAATCAGCTCGACGGCTGCAGACCGAGGGTTTTACACCTCTGATCAAAGGAAAGATGAAGAAGAGTAGGAAGAAGGGGAGGAAGAGGAGAAAGAGAAAGGAGGAGGAGGTGGAGCGGCTTTAATATTTCAGAGCTCCACATGGTTGAATCAGAGACGACAGCAGATTAGTGGAGCTGTTTGATGGACCAAATCAGACTCAAAGAAAGCTTCGGGAACAGACCATGTTAAGATTTGAACAGTATCTCATAGAAGTGCTCATTTTCTGAGTGAGACAGTTACTTTTTATACTTTTGGGGAGTTTTTCTTTTCTTTTTCGAGGTAAATGACTTGTCTTTTTGTGCTTTTTTGACAGAGGGTGATTGAGTATATATATATATATATATATGTATATACTGTATAAATATATGTTTTATTTTGCCGTTGTATTTGGTTGGTGAACGCCCAAATTCTCTGCTTTGAATAAAATGTGGTTTAAATTTGCAGAAATCGGATTCAGTAAAGGTGGATGTTTGCAAAAATAAAAATAAAAATAAAATATTATTACAGGCTCAAGTCCCAATAGCATGACATACACCACAACATTAAGAGAAACAGACAATACATAAAAAAGAAAAAAACAAACAAACAAACAAACAAAAAACAAATATAAAGACACATAGGCCAATAAAAACAAATAAATGTATGAATAAAGAAAAGAAAATTAAGTAAGACCTAAAAACTTCAGTTTGATTATCAATTGAAGTATTTATTTCTTTACTCTAAGTTCAATCATCAATCATTATCAAAATCCATTTTGACTTTTACAATCATATATGTCTGCAGCATATATACAAACACACATAAACATAAAACTATGTTGCACCTGTACTCATTGCAGCAGTTGTTGGGTGGATGCCCAAACACAAACATTATTGTTCGCTGTACCACCCCCCCACCACACACACACACACACACACACACACACACACACACACACACACACACACACACTCCACACCGTATATTTCCTTCCTGCATTTGTTCGATCTAGAAACAGCAAACAACAGCTAAAAAGTAAGAAGTTAAATTAAATTAAAAAAAAAAAACATTAAATGTGTTTCTGGACAACTAAAATTTCTTGATAAAAAAAGAAAAAAGAACAAATAATAAAAATAAACATTCACATGCCAAAAAACTTTTTTTTTTAAATTTTTTACCCACCATCCGTCTGCATAAATCTGCCTATTTAAAAAAATGAATATTCCTTCATTATATACCTTTAAAGTCTCTGTTCATGAGGTCTGTGTTTATATTTCCACTGTGGGCTCTTTCCTCTCTGCTGCTGCTGCTGTGACCTCGTTTCCTCCTGCAGCGATCAATAAAGTTTTTCTCTTTATCTGTTCATTCTGACTCCACTACAATATTCCCTAATTTTAATTTTAAAAATGTAAAACATCTATTTGATCATTTGAGTTTTCAGGCTTTTGTTCTCAGTACAGCTTATTTGCACATGCATAAATTTTGAGCATTTTAATCTCTGTTTTTCTCATATTTCTGCAGAGACTTTTTGTCCCACATAAATCAATACAGCTCCAGTTTAAATGTTAGCTCTGCAGCCGGGTAAAATAAAAGTGGGGGTTATTTTTAGAATAAAAATGATGTAAGGCTAGGAAAGACTACATTTATGGTTTATTAATTAACAATAGCATTTTTACAAAAGCTTTTCACTCATGCTCAAATACAGGGCAAAAAAATGTTTTCTGTAAATTAAAATCTCATCAGAAAAAAAACCCTGAATTGTTTATATTTCACATTTTATTAACTGTGTTTGAAAGTTAACAAATTGCTTCATTCAGATGAAAATGAAACCCTAATCCTGCAGATTACGGGGGCCAGTTTAAATCCAGCTGTTGACTCCTGCAGGTCTTCTTTTGTTCGCAGCTGCTGTCATGATGCAACGAGGCTAAAAGGCAGAGGTCAGAGGTCAGCGGCCCCCGGCGCACGCCATCTGACCTCGCTCATTTACATACACGCTGACCTACATCCCTGTGACCGTTGATTCTGCTGCTGCTAAATAGACATAGCCTACAGATATCAAAACATAAAAAAAATTAATTAATTAAATGATTAAATGATTTCTAAAATTCACATAATGAACAAAATTTTTAAGGAAGTGTGGAAAATTTTTAAAGTACATTTTTTATTTCATTAGATTTTATTAAATCTGTTTAGCATAGGGGAGATTATTTTACATTCACCGATTTATAAATAATAAAATTGTTCATCAGGAGCAGATACTGACTGATGATAAGTTTAGAAAAACTTTTAATACAAACATTTGACCTATTTCAGTTTTTTTAAATGTTATTTTTTCTTAACTTTAAATAAACCGTTTGTAAAATTTTGAAACCCCTGATTCCTTCAGGTCACCTCACAGTGTCAAAGGACGCTCCCTGACCTCTGACCTCTGGGGTTGAGCAAACCCACCACAGTCTCTACAAACCGGGGTGAAGTATCGACCTGCAGGCTGCTGACATCCTCTCTGTTTGCATGCTGGTAACTTTGTGTGTGTGTGTGTGCGTGCGTGCGTGCGTGCGTGCGTGCGTGCGTGCGTGTGTGTGTGTGTGTGTCCTCTTTGTCATAAGGTTGTTCCACACACTGTAAAACAGAGCTTTTCTTGATACACCACATCATTCATCATAGATTTCTTATTGTTATATCTACTTAATTAATAAATTATCCCATTGCAGTGGATTTAATAGATTACCTTTTATTGTTCAAATATCATAATTATTAAACTGGATTAATCTCTTAGTATTTCATTATCATATCAGCATTATCTTTATTTTTCCTTTCATATTTTACTCTCCCTAGAGTGTTTCCTCGTAGCAGCGTCACCTCAGTCTGTCTTCCTTTTATTCATAGCATGTTTTTTATCATGTGTATGGATAACAATACAATACAAGAACTGTATCTATCCCTAAAATAGATGTATCTATAAAAATACATAATGCTAATGTATAAGACATTCAAATAAACTACTTATGTTACCATACATAGAGAACAGCACTAATTTACAGTAAATTACTTGAAAAAAATACAGCTTTATTGTTCATAAAATTATCATATAAACATAATTGAGGGTAAAGTGTGTTTATAATATAATTCTTTTTACAGTGTCAACTTCAAAACAGAACACAAAGGATTTAATTAGACTCAAAAAAAGACAGGATGCACTTTGTCAAATTGATAATGTCATTCATTTTAATCACTAAATATTTAAATAAATACAGAGTAGATATATTTCTCTTCAAGTATTGGATGAATAAAACATATTTGTTATTCTACAGCATATTGTGCATGTTATAATAATGTGGTTATATTCCCCCTCATACAGTGATATCTGGAGAATTGATATTGTAGATGGAGCCAGCCTCATTCATGTCCATTCAAAATGCAAAAAAATGACATTCTTAAAATGTTTTACCCCACAGTTATTGATATATATATTTTTTTTTAAATGACAAAATAAGTGTATGGTTATATCCTTTTAGCTCTTGTAATGTGCTTCAGTCAAAAATAACATTACTATACTTATTATTAAACCTTAATTCAAACAATCTGTATGTCAAAGTCCTGAAAATATCACATTTCAAGTTATAGATATATCATGATAAAACTGCAATAGACTTAAGATCAAAAAGAGGCAAAAACCAGCTGAAATTCAGCTGCAGATACAATTAAAGTCCCACTTCCTTTCCTTTTTGTTGTCTTATTGACACAATGCAGTTCATATGACAGCACATAATTCAGAAACACTTAGAGAAGAGTAATGTTTTCATAAAAAAGCATATTTTAAACATGTTAACTCATACTCATAAACAAGAGAACTGTGCCTGCAGCTGTGAATTTATTACATAGAAGTTGTACCTTATCTTCATGTAGTGAATTCACACTTTTCTTAAAGGCTTGGTGGTTTGACAGACCTTTTTAAAACAAAAAAGCAGTATAATAATGCTAATAATAATGATTATAACCTTGTTGAAGAACTGTCCATTTAACGACAACCACAACCAACCATCTTCATTTCAATCTGTACTTTGTGATACGGTTTCTCAGAGAAGAATGTGCGTTTTACAGGAAAACGGGGGGGACATATAACCAATCATCTGATGTCTGCTGAAGGAGGTAAATGAATATGACACATAATTCATGGACATGTAAAAAAAGAAACACCACAAAACACACAGAGATCCCCTCGAGCACAAAAGACAGACAAAACAACTGCTAATCTAACTCTTAAAATGACAACTATTGTACAACAACACACACTGATTGTATGGAAAGCCAAATGGGCCAGTATTTATGTTAACAAATTAAAGTGAATATACACTCATTGGCCACTTCATTAGATACACCTTGCTTGTACCGTGTTGGACCCCCTTTTGCCTTCAGAACTGCCTTATTTCTTCATCTCATTCTTTCAACAAGGTGTTGCAAACCTTCCTCAGAGATTTTTGTCTTTAATAACATGAGAGCGTCACACAACTGCTGCAGATTTGTTGGCGGCACATCCATGATGCGAATCTCCCCTTATCCACCACATCCCAAAGGTGGATTGAGATCTGGTGACTGTGTGTTAAGAAAATATCTGACTCTCAAAGGTGTGTGGCAGCGTCTCAGGTGACATTTTATGGTGGATGCAACATTAAAGAAAAATACAGTGTGTAAATGGTACACCTTAGTTAAAAGCTGGTCGATACGATAAGGCTAAAAACTAACATACGGTATACATGACAATTTAATGTGATAAAAAAACAAAGCATCAAAAACAAGCAACAGTAATACAAAGAAATGGCACCACGTGAGCTCAAAATGAATCTTCCTGATCAGTTGCATAGTTCTGGTTTTACAGCCAGCTCACCATCATAGATCATCTGAACAAATAGGGTTTCACCTTCATGTAAAAAAAGGACATATGTATGAATATACTTAATCTAAAGTAAGCGTAGAAGTGACTTTCATTCATGTTGCATTTACTCTTTTCGTCTTGTGAACTTTGGCGCTAAAAAGGCTCTTAACCTGTTTTCAAACTAGCTGCTTGAGCAGAACGTGATGGCTTTAAGAGAGCTTTATTTTCATTTTGGAGTGCATGTTCATGGATAAAATTTGGATTACTGACGTTACATGATCTGTAAATCTCAAGAATAGAAAGTTTGCCTGTTTTTACCAGCTGTGAACAATTCCCAGCCCAAACAGAGTATTTAAATTGTACCATCAACATTTATTATAAATATGTAGGATGTGTCTTAGGAGTGAAATAAAGAGTACAGTAATGTTCTTAGTAGGCTTTTCAAAGAAAAACCCTGATGAGGTTTTATTGTGGGTAGTTTCCCCTTATTTTTGCACAGTGCTCTTATTCTGAAAGTCTTTCAATGGGCATTATTTGGCCAATTAAGTCAATATAGTCAAAACCTGCGTGAATACCATGATGGCGGGAGCAGTAGCGATCTCACATGGCCAGTCTGAAACAGCCCTTTATTGCGATGTGGTTGTAATCGTAGTGTTTCTTCAGTGGTATTTAAAAATAAACAGCAAACAGCCCAACCTGTATTAGAAAAAATAAGACCGCTGTGTTGTTCAATCTCATGTTTCTCGGTCAATATTGTGTTGGTACAGACTGTAACTGTGCTCATATTAATATAGTGGATGGCTATACTGATCCGTTATTCTAAACCCAAGCTAACATATGTCACATTATTCCTGCCCTTCGCCACAAGGTGGGCGGACTATTGGCAACTTGCTGGTGAAGAAAGAGGAACATTTGGCAAATATTTTTCTCCTTGGTGGAGACCAACCTAGAGTTAAAAAAAAGAGCAAATAAACGAGTTACATTCATCAGTTTGACACAGATATGATCACAAGAGATTGAAAATGTTGCTCTGTTTCTGATAACTGTATGAAACAGGAGATTTTCTAAGATCTTTACACTTGATTCTGTGGTAAGATATCGATAGCAACATGTGTATTGCAGAAGTTTGAAAAGCATTTTCTTTTGTCGGTTCCTGTTGATGATTTGTCACGACAAGAACGGACAACAACAACAAAAAAAAGATTTAGACTCCAGTGTAGGAGAGACTTTACTTTAGTATTGTGATAAGTTGGAACAGCACATCAGATATCTGCAAAATCATCCGTGTAACAACTCCAACTTTGATATGACTGTGGTTTAGTTAATCCTAAATATGCACTCATTTTTGGAAGGGGCTTTGGCCACGAGTCCTTATTTAAATATGCTGTCTTGATATTCAGAAATACATAAATCTAACAATCATCTGTATGTAAATGAAAAATTTTAACAGACTGTTGAAGGCAGGCCCAAAAAGAAAGTGGCAGATATCAAATGAAACCAAGGCCCACCATATGATGGATGAATACATGGAGAGATGGATGGACTGATGGATGATGGATGGGTCGGTGAAGAGCTTTCAAGGTGTCTTACACTGGGCTCAGATAAATGTGCGTGTATTCTGACCATTCATGAATTCTTCTTTCTCCAACCTTTTTGTAGGTACCTTCAAAACCTACACCTGCTTCTGCTTCAGACAGAACAAGATGCTGAAATAATGCAAACAGTAATTTGAGGCAAGATTTCAAGACTAAAGACAGGTATGCTGTTTACTTTCATTTCTCATGTACTGAATGTACCAGCAGTTTGTGCTCTTCCTTGTGATCTCCCGGTCGTCTCATACCGATGTTCCACCATGTTTTTCTGCATCCCACACAGATGCACTCCAAGATATCCTGGAGTATCTTCATGTGATGCTTCAGGCTTTCAAACATCTGAAGTGTTTACACATTCTACTTTTCAGAGACTAAAATGGCTGCTCCGGTCGCCCTGGACAACAGAATTGAAGCAGTGTAAACAGAACAGTCAGCTTGATGATGGATGAGGAATGGGTCAAACAACTGAAGTCCTCCACAAAACAAAAAGTCAATCTGCACCACAACAGGATATCCTCGACCTAACCAAGTACTTTGGCCCCTCAGTCCAACCAAACAGACCACTTCACATCAATCATGTCTTGATCATGATGAAGACAGAACTTGGAAGCCATACTGAGCATCTGCCCCAGATGGTAGCTTGGTAATTGACAGCCTGAGAGGTGAATTTGTTAAATCTTTGTTAAATAATATTGCACTGAAATGCAGCAAACCTCACAAATGAGGTTCTCCTTTTTTTGCTGTGTCAGGTCTCTGACTCCTTCATTCAGTCCTGAACTTGGATTGGTTTTGAATCTGCTGTTTTGTAGCTGTGGTGCCAAGAGTGATATGAGTTTAGACCACCATTAAACAATCCAAAGTTGAAAATACCGCAGCGCTGCCAGTACAGTTCAGCTGCAGCCTTCATTTCTAAAACTTCCTGGAGTCCACTTCTCCTGCGGTAGAAAATAAACAGACTTGACATTCTCCATTTGTTACGATTTGTACAAACAGTTGTCCCGAGCACAAGATTATGGGTCTGAGGACCGCTTAAGAGCCCAACCCAACCTTAGAGCAAAGATTTAATTTTTGGTGGCCCTCATGAATCCTCACTTGTTTGACCCGTTGAAGCGCCTCAGGGGAGGAAAAGTGTATTTGCTGCAGTTTTAGGCCTAAGCGCAGTGTGAGAGGGACAACTTCAGCATCCCGTCCATGTGCATCTTGTAGAGCAGTTTGAACTCGGCGGGCAGCTGGTGGGACTCTTGCCACTTGGTGGTGAACTTTGTGCCCTTCTTATCGTAGTAGTGGTACGGCAGCTCCTTCCCCGTGTTGGGGTCCCAGCCAAAAGGCCAGAAGCCATACAGGTGGATCTGGTTGCACATTGAGGACGCCAGCGTGTACATCAGGATGCCAGTGCTCAGGCGCTTCGGGGAAAGCTGTTTGGTTTTCCAGTAGCTGTTGGTTGAATAGAAAAGACAATTTTACACAAGAGGAGACTTAAACATAAGAAGTTAACTTAGACCCATTAAAAAAAAATGTTTTATTAAAAAAAGATTTTTAAAATATAACATAATGTAAATGGATTTAATCTCATAATGGCTTTAATCTAATAAAAATGACTTAAAAAAACAAACTTAAAATATTTTGATTTTTTTCTTTAATAGGGTTTCAATAACAAATTACATTAAATTGTAAATTAAATGTAGCACTGAAAGAAATGTTTATTTTTAATCAAGATTTGGTCGTGAAAAAGTATTAAAAATGAAAACAGTATAGTTCAATCAGTGCAGCTAATCCTAAAAAATTGAGCTCTTACTGTAAGCAAGGTCGTCTTATATTTGGATCATTACGGTAATGATCCGTGAAGATGATCTTTGCTGAGTGTGGTTTATCTGGCTTAAACATGTTCTCATCTTTATGAAACAACAGAAAAGGTCAAAATCATTTTAAATCCTCAGTATCAAGTTGTTTGATTAAAAGATGAGCCTAAAATTTCAGTTATCCAATAAATCAATTAATCAATCAAACTTTCTTTATACAGCACCAATTCACAACAAAGAGCCGGTCTGGACCATGACTTTTGTTTTTTTCTTTATCATCAAAATCGACATCAACATAAGATGGGACTGAGTCTACACCAGCGAGATAGGACCCATTAAACCCTACTTAGACCACTCACTCCTTCAAGTCATTCAGAGTTATTCCTTAGAAACTATAACTGAAAGCAATGAATTTATGGACATGTGTAACAAAACCAAATCCACCTACTGCTGATATGTTCATCCAGCCATTGTCCTCTAAAGAGTCACAGAGGAGATCTCTCCAAACGAGCCTCAACAAAAGCATTTCCAGCGTCCTGGAGGTGCTGAAAGCCACCTGAGCTGCTTAAACCTGATAATTCTTCCAGAGCAGGTAGTTTTAATGGGATTGGTGAAGATTAGGCTACTGTACGAGCAGCCGATTCTGCCGCTAACAACACTAAGCACCAGACTTAAATCCCTCTCCACACACACTGTTACAGCTCTGTGCCATACCTTTCACTAAATAGCTGTTTCTTTATAATCCGGCTTTGGAGCTTAAATCTCTTCTTACCATTAGGAGCACAGCTCAATACAATAATACCGCACGCTAGTTTCCACATACAGGGCAAAAACAGCGCAGCAGATTTTAAACAGAGATAAACAGATTGAGACAGACAGACAGACAGACAGACAGACAAACAGACAGACAGACAGACAGAACACAGTGCTTGGATATCCAAAAAGACAGTGACAGTGCTTTTATATATTTTTCATGGCAGGCTGACAGTTTGAAAAATGTCAGTGACAAAATATCTAGCCTATGATATTTTGTCTGTATCTTATCATATTGATGCAGCAAATGGACCAGAATGAATTTGGGGCATCACTGCATGTCAAAAGGAAGTTCAGTTACAAATTTAGGGATGCACGGGTTAAAACGCCAACCAATTCTATGTCATTTCTCTCGCTTGGCTGCACCACAATTCCTAGTCTGATCAATTAATTATCAAAATTTAATGCACAGTGATCCCAAAATGTTGCTAATATATACCTGTTTATCCTGTCCTATTGTCCCCCTCCACTAGCTGGAGCTATAGTTTGGTTTTCACTTCTATTATAAGTCTAGCATGCTCTGCTACTCAAATGTAAACAAGTATATGACTGTGGTGTCATACTGACTAATTAAGCTAACGCTGTTTTTTTCCATGTTTCCCACTGTTGTTAGTTTGGCTACCTGAAATAGAAGCAATATTGTTGCCTTTTATAATTACCTGCTTAAAATCAAAAGCATCCAGTGTCATGATGTTTGTGTTCAAACTTCATCAAATTAAAATGCGTCCTTTACAAAGTAAGACATGCTCCATTGAGGAGTTAGTAAGGTGAGGAGTTGATCTGTCTGTTGAACTCAGCCTACACTCAGACAGGGACGGTGGAACAGTGACAGATGGCATCTGGAGGCTCAGCCAGTATTTAGATCGACAAAATGGAGATTAAGTTGTTTGTAGGGCTACGTCCGGTTAAACTGGCATGTAACCAACCGGAGCAATGTTTAACCAACATAAGCATGAAGATGCTGATCTTCACAAACAAGTTTGACATATTTACCTCCAGACACCCAGATCACATGTGAAGCCATATTACATAAACTGCGCTCAACTTTGACGGTTTTCTGGGTGTTTTGTCGGGCTAGCTGGTTGGTTAAAATTTAAGAGATTTATACTTTCTCAGTAAACTTACACACTACACATTTATCAAGCTGATTTTCGACTTCATCATCCTTTTTTTTAACAAAAAGCAGAGCCAGTTTTTATATGGTTCTTAACATTATCTTGGTAGATTTTCTAATAGTGTGGAGTATGTTAGGAGTGATTTTACTGCCTCTTATTTGTCGGGCTAGCTGGTTGGTTAAAATTTAAGAGATTTATACTTTCTCAGTAAACTTACACACTACACATTTATCAAGCTGATTTTCGACTTCATCATCCTTTTTTTTAACAAAAAGCAGAGCCAGTTTTTATATGGTTCTTAACATTATCTTGGTAGATTTTCTAATAGTGTGGAGTATGTTAGGAGTGATTTTACTGCCTCTTATTTGTTTGGAGGAGCATCACGGCTGTACTGGTTTTAAATTATAAATATTTTAAATAGGCCTATGTACTTTCAGTAAAGTCCAATAGGGGTTCAGGCGTGCAGCTGAGAAGATACTCTTTGGACTGTAACCACAATCTAAGAGTTAAACCATCAAATCTGTCATTATTTGTCATCATGTGTCTGATTTCTCACACTCCTAGCATCTATTCTAATTCAGGAAATCTTTTAATACGACAGCCTTTGGCTGAGCCCGTGCATCTCTTGACCGATGCATGATGAAGACTGGCGTGTCTGGCATTTTCATCTACCTTATTTGCACATTGATCCTATTGCACTGCAGACTGAATAAAGATATCAAGAGCCCCTTTAAGTGCACTGAGTAAAGATTCAGAAATAATAATGTCTGATTACAAAATTTATTGGAATAATTTTGGCTGAAAGCTCTAACCTCTGGAATACAATCTTTCAGGTACATTGTGCAAAATAAAAGTACATCCAGTCCGGTTTTATTTTTCTTCTTGCTGACAGGCTCAGGCTGATATCCTGAGTGTCAGCGGGTCAGCAGTTCAATCTCACACAAATGTTAAAGTCTGTGATTTAGAAGAAAGGCCAGATAATGGGCGATTCGAAGTAGTAATCTGATCTTTACTAATAAGTCTGTCTCTATTGGGATCCTTTCTGAATCCTGTCTCATTGCCAACCAACAATCTGAGCCCATAAGGGACAAAAATCTGAACTATTAGCCACCACATTGCTTCTCTGACGTATTACAAATTTTTCAAACAGTTTATTTAGTTTGTAAAAAACATGAAAAAAGAGCCCAAAATTGAATGTTTTCCCTCTAATTTATCTTTAATTTACTTCATCATGGTGTGTCTTACCTATTGATGTAATGCATGATGTTTCCAGGCCAGGCCAGCTGGACCTTCAGCTGACCACGATGTTCCACGAAAAAGTCAACTAGTGTCCTCGTCACTGTGGCTGACGTGTGGAAGAAGAACGCGGGGATCCACAGGATGGCCCCATCCAGCCTCTTCAGGCTCAGGAAGAAGTTGTTCCTGTCCTGCACAGTCAGTAGATTGTTGTAGTATTTCTCCAGGATACTGGGATTGAAAGTTGTCATGTTTGTCCGCCGCCCAACGTCCTTTTTAAAAACCTCTGTTGGCGCGAAGTTGCAGCGAAAGACAAAATCAAACTTCTCGATTTGGGGCCCGCAGCGGGAGCCAGTGAGGATGCCGCTGTTTCCGATCACCGCACAGCTATTGTAGTGTTTGTTGAGGATCGGCGAAACCTCCGGGAGGAGTGAGCGAAAGTTCTCGCCAATGGAGAAAACGTACTTATGGCTGGAGTAGTCATAATGCATCAGCTGCCCAATACGGACGGAGTTTCTTGTCAACGAGAAGTTGTGAGGGATGTCAATATACTGAGCGATCTCCTCTCTGCAAGAAAATAAGGACATTTTTGTTGTTATCTGCACCTCAGCTGTAAATTTTCACATAAAGAACAGTTATTCATGACTGCTATCCATACCGCAGTGCAGCATGATCAACTTCACAACCAAAACAATTTTAACATGACAGAGCCTTCTCTAAGTGACCTGAAACACATGGTATTAAGTGCATGGACTGCATGGATTGCATGTTGCTGGTTTGGCAGCACACAGTAAGATGTTAAGAGAGGTGTGGGATACAAAGAGGTTGAATTTAAGTTTTTTAAATTAAAGTGTGTAGACCTAATGTTTAAAGCAGCACACCCATGGGTGCTAAGGTGGGGGCATGTCTACTTGCTGGTTACACAACATGGGTTCTGGGTGCAGAAACGGCAAGTGTATGATGTGGAAAATAACAATTATACTTGCACTGCACACCATACTGGGCATATTATAGGACCCATGGTGTCACTGTCTCCACACACCAAGCACGAATAAAATCATTTGCGCGACTGAATTACATTGTAAGTCAATGCAAAGACCCGATTGGACGCTCATGCAACTCTGGTGGCGCGAATTGGGCAGGAGATGAAAATTCCTAAACTTTGAGCAGATGTTCGCTTCGTGATAGCAAATCAGCACAAAGGTCGCCGGGTGATGTATGAAAATGAACAGTTGTTCGCTGGTATCTAAAATGGAGGACAAACTGATTATGCTGGTGTGTGGGTGCCCCAAATTATATGATACCTTTTCTTACAATCACCAAAACCGAAATAAAAAGGAGCTTGCCTGGAGGTAAGTGAGTGAGGAGGTCGGATTACCTGGTAAATTGTAAAAAACATTTGGCTGCAAGAAATATCAGGTATTTCCGATAACGTGTCCACGTTACTTCCAACATTTCCTAAGATGACAGGCAGTCATTAAAAAGTTACCTTAAAAATTTTGGGGAACCAAAGTGCTGGTAGCCTGATCCCAGTACCCATGTTTATTTAGATATTGAGCCTTTTTTAATTAATCCATTGGAGAGTAGAAGTGCTGTACACTAAACTGTTTGCAAACAACAAAATGCATGTTTTCCATGGGCTTCTATGTCACACTGGTCAGTCAAGCTCTGCTATCTTTCGGCACAACAGTTGGCAAAGTGGTCATAATAACACAATGTAATTGCAGTAATGGCAAACAGAGAGCTGAGAGAAAATCCTGTGAGAGGCTTAAACGAAACAGATCTGATGAACTTCAAACTCATTAAATACCAGCTTTCCACTGAAATCCTTCAGAGACAATAATTGTGATGACAGTGACTCAAATGTAATGCACTTATATCTCTATGTGCATTAAACAGGATTGCATGCGGATTAAGGGTCATGGATGGTAGAGGAGCAGATACCTCCACATCTGCAGACTTTCCTTCTGGACTGACACAAAACTGAGTGCAACTAAGTTAAATGTAGAAACAAGGCCAACAAAAGGACAGAGAAAAGTTACTGACTGTATATTTGTGTATCACCTACTTGAGCTTTATGAAAGCGGTGCTGTTGAACCTCCATTTGGAGGAGTTCTGCAGATCCTCGGTGAGGGAGTTGGTCAGAGGGCTGAAAGCTGGATCCAGGTACTTCATGGCCAACTGAGAGCTATACAAACGAGGAAGAGGGGGACATAGATAGAGACATGGATGTTAATTCGGTATTCCTGTGTCAGGACGAGGTCGGCTTCATCCACTCTGAAATGTTCAAAGGAGCAGTTCAGCTCTCTAGGAACTTTTTGGATATAAAAATTGACACCAGATTTGAGATAAAGTGCAAGCCCTTGCAAATGGTTATATGTTTGATTCAATCATTTGAAGAATTTTATGATCATTTTTCATCTACATTTTCTAGGTTTTGAAAATCTTGCATTTAAATTTTTTGAAATAGAAATGACTTAGTGATTTAGGAAAGATCGTATGACTGCTTATGTCTGCTAACATTGTAGTTACGTTGTGTCTGCAAAAATAAAAGGCCCACATGACAGAGCACAAACTAGTACAATTTCAAACAAAGAATCAAGCATCCAAATTTCCAATAGTTTGTTTATTTTTTGCTTTAATATGCATCTAAAAGAAGTTCATTGAAATGTGAAAGTGTTTAAGGAGCCATCCCTGCAGTAGTCAAAAAAAGATTCAGATAGTTTCATTAACACATACTGTATCTTTCAGTCACTACCAAGGCTCTTATTAGGAATAAATCAACATACAGCAGTAAGGTTGAACATATTCTGTCCGTCTTAGCAGGACATCTGTGACTTTTAGTCATCCTAAAAATGTCTTCTACTTGCATGCAACTCTTTTACAGTTTAAAACTAGACTCATTCCAGAGAAGATGCATTTAACGTAATTTATTTAAACTGTGTGAGAAAGACGGGGACACTAAGATGTTGATCTCACTTTCAGATAAAGCAGGAGGTTGATGTTCTTAATAAGATGAACACTTTTTGCAGTGCAAGAAGCCTCAACTCTTTCAACTACACACCAAAGTAAATAAAACAAGAGTCAACCAGAGATAAATCGTGTGACACCCTTGTCCCATTTCTTATCTTTTCAATGTGCTTAATTTAGGGAGGGAGACCTTGACATTTTAATGTACGACTTCTTTTCCCCTTCCATGTTTCTGAAAAATCATGTGAGCCTTGTGGAAATGGAAAAAGCACTTTTCATTGCTTGTTGGGTGATTAGGCTCGGTTAGCCCAGGAGGATTAGATTGCAGCCATGACACCACATTTCACAGCTGCAACGACCCCCAAAGCAACTAATACATTTTGCCCTTGCAGCCATTTAGACCCGAAAGGTGTCCACACCAACACCAAGGTATGAGAAATCTTCTGTTTTAGACAGCACATTGAAATGTCAAGGTTTCAGGTCACGACTCTGCTATGGCAGAAACAACTGGTCAAATAGTATTTTCCAGAGACGTCCAGCTTGGTTCAGACCAAATCAGTGGAGTTTGCTGCATCAGGACAGTTCAGACAGGAAAAACAGCCCTTCAAATAATTTTCAAACTGTCCTGAATGTAAAACCCCACCTCTCAGAGGTCTGGCCAGCCAAGAGCAAACCTTAAAAAGGTGTGTCCATACTGTTTGACCTGGATATGATGGCAGTCAGACCTCCAGCAGCTTTATCGTGTTGTTGAAGCATCTGCAAATTTTGTAAGTCAGTCCAGCTCAATCAAAGTAGTGAAGCTCTTGAAGATCAGCATGAAAATAGCACTAATCCAAATAAGTCAATAACAATACTTCAAATACTCAAGTTTGAGTATTGAAAGAAGGATCTAATTCTTATCAGGACTTGTAAATATGTCAGACATGCAAATTTTTGATTATATTCCATCACTTTCTCATGCTGATCCTGACAGCCATTATGCAAACATGTTATTATCTTGCATGCAGAAGATAATAACCAAGATTAAGATTTCGAAACTTCTTTTTGGGCTATGGTTCCTCAGTTGATGCTACAACTTTCATCCCCCAATTCAAAGAGTTGGGATACTGCATAAAACGTTGGTGATGATTGTATTCAAAGATTTGCAAACCATTCAACCCTATATCTAATTCAATGTAGTGCAAAGACTGAAACAATTGTACTGTTTTGTAAGAAATATATGCTTATTTTATATTTGATGCCAGCAAAACATTTCAAGAAAGTAGGGACAGGGGCATGTTAACCATGAGGTCCTTTTTCTAACAGTCTTAGACATTTGGGAACTGAGGAGACCAGCTTCTACAGTCAGGAAAGAAAAATACTGACAGATGAAAAATATTAGCTGCTCAAAAATTATATATTTCGTTTCATGATGCACCAAATGTTTTTAATGGTAGTCATGCTTTTTTTTTACTCCTAAACCAGTTTATATTGTTCAGCACCTGAGGTACTTTCACAGTTGTGAAGTTTACACAGTCCATAATTTCCAAAAGGAAATAGGTTCATTCACAGGAAAGGCTTTCATATTGCCTTGATCCATCTTAAACGGGCTTGAGTCCAGAAGTTGCCTGCGTTTCTGGATCATATTGAAAAATGGTTTCCTCTTTGCATGGTACAGTCTGAACCATTTGTGGACACCACAACAAACTGTGTCCACAGACAATGGTTTCTGGATATCATTGTGAGTCCAAGCAGTGATTTCTTCTCTAGAGTTACATGTGACGTATCTGATATTGAATGAAGAGCCATCTGAGGGCCCGGAGATCATTACAATCGATTATTGGTTGTTAGCTTTGTCCATTTTGTACAGAGATTTTTCAGATTCTCAGGATCTGGATGATGAAATTCCAACAATCTAAATAGCTAAACATAATTCTGAAGTTGATGAACTATTAACCCACAAAGTGGTGAGTCTTCCAATTATTATTCATAATGTACTGAGCCTCTCTGGGTTACTACAGACAACACAACTTACCTCAATTTTAACAACTTATCTAATGTTTTGCTGCCCCTGTTCCCACTTTTCTTGAAATCTAAAATGAGCAAATATTGGGAATAATAATAAAATCCATCAGTTTGAGCGTTTGATATCTTGTCTTGGCATTTTTTCACGTGATTTGCAAACCATCAAATTCTTAATATATTAACATTTTACACAGTGTCCACAATTTTTTGTAACTGAGATTATTGTACTAAGAGGAAAAGCTAAGAAGGAGGAAATACTCATTTGAATAGAGCTTTTCTATTAAAGCAAGAGTTTACAGGAAACATACAGTGAAATAATGACACAATGTGACATTATTTGTTGTGAAATGATTTTAAACTCCCGGTATTTATTATTTGTTGGTTCATGCCACTTCAAATCCAGCACTGCACCATCCAAAAGGTGTCAGGGGAAATTTAGAGTCATGGACCAGGCTGCCAAAAAACAGCTGAAGCAGAGGCTGCGGGTGGCATCAAAAAGAGACATCCAAATTTCTGCTGCTGCAAATGTGAAACAAAGAGTTAAAAGCAGAAAATGATCAGCGGATCAGAGCGAGCTGTTTGGTTTTCATTGCTTACTGCTAGAAAGTGAAAAAAAAAAGAAGTGAAGCTCAAACCGTCATACCAGAAAAATAAATCAAAAAACAAAGGGAAGGAAAATTTGTAGTTAAAACCTCATCACTTGTATTCACCTGAGGTCGGGTTTGCGAGGTGGCCTCTCGCTGCAGGAAGAGGAATGTGACACAAGATACAAAAATGAACTCATTCTTATCTATATTATTACAAATGATGCTAAAAAACACGAGGTAGTCTTTGTAAAGGTCTGGCATGCAGAGTTTTGGTGCATTTCCAATACTTATACAACCAATACAAGACATTCTAACTGAAACAACACCTCATTATTGGTTTATTTTCTGAACAGGGTTGCATAAGGTGCTTGTCGATACCAACTCACAGAGGATAGCAATCAGCTTGGCTAGTGCATGTTACAGGGTGGTGCAACTGCCTGAAAGCCGGGCTATCAATCACTGATCAACCGTGTAATTAGGCTAATTGTAAGAAAGCCTTACACTATTGTCAGTGCAAGTGTACGCTGCAGTTTGGAAAATTTCAGCACTTTACATCAGAAAAGTTTATTTCTTGGAGAATTCACAGACTCAACAATAGACTGTAAAATAAATGGACATAGTGGCTGTGACATCACCCATTTCTTTGTGAAGCTCATTGGCAGTAATGTCTATTTTGGAAACGCTGACTCAATCTCCCCTTCTTCATCCTACCAGAGACGGGCCTTTCGCCTCCTCACAAGAATAGCTGTACAGTACCTGCCTATTAGTCAAATTAGTCTTGCCCCAGATTCAACGTCTTCTCCTCAATATCTACAAAATGACCCTGTACACCCCCAATCAGTTTTTTTAAACCAGGCTGACTACTTCTACAGACTGCCTCAAGAGGACACTCAGGGAACTGCACTTTTTAGCACCTCCTTTTGCCTCCGTTCCTCATGATCAGAGGCTGTCCCTCAAACTCATTGCTGTTTTGCCGACTATTCAGGTCTTTAAGTCATCTTACCTTTTGATCAGCACACTGATTTATTTCAAGTTTTTTTTACAAATACTCACGTGGCGACTTCTCAGAAGTGCAAAACACTGCAGTTCCTCCACTGTCCACTTGAGGCTCACTCCAGAAGACGAGAAATCTCCAGTTAAACCCATCTTAAAATGTAAATCTTTACCACAATATTAAATGTGTTCATGGGCTGGTCAAAAAAAACTTCTGCCTAATTACTTATTTCTACATTTGTACACGTTGTATTGGGGTTAAATTTTTATGCCTTACCCATTTTGAGGATATAACGACCAAGAATTTTGCACAAGTAGGGGCATGGGCAAGTTGACTGGCAGGCGGACATGATGTAACTTCTGCATCCTTATGCAATTTAACAGACTTTTTCTTACTGCAATTGGCTGGATTTCTCTGAATGAAATTGCTCAAGACACTCAAGATAAGATAAGACACATTAAGATAACTCAAGATGAGATAAGATGAGATAAGAAGAATTTTATGTATCCCCAAAGGGAAATCCATTAAACTGTATTGTGGCCGTGAGCTGAAGCAATCTGTTCAAGCAACTCCAGGACTCTTTGTATCTGTTTGTATTCTAGATCCCACATATATATATATATATATATATATATATATATATATATATATATATATATGGACTAATATGGCTCCGGTTCTTAACAACTCAACTTTATCCTGAACTACTGCAAAACAAACTCTAGCTGCAAGAATCAATGGTGCAAATCCATACAGCGAAGAAGCCAACACATCCCAGTCATAAAAATCTGACCCTTAGAGTCCTGTGAATGGTCTTACTTTGGCTCTAAGGAACGAGGGGTCATAGGGATTGTAAGACTCGGAATATTCTCCTTTTCGTATCCTCTGCCCTGGAGTTGCTCCTCAAGTGCACTTACTGTCAGATGGAGCAACACTTTCTTCTTCTACAATCTGCGCAGCTGAAACTACCTCACACAATGTTCCTGAAGATAAACTCTCACCACCAGAAACACAGCAGGACTCTTTCATAGCCGTCCACCACCATCAGAGTGTTTTCTCTCCAAAACACTCCTCTTCTTCACGTCTAACTCACACTGAGCACAACCTTGGCCAGAGGTGACAGCCAGGCGAGGAGGAAAATGATTACAGGCAGGTTGAAAATGAAGGCAGCTCTCGCACAGTAAATCAGAGTCAAGGACGGCTCGCTGGCCTCCAGAAACTTCATCAGAACGGGGCTGTTTTAGCTCCACACTCACACCTGACAGGGCATGTCAGACAACGAAGATTTACAGGGTGATTTTCCATGAAGCTGAACAGCAGAGGCCCACCTTAGACCTCTTGAAAAGTATCAGAGGGCTGTCCTCCTGCCAGTAGACATGCTTTTTGGACTAGAGGAAATAAACAGTAAACTTTGGTACCTCAGATAGGCACTGCCAAGGTGTCCTGTTGAGGTTTATCAAAATCTATTTATGCAAAGAGGATGGATGGAAACACAGCTCCTAAAATTTCAGCCAAACATCTGGAAGTCCTCAAACTGACTGGCCGGAACAAAGGTCAAAGAGCCTATCCCTATTCCCTGTTAACAGATGGGACATGTGCCAAACTAGACAATCTCCAGTCCAAGATGTCAGCGCCTATTAAAGGCCGATGTTTCGGCTACATCACTCATCTCTCTATAAACAGGCTGATTCTACCCATGTTGACAAACTCTAAACCCCAGTTTCTCTGTTCCACTGCTCAGATAATGAAAGAGTTCAACAGGGGTGTTCTTATTAGGGGCAGGAGTTGATAGGATTTTATTGATACCCATGCCATTATTGATTCTGCTTATTGATCCAAGTCTCTAACAACTCCCTCACTGGTCCCTGTGGGTTTTCTGTGGGGGAAAAAGTCGGCTTATACGGGTTTTCTGTGTCAACACCACAAATTTATACAGTAAGCTGCTCTGCTGAGTAAGGAGTGCCTGGCTTCACAGGTCAGATGATCACAAAAAAGGCCTCTGACTGGTCAACAAACTGAACAAAGATGGCTGCCTCTATCTAACACAACCCGCTAACAACAAGAAAGACACTACCTCATTAAAATAAATGCATTAATCACCGCAGACGTTCTTTGCTTTTGAGGGACTGGATCTTAACCATCTGAAAATACACTGGTGGTGGCCAGAAAAGCTCCTAGGTGTCACAGAAACACATGGAGTTGATCTCTTTAAACCTGCTGGTCTCACAGAGAGAGTAGATTTTATATGAAGTTTTATTTCAGAGCTGGTGTTGTCAGCACAACAATATCAAGAAGTGAAAAACAGAGATTTGAACCGTTCCTGTCTTCTCTTCCACTGAGCGTTTTTTGGTCTAAAAGAGGTCTAATAGCCGTCTAAATGTAGCCTAGACGACTGGTCTAAAATCAGGCTACCACAAGTCTAAAAATGACAGTTTTTTAGACGTCTAAATTTAGTCCAAGTTTAGACTAGCTGGCTATATCTATGCTACACTGTATATTGCTCAAGAGAAGGAGGGAGGCCAAAGAAGACATGGAAACAAACAGCCAAGGAAGACCTGAGCGAGATTGGAGTCGGCTGGCATGGAGCAAGAAGGGTCGCTAGGGACCGGAGCAAATGGAGGGGGAACTCGTCGCCCAATGTTCCAATAGGAACGGGAGGAAATAAGTCTAAGTCTAAGTAAGTAAGTACTTGGAGGTCAGTTATGCAACTCATAGTTGCTTTTGAAATAAATAGTTACTGAATAATAGGTTAAAGAGCAACGTCTAAATTCCATCTAAAAATATACAGAATCTAAATGGTCTAATAGCCGTCTATTGCTCAGTGGGTCTCTGCCATGGTTACTCCCTTGATTCTCCATTCACATCTCTAGTTCTGATCAAACTGCCATCCAATCCAATCTGGTTATGTTTAGGTGATCTGTGATGGGCATCAGAGCTGATAAACTCTTACAGTTCATTTACATCAGCTGTCACTGAGCTGTGCCCAGCAGAATGCAAACATGTAAGTAATTTAATGTAACCAAGACTTTTGGATCCTCCTGCTTGTATGTAACTAATGAGAAAATAATACAGTACATGTGCATGGGTCCAGCCAGTCAAGCTTCACACCCACAGTATGAGTGTTCATTGTGTTCTGTCAGTGTTGTGTACTGTGCAGCAAATATGTTCCCATTCTAGTCGATGCTGCATGTTACACAAGAAGTGCCACAGTGTGTCCAGCTCCTTCCCAGAAGCATCTCTATGCCCTACGTGCCCAGCAAGCTGAACAGAGACGATCATCCTACATAGGATGTAAAGCACAGGACTGGTAAAATCCAAAATGAAACACTAAAAGCCGACCTCAGACTGTTTATCAGATCTTATTGAGGAGAAATACTCCTTGGTTATGGATTTACTGTCAACATAAAACAGCCTTAAAGGACTTAAAGCTGCTAATTATGTCTGCAGGCAACAACACAGCAAAGTGGCACATAGTTTACTGAACTATTGGTTAAGACAAGTATAAGATCAGGACCATCATCAGCAAGTAGGATAAGGGGCTTGTTAAATGGATGGCTGAATGAGCTATGAAGACATGAAGAAACTTGTCAATGGGCATGAAGGAACTCTGTAGGGATAGGTCAATATATGGACTTAAGAAGAGACAGAAGGGATGAGCTGATCTAGTTCACAGCTGTGGGATTAAGTGACAGATGTTTGATTTTCCTTCCAGCTGACACACACACACACACACACACACACACACACACACACACACACACACACACACACACACACTGACCAAGAAAACACACTGACATGTTCTACATTAAACCGGTTCATCAGGGCAAAGCTGCCTTCTTGTTAAAGGAAAACACGGATGACTGTCATCTGCAGCTGGTCGGTTTGAATTGTTGTTTAATTTATTTGATCTTTAAAGACAGTCTGTGCAATATAACTGTATGATGCATTATACTACATTTAGCTAAAAGATATAATACACCTGCAGTCATTTTGCTGGAATATATCAATAACAAAGTTTTGCTGAAACTTTTAGATAAGATCATTGGAAAAGGCAGTGGTGGTATCTTTAACTGTATTAAGAAAGTGTCTCAGAGATGTCTGTCTTCTAGGTTTTTCTAGCAACTCCTTCCTTGTTAATTAATGAGATTAAATCATCCGACTTTATCTTACCAGATGACTTTATGCTTCAGGCTATAAGCAGTGCAAAAAATACAGACATTAGACTGTAGTATTAATTTTTGACAAAATACAGGTGACATGTTGGGATCATACTGTCCTTAATATGTCTGATTTTTCCTCAAAATACATCTAAAGTGAGTGGGATTATCTCATATCTCATAACAAATATAAAATAATAATCAACATAAACGTTTCTGCAGTAGTACTTGTTGCAAAACTTTTGAAATGACAGTCTGAGGAGGGAGATAAGCTGGAGGAAGTTGTTGTGGTAACAGTGGTGCAAAATGCAGAAGTCGTATTCACAGATGCACAGAAGTTATAAAAACCAGCAGCCTAGATTTCCATCTCCACTTTTTCCTGTGAACACCCCTACAAAATAAAAACTTCAAGTGAAGTCAGGGCTTTACTTTTGGTAAAAAATTAGATGCATGTAATCTCTTGGGTTTATGGTGATATCTAAAAAAACAACCACATTTACATTAATGCAGTTTGATTCCAAGGCTGAAGACGAGTGTATGCCAGTTTGCGCCAAGAGAAAATTGCTCACCGAAACTCTTCCAGTTTGTCAGACTTAGAGAAATTGTACTTTTAGTCTGGCTAACTTGGTCACATATTTTAAAATTCTAGTTTTAGTTGTACTAACTTGACAATTCCCATCACGTTGACACACACAGTGTGACCTCTATAGCGTGCGTCTGATGCCATGTCCTGATTCCAGAGACTCATCTTCCCTGCCCACCACCACTCCCTGCAGCTTTCACACTGTAAGGAACACATGAGTAAGCAACTCAGGAACATTTGGTGCTCTCTAAAGAGCATATGCTAAAGAGGATATGGATTTATCTCTAGAAAGGAAAGGTGGGAATAGTAACCTTTCAAGCATTAGTCCAAGTACATCAACATGTTACTTCTGCAGTTGGATAACTCCTCTTAGCATAAAGACTGGAGGCGGGGAAAACAGCTAGCCTGGCTTCCACTTTGCTATTTTTGGTGTAAGGTTATGATGACTTAAATGTCAGCACTGATTCATCTGTCAGCAGCCTCTGTCTAAAAACACTGTGTCAGATCCATCCTAAGGGCAGCACAGATTTGAAACTGAACTGTTGTCTGAGTGTCACTGTATGCTAGCCGTCTCCTCAGTTTGTGAGGTTTCTATAGTTTAAACCAGACAACCACAGATCAAGTCCACTGTATGTGAGCACGGGTGATCCCATATTATACGCCCTTCACTGCATTAATGGTTCACACTTGCGTAATGTTGTTTGTCTTGTAAATAATCTCACACTGATTAACCAAATGATATGGATGATATATGAAACCCCAACATTACAATCAGAGAACTGTCAGGCCCGAGACAGCAGAGAGGCCTTCATCAGAGTCCGACCGGTGCAGCTGGTAAAGTTGATGCATTATTGGGATTTTGCTGTAAATCCAGTAAAAACAACAACCAGAAACATCATTTGTATGGATTCAGAACAGACATGGTAAAGGAAGGTTGTACTGGAACATAAACACTGCATCATCCCTGAATTCTACCCTGTCAGCATGTAAAGACTGCACCTGGAGTGACTATAAATACAGCCTCAGCTGATCTGATGCACACCCACACTCAGCAGATGTCTGCAGCTCTGCAGCCTGGCCTGCACTCACCGAAACCCCGCATGGAACATGGACAGCCTGGATCCTCCATTAGGTCCGTATCTGGGGGTGCTGAGCAGGAAGTCCTTCTTGATGGACACGTAGCTGATGAGCGACAGGATGAGCAGCGCCACGCTGAACATGACGAGCCCCAGCGCGCTGGCTATCCGCACCATCCTGCCTCTCTGCGGGCACCAGCCCCCCCGGACCAGAGGATCAGAGACGGGCCAGGACGAAGAGACAGCGAGCACCCAGGTGCACCGCATCCGCAGCAGAACGAGGGCGTAGACGCGAAAATGACGCGTGCCTCACGCAGATTTCAGAGTCCATGTGGAGAGGGGGAGCAGATGCGGTGGCGCGGCCGAGAAGACGCATGGGCGGCAGAGAGGGACGCGGAGATTCGAAAAGCTGGAGAAAAAAGAGGCGAAAACAGCGGAATGATGAACACCTTTGACAGAAAACATGAAAGAAGAGAGTCCAAGATGTGAGCAGGAGTGAGCAAAAAGGAGGCCCCGTTTTACGATCCGGGTGCATAAGCTAAACGTGAGCTAAGGAGGAAGCGACGCATCTGCGGAAGAAAAGGCGCAGGAAGCAGGAGCGTGACGCATCGGCAGTTCATGTATGGTACGATGGAGAAGAGAGGCGGGAGGAGGAGGGGAGGCTCTGAGGTTTTCTCTGCAGGCATGCAGGGTCAGTTCTCAGCCGGTATCAGGTCCTGGATGCGGTGAAATGAAGCGGAGACGTCCAGCAAGGAGAAGATGATGGCGGCTGGAGGTTGCTGCTGCTGCTCCTTCTCTTAATCTGCATCCTCTCTCTCTCACACACACTCTATCCTCCTCTCCCGACGGTCTGATTAATTAAGCCGGATTGTCGCTTTAAGGAGACGCAGCTCTTGTATCGCGATAATCAGATAAACATCAGCAGCATCCGAGGCGGAGCTCTGCGTCCTTATAGAGGCAGATAGGAGACCCACTGCCCAAGAATGCTCAAGGCGACAAGCACCAGTCTGAGCACTTACATCTTGAAGATCATGAGAACATTCTCTGTTTAAGAGTGAGATAAATGTGTTTGTTTGTGTGGACTCTGTGGGGTCGTTGCACTTCTATATGGGCCTCACAAGTACAAGCACTTCCTCTGGGCCCCTTAACACAACATTAGTGTTTGTTATTGAACAGTAGGACCCAGTTTGCTCTCACATCCCAACACACGTGGAAAACACTATGACCACCTGATTTACACAATAATAAAATGCTGATTAAAGTTGAGCTACAGGCAATTCTAGCAAGTAGGGGAGACCAGGGTTGGTTTTAATACTTTCTGTTTCAGCACCCTTCAGTCACTGAATTTTTGAGATAGTTTTCAAAGTTTTATACCAAAAACCAATTCGTTTCTTTGCAAGAAAACCATAAATCCATAAAATATCCAAAATCCAACAAAGGAACTGGGGGAAAAAACCACATAGAGACACTGGAGTCACACAGAGACATCGACAAACAACATATAACACAAATGAACCAACCAAGAAACAGGGGAAGACGAGGACTATGTATGCACACAGGGAAATGAGCAACGAGAGGCAGGTGAGAAACGAAGACACAGGTGCAGACAATCACAGAGGAGGGAAAACTGAGGAAGTAAAACGAGACAAGAAACACAGGGAGTAAACTACTTCAAAATAAAACAGGAAACACTGAAAACTGATATATGAAATAGGGAACAGAAACACTAGGGAAAATACACCCAAATCACAGGAAAAAACTCAACAAACAGAATATATCATGACACTTTCTCTCTAACTCAGAAGTTTGTGTGAATGCATTTGGGTCCATAAACTGATTTACATGAACAAACTGTCCTGAGAGTTTACATGTATAATGAGCATAAGACAGACAAATTCAATTTACCAAATAGCTGTATAAGTAGCATGTTTGAATTGAATCTTAGACCAATAACATGCATTTGAAGTCATATGAAAGTAGGCATGCATAAGTATGTTGTTAATGGCTTTATACTACCAAGACACCAATTGTTAAGGATTTGGAGTTGAATTTTTCCCATTCTTGCTTTATGGACCACTTGGTCATATGAGGTACCACATGTACAGTCGCTTGACAGTCTGAAGTCTTCTCCATGGAAACTACTTTAGATAAGGATAATAAACTGACAGAAGTTTTTCTGTATTCTGCGTTCATTTCATGTATTTCAGCACAATTTCTGCTTCTAACCCTAAGCCAGTGGTTCAAACCGTAGACAGTAAAGCACAAATGTAACGATCTTTGAAAACTGAAATCTCTGTTCATATACTGTGAAATATTTAGATGGCGACACCGACTGCTGTGTGCAACACTGCCTCTTATTTTGTACATAATTAAACTAATGACTCCAACTTCTGAGTGCGAACAGTGCCATCTATCATAAATGCACAGGCCACTGCCTTCCTCTGATTGGTTGTAGGCCTGTTTACAACTAATCAGAGCACTCACTTCTCTATGTTGCTGTTGCCAGACCTAGAATAAATTCACCAAGGTGAACTGGTCTGATAATGGTAATGTCAGGTGAGGAGATACCATTAATCTCTGCTGATTTTGTTCCGTGCAAATGCAAGTTGTGTTTTCTGAACCTTCTGATTTTTGAAAAACAAACTTGGATCTGCACCAGAGCACTGGCTGCTTTCAAACTTAAAGGTTCTATGGTAAACACAGACAAGAGCGGAGCAACATGTCTGATACATAAAAGAACCATCGAGAAGAAGATTGGGATACATTAAAAATGACACAGACTCAAGCAAGTGGACCTGGATTTTGATTCCACTCAGATTCTCCCCTTGTGTCTTTTACTTGTTCTTGGACTTGAACACTAGGGATAAACACTCAACTCTGACTGAAGTTTCTGTGACTGGACTACAATACTTTAAATGGATATACAAACCTGTGCATAAAGCTAGTACAGATAACACTAAATCAGTGCAAATTGCTTTTTATTGATGGAAACTTTACCATCAATAAAATCAATTAAATCACCTCAGATTATGATTATAATCCAAGCACCGCAGCATTACAGCTGGACTGGATTTATGCATTAAGTGCAGTTTTCATAATGTTATTACTAATATCATTTTCTGCTTGTTTTCAAAACAGATAGAAAGTAAGATGTAACAGAGACCCATGAAGACAGACAGACAGACAGGCAGGCAGGCAGACAGACAGACTGCTGTAGCTGTTGGCATTTCAGCAGTGACCTTTCTGGTGGTCTTAAGGCCTGCAGAGACTAACAAACACACACACTCACTCACACAAATACACACTCAGATGGGGGGACAGGGGTCCAAAGGCTTTGTAAAGCTGTCAAACAGACACAGATTAAGATCCTACAGCTTCAAATAAAATGTCTCTCCCCACTGCACACTGTCTCTCTCTTTACATTCTCACACAGAGCAGACCCAGTCGTCCTCATCATTGGGCAGACTTTATGTGCTGTTATTTTAAAAAAAAAGGCTGGACATACAGTATATCCTGGTAAGAAACATTTTACGTTTGAGCAAAGATAGAGAAAGAAGAAGTAAGAGGTGAAGGTTTGAACGTCAGTTTGATTAACAAACCAAATGAGGGAAGTGGAGGAGTCAGGGTTACAGATGTGAGTGTAACAGACAGACAAGCTGTAAAACGATCCTGGAAAGAGAGGAGAGCGAGAGGAGATCCAGGATGAAGATATCTGCCTATCACAAGCCGTGAGGATTTGTGTTTTCCTCTCAGAGCTGCTGATTCTTCAGCTCTTAAGCCCCAGAGTCACCAGCTGTCACTGTTTCACACTCTGCTAACAGGAAGTGATGTAAACATATGGACCAACATGTGCCAATCACAACTGTCATATGACAGCTTCAAATCCGATATTGCAGCATGTTTCCGATAAGAGTTGGTCTGGGGAATAAAACAATGGAAATTTACAAAATAAATGAAGACTGACCCCCCCAAAAAAGGTGTCTTTGATTTTTGCATCATCAACAGACCTGACTGTTAGAAAGGTATGGATGACACAATTTATGAAAAACCACCATGACATTTTCCCTTGTTTTGTCATATTATTGGCAATATTGTGGATGTTACATTTAGGGTTTTTCGCAAAGCAAGCATCCAAGTATTATTTCCATTAATTTTTCAGACTTCACAGGAAAAATCAGTGCCAACACTAAAAGCAACTTACTTTTCACTACAGCGTTACATATTTGGACAATTATCCGCTCTGTGTCGGCAAACGTGGTGAGGTTTGCAATAAGTTTCAGATCAGGTAGCAAGTTCCAGGATTTTGCACCTTTAACAGAAAAAGCTGTCTGTGCAAAAGATGTTTCACAGAGCACCACGTGAAGCTGCTCTGGTGGATCTGCTGCAGCTTTATATATTAGAGTGGAACACTGAGGAGGAAGATTAATCAAACGTTTGAACACAAACGTTGTTTTTTTTATTTGCACAACCGACCTATAAAGCTGTATTTTGTTTTTGTAAAGATAAATGTCAAAAGGTCCAAGAATATTAAGACTCCATTAGCTACAAACAAAACTTCCACTGCTCATGACAGAAGTGATTATAATCATTTTATTTGCTCATCAAGATGATCAAAGAAGAAAAACAGAAAATGTTTGCTCTTGTGTGAAAAGTGTGCAGATTGTCCCTGTAAAAGTAGAGACTTGAGGGTTTCTTTGTTTTGGCTCTGCTGCAGCAGTCCACTGAGCACCTCAGTTAAATCAGAGTGAACTCATGAATGAGGCTGATCAGATTTTCATGCGAACTCTATGATATGAAACCAATCAGAGGAGCTCACATCTCATCAAAGAGTCAATTAATAATCAATAGTCATTAGAGCAGAGAGGAGGGGGCACCATCACAGGCTGCAGCTCCGACTGGGCCAGAGGAGCGTGAAATTACTGCTCAAACTGTACTGTACACACGCGCGCACACACACACGCACACACACACACACACCTGTCTGTAGGCATACTTCCTCCTCCCCAAAACCCCCACTTGATGTAAAATTGTGTGGAAATATGTTCACAGCTCTTAGTGTTTGTATTTAGATTTCTCAAAATTACATCACATCAACCTGTTTCAATGACAAGAACAGGTGTGAACAGGTCAGCATGATGTATGCTTTTCTAATGAGGTTTTAGGCTGTGATGATTTTTTTAATTATATACATAGATATCTTTATATAAAAACATATATATATATGTAAATCTGGAAGTATAAGACATTTTTCCATATTTTTTACATGTTATAAATAAATGCTCTATCAGTCCTGTTAAATTTAAGTGCACTGATTAAAAGTCTTGGTTAATGCCTTGATGTTGTGTGGGTGTGTTTTTGTCAGACCAGGTGTAGCTCAGCAGGTAGAAAACAGAGAGTCGTGTGGAACAACCAAGGTCACATTGAAGGATCCAGTTTCCACATTTCATAATTCATCATCCAGACCTGCAGATTGAACCTGTTCTTTTCTGAAGATGGGCTCTGTGTGTGTGTGCGTGCGTACGTGCGTGCGTGTGTGTGTGTGTGTGTGTGTGTGTGTGTGTGTGTGTGTGTGTGTGTAAATAGTATGGCTGCAGTGCTTTGTTATGTCCACTGTATCGACAGAGGACAGCAGACAGACTGTACATCACTCATTGTGTAGACAGTGGATTACAATGAACTGAGCTCTCTCTCTCTCTCTCTCTCTCTCTCTTCCTCTCTCTCTCTCTGTCTGTGTACATGTGTGTGTTTGGATAAGGCAGACTGAATTTGAAGTGTTAAAGTTACTATTTTTGAATGAAAACCGTCCTGAGCTGAACCATTAACTAACTCATTCTCAGTGTGAACTTGTCCAACACTGTGAGGAACTGCAGTCTCCTGCGCCTCTGCAGGTTGGTGCTTCACAACAACATCACTACAACTATGATTTGAGTCATGGACAGCTGTTGTCTGCGCTGCACAAACACAGAGGATACTAATAGAAACTGATGACAGTGTTTGAACTCTGAGCTCTAAAATCCCAGCAGAGAGGTGAATCAGCCTTCCAGGAAAGTGGCAATTTTATCACAATGGCTCCCCGCACGTCCACATCACAGCGTCTGTACACAGCCAGACTCCAGCTGCTGAACTCTCAACCTTAAAGGCACTGGATCCGAGTCCATCACCTGAACTGTGTCTCTGCAGGGCTCTGGTCTGAGGCCAGCGGCTCTGTATGTCCACAGGCTGAAAGGTCAATTTCTTCCTTTTCAGAGCAGAGAAAAGATAAATGGGGGAATTAGGGGAGAGGAGATGGTCTCTGTGCTGAAGGATATACACTCCTCTCCCTCCTTTAACTTCTTCATTTTCATCGCTCCTCCTGAGCAAAACTTCTTTTGTTTTATCTCTTTTTCTTTCCCTCCATCTCTCCCTCCTTTCTCAGCTCTTTTCCCTCTTTTATTCATCTTTTTCCTGTCTTTCCTCTTTTCACATTAACACAATACCTGGCCAGGGGGAGAGCAGCTGTTTCCAGGCAACCCTTCTGACCAGCGAGGTGTGGAGAAGTGAAGGGGGTAAAGAGAGGAGGGGGAGCAGGAGGGGGGAGAAAAGGGAAAAAGGAGAAAAGAGAAAAGAACGAGACTAGGTGATGGGAAAAGACAAAAGAGGAGGAGAAAGGAGGCAAAGGAGGAAGAAAAAGAGGTGGTGGTCACTGCTCGCTGATTGCAGGAGTCGCTCCGGCCAATCAATTTTAGCGGGTGCGTGACTGTAGCTGTCCAGCATCAATCACACACACACACAAACATGCACGCGTACACGCACACACACACTCACAGGGGAAAACTCATTCATTACAGAAGAATTTGGGAAAGTAACAAGGATAGAAACAGTTTAAAAAGATAGAAACACAGGAGTGAAAAGTGAGAGATAAAGGAGCCGTCACCAGACCTCAGATCAATCTGTGTCTGTAAAATTTTACCGCTGAACACCACTAACTAATTCACTTATTGTTTAATCAATTACAGTCATTACAGTATGTGCATTAACAGTCAAGAGGAGGACAACTGTAGCAGGGTGAACAATTCCATTAGCATGTGAGAAACAGTCGCAGCTGGAGAGGAGGAAGAAGTAGATCATATTGAGGAATTTGGTCATGATAGTTAAGCCATAGAGGCAGACATACATCAACTTTGACATGCATGTTAAAGCTCTGATGAGTACTGTTCTTTATCAACTCAAGGTGCAGTGTGGGCAGCAGCCATCTGCTTTCAAACATAAGTTCACTTCAGCATTTTCTGCATCATAACAACAAAACAACCTCAGTGGAAGTGAATCAGTAACACTTTACAACAAAAGTACAATTTTTTGTGTGAATTAATGTGGAATCAATGTTTGAGAAATGCTAAGTCAGGACAAATTTGTGTCTAAATTCATGTGGAAAACATCATTTATTCATCATGAGTTAATGTTCAAGTTACTCTGACCTTAGATAATGTGTATTTGCCAAATTGATTATTAGTTAGGGTATATTAATTAACCTCAGACAGTAGCTAGTTTACATATGTGACCAAATTAGCGGCTCAGTTTCTTAGCAACCTCTTACATTATTATAAAAACTGATTTAAATTTTTTTCTACATATTGTGTGTTGTTTATTTCTGGACCTCAAGTTTCTCAGAAAAATAGAGATAACAATATGAATTCTTATTTTTTAATTATTAATTATTAATGAAAGGATTGGATCTAAGCTTTAAAGACTATTTTGGTTTGGTTTATTCCCGTTAATAGTCATGATATCATAGATCTCTGCTCTGCTAAATGTCACTAAATTTCACAAACTGCACCTTTAAATTTTTAAAAAGGATGTGACCAATTTCTTAAACATTTAGATAATAATTTAAATCTGTCAAAACAACTTGCCTGAGAGTAATAAACAATCAGGAAAAAGGCAAAATCAAGCACAGCTGATCTAACCAGGCTGATTAAAGACTGGTGGGTAAATAATGTGGGATTTGTTTGCATGTGGTTAACATTAGTAAAGTTAGCACCACTAGCCTTCAGTCCTCCATGCAAGAAAACCTTGTGATGCATTTGCGTAGTACACATGGCTCCAGTGAAAAAGTTGTGTGCCAGTTTAACAAGACACAGAAGATTTTTTAGATCTAAATATGAACAAACTACCTCAGGCTGTGAAATACCATCAGCCATCTGTGCTTGTTTACATCCAGGTAGTAGAGTATAGAGCATTAAGGCAGTAGCTGTTGACCAGAAGAGATAACACTTGACTGGATTTCAGCCCTAAAGTTGTTCACTTGATCATCTGTTATGGTTCCGACTTGCAAGGATGACAGCTTTTAATCACAATCACTTAATGTGCATGGTCCCTTTACACAAAACTAAACTCATAAAATGTCCATGCACACATGAGTGAAACCAAAACTGTGAGAAGATTTGGGTGAAAAGTTAAAGTAGCAGGGCAGTGGATAAAACTCCCCAGTCCTCCGTCCCCTCCTCTTCCTCTGTGTCTGTCTCCGTCTGTCTCCTTCATTAAACTCGAGGCTCCCAGACATCAGAACTCTCCGGTCTTACTGATCAGTCTGTCTCTAAACAGTATTGATCCGTCTTTATACGAGCTGCCATTGATCTGATCTGTTAGGATGATTTTACCCCGCGAGATGAACACTGTAAAACATGACAGGCTCCACAAATCATTTCTCTACATTTCACCCTGCAGTCAGTGTCTGTCAGTGAAGTGTAAGACTTCCAGCCTCTGTTTTATGCATCCTTTAAGGAAGCTTTAATGCATTTTACAGCCCCTAAAAGTGCCCCGGGACAAAGAGAAAAGCCAAACTGTCCTCACAGGACAGTTATAGCCACAGTCTATGCCAGATCAGAAATCAGGAATAGTGCTGGGAATTCTGATTAATAAATTCTGTGTCCTACAAAAAACTCCTGGCTAAAACTAAAAATGTGCAAAGCAAACAATTTAAATGTTCTAGCTAAAATAAATTATTTTGTTTTATTCTATTAAAAAATATAAGTGTTCATTTTAAATCTGATTACAGCATATTTCAGGAAATGTTGGCACATGAACAACAGAGTCTAGAAAAAGTTGTACAACTCTGATGTAAGTCATCTCCTAAGTATTCAAATGACTGTAAAACGGGTTAGCAACATGGCTGTGTAAAACGAAAAAGAACTTTATTGATCCCTGAAGGGAAATTCAATAAAAAGGGCATTCCAGAAAGGTTGTGTCTCTTAGGAAAGATTTTTAGAAAAACTGTCTTTACCATAAAATTGCAGAGAATTTTTGGATTTCAATTTTTACTATATGTAATATAAAATAGTCAGAGAATTTTATTTTAAAAGGATAAGGCTAAATACCTACACTGTAAGGCAGTGATCTTTGGGCTGTGAGCTAAAACTGCATGAAAAATAGACCTGACTCTGTAGTGGAAATCTCTGCATGGACTCAAAAGACATCCAAAAAATACTGTCCTAGAACACAGTTGCATCCACAAACGCAAACATTTATCATTAATTCTTTTCTCATTCTTTTTGAAAGTCATCGACAAAATATGCTCCACTTAAGAAAGGAAAGAAATCGCTCACCTTGTTGTCAGTACACATTCAAAAACCAACATCCCTTATTGTATAGGGATGCACAAATGCCAAACCTTGGCAAGTTAACGCCTCTGTGAAAGCTTCATTAATGCTTAACAACATCTATGTATGACATACGTTGCCATCCAAACTATGACTTTTGCATATTAAGCAAAAATAAAAACACATTCACATTTTGCAGATATCACAACATCATGGCGCAGAAGTAGAAGAGTCCCAGTGCTAAAGCGGCCTGCCATTTAAACATCAGAGTGCTGGTTATGGTCTAATGATTGAGGTGAAACTTGCATTCAGCGTCAAATATTTAGATGTCTTGACTCATTTTTTACAGTGTAGCATCCTTGGCTCATCAGGTGGAATAAACAGGGACAGTTGGACACATGAGGCAAAGTGACACTGACTTCATTTCAGAAAATGTAATCTGGGATGTTTGATTATGAGATGATGAAGGTGAAAATGAAGAAAATATGATTGAGTGAAAGAGAGTGAGAGAGACACAGGGGAGAGAAAAAGAGAGAGAAGAACAGACAATAGCGGTGAAAAACAGAGAAGATAGAGTAATACAGTAATTCAGATTTTACTCCCGCTTCATTTTCATTCGGTGTTTCCCACAAAATCCCACAAGAAATCTGTGCACATTTGAAGATATTATTAATTTGTGTATGTCTGGATTACAAACCACTTTGAATATTCAATATCCTCCTACTGTTTTTGCACCAACAAAGGGATAAAAATGTGTGTCAGAGTCAGAGCTGGCATATCATGATATATTTTTAGGGCATTGTGATTTATGTGAAACATGTAGCTTCTTTACAATAATGTTTGTAAGAATAGGATGTGAAAGAAACATGGACCATGGAGTTAGTGGGGCTAAGACTACTATGGCTGACAAAGATCTGCAACAGAATGGACAATCTTCATTGGGAGAAACCTGCTGCAATTGCTCAACTGATGCAAAATTTAAAAAAAGGTATGCAAAAACAAGCTGCAAAAAAAAGTGCTGCATGAAGCCAAAGTAGCAGTATTTCCCAGCAAATACACGACAAATGCATAAAAGATGCCAATACAAAAATCGGAAAATAACGACTAATGACAAACATTGGAAGTCTCATATCTTGAGGGAAACGCTCTTGGCCTGTAAAGGGCATTGCTTGCCAAATATATCATACACTGCCTCCATGTGTGCTGCTGTGACAGGTTAATGTATCAGGTGTGATTTATCAAATCTGGTATGGGGGGGGTAACATGTAGGTGGCTTTCCTCATTCCCATAGCACCACTAGTTCCCATATTTAAGGTCATTACCAAACACATAACACTGTGGAGTGAAGGACTGTGGTGATGCTGAGAGGAAGAAATGTGTGCTTTGAAAGTCTTAATGGTTGAAATAGTTTTATAGTTTTGGCTAACTCGTATGATGTGGGAGCTTGCACATGAAGACCTCAATGCAGCATTGCCTGAACTGTTCTGATTTTAAAGCATATTACTATCAGGGACACTGAGGATTAATACTGAAAAAGTAAAAATTCTTCCATGTCTTTAGTCAGTTTTGATCTCTTTCAACATTTTACCAAGACCAAACTTGCCTTTAATCTTAACTTAAGTTATCTAATCCTTGATTTGATCCATGAAATGTAACTTTGCTATATATACCCTGTGTGTTGTAGTTGAACTGTCAAAATCAAATGTTATTAATAAAATTTTGTGACTTTAAGAAATCTCTTTATGATTAGAATATATTGTAAAAATGCTTCTCAGACAAAGTGTGACTCCCTCTTCAAAAGTCAGGACAGCCTGCAGGTCAGACTCTGTGAGCCATAAACTATGAAAAAAAAAACAGAGATATTAATCATCTTCTGAGGAAATGACCTGCAAAAAGCTGTAAAAATGACAATCAATACCAAATCCAAATATTAGCTAACACACCCTTTCATACTAAAAGACTGAATCCTTTAATCATTGACTGTGAATCAGCAGAACAATTTCAGCTCCATTGAGTTAAAGGTGTGTTTACCTGTGATATAGTTTTATCATTTAACCATTTACTGATTGATTGTTGCTCATCATCTTTTAAACAATGGCTCTACTGTTAGTCTGAACCTTAGTGTTAGGGATGTAGGGTGCATTAGCATTGTCCTGTGTAAAATAGTGGGTTTTCTATATTGTTGATTTGCTCAGTCCCTCTTTAAGATACATACATGTCAAACAAAGACGCAGAAGATGGTGCAAAACAAACTAAACAATAAGGAGAGGCAGAACAACTCAAGATCTAAGGTACAATAAAACCCATGAGATAATGGTTCTGAGCTTGTGTAAAGACTTTTCTTTATAGAAAATAGACTCAATCTTTTTTCCTCACACTGATGGCTCCAGCATTGACACTGCCTTCCCCCTCTTCTCCTGCACCTTCCCCCCTCTGCTCCTCATCACCTCCACCTCCCCCTCTGCTCCTCATATGTAGGAATATGTAGAGATGATGACCTATTGATTTCTGCTGCAGGGATGTTTGACAGGCAGGCGAAGCTGAAACACGCTCAGGTTGTAATCTCACTTGTTCTGTAATTATCAGCTGACTTATTACTCTGAGACCTCGCTGCAGAGCTACATGCAGGGAATGACTGAGTTTATTTTTTTATTCTTGTGCATGTTTGAGCTGTAAAGAAGTTTTCTTTTACATCCTGATTTGAATATTTTGATGGAACCACAAACATACAGAAGTTTTTGGTCTATCCCAAAAAAATTTCAATATTTCTTTTTACTTCACATGGAAATATCTGCCTAAAGATAGCTAGATATGTCTGGTTTGATTGTACTTGTTGTAGAAAAGTACTAAACACGTTGTCAGGCTATTATACAAACTTCCTAAAGGTGGGTTTATTTGGGAAACTTTTGCAAGATCCGAAGAAGCTTTGCCAAATCTTCACGAAACTAAGCAAACCTCGCAAATCCTGAAAGTAATTTGCAAGGCTCCAAAACTGCAAAAATCGGGGGAAATTATGCAGAAACTTTGAAATTCTTGAGCATTTTGCGCTGCTTTGAGAATCTTTTTGCATGATCCTAAAAAACTTTTGCAAGATCCTGAGAAGGTCTTACAAGATGCTTAGTTTTGCAAGGTTATAACAAACGTGCTTGAAATCACAAGAAAGTCCCAAAACCTCCTACAGGATTTTGGAAAACTTCAACTACTGGGAGGTCCATAAAAACTTCTACCTGATAATGAGAAACCTTTGCAGGATCTGTACAACCCAGTGGGACTTTTGCGAGATTCTGCAAGACTTTTTCTGTCACCACACTCACCTCTTCGTAAGTTTTGATCCTGATCTGTGTTTGTAATTGTTTAAGTATTAGACAAAGCTCCAGTGTGATCTTTTTTTCCGTCATGAGTTTTCTAATCTTGCGTCTAACTAAAAAGTCCTGCTTGAAACATCCTCCAGCAGGTCTACAGTATTAAGTACAAAAGTTTTGCAGGATCTTGCACAAGGTTTCTGTGATCTTAAAGAAAATAACTGGATTTCCCCCAAACTTTTTGTTGGACTTCTCTTCTTTATTCCACCCACTTCCTTTAGGGGCTTGATGACATTTGAACCTGAACTTTATAAACAAATCTCTCTTCTCTTTCACTAGCTCTATACTCAAGTGAGCACATTGAGCAACACTGAGAGGCGTATTTTAACTTATACCAGAGGGATAAAGAAAACAAAGACTGCAGTGAGGTTTTGAAAGGAAAGGAAAAAGGAACATTGCAAAGTTTTAAACACGAGTCCTATATTTGATTTCAGGGTTGCTTTTTTGGGATTTTAGTGGCAGAATTCTGAACAATGACTTAAAAAAAAAACCTTTACTGTGCAAACCGACTTAAACATTTCGCATCAGCAAAGTAATAAAACACGTCGAGTTACTCCAACTCAAGAACTTTCAGGAAGGTGTGGCGGTTTTTCTGAGGACTGTGTGTAAATTATCTTTGCCAGTCCGTGTGCATTTGTGTCTGTGTTAAAACAGAGATCTAACTGTGCACATATTGACACACGTGTTGTTCATATGGCTTTATATGAAAAAGTGTGAGTCTGTGTGTGCGTGTGGATGTGTGTGTGTGTGTGTGTGTGTGTGCGTTTTCTAACTAAATGGACAGGTCTAATCACCTCAGAGGGAGGAACCTCTTCCCCTTCCGCCGCCTCTTAACATTAACGGATATTAACGGCCCCCAACGCTCACCCGTTTCCTACAGAGAAATGAAATACATCACTAATGGTTTATCACAAACACGGCTAATGCTTTATGCAGACCTCTTACCATTAATAAATGATGCCATGTAAAGAGGGGAGGGGGCTGCTGGAGCTGACGGGGCCAAAAGGGGGAGAGTTGGATCAGTTTCAGATTTTTAACAGAAAAAGGAGCGCTTCATTTGTCTCATTCTGTGGCAAAGAGGTGATTAATCCAGTTTTTACTGTCTGTGGGCGCCCAACAGTTCAGGGGTTTTAATGAAAATGTGGGAAAAACATTAAGCCCAACCTCTGATTTATGGGAACTACTTTTTTCTGCTAAATGAACTCAGAGAAACAAAGGTTCCTCTGTGAGGTTATTGACCCTCAATTGAGATTTTTAAAAAAAGTGCATATCCAATTATTATATTCCTGGATAAACAAAGTGCAGTTCTCAGTGCGAACAATAAAAAACAGATTCAGACAATAAAGAGCCGAAAGATGTGCACCTCTGTCTGCTGTCAATCCCAATGCAAAACAGAGTCTATCATGACTTGATATGCAACGGACCTCATCTCAGAAGATACATCAGTAGATGAAGTTGTGTTGTTTTATGCTTGGAACCTTCTTTGGAGACAAACCTGCGTTGGCTGTAATAAAAAAACTGTTAAAATTCACCCTTGTGGTTCTTTGGGTGCATTTCTGCACACAGGTTAATTAAGGAGCATTGGGACGAGGCTGTGCACTTCACAAACCAAGTCTCAAAATGACCCTTCAGAGGTCATTATTCTGAGGATTTTCCCTGAAGGATTGTTATCAGCAGAAATGTCCACTTTATACCCCTTCGAACGTTAAAAACGGTTGTTTAAAAGTCTGAAGATTCATTATTCAAATAAATGCTGCAACTGTTTAACATTTAGACATATTCAAGTATACAAAACATCAAATCACTGCCTGTAATATTCTTTTATAATGAAATAATTTAGATAAATCACAGATGTCCAGGGATACCTTGTTAATGCACTAGGATTTGCACTTTTCAGGAGTACCAGTTTGGTTGTAGTTAGTTTCATGTAGGTCCTGTATGCATGAAACTGTTGTTCCCTGTAACAGTAAGGCATATTACCGGTCCAACCTGAAAACTTTCTGTGCAGCTCCGACAGCTTTTGTGATGCGACTGCATGTTAACATAAATCTGATAAGCTGCATCTGTATGCTTAGCTCATGGTGGTAGCTTAAACTTGGAGTACTTTGGTGGTATTTTTATTCTGCTTGACAAAACAAGTTGTATTTTCTATTATAGAAGATGCTGCAATGGTTTTACATATGGTGAGCCAAAACGGAAAAAAAGGTACGCCAAACAAAAAAAGAGAGAATCAATTTCAGGCATCTCTATTTATCCTCTAATGCTTACAGCCATTAAAGAAAGGATTAATAAACTCACCTCAACTGTTAGTGATCATAGGAGACACTCCTGGTTTTTTGTAAATTAGGAGTCTTTCCTTTTCATTACAGAATAGATGAATTTATAAGAAACATTCAGCTCTTGTGAACAGATAAAAACAGTCAAATCGTCAAAGGCCTTAAAATTCAGCTTTTATCCTTGTGAACCTGCTTTTTAACACACTTACCCACACAAACACACAGGTTTGACCCTCATGTCCAGTATCCCACATGCTCCTCTGTGTCCTCATTAACCCAACCTCTAAGGCCACCATCCATCTCTGCTCTGCGTCTCATTCTGTGTAATAACATCCTCGCCCTGTCGCCTCGTTTAACTTTTTCAATTAAAAGAGGAGGATCTCTCTATTAACCCCACGCCTCCTGCTGCCATTTTTCCAGCCGAACGTTGTTTTGGAGAGGGCCGCGGGGACGATCCGGGCGGCCATATTTCAACACAAACACGGTGTGCGTCTCTGTGCGGTGACAGGCAACGGCAGGCGTTGGGGTGAATTATGGGACCTGGATGGAGAGGGCAAATCATAAGTTTGTATCATGTCCTGTTCCTGATGTGTGGAGGGGGGAGGAGGGGTCAGCTACATGGAGGGACACTGTAGGGGTCAACAACAGTCCCTGTCTTTCTGTTGCTGCCATTTCCCCTCTTTCTCCCTGTACATTTCTTCATACTCCAATAAGATACTGCCTCTGTGTCTGTGTGACTGTGTCCTTGCAGCGTCTTGCTCTTCTTGGTTGTTCTCACCATCTTATCATATTAGATTGTGTTTTATGCCATCCGTCTTAAAAATAAAGTCTTACTTTGACAGCTTTGGATTAATGGCTGATCAACAAAGTTTTACCTGGGGTCAGACACAGAGAAATATGTTGATATAAGCACTTTGTGAGTACAGGACCACAACCATCTCTGATAGAGGAAAGCCAAGCAATATCCTGTCCTGCAGTCCATGCAACAGACATGTTTCTCTGCATTTTCGACCATTTAGAAAATGCCTTCCCGGGTGGAGAGGGTTAAAAACTCACAGCAGAAAATAGAGTTTTGGAAAAAGTTGATAGCACGAACTCAACTTGTGTATGGCAGTTGTTGCTCACATCGTATAAGATAAAAGGCCACTATTTTACATCTAATCAGTTCAATTTATTAGCATGAAAATGCAACTCTACCTTATCATTATCACGCTTCGTACATACTTTAGAGAACACTGTTTACAACTGCCAATTACCCAAGAAGACACCTGCTGGTCTGGCATGCTCGTTTGCATTTCAACTGTTTCTGTGCTGTTTAAAGGGAACAGAAACATTTAGAAACACCTCTACTATGGACAGGATTTTCTTCAGAAGCTGAGAGGAAAAAATTCCATTTGTGAACATGTCTGTTGACGTGTTTGTGTGGTTGAAGCCTAAGGGGCCTTTCACACCCAAAGTCCGCTTAGAGGGTCCGGATCATGGACCAAATGTTTACATCGTTGCATTTTACATTTAGTCCAGTTAGCATTTACATGGGACTTTTGCTAAGCGAACCAAATGGTAAAAAAGGAAAATTACAAGGGAAAATCACTGTCTGTCATCTGCTCATTTCGGGCACAATCTTCATTGTCCCACAACGCACAGAAAGTAGCTGAACAGAGAAAACAACAGGCGTCTTGGTTCATGCAGTTCACCAGAGGTGGCAGAGACGTTGTGGAGAAGCCAGGCATTAATCCAAAGGAACGCCTAACACATTGTCAGCGTGTTTGTTGAAAAGAAGAACACCCAAGTATTTATCATTACCCGACTATAGTATTAGAACACATTCGTCCAGTGTTTTGACCGGCTGTTCTCCATCTGCTGTAGCCTCTGGCTGTGCATAATTTCCCAGCTTTCTTACAATGTAAATGTGTTCTTGGTTTATATCGACATACAAAAAGTCTGGCTGCATCAGTGCTGCATTCACACCCACCGCAGACCGGACCATGGTTCGTTTGGAAAGGGACCAAGTCCTGCATTTTCAAAAGGACCATGGTCCATTTGTTTGATCCGGACCACGGTTCACCTACACATTCATACCATCCGGACCAAAGGAGTAAGGGGATCATAGTCAACAGTCCTGGTATGAATGCGCCCTAAGTTGCTGTGCTGCTTTGTGTAGAGTAACTTCAATCATAAGCAGTAGTGATAATATCAACAATGTTTTAAGTAACGTTATTTGTGTATGATCAGAGGTGTCAAAGCTTATAGATAGCTTTCTCAAGCCAGCCCTTAGCTTTGATGCCTTTTTATGGCTGCTATCTTAACACTTACAAAGTGATACAGGGATAACTAATGAGATTATGACCTGAGAGTCCCGACCAAGATCTTAACTTTTTAATCCCAAAATATAATCATGTGTCGGTATCTAGTGGCACCTAATTGCTGCTTGACAGCAAACATTGTCGGTCTCATAGCACCACCTGACATCCAACACTCTGAACAGCTGGAGTGGTTACAGGGTCGGCTGATATTGCTGCAGAGTTATTCCCATTTGTGTGGGTTTACAGTCAGGTTGGTTGAAGCCAGAAACTTTAGGGTCTTGTGCACAAAGGAGAAGAGGTGCAGAGGTCACTATTCTGCCACTTTGTGTCCCTGAAATATAGACGTCTTGCAGGCAGGGATTATTAGAACTTTTTTCAAATCAAAGGTCTTCATATCAGTCAAATCAACTATGCATGAGTGGAGTTTCACCCACTGATAAAGCGCTGGAATTGGCAGTAGTACCACTTTTATCAGACACTCTAATATCTGTTCCTGTTTCCACTTTTTTCCTCTGTTACCTTCACTTATCTCCACCTCTTTTCCTCTCCCCTTTTTGAGTCCTAAAGTCTTTACCTCTTCCACCCTCTTATTTTCCCCCTCTGTCTTTACCTTTCTGGTTATTTCTCTCCATCAGGCTCCATCTCACCGCCTGTCTCTGTCCTGTAACAGATTGTGGGTCAGGCCAGAGCAGACGCTGTCCGAGATGAGCTGCAGTTATTAAAACCGTCACCGCACAATTACCTTCCTTGATAGATGACATCACCGTGACATCATCACCATGTGTCCCACCCTGTGTGATGCTGAAGGTCACCTTGTTTGGACATTTCTGCTGAAACTCTTTTGGTCAAATAAAGAACCACTGCTGGAGCTCATCTTTGGCCCAGATATCATCTCTGAAATGTAACATGTGAGGGACTTTTCATCTTTGAAAACTTTCCAGCAAATCAAAGGATTTGAATTTGAACTTTGACCTTATCTTCTGGGGGAAAAGGGCAGAACCAGGTTAGTGAACAAAGTCATCTATATCTTAAAGCTGTCTGTAAAATGGGACTTATAAGTGAAACAAAAGTGAAGAGAGTAAAAAGTTTCATGTAAAATGCAAATTGGATGTTAAACCAAAAGTAAATTTGAAGCTTTAGAGAATAGAGCTCAAGGGCTCTATTTCCATGCCCGCCGGCAGTGCGGCAGAGGGTTGCGCAGTGGTATTTTTGTCTGGTGGAGCCCGGCGCACAGCCAGTTTGGTATTTTCAACAGTAGTAGGTTGGAGTGATGAGAAAAGGGGGACAAATAAAAAGGAAGTTAATCTGTCATGTCAGAGCACAACTTTGGAGCACATTATCAATTAATTGTAGCCATGGTAACTAATCAAAAGCAGCCACTGTACTGTAATCTCAAGATATTTTTGATTCTGGATATGCATTAACATTTTAAAACTTAATTTACCATTAAAAGAAAAAAATACATGTAAACAAATCTGGGTGTGTGGCACACATATGCACACATGTGCACGCACACACACACTCATGTTCTCTTTTTGCTGCACACTCACGCAATTAAGCCTTGGAGCCATAGTAGTTCTGCCTGTATGGAGCTCAACATGTTGTCTATTGATTGTCCTGAGAGAAGAGAACAGACCAGAGGCCATGTTAAACTAAGTGTGTGTGTGTGTGTGTGTGTGTGTGTGTGTGTGTGTGTGTGTGTGTGTGTGTGTGTGTGTGTGTGTGTGTGTGTGTGAGTCAGAAAAAGAGAGAGGCAGGGAAGTGAAACAGTGAGAGGAAGCTGAACAGGCTGACCTGTAAATCTATTCACCTTCACCAGGACTGCAGATCCTCCTAAAGAGAACGAGCGCTGAGGAGAGAGGATGCTTTTCAAGGATACAATCACATACTTTAGTCTTTTCACCACAGATATGATGTGGTTGGTGTGTGAGTGCTGCATTTAGCAAAGATTAAGACCTTCACTTAAACAGCTTCTGCCCAGTGGGGTGGAGAAAAAAAGGCAGTTTCGCAGCAGAATTTCACTGTGATGGTGTCGTGCTGTGTCTTCACCCTAAGTCCCTTTTTTAAACTGTAAAACCAGTAAACTCACACAGCTGTGTGGTGTTTAATTCTACAAACAAAAAAAAGTGAGAACAAAAATATGAAAGACAACTTTGTGTTTATATCAAACAAAACTGATTGATAAAAATAAGATCTAAAAGGAGATCATTAAACAAAATAAACTGAATTGATATCAGTGACATTCAGCAATGTTCAATAACTGCAACAACACTCGATGTGGTGTGTGTGTGTGTGTGTGTGTGTGTGTGCGTGTGTGTGCGTGTGTGTGTGTGTGTGTGTGTGTGTGTTGCATGCTCTCTCATTATGAAGTAGCACCCTCTAATGCTGTTTGCAGTGACTCCATTACTCCGTTCCCATGCCCTCTATCTCTGATCAGGAATTAGCTGGTTCACAGACACACACAGACACACACACATTGCAGTGCACCACTTTCACATGAAAAAAAAACACACACAAACTGTTTCATTTTCATTCGATTGATCTGTGATCTTCATTTTTTGATCGACATGCCGGAGCATTGATTCCCACATGCCAGTGAACATCTACTTTAGCATGGATTTTAAGGGAGGAGGACAAAACTGACCGAGCTGCTCTGTACAAAACTTCAATTAGGGGTAAAAGATTTGTTTTGGACCTGTTACAGAATATATTAATGCAAAGTTTTCTGAATAAATACCAGTTTTCTTTTCCTAAAAATGATAACATAATGCTCAGGTACACATTAATGCTTATAAACACTTAAATCAGGTCTTTAGTGTGTTTACCTTTGCTAGAATAATGGATTAATTGTGAGTTTTAGTATTAATTAATTATGCTGAGTTTACTAACCCTTGCATGCCAGGCCACTCCAGCAGTTTCAGTTATTTTTGCAGGTCCTGGTGCAGATTGGTTTCCCAGCACTGTCAAAAAAATGTGTTTTAGATAGGGCTGGCTCTGCATAACCAAGGCCTTAATGTCAAAAAGCTTCTAAATATGTTTATTGTTTGTCTATTTTTGTATAGTTGTGTTTTGTGCGTGTAAAATCAGGTTTTCAGAGAGGTTAACATGGAAGCATGTCTGCAGAGAAAAACAGGAAACCAAACAAAAAGAGCTCTACGTAAGAACACCTCCTGCTTTCTCTGAGTGTGTTTGTGTGTGTGAATGTGCGCGTGTGTGTATGTGTGAGTGTGTGTGTGTGTTGGCACGTGTAGAGATGGGCTGAAAACAACAATGGATCAATAGGTTTACTGTGGCCTCTAGCCAGCGGCCCTAACACTCTGCTGCTGTGAACGTGTGTGAATGAGTGTGTGTGTGTGTGCGTATGTGTGTGTGTATGTGTGTTTCTCTTTCCTCTGCTTTCATCAATACTTCCATTCGGTCAGCCTGAGGGCCCCGGGCCCCCCCACAGTGATCACATTTATTTTTAGAGGGCCGACAGAGTTTCACTGCAGGGCAGATTACAGCTGCATGTGTTTGTGCTGCAGCAGCGCCGACTGCATACAGGAAACATACACTGACTAATGTATTTACACCGACTCCATCTGTTACAGGCTTCAGAGGTTCAGAGAAGACAAACTCCATAACAGCCAGAAGAGGAGACACAACACGTTTTGACCCCATAACCTGAAATAATACGGCGTTTATTTTAACCCGATGTAAAAGAGGTTAGCGGAAACAAACATCTATTTGCTATTAGAAAGAACATTTAGTTACATGATTTAGCTCGTTGTCGCTCTCAGTTTTTCCACTTGTTTTTGTTCGCAAATTCTAAATCCAAGTGGAAAAAACTGTGAGCTAATATTTAACGCAATATCCATGGGATTACAAAAGGTAGAGAAAGGTCTTGGTTATAAGTTTTGAAGGTATGCTTTGGTGAAATTAAGAGGTGCTCAGCCTAAACAGGCCTGTGTCGAGGGGAAATATATACATAGTAGTAGAAACACTGATTGACATTCTTGTAGAAACAAATGGATTCCTTTAATTTTCAATTTTCCTTCCAGTTTAACTCCTTCCTCTTTCTCTCTCTTTTCCACACACGCAATCACACACTGAGAGTTTCACCCTGAGCGGCTCAGGATATTACCCATCAACTGGAGCTTGATTAATTAGTCCTTAATTGGTTGTCATGTCACTGACCAATCCTGCGACAGCACCCCCGGGGGCCGGGTGAGACAGAGGACACCAGAGAGAGAGAGAGAGAGAGAGAGAGAGAGAGAGAGAGAGAGAGAGAGAGAGAGAGAGAGAGAGAGAGAGAGAGAGAGCAAATGAGTGTCTCAAAACAGGGGAGAGGAGGGAAAATGATCAGAAACAGTAAATCCTTCCAACACTGTGGTTAAAATAGTCACACACACTATTGCAGATTTAAGAAAACCCCTGTTTTTGTCGAACTTAAAGGGCAATTACAGTGTTTTTTAAATTCAGAACCTGTTTTTCTTTTATACATTTTTGTGCCAAATGACTGACAGGTATCAAATTGGATCACCAAGTGCAGCAGAAAATTTATGATTTTTACTTCATTTAAATGCAATCAGACCGAGACGCTAAGGCAGACGAACTACTGTATCTGCAGTGCATATACAAGATACACAAAAACTCTGATTGTATTTCCATGAAGTAATGATCATAAATGTTCTTCCTTGAGCTGCACTCGGTGATCGACTCGTCAGGGCTCCCCCCACAAACAAGCGGCTGCTGGAGGAGAGTAGGTGAGTTGTGTTTAGTCTGGGTTTCAGGCAAAGCTAAAAAGATGTTTGATGGCTGGGCTTGACGTACTGGGACCCTATATGTACTGTTGATGAAATTAGGAGCTGTTCTGATCATTATTTGTGGCTGTAGAGTGGCTTTTTGGTTGAGGTGTGCATGTGGATCCATAGATCAATGTGTATTGCTATTGTGCGGTCGTTACTAAAGTTGGGATAACTGGAGAAGCAAGCAGTTGGCAACATTCATCACTCGAGGGGGTGTCTAACTCTGTGTTTGACCCTAAATCAATTTTAAGAAAGATTCAGTAGAGCCTGTGTTGAATATTCATGTATGTTTGTGGCTCTCTTCTCCCAAATAGTTTAATCCTGGCAGCTGATTGGACGGTTGGTCTCCCAGTGATAAGATGGGTCTGGAAGGTTTTCCTTAGATCAGCTGACATCAGAGTTGTGGCAGTGGGATACCATCTCCCTCCTCTTCAGCCAAAATGTTTGGCAGATTTGTTACATTTTGAAGAAGGTGGATCACCAGTTTAATAAATATAATTTCTCACGTTGCGTTAGCTCGGGGGGTGAGTAACTGTATTTTGGTTTCTTTAAGTTTACAGGTCAGCTACTTTACCTCTTAGTTTGAACTGTTTGTTATTATGGGTCGTAGTTCACTCTGAAGTTAACTAAAATCAAATTTTTTTAATTTATTTATTGTTTGGAACTTGGGCAAAATGGGTCTTTGTCATGTTGTGTTCTGGCCTCTCCTAGACAGGGCAGAACAGTTGTCTTTGCTGCTGCTCTCCCTGCTTTGGCTTTACTTGTGTGCACATATAACAGATGGGAGGTGTACCGTCTCTACCTTTGGTGTGGTATTCAGTAAGCTCATGGGAAGAGCATGGAGAATAGAGCCAAACTGTCAAATCTAACATGATGCATGCACATAACTCTCTTTGAGGAAAGAGGTGATAATAATCTAATAATTCACCTAAAAGCTGCCATTTACTGAGGTATCACAGTGATCACCTCTACTGCTCAGAGAAAATCAGACTTCTCGCTCTTAGTTTAACTTCTTTATAATGCTAGTGGACAAACAGAGACACATGAGACACAGGTGGATCAGACTGAGGTGTAGTTTCTGAGAGCGATGTGTATTTTTTGTCTTTAATCAGTGTTTTTATGCCTGTAATGAAAATGGGCCTGCAGGGAGACATAAAGTCTATTGAGCTGAATTGAATTGTTCTTCTCTGAGATCTCTGGCTAACAGGCACAGACAGGCTGTTAATAAAAAGGCTGTTTGTCAGTCTGTCAGCGCTCACCACTACAATCAATGAAGACTTGCCGAGTGCGGAGACGCAACTGCAGGAGGACACAGCGATGAGGGGACGACATGGGGGTAAAACAAGAGAGGAGAGAGAAAAAAATAGGACGACCGTGTGGTAATACAGAGGAGACAACAAGGAGGGTGTCGAATAAGGAACAGATGAACCAGAAAGAGTTGACGATAAGCAGCATTGAGAGGTAGAATTACAACAAGGAAGAGCGGCAACATACAGTAGACTTTACATCTAAGTAGAGACCACAAACGATGTAAATATGGGAGGGGAAAGAAGGTTTATGACAAAGAAGGACTTCACTGATTGTTAACACACAATCAAGAACAGTTTGTTTTTTTTGTTCATTTGTGTGCTTCTGGGAACTGGAGCAGTCCTGTGCATGCAATAACTATCTTTTGCACGTGTCATTGTTGCAGTGACATCTTTTCAGGTGATGTGTTGTTAAAAAAAACACACTTGGATGTTATTTCTTTTCTGCTAAATTCCTGTGACATTCCTGGTCAAGTTGATCTTCCTTTTTTGTATGTAACGGCAGATGGCACTTCCTGTCGTAATGTGTAGTCTTTGCAAGGTAGTTAATGATTACTGGAATCATTAACTAATAATCAAATACTTCCATTATCATAGTTTGACTTAAGGATGCACTGATCCAATAGTTAGATCGGATATTGACTCTGATATTGCCAAATTGACTGGATCAGATATCTGATGAATGACGCTGATCCAGCGTTCCAATCCATTTTTTTTTAAATGAATTTTTCTTTTAATACATGAAACTCTTACTTCTTTTTGCTGTGTGCTAATTTGCTATTTGTTAATAAATAATATTAAGTAAATTTATATCTTTGTTAATTGGTTACCTTTTTTCTTTAACAAGGCTAATGTCAAGCCTGATACCTTCACTCACAGGGCAAAGTATCGTTGGATCAGTATTGGATATCAGCTGATACGCTCAGCCCAGGTATTGGTATTGGATTGGATCGGAAAAAAATGGATCGGTGCATCTCTAGTTTAACTTACTGATTAATATCATGCATTTTCAGTAGATATATGAAGAAACAAAAAAATAATTCTGTTTTTTTAAGATTACATATAATATCCATTATTATGAAATTATAAACACATACTATGATTAAAGTTTTTATAAAGCCATGTAAATAGTAATAAAGTATGAAGCTAATAGACAAACAGACTCACTTGTGTACCCACTCACTGCTGACTGCTGAAGACTTAAAAACTACTTTACTTTAACTTCTTTCCCGTCTTCTGCAGGGATTACAACAACATGGCTCTGTAGTAGAAGAGTCCTGACTGTCTGCAGTCCTGACTTTTAACACAGTGAAAACATTTGGACATTCATGATATCAAAAATAAAACAGTGAAGTCCTCGAACTATAAAAGATGTGAAATCCTGCCGCAGACAAAAATGGGACGACATTTCACTTTCCTAAATTCAGGAACTGGTCTTGTGGTTTACCCACATTTCAGTTTTTTAATGTAATCTAAAAACACATTTTCTACAGCAGACATATCTCACTGAAACAAACTGGAACCAAACTGACACTGTTTGTGAGAAAAATGAAATTCAAGTTTTCTAAAATAGAAAATAAATTTGGTATGAAAAGTAAAATAAACTATTGTTGGATAAACTATTTTGGATCATATCAAAGCAGCGAAAATTAAATACATGAGAGCTTTAAAATGGAAGGAATGGCAGGAGGATGGATGGAGGGGACAGAGGGGATGAGGGGGTAGGGGGGTGAGTGGGAGAAATCCCAGCAAGACTTTCTCTCATAATTAATAAATGAAAGATGTTGTTAGTGCATCTGATCAATAGAGTTGTTAGAGAGGGAGCGATTGATCGGACGATGGGATGAAGGATGGAGGGATGAGGGGATGGAGGTGATGAAGAGGAAGAGGGGTGGAGAAAGGGGGGGTGTTCACTCTTGTGGCTGTTTCAAATTTTCACCCTCATTGAGAACAAAGGAGTCTCCTGAGCCTCATCACAGCTGATAGACACTTAGCACCATCCTGACCTTAATAGGAAGAAGGGAGGGAGGGAGTGAGTGAGGGGGGAGGCAGAGAGAGGTGGGAGGAAAGAGGGAAAGTTAAGAGAAGGAAGAACGGAGGGAAGAAGATGAAAGAGCAAGAATGTAGGTTTAAAGATGAGGGTCAGAAACTGGAGGATGGAGAGAGGAGAGCAGAGAGATATAAGGAGACTAATTAAAAGGATAGATGAAAGGGTGGGATTAAGAAAAGGGACAAAATCAAAGGATGCTGGAAGAGTGGGAGAAAAGTGAGGGAGCAGACAGGTAAGAAAACTGTAGAGACAAATCAAATTGGCAATGAAGTGAGAAATACACGGGAGAAAGAAACGAGAGCAGGATATTACAGAAGATGATTTTTAATTTTTTATACTGCTGTACTTTTTAATAACATTTGGTTAAATACAAGAGTTAATGAGAGTGATGGGAAATAAGACAGGGGCAGGGCAGACCAGGCAGGAACAAATCTAGAAGATAGAAACAAGGGTTAGTGAACTACAAAATAAAACAGGAAATGCATGAAACAAAACATGAATGTGCAGAAATTAAGGAAACTTAACCAACATAAATATACTGAAAAATAAAAAGGAAACTTAACTGTAATAAGTCAAATCTGTGGGCAAAGCACGGATGGTTATGTTTGAGGACTGTAAACTAACAGCTATACCTTTATTGTGTGTGAACATGCGTGCGAGTGTGCCGGTTTTTGCATGTATTGGAGACAGTGCGCCTGATCTACTAAAGTTTTTTGTGTGCAAAAACACATGCAAACTTGATAGCGCATGCAAACCTGATCTACTAACCGGGTGCACCAAGGATTGCACATGTCAAATGAGCAAAACAACGTGCGAAACCTGGAAACTGATTGCAGTCGCTGTTTTGCTTCTTTACGGTTCTTTACGCACGGTCATTGTGGAGGGAAGGAGGCAGAAGTGCCATGATACACGCCATGTTCCTTGTCCAAAAGCTTGTTATTTATTTATTTTTTCTTGTAAATGATACAAGAAATCAGGCCAAATGTGTATTATGGAGAGCTCGGTCTAAAGTTGAAGGTAGGATGTGATAAGATCACTGTGCAGGTGTCCTCATCTTCTGGCATCCCTGATTCAGCCCCATACTGTGAGCAGAACCATTTCGAAAAGAGAGGGTAAAACAACAGTAAAGACTGTGAGATAATACTTAAGCTGCACGCCAAGATGCTTTGCACCAGGTGTATGATGGAACCATGATGTGTGTCGTAATGAGATGCATCATACTTTGTAATTAGACGTCAAAGAGCTGGTATTTTTTGCTCTTGATGAGTTTAGGTTTATACTAAATGAGGGCCGAGAAGCTGAAGGAAAGGCTGTCATTCCTCAGCTCACAGAGCTGATCTTAAGGCTCAAAAATCAATGAGCAGAACATGAAGATAGAACACATTTCTATCTTGCTAAAACAGGTTTTCTACGGACTTAAATGAGCTCTCACTCCACTGTGGAAACAACCCTGTGTGGCTGACAGAGAGAGAGAGAGACAGGGAGAGAGAGAGAGAGGGAGGCCTGCAGTGTGGTTGTGTGTTTGTCCATTAACAGCTAATAGCAGCTCTGTTTCCCCATTATCACTAATGGATGGAACTCTCTGGACACACACACACACACACACACACACACACACACACACACACACACACACACACACACACACACACACACACACACACACACACACACACACACACACAAACTCCCAGCAGAGAGAGAGAGAGAAAACGAGAGAGAGAGATTGAGATTCTGCAGGGACCATTACTTACTCTCTCATTCCCATGCTGTCAAAATTAGCCATGCAACATAAAAACTACACACACACACACACACACACACACACACACACACACACACACACACACACACACACACACAGAGCTCTCTAAACGTCTCAGCGGACAGGAAGTGAGGGCGTTAGGGCAAACAAGGAAGTGTTTCCCGCGGCAACCAAAGAGCTTCGTGTCTGGTCCGCCTGTCTCACATCGCCTGTAAACCGTTTTTGTGTGTATGGGTGTGTAGGTGTGTGTGTGTGCGTGATGTAATGATGAGATGCAGTCGAGGGAATCCAAAGTGCCTGTTGACTGTTTTAATTGTCTTCTCACCTCTCTCCATCTCTCCCTCATCCCTCCATCTATCCTTTTTTCCCCTTGTCTCTCCTCCTCTACCCATTGTTTTTTCTTTCCTGCTTTTTTTTACCTTTCCCTCCAGTGGGCCTTACACTCCACTGTCTCCCTTTTAACACCATCTTTTCCATCCATCCCTTCAGTACTTTCTTCCCTACCCCTCCACCTCTTCTGTCACAACAAGTGACAGAGGTTATCTTCTTATCTTATAAGTTATCTTCTCATTTCATCCATTATTTCTCTCCCCCACCTGTCATCGTTGTCTTTTTCCCTTTTCTATGGTCTGTATCTCAAACTCTGCATGTATTTGGAATGTAAAGAATTAGATACACAAGGGTTTCTGTTTTTTATCACAAAAGATGTAAATATTGGCTTTTGACTGGTGAAAACTATCAAATGGCTGAAGACCCAGATTTGCTTACCCTATTTCAGTCTCTAATGACTCCTGAAAACTTGTCCATTTACCAAGGTAACAATTGTGGTTGATGACATTAATGCTGCATTCCAGTTACCTCAGAAGTCGGATGTCGGAGCTGGGAATGACGTTACATCCAAGTTTACGGCATTCCAGTAAACAAGTCGGAAAACCAAGATGGACGCCTACAGTTATCCGTTGTAAGCTGTTGTTTACAATTGTCAGCTGTTGTTAGTTGTTGTTAGCGATACCAGTTGTAAACAACGCATAACACAGTATTTTACTCTTACAAACACCATAGCACCGTGTTCACAGTTAAACGTTGGGTACAACTAATACCACTTATTTAATTTCACAAAAACAAAACAGAAGTGCTGATAAATAATACATTACGAGAGCTTTCACTGTTACTCTTTACTGCTGATGCACTGTGCTGCCATCTTGGATTATGAGGTTGTTGTCAAGTCAGGGTTGGTTGGTGAGGATCGTCCGACTTTCTGAGTCAGAAATCCGACTTCAGGAGGGCGTTCAAGATGAATTTCTGACTCGGAAGTTGGAAATTCCGACTTCCAAATACAACTGGAACGCAGCATAATAACGATTATATATTTTTAATTATAAAGCACTTTTATTTTAAATACACAAAGAATCATGGTATCACACATCAGCACAACAGATGATACACTGGGAGAACATCCTCAAAGTTTTCACCTGCTGCCATCATGTCTGCACACCTGAATTCAGAAATGGTACAAGGTTGTGACATCATACACGAAAGATCAAAGGCAGATAACGCCCCCTTTTGTTTAAAACAGGGTACAGCAACTAATTTTTCAACTCATTGATATTGTCCTCTTCATCTAACAACTTTTGACCGTTATGTGATGTACTGCTTTATCCCTAACTCTCACTACCTGGACCTCCATGTAACCATAAAGAACTCCCTATAAGGCCCTTTTACGGTAAAACTGTAGACATGCTTCTCTTTGACATGAGATGAGTTCGAGTACTCCATGATATTTACATAGTATTGGTTTTAATGGTCTTAGTACCATCGTCCCAGCTCTCTGCCCCAAACTTTGACTACCTCTCTCTTCACCCCACTCTATTTCTCTCCCTTCCATTTACACACACACACACACACACACACACACACACACACACACACACACACACACACACACAGTTCTTCCAGTCCACTGCTCCTCTCTGTCCAATCAATGCAATATTAATGAGCCACAGCCCTGCTGGCTACACTGGGAACTATGTGTGCATGTGTGCGTGTGTGTGTGTGCATGTGTGTTTTAACTGAAAATATATGTGCATACCTTTATCTGTGTCTCTGTATATACATGTATATGCTACAGGTCTGTGTAATTCAATATTTGTGTGCACGTGTCTTAGTGTGTTTTATGTTTGTGTTGAGGAAGGGCTGTGTTCTCATGAGTGTGTTTGTGCTCCCTCCAGCAAGAAGACAGGCCTACGGCTAAAGCTCTGTCAGTGTCAAGGTCACACACACACACACACACACACTTTCTCTGGTCTTTTAAGATTTGTCTTGCAAAAACACAGTTTGTAGTCAGTTTCTATTTTTGCTCATTGTCGATTTAAAGAAGTAAATCAGTTAGAGTGACCATAATATGAATCCCCAAAAAGAGGACACAACTACTACATTTTGAGAGTTTTTCGGGTCGGGTCGAGTGTAAGTCGACACAGTAAGTCCACGCAACACAAACTCAAAACTTCCATACAAAACCCCAGACATTTGAAGAATTTTATAAACTCCCCTGGACAAAGCCGGACAGCCCCCCAAAAAGAGGACATGTCCCGGTAAATTAGGACGTTGGTCGCCCTAAATCAATATAAAGTTCACTAAAGCCAACCATAAAATAACTGTAGCAAGCTAAGCTACAACAATACAGCTGAAGTAGTTAAGCCACATCAAAGCTTTTTCATAAATTATATTTATTCAGTGATGATGATAAAAACAATGAAAATAATGATAAAAAATATACAGTCTGTTTTCCCAACTTAGCCATGCTACATGGTCTAAAAACAGCATAGCCACTGAAGAGTTATTTGATCCAGAAGATGACAATTCTACCGTTTAGCTACAGAGAAATGTTGTCAAGATTTTAACTTCATACTGAGAGTTTCCTAAGAGTGAAATAAAATTAAATCTTCTTTCATTCATGTTCTTTTGATCAGATTTAGCAGTAGTTTTTAAAGATTCCTATAAGTTGTCCATGTGTGCACCTTGACCACAGCTTTGACACCTGAAAAAAGAACCTGATTGGCTGTTCCTTATGTCCCTGTACATGTTTACCTCTAGCTTCATCCTCCATTAACCAAAGTCATGAACTCTCCACTAAACAGACTGAATAAGAAACAGTAATCACAGACCTTTCCCTCTCTCCGAGTGTCCCTCCTCTGTCTGGGCTCCGAGCGTATCGATCCGTTCGCTCTCTCCAATCTTCAGACTTAACCAGTCGATGCTCCTGCCGGTCACATCCTGCTCACCGCCGTCTCCCCTGCCCGGCTTCCGGCTGTAATAGACCTGAGGAATCTGTTCTGGAGGCGATTTACAGCCATCAGGTGACAACCTCGCTTCACCACCACGTGTGTGCAGCAGGCAGGGGTTTGTTACTTGTTATTGTTTGCTGTTAGTTTGGTTGTTTGCTACTTTTGCTCACTCTGAGATGGAATTACAGATGGATGCGAGGCGGCATCACAGAATTGGGGTTTGCCATTTAGTAGGGAGAGATCTTTTCCTCCATTTCTTCTTCCAGAAGATTTGTACCATGTGACTTCTTTTGGGACTTTCTTAAGAAGTATCTTTGCACAACAATTTATAGTTATACATTTTGTGCTTTAAAAAATGGGCCTTATTTCAGTGCAGTTTTGGTGAAGGTGACTAAGAGCTACATATAATCACTCAAGATCTTGCCAAAGTGGCCGCCAAAGAAAACAGAGGCAACTTTATGGGGTCCTCACACCAAGCACGAGTAAATTGATCTAATCGCTTCAGTCGCGTTAATGAACAGTATTTGCTTGCTTCATTCACGCGTCAACAGTAATTTCAACGGTAATCCCTGCCAATTCAACTGGTGGGATGGGTAATCTGACCTCCTCACTCACTTGCCTCCAGGCGAGCTCCTTTTTATTCCAGTTTAGGTAGTTAAAAGAAAAGGTATCATACAATTCGGGGCACCTACACACCAACACGATCAGTCAGTCCTCCATTTTAGATACCAGTGAACAACCGTCCATTTACATAAATCACCTGGCAACCTTCGTGCTGATTAGTTATCTCAAAGTGAATATCCGCTCAAGTTGAGACATTTTTAGCTCACGCCCAATTCGCCTCATTCGCACCATCAGAGTAGTACGAATGTCTAATCACATCTTTTCATTGACTTAACATGTAATTCAGTCGCGCGAATGATTCTACTCACACTTGGTGTGTGAAGACAGTTAAAGTTTCTCTTCAACGTTAAAGCCAGCATCCCTGATGGTATGAAGATGCAGAGGTGCAAACAGCTCGAAAAGCTTCCACATCTGTGAAGGCTTCATTAATACTGAACATTATCTACAGGTTTAGGAGCAACACATGCTGCCATCCAGGCAAAGACTTTTTCAGGGAAGTCCTTCATATGCCAGCAAGACAAACCACAATTTGCAGGAATTACAACAGCATGACTCTGTAGTAGAAGAGTCCTGCTGCTAAACTGGTACAGTCCTGATTTATCTCCCACTGAAAACATTTGGAGCAATGGGACAAAGGAGACCCTGAACTGTTGAGCAAATGAACTCCTCTATCAGTCAAGAGTAGGACAGTCTTTCACTTTCCAAACGCCAATACCCGGTCTCCTGGGTTCCCCAAACTTTTGCAGTTTTGTTAAAAGAAAGAGGACACAACACAAACATAGTAAATATGCTCCTCTCACAACTTTTTGAAAGCATGTTGCTGGCATCAAATGTAAATTGAGCATGTTTTTGTTTGGGCATTTGTTATCGTTTATTTGCATTCTTCTCAACTAAATTTAAACTTTCAACAATGACCACACCATCAAATCCTGCTTTACCTCCACTTCTTATACAATTCTCTAACTTTTTTGGAGTTGGGATCATATCATGTTTTATAGAATCAAACTAGACAAGAAAACATGAATTTATTTTTTTTGTACCTGCTGTTTCACAAATAGAATAAAAATGATGATAAACTCAGAGTGTAGTGATGTGATTGCTCCCTCTGCGCTTTGTAAGAAATGAGAGAAACATTCAAGCTGTGAGAGCTCTGGTGTGAAACATGGAACTAATGACGGCTGAATTTTTATGAGGCTGCTTCAGATTTTGGATTTAGGTGTTTTTTGTCTCACTGGCACACTTTTAACTAGCCTAACTCTTATGAATGTCTCTTCACATCACACTTTCTAACTCACACAGCAAGGAGAGTTTATCAGAATCATCTAATCATGAAATTTTAAGCATTTTCTCTGATATTTCTTTCGGCGTTTCATTTTATGCATACTCTTCTTCTCCTGGTGTTTGTCAGCCTTCAAAACCTTTCAAACCTCCAGCTGTAAACTGGAGTTATACAAGGTTTCTCTGCTTATTTATTTTCTCACGTATTGATCCTTCTCTGGAGACAGCCACCTGTCAATCATCTGAGCTGTGATTATGAGCAGCAGCTCCGACACTCAGAGCGGATGCTACGCCACAAAACCAATTCATCTCCCATCAGCTGCTCATAAACAATCTGTCAATATCCTCACTGAGATCATCTGAGTCCAGGACCAGTTTACAACAACTCAAAGCATTGTCAGAGAGTCATTTATCGACGTAAACAGAAATAAAATATTTATCATGAAGCAGCTCCTGGTTTGGGATCAATCCTTTCGCCCTGTGGTGTACAGATACGACGGTCAAAAGTGGAATCGTACCAATGCCTGTTCATCAGACGCATCGATCTAATTTTAGACTGAACTAGAACTGTAAGTGATCACAAAGGCAGGAGTCAGCCCAGCTGACTGAGTTTCCAGTGTCTAAAACTATCCTGGCAGGTCAGAGGTCGGCGTCATTTCAACCTGACATGAGTTGGACAGCTTCATCGGCTTCTTAAAGCAGCACACAGTCAGTTTTGTACATTTTAAAAGTACAAGCAGAATCACAGCTTCTTTGTTCTTAACTAATCGAACCAAAAGCCCCCAAACCCTCTCCTCTTTTTTCCCTCCATCCTCTTTAACTTAAACTCCGAGCGTGTTGGAGCTAAACACACATATCGTCCTGTTTTTGATCTCCCTCTCGCTCAGCACTTAACATCGACTTTCCTTCGTATCTTCTTTAAACGTCGACACCGTGCGCTTTGTCCCACGTTTAAGTATGCACAGATACTTTCTCAGGATTAAAGGGAACTTAGCAGGTTGGAGCTCTGATGTTAGAGTGAGCTGCTGCTGCTGCTGCTGCTGTCAGGAGGCTCATAGGGGAGATACCAGTGGATAAGAGGACTATTTAAAACTGTTTGTAGAGATAAAAAGCTGCAAGAATAAAAGAAAAGTTTTCATCTGTGATGTAAATTACAAAAGGAAACCTGAGGAATGACAATTCAGTGAGAGTAGAGAAGGAAGACTAAAGGACTATTCCGCTTTTTCATCAGAAATCTGCAAATCTATTTCCATGTCAAACAATTTTTCATAACTTACATTTTTTTTTTTTTTAAGAATTGACAGTCATTTCATTTTAAAGGATCATTTGGAACAAAAAATCTAAACACTACGTAAAATCTTACAGAGACCAAAGACTCTCGGTGGGCTGGTTTTATTACTGGCCTTCAAACTTCACAGCCACGCAACCCCTGATGGATATGGCATGGTCCTCTCCTTCTTGGTTAGTCATGGAGTCCCTTTCCTCCAGACCTGTGTCCCTGCATGTCTTGATCACTTCTCTATCAGCTGCCCCTTCTCTTCTTAAGTTAGAAATATAACTTTGTAGGACCTCTTTAAGAATCTGAAACCAGTCTAAGTGTCATTTTGGTTTACAAACTCTCCATTTCTGCAAGTTACACTTTTCCTTCCTCTGCAATCAATGATGCCCTTTCATTGTGGTCCAACCTTAGACTCAACGGAGTCTCATTTTTTGAGTTAGTCTCATCTCATATTTCCATTTTTGTTTGCAGCACATTCGCCCACTTTTCAAACACACCTGCTGACTCATCCAGGGAAACATTCGTCAATTCAAACCTTTATTGTGACGGCTCTTTGGGGGGAGACCATTTCAGCCATGGGTTAATACAATGGAACAATATCTATCATCCTCACAGGCTCCCTAAATGTTGAAATTTATGTATATTTTTCTTAATTCGCAAGTTACAAAACTGCTGTTAGACTCAGATAATGTAAGAAATATTGTTTGTCAATAGTAGAGGTTTTCAGCAGAGATTTTGGATTTATGGTTCAAATAAACTCAGTTAATGAATGATGAAGTTACACATTAAGCTATTGCTACAGTAAGTAAAAATCTGAACTTTTCAACATTTTCAGAGCATGAGAGCTGAAATTAAATTAGAGCAGCTGATGAACTTTTCTGTCTTTATAAAAAAAAAAAAAAATGGGGTTACTCCTGGAAAAAAAGAGGGTTGTTACGATCGATGTGGAGAAGCCCTCACACACACTGATGAAAGGAATTAAAAGAAGCAGAGAGCTGGAGTTTGGCCTAAATATGCTGCATAAGTGATTTCTGATCAATATGTAACATTAGAAAGTTTGTTCTTTGAGGTTTTCTACCTTTTATCAGGGGAAGAGATGAGTTCACCGCTGTGCAGCCAGAACGCTGCAAGAAGTGAAGAGAAGCACAGTCCTGTAAACTGATCCGTTCGTGTTTTTGCACATTGTTTAACTTTCACTGCTAACCTCAGACTGAACGCACCAGCTGGGTGTTCACTTGCCACAACCAACTTTAAGTTACACTAGTCTGCACACTTGTTAGACTAGGACTCCTGTTTCTTTCTCACCTGGCTGTTGCTCGGATGGAGCAGGTGCAGGTTTACAAAGCCAACAAGTCCCTTTTTAAGGGTATCTGTTATCAGACGGCATCTGTTCGATATACAGTCTACGGCTTAGTCCTTCACAAGAAAGGATGGGGCCAGGTTCACCACTTTGTAAACAACCGTGTGAGCAAATAGTCCAACAGTTGAAGAACAATGTCTTTATTTCTCCTAACTGTGCTGATGTCTGTGAGACCCTGATGACTGAGTTAGACACTGCTTGTGTTCTCCCCATTTTTGAGAAGATAAAAAGTTGAGACATTAAAAAAAGAAAAAGCGCTATGCAGAGGAAAGAGCTGAAGTAGAAGGACTTGCCAGCTGCTGGACGGGTAAGTCCTTCAACACTGTCCTGGTAGAACCTGACATCTAGTTTAGGCCAAGTCCGTTTCAAGAAGCCACAAAACACATCTGAGGTGTTACCGCTTATCTCGTGTTTTGAGACTTCCAGGTATTTGGCACAGACATTCAACATTATAACATATGTTTAAAGAGATATGGGTCAGCAAAACAGGTCAACAACTTCTGCCTCCATCGCAAAAACAAAAGCATCTTCATCACTTCTTTTAGTGTCTTCAGCTCATCTTTCCTCTTCATCTCCTCACCTCGTTAAAACACCAAACACACACCGTCTCCTCTCAATCCCACAAACCCCTGCGTCTTTACAGCGTTAGTCACCTTAAGCCGGCCCTAAGCTGCAGCGCTGCTCGACGCTGAATTGATAATTGAAAAGTAAAGCGGCGGCGATTAATTTTTGACAGCGTTGTGGTTTTAAAGGCTGCGGCCCCTCCTGGTTCTGCAGGCCCAAGACTCCGACTGCTGTTGTGAGAAAATGCCGAGAATCAAAGCTTCGGCTCAGTTCTCGGGGGTTTCAATCCCTCCCCCTCTCCATCCTCCCATCTCTCCATCGCTCGGCTGGTTTTAATGCCGACCTGAGGGAGTGAAAGGAGGGAAGCCAGGGTTCTCTGACTCTGCGTCGATACTTTCTCTCCCCAGCTGAACAGAATCGCTGCCGCTCTGCTCTTAACTAATCGAACCCAAGCCCCCCAAACCCTCTCCTCCTCCTCCTCCTCTCCATCCTCCATCTCTCTCCCCGTCCTCTCCAACTTTGACAACAAACTCCAAACGTGTTGGAGCTAAACACACATATCGTACTGTTTTTGATCTCGCTCTCGCTCAGCACTTAACATCGACTTTCCTTCGTATCTTCTTTAAACGTCGACACCGTGCGCTTTGTCCCACGTTTAAGTATGCACAGATACTTTCTCAGGATTAAAGGGAACTTAGCAGGTTGAAGCTCTGATGTTAGAGTGAGCTGCTGCTGCTGCTGCTGCTGTCAGGAGGCTCAGAGGGGAGATACCAGTGGATAAGTAGACTATTTAAAACTGTTTGTAGAGATAAAAAGCTGCAAGAATAAAAGAAAAGTTTTCATCTGAGATGTAAATTACAAAAGGAAACCCACCAAGGAATGACAATTCAGTGAGAGTAGACAAGGAAGATCTATTTTTTCAAACTTATTAACATGTTAAGTCTCAGCCATAGTACTAGCCACCAAACATCTTTTTAACTTCACATAATTTCTTTAGCAAAGAGACAAAACACAACTCACCTACTCTCTTCCAGCAGCCGCTTGTTTGTGGGGGGAATCCTGACGAGTCGATCACCGAGTGCAGCGGATCATTTCCATGAAGTGTTAATCATCATAGCAATCATTTTTCAATGCAGACATGAAAGTTCTTCTGCCCTAGCCTCTCGGTCTGATTGCTTTTACATGAATTAATAATCGTAAATGTTCTTCCTTGGGCTGCGAAACTCCGCTGCACTCAGTGATCGACTCTTCAGGGCTCCCCCACAGACAAGCGGCTGCTGGAAGAGAGTAGGTGTGTTAAGTCTCTTTGCTAAAGAAATTAGGCAAAGTTAATGTAACGGCTGTGGGTGTGGGTGTGTCCTGTGTCTTCTGCAGTGTGTCTCTCTCTGCTAGGTTCCTCCCCAGGTGTGTCAGGTGAACCTGCTTGGTGTGATGAGTGGGAGCGGATATAAGAGGGCACAGCTGCGATGTTTCTCTCTCTTTCAGCCCTCGTGATTGACACTCGTGCTGCAGACCTCCCAACTTGCTGACTTTGTTTCACTCTTGTGCGTTTTGGTGTTTTTTGCAGTCCAGCCTGTGGTGTTTCTTTTGTTGGTTTAAATAGTTGGCAGTGAATCTTGGTTTTTGATTAACGTTATTGATAATCGGCCTCGTGCTCGCCTTTAGTTGTTCGATCTTTTTGTTATAACTTCTGACTGTAAATAAATTACTTGCTCATTCTGATTTCCTGTTTCCTACTCTTCATTTAGTCTCCCCTGCCCAGTTTAATTTATTGTTACTTCCCATCTTCCCCTAACCATTCCTCCGGGTCGTAACAGTTAAAAAGATGTTTGGTGTCTAGTGCTATAGCTGAGACCTTATTTGTACTGTTGATGAAGTTAGCTGCTGTTCTGAGCATTATTTGTGGCTATAGAGTGGCGTTTTGGTCGAGATTTGCATGTGGATCCATAGACTGCTGTGTATTGCCATCCTGCAGTCATTACTAAAACTGATGTGGTCGGCAACATTTATCTCTGTCTAACTCGGTGTGTTTGACCCTAGATTAATTCTATGCCGGAATATCCCTTTAAATAAACTCAAAACAGCTTCTTAGAGCAGAGTTTGTATGTGAGAGCAGACTAATTTCTTTTCCAGGTTCACATTACATTATGAAACTCTACTGTACTGTAGCTGCTCTGTATCTGGGTCACATCAGACCGGTCGCTTTCAAATATCTGCAGATGAAGTAGTTTTCAGATTTTTCCCTCTAACTATCTCTCTCATCCTGCTGTGAGATCATATCGATCCTGAACACGCTCAGATCTTTTAATAATCTTTTTATGATGAGATAAGAAGAAGGAAAAACACTCGCAGCTGAAAAGCAGCAACTTTTGGGAACATCAATACTAAAAAACTGGAACAACATGATCTCGGCAAAACTTTCACATCCACCACAACTTAAAAAACAGGATATGAGGAGCTCAGTGATGTAAGAGAAAGGCTTCAGCTGGGAGAGGAGAAATCGTTAACATCCTTGTTTTAGTACTCTAGAAAAACTGAGGAGAAGTGACACAGTTTCAAGGACAAATATCTTAAGAATGACGAACAAAAGCCAACATGGCTATCTGCAATAAAACTGTGTATTCCTTTATCGTAATTTTTACTGTATTTGCACAGAGATGTCAGATAAAGCTGTATACAGCAAGCTTCAGAAAAAAAATCTCTATATTTTTTACACTGTGTTTTGACAATAAGTTTCCACTTAATACTTTGTCCACAGGGGGCGCTACTATCAACTCAAGCTCCATTCTCTTTACTTTTTTAGTTGCTAGTAGACATTTCTGGAAACAGTCCAAACTTTTCTCTTAACTGTGAACCCAAAACTCAATTTTATCCAAAAATACAAAAACAAATGAAAGCACACGACTGAGACTTATTCAATAAATAACTTATCATAGCGTATTGCAGTGGTGGCTGCTGGTCTTTCAAGGAGGGGAAGCTCATTTTTCTGGCCTACATCAAAATTGTATTTGTTTATTAGTATGTAACAGAACAGAGTCGCCAAACACAACGGCAGTCGTTTTTAACAAAGACAAAAGTCGCTGAGGATCGGTAAAGTCTCCAGAGCAGTTAAGAACAACGGAATGAATGACTTGGAAAATGCTCTGGTAGATGTTTTATTCTTCAAGATCGCTGATTCGCTTGTTTAGCTGTCAATCAAAAAAGGATTTCGCCTCAGACAGCTCATCCAATCATGGATGCAGAAGCTTGGAGTCCGGGAGAAAGTCGGGACCGCCCTCTCGCCATAGAACTCCAGTGAAGCTTAGCTTCCGATGGGCGGGACAAAGCCCAGCATTTGTCCAATGAGCGTCTAGTTTCGCTGCTGGAACAACCCACTTTAAGCTTCCACATTGAAGTCAGCAGAAGCCCAGCGTCCGGCTGTGTGAAGCACTGAGGCGCTGCGGGGATGAATGAGAACGAAGTTATGCCGGTTACCTGTGATTATCAGCTTCTTATCACAGTGTCTGAACAAAAGATGAAGGCTTTCTAGTGCGTATTTAGTTAATGAAATGTACACACAGTAGTACGTATTTCACCACTTTTTCTTTTTTTGGGGGGGGTGACATTTTAAGGGAAGCCGAGCTTCCCTTGCAGTCTTAGAGCAATCACCACTGGCGTATTGTATCGTAACCAGTGTTGTTGACGAAAATATTTTGTCAATGCCCCTTTTTTCCACAACGAAGACGTGACATTGACGAGCTAAACATAAGTCTTAGATGACTAAAATGTTACGAGACGAACGTGCGTTACGTTGGCAAGACGAGACAAGACGAAAAACGTTGATCGGTGGACGACCAACAGAGTTGCAAAATTCATGAGCATTTTGTCAGTTAAATGCTAAACATATATTCTGCAGTGTTGTTTTCGTTGACGATGACGAAATATTTTCATCAATGTCATCGTCAACGAAAACAACACTGACGCCATTAAGCTTTTCGGTTCAAGAACAGATTTTAGTTTTTAGCAAATGTGGAAAACTGATTAAAACTGTGTAATTTCTATTCAGCGCTTAGTTCTTGAAAGTTCCACAGGGTCTGTGTGGGTGGGTGTGTTCCTCCTCATGGGTTTTGGAGGTCTGGTCTCATTTAATCTCTAATATCTGTGGTTTAATCACCTGAACAGCAGACTGCTCTGTGGGCGACGACTCGGATTCTCAGCAAGGTTTCGAAAAAGCAGAATCTCTTCCTGTAGTTAGTTTTCAAACATTCAGACACCTGCAGGCTGTCTCCTGACTCTGAGTGAAGGAATGTAAGACAGGATAAAAAAAGTCAGACGGTAAAGGCAGATTAAAGCTTCTGATCAATACGATCAATACCTGATGGTGTTCAAACTGTGGGACGATTATAGACAGAGGGAGAGAAAAAAGGTGGAGGACAGATACTGAGAGTAAAAGAGGAGGACAAACACCGGGTAAATGGTCACAGAAAAAGAGAAAGAGAGGAGAGGTGTGTGATAAATGGTCAGTGTTTGAGGATGGAGGTCAAAGGTCAAAGCCACCTGGAAGTTTGATCTGTGGCCTGAGAAATGGGAGAAAGATGGAAAAAAGGAAAAAGTCAATATAGGAGAACTGCTGCTGAGATATATGAGCGGAAATATATCTCCAACAGTGTAAAAAGTTCATTTTTATCCCTCCCTGTGATTTAATGACAATTAAAGGACCAGTGCCTGAATTTCACAGAGAAAGGGCGAAATCAGAGCAAGTGTGTTTGTGTCATTTAGAGGAAGAGAAATGTATTATTAGACTCAATTTCATTTAATTACTTAATGAATGCAGAAAAATGTCTTATGTCAAGATATTAGACAACGTAAGAACTGAAATGCTCATAAAGAGTGAAAATAATCTGGGTTACAAAAGAAAAGCTTTAAGAATTTCTGAAAATTTTCTCACTCCATCAGTAGATTTTTCTTTTTACTCATTAAAAAAAATAGTTTTGTTTTGGCATGTAATAACTTGTTATAGGATATTTTTCTGGATTTCATAGGTAGATGTGGCTTAAATACGTTTAAATAAGACCTTAATATCACTAGAAATATGAAAAAGCACCTCCTTAAAATTTGATTTTTTGCAGTTGGTTAGAACTTCTGTTAAACAAGGTTGACTGCAAATCTTTTTGAGCTTCTGGTAGAGCCAAAAAACCAGGATGGACTTTGTGTAAATCTGTACAGCACAGAAGATTCTCACAGACATATGAAACAGCAGATCTTACCAGAATAAAATGCAGATATTCTGATGGTTTTATCAAGAATTAAACATCAGGATTAGTCTTTGAAAGGTTTTGTGAGGTCTTGTCATAAGACCGACTGAAATGAACTGTGACGCCTGTTAATGAGCTGCAAAAGTGAACAAAAACAATGTCTGTATTATCAGCTCTGACGTCTGTGATTGTTGCCTGGGATGCAGGTGTCAAACAAATAATAGAAACACCCTGTTAATGTAAATTTCTTGTACCCTAATAAAGAAAGCAGGTAGAGATTTTCCATTGAAAGACATGTACAGGACATCAGCCAAAATCCACACATAGAAAGTTCCCCAAAAGCGGTTTTTAAATCTGAAGTTCAAATTAAATAATTAAACAGAGTAAGTTTACAGGAAGAATCAAAGCTCTAATCACTGCAGACCTTTAAATAATGAAACAGCTTTCTTTCGGTTTTTACAGTAAATGAGCTGAAGAGGGATTATCAGGCAAATTGAAACAGAAAATTAAATCAGATTGAAGGAAGAGATTGATCCACTTCTCTGTGATCAGAGACTCATTAGACCGAAGTCCTGAGGATGTTAGGAAAGAGAAAGTGTGTGTATGTGTGTGAGTAAAGCAGCATTTAATGAGAAAGAGACACAGAGGTGAGACATGCAGAAAAGACTGGTTAAGAAATGATGTCAATTTCAGCTTTTTATCAATATAATATTCTCTATCATATAACTGTGCTACTAAAATCCTTTTTTGACCATCCTTTCTTCCTTCTGTCTATGACTGATCAGTTTTGACATAACAATCCGTACTGTTCTCCAGAGTACCTGAAACATGTCTTTGCAGACAGAACTTACCTCAGCTGAAGTTACAGTGAAAAACTACCCATAACTGATTTATTGTGATTAGTTTGTTGACCATATATCCAGTCTAAACAACGAGAAAATACCCACTGAGCATTTTTTGGTCTAATAGACATCTAAATGTAGTCTAGACGACTAGTCTAAAAATTTTTAGACGTCTAAATTTAGACCAAGTTTATACTAAATCTAAATCTGGGCTATGTCTATACTACCCTGTAAATTGCTCAACGGCTATCATAATTATTTTGGTTAAGTACTTGGAGATCAGTTATGCAACTCTCAGTTGCTTTTTGAGAGAAATAGTTATTGAATTATGGGTTAAAGTGCAATGTCTTAAATTCCGTCTAAAAATACACAGAATGTGGAAGGTTGATTCAGATTCAGAGTCAGATTCAGACAACTTTATTTATCCCCTAAGGGCAATTCCGTTCACAGTTACCCTGTCGTTTGATCCATCCAAACACACAGATCAGCGGGCAAACAAACCAGACAAGACATTAAGTGCAAGACATTAATAGCAGCCAGTAGACGACCACATTCCCTTGTCAGTACTCACAGATCAGCAGGATAAATAGCTAAATAAGTACAATAAGCAGTCAAGTTCCACAGAGCAATGGTTAAAATACAATCAGATCCACATGTATAAGAAATAAAACACTCCTGAAGCTCCGGTTCCGCACAGGCCACATATGACCATCAGCCTACTTCCTGGCATTTAAAAGCCTGATGGGATAAAAGAGTTTGAGTATCTGTTCGTTTTCCTTGGGGGTGCATAGTAGCGCCGCCCAGAAGGTGGTTGAAATTAGGTCTAAAAAAATTGCTGTCTAATAGCTGTCTATTGCTCAGTGGGTAAATGTGTACAAAGCAAAAAATAAAGACATCAATTTAGAGATAAGAAAAGAAGATATCTGACACCTGCAGGTTTGTTTCATCTTTATTGGACACAAATTTGACAACACCTTAAACACAACACTTGTTGTTCCTATGATGCACGATAAATTCAATCTGCTGTGTGTTACATCGATGGGAGCTTATATACATGCACTACAACACACACCCACATATACACTCTTAAATATCACAGCTGATCTGACTGCAGAAACAATAAATACACATTTAAAACAAAACACAGTTCATGAGAGATGCTCTGGTTACATTAAGAGTGAATTTCAGAGGAGCTTTTTACACCGTTTGAAGACTCTTCAATCTTTATTTCATCAGAATGAGAGAAGCTGGAATTGAAAACAGAAAATCAGAGGTACAGAAGCTCTAAAGTATTTGTTTCTCATTTTTAGAATCAGCGAGCAGCATCACTTTGACATAAAACTGTCTCATTTTTGTGCTGCAGAGTTTTAGATGTGCCGTTTTTCTCCCCCCCAGTGTTGTTGTGTTTGAAGGAAAGTCAGCAGAAGCTTCTTTTAGACATCTCGGTTCACCAGCTTTACCACAGTCACTACTTTTTCTGGCTGGATGAGCTGATCTTCCTCACTTGTTACTTACTCTTCCTCTCTGCCTGCTTTATTTTTCTCACCTTTCCTCCCCCGTGAGGCTGCCAAAAAGAGATTTTCTCAAACTGTAAAGAGCGGCGGAGAAAACCCAAGATTAAGATCTCAGAGCTGTCTGGACTCGCTGGACTTGACATGTGAGTGTGTGCGTAAGTGTGTATGTGAGGATATTTATTTTTTTAAGAGCGGGGGAAACTTGTGAAAAGCTTTGACACGCTCGGGTTTACAGGTGTGTAACAGTGTTAGAAGCTTTCTGACAGCACTAATGAAACCAAAAGGAGGTGGAGGAAGACGAGGAGAGAGGATGGAGACGACGAGAATCAGACGAGGAGGAGGAGGATGGATGAACAAAAAGAGAATTAAAGCAATTCCTCAAACAGATCCAACACTTTAGACGTACAAATAAAAACATTTCAACTCAGTAAACTGTCTCTATAAATATCATATATGTGTATATATATAATTATATCTGTATATATTCTTTCTGCATAAAACTCTGAGCACTGAAACAGAGGCAGGTTTTCAAAACGAGGAGGTTTGATGTGCAAAAACGTGCTGCCAAAACTAAAAAAGTCATGCAGGAAAACTCTGAAGGTGAAGTGATGTCAGAGTGGACTGACACACCTTGGAGAATACCTCTATTTTTACACTCGACTGACACAAGCTGAGGAGATAAAGGCAGCTTTGAGGACTGTTTTCATACTGTGCAATAAAGATCAGTGGTTGTGGTTTAGTGTCTTTACATTAAAAACAGAACATACGAGTTATATATTATGATTTAAATGTGTCCTCCTTGATCCTTTAAAACGTTTCCCATTTGTACTTTTAAAAGATTTGCTCTAAATCACTACTCTTCAATGTTTATTACCCAGAATGTCAACTAATACATTCAGCCTGCTCGTACTCATTTTAACCACCAGCTAGGTCTGCGATTATCTGCTGCTATTCCTAACTATTTCACCCTAACTTCACTTTCACTGGACCAATCATAGTCCTTTCATTGTGAATGAGGCAGCCTTTAGATGACAACAAAGGGGCGCCACTTCAGTCTCATAGTAAAAAACCAAGATGGCAGCTCCCACTCTGATTAGTTACAGGTTTACAGCTGTATGTCCTCTTGGAATAAACTGAACCAAACTAGACCCACTTGACTGATATAGCAACGTCAGGATAGAAATTCCAGTCTTCCTCTCAGTAAAAACTCAGAATATCGTCAATTACCAGTTGGCCCAGTTGTTCACAGCTCATTGAATTAGAGGAAAACTTGGATCAAAATAAAAGAGTATGATGTAAATCAGAAAAGAACATGAAGATTGATCCTGCTTTTTATCTTCTTGAATCCTCTAGTTTTTGATCTAGAAAAAATTATCCAAGCAGGATAACGTGGATTTGAGCTGGACAACAAGAACTAAATATAACTCTTTAGTTTCTGAGTATTTTACCCTCTGAGCTTGACTTTAGGGTTGTGAGCTTTGATATTTTGCAAACATGAAAATTTTCAAGCGCAAAATACTCTATGGCAGTTGTAACGTTGACTTCATGTGAATTAGGGGCGCTCACTGTGGAAAAAGTATTTATTTTCACAGATATTATCTTTGTCTGTGTCTGTTTATGGTTTTAGTCCCATTCAAAATGAAGCTATAAATAACCAGGAATGATCTCCCAACAAAAGGGACAGTTTAGATCTCTATCAGCAAGAAATAACAGCAGCTATGAGTTTTTTACTTTTCACTTTTTAAGCTTTTTTGGGGTTTAAAATAGTTTGAGTCTTTGCTGTTTTTGCTAATCCTAATTTAAATGTAATGAGCTCATGTGTTAAAACCAAAGAAATACCAAGAAATTGACTTCATTTTTTCAATAACTGGTGCCAAATATGTAAAGGAAACCACACAGATTTACATCAACTGGAAGAAGAAATCCCTTCATTTGAAGAACTAGTTATCGCCAGGCAGACATTTACGTAAGCCACAAGAAATAAACTCGGTGCTCACTGTTCACGATTGACACACTAGATCACAAAGCAGCTCTGGTGATATAGAATCTGTCTATGTACACATTTTTATGAAGGAAAACCCCATATAAGCCAGAAAGGAGCACATCATCAGCAGAGACGAGCTGACCAAAGCAAACTCTCCATATCCATTAGCGATATAAACAGAAACATCGTCTGCAAATAAATGCATAATCGCCCCAAGAAATACAACTCAGGAGTAAAATGAGGCAAGAAAAGAGGAATGTTTAGACAATGTGAGTCCACAGATGAGATTTAACACCCTGAGAGGGATTACATCTACAAAAACCCGGCAGTAAGTGAGTCACATGATGTGATTGGCCACCGAGCAAAAATTAGCCAACAATAAGAGCCTTTGTCCCAAAAGTATATGTTGGTCATGTGGGTGATGACGACATGCAGCTAAACCTGTGAGATGAGTCTCTCCTGAATTTTGATGAATGACAGTATGAAGTTGTCCAGCGGACACAGTGAGGCACAGTCCAAGTTTTTTAACGCTAATATATTCAACAGGAAGCGTCTGGATACACCAGGAAAAGGACTATGTTTCCTGTTTGCTGCAGAAACCCAAAATAAAGCTCCTGTTTTTTGTTTTTATTGTTATCACAATATTGTTGACTAGTTAGCAGCTACTGGACTGGCCAGAGTCAGCCCAAAGACACCGGCACTATCAAAACTACAGTTTAGAGCGCAAGATCTGTCGAGGAAACAGGAACTATCTGCAAACTTGAATTTGAAATGTTTGCTTGTTGTTGATTCTACCGAGGTAAAATATAATAAAATAGTCTGCTAAATGTCCAGTTGGAGAAACTTGGAGGATTATTAGATCATGATAAGTGTTGCCTCTTGTGTTTCTGCTTGTTTTAAATTTATCTATAATGCAGTTTTATTGATGTAACATGTTTAAACCTTTCTCATCCCTTAAACTCAAACCATTTTAACAATCCTAAAAATGTTTCTTTATTTAATTTGTTAAATGAATAAATTAATAATGTAAACACTCAAACTCTGAGCTCATTATATAAACAGTCCCTATGTTTAAGGATAAAACAGAGACAGGAGGGCTAAAGATACCAAACTGCTAGAAAACCACCCAATATTGACTCAGAGTGGGCTGCCAGATGCAGAATAATTGAGCAGGTTTTGCCCATTTAAGACTAACTAGTACCAGGTAATAATCAGACACAGGAGCTAAAGCCAAAAAAAAACTGATTTCACATTTCTGCATGGCACTGATGTAACTAAAGACAAGCTCCATTTTTGTCTAAATGCTAAGCTAAAGTGATGCCACTTTAATCTAGCATCCTAAGGTTGACTGTTGCTGTGGCTTTTAGGATGAAGTGACAATATGTATCTGCGAAAAATACACTTGGGTGTAAACACATACACCGACGTTTCTGTGTGAGGCTCAGCAGCGAGGATGGAAAAGCTCTCAAGGTGTCAGAAAAATAAAAGCGAACACCGAAGTACTCCCTCACACCCACGTACACACACATGAGACTGTGCGGTTTGAAATGAGAGACGTACAGAGGTTAGACTAGTCTTTAAAGGTCGGTGAAATTCAGTTACATCTCTGCACAGATAATGCATAAAAACCTTTAATAAGTTACATATTTCTAATAATAGGATGCTTCTTTTTTTGCTCTGAAATAAACTAAAATCTTGTCGGAAACCTTTAAAGAAACAGTGATGGCTGCTTCACAACGGTGACGGAGAGGATGTGCTACATGGGGCAAGAGAAGCAAATAAATAGGAATGACAGGAAGGTGAAGAGCAACTAAAATGGACATCAATGCATTTCACAATGTAAACAAGCCTTCGAACACGGCTTTAGATATCCATACCACACAATGAGTTTCCTTACAACGGCAACTACGATAAATAAAACTAACTCATCCAGCATAAACCTGGACCTGGTTTGGTTTCAGTTTCCTCACATGATTCCTTCAGATTTCTGCCGTTCACTTCCTTAAAATGGGATAAACATTGGGGTAAAAACCTCTGAAAGGTCCAGGTCAGGGTTCAGCTGGAGACACACATCTGGTCTAGACCATGAAGCGGTGCTCCTTGCCGTCATGGGCCATCAGGATGACGTTGCGGTTGGAGGTCCAGATGAGGCGAGCAAGCTTCAGGTGGTTCTGGGAGCCTGGGGAGGCCGGCTGCACGGGGGGAACCTGGTAGGTTTTGATGCAACGAAGCTGAGGAGCTGAATTCAGCATCCCGATGCTGCCCAGCAGACCGGTGTTCATCTGAAGAGGAGGAGGAGGAGGAGAAGCAAATGAATCTTACTCTGGATACATGATTTGTGAGTAATCCAACACTTCTGTGGGTTCAGCAGAGACTTTAAAAGAATGGAGGTGAGTCGTGTCAGTCGTCTTAAACAAGAGGTTCAGACAGAAAACGTGCTGCAGAGTTCAACACTGAGTTCATATTCTTACAGCCTCTGGTTCTCTGTGATCCATCGTTCCTCTGCTCCATCATCCTTTTGCTTTATTTGCAATCTGATCTGAAGTCAGCCACATAATCAGACAAATATCCCACCCAGCACTTAGGCATTTCTCCCACCGTCAGCATTCATTCACAGACTGTCAAAACACTGGTGTTGATGTGCCGATCTGAAAAATTTGATATCACGATATTGGCGCATTGCTTTTAACGTTATTAAAAATGGCGAAAAACTGCGAAATCACTTCTCTGTGCACAGCATGACACACACGAACAATATGAGCCAGAGGAAGCTAACGCGACGTTGGGAGCGTTAGCTTTTTGAAACTAAAGTTAGCAGAAATGTCACCAAGGTTGTCAATAATAAGCAGCAGAGTAGACCAAACTTGTTGTGGTCGTGTTGTTTTTACCTTGATTTGGGCGAACGATGCTGGATGGCGTTCAAAGAGGTGGGCACGTAGCTTTGAAGTGTTAGACAACGGTGCTGCAACTTCCTTACGGCAGAACTTGCAGATTGGTGTCAGGTTTACCTGCTCCGTCTGTTTTGTGAAGCCGTATAACGTCCATACTGCCGACAAAACCTTTTTAAAACGAGGATACAGCCCAGGTGTTTCGTCATTCTCAGTCTCTGACTGTTCTTGTTCCAGGGGTTATGCCGTTGAATGCACCCCTGACGGGAGTGCGGTTGAAAGTACATAACAGGGCGAAATAATCCCATTGGGTGGATTCAAAAGCGTGTGCCTTTTTAATGATTTCATTCAGACTATTCAGATAAGCCAAAAACAATAGCCCTCTGATTCGGAATATTTGCTGTCCTGAAAATATAATGCTCTCTACCTTGACAGCTTACTGTACAGTTTATGTACCCGAGTACATCTCTATATATGCATTTTTGGGACTCATAAAAACAGAACGAAAGTTTACTGCTCCATTTGACATGTTGTCATGATCCAATACTCGTGTTTTTTAAAATATCAGATCATATCTCCTCCACTTGAAGCTAATAAGCGGATGGGAATGCATTGTGGACACGCTCCAACAGTGCTTTGGGTGGCCGCAATGCATTGTGGGTGGCCACGCATTTTCTTCATTTTCTCTTTCAATGTTCCCGTTTTTGTCAAGCTGGCATTAATGTATTTAATTCAAGAGTTTTTTTGGATTTGGGACTGGTTTTGTGGTGGTTTGTCTGTACATTTTGCTACAGAGGCTTTGACACCGTGGGTAAGTGATGCTGCCACGTGTCTTTAAATTATAATTGTAGAACAATTTTTGAAGGGGCTTACGATTTCATAATCGCGGCCGTTCAATATCGCATATCGCGATTAATTCATATATCGGCACATCCCTATTTGATTCATGCACCTTAATGTGCCGATCTTCAGGGTTTTAAACATAGACTGTATATAGAATGGGCGCCATCTGCCTCCTCGCTGGGTGAAGCCACCCCGAGAACAGCACCTTCTAGTGACAGGCTGCAGTATAGGTCATGGTTTTATGATTAGCTATGTTAGCTGCCTATGATTTTAAATGTAAAACAGTCATAAATGTCTCCATTTTGCTTCCACCTGTTGCATTTAGAATAAACCAAACCTTGTTTTTATTCAACGTTTCTCTCATACAAACTGTTTATGTGTTTTAGACCATCTTAACTGGCCACGAGGAAACACAGAGTTCAATCCCTCGCGCTCTTGTCACTCTGACTCAGGAAAGAAGGCAAAGCTTGAAACTGCACAACAAGACTGTGTGTTTGTGTGTGTGTGTGTGTGTGTGTGTAGGAAAAACCTTGAGTAGAAACTGTATCGTTTCCTGAGACGACACCGCCCCTCCCTCAGACACACACATTAACACACACTCACTTACACACACACACACCGACAGAGCGTCTGCCAGCTCATTACCACAGCAGCCGTCTTGTCGGCGCGTAGCAGCGGTTTATGCTTACAGTAATGCCATTAGTGTGTGTGTTTATGTGTGTGTGTATGCGTGCGTGTGTATGTCTGCAGACAGTCGTGTCAGGGGTCGTAAAGACCGTTCATTCAAAATAACAGTTCTGGGAAGTAGATCAGAAGTGTGTCTGCCTGTCTATCTGTGTGTTTATCAAACACGAGGCAGATCATCAATTTATATCAATCTTTGTATATTTTTGCTCCTTCCTCATGCACTCTAGCTGTTTAAGAGGTCTGCTGCACTTTTTAAAAAACCAAGATAAAGACTTTTAGGACAAAACAGAAAAAATAAAAGATGAATGTGCATCGGGACGGCATAATCAAGGATAACTCCATGCGAGGAACCTTTTTTTTTCTTTGCATCTCTTAAATGTTTCCTCATGCCTGCACCTGTTAGTCTTTCTGCCCTGTATTTCCATCATGAGGCTTCGTTTTTAACCTGCATGTTTTTATTCACTCATCTCCTCCATTCCAGGTTTGTAAAAGTGCACTTTATAGATGTTTGTACAAATGCTTTACTTTTCACTTGTTATCGAGACCTCTTTTGATTGTTTTGTTTTTTGTGTTTATGTACTTAGAAAGAAAGTTCATGAATGTCCCCTGATGGTGCTGATAAGTCCATGACAGATCACGGGAGGGTTGCGGTGCTTCAGTATCATTCCTACATCTACCTTTTTTCAGCTTAAAGACAACCAGAGCAGAGAAATATCACCCCTGATGGCTGGATTAAAGACTTCTCAAACTCAGACTACATTTTTAAGGGCAAATTAAAGAAAGAGAGGCAAAGCTGCTCAACATGTATGTGTGTTATCTGCACTCGTCACCTACCTGCCAGAAAGAGATGTGGCTGTCAGCGTTGGAGTAAGTCGCCAGGTAACGTCCATCTGGGGCGAATGACACGGCTGTGATTGGACCCTTATGACCGTGAATGTTCTGGAGAGAAAAAAGACTGATTAGGACACATGACCCTCTTAAAAAATAAAAACAACTTCTTTAAGGATATTGATTCTAATTTCATCCTTGTCATTAGAGTGTTTTGGTGCTTTTCTACCAAAACTACCTACAAAATCCTCCTCAGGAGTCAGAGGAAGAAGCTGACAGCGGAAATCAAGTTTGAAGTAACAGAGGAGCTCTTTATCATTTCTAATAATGTTGAAATTATATGAGGAATAAACGATGCATGTCCTTGTTTTTGTGTTTTAGAACTTGCTTGACATGTTCTTGAGATTACATTTCCCACATTTGAAATTACAGAGCAAATGTCGCTCCTCAGATTTCTCTCTGCAGCTGGAGGACTGTCGCTCAATTCCAGTGTCGACCTGAAACGTCACAGATGTAGTGTTTTTTTTTTTTTTTGCACAAACTGCTGCTGGGTTTTCTGTGACTGGACACAAAGCTGAACCACATCACAAGAACCAGAAGCGTGTCTTCTCCGTCATTCACTCCAAACTACCTGGAGTCTTCCATCTTCCTGCTTCTCCTCTAAATGTTGTAAAACTTTGGTTTTCAGGTGTTGCTGACGGCCAGTATGTGATAAAAAAGTGTCTGTATGGCATCCAAGTGTCCAACAATTTTGTGCGCAGTGTTATTGAGGTTTACAGACCGTGAACAGCTGACTGAAACACTGGACTTTATGAAGAAAAGAATCATATCTCTTTTCTCATCACCTCTTGAGCCTAAAATGTGAGAAAATCTCGACTTTTCCTCATGATTTTTTTTCTTGTTCGTGGCTCCAAACTGCAGCAGCAGCAGCTTGAAACTCAGACTTCAATAAATTCTCTTTTGTGATAAAGACGAGATGAAGAACAAATTTTGGTCCTTGTTGAAATTTCATTGAGTCGTCTTAGAAAAACTCGTTTGGCCGCCCAGATTTTCCTCGACAGTTCGTGTTCGGTTTGGACGAGATAATTCCATCAGAGCTTCTGCTCCAACAGATGCTGCCGTTTGCCTGCAGAACTCAGGGGACAAAATAAAATGACGCCGCGCCATGTATAACGCAATAAACTGTCCCACCAGATGCAGGCTTTGTAACGCAATAAACAACCCCTCAGAAATCTCCACCCTGCCTCTGCCTGCGACTGGGATTACAAACTCTCACCTCCAGATCAGATTAGGACGCGACGCCTCGGGCACCCAGACCATGAAATAATAACCCGTCTGTGACGATTAAAGCAGAAAAAAATAATAACCCAATGAAATGAAAATCTCATCTCTTTAATTCGTTCACTCCCTCCTTCTTTTAGGGGAAATCCTATTAGATTCCAGCAGTGTTGGCTGAAAAAAGCGGAATTATTTTGATGTCTTTCCAGCCTTGATCCCTGCACACTTCTCCTCCTCTCTCCTCTTATTCTCTCCTTTTCATGATCCGCTCTTAACCCTGTTACTCTTTGGCTGTCACAGTTTTCTCTTTGGTGTGATCTCCGATCTCATTTCCTGCCATTTAGTTAAAGCTCACTGTTTGACTCCAAGCATTCATTCGGCAAAGAGAGATCAGAGTCAGAAACAACCACTTCAACTCAGAATAAACGGTTGCCCTAAAGAAACATTTATCAACATTATAAAAAAACGTTTTGTGCGGTAAAAAGGAAAAAACTATTAAAACTACTATCAGAGATCACAAAAATATTTAATGCAGAAGTATTTTGCACAAAGCAAATACATTTCATACATAGACTTTTCCATAAAATATAAATTCATTTCACAAAAAAACAAAAATATTTCATGAAATTCTCAAACATACTTAAACTTTTTATAATGAAGTGAAAAAAATCTATTTCAGCTAATGCAATAATATATATATATATATATATATATATATATATAATAAAAGATTAACCCAGATATAAAAATATTTTGCATTTCTTAAAAAGTTTGTATTTGATGAACATTTATGTGTTTAGAAATGTTTTCTGTGAGTCCAGTTTTATTTCTTTGCAATTCACAAATGATTTGACATTTTCCAAAATGATTTTGTATTTCAGGAATTTTTTTTATTCTGTGTGAGATGTTTTCCTGTGTCAATAAGCAATTTTGCACATAGAAAATCAGTTTTCTATTTCATGAAATATTTAGCCTTTCATAAAACATTTTAATGTTCCTTGAAGTAAAATATGTCAACATTTAAAGATATGACTGTATGCTCCTCAAATTGCTTTGGTGAAACATAAACGTCAGGTTTCAGTCAATACTTTTGCATTTTGTGAGATGTTTTTGGTGTCCAGGCTGATGTTTTTCATTTTTGTACAGCTGACCTCCAATCCACCATCAGAGCACCAACACCTGCTTTATTTAAGTCCATGTAAATCCACTTCACTCATCCCTTTCGGCACCAGAATACAGTATGTTTGTATTTGACTGTCAAAGACAAGTAAAAGGTGGCTTCATCAGGCCCTAAAACCACAAATCTAACAAATACGAGCTCTTGTTGCTGCTCTTCACGTCAAAATTATCCTTTTTTCTGTGGAAATATTTTCCAAATTGAATATTAAAAAGTCTGCAAAATTCTTCAGGTAGACTATAATGAGGACATTAATAAGTCTCTATGAGTGAAAAAACGTTAAACATGCTAAGGACCTGACGACAGAGAAACAAGCATGTATGTATTTGAATAAAGGGAGCAGGATATAGAGAAAAAGGTGCAGGATGGTTTAATGTGCTTCAAATATTGATGCTTTTATATAAAAGCCTGATCTGTGTGTGTATGTGTGTTTTTGTATGTGCATGTGTGTGTGTGTCACGGTGGACTGCCTACCAAATCAATCAGCCTATCAGAGAGCAGTGAAGCACACTGAAACCATTTACAGCACTCTGTACTTCAATACACCTGACGCCTGGGGACACGACTCTGTGTGTGTGTGTGTGTGTGTGTGTGTGTGTGTGTGTGTGTGTGTGTGTGTGTGTGTGTGTGTGTGTGTGTGTTGACAAAAGGCTGAGAGCATTTTATTGCCATCTACAATGATAAAGACAGACATTAATAACAGCTGCTCATTTTGAATGAGGGTTATGGTTACTGATTGAGTGATCGCTGCGCACAGATTTCTGCATCATCCACAGATCGTGTTTTTTTAATTTATCTATTTATTTATTTTCGTCATGTTTCTGCATCTATTATGAGGTAGTCCTTCTACAGACATCAGCAACTTTTGGTGTTGTAAAGGCAGAAATGTCAAACGATGGTATCCGAAGAACTAAAGTGTCTTCTGGACCTGTGACAGTATGAAACAGCTGGTCTTCTAGACTGAAAAAATGTGGTTCGTTTCTTTACAGGAGAGCCACAAAATGTATCACTAAATATTTACTCATAGGTCAGTAAACATGCTGACGCTTATGTATTTTCACAGCAGCTATATTTTAGTCAGCTCTACCAAAAGACAGAGACTCCAGTTACACAGAGCCTTATACAGGTGAATTTTTGGACTTCACAGCCCACTCAAAACTATAGAAATGAAGATTATATATATAACTACAGACATTTTTCTAAATCTGAGTCTTCATTTGTCTTTTTTTAAGATATTTATTCATGGGATTCTGAAAACACCGAATCAGATAAATCAGGAAGACATATATGTGGAGTTGAATATCAAATAAGAACCTATTCTTAGGGATTTTTTAGGGTGTCTATCTAAACAAACACATCCAAGGAGTTTTTTAAATTTGCACAGTATGTTGATTTCCAACTGAGCGAATAAAGCAAGTAGTTTGCTGAGGGTGTTACAGATTTGCTCATACAACCTGCTAAATCTTGTTTACGTCAAAGGAGTTACAAGATAAAAACTTTGTATAAAGAGTCACGAGTCAACTTTCCACCAAGACCTCAATAAACCTCTTACATTAACTATAACTTAAATGCATTTCAAGCATTTGTGATTCCTCAGCTGATGTAGTCTGACTATATTGTTTTGCTTCTGACTGGGTGTAAAGTGGGCGGTGCAAACTCGAGAGTCAGAGCTGCACCTTCAGTTACACTCTTTACTCCGTCATTAGAGAGAGAGAGAAACAGATGCAGACAGAGACAGATCAGTCAGATTGTTTCTTTGTGTTCAATTAGTAGACTCAGTAGAGTCTGTTAAAGAAGCAGAGCAAGCAGCTGGACACGCAACACACACACACACACACACACACACACACACACACACACAGGCAGAGTAATGCAGCTGACAAAGGAGTGTTCACGGAGGCTGATCAAAGCTGTGGCAGATGGTCTTGCAGGGACAAGCTAGCTACGGTTGGACACACACACACACACACACACACACACACACACACACACACTAACATACACACAGATTTCAAACAAAAACTTCTTCTATCATCTTCCTCGTCTTATTCCTCTTTTCCTTCCTGCTCCCAAACAAACCCTCTGCCCTCTACAGTTAGGAGAAAAAAACTTTAAATTGAACTAATTTTTAATTACATTAAGTTCAATTTGACTTTTGCATAAATGAGATGTACTTTAAGTGATTCCCTTGAAGCTTGCAATCTCTTCCTTAGATCGTCTGCTTGTAAGCGAGTCCTGGCAACTTCATGATGTGGAAGAATTTGCATGTTTGGGCATTTTTGATGGTAAAACTTGACAAATAGAGAATCATACTTTGGGGCGCTGATGGCCTAGTGGTCTACACGAGTACCTCACATCATGAGATTCTGCCTTGACTGGTCAGGCCGGGTTTGCATCCAGCCCCTGGTTTCTTTCCCACATGTCATTCCCCATTCTTTCACCTTGTTTCCTACTCTGTCTACTGTCCTATCCTCTCCAAATAGAAGCAGAAAAACACAGAAATCTTAATCTTAAAATAGGAGAATCATACTTATAATGCATGACTAAGGGCTGATTTATGCTCCCCTGAGTCTGACCACTGGATATCACTTCATACACTATACATAGTACCTTTAAAATGAGAAGATCACAGAGCCTCTTTGACACCCACTGCTTTGTGAGCTTCTAGTTTGGGGCCTGGAACTTCTTAATTTGGCCATTATCATATTATTTATTGATTTAATTGCCTTTGCAGAATAAAATGCATGCTTCAAACAGATTTATGTGCATCAATTTCACCTACAAATGAAGCTAACAGTCTCCATTATCACTTCCCTACTAACACTTTCCACACAAACACACAGACAAACACACAAACAGGTTCCTATGAAGTCATTGTCCATTTAGTTAATTACTGCAAATCACACACAGAGGAAAAGTGTCTTCACCTTAACAATGAGAGAACAAACACCTTCACAAACACACACACACATGCACGGACACACACACATGCACACACGAGCGTGCAGCAGTCCAACTAAATGTCGGGTGAACAGGGCCAGCGCTGTTATCAGATATAAATGACCCCCTCCACCAGACTAGACTGCTCAGGTTACTGCAAATCAATACGCAGCAAATTACCAAAACACACACTCGCAGAGAAATACACACAAACATGAAGGCGGCGAGCGCACACAACAGCTAAGCTACACAACATCACACACACAATCAAATATAAATGTGTGTAAAGACAAAAAGGTGATTAACAGAGTCATCGCTTCATCATTTATCAATTACCAGGAGGGAAAAACACGACTGAACTCCTCCTCTGATTTTCTCCTGCCCTCCTCTTCCTCTTAGTTACACTCCACGTTTCCTCTTATTTCCTTTTAGACTTATAAACATTAGAGTTGATATTAACTTTTTTAATGAACGGACAGAAAATAAACACAAGGAAGGATAGATGAGAGGATGTTTGTGGAGCACTGAAGCTCCTGTGAGGAACTTTCTGTTTGAGTCAGTTTGGGTGCCACCCTTGGATGAAGGGAAGCTTTACTAGTTTTCTCCTGTTTCTTGAAAAAAGTTAAATGTCACTGTGAATATTTGCTTTAGAAAAGATAGAAGAAACCTGTTCTTTCAAAGTGCTGTAAATCATCTCGTCTAATCCCCGCCCTCACAGCACTTACAGGAGTTAAAATCTACCTCATAAATATTGTCATTTTCATCACTAATGGTCTTTTTTTCCTGCTGTAGGTCACAAAGAACCATCAGTGATAATTTTGGCCTGTTTCACAATCTGTCAAAACTCCTCACAGTGGTTTAAAGGATGGATACTTAAAGGTCAGAGGATGGATGGATAGGTTTAAAAAACATGTTTAAAAAAAGTCTACTAACATGATTCATATGGCCAATTAAGGAGGCAGATATTTGGCATTTGGCCCGTTATCTATAATTTTTATTTTACAGATGGCTGATAAAAGAAAGGTTCCTGTGAGGAGTATTTTGAAGTAAGTGAAACAGACTGAGAATCAAACTGAGGGTTTTTTGTAATAAACACAAGAAAACAAAACCATCAGAGACAGGTTTTAGGATTTTTACATTATTTACTCCAGAAACTGGTGAAGCCAAACAGCTAATGGAAAAGTCTCGTTTTTACATTTTTCACATATTCACGAGAAACGATAAATTTGACAGTAAAAAGTTGGAATGATGTGATTTTTGCGTTAGAAGACACTACTTAATCTACTACTACTTAAATATATGACTGAATTAACAAAGACTGCTTAGTTTACAGGGGGCGTCTAAAAGCCTCACAGGAGCTTTAAATTAAAAGTGTGTTTCTTTGGCTCTGCTTTCTTGTACATTTTCTCTAACCAGATGTCCTGCCCATGACACAATCTGATTGGTCTGATGCATCATGTCTCCACAACTGGTTAACTGTTTACTCCTGTATACGAATGTTTCAGTTTAGTGTTGGAGTTTGTAATTTTTTGGACACTCTGTCAATCCATCCACTTGGTTAGTTTCAAATATCAGCGCTCTGTCTCCTGAACCATCAATAATCCGTATCAGTACTGGCCTTATAAAACAGCACCAGAAGATCTCAACTTCTGAATTCTTCTGCAACTTTCAGGGGAGGATTTTTTTCCAAAGACTTGTTTTAAAACACCAGAGAATTACAATTGTAAAAGTAATTACAAATCTGCATTCGATCACTTAAATTTCTTCTGTCATGTTCCTTCTTTCAATGTAATGTTGACTCTTGTGTAATGTAAATGTGTGTGATGAGTTTTTCACCAACCTGACATTTTCCAGTGCGAACATCGTAGAGAGCCACTGAGCCCTGGCGAGCTCCTACAGCGATGCGATGACTGCGGTCACAGTAACCAACCATGTAGAACCTAAAAAAGGAGACGCCACAATTTTACACACTTTACATTCACATTGGAAACATTAAGCGAGGAAAAAAAGTAAAATCTGTGATCATTGGTTACACATTTGTCACAAAACTCAACAAGGAAAGTCAGATCTCAAACAGTTTACAAAATGTTATGTTGCTTTTACACATTTTTTCAAAAAAGAACAAATCCTGCCTTTGACCTTTTCAAGGATAACACACTTACTTGCAAATAGCAGGGAAACACTCCTGCAGTCCTTTCTTCTTCACCAGAGAGCCTTCAATACAGTACATAATGATATCCATGACCTGAGGAAGAGGAGGAGAAGAGGAAGGAAAAGAGATGTGAGATTATGAGAGAGGGGTGATGACGACGAATAGTGGAAGTTAAAAAAAAGAATAATATTATAGGTTATATAAGAAGCTTACCTCAACCAGCAGGTCCACCACGTCTCCGGGCATCTTTTCGATCAGGATGTCGATCACCCGAAGGATCTCAGTCTTTGCTCTGGCTAAAGTCGTGGTGTGAACGTTCTGCTGTGACTGAGAGTTGGCCTGAGCTGCATTGTACCGATGAACCTGGACAACAGGAAAAATGTGATTAAAGACAGTGGGGTGTGCTAAAGAGTGTAATCACTGTGAATGCAAACTAAAAGAGGAAACTGGTGACTAAAATGTCTTTAAATTTTCTCATTTAAATTCAGTTTGGACCTCTGTACCAACAGTATTACATTCAGCGATGTACAACATGTGAGCTAAGGTTATTTGAAGATGCTGTGTCTGATGTTCGTCAACATGTTCCCGTCTGCTCAGTCTCACCTCTCTTGCAATGGTGGTGATGAAAGCTGGGGGCCTGGCGGTGGCGATAAGAGAGAGGGCGTGACGGGCAGAGCGGGCAGAGTCTGCAGGTGGGTTGAGAGGCAAACCCATCGTAATGCTGTTGAGAGAAAGCATGGAAGAGGTTTCAGTGAAATCTGCCATATGGAGCGATACAGATTACTGTGTTTAGGACTGTGTGATAACATAGATAGATAAGTAGGTAGATAGGTAGGTAAGTACTTTATTAATTTCAGAGGGAAATTCAACATTTATGAAGATTCATTCTCAAAGGCTCAGTCATTTACACAAAGGGACATGATGTTTTTTTGTGAGCGTAGAACAAAAATCATCTTCACTGTTCTGCATGTCCCAGTGGATCAGAATAAACTCATTTTGGCATCATCAGCCTCCACATGTAACACCATCACCTCATCACACATCAACAGCAGATCAGATCTTAAACAGTCAGTGGCTAATGTTTGAATTAAAGTTTTTTTATGATGTGTTGAATCATGTAGTTAAGTTTTGACGGAGATTTCCAAAATCTTTAGCATAACCCCAAATCTTTGTCTTTCCATCAATTTATTAGAAATCCATTAAAAACATGGTTAACAATGTATACTGGATTTAAATGTGCATGGAATAACAATACATAATAAATCAATACATGATTTTGTTTATTTTTAATTTTAACCTCAACCTAACTTTTACATTTTTTTTCTCACTTGATCATTTTAGATCCCTGGACAGAAATCCAAAAGTCTCTTGTGACAATTTTAACAGTGAGTTCACTGAAGTTTTCATTTATCAGTGTTATTAATTTGTAGTATTTTGTAAAACGCACAATAATAAATATAGCACTCGTCTGTATTATATATCGTCCATTGACCAACCTGCCCTCTCATTTATGTCGGCATCGAACATCAAAAACTGTAATCAGTCGACAACTAATGCAGACGAAAATAAACTTAACTGACTATAAATAATATTTATGTTAAGTCCAGGCCTTTGTCAACAGTAAAGTTGAAGAGCTGAACTTTGTGTTTGAGCTCTGAACAAATCAAAAAACATGTTTCACAGTACATAAAAAGAGATCCATAACATCTCTGAACTCCTCTCCTTTAGCTGCCATGACTTTTAGAAACAACTGTAGAAAATGTAACTCCGTTTAGAGCCTGTTTGTTTTGGGTGTTTTTATCTTTACTGAGCTCTCCCTTTTGACCAAACACACTTAAAGTCAGAAGCTACAATGTCCATACCTCTGCTTAATATTGCACAAATAAGCGACTACTTTTTGTGGCAGACAGATAAAAGTTGATTGTTCTAGGTTATAAAATGTCTTCTTGTTTTATTGATGTTTTGTGTGGCGCAGAGGTAGAAGCTATATCAGGCTTCGAATACCTGACAGTGCTTGTTAACGGGACACGCTCATCGCTCTTCCGGGATGTTGAGATTTGTTAACAGAAATTAAACTGCATACGGAGATAGAAAAACTAATGACCTCCAACAGGAGAAAGAAGTGTAAATACAGACTTTGACGGAGAGAGTGAGGAAAGGAGATAAAACTGAGTGAAGGGGGCAGAGAGATCGAGCCTTGCTAATATATGGAGTGAAGAGATTAGCAGGCAGCTTATAATGTCAAGGCCGAGTCAATGGGAGCCATTCACCAGACGACGGCATAATGGACTCCCACAATGCAACAGGAATTAGACACACACACACCCTAACAGCTGGCCACACACCCCTCTGAGTGTGTGTGTGCGTGGCGAGTGAGAAAGAGAAGCCGAGAGAGGCCACCTTGTTAAGAAAATGACTCTGGGGAGAGAGAGAGAGAGAGAGAGAGAGAGGGGGGGGGGGGGGGAGAAAGAGAGGGGGAGTGACGGGTGGATGAACGGCTGAGCTGCTCGATTCATCTCCTCTGATTACAGATCACAGCGACGATACCTGTAATTAATACTGGTAATGTATTGGCAATATATCAGCAATATTGAAATGTTTAATTTCATTTAGAGGGCTGGCTGTAATTGGAAACAGTCAGGGTGTTGATATAAGACAGCAGGAGAGCACCGAGCTAATTGTACCGAGAACCACTGAGGTTAATAACCAACACTCTGAACATGTAATCAAATAATCTGGATTATTGTTTCTGCTGGAGGAGAAAACCCACTACACACACAGAGAGTAAAGCTATCATTATATTAAGAAATAATGAGGTTTCTATAAGAAATACAGTCTGGTTTCGCTTGGTGTTTAATATTCCCCTTTATCAATTGCTTTTTGTGTTACTGTTTGGAATGTTAAGTTTGAGAGTCTTTCTTAAAATCCAAAACAATACTTGTAAAAAAAAAAAAACATTGTAAGTTAGAAAACATATTTATATCCAGGCAAAGTTCCTGTTTTTGTCAATATGAAAAAAAAAAAAAAAAGTTTTCATTTTAGATCTAAAATATGTAGAAGTTTGAAAAAAAAAATCACCTTTTTGGATTGACCAGAGCCATCTAATGCAATCCAAGTCAACTTCCTAGCCATAAAAGTGAGAATTTATTACACAGAGGGCCTGATTCACAAACCGACTGCCCACCAATAAAACAAAAAAATGCATATCTAATTCATAAAGTCATGCATCACAAACTATTAGGGTCACTATGCTTGATGTCATTTCCAAATATTTAAATACGCCATCACGTATTTGTTTGGAGGAGAATAGGTCCTTTTCTGTGCAAATGAGCAACGTTGCTAATAATGATCAGTTTATCGAGAACATTCATGGAGTTCAGCACTGTCGTGTGTGAAAGCAAGGGGTGGAGATACTGACAGCTTATCTCAGTCCCAGTCTAAAGCAACACTACAGTGTAGTGCAAAGAGCTGCAGAACTCAGTGGGAGTTTTTGTGCATGACTGTCATTAGGACAATAAAGTTTGGGAATAATAATATTGAGAAGAACTTCATTGATCCCTAAAGGGAAATTCAGAGCAGATGACAGTGAAAATGATGTGCATTTTCAAAGTACCTCTGAATATCCAATCGAGTTAAATCGAACTAGGTCCTCTTCACAACAGGGTTATGTTACCAATAATTTGAATTCCTCTGCCAACAAGTCAAACTGTAAATTCATATCTGTCCAGGCTCGTGTAAAGACTTAATCCAGAGGACTGATAGAGAGCTTCATTACACAAAGAAACATCAAAACCCTGAAGCTCAATATCGTAAAACCGATGAACTTGTGATGTACTGCAGCTCTGGTCTGTCCTTTTCCGAGCCTGTACGGAACTATACAAAGTGACCTGGGTTATTGGTTCAGATTAAATTTATCTATCAGTGATACACACACACACAAACACACACACACACACACACACACACACACACACACACACACACACACACACACACACACACACACACACACACAGGTTCACCGTGTGTGAACGTGGCAACATGACTGCATTCACTGCCAGCATCACGCTGACATTACCCAGTCAATACTGAGTCACACACGCACACACACTCACACACACACGGTGAGAATTGGAAGTATTGATTTTTTTTGTGGTGAGGGAGGAGTGAATAACCACGGTCACATGATGAGAGTCACTGCTGTAAGAAGCCAACACTGTTGGTATAAGACCGACCAATAACCGGACGGTTTCCTCACCAACGTGAAAATTTGTTACTGAAATTGTCTTTAACAAACTCGTGACTGCTTCAGCCAGTACCATAAGGTAATCTGAGTTACTGTCAACCTTTAATCAGGGATACTTCACTGACAAATACAGAATTACATCCAGTAATAACATTCATTTGAACTTTCTCTTCACTATTTGTTCAGTTTTTCCCAGTAAGTCAAACAAGTTAAACTGAATGACAGGTTTAATGTGTGATTTAATCTTTAATGTTGAAACCAGAAACGGTGACCTAGCTTTTGTTACATCTCCCAAGTTTTACTCATGATCATCCTAAATTGTAAAACAAAAAGGAAACACTTTTTGTCAGAGCAGTTTTAGAAGAGGTACTGTAAAAAAATAAAACACCATACCGACTCAAGACACTTTTTTTTGCAAGCTGTTTGATTCACTGACGGCTGTGCACACTTCATTATGATTAAATTAGAATAACAACCTTCACACTATAAAAAAAATGCACAAAACATGTGAAAAGAGAAGTACTTCATCATTAACATACCACATGTGTTTCATTCTTTTTTGTGTGTTATTTTGCTGTGATATCTCCCTACCTCTCAGGACAACTATTACTTTCTATCTATTTCAAATTTTTTTAAGTTTTTTTAATATTAGGTACTTTTTCTTTGCACATAGATCTTTAACACTTATATATATATATATGTAGGCTTTTTTTCAAACTACCTTGCTGCTCCTGGACCCCTGAATATCCTTTTTTTATTCAAAGTTAATTTTTTTTCATTGTTGTTACAGACAAATGAACATAAAAAACAGACAGAATGGTAGTCAAAATTAGTAATAATAATAAAAAATAAAAATAAATAAAATAAAAAATCTGAAAATAAGACAGGCAGACAAGTAGGCAAGTCTGTAAAATTAACTCATCTGTCGACCAAAACTATCCCATTTTTCTTTTATCATGTCATTTTCACAATTTTAATCTCCCCAACATCTTCTCGCATGCTACAGTCCCCATCAATTGGTTTTCCACATACTCAGTGTGGGAGCTTGTGGTTCCTTCCAACATCTCAGAATAGTCTGTACACACATTATTAGGCCAGTCTTTAATATTCTAAAACTGTATTTGTTCAACAGGGGTACCATAGTTTTGTCTCCATGGAGACATAATCTTGGTGATCTGGAAGGTTCGCAATGACTCCTGAATATCTTAACATTTTCATTACTCACTGATGTTTTTCAGTTATTATTCTTATTTTTTTGCTTAAAACAAATCAACCTTGTCACCGTCTAAACACCCCAGACCTAATTTTGCACCATGCATGACTGTAGCTAAGACTCTAAAGCCTAAACTCTGATCAAACATTTCTTTTTTTCTAAGTGACCTCAAGTTTCCCGATCATGTTTATCTGTGTTGAAACATCCCATTGTGTTCATGACAACAGCATATACTTATCTCTACAGGACACACACAAACAGATTACACAAACATTGACTTAACTCTGCATGAAAAAAATGGGATTTTTGAAAAACACAAATAAACAATAATCACAGCGGAAAGAGATGTATTTATCCCTGCATGTCCAATTTATGCTATATTCTCTATCAGTCACACACAGCATAAGGCATGCATTTATCTCTGCAGTGGATGTGACAAACACGTCTCACTCTGATTGGACAAGAGCAGCAGAGAGGGAAACAACAGGTCAGCAAGAGGCCTTTAAATTCTAGATAACAGCAGGACTTTGATAAGGCGACAATCTATACGCAGTTTAAAAGTTTGGGAAGTTTGAAAGGCTTTTCCAACTATGTCATCTGAATGATGTGAACAGCATGTGTTACGTCTAACTCTGCATGTTTTGTTTCTATATTTGTATATGTGGAGGAGCTGTGGATATAAATGCCACAAAAAAACTGCAAGTTCAAAGTTGGTTTATTGTCTTTGTGTTAAACAGATGAAGAAGAAATGGTCAGTAATATTAGTAGGACATTGAAAGATATAAGAACAGTCTTTCAGCACGCACCTGAGGAGCCGTGGTCACCGCCTTAATGAAATGACTTGCAATCCAATGACTTGGAACGGTGGCGATTTTCATCCGCCAAATCCTACCAGATGGGTTTGTGAGGCGAATTTCGTGGCAAATTTCCGACAGTGGGAATCGCGAGGACTCACAAGAACTAGCGACTTCACATACAATCGCACAATAACGAGCTGTCCACTCCACTCCACTCCACTCCACTTCCAGACCAGTAGATCAGACACTTTTGTGGAGATTGGGAATCAACCATGGGTAAGTGCAATATTTATCCATTAGTGTTTTATTTTGAAAAGAAGCCGGATGTTTTATTTTGTGTCTGTGCCCGACCTCCTTTCTAGCACGGGCTAATCTGTGCTAAATTTATGTGGTTTGCTGCGGCGTCTGAAAAAATCGAACTGCAGGGGGCCGGAAAGAAGCCGGTAAAATTTGACACATTAACTTGAATGGAAACGATCAGCTGCAATCGGCACAGATGGCCTTTTTGCCGCCGTTCCACATGCGGTGGAATTTGGGGGTTAGACGAGTTTGTAAATATCACAGAGGCCGAGAGGAAAAATATGTGTGTGATTACAGTCTTACAGTTGTGAGTATACTCAACTTGTAAGAAGCGGATTGGTGAAATTCTGTTGTTTTTCTTTCAGCCTGTGTCTAACAGTACAAAATTTGATTATATTAAACTCTAGGAGCTTTTTTTCTGAATCACTGACTATTGAAAAGGGATTATCAGACACACACACACACACACACACACATACACACACACACGCTGCAACGAGCACACAGACAACTGGTTGCATGGATCAGCAAAGAGCCTGACTGCATTCCAGCTGAATGGAAGTACATTTTCAATAAGTGTGTTTGTGTGTTTGTGTTTGTGTTAATGTATTCTCACTCGGTGGTATTAAATACTGATCTGATTATTGCGTCTCATTGATCAGCCATTTGCTGTTTACTTCAACAACACCAGGAGGCAACAACACAGAGCTGCAGACATCACATTATTAATTATACATCGCTGTAAACGCTTTCCATGTGTGAGTGAGTGAGTGTGTGAGAGAGAGAGAGTGTTAGTGGGAGAAAAAACACTCAAGTGTGGCTTATGTCACCTTTCCACAAATGTTACACTACATTTTTACAGGTTATTGGAAGTGTTTCATAACATAAAAATGCATTATTGTCTCAGGAGAGCAAAGAAATGTCAAGACACACTAGTGTATTTAATTTAACTCTTTGTCTAATTGACTGTAAGTATATTTAGCACATTTTATTGCACTATTCTGTGTCTGTTTCTTTCTCTCTTTGTCTCTCTCTCTCTGGCACGCACACACACACAGGAGTGCACACACAAACACACACAGTGGCAGCAGACATATCTATACTCATTTATCCAGACTGACCCGGCTCGAATTTCAGCCTTAATAGGATCAACTCATATTGGCCAGTTAGATTTCAGCAGGGAGGAAGACACGCACACGCTCAGTCCTTTGTATCATAGACAAGAAGATGTCGCTGAATCGCCTCCTCTGTGACCTTTGACCTCCACTCACACAGCTAAACCACAGCCTCAGTGTGGCTGTATGAAGGCAGACGTAACCTCTCTGCTCTTCTCTGCTGGTTCTGCTGTTGATGGTGCAGAAATAGAGACTGATTCTGCTGCTGTAAGCAACTCCACTCAGCACAAACCATGAATGCAAATAATTGTGAGTTCAAGCGGCCTAACAAACATCTCAATTAGCTGCGTTTATCTGACACTTAATCTTGATGTTTCCTGCTAAAAATACTGGGTAACTCAGCCTCCTCTGGACAGAAAAATCCTATAAACGTTTGGTCTGTAGAGGGAAACCGATGAGATGTGAGTGTGTGACAGAGGACTCACTTGGCCAGCTGTTTCTCGGCATCGGCGCAGAGCTCCAGCAGTCCCATGAGCACCGCCGACACATCCATATACGGCTCCCAGACAGTAAAGCCTCGGCCAATCAGATCGATGGCGGTGCGGCGGATGGTGCTGTGGGGGGGCAGCTTGGGGCTGGGGGGCTGCAGCAACAGGAAGGTGAGGGCCTTACCTGCAAAGATTAAAAACAGTAGAATCAGAGTTAAGCAGACAAGTGAAAACTAAGAGGGAAATGGCGGATGTTTTAGGACACTTTTTGGGGTTTGGCGGTTGTGAGGTGTGTCATTTTTATTTATAAGCTTTTATTTTTGTTGCAGTCAAGTTTAAAATTCAGAAAAAAATGCTAAAATGTATAAAAGGTGTTTAGATTATTTCAAACTTGATAAAATTACCACTTTTTTCAGCTCCTACTACCGTCTTTAAGTTGGTACTTGTGTGTGCTATTTAAATTGTCATTGTGTGTTTAAGATTGTGTAAAAAGATGGATGAAATGACAGCTCCCCAACAGTGTAGCAAAATCCCTTCTGATTGGTTACAGCTTTGATCATAAAGCCTACCTCATCGATGTTAACAGATGGGACATGGGTCAAACCATAAAGTTGAAACACACGTCAAAGAAATTTTTCTTCAACACGGTTTTTGTCCGGGTTTATGGTTTGTGTTTGTCATGAACATTGATGAACACGAGTCCAGCCATCCATTTTCTTCCTGTCCCAGAAAGACCCCAGACCACCCCTACAGAGCATCCACGAGGCATCCTTATCAGACGACTGAAACCACCTCCACTCACTTATTTTGATGCAAAGGAGCAATGCCTCTGCTCTGAGCTTCCTCTGGATGTCTGCGCTCCTGACCTTATCTCTAAGACGGGGCCCGGTCTTCCTTTTCAGCTGCTTGTATCTGTGATCTCAGTTTCGGTCATTACCCAAAGCTCACGACCATAGGTGAGGGTCGGCACATGGAATAGATTGCTAAATGAAAAGCTCTGTCTCCGATCATCCTCAGGTTCCAGGAGAAACTTGAAGAACCCCCTTCGTTCAAGATAGGGTGATTTTGTGACTGTGCATAGCTGTTGAAGATTAGATCTGAAACAGGACGTTTCACAATGTTATTACTGTTTTATTTTACTCTAATTGAAGTGTCTCCAACATTATTTTGAGCCACTGTACAGATATGTTGCCCCCTCATGGCTATAAGGAGGGTAGGATGTATATCTGGTGTTTGTAAGTGACTGTGCTTTGTATATTGTGTGATATGATTGATTTATGAATTATGAAATAAAAACTGCAATTCACAAAAAAGCTTTTCCTCCAAGCTCAGCTCCGTCTTTACCACAACGATATGGCACAACGCCATCATCACTGCTGATGCAGCACTAACCTGCCTGTCAATCTTACTGTCTCTTTCTCGGAGAAGACACTTTTGGACCCTCTTGACTGAGAGACACAGGAAATGTGAGGAGAGAGAGAGAAAGGGAGAGACATGCACCAAATCATGTCGGGAATGGGAATCAAATGTACAACCAGTTTTACAAGACTGCAGCCTCTGTTCATGGAGTTCATGTTTTAACTGTGAGGCCAATGGCACCCCTCATGATCCATTTTCCCTTCGATACTTGAACTCCCTTACTTTGGGTGAAGACTCATTTTCCTCCCAGTGAGAGCAAACCACTTTTACTGTAAATGTGATTAACTCTTTGACGTCCTATCAGTCAGTTAAATGTGTGTCAAAATCAATAACTTACACCAGCTGATTCCAACAGTGTAGACTCCAAAATCTGGTATGGGTGTATTTTAGCTTCATTTTTCTGCAGCGTTTGCACGATGCAATAACATACGTAGGTTTGTCATAAACACTACTTGGGATTCTTACTTTCAAAGGCAAATTGAGTAAAATGTATAAAAATGCAGAAACAACACTCAGTCTCCTTCATGAAAGTCTCATGTTGGTTTGACTTTATACTGAATTCACACCCAAATTTGATTTTCAGGCTCTCTCAGACTCTATAGTACAAGAGAAATTAAACATCAGTTCAAGAAGAAACAGCTGGATATATTTTTTTAAATGAAAACGTGTACATGTTAAATACAAGTATAGGAACATACGCAAACTAGAGAAAGGTTAAGGCTGAATATCTTTGCTATCACAACATTCAAACTGATTTTGATTAAAACCCAATGATCCTATCAGCTTTGAGGTCCATACAAAGCTGAAACATGGCTGCAGCATTGCATCCATTTTTAACAAAAACCTTTCTATAAAGATATTACATCTCTTAAAATACAAATGCTGATAAATCCTGATGTTTTAAATGAGGTTTGGATGAAAATGATTCAACTTTAGTCTCCCAAGCACACAGACACAGACTGAGAGGATAAAGACAGCGAGCAGGATGGGGGTCACTTCATAGCTGACCTGACATTTGAGCCAGTCTCTGTGGGGACAGGCTGACCATTAAGACTCCAGAAAATATCCCCATCCCTCAATAACACCCCCCTCCCCCAAACACACACACACACACACACACACACACGCACACACACACACACACACACACACACACACACACACACACACACCCTCCTGTCTCCCTCTGCCTGTCTCACTCTCTGAAACCTAAGGTCCAGAGCTTTTAGCAGACTTTACCAAGTGCTGTGAAAACACAAAGTCTGGGGAAAATTCAGAGAAAGAAAAGCTGAATAAACCTCTGATATATTCTGATTAAAACTTGCAAACTAAATCATCTATTTGATTTTTTTATAGACGCTAATTTCAGAGGCTGCTCATTTATCAAATCTGTGTTGTGTTGTGGCAGTATGTCTGTTTTTTAGAGTCTACAGTTGCATGTTGAGGTTTGTCTAAAGCCTACTCACAGATCAATTCAGCTCACTGTATGTCACTTGAAATGTAAACGCTAAACAGTCATAATATAAAGAAAAATCAAATCTAAAACAGATCATTTACTTAAAGAATTTATAATCCTTTGGTGGCTCTAAAGGTCCTTAAGTCTCCAGACACACACGGCTAATCTCATCACCTGGATCTCCTGGCATTTCATCATCAGACCTCCTTGGCAAATGGCAAACCCCCTTCTTTATTGGTTTATATCTACACACACACAGCCTATGGATGGACTATGAAAGATATAGCTAGAGGCTAACTGTGTTAGCATTGCTGGGTACGACTGCTATAATATATACCAGCAGCGACAGATAGAGCGCTAACTGTGTTAGCATCATTGCGCTACCTTGTTTCGGGCTACAAAGAGCCATAGGAAATGGACATTGGTGCTAACGTTGTTAGCTGGCAGGTCGTAGAGACAAAGAGTGAGGACTGAGCCCCACATACTCTCTCTTTTGCTTGCTGTACAAGGTTTTTGGTTACCTCAATATAAACGTGTGCAACAGCAATGTAGAAGCGAGTCAACAGAGACTTTGTCTGCTAAAATATTCTAGATAAAATAGAGGCAACTCCAACTTTTTTCTTGCATCAACACCTAAACATGTATTCAGGCACTTCTCCATTTAATCAGGTCCTGATTTGGTGATCACCCAACAAGCCAGCAAACAATGTTGAGCAGCTTCAATGTTTACATCAAGATTGGTAAAATTTCGAAAAACAGCAATGAGAAAGAGTGAAGGAGAGAAAGATGCAAAATCAGGGTTATTCTATGAAGTACAAGCATCTACTAAACATTGGTATTGTGTTTGTAATATCATTTAAATATGTTTTTTCTTGTCATTTATTTTTGATCTGAAAATGTTAGGCCTTTCAGTCATTTTGTGCACATAAAAGACTTAAATGTGATTATTTTATGAAGAAGCTGGGGAGAAAGTTGTACAGAGGACAAAAAGGTCAATTTCACTGAAGCAACGGAACTCTGCAGCAGAACCACAAGTGTAAACGATAAGAAAAACAGACTTTAGTGGTTTTTAAATCATTAAAAGTCCGTCTTATTTGCATTGGTGGGCAAACCTCATTTGATATTTGGAGATCACAGAGTATCAGTGAAAACCAGGTCATGGTAATGCTAAACATTGTAGGGTCAGACATGCAGATATTGTGTGTATTTAGCACACTGTGACTGAATAAGTGATGAGGTGACGACTTTTGACCTTTCAGCTGGTGATTAACACTGCATAAGCAAACACCAGGAGCCAAAATCAATCAGATTTCTTTTAAATGCCCCCATATACATACAATCAGTGGACTTTGAATATCAACAGTTGTGTTTGGTTGGATGAACTTTGACCTCCTGGTTGTGATTATTGCAAATCATAAACACCAGCAAAAGAAATCAATCCCACTCATTTTTAATGGTGTTTCAAGGCCTTCTATCTACATCAACCAAATTTACTGTAACAAACACATTATTGAACCTTTAACTTTCTATATAATTAGGTTTTTGTAAATTTCTTCAGATTGTGTTGTTCTTTTTATTTCATCCTTTTTTCCTGTGTTAATCTCAGCCATACAAACAAACCAATTCACAGTAAAAGAGAGGAGGGTACTGAAGAAAAACCTGAAATTGTCACTTTCAAGGTTTTTAAGGTTTAATGATCATAGTTATAGAGACTCCAGGATACACTTTAGTGTGAACTCTTCTTACTCTGAACTGCAAAAGTGGATGGACTTCATTTTCATAACTCAGTCATTACGCTTAAATAAATTTCATCATTTCCAACACAAAGCTGTGCATAAAAGCTCACTAGATTGCAGAGATAAGGTGTTTTTTTAATCAAACATCCCCCTCTGATGAGAGCAGGGTTCAGTACAACATGTAACCATAGTTGGTCCTCTGCTCTCTGTCCATGGTGCTGAAATGAACACCACAGTAGATCATAAGAAACTGGTTTTCAAGGCTCTCTCTTTATTACATGCAAAAACTAGGATGTGAAAGGGAGCTGTATGTCTATTAAAACAAAGACAGCAGAATACAATCATAGTATTTTACTTTACACTGTTATAAACTCTAATGACTCACTTTGTTATCAAAAATATAAGCCACTCATTAAATATGCCTGAGCAACCAATACAGAGAAGATGGTGCTACTATCTAGATAGAGCTCTACAACAGATATGAACTATCATAACTGCTAACCATCATTATCCACCCCCACTTAACCTAAAACAAATTTCCCCCGTTCATTGCAAGCCAGATACTCTTATTCATGAGGGTGTGGATCAGAGTGAAAGCGCCACTTTGACAGTTTTTCTCCTACATTAGGACATAATCATGCTTCTACATAAAAGGGTAGTACACAGTCTGGTACATAAACCCTGTGGAGTTATGGTTTGATTTAAAAGACTCAGATAAAATCAATCTCTTAAGAACCAATGCTATTTAAATGTTGATATTTACAAATGCCTTAAACTGGCCTTATTAAACGACCAATCATGATGCAGGATTTCTCAGCGCTCCATAAATTCTCCCTAAAACATACATTGCCTCATACACCAGTTCAGTTGTATTTCTACAATTTATTAAAAGCTATTATGAAAAAGTTCTGTTTCCATTAGACAAACTTGGCCACCGTTTCAAATAAACTGATAATCAATAAATGCATTTGTGACTGTGTGGGAGGATGGAGGAAGATTGGTATGATTCGGGGTCAGGGGGCGTGGGGTCACCAGTCAAATTCAAATCCCTGACATTGTATGAATGAGTGTGCGTGCTTTTTAGACACTGAGCCCATAAGCCCCTCCCAAAAAAGAGCAGGCCTCAGAGGTCAGGAGGTCAAAGTTCAACTCTGTGAGCAGTGACTGTGACTGTGGGTGGGCGGGAGAGTGTGATTTTAATACCACAGCCGCGTTTCCACTCTGAAGGCTATAATTTACTTTTTCTGGACAATTAAAGATGACCATTAACATTGAGTGATCTAATTGGCCAGGGCCAGACTTTAAATTTACAGCCCCTCCCCCCTCTGGGAAAACAAGAGAGCGGTCCACGGTAAGGTTCATTTCTCACAACGGACATCTTTGTTTAAGGCAGGCCCAGACCCAAATGAACCAACAGCTATTGACAAAGCATCAGCCGGCCGTAATGAGCTGTTAGTTAGTGCAGTAAACATGTCACATTAACACACAGTGGGGGTGATTAGAGCTGAGGGAGGAGGAGGAGGAGGAAGGAAGAGAGGAGGTAAAGAGTGTGAAATAGTGACAGATCTGTGACGTCCAAAGTTTAGCAGGCTGAGTCCACCACTAACAGGCTCCCTACTTTCTCCCCTGTATCTACCCTAACCCCCTTTTCCTCCCTCTCTTCTTCTGTTTGAGCCTAAATGAGAGGTGAAGGTAAATCAATGTGTGGGACTTGGTTAGTGGATGAGAGCCGGATCAGCCTGGCTGCAGAGAGAGAAAGAGCCAGAGAGAAGCAAAAAAACAAACATAATACAAAATGAGAAAGCCTGAGAGAGGGGTTGTGATTGTTGTGAAAGTATTTGATGAGAAAAATAGAAGTAGCCATAAAAATTAATGCTTGTAGAAAGAACACCTGTATGATAAAGCAGTATTATTGACACGTCGGTTAGTTTAGACGGATATTTCACAGCATTACAATGGACTGTTACAGTGACTTTTCAATTAGCACCCGAGGTAATGATAACAGTAAGGGTGGACAGTTCTGTGAGGGTGGAGCAAAAACATACAGAGCTCCCCCTACTGGGCTGCTCCACTTCAAGTATCAAACCCCCTCCTCCAGGTTAACAGATGGGGCATGAATAAAACTTTTAAATACAGATACATGTCAAACAGTTTTCTTCAAATACATACATTTTTTCTGTTATGCTGATTTATGCTAAATTTTATGCCAGTAAGATTTCTCAGCATGCTATCGTATTGAGGCTGATAATGATGCATTTAAGACCACTGGTGTAACATTTTAAAGGGGACCCTGCTAATTTCATTTCTAGTCAAATTTAATAAAAACACATCCTCCTCTATCTTGAAGCTCATTATACTCATATAAAACTGATATGGCAACACATGAGCCTCAACTCTTCAGCTAAAATTAACTAAAATAAGGATCTAACCTTGTCTGTGTGGTTTGTTTTTCCAACTTTGTACTCTAATACAATCATGGACATGCATCCCTGTCCTCACATAGATAAATAGAAATATCGTATTAAAATCTGCAAAGTAACATTCCTAACATCCTATTTAGTAGCAAAATATATTAGTCTGGTTCTTTGAGATTGGACAGATTAAAATTTATTCCTGAGATACTTGGTGCACCCTGTCCTTCATCTGCTATTTAAAATTTTAAATGCAATATCTTGACAAAAACCTGCAAAAACCATGTCAAACTTTGAGAATCTACCTCCTTGTGGTTGAGACACAGTACTATCACCTAGAGAGACATAAATGGCTCCCGTTTTATGTTCACTGCAGTGGACACTGTGCTTTTAATGGAGTCATCTCTAAAGCTGTCATTTTGATGGAGTTTCTCTCTTCTTTGTTGTGGTAGTTGTTAACTTGGAAGAGGCTGAATGCTGGAATTAGCTTTGTGCTTTAATTAGTGATTAGGATGTCAAAAGTCCTTTTTTAAATTACATTCAGGCTTGGTCCCTCTCCTGTTTTTTTTTTCCAGTCAATGAGTTTGAATGAGCAGATTATTGAGCTTTATACAACTTATGACCTGGACCACAGCATTTAGGCAAGACACTGTTTGAGCTTCCTTCCCCGAAACGTGACGTCAGATAAGCCTTTAAATCACACGACAGACCTCAAACTACCCGGCCGAGGCAGAGGTTGACCCTGTCCTACAATGTTTAACTGATATTTATGTCAATGGAGTCCGACAGCTTACAAAATGGAGAAGAAAAAACAGGAATAAACTCTTTAAAAGTCTTTCCTTCCTGTTATGTTTTCAAACACTTGAAGGGAATCACTGACAGTTTTGTGGATTCTTCTAAAGCCATTTTAAATCATTTTGGTGCCTCACTTCATCTTTTAAGGATGAAAACCTGAGAAAGGCTCAGGTGTAAAACTACTCACAATCCTGTGTAATATTGTTTAACACTGACTCTGTGTCTGACACATTTGGCTCTGTTGGGTCTGATCCACAGCAGTGAGTTTTGGATTTTCCACCACCTGCTCATCCTTGTTCAATTTTCCATAACACAAAATAAAACTCAATTTTCAATCAGCTCTCATGAATGTTTAAAAATGCCATCGTTCACGGTGAACGGACCTCAGAAGGGGCTCCACGTATTTTGACATTTACTGAGAGAATTATTGTCCAGAGACACAGCCGTACAGTAAGGCTCTTTTATCCTGTCCAACAAAATCCTACCTTCCCTCCGTCATCATCTGTCCTTCCTTCCTTCCTTCCTAGCATTCACCCTTCCTTAAGCTCATCTCCCCCTCCATTCTCCCTACATTGCCTCCCCCCCTCACCACATGAAAACATCAATCTGTACTCAGCTGTATAGACCACTGTACCCTCCCTCTCTCTGGGACAGCTCTCATTCATCACACACAGCATCGTATGCCAACAACACCAATCCATCTTTCAATTTCATAACAGGGAGAGGAGAAGGGGGGAGATGGAGGATGGAAGGAGGGAGAAAAACAACAGACTAAATGAGAGCAGGAAAAAAAAAAGAAAAGACGGAAGGAGGAAAAGGGCGAACCGAAGAAGAGGTGTCGAGGAAAGCAACAAGGAAAGGAGAGAGCATAGTCCTCTATCACATGCTTTTTACAGTCTGTAAACACCGGCTTGAGCTTTTTATGAAGTAACAACATGCTTTAAAGGGTGCAGCCACACTGTGAGGTGCAGGAGGTACGTTTTGAAAGGAAATACCTCCTCAGTTCAGTCAGAGAAGCTCTGGTTTCTACGCGAGATATGATGGTCTGAAGAGCACTGGTTGATATTACTTCTGCTTATATCCGAATGAGGACAACTTGAATGATCAGGCCAGAGGACCCAATACATTTTCTTAGCTGTACACTGTAAATATAGCAATGCAGGATTAATATGGCAAGCCTTAGACCTTACAATTTAGGCCTAAAATGCCTTCTGGTGTTCATCACTTTGGAGAGTTTTGGAGAGATTTTGTCTGGCGATGTATCGTATCACCTCATCAACCAAGTATCGATTATTTCAAATCAATTGCTAATATGAAGTCAAATCTATGATAATGAAAAAATAAAATCAATCAGAAATCAAAAAGTTTGTACAACAATTATGGCAGCACTTGGGGAGGGACATTAGGAATGCAAGCGGGGCACAAATGAGATGGACGTGACATATGAGCTTTGCAAGAAGAACTACATGAAAATAAAATGTTGAATCAATAAGACAAACATTAGGGAAAAACAAATGCTAAATAAGCTAAACAGTTGAAAAAATTGTACAAATTGCAATAAATGGTATCGCAATACTCACTGTATCGAAAAATGTTTAAAATCGGAATAATATCGAATTTTGGCCAAAGTATCGTAAAAATATCGTATCGTGGGGCCACTAGTTATTCCCACCTCTATCAATGGCAGAAGTGCTCTTAATGTTGTTGTACCCGACTTCTGGGTTGAGCTACAAGGTCACCTTAGCCTGGGTCTTTTTTATTCATCTGGAGGACTTTTAATTGATATTAGCACCAATGTGCACTCTGTATGACAGTCTTTCACATCATTGAATGAATATGCTTGACAAAGCGCAGTTTACAGAGGTGTTTTTCATTTACTATTTAGTCGTCTCTAAGACAAAAGGAAGTAACAAAGAAAGAAGCTTTTGAAATGAACCATTTAGGGATCTACAAGGGTGTTTTTACTCAGTCTGGGATCGTTTGAATCCAAGACAAAATGAACCACTAAGGATTTTCACACTTTTGGTTTAGTCAATTTAATTTAAATAACTGGAAAGTGTTTTAATAGCCAGGCTGAGTTTCAAGGTTTCAGGAGCTGGAGCTCAACTCGAGGGGATCAATTAAACCTTGAGTTGTTTTTCCACTGATGTCTGAGCTCCCGGAGTCTCTGTGGTTTCTGTGTCAGTGTCCACTGAGTCCACACAGGTGAGCTGACCGCTGTGTAAAAGTCCAACTAAGCACCCTCACGCTCCACAGCCTATCAGTGAGAACACAGGCCCTGTCGCTGGGCGGATGCCCCCCTGAGGCAGCCAATCAGAGTGCAAGAGCAGCGGGATGGAAGAGCAGCTCTGCTTAGTGCAGGTTTGATGCCCACCAAGGTCCAGTGCTGCGGGCACAGCATGGCTCAGGCTGGGCTGAGAGAGTGTGTGTGAGTGGAGAGCGTGCATTTTGGGTGTGTGGAAGTTACTGCCAAGCTCCTTAAGGTGTCAAGCATGGTGGGTGAAAATCAATTGAATCCCTCTCCTCACCTTTAATCCAACACTGAAGTTTCTACTTTGTCAGTTTTATAGTTCAGAGTTTGGAAACCTTGATTCAGGACCAAAACTGGAACCACTCAACACGTCTGTCCAAAGGTGAGAGGGTGAGGTGTGATTGGCTGCTTTGTTGTCATGTTTTTTTCCCCATACAAAACACATTTTTAGAATTTGGACTTCATATTTTACACATTGTAGCTCCTCAAGCTAGTTTTGGCACTCTACGGCAAAAATCACTTGGTTATCTGCACCACTTAAAACAGAGCCATGGAGATACATACACTTGATTTTGCAGACTGAACCTGTGCACCAAATTGCTTATTTCCACACTTACAGCATTCACTCATCATAAGCCAAGAATTCTCTTTGTATCTGTGCCACTGGTTGTCTCTCCACTGAACACATCTATACTGTTGTCTGTGATCTGAAGGTTTTGTTTGCAAATGCAGCTACCTTGAATTAAAGATACATCCAGAATACAAATACTATATATAAAGGGCATAATCTCTGTGCTGTACTTACATGTGTGCCTGGCCAGCGAGTAGTTTGATGATCCTCCACTAGTTAGTCCGAAGCCCTCAGGTGCCTGTCCGCCTGTTCGAGCCCGTACCGATCCTTTCGGAGGTTCGATCTCAGCTCCAAACTCGGCTCCTATGACCCCCAGCAGCACGATGGCGGTGGCCTGCTTACGGCGTTCCTCGTATGAGTTGGAGATCTTCTTGGCATTTGGTGGAAGGTTGGACAGACAGCCTAGCAGAGAAACAAAGACAGTAATAAGTTTATTTGTTAAGCTGCATGTTATCTTTAGAGTTTAAGCTCCAGAAAGCATGTCTCAGCTGGGTCGGATTTTTAAGTGTTTATTTTTTAATGGATCAGAAACTATGCCCAAAAAAACCTCAAGCATACATCTGAAACTACTACAACCACACTTTCACCACACTGAACTTTATATTGAATCGTGAAAAGAAAATGTAGGTCTGTTTATTTCCTTCTTCTGACACTTTCAAAGACTTTCAGCTGAAAAGAGAAAGTGTGTGAGGGACTTTCTTTTCCATTTCTTTCTTTTCCTCCTTTTCACGGTCAATAGTGGTTCAGGAGCAGCAGGCCTGTGAGTCTCCTGTGAGCCGATAACAACTGAACAGGCACACGTCTATTGTCCCGGTATTAACCATTTCTTACACACACACACACACACACTCTCACACATGCAGGCACACGTCTCATTGTCCTGCTGAAAGCCTTTAGTCACACTGCAATCACTCTCTCTCTCTCGCACACACACACACACACACATACACGGCCATGTTCACAGACCTCTGCAAAGATTTTGGACACGTGCAACTGGAGACCCTTTTGTTATCTGCGCGAGTGTTAGAGTGTGTGTGTGTGTGTATGGGTGTGTCCTCTTTGTGTGTGTTATGTGTAACCCAGTGGGAAGCTGCTTCAGCCCTGAGAGGAATGAATGAGTGTGTGTGTGACCAATATGTGTGTGTGTGTCTGTATGAGTATCACAGTAGGAGATGAGAGCTCCTTACACACATTTGATCAAAGGCCCAATAAGGACTACACAGAAAATCAGTGTGTGCGCGTGAGTGTGTGTGTGTGTGTGTGTGAGAGTGCAACATTTGAACGTGCACACACACCCCCTCCTGCTGCTGCCTCCACCCTCAGATTTCTATTTCTTATTTTCTCTCTCTCTGGATGAGTGAGCATAGCATTATTATGGATTTGTATAGCAGGGGAACAAGCGCTCACCCCCCCATCCCAACACACACACACACACACACACACACACACACACACACACACACACACACACACACACACACACACACACACACACACACACAGTGTTTGTGAGGTGATGGGGTGAGTGGGCACACTGGGTGTGATGAATGGAGAGACTTGGTCACTGCTGTGTTCACTTCCTGTTGAACTTCATGCAGTTTTTTCTTCGCATGTTCGGTTTGTTGATGTTAAAATCATCCGCACTGATTCACATAATAACCTAAATTAAAAAGCACTCATTAAAACAGGAAATAATAAAGCTTTTTTAAAAGAAAGACAAAGTAAAGATGGAAGAATAAAACTGTTGCCAAGTCCTCTGTATCGGACTTGTGCATCTTTTATTTCTCTTATTGTGTTTACATCAAACACGATTAAAGTCAGTCGCATAAGTGAATTATGTGTAAAGTCAATGTCGAGACATGATCATGACATGAAGGAAACCCTCCTCTCTTAATTTATCACAGGTGTTTGGACACTGGCAGATGTGACATCTACTACGATGCATGAACAGAGCGAGTAAGCAATTAACTCAAGATAGACGTAATCTCTCCCCCTTTAGCTGCTCATCATTTTATTTTTGCTTTGAGTATGTATTTGATAAAAGGGAAAATATAGTTAGCCAAAGAGTGTATTCTGTTCATCATATGCCTTTCATTACAAATAACTTTTATCATTATGAATTTTATTTTAATTCAGAAAGACTGTTTATTAGGACTAAAATAGTGTCACTTCATTGTTTCAGTCATTATCCAGCTGGCAGACAAGAACAAATCCAGGTCACTTGGCTGAAGTACACTCATTATAACAGAATTTAAAGCTCCTGTGAGGAACAAGTTGGCGCCCCCTGTGGACACGGCAGTCTTTGCTTATCTTGACCTCCATGTGCTTAAGTAGCGTCTCTCGAAAAAACAGTCTCATCCGGCTGATTTTTGACAGTAAAGTCAATCATTTATTGGAAATATTTCATGTGGAATTTGTTCGAACAGGGCTGCTTGGCTGACACCTGCCCCCTTGTGCTGATTTTAGGCAGTGAAAATAAGAGTATACAAATTGCCAAGCTTCTCCCTGATGGTCTTATTTGCTTTTGAGTTTTATAAAAACAAAAGAATATGAATTTTAGTCGATTTCAAAAATGTAAAGATGAGTTTGAGGCAGTAAGACACCTGAAATGATTTGTGAAAATGATGTAAAGACAAGTAGCATATAGAAAATATATAAATTATAGTGTTGAAATATGACTTGAAGTTCACACCTTCACTCAACTTATATGTCTTTTGTTATGAACGTATGTTTAGGTACAAAAAATGAGACGAAGTCAAGAGAGACAGAGCCTCAGTAAAATGTATATTTCAATTTAATACAGTAAGTATAAAGAATTACTAAGTGAGACATTTTCTCTGTGCTCTGTGTTTGTTTCAGTCCATTTTTCAGACCCTGTGCAGGAGCCCCCTCCCCCTATATTTCCATACTATATCCCGGTGCTTTTTATAATGAGATTGCTAAAGGCCAGCTGTCATTTGGAAGAAGGCCCAGCGGCCGGCTCTGATAAATGGATTAAAGATGGCATCCATCCCCGGGCCAGACTGGGCCAGTAGATAACAGAATTAGAGACAGACTTCCAACCAGAATCACTAAAAAGTTCGGATTTACAGAAAAAGAAAGTCAAGGCAAAGGAGAGAGGGATCGGTTCATGCAGGGAGAGAGGGGATCTGTAAGTTTCAAAGACAAAAAAAGACCTTTTTTGTTGTTTAAACTTCAATCTTACAACCAGAAGTGGACAAAACATTCAGTGTGAAGCTTTCTGAGCTGTAGAAACTTTCTAATATTAACACTTTCTACTACAGTGTTCAAATTATGTATTTTAATTTAAAGAGTAAAGTCAAAACAAAAGAGCACAAGTTGATGTGAACGTGCTGCATAGTCCTCAGTGGAGATTTTTGAAGTAAATCATTGATAACATTTATCCCCTAGAAAGTCCTGATTAAACTGAAACTGTAGATGTAAACCAAGCAGTTTAGAGTGTGCATTTTAAAAAAAAAAAATACATCTTATTAATGAAGTTATGGATTCATTTTTCTAAGCTAAAGCAGTGTTATCATCCTTATAACTGACTGCTAGGGCTCTGGTCATTCTCTCTATATTCTCAGGATTAAATTACCTCTCTGTATTAGAGATTAAGGCACAATCTGGGTCCATCTATAAAGAAGCTGAATGATGAATTGACAGAGAAGTGGGATTAAATATGTACTTCCTCCCACACCTTTCTATGAAAAATAAACAGGTTTGACGTTCTTACGTTACACGTTGCTTTGTAGTTTGTCAAACTTTTTTTGTGACATTTTGCCTTCCTTTTATATGTTCAAAATAAAATCAAATAATTGCATCAATTGATCTGATGTGTTTTTGCATGACTGCAGAGCATTCCTGAACATTATAAAATTCTTTACAAACTTTCTTTACGGATACCCAAAAACCTGTCATCACACAAACAGAACAGAATAGAATATAGTTAATCTATTAGTTTGTCAAAGAGTCTTTCGCCTTCACTTATCATTTGTGGCTGTCCTAATTATGGGTTGTAATAATTTTTCTCCTGTTTAATAGAAGCTTAGCACAACTTTTGAGCCTTTGTACAATCATTTTAATCAATGTGATTCTACTAGAGTTGTTTTCAGGCTGTGTCACGTAGCTGTGGGCCCCTGTTTGGTATGATGGGATAAACTTGGTTGATATGATTGAATTGATTTGTTGTGCCTCTACTGATGTTGTAAAAAAAACTTAAAGCAAACAAATGTTTGAGTCTGAGACACTTCTAGGTAACTGAAGAACCTTTTAAGGGTCGGTACTCCACATTTTTTGTTGGCATTTACATACGACGCAAGAGCACTCTCAGGTTACTGTGAAGTACAGACGCTCAGAGACGACATGCCGGCCTGTTCTGTAATCTCTCAATTGTTTTAATATTTCTAGAAAACAAAACATTTAACTGCTTCAGTATTTTTTATTTTTACTTAAAACTGGTCGAAGGATCAGTGCTCAGTCTCAACAGTGATTTGTACAAAAAAGATCATAAAGAAGGGAAAGAAATATGACAAAACATGTCAGATGGCCATAAAGTAGCTGCACAAACAGTCCTTAAAGCACAAGAGTTTTTCTGGCTTCTTGCATCTTAGGCTGTAAATGTTTCACAGATTCAAATTCAAAACTATTCAACAACTTGAAGGCAAGCTGAAAGTTTCAAAAGATACAAAACAAGAATGGATTGAAAACTGAATTGGCACACAGATAATGGTAACTTTCTTATCAAGCACTGTAATTCAGCCTCAAAACCAAAAGTTATTTCAGGTCTTTCAAAAACTTTCAGTTCCCATGTAGTCAGTTCAGAGAAGTGATGTTTTCTGGTCAGGTAGCATCACTCCCCGTCTCAGCGTACCTGCCGTGCGGACACGCTGATTGATTTTTGAATCTTATCGATCGGCTTCCTTCACAACCGGCAGATCTATTATAATGACATTGTATCTAAATCCTATTTGTTGGCCAACCTGCTCCCAAACATAACCCAATAAACTAAAGAGGGGGATGGACGAGCTCCCCTCACCGCCGTTCGGCTAAATCTTCATAAAAACCACGGATGGATAAGAATAAAAAGGCTTTCTGGCTGAAATGACATTATCAATAAAGGAAGGAATCTATTTAAAAAAGGGCAGGGTGGTGTAATGCAACAACCTGTGGAGTCGAAGCAATCACTGGAAAGATATAAAATATGAAGAACACAGGGAACTCTATTAGCAATGGAAGACGCTGCCAAATATAACCTGAAACCATAAAGTTTATACATCCCCTTTATCCCTATTAAATGCAACCATTTAATATATCTACAATCAAAGTTTTGTATTTGGATGTTTGCCTAAAAAATTTCACTTTATTTTTGTTTAGTCTTTTTTTACTCTTATGGGAGATTTTCAAAGCTCAGATGCAAAGTGATGAAGGGTGAAAGAAGAGAGAGAAAAGGAACCAAAGGCAAGAAAGAGGAAAAACAAAAAAGAGATCGGGAGATTAAGAAAAAACAAATCAAAGGAAAGAGGCAGACCGAAAGCAGTGGGAGGTAAAGGAGGAGAAAAAGATAAACAGTGAAAGAAAGAGCTGATTTCTTTGTCTGAAGACCTCAAATCAATATGGCAGCTCACACACACACACACACACACACAGATGGACTCACACTTGATGGGGTCAGTTCTCCGTCAATTAACTTCAAGCTAAAAGGAGCTGCTGTCATCCAGATAATAAAGCTGCTCATTGATCATCAATTTTTTATTTACTGACACTTCAAACAAATCAAAGAGTTCTTTATTGTAAATAAAACTAAAACTGAAAATGATCTCCTTCTTTTTATTTACCACAGTGATAATCTCTATTGTATGTTTTTTATTTTGAATCACAAAATTGAAACTGTGTCCTGCTAAATCTAATTGACTTATTATGTCTTATTTACCTCAGTGCAATCACAGTTTAGACATTTTAGTCATTGTTACTTTAAAGCCAAAAATTTCGCACTTCCACAAATCAAAACTCTGACTCATCATTCTGTACTGTGCTAAAAGATATTAGATAAGATATTCCTTTATTAGTCCCACAGAGGGAAATTCCCATGCTGTCTTAAACAAAGCTGTATTGAGAGGATCTGAGTTATATCTATTTGCTTGCACAACAATGCAGTAGCTACTTGACAAGTGGCATCTTCGCCACAGTGGGTAAAGGTGCTGATAGAAAATGAAGTCTCTGCTCTTGAAAACCACTACCAACTTCATCCAAAGGGGTCACCAGAATCACAACAACATAAAAACTGCTCACAGTGGCTTTAATTGGTGTTAAAATCAGCCAAACTGTCCTGCTTTACTTAATACGTTCCTGTCTCAGGAAATGGAGGAAAAACACAGAATTACCCAGCGCTTTTCCGGCTTCAAATTCATATACTGGCGGAAGGCGGAACCAATATGTCCATAGTATATACAGTATATGGTTTATTTCCTATTGTAAAAAATCCTAAAACTCTTCGTTTTGGCTATAGTTTTTTGTCTCTATATGTAATGAGTTTACATTTCCAACAGGAAAACTTGTGTAGGAATTTTGCATTAAAAACATAGAAAAATTAACTGTATAGGTTACAGAAAGTTAATATCTTGTTTTTTAGTGCTCCCCGCTGAGGAAATCAAACCAGCAACCTTCCCACCCCTCTGGTGCTGCAGCCCAAGCATCTTCCCATGATGCATCCTGATTCTGCCTCCATTGGTAATCAATGGGAGACTGGTAAAACCTGATCGCCAGGGACTGAGGGAGGGGATCAATACCAGCAGGAAACTGATGTGAGAACCAAGGATGGAGGCAGTGAAAGCGAACGACAGACAGTAAAATACTGTGAGAGAGAATGTTTAGTCAAAAAAAAAGATGAAAAAATTAAGATTCTGGGATTAACTGGAGATATTTAACACCAGTGACAGACCACTCTGGGTTGACAAAAAGTTACTTAAAACAAAAGGGTGATTGGGCTGTGGGAGAAGGGGGGAGTCAGGGGGGGAGTTCAGGTTAAACACTGTCCTTACAGCAAATGTCAGGAGACAGAAAATCTGGGAAATAATTGAAAAACACAATTAAGTTGATAAAGAAAAAAGATTTGAGTCCTGAAACCGTGGCTGCCCTTCCAAGCGGCCCGAGTCCATCTGAAGGTTAAGTGTATTTCACCGTCTTAAGACACAGACAGAGGAGCTATCTGCGCTCGCTGGAAACAATGCTTCAATTAGATATGGAATGGGAGGGGTGGGATAAGGGGGGTAAGGGGGAAATAAAGAGGAGTCCTTAGAGGATACAAGAAATAAACTGGACACAAGTTTTAAAAGAGAACAGACGAATTCAAACGACTGTCTCTCCTGTGTCCACAAACCCTCCTATTTTCACATCTCTGCTGATAATCAGACTGATTATCCTTTTTGAGTTCCTTGAATGCCTGCCTGACACAACAGCAGGCAGTACGTCCTCATGCACATGTGTCTATACTTGTAGAAATGTAACTAATTGCTGAAATATTATGCCACTCGATAAAAATACAACAATCCTATAATAATAACGCCTCTCGCTGCCTGCACATTACAGTCTAATAATCATGGTTATCTTCTATCTATCCATCTTTGAATTGGTCTCATATGAGTGGGATCAGCTAATGTCAATTATTTCAGAAAAGCAATAAACTGGCCTGATTAATTAGCCTGAACAATCCACCCTTCACTCTCCGGGTCTAAACCAGTTCATACAACAACTTTCATGACTCAAAAACAAAATTGTTCTGAAGACGCCACACACCCTCCTACCAGATGGTGGCAGTAGTATATCTAAAAGCTGTTTGTGAACTGCATTAATACGCGACCAAGAATGCTACCAGATTAAATAACAACAAAAAAGCTTTTAGTATCCGCTTTTAGTTGGCAGACGACTTTTGATTTGAGACTTGGCTCATCATGTTGTGCGACTTCTACTGCTGTTCATATTGACTCTGTAACATGCACATCAATGCATATTGGCCAAGAGTTCATGAGGATGTATTGGCGAATTGATTTTTTGATTACATCTTTTGTTGACTGACTTCTGGAGTTAGTTAACCAGAGAAAAGCCTGACTCGTTCTTAACATTTGGTCATTTTTAGGCCTCTCTTCACAGGTTTTACACTGAAGTGTTCCGACATAATAAAAGCAGTACTGCCTGAAGTCACACCTGGTCAATGTCATGTTACATTTCTGACATTTGAAGGTACAGATTAGTGGCAATACTGAAAGCCTCTATTTCATTCTACCCTCTTTATCAAGCTGGGTTAGAATAAGTTTTTAATATGACCAGTGTTTTCAGAAGTCAGATTCATGCTCCTAAATGAAGATGACTGAAAAATGGTACCTGATTTTAATTATATTAATGTAGAGAAGGTGAACGGCCTTCACCACACCTTCTTCATAAAGAGGGAATAAGTGTCAAAAAGCATGAAATCTTAGTAAGAAAAGGTGATAGATATTTTTTTACAGGGGTTAAACTCACAAATATAATGAGACTATTCAGTCTAATTGTGCTGAGAATCATGCCAAAAATCTACATCCACATACAAAATGTTCTCGTCTGGGGTTTGAAAGTGGTGACATTGGGGTGTTTGTGCTCACTTGTCTTTCTTCTCCAAACACAAACAACAAAAAGATCAATCGATATTCGTGTAGAGGAGGAGAGGAGCCATTTCTCATATAAAACCACCATGAAATAAAAACAAATAGAGAGTTGTTTCTGTGTTGTACTTCTGAGAAATAGAGAGAAAAAAAATGAGGAAAAGTTTGATGACAGATTTAGAGTTTGTTGTTTTGAGTCTATAGTTTTGGATCAATTCAAGATGTCTGACAGGTAATCCTACAGGATTACAAACAGCAGGCGGTTAAAAGACAAATTATCTGAGAACACCTGAACTCCACACTTTCCTGAACCCAATCATTGTGGACGCTTAAGAAGAAGAAAGAGAGAGAAAAAGGATGGGAAATAGATGATGGTATCCTTACACAAAACAAAAAAAGTGGACATAGGAACAAGAAGTTTGTCTTGTGATTGGCATTTTGAGCTGTGCTGTCTAGGTATTTCTGAATCCTGCAGAGACTGTTCTTGTACTAAGACCTGAGCAGTCAGTAGAAGTCAGGAAATCGAGAAAATGCTGGAACAGTATGATAATTTGGGAGCAAAAGTGGAGACGATAAGTTATCAGAGTTTAAGAGTTAAAGGCCGAACAGTTCAGTGACCCCGACATCCAGATGTCAGTAAACCAGCTGTTTTCATCCTTCTCCATGACCCTCCATCTACATCTACCTGCAGACTACGAGCAGGCTGCTGGTCTGTAACACACACACTTACTAATACACAAACACACGGAAACACACACAACCCCAAGGCCAGTGCTTTATCTTTGTGACACATTCATAAACCCTGACACACACACACACACACACACACACACACACAGGGCACACAGGGCACACATACACACACTCTGCCCATCCCCCTTTCTTGCGCACATGATCGCACTGTCCACTCAACCGTTGGACAGGTATTTGTGTGTGTGTGTGTGTGTGTGTTTGTGTGGATGAGTGAGTAAAGGACAGACAGCAAGAATTACACTGAGTTTAACACTGTGATGTTAAACAAACCTAAGAGTGAATGTTTTTTTTTTTTTTTTAGCGTACATTTGGTCAAGATCACAATAATTGCATTTTTTTTGTGTGTCTGCTTCTGGACCAGCTTTTAACACTGGTGTAGACAATATCTCTCTTATTTTTATGTTTGTGTCGTATCCCAACATCTGCTGGAGAAGTAACGGAGAGTTTAAGAGATATAACAGACAACCAAAACGCTGAGTCCTTTTCAATGGGTGTCGATAAGCCGACACTGTTTACTGTTGACTTTTCTTTGGCTGTTTTCATGTACTTGCATAACTTTACAATGAAGGGGGAGGTACCTGCTGTGGCCTTTCAAAATAAAAGTGTATTTGTTAAGAGGTAAAAGGTTGAAAAAAAGCCTCACAAGTGAAAGTTTGATCACTGATATCGTGCCTGTAGTTCTTTTTTTTTAATGACATCAGAAAATGGGACTCAGGCTTGAGCCCAACTCGAAGCCTGATTTTCAGGACTTCAGCAGTGATGACTTGAACTTGTACTAAAAGCACTGCCAGTATTTGAACTGGAAATGTAGAGAAGAGGACTCTGAAAGTCCCTCCAAAGAGATGCCATCAATCAATAAATGCAATGTAGACTCTGCTCAGATTCATTTGGAGTAACTCAGACTCTGACTTGAATCCTGGGAACTTAAAACTTGACAAGAGGTTTGAGGACTCAACCAAACCACTTTAAATTAGCTAAGCCATCCCTCACCTTAGCGGAACACAGAAAACACATACCATACTTAGCAACAACATACAGTAAGGTATCCTGTACAATCCTGTTTCACTATCCTAGCTCTGGCTGAGAGATACACCACCACCAGATACATTCCTGTACATTAACAATATTTGGACAATAACTACGCTGGTCTGTGTGTAACACAATAATTTTCTCATACACCAGCTGGGTCCCTCCTTCCAAGTGTAGAACAGAAGAGACACAATCATCAGAAACAATCAGTTGCAGCTCGGACCATTTATCTCTCCATCAGTTCAATCACTTCTGAAGAGAAATGTGATCTGACCCAAATGACCTCCAGGCTCTGATATTAGATTAGCAGAGGAGGCTAGCATTTCAGCTAACCAAATCACAGCCGGGCTAATGACACAGAGAGGTGAGGGTCAGCAAGACCTTTGACCTCTGACCTCTCTGTGAGCTGCTGTGGACCCCTCACAGGGGCAGTGCTACACTTTTATCCCTCCAAAAAAAAAAACCACATGGGATGAGATGCTGTTATAGAACAATCATAAAACTGCATCTTTGATAATTTCTTTAATATCTGCACTGTCTTCAATGTGGTTGACTTGGGAGAATCAGCTGAGTGTGTCTGCAGGGCTTAGAGTCCAGGAGGAGACAAAAGCCTGCCAGCAAAGACAGAAATGTGGGTGTCACGGTGTGAGCGAGGGGGTGATGACGCTGTGTCCAGTGGGGACCTTTGACCTTCCTGGGGTCAGCCCCTCCATCAGAGGCAGAGATGAGATAGTCTCTCAATCTTCTCTCAAGAGCAGAATCATATTATTGTTCAGTGTGGATCTGATCAGTTTTAATGCAGCTGCAGAGATGTTTAATTCAAGGAACCAAGATTAACCAATATCACTATAGTCTGAGCTTTTAAAATACAAACAAATATCATAATGTTCAATCCAATCTTTTTAATTCTCATTCTTAATAACAAAAAGTCTGATAAAGCTTTAATGATGGAAACAAAAAAAAAATACTGTTCTCCAATATCATCGAGAAAGCCTTAAGGCCTAAACCAGGGAAATGCAGTGTTTGCTTATGTTGTTCTCTACATGTTTGTTGAGGGATTTTTGACAAATAACCTCATCCTGCTGACTTCTGATAGTCAAATGTTTCATCCAACAGGAATATTTGACCTAAGGATGCACTGATCTGATATTTGACATCGGTATCGGTGAAAAAAGCTGATCAGTACATCCCTAATTTGACCTGGAATTTGTAAAAACATGGCTGTTTCTTCCGCTGCCTTGAAGACACCTACCCTCCCTTGCATTGTCGCCAGTAGTCTTACTTGGTTTTAGACATTATGAAAATGCATCATTATGAATTTTATATCATAAACATCAAAAAAGTCCTCATAGGAGCTTCAATATTTCTTCAAATCTTCAACCCACGAAAGACTTTTTGTGTCATATCAAACTACAATATGTTTTGTGTGCAATATAAACCAGAAGTATCACTTGCATCTGAATTTAATTATCTGACTTCCTTCCTCAATTTTGCAGAAATATCCTTGAAAACCAGCTGTAGGTCAAAAACTGTCAACTTTCACTAAAAAGTTAATCAGGGTGTGTTTTCTGCTCCTTGGTGGATTATGGGTGCACTGCATATATCAGGATGTATTCATTTGATTTCTCAGGTAGAAAATAAATCACACCACTAATATAGATATGGGTGTGAAATGTGTGTATTAAATATGACAAATTTGGCTGTCTTTATACTGTATTCCTAAAACTCTATCTAGGTTTATTCTGCTTTACATTTCCAACTCTGTTGAACACAAATACAAAGAGTCACTTCTTTTACTTGTCGATGATCTGAAAGCACTTTTTTAAAATTTAACCTCACATTAAGGAGATTCGGTTAACAGATACAGTGTGTATGATCTGAAAACAGTGAGAGAGACAGAAGAATTATGTGTGAGTGTGTGTGTGTTTGTGTGCGTGTGTGAATGTGAATGTGAGTGTGTGGAAGACAGGGTTGTGGATCCTAATGACATCCCCTGACACTGCCACGGTCATAATTACTGCACCTAGGTTCACGTCCGTGTGTGCATGCATGTGTGTGTGAGTGTGTGAGTGTCTGAGATTGTGCGTGTATGTGTGTGTGTGTGTGTGTGTGTGTGTGTGTGTGTCTGCTCTGGGAGGTTTTGCAGCTGTGGCACCGAGCAACAACTCCTGTCACCTGCACATCCTGGACTCTGTGTATTTTGGTGTGTAAGAGTGTGTGTGTGTGAGAGAGTTTGTGTGTGTCAGGGGGAGACAGTAGACTGAGGTGATGAGTCTATCGCCGTGGTAACAGCCTGAGGCCAAGTGATTCTGTAGCTGTCGACATCTCTGTCCTTTCCTTTGTCTCCTGCTCTGATCTCCTTTTTTTCACTCCTAGTGTCTGTTTCTTTTAGACTCCTCCTCTCCTTCATTTCCCTCCTTTTTTCCTTCCCTCCTTCATATTTGGTATCCTTTACTTCCCCCCAATCTCCTTCCCCTCTTTTCACATTACTCATGAGAAATTTTGTTTTTACCTTGATTACCATCTCTTGATGGAAAAAGAGATCAACAATTAAAAAAGAAAAGTCCCCATGGGCAAATGTCAGGACTTCTTATATGTTCTTTTTGTTCATTAAGTTCAATTTGAAATTGTTTCCTCTTTATTTGTGTTTTACAAATCCAGCAGTGGGATAGTAGACTTCACCACTACAACAAAATATTACAAGATAGTTATGACTGAATGTATATCATTTGTTTTGAGCATTTACGTAAGATGTGACTCTATAGTGAAAATTCCTGTATGGGCTCAGAACCACTTCCAAAAACCAATGTCTGTGAACACAGTTCATTGCTGCCTCTACAAATGTTAGAGAACGAAGAAGAAGACATACTGTACATGAACATGATCTTGAACATTTTTAGGTGTGAGCTTTAAGAATGACTGTGACAAAGTGAAAAACTCTCCTGTAGTGGAATAAATCAATTTAACTATGTAATAATGGACACCGCACTTCACTTTGGCAAGACAATGACAAACTACATTCTGTAAGGATTACAACAGTGTGGCTCTGTAGTAGAAGGGTCCAGCTGTTAAACTGGTCTGCCTGTAGTCCTGACTTCTCATGCACTGAGAACATTTGAGAGGTGATGCATCACAATGATAAACATGACCATGTTCTGAGTGTTTTAATAATCTTGCTGGCCACAAACTTTAAGTTAGTATTAGGGCTGGGCAATGTTGCCTCAAATCAATATCACGATATTTTGAGAAGTTCACCTCGATAACGATAAATGAACGATAACTACTCCACAAGCTGCTCATCCCCTCCCACATTAACTTCGTCTACTTCAGCCACTACAACTTTTGAACCGTCCTCCATCTCCTCACCTGTCTTTCCCTCTTTGTTACAGACTGGATGGGGTGGAGTCACGTCTCTGACGTAGGACAGCATCTTAAAGGGACATGAGACGATAGCCTACCTTCACACATCCAAAACCAACTTTTATTTATTTTTTTGACACCGTATAAACCGTTATGGGCAAAATGACGTTGGTTATTGATGTAAATTTCAGTATCTATAAATTCTCGGTTTATCGCCCAGCCCTAGTTAGTATATAATTTCATGAAACAATAAATCTCTTCAGTTTCAATATTTGTTGTTTTTAAGGGCTTGAATGATTTGCAAATCATCAAATTCTTGGGTTGTAAGTTTACATCAAATCACATCCTTTTTATACATTTCATAAACCTAATGGGTTTTATAAGAAGAGTACCACGATGCCTTTCAGGTTCCTTCCACTCTTCCTGTAGTCCCCAGCATGTTATTGCATGTACACTTCAGTTACCACAGCTCATCTTCATACCCGCTGTTATCCCTCACAGACAATGACACAAAGTGTAAGAGCAGAAAAGTTTGAAAACTAAATACGATTTTCTTCCACAGCAGAGAGAGACTCTGTTCTGGGTTTGAGGCTTCGGCTAACAGATTTAATACTGCAGAGACTGAATGGGATGGGAAAAAAACACACTGCTGTCAATAAGAGAAAAATGAGCTGTGAGAAATGATAAATCGTCAGACACATCTGTGATATTGACTGGTCTGAGAGGAGGCTGGAAGAAGGAGGAGGGAGAGAGATAGTAAGACCATGTTTAAGCCAAATTGTAGGGATTTCTTTGTGATTTCTTGTTCTTGTGTGAAATTCTCCTTTAAAACATTCACATTCTTCTGTTAAGTTTCCTCTTACACATTGATATGTTTATTTAAAGACAGTAAAATGATGATCATAAAAAAAGGCTGCTATGATCAAAATCAGGCACGTAAAATAGATTTACAATACAGCTAATGACTTGAATCGTACAATCCTCAACTCTTATTTTGAGCAGTAATAACTAAGAATGAGCTGATAGTTAAATAATTTGTCTGTGTGAGTCTGTAGAGAGGATCTGCCTGTCTGTGTCTGTCGGTGTTAAATTCTCAGGTAAATGTGATAAAAGGTAAATGTACTGGAAAAGTGTGTGTTGGTGTGTTTTCTCCACCTGTGCTGCAGGTGTCAGTCGTTTTCTGAGAAGTGTTTCTCACCTTTGTCATGTGTGTGTGTGTCTGAGTGTTAGTGTGAGTGGGAGTGTGCGCATGTGTGTTCACTAAACACCAAACTGCTTTTAACACCAGCAGGTCACAGAACACTGGCTTTACACGTGCGAGTGTGATTAACCCACGCCAAGAGTCAGCAGAGCAAAACTCCTGAAGTCTGCTTCAAATAAATGAAAAATGACTTTTTTAATGTTCTCACAGAAACGCAGGTGAGGCTTCGCAGCTCAAAGGGGAAAAAGATGCCTTCATTTCACACCCAAACTCACTGTAATTGTTTCTTAGTTAAAGTTTAATAGCAGAATTCGCTTAGAAAAAAGTGTATCAGATGTATCAGATGAATATCGCAAAGGTAAAAATCAGTACTGTTGACAGACATCAGCTCACTGGCAAATTATCTGTCATGCACTAATCTCAGCCGCTGATATTTATCTGTATTGACACCTTACTGCTCATTCAGAGAAGTCCCCTGCTGCAAATACTGATACCTTTTCAGACATGAAAGAAAATGTGCAGTGTGGGAACATCACAAGGTCTGTGAGGGACCTTAAAGGATCATTAAAGGCATTTAAGAAGTCAGACCCCCAAAATTTACAAAGAAATGCGAAAAACAAAAGTATCTATACTGGTTCCAGTTTTGAGGAAGGGTGCATCTCTTATAAAAATTCATCTACTCAAACTTACTCCAACACATCTCCGTATCAATCAATGAGGATTTTGCATTTTGCATCTGTTGTTTGACACATTTAACAGGATAAAACAGACCAAAAGTCTGGTCTAAAACTCAGTTTTCAAATGTCAGTGTTAAAAACATGGTCGTAAACAAAACAAAAACAAGTTCTTTAAGCACAAACTGAACTGGGCTCCGGTTTAACTTTCCACTGACAACTGTTTCTTGTATATCAACGTCTCTACACAGAATCTAAATCCTACCTGCAGTGATGTCGTCATCTGTGACGTCCATTTCTTCGGCAGGAGCTGTTGTTTCTATTGGCTGAGCCTCAGGAGGGGGCGGGGCTGGAGTGGAGGGCTCGGTGGTCGTCCCAGCTGGAGAGGGAGAGAGAGAGAGAGAAAGAGAGAGAGAATGTTAATATAAAATATTTTCTTTCCTACCCAAGGTTTTTATTGAGAACTCCAAATCAAACCTTTTTCATACAGACTTTGACGACTACCAGTGCATCTACCATCTACCATCTACCAACGGCATAATTTCTCTCTTTTTTACATCTATCTCAATCCTTTGACCGTTTTTTGAGCATATCTCATGAAACCTCATGAATCCAGCTTTTTGTTTTGATCATTAACAGCATAAGTGTCCTGGTTAAGAAGCTAATAAAGGTTTATACAGCATTCCCGTTATCTGAGGAATTAAAGGGAACACACACACACACACAAACAGACACAGACACACACACAGGCTCCTCTATATTTAGTGTTTTCATTTAGCCTTTATCTCTCTATTGCCAATTAAGCGAAGCTTTTCATTAACAGCGGGGTTAATGAATGGTGCTGCGCTAATGAATGGAGCGGCTAAAGGTAACAGAGCCTGCACTGACCACGCTAATCTGTGGGAAAACAGACTAATTGATTAATTACAAACATAAATTTACACACACACACACGCACGCACACTCACACATAAATAAACACATACACACACCTCATCAAAATGTTTGCCTGTGTAAGAAAACAGCCACAGAAAAACCTCATGAGGATGTTACATAATTCAAAGAAGAAAAAATGTCAGCAAACATGAAAAAAAAACAATGAAATCATCTCACAGGGGTTCATGAGTTTAATCTGAACACACACACACACAAATGTGATCGCACCTTGTGTAATTATATTGATTAAACCGGGTTAACATTGTGCTTCATGTTCCAATTAACCTGCACACACACGCTGCTGACAGCTCAACATAATGACCTAGGACAGCTTTATATCACACACACACACACACACACACACACACACACACACACACACACACACACACACACACACACACACACACACACACTCTGACAGAAAGGCCATTACACAGGCAGTCTGTTGATTATCTGTCTCAAACATTAAAGTGATAAAAACTTAATTGAACTTAATTAAAACATAATTGATGCTTCACTGTGATTGGAGGAGAAAGGGGGCTGATGTTTCCATCTTAACCGAGCCCACTCTCTCTCTCTCTCTCTCTCTCTCTTTCGCTCTCTATTTCAGTTAAGCTTGACATCTTTCTTGCATGAGGAACATACTAAATAAATGTTCACACTGCCAAAACAAAAGCAGGCATAAAAACCGAAACCATATCATGCAAAAAAGAAGTTGAGTTATACTTCAGATGCGTTTGTTAAATCATAATTTTAAATGGTAAGAAGGCGTTTTTGTGTTCCAGGAGAGCTCTAAGAACTTACTATTAAATAATATCCTCTATGTTAGACTTTCTGGGCCTGATTAACAGATGGATTGTGACGCTTTTTTTTGCTAAACCTAATTCAGACAATAAGACACCATCTAAATCAAAATGGCCATCTTCCCATGCAGATTGACCTCACTGCAATAAACATCTAACAGCAAAAACTTTCTTGAAAAACATCAGACTTTTTTGTCACTGGTTTTGACCACTTTTTCAGACTTGCTCACTCTGATTTTTCTTTGGGTCTGACAACACTTCTGCATCTAAATCTGTCTTTCCCCCAAACTTCTTCAAAACTGTGAGGGAACAAAACAAATAAATATGTTTTACAGAGTGACACATTCATCCATCACTTCAACCCCCACGCACTAAATGCTTACTTTCACCACATCAAATAAGTCAAGAAAAACCAAACTCTTTTTCTGCTCATAACAAAATAATAAAATAATTTGTTTAAAAAATGAAGGTCTGTGCACATCTGTTAATCCTGTATTTACAAATCTGCATTATCTAAATATCTTTTATCTTTCTTTCCCACACACACACACACAAAAACATAACTCAGCTCTCCACAGCGAGGGAATGAGAAAGAGTGAGCTGCAGGAGCTGAGGGAGAAAAAGAGGAGAGGGCGGTGGAGGAGGGGTGGATGACAGGGAGGAGGAGGAGGAGGCGTGCTGCCCTGCTCCAAGGTCAAGCTTGTCATGTCAGCCATGACACATAGCTCCCAGCATGCCTTGTTAACCTTCCAGGATCTGGTGTTCTTCTCTTCTGCTCAGCTCTCTCTCTGACTCGTCTGGTTAAAACACACACTTCTCCTTCTTTGATTCACAGTGGGCCCGGCTCTCTGCCTTTTTTTTCTAACTTTTAAATTTACAGATTCACAGATAAAAAACTTAAAACAAAGTATCATGCACTCAACAATCTTCAAAGCACTCACATGCACCATTTGTTAGACTGGAAAATATGTGCACAACCCATCCTTTTATTACCATTTGTAGAATTTTATTACAAAATTTTTTATAGAAATTTTCCCTTTAAATTCATCTCCCCTCTGAAATTTACCTTCGAGTTTGCAAAGAGCCTGGAGCATGGAGGGTTCGGGGTTGATATTATTAAAATCCAATTCAAGACTTTTTAGGAGCTTCAAAGATCCAAACAGAGAAAAATCAGCACTATTTCTTCCACAAAGGCCTTTGTCAGCTTTGTCATTATTGTTTTTTTTTTTTTTGCTTTTGTTCATCAAAGAGATGCATCAGGCCACATTCCAGTCTGTATCGTAATCTAACATAAACGCCTCACTGAAGCTTGAAGACTTTTCAGGACTTCCAGGATCTCAAATTTCACACTTTTAAAGTAGTCTGGGGATAAATGCAAATAAAAATAAACCACTTTTTGCTTCAAAGGGTGTGCTTGAAAATCAGTTTGCCAATACACCATCATGGACTCGCTGCCAATGTGTGCATGGGCAGGATCATTATAGTAGAAAACGTAACTCATACTCTTTCATCATTATTGACTCTGTAACCAGGACTCTATATGAGCTGTTGTTGCTGCTGTTATTGTTTTTGTCCTTGTCTCTCTCTCTCTCTCTCTCTCTCTCTCTCTCTCTCTCTCTCTAACTCTCTCTCACCCTCTTTTTGTCTGTATCTCCATCCATTTCCTCAATTTCCCAACCCACTGGCAGCAGATAGCTATCTAACATTAGTCTGATCTTGCTCAAGGTTTCTGCCTGTCAAAGGGAAGTTTTTCCTTGCCAGCGTAAACTGCTAAATACTGCAAAGTGCTTCACTCATCTGAGGGTTTGAGAAGGGTTAATTTTTTTCCCATCTTGAGGTTGGATCTTTGTAATACATTCAAAAAATGAGTTTAGGTCTATAGACCTGCTCTTTTGGAAAGCTTCTTGGTTAACGATTGTTGTGATTCAGCACTGTGTAATTGAATTGACTGACATATAGTCACAACCTACCAAGCTGCTGAAAGATATTTGTCTCTTAATCAACTCTTCTTTACGTAGCATGATCACTATGTCTTTAATGGCATGATCAGCTTCACGGTCTTTAAATGTAGCAGTAATTAAACCTCTTCTTATGTATTATTATATAGATATTCTTATCTTCTTATATTGTAAAACTAGGCAACATACAGTATCTTTGTGGAAAAAAACATTGCGTCAAAAGAGCCTGGAGTGCAGCAGAAGAGGAAGAGAGCCATCTCTGGCTGTTGACACCTTCATCAAACAGGTAATTTGTCCTCCTCTCCTTCCCTCTCCAGCTGTAGAGTGGGTGGTGTTTGAAGGGAGACACCTGTATTTATCCATCAACTTTAAGTGCTGAGGAAATGTCACTCTCTGTCACAGCATGGGGCTCACCTCACAACACTTGCACACAGTCACACACACACAAAGAATAAGCTTTCAGGTCTCTAGATGTGTTTAAAAGGCTTAAGCACAAAGAAGAGAGGGTGAGCTGGAGTTGTTAACCTGCAGCTGGAGGGAAAGAGAGAAAGTTTTCAGGTCTTAAGTTGCAAAGACCTCAACAATTGAACCAACTGTGGTCATTATGGACATAAACATAATGATCATTCTGTCTTCATGCCATAGCATCTCAAGTATCTTAGAGTATTTATCTGTTACTTTGCTCTGAATCACTGAGTGGTGGATGTGTGAAACACAATCTTGTTTTTAAGGGAAGTGTGAGAATTTGGAGTAAATACAGGGCTAGGCTTTGGTTCAGCATTAGGCTTAAAGTAGAAGGAGCTACGACTAATTGAACCAAACTACAAAAATGCTTCTAATCTTTTCTGAACACATTCCACTGATCGACAAAAATAGTCAAATAGATTTATAAAGCCGGAAGATATCAGGAGCCGCTGCAGGGGAGAAGGGATCATCCTGGGTGGGTGGGGGGCCTGGAGTGAAAGAGAGGGGCTCACACACTCTCATATTCACACACACTTGATTTAACAGAATCCCCAGTATTGTTCAACTTCACACGCATGAACACACACTTTTCAGGGTCAAACTGTGTGTGTGTGTGTGTGAGTGTGTGTGTGTGTGAAGCATCTGTTTCTTTGATCACTGAACAGCCGACACCAGTTCCTCTCTCTCTCTTTTACTTCTTCGGTTTATTACCTACCTACTTAATAAGCCTGCTGTTGTTCAAGATCCTCCTCTTCCTTTTTTCTGATTTTTTTCTCTTTATCACCTCTCCTTCTCCTCATCATCCTAATTTTTTATCGTTTTTCTCTTTTACTTTCTTCCCTTCCCTCTCATCACCTCCTCCACTCTCTTCTCCTCTTCACTTATCTCACATTCATCCTCTGTTTTCTTTTGTTATTCCTGAGCTGTTCCATTTTTTGCAAATTCTTCCATTTCTCACACTTAGGTTTCAGCCTCTTTTTTCTCTCCTCCATTTATTGTGAGTGTGGCAGCAGCACTCAGCTTCAACAGCACCAGGGGTTATCCTGCATTTCTATGCAGTCCACTGCTCATCTGATCATGGAGAAGAGCAGTCAGCATCTCCACCCTCTGCTGTGCTCTCACCCCCACAGCTCCAATATGTCCAACATATGGTAAGTATGCTTGACTGAGAGGGGCACAAATTTTATAATTTGTGTTTCTCCGGCCCTTAGACCACTCAGAGTGCTTTCACTTTTGAATGCTCCACATGACATGTCATAGACACCCATTCGCACAACATTCACACACAGATCGCACAGCTCCTTGGACAATGGCTGCATTTACACAGGCACAAATAATCGGAATAAATGTTGATCGGAAGATTCTGATCCAATCCGGCTCAATCGGTGAGAATCTATATATCGATCAAGAGGGGTGGTTTATGCCGACCGTTATTCCGAAACGCATCCATGTAAACACTTATTCTGATCGTGACTCTCTTACTTGTCTCGGTCTTCACTCTTTATCCTTTGGCTTATTTATTGAGGCTATTACAGGAGGTTTCATTATTAACACTCTGGCATAATACTCAACCGATAGTAGGGGAAAGTCCTGCCTCCTTCACCTGAGATTGGCTAGAAAAGCTGGAAATGTCATCACACACTCAAGCCAAACGTGGGCTGTCAGCTCTGTACATCGAAAAGAGCATTACAGAAAATTAGCGCACTTCTGAATCTCCTAACCCTCATCCTAATCCTAACCTTTACCCTAACTCTAACCAGACATACGGTGACGTTTCACAGCCATTAGGAAGAACCAATCAGAGCACAGCACTCCTAGCCAATCCAAGGCGAAGGAGGATGGGACCTTCCCCTAACATTCTTCAAAAAAAAGTTCGCCAACCGCAGGTGTCATGTCTGCTCCTCCAATAACATAACAAGGCGTACATACAGCATAATGATGTCACATCTGCACACAGAGTGCAACCTTTGATGGAACAGTAAAATAAGTACGCAAGGGCGCCATCTAGTGACAACATTTAACAGGGGAAAACTCCTGAATTGGATGCGGTGAACCGCGTTTGTTGGTTTGTTGACAGCACAGGCATGAATACAGCTCTTCTTCTGCGGTTGTTTTAGCGAAATCAGACAACTCTGCGCATGTCCAAATGCTTCTAACCTGAATAAAGCTTGGTGCATGTATACACTCGTCATGATCAGATTATTTGATTTTGCACCCATATGAACAGTGGAATGTGTCAAGTGTCTTATTGATTGTTCTTAAAGCTGTTTAAATCAACTCCTGCTTCTTCACAATCTTGTGATATATGTGTTACAAAAAATCGGAAATTACATGACAACAGGAAGAGAAAATAAAGCTTGGGTTACTTATTCTCATAAAATGCTGTAACTGAATGATGTTGTGGATGCAGCATCCTGGAGAGTACCATAAGTTGAGGGTTTGTATGTGATGACAAAGAAGATGATCATGAGAATTCAGAGACCAAAAAACTGGTTCACACTCCAGAAAAAGGCTGGCTCATCCTGTTTTTCTTCAAAGAGAGAAAAACTGTTGGTTTCAAGCTCAAATGTGTAAAAAATTACATATTTGGCGTGTTTACAGCTTCAGGTTCAAGGGTCCTCCCCGGAGGATTCAGTACATTCCCTGACTTTCCTGTGATATTCCAGGATTTCCAGGACTAGCAGGAGTCATCTTACTGTCTTGTTCCAGACCTGCTGTGCTGCACACAGATCAAATTCAGTGACCCTTTAACCTCGCTCTATCTCTCTCTGTCTCTGCTCCCTCCCCCCCTCCATCCTCCATCCTCCCCTGTCCCCTGAGGTCACCGGCCCATCACTCCCCCACAAACCCGCCCCCCTCCTCTGCCTGCGGTACTGCTGTGGTAACACAACACTGACCGGTGCCCGTTTCTATGGCAACTGTTCCCCTGAGAAACCCCCAGCATCCTCAGCAACCACAGGGCAACTCCCGAACACACACACACACACACACACACACAAAGAGAGAGAGTATTTTTTGAAGACAGTTTCTAGTAAAAGGAGGTGGAGATTCACCTTCCCATCATCAGGTCTAACTATAGACTGAGTGTGAGAGAGAGGGAGACAGAGAGACAGAGACTAAGAGTTAGGGGTAAAACACAGACGACAGAATGGAGACAGAGATGGTAAGAGGAAGAGGATAATGGATGTGAGGATAGGTGAAGCTCAAATTTTCACAAGATGGTCTTGAGTTGCTCTTACTGACAGCTGTACTTTCCAGTAGAAGTGAAAAAAAGGACAACTAAAGCATCATAGGTGTGATAAAGAAGGAGTTAAAGCTCTTTACAAAGCTAGCTGGGAAACATTCCTTTTTCAGAACTGGGACAACAATGGACAAGACGTATGCTTCAGTGAGTCAGGTCTGACTGCAGCCTTGGAGCCTCCCATCTCATGCCCTCTGTCTCATGCCCTCCCGTCTACTACACTCACAGGATCCCACATACAAATTCACAAAGTAGAGACATAAAACTGTGAGTATGCATCTCTTCCCCCTCAATTTTTTTACACATTACAGCGCACCTCAAGGAAAACTCTCAAAGCAAATCAACAATGCTATCTTGGTAGCATAGAGTTATATTTGCTAACATTTCAGTTGTTAATTTCCATTAAAAGAAAATTAACAAGTATGAAGAGAACATAGCAGAGCAGACGCAAGCTTTTGAAAAGTAGAAGCTTGGGGGTGTGGCTTTGAGCATCAGGCAAGAAGGCGTGTGCCAGGAGTGCACAAAATGGGACACTTTAGGTTACTGTGATCTTTTTCAGGTAATATGATTTATGACAAGATGGTCAAATATTAAAGTAAATCATTTTTTGTAACATATCTAGCTGTTACTCCTCCATAGGGTTTTGGAAAGCTTATATTTGCTTGTTCATTGATTTAAACGCACCAAGCCTAGCATTTCAAAACACAAAAAGAAAATAATCCATTTATTGAAACTGTGTCTGTGTGACCTTCAGTTCTACTAACTTTCTATTTTCCAAAAAATAAAGTAGAACATGATAAAGTGCTTGGATTTAGATACAGAGGAGTCTGTTCCTAAACCATGTAGTCCTTACTGAATGAGAGTCAGAAGGCTTTGAGACAAAAAGATACCTGCATGCAGCGCACTATCAACTCCAGATCAGAACAGTAAACTAAGCAACAAATCTGCTGGACACTGTCGCAAACTGCAGTCAGTGTGTAGATTTCCTAACATCTTGGAAGGCATCAGAAAAAATGGATCCAGCTGCACTTCATTGAACCGACATTTTAAATGTTGGCCAAGTTAAGAAGTTGTCACACGTTCCCGGACACATTCATCTGTTTTATGATGATTATTGATGGGTTTTGAGATTATGTACAACCTGTAACAGATTTCTTTTCCTTTCAAGAGGTGTGAAGTACTTACGGGAGCTAACAGCGTCCACATACTGAGGAAGGTAGGGAGCCCACATGTCAATGGTGTCTTTGCGTCCCGATTGGCCAATCCTTCTTAACTCAGCCAGCAGGAGAGCCTGTGCAGCTTCTCGCACCTTAAAAAAGCAAAGACGGTTCAGTTACAGCCCTGACTGTTCTGATTATTATGTTATCTTTTTTATGCAGAAAAGTAGCTGAGAGTGGATCATTTTAATTGTCTATTGTTTCTGAATCAAAATAAAAGACATGACTTATCCCTTAAACAGCCATTGGTGGATGAATTGAATGAATTAACTGTTAGTATTAATATCAAGCACCAAAGCAAATACATTGTTTGATGTTTTTCTCGACAAAACTGCTCGTGCTTGATTCCGTTCATTTATTAAAATCTGTTTGTCAAGGTTGAGGTTTGTATCGTTCTTCGTGTGAGTCATGTGTTACCTCTAAACAACGGTCCTGCCATCTTCTCGCCAACATCTCCAGCAGAGGAGGTCTGAACTTGTCCAGGCCGAGGAGGTCAGGGAGCATGACACAGTGCATGGCTGCCAGCTGGCTCCAACCTGCACATACACCACACACACACCACACAAATAGTCAGAAGAGTACTAGTCGATAGTAATCCATATTTGAGCCTTACATGCACTCACACAAACATTCACTGCTGTCATATGAAAATACAGTTTTCCATTTAATGGCACACAAATGAAACCGCAGACTGAGCAAATAATATGCAGATAATGTTTCTCTTTTAACTCTCATCAGCACTCTGGACAAACAGATCTGTTCTCACATTGGCACAAAAGAAGAGGTCAAAAAGTGCCAGAATATTAAGAGTTTCATCCCTTTAAGTCTATTTAATTGTACTTCAAGAAGTTGACTGTATCAGTAGAATGCTAATATGACAAAGTGTGGGATAAACCTTTGTAATCACATGCTCCTACTGTTACTACTGCCTACTGTTACTTATAAACACTACAACACATACTTCTACTACTGCGTCTAAGAACAACACCAACTTCCTGGAGCTGCAGCTGGAAAAAAATATTCAAAAAAAAAAAACTCAAAAGCCATTCCTGTTGTTGCTTCTATCAACTACAACTATAATGTTGCTTTGCTAACTTCAGCCTCTCTTATTCTTGTTGCTACTTCAACCCACAGCTACTACTCCTGTCAGTCATTTTAACAACTACTTCTATTCCTACTGCTGCTTCAACAGTCATACTGCGATCACAGCTGTTGATGCCAATAACTGCGAATACTGCTGATAACCCTGTGAACGCTCCAGTGTACTACCACTGCTCTGTCTCTTTCTAATAACAATGACTGCAGCTGTTGACAGTAACAGCACTACTGCTCCTCCTGAGGAAGGACCTGGATGAAGACAGAGTAGAGCTCCGTAATCGTGTGCACAGTGGGAAGTTGGACCTCAGCTTGGATCTCAACTGTGAAAAGGAATTGAAGTGATCTCACCGGCAAAAGTTGTTCTTCGTGGTGTCTTTTTCACAAACTGGATGGCAAATATCGCAGGGAGCCAAACTTCCAAAGACCTCAAGAAGAAACTTGATACTAGCCATCTTGCAAGATCCATAATCCCAAAATTCTTGATTAAATTTTCAATTTTATTACCATTAATTAAATTTAACTCTAAGAGTCTACAAAGTATCAAAGTATGACAAAACCCTGAAGAGCAAACCTCGAGCTGAACAGATCACTTGACCACACTGGCTGAGGTAAACCTCCAACTGAGCATGCACCAATGAGGTCTAACTGCGCATGAGTGCAGCAAAGAACTTGATTGAGTCTGAACTTTGCAAGGTACAATATCGACACAGAAGCTTTAGCTGGTGAAACCATCTTATTTCCCAATAACAACCAATATCCAAGCAGAAGACCAACTTCAAACTTTATCTGCACTTACAGAGCTCCTATTACCTCTATTTGCATTGCTGCTGCTAACAATGGCTATTCTTAATAATGTCTCTGATGACAACTATTGTTAGTGATGCTCAGGACTACTGCCACTCCTTCTACTGCAACTACAACTGCTGCTGCCAACAACAATTAAAACAACTGACATTTACACAACTACATCTGCTGCAGACGAAACTAACAACTCATCCTGCATTCATGTGTACCAGAAAAATAATGTCTGACTCTGATGCCTGTTGAGGTTGGAAAAACTTGGATACTCATGGTTTTGGGTGTCCTACATGACAATTTGATGCAACTTTTACCATTAACATGTGAGGTCTTTGTTTGAGTTAAGAAACTCTAAATTGATTAATATTTTGATTGCATATGATTGCAACTATTATAAACTGCATTATACTGTGAAGAATGCTACTATCATCCAGTTTCTGACATCATCTACCAGTAGTGCTTACTGCTGATGTCGACAATTGCTACTATAAATGTTTTCATGTAGTTGGAATTGAAATCCACAAAGAAGTCTTGTTGTTTTTAGTTTCTCTGCGAGGCCGGTAAAGCTGTTTTCATATGACAACAGTAAATTCCTCACAATCCATCGACACCCATACATACCTGACCAAACTCTGCACTTATATAGTCCTCACACACTAATAACAATACAAGATGAGAAAACTGTCAGCTGATATTTTCAGTCTTGGTTAGAGCAAAGTAGTTATTTCTGCTAACCAGAGCCTGTTTGATGGCATTTTACAGGACAACAAGAGATACACAGCACTGTCAGGTGGATCAGCAGCCTCATTACGATACCTTGGCATGATGAACTTACAGGTGTTTTACCTTACTAACATTACAATGTTTGTGAACTACTCGAGAAAGGAAAAGACAAAAAACCTTGGTAGGTTGTGAACTAACTAGTGCTATTTCCTTCATTTGTATCATCCTGAGAGAGTGATGAAGAAAAATAACATTCAAAATGTCTTGGTATCGCTTTAACTGGGCTCATATCTGACTGTATCATTCTCAACCACAACATTTAATGTAAATATAACATAGAGGACTATATGCCTTTTTATATGGGCATGAGGAAGGATTAGCTGAAATGTGTATTTGGGGATGCTCAACATAAACCACAGTCCTTATTCACATATATTGGTTCAATATATGGTTCCCAGAGGAGATGTATGTATGAAATGCACTTGAATGGACAATTTAAGCTGGAAAGAAATTTCTCATGAATTTCTTCCCCGAGAGCACCAGAGTAAACTTACCTCTGCCATTGAAATATACAGGGAAAACTAAAACCATCATTACAAACATACTGCATTCGGGAAGAATCAGAAGTAGAGGTTGACAGATTTATGGTGAAAATCAAACAACAATCATGAACAATTCTGTTAATTTTTGAACATCTGTCTTGCAGCATGGAAGTCGAAACTGCCTCAGTGTTGGAAAAACAATCAGTCAACCTCTAATCAAATATTTGCAACACTGTCTTGCAGAAACCTTAAATATTTTAGAAACAAAATCAGAATAAAATTTAACTTAATGAACCCTGTTAGTTTGATTTATTGTTTTATAAGGAAACCAAAAAACATGAAACTTTACAGATGAGTAAAGAAAATGAGGCAGTTTCTTCAGCCAACACCTGCCTGACTTTGAAAACTACATCATAAAAATCCCTCACAGGAGCTTTTAAAAATTATGCATTTTTATAAAAACCAGAAACCATGTTAAAAATAGGTTCACTTTATCCCACTAAAGCTGTAAAAAATTAAAAGCTTCAGAAAATTAACAAAAATAACTTTTTGATGCATTTTGATGCATTTGGCAGAATAAAAAATGCTAATATGTACTTGAATGGAAATTAAAGATAATTTATTTTCCCTAAAGTTCAGAATAGAAATGCATCTTCAGTGTAAAAAGACAAACAGCAGGAGCAAAAAACTTCTAACATGACTTTCAAATCAGTGCTGGTGCTGCCAACTTTTACTGTTTGTTTAATTTCCTGGTCTAAAAAAAACCCTAACAACGGAAGAAGTAAATAAATTTAACAGTATTAAGGTTTCTGCATGACAGTGTTTTAGAAAAAAAAAAAATATCTGCCACATTTCAGTTTTCTCAATCTAGTTGTAGACCTTACAGTCTAATCTATGAAGTAATGAGCCTCTGTGTGCATGCTTGCTGCTTCCATTAAAGCTAATTGAAAATTATCCTGACTTACTCGCTCTCTGTAAACTGGTAACTAAAGGTTATCAGCTTTAAAAGGCACTTTTTTCCTTCAAAAACACTACAGCACATTCATTGTTTGGGTGGAGGGGGCAACAAGACTCCTTGGTTTAAATCAAACATCCTGTTGAGAAAAACTTGATTCTTGATTGTAGTTTAAGATTCAACTGAGGTACTTCAAATACTAGGTTAGAATAATTTTTGGTTTGTTTCCAATGATTGTATAATGTGCAATACAAAAAAAAAAAACAGTTTATATTTGGTCTGTTTTTTTTCAAGAAACACAAATATCCTCTTTCTAAATTTCAGTGTCAGACAGTTAAGCTGCAAGTGAAATTAGGTGGACAAAAATGTTTGTTTTCGTTGAACAAATGTCAGAATTTTTCTTCATTAAGTTGTTATACAGGGTTGTTTTTTTCCCCCAGCAACACGCTCCCCATTCCATCAGGTGGTGTAGCAAGCATGCAAACAGTGAGCACAGAGAGACCGAGACATCAGGACACATGAACAGACAGACAGACAGGAGACAGACAGACAGGTAGGCAGGTAGACCAAGAGACAGAACAGAAGCAGGTCAGGACTGCACAATATCAGACTGTCTCATGTGCACAATACTGCCAACAACAAAAACAAGACAAAGACCAGGGCACAGGGACTGTGGTCAGTGCACTCTCAAACAAATCCAATCCTAATAGCACTTTACTCTGACCATTTGCTGACGATGCAGTGTGTTATCTCACTGAATATCACTGCAATGGTTGACTTGACCTCGGCTTTTTTCATCTTTGATTAATTTGGGTATAAAAAAAACAAACATACTTGGATGCTACATTATTTCAACAGCCATTTATGAAGTTTTTATGAAGACTATTTCTGAGAAAATGGCCAAATATCTGTAGTGGGTTAAGAGTGATAATGTTTCTGAAGGTTCCAAACTGTTTCCAAATTTTTCCTTTTAGATTTCTGAAAAATTCTTAAAATTTTGAATAAAAACACCCAATACCAGTAAGATTTTGATGATTTTAACTGAAAACATCCAGAGGTTTTAAATCATTTCCATTGAAACTTTGTGACAGTCTCTAACAGTCCTTAAAATTTTGATTTAAAATGACGTGTAGGTCTCTTTTTAGTTTGATACCTCCTAACAGTTTCAAGAATGAAGTTACTGGTACGCCTAACAGTTTTAAAGGGTCCTTGGCTTCTTGATGACCACTTCCTTTAGCTTTGACAATTTTGTAGAACTGCTGAAAAGATACAGGCCTAAGAAACATGCATGTTGTTTTGTTCCTGGGCTCAAGTTCAGGTTTTGCACTGAATTATGTTGATTTATTCTTTTTATTCATTTATTTTTGTGCATTTTTATGAGGGATTGAGTTGAACTGCTGTCTTTGCTGAAATGTGACGAAGTGGTTTAATTTCCCAGATTCCTTTTTCCTTTGTCCAATTTTTTTCAGAGCATTCTGATGTTGGAGACGGCTTGAGAGTGGACTGAACTCAGTTATGACAGACAGGCAGAAAAACAGACAGCACTATAGACCATAACAAGGACAAAGACACTGAAAAAAAAAACTGGGTATAGACACCTGAGATGAAAACCTAGCACTTTCTGCTGGAGGAACAAGACTGATGCAAGAAATGAGAAACTAGAGTGATGGGAGCCGAGAAGAGACAGAAAATAGCAGCAAGATGAATTACTGACAAGAGTGAAAAGAGAGGAGGCAAAAAAGTGTAATAGTGTTGAAATAGAGAGTGAAGTCAAAGGATAAAGGAAAAGAATAAAATAAGAATGGAGTGAGAGAAATGAGAAATAAAAATGGAAAGAGGAACAAAAGAATGAGAGAAGGAGAGCTGAGTGGCAGAAGATTTCTACGCAGAGAAGTATGACTGCAAGACTTTCCCTAAAGTGGTACCCATCAGTTCAGTCTGTACCTTCATTGACTGAGGGGATGTTATGAGAAGCAGGGCCAGGGCTTGGGGAGCCAGGGACCCCCTGAGAAAGGCCCCCAGGGGCCCCCGGAGCCCCAGCAGTGGAAGCAGAAGTAACAGTGCTGATGTTGGCTGCGGCAGCTACAGCAGCTTGTAAAGAAAAAGGAGAGAAAGAGCCAAGAGGGAAAGAACAGGTTAGGAAGACATTAGTATTTGTAATATCGCAAACGGAGACAGGAGACAAGCAGTCAGGAGGCAGGGAAGAAGAAACTGTAGTTACACCATACAAAAACAAAGAACAAGAAGACAGAAATGAAGCTGTCTCGTAAACATCAAATTAATTTCTTTCCTGTTGGCTTTCCATCAAATACGTTCGGTTGCAGGCAGACAGCAGTTATTATTAATCGAGCTTAGTTGGGATACTATTATGATTAGAAAAAGATCATGGTTACAGGAAGAGAAAAAGCAGACAATTATCGCAGGTCTGTGGCTGGACATGATCTGCAGTCTCCTAAATGGAACATATGAAAATACCCATCCTAGCCTTAAATTTTTATACCCCACACAGTTAGTGAGTTTCAGCACTGACATACAAACTGTAGCTGCATAGATACACTGTACAGAATACAAATGAAAGTAATACAGGAAAGGATGGTTTGTAATCTGACCAAATTTAAGTAATCCACTGTAAATCACAACTACAACAACGGTAATCAACGTAAGCTTTCAAGTGATCTACTGTCAAAGTTGGATAATCTAGGGAATAACTGTGTGAGCTGGGGTTTACCTTAAATCAACAACTGTTGGCTTAACCTGCCAATATTTAGCTTTCACATTGAATTTCAGTACATCTACAACAGCTGGTGGCACAATTGTGTCTAGAATTAGCGACACTGTGCAAAGATGCATTGGTCCAACATTTTTTTTTTTTTTCTTATACTCCAAGTGTTGTTGGAATTTTAATCCTGGTACACCTCTCTCCCTTATCTGTTTAACTTGGAAGACCCCACTCTGCTTCTAAAACATCCCCAGTGTTGAAATAATGTTCTCACAATTAATTCTATTGTAACACAATATTTTAAACACATACTGAAGACAACACCAACGACAGTCAAAACACACCTCATTGGGTACACTTGTAATTACGGATGTTATGGAATTCATCTTGTAAGAGTAGAAAAAAATTTGAAAACTGAAACAACTGCAGTTTCACAAAAGTTGGGAGACAGTGTAAAATGTTGATAAAAAGTGGAATGACGGTTTTTCAATCGTTTAAATCCTACAACTGATTGAAAAAAAAAGTATAACAATAGTAAATCAAATGTTGAAACTCAAACGCTGAATAGTTCAAGAGAGATTTTAAATTTGATGTCAATACATGTCAAGAAAGTTGAAACAGGGACAATAAAAGGCAGCCAAAATGTCCTGTAATCCTAGAAAAACATAAACTCTAACTTTATTAAAGTTAATCTGCAATAGGCTCATCACAGGAATAGACATAAAGAGATCTTTCCAGAAAGTGAAAGTGAAATGAAAATCTCATCATCAACAGTATCTGATTGATGCCTGTGATCTGTGAGAACAGCATTAAAAACAGACATGACTCTGTAGTGGAAATTACCACACTGGCTCAAACACCCCTAAAAGCCATTATCTGTGAGTACACTTCATTGCTGCATTTACAAACAAGGGTCTAAAACTGGACCATGCTAACAGGAAACCATAAATCCACATGATAAACAATCTAAAAGATTTTAGTTTCAACATTTCATTTTCCCTACTTATGCTGCTTTTTCAACTCAAATCCAGGGCTTAAATGATTGGCAAACCATTACTCTGATTTAATCAACATCTGACACAGCGTCCCAACTTTTTTAAGAATGCATTTTTTTAAACGGTCAGCGCGAAGATAAATTGTACAATTTATTTAACTGATAACTAGAATTTAGATTCAGAGACTCTTACATGCCAAGATTGGTCAATTGAGCCTCTTCAATTACTGAACATGAAACTAAATAATGTGATGCATAAAACAGAGAGCTAACCAAAGAGGAGCGAAGAGCAAAAGAGGAAGACTTTCTATGCTGAGAAAAGTGATAGATCATAAGACAGACTTTCTTCAGATGTACAATAATATGACAACAATACAGTAAAGTCAGCTGTTTGTTTAGAGACAAGGATCAACTTCATACGACCAAAGCTGACTGAAGCCCTTGAGCAGTATACAGATGTTTCAGACTGTGGCACTAGCATTCTTAAGAGGAATCATTGGACAGTAAAGACGAAAAATTGTATTTGGCTGATTCTTTTTTGCAATGAAAAAATTTACTGGATGTCCTTTTATGCTAGGGCCACAATACTGAACGTTCTACTGTGAAGAGAAAAGAAGACATTTAATTTCAAAAGTCGGACACTTGAAAAATGACATTTATAGAAAGACGGCCCAGCTTTTCTCAAACCACATTTCAAACATATAAATAAGAGTTATAAATGACATTCCTTTAACTTTTTTTTAAAACAATTATAGACAGTACACATCCTAACTGTCCATAAAAACCAGCTAAATGCAACAGGTACAAAATAATAAAGCTATCCACAGAGAAAAAACATGTAGCACAGACAAAACAGAGAAAACAGTTACAGCAACATTACATCCGTTGGTGAGAAAGAAAGAAAGAAAGAAAGAAAGAAAGAAAGAAAGAAAGAAAGAAAGAAAGAAAGAAAGAAAGAAAGTTGAGGCTGAGTTCAGTAAAGTGTGAGAAGTATTGAAGAGTGTTCATGTGAGAGAGAACAGGCAGCAGGCTGAAGCCATGCAGTGAACAACCTTGTGACGATGGAAAGAGAGAGAAAAGGGAGAGAAGTGAGAAAGAGAGAGAGAGGTGATGGCTGAGGGCAGTCAACAGCAGATCGTCAGCATTTATGCAGAAAAGAGTTAATGAAAACCTGCTGTATGAGGAGGTTATATATCATTTTTCATTTGTATAATGTATTATGTACTTTAGAGACTGGACCAAATGCTCTTGGTTACATCAGCGTGTATGCAGACGACACTCTTATTTCCACTTCTAACTTAAAAAATCTGATTCTTAAAAGTAGTTAATCAGAGAATTCAGAATTGTTAATTTAATCTTCTTGAGTCCATTTATGTTCGAAACTTTAAAAAAATAAATAAATAAATAAAAGCATAACAGGACTGTCTTTAATGTTGCTTTGAAAGTTCAAATACTGAACGTAAAAACTGTGACAAAGTCTAGAGGCTAAACATGACCAAAAAAAAAAAACACTGGGAAATGTACAAAACCACCTTTTGAACGAGCTGTATGTGGTGCACACTGCTCATTTAACATACTTTTTTTTCTTTTAAAAGCAAATAAAGTAATCAACTTTTAAAGGTTTTGCCTGGATCTGAGTCATTGAAAGTTCAAAGTTCAGGTTCATACTTCACTGTTTTAACCCTGTAAGGAAGAAACAATCGTAACCTGAAACAAATCACATTCACAGTTCATCTTTAACATTTTCTTTATCTTCAGTTAGTTACTGTCAGCTTTAATGTTCAAAGTTTGAGGGATTTATTTTTTTTCAAAGTTAAGTAAAATTCATGTCATACCAAGCCGTATTTTGACTGAGGGAAGAGTTGTAATATAATTGTGTTAAGAAGAAATACATTTAAGTTGAAAGCATCAGTCATAATCAACACTTAGATCCTGGTTATAACATCATAAAATAATCCAATATGCAGATGATATTATAATATTCGTTTCTAGCCTGAGGAATCAGCTACTAAAATATAGAAATAAAAAACTATTTCAACCATAGTGACACGAATGTACGATGAGTTTCTCTTTTCCTTGAAATAGATTTAAATAAAAACTCTTCCTATAAAATTTGTCTTTACATGGGAGGTCGTCTTATAACCAGGGTCATCTTATTATTCAAGTCATTGAGAGGATCTACTGAATGTAACATGTGCATGTTATCCAAATTGAAATACGAGTGAACTAGTGGTCCGGGACTCCCCTGACAGGGGGGAAAGGCTTTGTCTGCTCTGATGTTGTTGTGAATGTGGTTTTAAGTAACAAAAAAAAATCAGGTTGTATTGAGATTAGCATCATCACTTAAAAAAACAATTCTTATTTATTGCCCTCAGGTGTGTTTTTATTATTTGTAGAAATATTTCTGTGGATAATTAGCCTATTGAATGTGTTTTTTAATCAATAAAGCCAATGACAGACCAGACTACAGAAATATGACCCATTGAGCTGGCTCTTGTTCCACTGATCTGTGTCAGAGTCTTGGAGAAAATGTTTTGCCCGGTAACAGCTGTCGGTAAATGGATAAAAGTTGGAGTAGAGAAAGAAATAAAAGGTGTTAAAAATCGTTGAAATCCATCATTACAGAGGACACGGTCATAAAATAGTAACTCTGGGATGTTTTTAGGTGTGTTAATAAGTGTGCCGACACCTTGCTCTCTGTTAATCTCACTGTAAATGCTGCAGTATATTAGAGGGGCCTCCTCATTTATTTCCATGTGAAAAGAGAGGGTGAGCTGGGTTAACTGCACACTCTTTCACAAAGCCTCTGACACACACACTCACTGAAACACACACACACTCACAGAGACACACACACACACACAATGGGCAGGCTGGGGAAGCTGGCTGAGCAGAGGTCATGGCCGAGCGTTCCTCCTGAATGGCGGTGAATAGGCGTGTGGCGTGAATAAGTCCACACGCTTGTCACGCTTGGCCTCCATTAAGGCGTGACAATAGCACTAAAACCCCGCCCACGACTAACACCCGAGGGTGCCACCCATGGCATATGTGTGTGTGTGTGTGTCTGTATTCACACAGACTTGATTTTGGGTGTAGTTGTTGTGGTAGTGTGGTAGGTAGCTGTGTGCATGTGTGTTAGGCAGATGGTGACGGCTGGTTAAAATCTCCCCCACAGTGAAGCCGAGCAGGTTTCTGTCTGCAAAGAAAGAATCTGGACTTCTGTTTTTATTCACTTTTGCTGAGCAGAATATCCCTGTTTGCCTTCTTTATATTGTTGCAGTTAAAGTTTGGTCAAACCTTAAGACTTACACCCATGCAACAGTCGCTATAAATGACATAATCCACCCTGATATCCACAGTAGCTGCACAAAGGGACCACCTTAAGGCTCCAAGAAAATGATTTACTATAGATGTCATTAAAAAAATCTCTTTTTTGTAAGTGCTCGCATTTAAATGTTTTTCAAAAATCCCTAAATCATAACATTGTGGTTGTTTGCCACTGAGGCTATTTCCACACTAATGCATTTTTCTTTACAATGCGTAACATGAAGCTGCCAGTTCAACTGCGTTCAAAGAGGCTGAAGTCCTTGAAGCATCCCCCCATGGTCCCCCACTCCCCCTTACCAGTTTCTTTTGCCCTCTCTCTGATAAATGTAAGGTAGAAGAAAAGACCAAAAAATAATCCCTCAAGAAGTAAGTTTTATGATGTGTCAACACAAGGACCCCATAAACAAGGTTTTTGGAAACACAGCGAACAAAAGCACGGTCATGATGTGTTCACTTCAAGATTGGCCATTTTTGGATTAAGACAACCAGATTCTGTTTGTGTGTCTCTGTTAATAGCAGTGTGCATATTCTACTTTGCTGCGGTTCATCTGTGCTACAGTGAAAGCTGTCAATCGAACTCTGCAGACCAATCAACCAGACCGAGACTGCGTGAAAAGGTGGGCCTCAGCTCGTTTTTATTTGGACTCTGATGTTGTTTGTTTGAAGCAAGAACATGAACCGGCCTGCAGAAGGTAATACACTTAAAAACCTCGGGTATGCCTGAAGAACTTTTAGATCCCAAAGGGTTATCAACCCATCTTATTTTAATTCAGAACAGCTGTTTGTACAAAAAATGTTGGCTGGTTATATGATCACATTGGTTTAGATTAGTTTGATACTTAATTAAAAAAATATATAATTTAGAAGTGATATAAAATTAAATCAAAAACAACAGTTTACTGTTTTAACTGACACGATTAACATAAAGTTGTTGTGGTTCTTGTTGTATGAAACAGATGAAACCTGAGCAGATCTGCAAGTTTGTTTAAGAAAGATATAAAAACTGGGATTAAAATTAGGTTAAGAAAAATCTACTAGATACAGTGTTATTCAATTTTCTTGAATATTAAGCTTTCTCTACTCTAAATAATATTTTGCTGCTGCAACATGCAACAAATCTTAACAGTTATTCAGCAGAGGCATGTGTTTCATTCATAAGTTGTGAATTAAAGTTGTTTTGAAAGACACAAGAGCATGTAGTAGGAATGTTTGCAAGGTAATCCACAGTTTACATGTGACTGGTTTATTTCATGTATTATCTAGAGTTGCATATTTGTAAACCTAATAAATGTATTCATAAACTGCAAAAAATAATTACCAAATGGAAAGAATTGACTGCACACTTTACAAATTTTGGTCTGCTTTGAAATAAATGTAACAAACTGATCCATGATTCAGTCCAGAGCGAACAAACTACAGGTGTGAAAACACTCTTAGTCCAAAAAGGTGCAAAAATAAATTCTCATTTGGAAGAACTGGTTTTGTTGAAAGTACACTTTTCAGAGGAAAGCCTAAAGTGGAAGTTTCCTCGTCTTTTATCAATCTACTGCCTCTGTTTGACTGTTAACCTTTAATAGAGATGAACCACTTCCACAATGCATGTTACAAAAATTATGACTTCTTCTCAACCCACACGGTGAAAATTAAGATATTTGATAATCTATAATTTAGCTTTTTTTGCATTTATGATGTTGCATTTATTTTCCTTTTATAACTGATAAAAGCAGTTATTATTCATAAAACTATGCAGGCCTAATGTGAGGGGTAATTTTTATAATTTCCAGAGTAAATCTTTAAATTAGACGACTCAGGGACTAAAGTAAATAAAGTAAGTTTAAATCCACCTGTCCGCCCTCAGAGCATTATTAACTCTACGCCACAAGTACAAATTGAGGTTAAAACCATATCTTAGCGTATAAAGCTGTTTCTTTGTTTCCCTAAATCAGCTGCAGTCAAAGGTTTTTGCTCCAGTTGAAGTTCAAACCACTCTGCCCTCGTGTTAAAAACAGCAGAACCTTCTTTACAGACCTGCTGACCGAGGAAACAGCAGCAGCTTCCTCCTGTGATATTTCGCTTTCTTTTTCTATTACTCTCTGTGGGTTCTATTGCCGGTGGGCTTTATTATCAAAACCCCGCCTCTCCTCCCTCCCGCCCTCCCCGCAGGGGTCCCAGGGGGTGTGTGAAGCGAGTGCCCCCTCCTTTTGTAGTTACCTTGTTTGATCTGGGCCTGTAGCGCCGGGTTGGAGGGCTGAGGGGGGGCAGCCTGCGCCCTGCGAGGAGTCTCCGGGGTTCCTCCTGGTCTGGGAGGCCTGGAGGAGGATCACAAAGAGAAGGCATGAAATATTAAAAGGAACAGGGAGGAGAGAGAGGGGCCAACTCATACACACGTACAAATACACACACACCAAACACAAAGAAACACACTCAGAGAAACACAAACATACGCAAAATCTGAAGCTCAACAATTCTGTCTTTACTTCTGTCTCTGGAAAACAACTGCTCACATTCTGGTGTGTGTGTGTCTGCTCTTGCAGGTGTGTGTGTGTGAGTCTTCCTGTGTTTTGTCAGGCTCCAGCCTATTGAATTCTGGGTGGAGGACAGTCCTGGGTCTGAACAGACTGGAGGCGTCTAACTTCCAGAGACACACAAACACTTCCAATACAACAATCAATACAGGGATCCATACTGGTTGCCTGGCAACTAATCACCGTCAGGGAGCTCCGTGTTTGGCAGATACAAATGCCAAAAATTTGCTTCAAGACACTTTGGAAAGTGTTGAGTTGTCATGATATCAGAAATTTAAACTTTGGTATCACACATGGAAAAAAAATAAAATATCAACACCTGTTTTAACAACAATAAGCAAACTTCTGGGCACAAAAATTGGTTAATTTTTCTCTTCAGCACCAGACTGGGTTTAGGTTTGTATATTTGCACATTATTAAAAAGATAAGTCATCCAGAGAAATAAGTTTAAGGTTGTTCTTGTTTTCTCAGCTTTATTTATTTTTTCTATTAACGTCCGTCTTTATCTTTTATTCTCACAAAAGCTCTTCTAGGGACAGATGTCACCAATAAGCAGTCTCCATAAACACTACGATACTGGCATCAGTATCGTGTATTTTCAATACATTTTGAAATGTGTTATGAAGTTTGACTCTTGAAACTACTCTTAAAATATCACAGGAATAAAGTGACTTTAGCTGAGAACAGTATATTAAAAAAATTGGTGACTCTTTTACGGTACACTTATTACCATGTAATTACCATGTAATTACCTAGTAACAATATGAAATTATCTGGTAATTACATGATAACTACTAAGTCAATACAGTCTAGTTTTTCTTTTTTCTGTGCAGCTCCATTTTCAAAAGCTATTCGGGGTTCTTATTTTCTATGATTGACACTTGACACAGCCTATGGGCGTGCGAAGATTGCGTAGCGATACGCTGTTTGAGCCGAGCATTATCACAGTGACTCATCCGCCAAATGCGTACAATGCTACTGCGCAAAATCCTGGAAATACCAGAGCAATTTGGCTTCAAATTTATACGATGATGGAAGGTTACCTACCTAGTAGCTAGACAGTATTGACTTAGTAGTTATCATGTAATTACCAGATAATTTCATGTTGTTACTAGGTAATTACCTCTTAATTACCTGGTTATAAATGTACCGTAAAAGAAAGGGTCACCAAAAAATTATGTGTACACTGAATATGCACTGCAAGTATTTTCTGTTAATATTATTATGAGCCTGCTGTATTTCGCACATGCATTCACTAATTCTACACATTACATCCAGTTGCAACCATCCAGAACATCAAATAAGGATGTGTGCACCTGCAGCCCCCCACCCCTCCCACTGAACCACACACCTGCTCTCACTGCCTAACACAACCACACACTCAAACAAAAACATACTGACAACACTCACACAGACTTTGGTATGAATAGGCATTTCAGGTTGATAGTTTTGAGGACCCCCTCCTTTTCACTGGGTATGCACAGCGAGAATGTGAACAATAGATGTTCCTTTTGGAGGAACTTCTGACTGAACAGAATCAAACCTAATCACTGAAAACAATTCAGAGATAATTTAAAATTCGTCACAAACTGATTTTATTCCTCAGACTCTCTATGTGTGTGTGTTTATATGAATAATACCTGATATCGAAATTCAGCAGGTGTCCTTTTACTTCAGCTCATGATGTTATCGCAGAGCTGCTTTTTGCATGTAAAGTGTGTGTGCGGGCTGGAAAATGCAGTTAAGGGCTGTTATCTAAATACAATCTAAATCCAACTGAATCCACCTACTTAAGTTCAGTTTGGTTTCCAATTTAAACCAAAGATACTTTTTAATACTCTAATGCCCCTCAGGTGGGATTTGATGCTCCACATTAAAATGGTTAGGAGTTATGAAATCTTTACTTGCAAGTGAAAGTAATGAATTGTGGGACACAGACAGGTGAGGTGGGTATTTATTAGGATGTTAAGATTTACCCATATGGACGTGTGGAGATAAAATGTCTTTAAATATGTCCTTGTGTCCCACCTTTAATTCTTCTTCAATCTGAAAGTGCGCTGACTGTATACTCTACAAGTTAACTGTGCAAGTTGTATGAACGGTTTCTATAAATTTAAAAGGGGGGGGGGGATGATTCACAATAAAATCCATCCTTTATATTTAACAGAGAATACAATCAAGTTTGACCTTTGTCCACACCGAAACCCTTAAACAATAAAAAAACAACTTTAATTCAACCTGCAGAAACAAAGTTTAGATATCTACTTTATATTAAGGACTTTCTCTACAAACAAGCTCAACTTCCCAGCCTTGGTGGAGTTCGTGCTTTCTTGAGTTGTCATGATGAAATACTGAAGCAAAAAGAAACCTGAAGGAGTTTAGACTCACTTCTTTTTCAAACTCTGCACAGGAGTAAGGAAGATTTCCTTTGGTCATTAATGTGAAATGTGAAAACCCAAACACGCTCAAATATTCAGACCTGCTCATTTGGAGTGTGGCGAGCCAGCGAGAAGATCTTTGTTTGAGTTTCATGAAGAAGTCTTCAGCCTCTACCTGCAGCTGCAAAACACCCCTCACAGAGAAACAGAGGAGTTTCTGTTTCTCAGATAATAAAAAAGGCTTTTCATGCTCTACATGCCCACTATCCTTCTGCTGTTGTGCTTTTTGTTTCTTCTGTCTTAGTCCCTGACCTCTTTCAATCAGATCTGTGTATTTTGAGTTCAAAAGATTCAGTGAAACAACAGTCAATTAATTCAACTCAACAAAATCAATTACTTTGCTGATGAGACCTATTAGACTTTATATTGTGCTTTGATCAAAGAATATCAACTGTGGTTGTCCCAGTGGGTAACAGTGGGATGGGGGACTTTATCTTGAAAACCAGGAGTTACTATCCACCTAAAATTCCAGCTTTGAAAACATTGAACAGAAAAGGTCTTAGAGACTAAAAAAGCTTGAAAATTATCTGCAAATTGAAAATAAACATTTAACTCTTGCAACTCTACCTCACCGTTAACATAATATAAAAACACCAGTCTGGACTTATGCTGAGGTCAGACTACACAGACTGTAAACAGCATGAAAACCTGATCTGGCATACGTAGGGTGTCAAGACCCACTGGCTCTGAAAATCAATAGTTTTATAACATGTTACACAAATTTATTCAGTGTACAAAATTTAACACAGACAGAACCACAATAGACTGAATCTCTCCCTCTCTCCCCCTTCTTTCTCTCTCTCTCTCTCTCTCTTCCTTGCTCGCCCTTCCTTCAGGGTTATTCTGCGCAGGTTTGATGAAATGATGAAATGTTGTGTCGGTGTTTCAGCAGCCGGACCTTGACCTCTGTGTTAAATCTTTTAGAGCACAATGAGAGCTCTGACAGACTAAACAATCAGCTACACGCACACACACATGAGCACACACACACACGAGCATGCACACACACTCCATCTCCTCTGTCTTGTGAATGTGAACAGCTTCTGTGTTTCTGTGCTTTTAATTCTGTCTCTGTCCCTGCTTGTTTGGGTTGCTGTTTGGGTTTTTCAGCTGGAATCTGTGAGTGTGGACAAACAAGAGGGTGTCCTCGCTCTGGTGAATTCAGATGTCTTCAGCTTGGGTTCAATATTTTTACTGTGCTTCAGATTTGGTATCCACTTATATACAGACTGGATATATTTTAAACACATACCTTTGAATGGGATCTTCTTTTCTGTCAACACATTACAGTTACATAAAAACAACTCTATTGGTGGATTTTTTAAAATATTCTCACATTCATGTTTTTGTTTTCTGTTTGTGTTCTGGTTTACTTTAAAGCCCCAGAGAGGAACCCTGAAACTCTGAACTCTGAAAATCTCAACAAAGCTTTCTTTCCAGCTACTGCTCTCCCCTTCACTTTAGCTGAAGCAGATATTGGTATCTGAACAAATGAACAAAAAGAAGAAAAGATGCCACATTTACCTATTTCATTAACCACTCCTGTCACAATCCCTTACAAAGTCCAAGATAGTCAAAGCAAGTTTTGTCTCTGCGGGCGAATGTACCTGCTCCACTTCAACCTCAATCCCTTCAACTTCTCTGAGTGCATTTTTACTGAAAAGGTTCATCTCTCCTTAATATAGAAGAAAATTGGTGCATCTGGTTGTAATCACTTCCTGGTCAAACCTTTCTTCCCTCCAGTAAGTTCTATTTTCATCAAGTGTTTTTCTGCATTATAGTGAAAAATCAGTACATAGCCTCCAAACTCTACCACCAGAACGTTGAGTACAGTCTCCAAACACTTACAGACTTCATGCCAGTAAGATGTGACTTTGGGCAGACCCAAACAAGTGATAATGGTCGGCCACATTTGAATCACATCATTTCCAACCATTAGTACCCATACCTAGATGTTTCTTTATCCAAATCCTCTCCAACTGTGTGAAGATGTGGTTTTTCACCGTAATTTACAAAAACATCATCATTCATTCTCAGATATCGCTGAAAAACACGATACAGTCTGTTCTCTAACTGTTTTTTTTTATTTGCTCTGACAGTGTTTTTATTGTTTATTTTTTTAAGTGTTTTTATTCGGTCTTATGATTCTTTTATTTTAAAAATTCATGTTTTTAACTTATTTTACTGCACTGTGCAGCACTTTGCTACACGTCATTGTTTTTTTAAATGTGCTATATAAATAAGGTTGATTGGATTAGATTGAATTATTATGTGTTCACCCCAGGTTGTAAGCTGTTGTGAAAACAATTAACATATCACCTGTCTGCTCTTCCTGATGCTTCAGTTTAAACTTCTTTTAACCAAAGTCTAGTGAGTATGTGAAAAAAAAGAGCTTTGTTCTCCAAAGTTCTTCAAACTCGTATTCAACAAAAAGCAACAATATGCTGTAATCTGTTTACTTTTCATGTTTTAAATCTCCAGTTGTACTGTTTGGGATAATATCTAGATCAAATGCACACCACAGAAGTATTTTTTCTGCACATTTCAGATTATGCTTTTTAACCGCATCCTGACAGACTTTTTAAAAATGATTTTTATTCAAGGATTGTTTCTAACTGCTAGACTCAATCTCTATTCAGGACATCAAACATGCAGCCCAGAAAGAACAGTTTTTTAAGTTCTGGGTTCAATCTATTAAGAAGATAAACAAAAGCGAGTTCCAGAGCTGATCGTCTCTGCGCTGTGTTTTTGCGTGTGTGTGTGTGTTACCTGGCTGGAGCTTTCTTCATGTGCTCTCCTACAAAGGTGGCGTTGGTCATGCCCATCAGAGTGTTGGCCAGTGAGATCACAGACAACAGGTGCTGCGTGGTGACGGCCCTCGACACGCCGTACGTTCCCTTCCCCACAATGTCCGACAGAGCCAGTTTCATCCCCGTCATCAGAGACAACTGCCGCAGCAAGGACTCCTGGGAAATGGAGGATGACAAATAGTAACATTGAACAGACAACCTTACACAGTCGTTTTTCCACTGTAGATGGTCTCACATAGCTGAGAGTTTACCTTAAAGGTGGGCAACATGAGTGACATGTGACCCCCTCGTGAGATCAGACCAAAGGAGATGGGGCAGTGGGGTCTGAGCATGCCCAGTCGCTCCAGACAGATGCCATCCAGCTGTTCGTTTAGACCCCAAGCATGAAGGCAGGACATGAAGAGCTTCGCCGTGTCCATCGTCAGGTTGTACTCTAACAGACTCAGAGACTTCGACTTCTCTTCACGTCTTCTCATCTCCTCCTCTTCTTCCTCATCTTCATCCAGCAGATGCTCCTTGATGGTCTCCTTCATCGTTTCTTTTACCTGATATCACACAAGAAAGTATTATATTAAACAATAGGGAGAAACACAGAAATAAAAACCTGGAGAAGTAATGCAATTTTCACTCATCATCTCTCTCAAACTCTTAATGTTCTTGTTTGTATTTTCTGACCTGTTTGAAGATCTTTTGGGCCAGTAATGATCCCCCCTTGTCAGCCCCAGCCTGGCTCTTCTGCAGAGTTTCTGGGGACACCAGCATTGGGTTCGGTCTCTGGGCTTCCTCTGTCAGCAGCTGGATGATGACCGCCTCCACGTCAAAGAACAACACGTGCATGTCAGGGTCCGTCAGGTTGGTCTTCATCGCTTGGACAACCAGGGCATTATGGGAGTATTTTGGTAGGTTTCCCTGCAGAAGAGAGAGAGTTTTTTTTTCTTTCAGATCAAAATCTCCAGGAGCTCTGTGCCTGAAATCTTCTGAGTAAGTTCATAGATTTAAGTCGGGGTAAGACTTTGACTATTTGTGTTCACACTTGCAGTCAATCTAGAAAATTTCAGGAAGATCTTAAAGGTGTGAATAAAGCCAGAACAGGCATAAAAATAACATTTATACGCAAAGTAAGCGTAACAGAAGAGCTGTAAAGCTGTGCAGAAAAGTGTAAAATGATGTAGAATGCAAAGTTTGAATATTTCTGAGCACTTTTTTTTCTGTTATGAAATCAAATCAAACTTTATTTATAGAGCACTTTTCATGCACGGACATGCAACACAAAGTGCTTTCCACACAAAGAAAAGTTTAACTTTCTTTCTGTGTCGTAAGATCTTCAATAACTATCCTCTGGAGATCTGTAACAGAGAGCATCCAACCAGGACCGAAAAAAAAGCACTTAGCAGAATGATCATCTAAATTACTCATCCCTTCAAGCAAAAACCATCTCTCTCTCTCACACACACACACCATTAGCTGTAATTGCCACCAATACCAACGCTGTGCTCGATGTTAATTGTATTAGCAGAGACACCTGCACGCAGCTCTATGTAAAATAGTTCTGTTTGTTTACATGCTAATGACCTGATGACTGCAATAAGACCACTGTGATCTTGTTAGGGTGAGGAGGAGGAGGAGGAGGAAGATGAGAAAGAAGAGGAAGAGGAGGGAAGGCAGTTCAGGAAATGGGAAATGGAAACATTGGAGTTTTTTCTAGATGTGTTTTGTGAAAGGGTTTCTATTTGCCATGTAAAACTTCAGATGTGTTTGTCTGAATAGATAATGGATTCTGTGAAATTTGGACCAATTGGAGGTTGTTGGGTTGTTCTTTTCTTATTTAGAGTCCAACTATAAATTGACACGGATTCTTCAGAAAAGCCAGAAAAGCATCTGCCTCTGATCCAGAGGGTATTACATACCCTTGTCTGTTGGGATCATAGTAAATCAGGGACTAAGGTTTTCAAAAGCACTGCTTCTTCTTCTCAAATCATATTGGTCCATTGAAAGCCAAGAATGTTTCTGTCTCAGTTTAACAAATACTTGTGGTCCAATCAATCGATTAAGTGTCCAAGCCAACAGTAGACCTGATGATTTTCACACTGTCTGACTATGAAGAAATCTCTTGCCTTAGTCTTTGCTCTCATGTTTCGGTGTAGTTTACTCTTTTTTTTCCTCATTTTTACTACCATAATGAGCGATAATCATATAATTAATGTTTTTTCTGTGTTGCCCTTTCCTGCTTGGGAAAACACTGGGTTTAACCTTTCATGCCATTAAAGCTCATTGAATTGAACTGAATGTGACTGTGAGAGAAGCAGAGACAGACAATTAGACAGGGAGACTCCTCACTGACCCAGAGACACAATACACCTGCAGCTGGGACACACACACACACACACACACACACTTACACACACACAGACCCTTAGAGAAGCCTCTCCTACCAAAGCTGTGACGCTGCTGTAGTTGTTGCTTAACCACCTGCACAGATTATTTATTCTCTTTCATTGTTTGATTTGAAATCTTTCCTACACTGACCTGCAGCAGAACACTCGCTCTGCACTGTGATACATACAGTCAAGGAAAGCTACCCGACATGTGATCACAGTAAGGTGGACTTGATGTCCACAGCAGACCTGGTTTTTCTTTTGATAGATGTCCTGGATTTGAGCATGGCAAGAACATGACATTTGTGCCCCAGCCTCATGTTTCAGTGCGTTTTTAGTGTCAGATTAGTGTGTGTATGTGTGTGTGTGTGTGTGTGCTGCTGTAAACCTGTCTGTCTGTGTGCACTACTTTGGTGGATGGACACTGCCATCTAAAGGTGAGCAGGCACACTGCATGGATATATAAGTACACGCACTAAAGGAGCCCAGACAGGTGTTCTGTTTAGATGTCCAATCTTGAAATTCTGGCATTTTCACATTTGCTTAACTCTAGTAGAAAACTGTCTATTCTCCGAGCATGATGGACACTCAGCAGTCACACAAATACACACTCACAAACACACACATGGTGTCCTATAGCTCCTGGGCAGTAAGTCAAAAGGTCATCATCCCGCAGGGCCCTCCTGGCAAACGCCACTGGAGTCCAACACACACAAACATGCACACACAAACACGCACAAATCCTGAATGCTGACATTGTTACACACATCTGAAAAAAATCTATCACCACCTTCTATAAAGGCTTTCATAATTTTAGTGTTTCAATCTTTCTTCATCTATCTTTAACTCTTTATCCTAACCTCTCATATTATTCTCACTATTCATATCTAACGGTAACATTCAGTGCTTCTTGTTGTTTTGAACTCTTCCTTTTATTGTGTTGATCACATTTATTTTATTGCTGATGGTGTGCATTAGTATCTACTTCGAAATCCATTTTTGCTCATTAATATTCACTGTGTTTCTGTCATTATTTTATCTTCTCTTGTTTGCAGAATTTTTGAATTGCATTTGGTTTGTATAAAAGGAGTTGTGTACATAAAGCATGACCAAACACTTCTACTTTTATAATTTTAAGCTTAAGTATGGGACTTCTACATATGACTGGCTATTTTTCATATTCAAGCTCTCGTTGTGTGAGTTTGCCTAATGCTTGCTGAGCTCTGTGCTGCCTGGTAAACTTCTTTATATGTTGATTTATACCAGTCCTGTCTGTAAAGAAGATAAGTCCTGTCCATCAGCCATCAGCACTGACTGGTTTGCTGGAGCTAAAAGAGGTAAACTGTAGTGACAGTAACAATGTGAACCTTAAGTCAACTAAACAGTCAACAGCTGTTAGTCTGGTTGGTTAAGCCAGTCATTATGTGTTGAAGCTGTAAGAACAGCCACTCTCCTCTAGCTGTGGCTCTGGGTAACAGCTTCCCTCATAATGCAACAGTACTCTTCTACCCAAATGCAACAAGCACAAACAGCAGATGGCATTTTGTAACATGGCACCATCTGTTGGTATTTGGACATGAACCTGCATGGAGCAACCAGAGACAAAGCAAACAAGTCTGACACTGTGAGTGTACCCATAGACTCTGTAATCCAGTGTTTTACCATGTCTCATTAGCTGTGCTAAATTTCCATGACTATGCCACAATGCTAAAACACTCTACTACTTGGATATAAACAAGCACAGATGACATACGTAATCTTCAGTAACACTTTATTTGACGCCTATCTCTATAACTGCGTTACAATCATGTTAGAGCACTGTATAACTATTGTTTAAGGGAAAACAAATAAATCATTGTATCTTCAGGACAGCAAGCAAGATATTGGTCAAGATTTTCAGTTGATGAAAATCTAATTCATCCATTTTGCAAGTTGACTTTCGAACTAGAAACATGTTCATAAACGTGCAAGCTCAGTAAACCTTGCAACAACAACAACAACAAACGTGAGCTGTAAACACACAGGAAAAGACCAGGGGCTGGCTAGGTGTAATGTCTGGGTTGATAGTCTGACATTTCACAGTCATTATCTGTCATTTCACACAACAGGGGAGCACACGCTCACACACTCAATCTGGGGATAGTGGATGGTTTTGACCCATAATTTGAGTAGATACAAGAGAGGAATGACACTGGGGTGGAAGGCAAGAAAGAGAACAACAGTGATGTATTTTTGATACAGCGGGGAGAAAAGATTGCAGCTGTTGTGTGCCTGCCTGTTCAGAAAAGGGCTGTGATTAAGGGCAGTTATGGCAGGAAAAACCCAAGAGACACCTACAATAAAACCAACATCCACAGAGGAGACAAAGAAACAACACAAAGGTTATCTGCTGGAAGGGAAAAGGGAAGAAAAAGGCCAAAACACAACAGGAGAAGGGTTGGAGGGCTGAGGTAAACTGCTTCAGACTAAAAGTGTAAAAGTCAAACTGTACCAGCAGCTGAACTAAACGCTGTTCAGACACTAAATAATTCAAAGCGTTTGTTTTCTGTGCTGAGAGGCCCCAGGTGGGCGGGGTCAACGCCGTCAAGGCAGATCAGATCATCTGAGTCTGACAGGTGAACCTCTGATACTCAGAGGGGTCACCATGGAGATTACTGTGGTGTTCACAGTCATCTGAATTTTGGGGTTTATTAGAATTATAAAAGAGGAGAAACATACCAGAGATATTTGATCACTTTAAGTTTGATGTACTTTATAAATGAGTGGATTGTGAACTGTACAAAAACAGGAGACTTCATTGATGAATAAAAGATATGAGTTAAGGACTGAAGGCCAAACAAGTCCCTGTAATATATCAGAAGACGTTAGGAATGATTTATGAACTGGGTGTCTGATATTATCATGTAACTTAGCATATTCCTGTTCAGCATATATTGTGTTTTTATGGTGATTTCAGTGCCTTTTACCCATGTTTGACTTTGATAGTGGGTGTTCCGGCTTTTAAAGCACTCTATTTCAACTAAAAACTCAATGTAAATAAACGCTGACTTGACTTGATATAACTGACAAGGATATGGAAACTTCATCGTCTACAATACGTAACGTCATCAAAAATTTTAAAGAATACAGGAAAATCTCTGCACTAAAGGGAAAACAGACATGACTCTGTAGTGGAAATCACTGTTTTCTTTTTATGCTCAAGTATGCAGATGTATACCCATGGTAACCTTGCAGACGAAACCTAAATGCAGACTACAGCAGTGTGATGACTTAATACACCAAATATAGAGATATTAGAGGGAATCGAGGATCAAAACAAAGAGGGAAAGTTTAACAGCCCAATAACTTAGAAAAGAAGCAGACAAGAATCAAGAATTTAGGCAGCAGTAAAGTTTCTGGAAAACAAAGTTAAGTGTGATATCAAGACAAACTGGCATTCACTTATCGTGTTACAGAAGATGAGAATTTAAATTTAAAATAAGCTGCCTCTACTAAGGCACACATTTCCCTGCTGTTTCTGGTTGCAAAAACAAGACTGCTTCAGAGGGTTGTTTAGTCCCATTTGAAAGTAAACGAAAGAGTTTATTTAAATAACACAAAGCTGTATCGAGTGCTTAACTATGTATGTCTTTCTAATTGGCTTTGGCTTCTAACTCTTCAGCAGAATTCTGTTTTAGAAACATTAAAAACTCCTCACAGAAAGGAAACTCTTCACTTCTTTTTCTGAGATTTTGACATTTAAGATAGTTCAGCTTTCCCTGGGTGATCCCAGTGGGTCTTTCTTTTTCTCTTTCTCATACACACACACACACATCCACTGACAACAACAACACTAAAGACTAGCTGTAGAGATGACCTTAAGGTTCGTCTCCAGCAGAGTTTTAATTGGTCTACAACTCCAGCCACCTATCTGACCGAGATGACCAGTGTGTGTGTGTGTGTGTGTTTGAATGTATTATGTGTGTCTCTCCAATTTGAAGACTAACAAGAAGAAACACAGATGAGAAAAGGCATGATGAAAAACAATCATCTGATCTAACTTAAACGACCAACAACAAAACTAAAATACGTGTTTACATTTTTAGTTAAAGGTTTTCAAATCAAACGCTTAGTTATTTAAAATCGTACTTATCTTGCAGCACTAAAGGCTAGAAGGTAAGTCAACAGTCGAAGGTAAGTCAACAGTCAGCTCGTACCTTGTCAGCGTTGTCAGCAGCCAGCAGGTTAGTGGCGAGCGTCTGCAGTTTGTGTTGAGCCATGTTCTTCAGAGCTGCCAAGCTGCGTCGAGTCATTGCCTGCTTCAGGTTCACAGCCGAGTGGCTCAGAGCGTCCACAGTGGCTGGGGCGAGTTCGTCGCAGGCGTTCAGGATCTCTACAGCAGTTATACCCATCACACAGCGGTCCAAGGCTCCTGAAAACACAAGCAAGGAAAGTAACCATCAAACCAGAGGGCAAGGAGTGACCAGGAAACAACAGCATGATCAAGACACACCAAGACAACAAATTGACGTGGTATGTCTTTGGTCACTGCGAGTCCAAACACAGTATGAATCTGATGACTTATCGACCTTTTCTCTCGTTCAATCATTAGAACAGATAGAGCTATAATTGTAGAAATCAAATGGGCAATACAAAAAAATATATTTTGAAATGAAATGGGAAAAAAATGGAAGAAACAAAAATGAAAGAAAGTCTTGGTTCCGTTTGTTTGGACACCCTCTAGCTTGTACTCTAGCACCAGCTATGGGCAAAAGGGTCTTCTGCAGGCAAGATACTGCATCTTTAATAAAGTCTATGTTTAGTCATAATATGTTGCCAAATTTAATAAATATCAATTAAAGTTGAAAGACTGTGATACTGCAAATCTTGCATTGATGTTTCTGGCTGCAGTGCTTCTCTAAAACACTAAAACCAGCTATAGAACCGAGTCAGGAAAATCTGTCTCGAGCTTGATATAAACGCGTGCGTCGAATCTATACAAAGACTGTGGAAATATTAGTGCATCGGCTTTTATGTTGTGTTTACTTTGCACAGTATTATTTCTAGTGGCCAGTAGGGGGAGCCTCCACTGGCTGTGAAATAATTGGCCTTTTTGATATGGAGACCAAACGAAATGACCTAACTTATCAATCAACTTAGTGACCCAGTAATCTGATGGTTAACAGAAGGAGACTTCACAAATTGGAACTAAGAGTCACGTGAAAGAAGTTCATGAGGAACATTTTCCAAATTAGCTTTAGCTCTTAGTTTCTAATTTTAAGTCCTCTGACATTCTGTTCATCATATACATTAAGGGTTTCACTAGCTAACCCACTAGACAACTACTTCAACCACTAGTCCATAATGTGGGCAACTGCCAACAAGTCAAATAATCAATGGCACAAGATACAGGGCTGACCTTGGCACTGATGTGTGACTAAAGGCACATTCTTTTTGTGTGGATAAAACAGGTTCTAATACACAAAAAATCATGTGGGTGAGTGCTGCATGGGGTTAGGAGTATCCATGGAAGATCTGATGCTCTTCAGGAGGACAGTCAATGTCTAAAAAAGCATGACAGCTGTGGCTTGCCAATCAGGTGTTAATAAAGTCCATGGTGCGGATGTCAATCAAAGCTGGAGATCTGAGGCACTCCAATGAAGTTAAAAATCCTTTATTTGGTATTTGAATAGTTTGATATCTCACTGTGGACTGCTTGAGATGTTTGCATGGAAAATTGCGGCTGTCATTTTACACTAACATCATTCTTTCTGCATTGTCCTTACTAAACCACTGGTCAACTAGTCCACAGCTGTTTTGCAAAACTGAAATAGTAAAGACAAGTAACACATAAAACATAACAATCTCATAAATAGTCATTTGTACCTCTGAGAAAACATGAAAACAACAGCCAAAACTGAAAGTTTGAGGCTTCAAAACCACCACAAACAGACTGGAGATGTCTTGGCTGCAGTGTAGACTCCCTACATACAGTCTGTGACTTTGTCTCAGCCTCTTTCTGTCAGGGATCTCTGTTTATATCAATCTTTCTCTTCTTGTCCTTGCACTCTCCTTCCATTTATATCAATCTTCCAATCTCTCTCTCACACCATCTCCCTCTCGCCTCGGTGCTCAGTTTCATCATCTTTTGTCTCTTGAATATGATTCAGGTCACAGACAGATAGTCTCTTCTCCATCTCTAACTGCAACAATCCTCAACCTTTACAGACAGAAAAAACGTTTAGAGAGACATCATTAGCTGCAGACAGACCTGACATCAGTATCGGCTCAGGTATTGAGTGAGAGGAGAAGTGGCACCTGAGTGTGTGTGTGTGAGAGAGAGAGAGATAGAGAGAGACGAAGGGCCTGTGAGCCATTGCCCTATTACATGTCTGACGCCTGAGTACACACACACCTTCCTTAATTTCACACTTAGGTACCCTGCAATCTCCCAGCACTACAGCTCATTCAAGTCCCAACACACACACACACACACACACACACACACACACACACACACAGTTTTTCAGTGACTGGTCATCATTCAAGCTAACGCTGACTCCCTGCTGTGACTACAAAAGGATGGAGAGTGCAGAGATGTCTGAAGATGTTTAGAGAAATTTAGAGAAATAGTTGAAGGAACTGACTTTTTCTAAAAGCAACATGACTAATCAAAGGTTTGTCTGTGTGGAGCTGACTTATGGATATTAGCCTAAGTTGGCATAGCGGTCTACATGTACACCCCAGACACAGAGGTTATACCTTGTGTATCTTTAGTTCTTTGATGTAAATTTTTGTTGTAAACATGTCATAGTGAAAATAAAAATGATTTGTTGGCTTTTCCCACACGTCACTCTCCACTCTCTCTCCACTTTCCTACGCTGTCTCTTGTCCTGTCCTTTCCAAGTAAAGGCAATAAAACAAAACAACAATAAATCTAAAGTAAAATAAAGAATAAGTGCGGAGGATGACAGCAGGCCTGACTGTTAATGTTGACAACAATGCTGTAAAAACACCCTGTACTTTGTTTGTTTATTCTGTACAAAATACAAAGACTAAAAAGCGCTGATTGTCTCTAAGACAAACAGTGAATATAAAAGGATAAACTGATCATTTCTCTTATCTCTTTTACCTCTATCTTATTTCGGCTTACTGTCTTTTTAGCCTTTTTATACTTATAATCTTTTCTTATTTAACCTATTTGGCCTTTTATTGATTTTGTTGTTTTTTCTTGCTCATTTTTGTTATTCTATTTTATCATTACTACTACTATCACTAATATTTTATTATCATTATTAATATCGTCTTTTTATATTTACTATATTGTTTTCTGCTTTCACTTTGTACTTTGTAAACTTCTGTTTTTAAAAGTGCTATAAAATAAAGTTATTATTATTATTACTATTATTATTATTACTGTTATTATTATTATTACTATTATTATTATTATTATTATTATTATTATGTGCAGCTCAAGAAACAGCAACATAGAAATCCAACCAAAAAATGTACTTACTACTTTTGAGTGACAATCCAATCAACATGCAAATTGTTTGTTACAAGGGTTGAGGGAAAAACAAGTGAAGTGTCTCAAAAGAGCCCTTGATTACGATTTTAAAGTGAAATCTTCAAGTTAATTTTAACAGAAACAAGAACGATTTTTTGCACAAACAAGAAGACTGAGGCCATTTCAGATGCCTCAGCTGTTATTCTGACAAAATAACTATTGTATTTTATCACTTTGGGACTATCAAGAAGCTGATTGTTTATCCATCATGGGATTAAAGGGTTTAAAGTTAAGGTTTGCTTTTTAATATGCATCGAGTGCAGGGTTTGACTCAAGAGTAGTAGCAGAGACGTGTGCACCCTCTCTTCTGTTCATCTGTTTCTCACCTGTATCCATCTGCCAGACGTAGACGGAGCCGTCAGAACAACCAACGACCAGGTAGTCATCTGCAGGTCGCCACTTGATAACCTGGATGGGGAAGAGATGTCTCGACGCCAGCATGATGCACTTCCTTTCTCTGAGACTGAGCAGGCCGACGGAGTGATCGCTGGCCACCGAGCAGACGCAGTGCTGCACTCGAGTCTGAGGAGGAAACACAGCAGCTCTTTACTCAATCTGAACCGTTTACCATACTTTCATCATTTTTATTCTTTAAGAACTTCAATACTTAAAAAGTTCTGATGTAGCAGTATGTACAACATCGCTACACGTCGGTAACTAGACAGAAAATAGAGGGCATTTAAGGATGAAATCAGCCAAGAACTGAGTGAATTAATTCTTACATGTCACTAATCTCCTTTTTCTAAAGCATGGTGGCTTAAGAGCTGTGTTATTCCAAACATGCAGTAGTGGGAAGGTTATATGTGTGATCTGCATGATTTTAATGATATAAAATGTGTACAATCTGATCATTTAATACATGTGTTTTGAGTTCAGGTGGACTTTTTCGAGTTTAAATGATAAGAGTTAGAATTGTTAACGTTCTGTTTCATGTGGTGTGAGTGTTTTTTTGTGTGTGTGTGTTGGTGCATAAGCTATGTATGATCAAAATACAGCCTTAATCATTGAAGGGTTGTACAATTCACTGTAACTCACTTCATGTTAACGGATAAGTAGTATTGTAATTTATCAAAGTAACTTTTATGCGCCATATCAGGATTGAATAAGTCTTATGTTGAATGATTAATCATTTGTTTGTTGTTTTCAGTGTTGAGGTTCCATGACCATGTGCAAATTTGTAGTTTTACTACTAAATCCTGCAGCTTTAACTGTATTTGAGTCTTTTCTGTGATTACATGGGTTCATTTGTGGGTCGTGTTAGGCTTCGGTGTAAAAGTAAACTAATACTCAACCTCTAAAGTCTCGATTAAAGTTTGTGTGAGGTCATAGCTGTGTCTGGCAACTTGAGCTTAATGTTAGATATACAAAGCAATGTTTCCTTTCGTTTCATGTTGGCTCAGTCTATTTATCTATGTCTGTGTATTCAACATTTGACCACATTAACACAACACCATCAAAGTTATTTCCATAGTAACTACAATGACATTACCACCTAACATTTCAATCTAATGTCACCAAAATAACAAAGTAGAATAAAATCATCATTAACCGTGTGAGACACAAATGCAACAAAGAACAACAAACACTTTTCAAGAAAGGGCATAACATCAGGAAAGCAGAAAAAAGGACAAAACAAAAAGAAACAAACACAAAGAGCGATATGTCAGAGGTCTTACGCTGCAGTTTTCAGGCGGGACAATGAGCTGGGTGATCTCTCCTCCATGGACACAGAAAATGTGCTTCATCTCTCCGGTGAAAATATCCCAGACGATGACGGAGAAGTCCACTCCACCAGACACCAGAGAGCGCTGGTCGTAGCGTGGGGAGATCTGGTACGGGTACAGGACGCATGTCACCTTGTTCCTGTGACCTCTCAGGGTGCGATGGGGAGGCCAGCCTGCAGGACAGACGCACACAAGGCTCAATATATAAATCTTTGTTTTTTCATTTAAAGTTTTAGGTTTGACATAATCTGAAAAGTCATCAATTTTCTTCCAATCAAATATGAGCATTATGGCTTCTAAGCTTTGGACCAACCTGCCTTAGGAAACAAAGGCTTTTGACAATACTTAGTCATTCATCCCACAATGCATCAAAATACAGCCAGAATAACAAATACAAGATTCCCTCTTTACTCTGTGTCCTCCATCCCTCACCTCTCCTTAGCATGTGCTCCCCCTGCAGCAGCTGGACAATGGCGGTCTGAGTAGCCGGAACCAGGATGATGCTGCCATCTTCTCTCCCGCACACCAAGCGACCCTGAGACGGGATGTACACGCTGGCTGTCACCTGAGGAAACAAAACAGTTTCTGTTAACATCTATGAAATCAAAAAGTAGAGTTATCCAGTAGTTACAGCTTTAGGTTTCAGCGAATTATCTCCAGATTTGATGTGTGATAAGCACAAAGACTCCTGACTTAGGAGAGATTCAACAGAGCAGACTCAGAAGTAAGAAAATGTACGTGGTCAGTGCACATAAACCATTACGGAGGGAATATTTGAGGAAAAATCACAACACTTAGACAGAATATTCTTCAAAGAACCAAGAAACTCCTCCACTGACAATACCAGAACACTTTTATAAATAAATCACATTTCTAAAAAGTACTAAGTCTTCAACTTTCTGTTTTGTTTTGTTTAAGCGCTGAAGATATGAAGTTAACTGGTTTTGGACCTTGATTGGTGCCTCTTTTCCAGGCAGGACACTGAGCTGGTCGATGATTCCCGCAGACACAGGGGTCAACTTATCAAACGCCTCCTGAAGACTGACATTGGACGACACCTGAAGCTCTGTAAGGACACAAAGAGACGGAGAGACAGTCAAGACCAGAGGCAGAAAAATTATAAGGGATCGGCCTCAACAAAGATTTTCTTTAATTACCTAATTTAACGCAGTGGCATGAAACAGAAAAACTTTTCCTCAGGATAAATACCATTTTTGATGTCCCATATTTGTTACTGATAATGCATCATCACAGTGACCTGAACAGATAGAGAGCTTTTATTCATCTTTTCTTTCTTTCAAGAGCAGGCTTCAGAGCTCTTATTACCAAACATTTAAAGAGCTCCTGACTTCGATAAAAAACTTTGAACTCCTGCGTTCAGGATTCAGGAAGCATCTCAGAATAAGTCTAGAAGAGGACAGGGAAGAAATTTTGATCTCAAAAAGGAGGTGCAATTAACCCTGTTGCGAGGTGACACACACTGAAAGGCTGTGATAAGCTGAGCCACAAAGACAGTGTATAAGACATCATATAAAACAGCAGAATTCATCAACCTGATCACAGAATCTCTTTAGATTTTGTTTTTTAATTTTTTACCGCCATCATTATATCTGTTAAGTAAACAGGTTTGTGCGTGTTGTTGCCGTCAGTCTTATTCTGTGCCCTTTTAATTTTCACTCTCTGTAACCTCACTGTACAAACACAAGAGGACTACATGTAATTTATTATCCAATAAGACCAACAAAGTGATTCCTCGATGTTGGCGGTAATGTGTTGTAGCAGTTCTTACCTCCAGGGGTCGACTGTGGAGGCGAGGCATCTGGGACGCTCCACAGAGACAGCCTTCCCGCTGAGTCTCCCTGAATCAGCAGCTTATGGAAAGGCTCCCGTCGACCGAATAAGAATCGAGTCACAGGAGGACAGATCAGGAGCTGGAGGTGGGTGGAAAAAATAAGTTAACATCTGAAGACCTGAGGTATTAAAACTCCCAAATGCATGCGTAAAAGTTGTGTTTCTTAACATTTCAGCCATCTGAACTTCTTTTTTACTTTCCCTCAGAAGACTCCCCGTTGTTGGACTTCATTAGGTTAGTGTTTCTGAGTCATTTTGGTGAGAATTCTGATGCCCATATGAAGCTGAAATATTTGGTTTTGCTGGTTTCATTCGTAAAAACAGCAACAACAACACGCTGAAGGCAAGAAAACAAAACCAGACATTTCTGATCCACCTGGATATCTGATTTATCAACAGGCTGAGAAATCAAAAATATCTCATTATACATACAAATTGATTCTAACATGTCATTCGTGTTATACTGGGACTGTTTCATTCAGGTACAGGTTAAAAGTAAGAGTAACAGTGAAATAAAAACAAATATTTTGTCCATGAAGAAGTCCAACAATCCCCCCAAACTGTTGCTTTGTCCCTGTGCTGGGTTCAGCAGCTTCGTGAGGTGCAACATCTGTCCACTGAAGGAACTCATGGACAAAATCAAGAGCCATAGACATGGACAACAGTGTCAAATCTATCACTCTGGATACATGACAGTCTGGTGTGTTTGTGCATGTGGAGGGAAATTCATCAAGGCTCCAAAGTGAATGCAGGAACAAGTGAAATGAGGTCAGTTTTGTTGAGGATCACCAACACTTGAGCAGATATGTGTCTCATTGCCAGCCGTGAATGTGTGAAGAAGATGACTCCATTGTGCATTTTCACAATTTCAAGCCATCCAAGCAAACAAGGTTTCCTGTCAAAGTGGGTGGTGTGTAAGTCCCTTTTAGAAAAAAAATTAATAAATAAATAAATTCTGTTAAAAATATATTTTTTACTTTGTTTATGATTTAAACTGCAACAAAATCAGTTCTGGAAAATCTCCTACCCTCAGCTATGGTCTCACAATGGTGCCTCTAATTTTCAGTCTGGCTAGTCACGACTTCCAATCAAGTTTTCCTTTTTCACTCGTTTACAGTCAAGTTAGAAACTAGAGAAGTGACTTCACCCTGATCAAAAGTGAATCTGAAATTACCCCCTCATCACCACTTTTGTTGGTTCATTCAATCCCCAGCACAGCGCTCTTTGTCTCTTTCCATTAAGTTACACTGAGGGTTCACTCTAGCTTACATCTGCAGTGTGAACCGGAACCTAAACCCATTTTCTGATGATGATAAACATCTTAAAAAAAACAAAATGTAGACTTCATTCATCCTCCTTCACATGAGAAGCTTTTGCATTTTTCTGAAATCCTGTTAATGGGAAATAAAGCTTCTATGAGGTGATTTGCACCTGAGGCGACCTAACAACAAAGGTGTTAAACTGCTTCCATCTGGTTTCCTCTTCAATTATTGTGGTTTTCTTTTATAGTTTTAACAACGTCAGCTTCAGTTGGTGCTAATCTGTTGGTTTGAAACATCTTAAACAACTTAATTAATGATGATCAGCACAAAATGGGCTTTGCATCATGCCAGTGATTCACAACCCCAAAGTAGCATATGTGGTGAGCATCACCTCATTGTCAAGATATTTACAGTGTATTGCAAAAACATTTGACATGGCACTAGCACAGGTTCTCCTGGAGCACTCGCCACTTCCCCCGCATACAGGAGTCAGATAAGCCAATCAGAAAAGCACCTTATCATTACATCCCCAACCACTCAGATCATGAAATCTTCCTATATGAATTCAAAAAAACAAACCAGGACATGATGTAAACAGCTAAAAAATATCATGTCGGATCACTTCTCATAATGAAATACCAGCCCCCACCAATAAGGGTCAAAGCTTCAGTAGTTTGTATATTCAAGTTATCACACATGTAGACTTCATTATCTATTTTGTTACTGTGTCTGGTCTTGGTCAATTTTTAGCACTAGTTCCCAGATATAAAGCCCGGCTCAAGACACTGAAGGGTTGTGATGATCCTTCTCAGAGATAGATAATGTACTGGGTGGAGTTAGTGAACCAGTGGACAGGTAAAGATGTGCAGCCAAACATGGTACCTACAATATTTTTGGAAGGGCAGAAGCGGGGAATGACTGAGGTGTCTGTTGTGTACGAATCGATGAGTTCACAGCTCATCTGAAAGCTGAGGATGATCACAGAAGGAATGCAAAGAGCCACCAAATGATTTTAGTTAAACGCACAATAAATCTCACACACACACACTCAAAACCACACCAAACCACATTTTCACGCAAGGTAAGAATAAATCCCAGAACAAAAACTGAACTCCAGACATAGATATGAGTAAGTACATACGACACGCCCCTTTGAGCTGCGTGCCTACGGCGAGGCTAAGCAAGTGGGGGCGAATTTCCCATGAAAGGCAATGCATGTACATTGAAAATAAATCATGACTTGTTCATTTCTCAACCGATTTTCATGTGGTTTACTTAATTGTCAATGTTAAAACAAGTGCTATTAATACAGAACATTTGATTTTTAAAAACTACTGAAAAAGCTTTCTACCTACAATCCAACAATTTTGGTTATTTTACTCTTTAGGTCAAGAGGCCAGGGAATCTTTTATGCTCAGCCATTATCTATACTGTAAATTTTTCCATATACGTATGGGAAATATTTTTTTAAAGACTTATTTCCATTATTTTTTTAATCAAACATTCTGTATTTATAGCACATGTTTTGACATTGACAATAAAGAACGCATGAATATGGGTTAAGAAATGAGCAAGTTATGATTTATTTTCAATGTACATGCATACCTGCCAAGATGGCCTTCACCTAGACACGTAGCTTAGCAGGCTGCCATAGTGCGCTGATGAATCTTGTCTTCTATATACATCTGTGCCTTCAGAGGGACAAAAAACAAAGCGAGGATCTCTAACCATGACGACCTCCGCTTGTGTTGATTTACTCCATTTTCTATCAATGATCAGGGGTCAAATCTTTCAGCACCATGAACACAAATACATCCAGTCTTCTCCAGTTGACTACCGCCCACCTAACACTATCAACAGATTCTCTTATCTGTCTCCCACTCTTTCTTTGGACCGAGGACATGTGACCCAGGGTTTCTGCCCACAGGTCCTCTCTCTTATTGGCAGGTTGGCCTCTACATTGCTTTCCCTCTCCACCTGAATAGCAGCATTACTGATTAAACAGTGGTTTTCTGCCTGTCCAAACTCTGACTCTGACAAGCTGACTGAAGAAATGCTGATCAAAACACTTCTTCTTTTCCTAATGGGTCCTAGGGCCTTAGGACCCATCCTACGCCCTGTAAATCACAATCTTGATCCCTACCTCTCCTGTAAAGTTTTCATAAATTCAGGGACTTTGCATGCATCTTCATCAGAATGAAGACAGATGAGGAGGGTGATGGTGCTCTTGGAAGAGGAGTTTTGTTTTAGTGGGAAGAGAGCATGAGGTAAAGTGAACCAGAATGAGTTCAGTCTCTCAGTCAGGCAGGAAGCAAAAACGAAGAGAGGAGCAAACACAACAGGCAGCTTATGTTCCATATCATCATCTCTGCAGCTCACACATCTGACCCAGCAGTTTTAGATATGGCCTACAACTCAAAGACTAGTAGACATATAAACACAATTCTCTTGGATAGAGGATCTGTTAAAATAATCCTTTTTTCAAAAAATTTGGTGTTCCCCAAGGCCCTTTCCTTGGCCCACTCATATTTTCATGGGTGCAGCAACATCACTCTGAGGAGGTTTCCTGCCTCAACAGAAATACAGAGGATCAATTCAGAATTTTAAGAATAATTAAGCTTTAGAAAAAGACAATTTTGGCTAATCTGAATCTTACTTTTCTATTCACATAAACTACTGTCTAATTTCACATTCATAACAAGACAAAGGTAGTAAAGGCAAGAGACTGTTATCGGACATTGCCTAATACCACTGCTTTACTTGTTTACACACATTTAAGCAATTTTCAAGTTGGAGTAGGTTGGCTCTTATAATGATCAATTAGTTATCCTTGATACATATGAATAATTCTTTTTTGTTACCAGTGAATCAGGTTTGTGACCTGGCATGTTAACTTCTAGCTGTTATCTTATTATCACTTTATGTCCACTTTCTCTGTAAAGAAAGTAAAAGACAGGCACAAGACTTTTTCCTAAACCATTATTCTAAAGCCATTATTTTTACTTAATAGCAGCAGCATCCTCCTGTGTTTGTCCTCATCAATAAAAAGGCTTTGTTTGGTTCATTTATAATAGTTATGTTGCAACAAAGTCCTTTGACCGCTCCTCTACATTTCGACCCACTTTGCTGCTCTTTTGCTGTTCTCCTATTTGCTCCTCTCCTCTCTGGTCATGACCTCTGGCTGAGCTGCAAAGTCTCAAAAAAGAAAGAAAAAAAACACACACACAAAAAAAATATAAAAGCTCACTGGAACAAAATATCTAGAAGAAAAGAAAAATCTCCCAAAAGGAGGACCATACCACAGTTTTTCCCCTTATTTGTCTTGAACATTGGCAAAGCTTCAGATAATCAGTAATATTAGGATTGATGAAGTGAATGGGATAACACGGAGTCAAACTATGGTAGGATCCTTGTAAAAATACTGAAAAAAAGTGCTACATATCAAAACAAGAGGAGCTTGTAATTTGTGAAATTTTTAAAGAATTCACTTTGACTGATGCCAACTGAATCATTTGGTTTGAAGGTAAAAATTAAATCCACTTCTATCTTTTGCAGATCAGCCAAGAAGCTCAACCATCTCCTTCCTGCCTTTTGTTTCTCCAATGCACATTTTCTGGGGCTTACTGGCGCCTCTAGAGGCCGGTGTCGGTATAGCAGCTCTGGGGTGTAGAGCTCCCAGTCGCACCCGCTGGCAGGGAAGCACATCACCTCTACAACCCCCACCTCCTCCTCCTCACCTCCTTTTCCTTCCTTCTGAGAGAAGTGAGGAGGTCAAAGGAAGGGGAGGCAGAAGACGACAGAAGGAACAGCAAAATAAACAAAAAGGCACAGACAACAAATAAATACATTTAAGACAATAACTTATAAACACATTTAAAACAACGTACTGAAGGACCAAATGAAACCGCAACTAGACAGAACACAAAACGCCAAAGTAATGGGCTCACACACGGGGATAACACTGAGCATTCACAAGCTAATCAAAGACTAAAAAGGAAGAAAACTTGGCTGTTATCTCTAGAGAACCATTTGCTTGGAAAACTCTTGTTATTTAACTCTAAAATAACAGTTTTTTTTTACTAATATGGCATCAAATCCTGTAAAAGCAAACAAAGTTATAGTCATCATTATTGTCATCAGCCTTATCCCAATGTAGTGAAGGGGGTGTATAAAAAGTTCCAGCACTGGGATTTTTGTTTGTTGGTTGATTGTGATTGTCAAATTATCATTTTAAGAACCATAAAAGGCAAGCCAGATCTGCATATCACTTCACGATACTTCGATCGCCTCTGTAACGACTGTAGGAGATACTGGAGAAAACACACATTGATCACAGCAACATCAACATAACATCAAAGTATTTAAATCTTAGTCTGAAAGCTAAATCAAAAACCTGGGAAAATTAGAAATCAGCAGAATAAAAGCGAGGGAGGGGTGACTGACCTGTTTGTCTGAGAAGCCGGAGATGCGGTAGATCAGAGGAGGAATTGAGCCTTCTTTGGTTTTTCCAACATCACTGCGGAAATGTTCACTAGCAGGCGAACAGCTGAGGCACACACAAACAAACAGAAACAGAAAGTATGAGTTTACATGATTTATGTCTCAAATGTCATACAAAGTCAAAAGATTATCTCTGCAGACAAACTCCCCTATGATTTAAAGTCAGTATGGCAGTGAGTCAGTCCCTGGTCTGCATGATGATGTATGGATGACATGGGGGAAGTATGCTAGGTGCGCTCTCTAATATGGGGTTATACTGTCAATATTTACAACAATAAATAAACAAAAACTACAGTTTCTAGGTCTACATATCCTCTGTTCTCCATGTTTTCCATAATACCTGCTTTCGTAGCATGTCCCTCTTCAAAGAAAAAAAGCAGTCAAAAAATATGTGATTAATTTTCCGAAATACTTTTTTAAATGTATTTGTTTCCATGTGTGTGTGTGTGTGTGTGTGTGTGTGTGTGTGTGTGTGTGTGTGTGTGTGTGTGTGTGTGTGTGTGTGTGTGTGTGTGTGTGTGTGGTCCTAGCACTCACACCAACATATGACAATGATTCAGGAGATGGGTGCGCTGCAGTCTTACCTGGCAGGTAGCTTGTAGATGAAACTGCAGCCGTCTTCAGTCCAGATGATGACTTTGTCTGCAGCGATGAACTCTCCTCCTGTCCAGGCCTGGTCATTCTCACTCGGCACCGAGCAGAGCAGCGAATAGTCGCCGGCATCAAACACCTGTCAAGAGAGATGAACGTGTGTGTTACAAAAGCACTCAGCTGCGGTAAAGACTTCTAAACAAACACATTTAGTCCACACATTGTTCTGCTTCAGATGCAGTATTTCGTGTTAATGCAGGTTCTTTTTACCCTCCAGTATTTAGAACAGACGACGAGCAGGCTGCTCTGTGTGAAGGTACAGAAGGAAACACTCTGACAGCCCTGACAGTAGATGGGTTTGGACTCTTCTTCAAACACAGGGTCCAAGTCCTGAACACACATACACGAAAACAGGCCCAGACAAAAAAAATTAGACAGAGCTGTTCAGACCGGTCCGAGACGGGAGACAAACAAAACCATACCTGACTTTATATTCATATTTCTGATGCATAACTTGGATAAATATCTGTATGCTGATGTACCTGCATCCTGCTGACCTCAGCTGTGATGATCCAGACCTTTAAAATCCCCGTCACTGACACGGCCACCACTGTGTCCTCTGTTTGGAGACAGACATTTAGTGGCTCGTGATTAATCAAACAAACCTTTGTCTGTAGACTCCTTGCTCCACTTCACTTCCACACAGGCAAAAGTGACATTACATTTGTATGTAAAATATGCTCTAGCAATTATCTACCCCACAGCTCTGTTTACCTTGTGTCCTGTGGGATCGAATGATGCTCATTGAGCTGATCCAGTCAGGGGAGATCTTTGACACAAGCGAGTACAAGACCTCCAGGCTGGTGGCATCCACCACAAGGATTTCAGGGTAATGACCATTACAGAGTAGACGTCCCTCCCTCTCAGTGCCGATGGTAAACTGATAAAACTAAAGGAGGAGAAACAGAGGAAGTGCGACGGAAACAAATCAACCAAAATAGAACCTAAATTTGCTTTTGTGTAAGATTGAAGAATGTGTGGGTTTGGGCCTCACATTAATGCCAGTGTGAGCGCAGGCCAGTTTGGTGAACTCAATACAGCGTCCATCATTCACATCCCATAAACACATCTCCCTGTAGAATCATGAAAAAGACGTTAAACATGAAGGAAAGTGTGAAAGTCTCATCCTGACATTTACATACTGACCTTCTTTTATCACGTCTGCTATTTGATTGAAACTGTTTGGGTTGAAATTTGTTACTTGTATGTAAAATTCAAAGATATTTGTCGATGCTTACAGTAAAACACTAAAAAGTTCTTTTTTTTTTTCTTTATGATCGCTGGTGCAGTTCCCAAGTCAGTTTATGAGAGCACAAGTTTGACTGAGACCGCTTTACACAACTGCATACAAAAACTCCTTCATATCACAACCACAGATAGACTGATGAGTCATCTGACATGACTGCCAAAAACCAAGTCAGATTACAGAACACAGAAAACACATGCTGTTTGGAGCTCTGTAGATGAGAAGAATAGGTTCATATAATAAAGTGAATTGCTTGATCATGGCATGTGCATGTGAACATACAGCTGTACATGAAACTGTATATAAATTTGAAAGTAAAGCACTGGCATGCCCATCCTGAGGCCATTTATGTGTCAGCAATACACATCAGTTTCATGATTCTCAAAACAAATACAGTCAAATTCAATAATATAAGACGCTACCTGTCATCAGGAGTAGTGGACAAATTGATTTTTTGCAACATCAGTTAAATTACAAGACAAAATGACAGACAAACGCACACAAATGATTTTAGATGATCAAGATATTCTCACCCGCTCTCTGACGCACTGACGATGTACTGCTTATCACTGCATGCACTGGCTTTAGCCAGACAGGTGATGGATGCAGTGTGACCAAACAACATGGCCCTGGGACAAATCTGACAAAGAGAGAGAAGAAGAGCAGGAAAGAGAAGAAGAAAAAGAACGAGGGGTCACATGGGTTAACTAAAAGCAGATATTATAAGTAGGATATATCCTTATCAACACTGCCCCTTAATCAGTACCTCCAGCTCAGGCGTCATGTCCCACAGACAGATCTGTCCATCATGGCAGCCGGTGATAATGGTGCTGAAGTCATCCATCACCAGCAGGCTGCTGATGCAATGGGTGGGAGCCGTACGGCCCCAGAGCACTATGGGTAGGACCAAGCTGTTCCCCGACATTATGCTGATGTGTCTGAAAGGAAAAAAGGGACTGTTGAAAGAAATAAAGAAGGTGTGCATCAGTCCTCCATGCATCCTCCACTTCTTTTCTTTTGTCATGGTCCTTCCCACCAGAGATGCAAGAAATGAAACCAGGAGGGAGGGACAAAAAAATGTGTTTTAAGAGACATGAGCTGTCCTCACCACCAAAACAGGTCTGGTTTTGAAAATTCCTACTCATCACCCTCCTCTCTAGTCCAAACAAAATCAACCTCCCTATTAATGACCCAGCCTTTTAGCTTGTGCTTGAAATGTATAAGAACATAATGTACTCTCCGTCTATTACTATCCACTCCCTTAGTGTTTGTTTGATCTTCGATATGGTCAATCATCTCATGACGGTTAGGATGTGGTTTGTATGTTTGTAAGCAGTGTTAGACATTAAACAACTTACCAGATTCTCAAGACTTTCAAACAGTGAGAATCAATTAGCTTAGGCTTGTCTGACCGCCTGTCCAAACATGACCTGTCAGCTAAGATCTACCCCAGCTCCATGAAAGTATCAGCAGTGAAATTAATACATAGTTTTCCCTATTCAGCACTACAAAATCAAAACATCTGCAATGACCTTGCCATCATGCTTAGATTTTTGGGAACAGTATCCACACACAACTACAGGTTGTTCTTACAGAAAAGTATATACATGGGAGACTGGACTTTTGGCTGTGGTTGAGGTCTTTTTTGAATTGACAAAGTACAGTACAGTAGTATTTTTATATTGTCTTTTCTGAGTTGTTTTGTTTTATATGGGACAGTGTATGGAACTGTGTATGTGTGCTGTCTTTGTGCATGTTTTTAACTTACTGCAAATGAATTTCCTCACAGGGACAACAAAGTCAACCTACCTACCTACCTAGAATCATACACTAAGAGCCTAGTCTGTTAAGCTGAACAGGATTTATATTTTTCTCTAAGACTGTCAGTCTGTAAGCACAAAAGATGCAAACATATGCCATACCAACATCCCAACGCTCATGTATGACATACATGAGCATGGCTGACATATTATGCATAACGCAGGTTATGTAACATACTGATTTTTACATCAGCACTGCTCCAAATGAGTGCAAGTAATAGGACTTAGAGTAATAGTTACAGGACCATGTACATATTAGCCTGGCCATAGGCACTTTTGCACGATCACAGTCACGATTGATCATCCTGACACCAAAAAGACACTGAAATAGCCTTAAATCCCCTGACATATGTAAAACAACACACTTTCACGACACAGCATCCAAGTATTACATTTTGGGGGTCCCACTACATCAATTCACCTTGGAGTTACGATTAGGAGTAGCAGTATTTACAAGGTAAAAAACACAAGTACGCATCAAATTCGCTGTCAAATGCAGACAGTCAGAAACCCGTGAGATGCATAAGGCACAATTGATATTCTTGATATCTCAATTTGAGCAAAACGTTACAGATAATCAAACATTAGAGGACAGATTACCTGTTCAGTGATCCATGAAATGCTAAGGCTAATGTTAAACTACACCTGCAATGTCGCTACTACCGGGTTAGCAGCACGGCTAACTGAACCAAAACACAGCGTTGTGAATTACAAATACATACCACAAAAGACGTCCTAGAGGAACATTTCCCGCTAATGAAGAGTTTTAAAACGAAACTTCGCCTGTGTGGCAGAAAAAGTCCGAGTCGCCCTCTTTTTCAGCTTATTTTTGGCTGATTCTGCCACTTACAACCTGATCGGTTCGATCAGCTGATCACGCGACAACTACAGGCTGCTTCCGGGCAAAATAAAAGCACGGACCGTTGGTTTATGCACTGCTTGTTTCAGACACACCGACGAGGATGGCAGCAAAGAAGTAAAAATGGATTACTGTGTTAGTTATTGAAGATTATATCAAATTGGTGGAGGGGGAGTGATATAAATTGAGAAAAATTAATGACGGAGCCGAGGAAGTACACTCAGACAAATCAGACAAACCACAAAGAAAAAATTGAAAACTGATTAAAATGTTTTTTTTCTGTTCATTTAATATTTTGCATTTTGATACCCTCCGTAATCTCTCACTTCAAGAAAAAAAACAGTTTCGGTTTAGGATTATACCCATAGACATAATATACGTAGACGTAATCCAGTGTTACCGCCATATTGGATGGGTCTCCCCACTCCAGGCTCGCTCAAGAGCCGAATGGAGCAAATGGAGAACGAGCAGCCCGTTTTTTTGCTCTCAATGATTGAAAAACCCGACGCAATGTTAAAGCCAGATCACGTAGGGCTAAATTTTACAAATAGGATTGAAAAATATACATTTTTTATTTTTAATGTGTGAAATTGTCCTATGTTATTGCTACATGCCTGCCGTTGTTACAAACCAAACAGTGTGGAAATCGGGCAGAGATTCGAAGAGTTATTATCAATATGGTTGAGCATTCCTATTTACCTTAATGCACTGGAGGCGCATGGGGGACCCATCCAAGATGGCGGCCGTGTTGATACGAGAGTTTCAAAAGGCAGCGTCATAATTTTGTCCACCAACCCACCCCCGTGTAAACTCAGTGTTGTGCCTTCAAAATAAAAAGCAAGTCGACCAAGTTCGGTTTTTTTATTATTTATGAGTGTGCTTGACGTCAATGATTGAATTTTTTAGATTAAACTTTCACTTTCCTTTTTTATTCAGTTCTTTTACATACGAATAAAATTGAGATTCATTTTATCATTGTTTTATTGCATAGTTAAAAACCGGAAGTGTCATTTCTGTGTTTCCAGCGCGTGCTCCGTCTAGCTTGACGGTTAACGGCCCTGGGTCCTGTAGGTCTGCACGTGTGCTGGAGATTTACTGCCGTTTTTGGACACTTTTATTGCTTCATTTGTATCTCTTTGGACATTTTTGATTCGTTTGGATGAGGAATATCTGTAATTTGTTCTAATGAATAAATATCATTTAAATAAAAGAAGACAGAGGCCTTTATTTTTGACAGCTCACATTAGCTGAGCCGGAGAACAACATGTCTGGACTTGTTCCTGAACACGTTGTGCGAGTGGAGGGACGACATACACACTATTAGAAAAAACAACAGCAACTGAAATTATCAGAGAGCTTCTAAAAATGGATTACCAGTTTCCACAGCAGCTTTTTCCTTCGTTTTATAACCGTGGACCACCAGACTTGGCCCAGCAACATTGCGCTGGAAAATGGGGCAGCTATGACGGAGTGAGAGCTCAGGTGGGTCAGCTGTTAGCTCAATGCTAATCTCACCTATGTCAGTAACGTTAGTCATGCTCCACATTTGATCAATCGACATTAGCTCAGTTACAGAGGCTTTGTCAACTCATTAAGTTAAATCTTGACGGGCTGTCTCTTTGTTATTGTTAAAGTAGTTTGTTATGTTATATAGTTGTATAAGAGTGCAGGATCCTGATCAGTCTTCATACCTCGTGTTTCAACATGTGTGCTTCAGTCTCGAAAATGTGATAAACGTGGTCTTATTTGTGTGAGGGAATATCTAGTGTTTGGATTGCTACTTTAATCATATCTTAATTTAAATACTCCTATCTCCACCTGAGCTGCTATAACAAAACTTTTTTTTCCATGGTATAGGACCAGGCAAGTCTATCTTACCCCTGAAATGTAGGTGTGGCACTGATTCTTGAGGATTTATTTACCCCTGTTAAAGCAGGAGTGGGTTTCCATTCATGACAGAAATAAACAGCTTATCAGTCAGATTTTGAAATACCAATAATGTCATTCAAAAAAGTAAGAATTGCAATGACTTTACAATAAAATAATCTTGCTTACAGTGTCAAAATTTACACCAACCAATAATACCGATACTGAAATACCGGTAATGGTATTTTGCAATATCTGCCACCATGTAAGGCAACTATCCCGCAAAGATTGTGTGTACTTTTTGTAGCTTGAGTGTTGTAACATGTCAGTTTTCAACACTGCAAAACCTACAGAATTGATCTTTTTCTAGGAATTGTAGCCCTGAAAATTCAGCTATAAGTATAAATACTGTAATACTTTAACACAATCCCTCAGTGGTCAAAATTCAATATGTATTATCAAAAATAGTGCAAATTTAGTTTAACTTTTTTTTCTTCCTGAACTATTTTTGTGTTGCAAAGATTGCGGAAAAAAAATCTCTGGTTTATTGGCAGTTTTCTGTCAGTTTTTGAGATTAATACACACAAGTTATTCATTTTTCATCAAGTGGTTGGAGCCTTCTGTTGAACTTGAAGTAGTGGATCTGTGTTTACATGTTTCTGTTTAGGATTTTGAGTTCTACTTTCACATTCCTTATTGACTCATTGTCCTCTTGGTTTCAGGGCAGCCCTGGTCCTGGCTCCTGCTGGAGGTTTACTTCCAGACATCAGGTCAAAGCAGAGACATGGCGACAGACAGAGCCAGCACCGATTCCACTCCTGTCCCACAGAGATTGTAAGTCCTCTGCAGCACTTTTATCCCTTCACTGTTGGCTTTTAAGGTCTCAGATAGTAGTACTCTTTCGTCCTCCAATAAAGTTTTGTGGCTTTAATCAAATAGCAGTTTTATCGAGAAGTAGAGAAATAAAAAGAAACTTCTTGTTACCACAATGTTTGTAAAGAAATGGACCTGTAAATATGGCCAGCATTTAAAAAGTAGTTATTCTTCTTTAGCCTGTATCCAATTGTGCTTAAATCAAGAAACTTGCAATGAAAAGGAAAGTGTCTTTTTGTAGCTCTAGTCCCAAATTAGTTTGCCATTCTGTTAGTAATAAACTTTTTAGTACCACATTTTTCCCATCATGTTTCAAGGGAGAATGAAAGGAGTTAATTAACAGACCAAACTGACATGTAATAAATGAGATAACAGATCATTTGAAACATTAGGGTTCTACTAAATTCAGCTGAAGTGTTTTTGTATGTATCAAATTAACAAACAGAAAAATAAAAAATCTGTCCTGTTCTAGTTCTATCAAAAAAAAAAAAAAACCCTTAAGGACATTTTTCTCACTGTGTTCATTTTTGCTGTCATTTACGTTATACGTTAACATCTGTTCCAGCTGTCCTCTGGCCTTTGACTCTAGATCCATTGGATTTCAGAGACCACGTGAGTACTCTGGGGGTTTTAAAAGCTATTGTTTTAAGATGCATCATGATGCCAACATGAGTGATTCTGCATCAATGCAACGGGAAAAGCTAAAAAATCAAGTCACTTGAATAATAATCAGAGTTTGTGTATATGCTGCTGAGCTCATAAGTCTTGGATGTCTTGAATACTTTTTAGATTACAAACAGTTCTGTGTGTTTGTGTGGTTTTTTTATTTCTATCTTTCATTCATTCATTTGTTAGATGGAGAATTTTTTCAAAGATCACTGCCAGGCTGCTTTTGGCTGCATGGGTGAAATTTTGGGTGAAAACCTGAATTTCAAAGAAAAAAATGTCCGACCAAAAGAGGTGAGTTGTAATAGGATTACACCTCTTTTGAAAAAGTTTGCTAATTTGTTTAAATGTTTTTCGACTCAAAGTGAACGATTTATCAGTGTGTGTTTGTCTCCTATGTTCTCAGTGATTTCTGTAGACCGTAAATAGTTTTTCATTTCCTCAGAATGTGTCTATGTGCTGTGTGTTTCAGAAATATCAGCGGAACTGGGATCGCATGTGGACGTACTTAAAGAAGAAGAATTATAAAAAGTGAGTGGCCCGAACTGATCTGTGTCCAAGTGAGTGTGAAAGGACAGAGTTTTCAAGTATACAATTAAGAACCCCATATCAGGTCGTGTTGTTTGTTTTTGTTGCTAAAACATGTTGATATTTTTTTTCCAGCTATTACCGGTCCACACCTTTGAATTATTACAGCACTCTATTATCAGATGGGATTCATTCTGTCCCTCCTGAGCTCCTGGGTTCTCTGCTGTATGAGGAGTTAACTGAGCAGAGAAACCGCCTGCTGTTCTCAGAAGGAGCCACAGGGGGCGCTTTAGCCTTCATTCCATTCTCCCAGAGCCCCCAGCATGGTTGCCTCATCTACCCTGGAAACAAGGCACTGGATTGCCTCAGTATCCTTAAGAGTCGACTTGCATTAAAGGAGTAAATGGGAAAGTATTTCCTAACTTTGTATATGTATTTTTTTTCCGTCTATGTTAGTGTTTATTAAGGTTGACAAAGTTTTGGGACTCCACCTGTAAATATCTTCAGCTAGCAGCCCTGAAACATTTTTTTTTAAGTATTTTTAGATTTAAAAAAAAGATGTAAGTTTACCCTCCAAATGAAGAGAATTAACCCTTATTACATCCTAAAGTGTTTTGATTCAGATTTGTTTTGATTGTTGAATGGTCACTTTAAATGGAGCATATAAAAATAACTCACTTGTTGCAACTCATAATGTAATAATCGGCTCATTATGTAATAGTCATAAGTGCATAACGCAATAACGTCTGCACATTATCTAATGATGTAACCATTTACTAAATTGTGAGTCAGTTTTTGCATTATATATAAACTTTTATTACTGTATGAGTTGCTACAAAGGCACTTTTTACCAATCTAGGGTTGGGAAATTTTGAGTTTTGACAAGGAAAGTTGGTTCGCTTTGAAAAAGTATGTCACTGCTGTTTTCAGTTTGAAAAAGTTTGACTCTTAATATGAAGCATCTTTCGCAGCAACCATCACAGTTTTTTTCGTTTTGTTTTTTGCTGCTGCCAGTTGAAGAAATTACCTTAATTGAGATCCCAGAATGTGACAGATGCCGAAGTTTATTTGAACTTAAACAGCCCCTTCAAGTTTTTTTCAGTTATGGCTTACAAACACAGAGGCCCCTAAAAATGGTGCTAACCCCCATGTAGTCACCTATATAGGGGTTAGGGATCCATTTCGGACACAGCCAGTTTTTTCCAGCTTTATACTCTTAACTTTTTAGAATCTTCCTCCTCGGCCTCCTTCTAAACAAAGATGGCAGATAGGATCAACCTCAGTAGTGATCATTTTAGGAGCCAAGAATGGAACAGTAGGCATCATACTATAATAGATGAGTTAGATGTTTTGGACCCTTCCCAATTTTTTCCTGCTGTGTGTCTTTGCGGGTTGTGGTTCTTAACCTAGTACCTCAGATTTCCACCAAATGGAGCTTCAGAATCACACAGGAGGTCCTTCTGCGGGTGCCAGTATGGGTCATCTGTCCACATTCCACCTAAAGGGCCCTATCAGACAGATCAGCTCTGCTTCTCTACTGAACCAAAGTATGATCAAGAGGTACACTTTCACACGTGTCACTTGGAGCCTGTTACGGTGTCATGAGTCATGCTAGGCTGTGCAAACTCTCAATACATGTGCTCAATTCTCCGCAGGTTGTGTCGCTGTGAGGTCGGACTATCTGTGTGGAGTTTGGGGCTTCAGTGAAACGGACGAGCCTCATCTGCATCAGGTCGTCAAAACCAGAAAGGTCGCTACCTGCATCAGTGTCAGGTGAGGGGTTAGGGGTAAAATGTGAAGATCATGATATTAGAAATGGATCTAAATGAGAAGAAGTTGTTAAAGTAGCATCTCTGCTGCTTGCTGTCAGTCCTCATGTTTTAGGGGAAGTTCTGGTGGCAAGCGAGAGCGGAGCTGCAAACTTGTGGACCGTTGGCAAAGGGTAAGGATGAATCTTTCATACAGTTGTGCCACAAATATTAGTTTAGTGAGTCAAATTGGAATGAATGAATATGTCTGCCTGGTTAGGATGCAGAAGATCCGGGAGGAAGACTGCAACTTGTACTTCAATGCCAAGTCCTCATGGCGATGGTGCGAGTTCTCGGCCCACCCCAGGGTGATGCTGTACGCAGACAGGACAGGGGTGGAGCTCACAGACATCAGGGTAAGATAAGAGTTTATGGATTATTGGTGTTTTCAGGTTATTTTGTATTTTATTTCCTTTGAGGCTGGGTTGATGTTCTTTGTTTATTGGTTTGTTTCTAGAGAAACCGAGTCCAGTACGGGTCTGTGGCTCCAGTTTTTAACTTCACTCCCCTTCCTGTGTCCATCCAGGTTAATCCCATTGGCTCTCACACTCTGTTTTGTATTGGCAACACCTCAGAGTGTCGCAGTGGGGAGAGACTCATCCTGTCCAAATACCTCGGAGAAGTTCACACTTTCCACCACCTAGTCACCACACAGGTAAAAAAAAAATACAAAACAAAACACTAACTTTTCAATTTCTCTCACAGTTTTTTTTTTTAACACAGAGAATCAAGTCAGCTTTCCCACACTGACACAAAATATATCTGCTAGCAATACCTGATTGTCACCACTAGATGTCAGCGTTCATAAAGGTGTATGTTTGGCAGTTGTTTTTTACGTGAGAACAAAAATTGATTCACACTATTTCAGGAAAAAAAATCTTTAAACTTAAAGCTCCTTGACACCTTCGGAGTATTTTTAAGAGTCAGTAACATTGATTTACATCAATGTCCTGGAACAACAGGAATGACAGCAAGATACGAGTGACTTTCTTACTCTGACATGGAACAACTATTTAAAAAGACAGAGTAATACACGGATTAATTTTTTTGCAGTCTTTCTATTTTTTTTCTTTGTTTCTTTAAATCTCAGAAGTTTTTGTCATAGAAGCGATCCTGCACAGCTGACTGGACCTTCTCTCCTCCTGTCAAAGTATTCAGCCTACATCATAGACGAGCGTTTCCCCGGGGTTCCCATGCTGAAATGGGATCACATGATGCAGTCCCCACCCTTGTTCTGTCATGTCATTCCTGGATCTGCCTCCTCTGGATTGGCAGGTGGGGCTGGGACCACTAAGTTTCTGCTGGGCTCCCAAAGTTCTCAGGAAATCACTCTGCTGCAGTACTCAGGTCAGTCAACAGTGGTCAGTTATAATCCCTGCTTAATCTCCTGAGTGTTTCAGTGATTTGATTTGATTTTTTGCAGTGGTCATTATCAGTGTCTTGTGTTTGTGTTCAGGAGGCCGAGTAGAGGCCTGTTCCAGTCATGGTCCTCCTCAGGCTCTGCTTAGACCTAGAGACAGTACCAAATACCTCCCTATCCAGATCCCTCACCGCCATGAAACATTAACTAACAGACTGTCCTCACCTGCAGCAGGTTTGTGTTCATGTGTTTGCAAATGAAAGATTCAGAGTGAAGACAGAACCTGTCCGGATTACTGTAGACACTTGTATTATTCAGTGAGGTGTGTACACTAGGGATGTTCCCAGCGGTTAATTTCACTGACGTTTAAACGACCATTTTGAAACCAAATATTCGAATACACGAAAATTAATTAACTCCCAGAAAACAGCCCAAATTTAGCCCATGTCGATCAATATGGCCTGATATCATCTGAAATAAATATTTAGAGTACATGAAAGCCATGCTTATAATAGTAAAATATGTTACAGAATCTTATTTTAGCGCTGGAGAATGACATAAAGTAAGTGAATTAAGCTCTGCTTAGTGTTGATTCACTCTGAGGAAGTTAACCCATGCATGCTGCAGGCCACAGCAGCGAGCCAGGCAGAAAGAGCCATACGCAAATGAGCCACACATTTTAGCTTGTTCAATGCACACTTTTATTAAGACATGACGGTAAAAATGTAATAAAAAATAAATTTTAAAAAATTTTCTATAGAATAAACAAATATTATTTACTAAACGGATAGTAAGGACAGCCCCGTATAGGTTTGTGGTTTAAAAGTAATTGGAAGGAAACATTATTAAGTGATAAATTTAAACCTTTATAAAAAACAACAGCAGTGATTATAGAAACCCTACACCTAGGATTGTTTTATTTCAAAGTCACAATTAAGAGGCCCTTTTGATATCTTTTATATCATCTAAATAATAAGCTGTTGCCTTTACACCATTGTGATCTATATGCAAGTGTAAAAATGCAGAGAGAGGTGTTGTGTTAAAGTATTTCTCAAAGGAGCAAGCAGTCGCTTAAATGAGTAAAGTGTGCTGATACTAAGGAAGACAAGTCACTTTTTAACAGCTACTCTTCCTCATGAGATCGTAATCATGGGTTTAGTGCAGATGGCTGCTATTAGATAATGGTGCAAAAGACAACAATATGTGTGTAACGCTGAGCTTTTGTATTTCCTCACAGGTCTGACTTGTATCCAGATGACAGGAGAAACAGGAGCAGATGGTAAAGAGAGGCTGTGTGTGCTACAGCTAACAGAGACTGGAGATATTTTCTACCAGATCATCCAGCACGAGCAGCCGGACTCTGTTTCAGCTTCAGCAGCAGAGGATGATTCGCTACCTGAACAAAAAGTGGCCACAACAGAGACACGGACTCCAACTGATTCTCAGATGGTGGTTTCAGAAACATCAAGTGATGAGGACGTGATCGGGCCAACTCAGAACCCCAATATGAAGAGATTTGTAGCTGAAACGCCAGAGAAGATACAGCGAAGAAAACGAACATTTTTTGATTCTTCGTCTGAGGAGTCCGACACAGGATTGCAGAAGAGGAGAAAACAGTTGAACCTGCAGGTCACCGTCAATGAAGATCCAGACACGGATCAAATGAACAGATCGGATAAGAGCGCCACGGATGGAGAGTTGAATGAAAGTACGAACGAACAGCCTGAAGGTGTGGAGGAAACGGTCGATTCAAGAAGCCTGAATCCTGTCATCCAGACTCCAGTAGAGTTGAGCGACAGCGCTCTTCTCACCTGGAAACGCTGGCTAAAGAAGTTAATGAGAAAAAGCAGAAAAAAAGAGCCCCTTCCACCCCTCCAGCAGAATGTTCGATGCGACACTTGGGATCTCACTGAGGCATTTGGTGAAAAGAGAGATCCTGAAGAAAGAGAGTGTGTTCAGAACCTGAGACGTGATCTGAAAGCGTGCATGTCCAAACGCACGGTGCTGGTCCACACCCTCGTGTCCAACTCCATCACAGCTCCAGATGTGGAACCACTCCCTGATATGGTGGACACAGGCGCGTGGGGGGATTCGCTAAGCCAGCGCCTGACAGTGTCCACGCAGGGGGAGGAGAAGTGGCGGGCGTGGTGGGAGGACAAATTGGGGATGAACAGGAAGCAGAAGGTGGAGGCTCTGAGGAGGAAGAGGAGCAGAGCGAAAGCTGCGAAGAGAGCGTCAGGGCGACACCTGGGCCTGTTAGGGAGCTTCACCTCATCTGTCAGCTACCAGAGTGATTTCTCGGACTTCACAGATTCACAAGGCTGGATGTCGTCAGAGAGCCAGGGGGCGTGGTCAGACTTCGAGAGTATCAGGTCCCAATCAGAGGGCGTTTCAGAGAAAGAGAGTGAGATACCTAAACGTACTTCACTCTCCATGGCAGAAACAGACAGTCCCGCTCCTGCTACACCTCAAAGTGTTAAAGCAAAACAAAATGACCAGCAAACTTCAACCACCTCCCGCACCTCCACCCTGCCACAGACACCTAGTTTGATCGCCACACCGTCCAGTCAGAGGAAGAGCAAACATTCAGCACAGGATTTCCTCCGCTCTCTGGTAAGAAAATAATGTTTCTGTGCAATATTTCTATCAGATCTGCAGTTTTAGTTTCTCTGGATCAAAGAAACATGTCTATCCAAGAGCTGCAGTCCCTGTAAGATAACTAGTTCCTCAGGTGTTCATAAACAATCTTAAACACCAGCTTAGAGACTGATTGAGGCTCCCGTTTGCGGGTAGACATTGGCTGGGTTGAGTAATTCTAACACAAGATCTAGTCTGATCTCTCAGAGGTGAAAGGGTTCAAACTATCTTCCCTGTGAGATGTTGCATTCAGCAAAGGTCAGAATGAGCCGTTTCTTTGCAGCGTTTCTAGGATCCTTCGTTTTTTTCAACGGTCAAATGCTTCAACAGAGAGTTTTCTACAGTGTTAAATTCATTACTGTAAGTTATGGAGGTAAATGTAGGTAAACAGTTTTTTTTTTTCCCCTTTACAAAGATAAGATGATGATGACCCAGAGTACTGTACTGTTTATTAAAAAAAATTGGATGAGCATAGGTTTTGTTTTCATAAATGTTCTTGAGTATAACAGTAGATGTTTAAGTTGGGCATAAAATAGAATGTCCTTTAAGGGAAATTTATAATAAGTGTTTTTTTTTTCCTGTTAGAAAGGAAAACAATCAGCAGGTAAGACCTTGAATAAAATTAAATCTTACATGGGATGAAGAAATTGAAATCAGTGCATATCCAGCCACTGTGAATGTATGTGTGCTCTGTACAGGAATCAACTACCCACTGAGCATTTTTTGGTCTAAAAGAGGTCTAATAGACGTCTTAATGTAGCCTAGATGACTGGTCTAAAATCAGACTACCACAGGTCTAAAAATCAAAGGAGACCAAGTCCAAATCTGGACTATATCTATGCTACACTGTATATTGCTCAACGGCTATCGTAATATTTTGGTTAAGTACTTGGAGATCAGTTATGCAACTCACAGTTGTTTTTTGAAATTAATAGTTATCGAATAATGGGTTAAAGTGCAACACCTAACTTCCATCTATATAATATAATAATAATAAACAGAATTTAGACGGTTGAAATTAGGTCTGAAAAAAAAACTAGACATCTAATAGCCGTCTTTTGCTCAGTGGGCTACATGCAATTCACAACGAATGGATGTATATTGAATCCTATTGGTAGATGATGGTGATTGAGTGGTGAAGGCATGTCTGTAATGAAACTTTGGCTAGTATAGTACCAGTATAACAATGAAATCTAAATCTGAAATCCATGAGGAATGTTGTCAACTGAACTGAACTGCTCTGATTTCAGGAGGAGCCCTTACAGCATGACAGTTATTCCCTGGAAGATGACAGCACAGCTCACATCGTTCGTCCACCTGCGGTCTTCTCCCCTAAGCTCTTTGGTTCCCAGTCTTTCTCCCAGAGGAGCCTCAGGGTGGACCTGTCTCAGGACTCCCTGGTGTGGTCCCAGACCTCCTCCCTGAATTCACAGGGTCGCCTGGGGCTGTCACAGGGGTCACAACCAAAGAAGAAGAGGTCTCAGATGGGATTTTGATTCCATCGTTGGAGGTCTTTGAATACAAGAGTACAACACCAGATCAGTGAGAGCCAGTTTGTTTCCTGGTGTCTTCAGCCGCCCTGGGATCTGTGAAAAGGATGTATGTGTTTGGTTTGATTCCTTTGGATTGTACGATAAAAGCTCAACATGCACACTGGATTTAAATCTGGAGGAGGAACAGACTTGACCTTTGAGAAGGATCCATCACAGGACTTCATCTGGAGGCTGGAAAAGATGGACTGCAGACAGGTTTGGTAGGACTCAGCAGTATTTGTTGTCATTGTTCTGCGCTTGTGTATTTCATCAATGATGGTATTTACTTGTTTGTGTGTGTGCGTGCATCAGTGTCCCCAAACATCAAGCGTTAGTCAATTCTACATCCCCCAGTGTTCAAGCTGGAGTGGAGTCCCTGTTACCTGCAGCTTTCTATGGATAGCTTCTGTTTGACTGTCAGCTGTCTGAACCTGGACTGAGTATGTGTGTCTGAAAACTTCAACGGCAGAGCTGTACCATAATCTGAACAAACCTTCAGCCTGGTCTGTCTGTTAGAAATATGATGAAGAGAAATGAGCCTTGTTGCTAATACAAGATTAAGTTGTTGTATGTTTTCGAAGGCCATAAAGAGGCCTTCGTCAGGCCTTAAAGACTGTGGTGCACACTTGCTAGTCTATATGATGTTTATAGAAAAAAATTGCCACATTTCTCCTTGACTGATCTAAATTGTTTACATTTTTATTCCTCCTCTAATTTGGCACCAGATTATTTTACTGGTAGCTTGAAGTGAACTTAAGCTTTACTGCTCTGCATCGAAATGGTTTGAGAGCATGGCCATTTTACCCAAACCTCCATTAAAACAGGTCAAATGTACAATGCGAGATGACTTCTATTTGAACCTGTAGTCTGAGCTCTGCAAAAATCCTCTTTGTATACTTATTGCTAACTTGCTGCTGATGTTTAAGTCAGGTGGTTGACATTACACCAGTCAGGTGGCAAAGAGAAAAAAAAAAACCTGACAGGCCTCATTTGAAAGATATCTGTGACTGTAAGAGTGACAGCCCTCACATGTCTCATAGCCAAGAACTTTATTTACTGGAAGATTTTCAGGAATGTGCAAAACTGCGTTGCTAAAGCTACTTTTCTGGTATGTGTGTTTTTATGTGGGTTCATGGATGGCTGTTGCTTCGTTCTGAGCAAGTGTTGTTTCTTTGACAAGTGTAAGAAAGTCGGATTCATGGTTATCAATTTTTGAACAAACTTTTTCTACCTCCGTAACTTATATTTTGAATAAAATAACAAAGATTCTCACTTAACTCTATCGAGTCACTGTTCTCACAGACAAAGAACCTGTGATTTTAGACATGTTTGCCAACACAACTTTGATCCTGGGGCTTATTGCAGCTGATGATTATCCCACAAAACAAAGTTTATTTTGTCAGACCAGATCAGCTGGTTCAATTCAGACCCACAAAAAGAAAGAGAGCAGAAAACAACAACTTATAAAACAATATTTTTATAAGATTTTCTTGTTTCAGTACAGTTGACAAAAAGAATAAATAATATCTACAAAGAACTATTCACATTTTTTTGTACATCATTTACAGTTTTACATGTTTTTATATTAACATTTTCTTACATTTTGGACATTTTTTAGACTTTTTTTTTGACACAGTCAGCATCATCTAGTTTCATACGACATCCTCACTTAAAGAACAAAAACATTTTTATAAACGCTACATCCTAAAGTTGGCAACTTTGACTTATTAAACCAGGGTCATACATACACACACTCACAAACACACCTTTTAAATATCTATCTGAATACCCTGTGGTGTGAGCAGGGTTTGTATCTGAAGGAAAAAGGTCAGGTCTTATTTGTTGCCCTTGAGCAAGGCACATCAGAGGGCTGCCCTGAAATCAAACCACATGAACTGGTGCACACGTGTCTTTCCCTTCAGACACAAACTCAAAACCTCCAATCTGCTCATTAAACACTTGAAGACGGTTTGAAAAGAAAACTGTGCAAATGAAACATTGACAGAAGAAGAAAGCAGCTGTGCAAAAAAAAAAAAAAAAAAAAAGGTCAAATTTTTATGTGATGAGCACCTACATTTATCTTTACCTCAAAATAGTTAAATTTGACCAAACAAGAGAGGTTAATCTGGAATAAATTTACAAGTAAAAACTTTTTTAGAACCTAAAAATGGCTAAATAGGAAAAAAAAAAAAACGTTTTTTTTTAATTCATTCAAATCTTAAAAGTTGGTAACTTTAGTTAATAAAATAAAACATTGAAGCTGCAATAGAAGAAAAATCACTCGACCCTGTTCCGAGATAACAGCTGGACGTCTCTTTAAATCATAAATTATGAGCACCAGAGATTTTGTTTTTTTTTTTTTTATCACAAGCCAAGACTAAGACCACAGCTGCTCTCATCTTCTGCACTAAAAGAACTCCTCCTTACTCTCACTAAAAACAGTCTGAAGAACGATAACAGTCAAAAACTCTGATAAATAGTCACCACATTTTAGCTTTTTTTTTTCTCTCATCAACAAAATGCTGCGGGTCTGATCTCACATCTGAGCCTCGAGTTTCTTGAGTCTGACTCTATGCGCTCAGCTCCATGATAACCTGACCCTGCGCCTAGTCGACTGAGTTTTATCTAACTTTTGTCCTGGAATGTGACATCTCAACATGCACCAACACGGCTACAAACTAAAAAAATCTACCATTTCTACCCAGAAAAGTCCGGACCGCTCAGCTGCCAGTTGTTGTGCGATTCTCCACCAGCACCAGAGCTTATAATTCAAAAGGATGTTTCCAGGTGTAGAAGTTTAACGGGGTGGAGACGGAGAGGCACACTGTGGCGGCGGAGGCATCAGGCGTGGAGGTGTTGGCGGTGTTTTTGGCGGCGGAGGTGCAGAGGGAAGTAGGGCCCCTCTGCGTCACTGCCGAGAGAGCTGCTGAGGGATTCCTCACCTGAACTCATCATGTCCTCGCATGAATCCTCACTGCAAAGACAAAGACAACATGTTTATTAACCAAAGAGGTGTATAAACATTGCTTCAGACAGGAATCTAGATGTTCAGGTTTAAGGAACAATGTTATCACAGACTCTAAAAGGGTTAATCAAGGTCTGACAGATCAGAAATTTAGGCTCTGAAGTGGGCTTATGATGATTGAAAGATTAGATTACCTGCCAAGCACTAAGAGGCAAGACAAATGACACTGTGTATCGTCACAAAAGTAGAAAACGATTAGGTGGGACAGATAGAGTGCTGCCTGTAGGGATCTTTTTTTAACATGAATCAAGTTTGGTTAGTTGGAGGTTTTCCCTCAGGGAATTTTTAGAACCAATCATTTCCTCTTCTGCTTTCTGGTGAATTTTATGCACCAAATTGTGCTTTTCTACACCATTTAACATTGGCAATTGATTCTTGTGTCTTTCTTTGTGTTTAATTTTTCTTTTAACTGGATTAACTGTATTCATAAGGCCACTAATTCTCAACTTAAGTTTTGCTTCTTTTAGTGATTTACGCAAAGTATATCATATTGATGCAAAACTAAAACTGAAAAGGGCTAGAATATGGTCGAAACTGTCTGCTTTACATCACGTTTGTCCTCTACGGCTAGAAACAGGACAGGGATAACTTGATTTTTAAGATCTTATAATATCAAGTAGTGTGGATTAATTCATAGGACGCAAGATCCCATGATTATTAACAGCCCACATTTGTCATACAGTGACACAGGAGGGCAAGGAGGATCATTGAAAGGAATCAGAGGATAGGAGTAAACAGAAACCGTTTCAAAACAGACATTAACCATCTGTCATCAGCTGATCTCATGTTCTGACTCACAACATGATGTGAGGTTGGACTCAGCAGTCTGTTGAAATCTGCTGATTCTGAGCGTCACGAGTAAGTGGAGTATAACTTCATATCCAAGTATAAAAGCTATAGAGTTTGATGATGTTTCCTCTTTATGTCTCTACATAAAGAGTCAGCTGAGAAAGTCTGATGTCCGCTTCTTTGTTTTTCTCTTTACACAACACCTCTGATAAAAAGTTACATAAAGTCACAGACTCTGGCCTCCTGTGACATCATGGAAACGTCTCTCAGCGAGACGTGACTGGCGACTCGCACACCTCCCATCGTACAGTGCTGGGAGATATGAGAGGCCCTGACGTGCTGAGACACACAGAGGGGAAGGTTTGTGTGTCTGTGTGTCATGCAGTTACAACATATAGGGAACTTATGTATTACTTTAGGGGAGTGTTACAGCACAGCGGCAGCACAGAGTACACCGATGGAAATTTTCACTGAAACTCCAAACATTTGTGAATCCTGAGAAGTCAAGAATGTTTTTTCATCCAAATCAAACTCAAGATGAGACTTTATAGAATAATAATAATAATAATAAGCCTTGTTTTGTCATACATACTGAAGCATTGGGTGTGTGTGTGTGGCAACAAACCGGGTGTGTCTGTTTCCTTCTAAGACTCAAATGCCTCTCTTGTTGTCAGGAGTTTTTGGAATTAACAGCAGACTATGTCAGCTGTGCGCCATCACATGATTTCACATGTGCTCAATCTGAATATGAATGAAGCTGAATCCAACAGAAGTCAAAGTCTGATCCTTATGATGTGTTTTGAAACCCGGCACGGTTGGCTCAGACTGAACTTTTTACCTTTGTTCCTTTGACTTAAATGTTCAGTCCTGTGTTTGTATATTGATTTTATCAGATACTTTTTGGGCTCAGAGCTTTAAATTCGACCTTTTTAGATTTTTTAATGAATATTTAATTTCAGATCTAAGTGTTATCTTGCTCTCAAGTGTAATGACAACAGTTTTGGTATCTTGCTTAGCCTTGTGTTGCTCCAGTAGCACTTGTTCTGGTAAATTTTATCTTGCTTCAGTGTGTTTGAGTTCTCCTTTAATGTGTTAACGGTTTAGGGGACCCCCAGTATCTTGTTTTGGTCCAATGGTAGTTATTTTCATGTTGTTTTGTAGAACCCTTGACAGCATGAGTATCTTGCTCTGATGTTATGAGATTGAGACAGAGACTGTTGGTATCTTGACTGAACTGTGTATGGGCTTTTGTGAGTATCTTGCTCTGATGGGATCAGAGCTCTGGTCATGTTATAAATTATAGAGGTGAGTTCAAATATTATACCAGAGCATGTTTGCTCTTCTATTTGGTGGTAAGTATCTTGCTCAGTTGTTTGAGGGCGTTGTATTCGGCTCTTCACAATCTTAGAATCTTGCTTTGAAACAACTGAGTGTTTGTACCTCTCTAATGCGAATATGGGTTACTAACGGCACGCCTTATTAAGGTGTGAGTCAGACAGCATCCTTAATTACTCAGGTATGCAGAAACTTCAGAACATGTCAGTATCTTGCTCAGGTGTGTATCATGTTTTGGCTGTTTTGGTGTTTCGATTGCATTAATCTTTGAGACTGACCTCTCGCTCTCATCCCAGCAGTTTTCAGGGATGGTAGGCAGTTCAGGTACGCTGCGGTAGCTGTGCAGGTTCTGTGCGGTCCGGCGTGAGACAATCCACTGCAGCTTCCTGTGGTTGGGTTTGCTGCACTCAGGGGAGGCGTAGTCCAACAAACAGAGCGCCACACGTTCACTCCATAGCAGCAGCTCACTGTCTGCAATCTGAAACCCAAACCACACCGATCAGTAAAGAAACTTGGCTGTTAGCCCTGTACAGTGACTGATACTGTATCTAAAATAACCTTGTTACTTAACACATAATACTATGTTCCTGTAAAAGGAAACCTGGTTTCTTTTTTCAGGTCACAAGGTTAAGAGAAACCAGGTTAAAACGGTGTCTGCAGGTTTGCTCTATAACCTGATCTGCTGGTCACATAACACCTGAGGGTACGCGCGTCGGTAGGTGGGAGGGTTTGACGACAAACATGTCGGGGAGCAAAGTGTCACTGTGTCAGCAGCCTTTTAAAGACCTAAAATAACCCTATTTATCAAAACAAACCATAGTAAATTCATTCACTGTTTATATTTTTAAGTTGAATTAAAACTGTGGATGTTGTTCTTTAAAGGCTGGATCATCTTATTCAAAAGGTAACTAGATACTGTGTTCTGAAAAAAGCCATCAATGATTTTAGTTTTGGGGAAAACACAGCTGTTTTTAAAAATCCTGCCATAGTTCCTGGTCTTAAAGGTCTCTTTTTTTCTGCTATGTATGGAGTCTAGCCTCACGTCACGACAGCAAGTTGCGTAACAACAGCCGTCAATTAAAAAAATGTTTTGGATCAGAGCCAAGCCAAGAATAAACCCCTACAGCGGCTGCTTTTCAATATATGACCCCGCCTCATTCTGTTGTACGTATTTTTTTTCCGTCCTGTAAAGCCAGAAACTAGATACAGACTTTAAAGAGGTAAGCCTAAAGTAGTTTTTCATGTTGTTCGTGAAGTCAAGTCTATTAAATGTTCATGGTTACGGCCAATGTTAAAAGCAAATTGACTTTTACAAAACCACGAGTCCTGTGAAATCAAAGCTTTTAAAATTGAATTTCCTCTTAAATTGATTTCTACAGAGCTGCTGTGGTCGCCTATGTTACTGAAAGGCAAACTTTTTTTCTTTCCATTACGTCAAGTTTCTCCCTGGTCAAGTTGTTTTTGTCATAAAGTGGTGTTGTTTTTACCTTCAGGTGTCTCTGGATGTGATAAGCTATCTCCAACATGTCCTCTGACTGGACAGCTTCGATCTCCTGCCTCAGGAGAGACAGGGCCAGGACGGACGGCTGGATGAACAAATGGAGGAGAAGAGTGGAACAAACAACAACAGGTTTAACATTTTTGCTAAAGAATCAGTCCAGTTTTTGAGCAAACAGTGACATAACGAAACTTATTTCTGAGTGTGTCATTAGACTGCTGAGCTGATGTAAGCCAGAGCGACCTATGAACCCTGCAGCAGTTTCTTACCTTTGCTTTGGAGAAAGAGATTCTGCACAGACAGGCTTTGAGTTGCGCCTCCAGCTTCTCCAGGCTCAGAGTCTCTTTTCTGTTCACAAGGAAAAACACGCACAGTCATTCGAGGAACTAGAGAAATACACACTTGTTTAAGAGATTTTTCAAATCTTTTCAGTCTGGTTAAAGCTTTAAATCATAGGAAAAACAAAAGTGGCTTAATCTGAATATTTTTAATTTTAACTCAGGATAAACTAGGCAAAACAACAAACTTTTGCCAGGATTATGCAAGTGTGAGGGTTTTGTTCTAGCAGCCAAGACCAAATCTTATCAGGCCTAGTTGATCAGTGGCTCCTGCCCTACATTAGGTGGTAAAGCTACCATAACATTCATACCATTATGTGAACACTCAAACATGAGAAGAGTCTATCATTTGCCTCAAAAGGAGCAGCAAACTTAACATGCTGGTAAGGCTGCAATATAAATCAAATATCACCATTTCTGGTCTCACCTTTCTGTGCAGTGCGAAAGTGCGATCTGGTGATACAGATGTAGAAATGTTAAGGCAGTGATGGCTTTGGACTTGAAGTTGAGCTTCTCCGAGACGATCTTCTCCATGCGGCTAAGGTCGGACACAGTGAACCTGCACTGTCCGATGCGGATGAGCTCGTCGCTTGGCGTCACGTTGCACTCCTCCTCTGTCACTTTGGCCGCCATGTGGAGGCAGCTGAGGCTGACGCAGGAGAGGTGTTTGGGCTGGATCTAAGGTGGACAACGCATGAGTGAGAAACTGCTTAACCACGACCTGAATTAATTTATAAAAAGCTACTCAATGTATGTGCTGCAGCCAAACTGTGCTACCAGACAAGGCTAAAAAAACTCTATCCTCTGTCTGGTTCTGTTTGGTGTGGGCAGTTCGTACCCTTATCATGGCCAGGAATCTGTCCAACAGGTTAACAGCCAGGACGAAGGTCTGTGTGCTGTAACCAAAGAAGCTGGTCAGACTCCACAAGTCCTCCACCTTGGCATCTCTACACTTGGCCGAGATTCGACTGTCATCCTGAGTAAAAAGCAAAAAAGTTGAACATTAAGAATGAGAAAGAACTAACTTGGAACATTTGTGTTACTTGTATAAATTACAATTTTTAATGCGGTCGATGAATATGAAGCGTAAAAGATTTGCTCACCTGTGTTGTGGACTCGATGAGGCTCAGCCCTGTCTCTTTAGGGAGATAATGGACCTCCTGCTCATAGTTTAGCCGCAGCTCCTTCATCAGCTTAAAGGCATCCATGTCTCAGCTGGCACTGGTACAAGTGGTCTTGAGGTTTTATGTACAGTACTTTTACTGCAAAAAAAGAGATCAGAGACTATATTCAATTTTAGACTCATGAAAATTTGGTATGTACAACCACAGTTAACAAAAACCTAGACACTGTAGAATCCTGATGAAAAAAAGTGGTTTTCAAATCATTTGAACCTTTGATTTAACGCTGCTGCAAGGCACTCTTGGTCCTGTATCTTCAGTCCTGTCCATGTGAAAGTTATCTCTTCGAACAAAAACCTCATCCTGTGGTCTTTATCATTAAAATATAACACTAACTGTGATTATTTACCTAGTAATAGTGTGAAAAGGCTATTACTTTACGTATTAAAGATTACTTGTCTGCTCAGGGGCATCTTCAAGAAGCATTTGGATCAGTTTCGGCCTGTTTATCAACCGGTTAAAAGGTCTTTTATTAAAGTATTAAAATAATTTTAAATGTATATAGATAAAAGACAGTCGATCTATCTCTTCATTGTAATGCATGCATCTGGACAAAATAGAAGAATCGGTTTCTGTCAATTAAAAGTTGGAGCTGGTGTAATGATGATAAATCTCTGCAAAAGTGTGTTTACTTTGAGTATTCTCTATGTTTTATTGTGTACATGGTAGATCTCTGGCCTACATTTCCTCTCAGCCCAAACAGGGGTCAGCGCCCAGAGCCCCGCCCACTCCCCCTCAGCTGGGCTCCGGTGTCAGATTTCCAGAGGTAGACGCCTTCCTCTGTCCTCTGACCGAAAAACAAATGCCCATCCAAGGTTCTGTCTGTTAATAAACAATCTAAAACACACAAAAATAACATCCACACCGCTGGAAATAGTCCGTTTCACCGCTTTACCCCCAATGCTAACCGAAGGAGCTAGCGTGAACAGCATCTATAGCTGGCTTTTAAATCCTCTCTAAGAGGAGCGGGGGAGGGGCTGATTTTTCCAGTCCTTAGCCGTCAAAAGGCCCACTATAGTATACTGTAAAACCTCATAATAAAATAATATACTCTAAAGGACTACACTACAGTATTTTGCACCAGAGCCATCGTGTTTGTTTATGTTTTAACCGTGTACAAATCTCTGCTGTGGACAGGAGACAGATCCAAAGGATACAAACAACAACAGCCAAGGAAAATATCTTCCGTTTGTAGCAATCTAACTCTCGACCCAAGTCTTAAATTGCCAAATATCTCACACAAAACGACAAGAAGGAGGAAAGATTCAACAATAGTGCCACTGTTTCGTTTTAAAGACTGAAACCAAAATTTCCCCTAAAATTACAGTTTTATACGCACAATTTTTCGGTTTCATGTTATAAACTATGAAAGTATCTGATGCAAAATGAGAAAGAATACCTTTTTCCAACAGTAAAAACCTTATGAGGATTAAAAAAAAGGAAATTTGTGTCTCTTCATCGACCGTTCACTATCAACAACTGCTTCCTTCTATTTGCAGGCATCGGGAAAAGGTAAGGGAAATTCAAAAAATACACCAAACCCGTCAAATATTGATGTATTCGGAAGAAAAGTGTATCCATAAATTGATACTCTACCTGTTAATGAAGATTAAATCCACATATCTGTTGTCTTCGACCGTTTACTGTTACTCCTTCTCGTCTTCTCTCCTTTCTCCTTTTCTCTCTTTTGTTGATGTCTCTGCAGCTCACGCCCACAATATAACGTCACAAATCAGCAGCCAATCACAAGCGTAGGTTCAAGAATAGCACTCACCCACTTTCCTGCTTAAACGGCAAAAAAATCCCGTAAAAATCTATTTTATTGCCGTGTAACAAAGTCAATAACTTGAACACGATGAAAATTGTACATGAGATTAAAAAAAAGCTTAAATTAATAGATGGTTCGAAAAATAGTACATGCCCTGAAGGAGACGGACCCCTCTGACTGACGTTTTAAGTAGCTAATCAGCTAGCCCCATTTTAGAACGTTCAAATAGTCCGCCCAAAATGAGATAATCTGATTGGTTATCAACCTACAGTCTCCTGACGCAATCTTTGCATTACGTAGTTCTTTTTGGTTTTGACTTTAATAAGATATAACTTAAATATGATATAACTTTGAGAAATAGAGTTTGTTTATGTCTAAACATACTTTTTAATATGGCTGTACGATACACACACAGTAATAAAACAGGTACAGTAATAAACTATGGGTATTAAGGTGAGTGGACAACAAATTCAGCAATATCCTACGCTAGGAAATCATTCAGGAAATCATTCGTTGGCCCAAATTATATAAAAAGAGCCGTTGGCGTTTTTGCTGTAACTTATCTAACATATATCCAAGCAGAGGGTGATTTCCTGGATAGAAGTCAGTCAATACATCTCTTTAGTTCCGCTTTTATTGAGGATCATCTCAATATGCAAACAGAACCCGAGGTTTTATCATAGACAAACAGAGATCTACCAGTGAACTGGTGTTTTAGTTACCATTACTCATTATTTTAGGCTGGTTTAGTATAAATTTGGCAGGCAGTATGATCCTGAAACTGAAAGTATAATAACTCTTGCATCATATAATATTCCCTGTTGTATGCTCAAAACAAGATTATGTCTAAAACAAGTTCAAAGTTGATAAAATTTCACTAGTTAACACCCTCTAGATATAGATTTCTTAAGATCCTCAAAATCCTTTTACTGAAAATTGTAACAAGGCTCATTTTATACCCTTTTAACATTCATTTTATACCTTTATGCAGCTTTTTTAAATGTTTCATAGCCTCTGTCCCCAATTTATTTAAAAGATATTGCTGGCATCAAATTTAAAACAAGCATATTATTTCATGAAACAATAAAAAACATACACATATTCAACATTTGGCATGTTTTCTTTGCAACATTTTCAGTGATAAACAATTGATTTGCTAACCATCATAACCTGACTTTATCGATATTTACAGTACCCAAGTTTCTCTGGAATTATGGGTTTTATGTTTTTAACTACTTGATCTATCTATCTATCTATCTATCTATTTATCTGTCTGTCTATCTTTCTATCTTTCTAACACTGTGTTAATTTGTTTACGGTATTTGCAGTAACAAACAGTTAAATGAGCGTACTTTATTGAGTAATGATAGGAAATTTTACATTATATTAGAATATTACTAATGGGAATTTTCCACAGAGGGTAGGATTGTTTTGTCCCCCCGTACGGCCTTGAGGTGGGCGGAGCTTGTGTCCTTCTCTCTTCCCCCAGTCCCCTCCTCGGAAGTAGACGTAGCTGTCTATATTCCATTCTTTTATTTTTATACATTTTTTACCCCTTTCCCCAATACTCAGCACCATGGCCGCCAAGATGGACGACTAAACAGAAGAACGGGTCCCCGATTTCACCCCTAAATTATCCTTGAATCGATCGGACCGGATGAAATCCAACTGTGGTTTTCTCCGCTTCGCAGGGGAGGTAAGGCTTTGGGCTACGTCTACTTTCTGGGTTTGAGTCAGCAATTTAAATGCCCCTGCCATACACTGTATCCACGGATTGGCGTAAATACTTCTTCACTTGATAAACACGACACAATGTTAGGTCGCATATCATCGATTGAATGATTTAAATGTTAAAATTTTCACAATATGAGCGCGACGTCATCGCAGCTAGCGAGTTGCTAACGACGCTAGGCAGACAACTTCGCTCTGATCCAGCCAATAGTCATACACAAGTGATAATGAAAGTAATTGGACTGTAATGCACCTGCTTTGGGAGGCCCGGGGATCAGGTAATTCTCGAAATAATGAGAGAATTTGTCCAAGTATTCAGATGGTATCTGATTAAGTAAGTAAAAACAAAGCTGTTTGTTTGATAGTTAGCTGTTACGTAACTGTATATCAAGGCTGAAGCCAGCACAAAGTTTGTTTATATGGAGTGTGATAAGATATTGCGATTGTAAATACAGCTTTGCCCAGACTTGTTGTTATAGTTTGAACTATAGATTAGTAAGTAAATTTACCATAAGCATATATCAGCGCTCAAAATTTGTATTACAAATCTGTTATACTTTTGCTGTGTTGATGTTCATTTAAAAAATAAATAAATAAATAAAAAAAAAAAAAATATATATATATATATATATATATATATATATATATATGTATAATGTTGAAGTCCTTTTTCTTTGTAATTTAACACTAAAAGGTACAAGTTTATATATTAGGTATTCATTACATGTTAAATGTAATGAACATTTTCCAAGATCAGTCAAAAAAAGTTAGAAAATGTTAAACCCTGTTAAATGACCATTTGTTACCTTCATAAGTTGGGGTTACTTTACCACAAATCTCTGCAGCAATGTAGGGTAGCATGAGGGCTTGTATCACTCTATACCACTGCTGATGGGTTATTTAAGTCCATCGTGCTTTGATAGTGGCATCCAGCTCCTCTGTATTTTGGGGGTTGGGTATTTGTCAACTTCCTGTAGAAAATACCATTTGCATTCTCAGTGGGGTTCAGATCAGGCCGATCGACCGGCCAGTCAACCACAGTAATATCATAGCTAGCAAATCATTTGGTTCTTTAGGTGCTGTGGGCAGGTGCAAAGTCATGCTGGAAAACAAAACCAGCATCGTCATGACGGGAGCATGAAGTGCTCTTCAATCTCCTGGTAGACGGCTGCATTGACTGCACAGAGTTAATCGAACACAGCTGACCAACACCAGCAGATTACATAGCATCCTGATTTATCAGAGACCGCAGAGACTTCACACTGGACTCTTTACCATGCTTTCACACAGCACTTGTGAACAGCCAGCCTCTCCAGCAATGACCAATTTTGGCTTAACCTTACATGAACTCAAACTCAAAATCGAATAAATCTATGTGTTGAGTTAAGAATTATGATGTTTTTTAGACTGTAGGCCACAATTATCAAAACAGAAATGGAAAAATGCCCCAAACATTTTGTTTTGCATGACAAGAGTCCAGAATATGTTCCATCTCAGTTTCCTGTCGACATGCACAATGGCCTAATAACATAATGGACGATTCTAATACCACTGTTTTTCACAACGTAGTTCTTGTAAAGGTGTGAAAGAATGAGGAGTGTTGGATCTGCATTTGAATTCATCACTTTCTCTATAATATAAAATGTCTTGGCACTGCTTGTTGTTATGCAGTCACTGCTGCTATGAGAGATGAGGAGAATAATTTCTTTTTGCCACATGTTGTTTCGAAAGGTGTAGACTTGTGACCAATGAATCCAGGAACCAGATGAGGCAAATAAAGGCACTCTGATATAACTGTCATACCCGTCTGTCCTGTCCTGAAGAGTTGATATTTTTTTTCTCCTGTAGAGCTGACAGATTTTACTTCAGTCCTCCTGAACGGTTTTCTAAAAAATATTCTGCGGGAACAAAGGACAAACCTTGAATATGTTTCATTTATGTCTCTGTGCAGGTAGCTGTATCCAGTGGGGAGGTAGGCTCATCCAGGGGAGGACAGAATGAAGTTCATCGACCCCTGGGGACGCCAGAGGCTGTCTTTTCTTCTAGAAAAGGCAGCCTCTAGGGAAGCCAAGATGTGGAGGGTCTGCGTGCCAAAGAAACCCTCCTCACAGGTGAGCACTTTAACCTGTGTGTACCTTTGTTCATTTTCTAGTTACTGAAGTCAGAGGATATGATTACAGATTCAAAACACATTGCATCATTTCCCATGCTGCAATTTAAGGCACATTGTTTAGGTTGGATGTATTATTTTTACCTTTTCTTACGATTACCATAATGTTTCCTGCAGATTATGTCTGGAGATTAAGATGGCATGTTTTATCTATAGATGATTACAGAGGTATTATTCCTTTCAAACACACTGGTTCTTTTATTTGCAGTAGGTTGTAGGTTGCTGATTTTGCAGCGTCAGAGGCACGGCAGTAGATAACACATGAGTCACTGAACACACATTCATCACCGGCTGGTCTAACCCACTTCACACGTCAGAAGACACATTTTCAAATGATGTCATAACGTCTGGTTTCATCACACCCTTATTGGGGTACGCCCAGTTTCTGGGCTTGTCTGAACATGTTCGACACCCCTGAAATTACTTCAAACATTAACTTTGAATCAACGTGTAGTTCGTTCACCTTGTCAATAAAAGAGTTTTTTGATTTCAGATCAGTTTGTCATGGATTGGACATGTTTTTGGATTCAAAATTTATATTGAGATAGAAAATTGACATGACAAAACCAGCAATGGGCAGTGACTGATTTAGTCTAATAATTTGTTTGGGGGAAATGTAGTAATATGGTTGCAAACCTAATCAAAGACACATGATAACATTACCTAATAAGAGCATACACACTTGTGACGTTACTAGTACATAGATGTTGTAAAATACACTCTAAAAAATTAATTAAGCTATTCTTTTAAGTATTTCTTTGTGGATAAAGATCAGGGTAAACTTTGGTGGAGTTTTCATGAACAAACTGCTTTTTATTCAGGTCCATATCTCACAATTTACAGAGGTAGCCTCTAAATAAATAAAGCAACTTTTAAAAAAAGTATAGTTATACAAAGTAGGAAATGGAGAAACTGAAATGCAGGTGAGAAAATTTATGAATAACAGCAAAGAAGTTTCAGTGACACAGCCAGTGACATGCATAGATCATAAATGAAAACAATTAGAAATGAATGAAGCCATGTAAGTTCATTGTGTTTAATAGGAAAATGTATGGACCTGCAGTATGAATCATATATTCCAGTTAAACTCGATGTGTTGTCTCAAGTTTCAAGTCTTACATGAGTAACACAATGATATCATTATGGCCACAATAATCATGAGGTGAAAATCAGATATTGGGACAGTCCTTGTGTCAACATTTTTTTTACCTTAACTTATGACAAAAAAGCCAGAGATTTTCTTTTCATTTTGACCTGCTGAAAATTCTTGAAGGATTTTTGCAAAGTTGGCCTCTCATTCATGTTTCTCATCACGGGACATTTCCCCTTCAGGCAGTAGGCACCGAGTCACGTTTACAACATAACCAAGAAAGTCAGGGAATCTCTCAGAGCTTAATGCGATGATGAGATCATATTATGTCTTGTTTATCAATTGTATGAATGACTGAATGTTTTCAGTGTAATAAAAAAAGAGTGTAAAGGAACATGCTGGCGAGAAGAAAAGAGCATAAAGCTTCATTACATATAAAAAAGTCATGAAGGTTTACATGATGTAAACGTAATCATATCTTCTCGCACACAAAGAACTCTGAACTACCTGCTGAGTTCAAAGCTCACCTCAGTTTCTTGCTGAAACCCTCTCAGTGTGGGTAAAGACTGGTTGAAAAAGTCTTCTATGTGTTCACAAATGCACCCCACTCTGAAAATACTGGAAATTCTCAGGAGTGTATTGCACGTGTTAAAAGGTGTGAAATCCAGGATGTTGCATGCAGACACAGTGTTTTACTACCTAATAGTATTCTGTCTCCTTTAGTAGATAATAAGGAAGTTGTTCTGCATTAATACAGAGGTGTTTCCCCCCTGCAACATTTCCTGCTCTGGGACTTGTTGCAGTGGATCCCCTCAGTGTGCCATACTGTAGTGGTGATCAAGTTTGATCAAGCTAATGAAGCTAATTGAGCAGATGGGATTGGCAGTGGGGCATCCCTAGTCACTAATCTGTACAGGAGACGCCTGCAGCACTGCAGTAACACCGCTGAAGAAGCACTGATGCTCAGAATAATGCAGTATTTAAAAAAGTATTTTGCAGCAGGAATAAACTTTCATCATCACAACACAAGCACACAACCACTTCATGTTTGTTGCATGTGACCTACACTCTGTTTACTTACTCTTAGCTGATCAGCAATTTAAGTAAACCGGAATTAGCATCAGAGCAATCTCTGACTGTTAATCCAGATCTTCTGCTGCTGAGTCACTGCTGCGTGCACATATGTCTGCCAGGATAATCTGGCCAGTAGGGCATTCTGGACCTCCTGCTGTAGATCTGTTGGGTTTAGATCCTGCAGTATTATCTGGTTAGCTCAATATGGAAAGCTTTAATACCCATCCAAACACCTCCTTTTGTTTAATCGATTGTTAGTGATGATAAAAAAAAAAGAAAATATTGCTTTCACAACAATATTTTAAGCATTTATTTGTAAAATGTGTACACAAATAAAGCCCGATAAACATCACAAAATAAACAATAATTTTTTACTTACATGTGAGCGCTTCTCTGCCTCTGGTCCTGCCTATCAGTAGTTTTGTGATAACGGTCATGAGAGGCAGTAAATGACTAGACTGAGACAGAAGTTACGAAACTTATCTGCACCTTTAGCCGCATTAGCAGACAAGTAAACTGGTGTAGGAGGTCAGGGGAGCAGTCAGTCTCCAGATAGATGTGTAAACACCTGCAGAGGTGCTGTATGAAAACAACTCTGTATTGTAATAACTTTCTTGTTTAATTGAATTTCCTGCAAAAAATGACTCCAAACACGTCTGTTTTAATGCAGTCTCAAGCTCAAGGACCATGACTTTGCACTTGCAGACATGGGTTGGGGGCATATTTTTTAAAAAGGGAGATGCTGTGTGTGCTCCAGTTACCCTGAACTTGTCAAACACACTTTGTGACCTTTCCGGCCTCCAGAAAGAACCAGCAACCAGTGACTCATTTTCTACTACACATTCCTTTCCTCTGCAGCCTGAAGAAACTGCAGACGATGAACGGATGACACTGACAGATTTGGTCTTTTTGGGAAACAGGTTGGAAATAGGCCAGTTGTTTTTAGTTTGGACGGTAAAGAGCTTAGAAGCTGAGCAGTGTCAGGTTGCAGAACAGTTTTCCAGCGGGTCAGCGGCCTTCTGACTTTTGACCCCTGCTGATAGTCCAGTGTTACATATACCGCACTCACTGCACCATTTTTTCAGCTCATAATGCAACTTTACAAACGAAATTACTATTTAACCACAAAGATGAATTTTTAAATTTGATTATTTTTATATTTTATAACTATAAAGCAGCAAATTCATGTGTATAAAGCCTTTGTATTTGATTCATGATAGCCCTGCTACATGACCAGAAAACTCACCCTATTGATTGTAATAATTTTCTGTCTCAGCATCAATTCTGACCTGTAACTTAGTATCATATAAAGACCTGTGGTTAGTTAGACTATAGCTGGTCAATAGAAAATTGAAAGTGTCAAGTAATTTGACATTTAAGGCAGCTTTTGGTAACAGTAACTAGCATCTATTATGAACCCTACTCACCCACAAATGAACATGTATCATAACCACAGTTGAACAATTCATACTTGACTCCTGTCATTTAGGTTTTCATGCACAAATTCTGTGGTGGAAGCACATTAAATACTGTGAATGGATGCATTGTTTTAGATCAACACACCATTCATGATTATTATTCAGACATTTCTGGTGTGGGACACAAAAAGAAAACTCTATTCTATCTGGGCTCTACCGCATGTGTCAAAAACAGCTTTTAAAAGAGTAATAACACAAAGAGACCTGTGAGCAATGAACGAGCTCTTTGAGGATTTAGTTTTAGTTAACTAGTTTGCATCACAGACATTTAAGACGTTCATTTAAAAGTGCAAAATTGTCAAAATTTGGACCTTAAAAATGGGTTTCATTAGCAAAACTACTAACTTGAGTTCAGGCCTACATATATGCTGGATATTTGCTTTGTTAAGGCCCCATCATGACTGTTTCACACTCAACATTGTAAATGCCTTTAAGCAATAAACAGACAATTCACTTAGCAGAGGAAGGAATGCCCACCCAGCCTGACGTAGTTTGGAAAAGTCATCTGCTTTGTCTTCCCTCTTTTTGTTTTTGCACATGGACAACAGCTTGTAACGCCGAGTTCAGAGATAGAAAAAAATAATCATGTTCGTTTCCTTTGTAGTCTTCAATTTTAAAGGATTATCGTAAATAAATCAAATCTAGGAGAGAAGATGTGTATACCGTACGTAAGAGCATACTGGGAGCATATCAGGGAGAGACTCAAGGCTAGAAATTAAAGCAAACAATTAAATTATTACTGAATTGCCCGTCAGGGATCAATAAAGTTCTTCTTCTTCTTAAACAGATTTGCTTAGAGAGGATTAAAAAAGACAGAAAATATGGCTGCGGTTTGTTCCCTGAAGTCCAAATAATAATAGTAGTTATTATCTGTGTTAAATCCATGTTGATTTCTCTAGACCAACAGAAGAACGATGTAGAAATCCCTTTTTTACAAAGTTTAATATTTTCTTTAGGAGGAAGCCTGTCCGTCTGATTTACACTTCAGCTGTCAGATGACTTAAAAACTGGAATTTCTGGCATGTTTTTACACCACTTTTGGTCAAGCTGTAGAGGAACATCCTGTCTTTTTCTGTTTAGTGAAGTATGTCAGACTCCGACCCCCAAGAAGTACCCCAACTCAAAAACTGATCTGGATTAGAAAGTCCTGTTTGGCCCTGCAGCAGAAACCAGGCCAAGAGAAAAGGAGCTCCTCTGGGCCTCTTTTCTGTTGTTTCCTTTGTGTGTCTTTGACCAGAAATAGATTCTCTTGTGCTCTCTGCGTCCTCACTTCTGCTTTCGGGGTCAGCTGTTGGATTGATGTTTATAGACAGAGTTTGCCAAAGGTAGTTTCGTGTTTACTCGTTTATGTCGCTCTTTTGTTAAAGCTTTTATTTTATTGGAGTTTCCAGGCAGACAGTAAAAGTGGAAATGCACATTTCAGTGCTTGTACAAGAGGTGTGTCTTTTAAGATGATAATGCAATAACTCTTTTTCCTCATCTTCAACATAAAGATAGCATTTTAGTTTCAACAGAGGAAATTTTCACAACTATTTGACTACTGACTGATCTTTTCTTCTGGCAAAACTATTTAAAAAGACCAAATATTACCTTCTGTGAGGTTTGAACGACTTTTCACTAATCTTGATAGTTCAAAACAAGACATTTCATCTGGATTTCTAACTTGCTAAACACGAATGAATCATTTAATTGAAAAAATAGTCTGCAAATTCCTTAAAATTGAATGTATAACCCCCTCAAATGCCCTTTTAATAATCAGTGGAAAATGAAGCTTAATAGTTAGTGAAAACCAAACAAAAGCATCCTAACACTGTACAGGTATTGTGTAGTGAATCAGCTGTAGTGAAATAAGAGTTTCTATGTTGGCTGTTTACGATTATTTCCTGCTGTAATACAAAAAGTCCATTAACGGCTTCTGCCTCATTAGCTGCACCAGTTTGCACAAATAGCTTAGAGAGATTAAGCGGCTGATGTTTGTTTGTTTGTTTGTGTGTTTGTTAAAGGATACAGATATCTCCCCAGCTCAGCGGGACGAGGCTGTGCGCTGGTTGACAGAGCTCCACGGCAGACTGCAGCTGTACCCAGAGACCCTGGTGTTAGCTGTTAGCATCCTGGACCGCTTCCTCGCTCCCATCAAGGTAAGAAAAACAAAAGCGCTTTTACTGCTTTTAGGCTAATGTCACTTTGAGGGCCTATAAGAGTGGAGCTGCTTTTGTTGATCATCTTCAGTTACTCTCTGAAACTATATAAACAAACAAAGCTTAAATCCCCCAAAAGCTCAGGATCGAGTTCTCCACATAACAAAACTAAAACAACACAGACATTGTTGCAAGGCTAAAACATAAAATCTAACAGCAAAATAATGAAAGAAAAGAAGAAATAAGGAGAAGTAAAAATCTACGTAACCCAAGGGATAAGAAAAATGTATGAAAATATGAATGTAGACTCAGACTGGTGACTTAGAGCTTGACTTCTGAGGAGAGAAAATAAATGTAGGTTCAAGTGTGTCGGGAGGTTTTGTCAGGTCAGATATAGTCAGTGTGTCAGTGGGAACTTCTTGATATGTTTGTCTGTGGTTAATGCTGCTCCACAGCCACGGCGACCAGGATATCCTCAGAGCGGTCTGGCCCACAGTTGTGGACTTGTGAGCACACAGGAACAGTGTTATTTCAGAGTGTCAGGTCAGGACAACGTCCCACTCCACAGACAGACAGGGAGTCAGTGTTTTTAGCCGAGGAATAAAATGTTCTCAGATAATCAGGAGCTGAACTTGGTGTATTTCAGATAAGACACATTGTTCAGCACTGTGTGGTGAGGAAACTTCCGACCAAAGACAAATACGACAGGGGCAGAATTTTATTTTCAGCTAGAGACTCAGCATTTGTGCTTGATCAGTGTATGAGCCTTTGGTTTTAAGTCCTTTTGTGTCTGATAAACACAGCCACTGTTTTTTTTTGTTCATACTGTGTTCTGTATCTTTAAGAGAAATGTACCCAGCATCTGAGATCATCACAAGAAGATTTTAAACATGCAGGGAAGAAAAGTCTTCAAAAAGGATAAAGAAAAACTCACTCAGCAGATTTGCTTTATCTTGTATTTTCACCGTGTCTTCCTCATATTTAGTCACAAGCCAAGGGTAGATGCATTGTTCTTATTGCAAGTTCAAAGCACATTTCGAGTCTAAACAAAAGAGTGAGTAAATCGCAGAATTTTCAGGTAAAATGAGGTGAAATGTGGTGTAACATCAACACATGCGAATAAAAGCTTCTGAGTTCTCAGAAAGTGAGAACACAAAATGAAATACAAGTACATAAATTGTAAGGCAAAGATTAGCTAGGGAAAAGAATAATAAAACAGAACAACACAAGAGAAGTGTAAACACCCTTGAGTCATTTCTTGAGAAGCCTCTATCATCCTGGTCGTTGAATCTTGAACCGCTGAATCAAATCTAGTTGCACCTTGTCTATCGATCACATTACTTGCAGAGCTGGAAGCAACAGAGAGAAAGCCGGTGTAAAACGAAGGGAAACATAAAGCTCTAACATTCATTTCCAGCTGACATAATGACAGCTCTGGGTCAGACTTTATCAGCTGTAGCTCATGAGCTGCAAAAATGAAGCAAACATTTGCTCTGTGCCTATGTGAGACCTTTATCAGTCCTCTTAAAAAGGTGTCTTATACACACCAAAGGGGCAGAAAAAAGCTGCAGCAAAGCAACAAAACTGGGGACTGATTCGGATTGATCAGCTGATCTCGGTGGACTTAAGGACTCTGGTGTTAAAGGGTTGATAAAACTTGATCTATAATCTGATTTACTGTTTGTCTTCAGGCCCGTCCAAAGTACCTTCGTTGCATCGCCATCGCCTGCTTCTTCCTGGCTGCCAAGACCTGTGAGGAGGATGAGGTGAACACACACTCACACACACACACACACTCATATGCATCATCAGAAAGGAGACGCTTGTGTCGGCTGCACAGTTCCTGTCCCTATTTTTCACACATCGATCCCTCCACTGAGACTCTAGATATATGACAGCTCAGATAATTGATGATCATTACTTTGGAGTAAATTTTGAAAAAAAAAATTGTAAAGCGAAAGGTGCACAGACTTCCAACATCTTTAGTGTAAAACCACAACATTTCAGGGAGCCAAAATCCAACCATGTGGAATTAGTTTTGACAACATCATCGACCTTATATAAGTGTACATAAGTTTCTTTCTTTATCCTTTAATTTCTCTTTTGTTTTTGTATTTATGACGCTGTAATTTTGGAATTTCCCCCTGTGGGACTCATAAAGGACCAGTGAGAACTTACGATAAGGAAACACAGGAGAGGGAAATACCAGGGGACAGAAAATGAAATCATTATTTTCTTTGTCCTGCTTCTTTCACACTTAAAATCAGAGCATAAACATCCAGGTTGTCTATTGTTTTGTGCTTATAACTTTGGGATTCGATAACTTTGGGTAATGTGCGACCCCGTCACTGACCACTCAGACTATGAAGACAAACACTCGTGTGAAATAATCCAAACAAATGTTGAGTGTAAATATTCCTGTATTTAAGTAACAGAAGAATCTATACAGCTAACAGGTTTCATAGAAATGAGGATGCATCAAGGGTCAGTCGTGTTGAACTTAGTGCCACTTGGGTAACCGTGTGTGTGTTCGTGTGTGTGTCTGTATTTGTGTGTGTGTCTCTCAGTGTGTGCCCTCTCTGAAGGAGCTGGTTGCCTCCAGCAGCTGTGGCTGTTCTCCTTCAGAGATCCTGAGGATGGAGCGGATCATTCTGGACAAACTGAACTGGGATCTGCACACCGCCACAGCACTGGACTTCCTGCACATCGTATGTCCATCACATGCACACACACATACGCACAAACAAAAACAAATGAAACAGTTAAAATGATGTTGATAGCTTGTTATTCAAAGACTCTTTTTACAGTCTTAGTGTAAGAGAAGTTAGTCCTGTCGAGTGTTGGTGGTTGTAAATTTTTACTAGTTTAGCTAGTGACACCTGGTGGTGAGAAACAGTTACTGTTTACCTCCCTGCAGGATTGTGTTGTGTTTTTAAAGCTTTTGCAAATTTTATTTAAGTTTAATTCTGCATTTTTGCATCAATGTAACATGATTTCTCTGTATTGCTATAATTTTGTGGATCGTTCATATCTGACTTAAAGAAACAATAGAAAAATCTTAAGCAGGAACAAAAAAGTTGAAAAAATGAATAAAACTACAAAAGGTTTAAAAATTCAGACAGAATTTTTTTGAAGTTTTCCAGCTCTGATCAGTTTGGTTCTATCTGATGTTTCACTTTCTAACAGGGCGAGGTTTGGTTGGGGGTTTTACTCTGAGATAATCTAAAATGGCCTCATACATACAGCAGTTGTCAATAGTTTTTTTCCACTTGGTTAAGATTGAATTTGTGTTTGCCAAATGTTTGAAACAGAGTACGACGTGCTGATTTGTCTCACTCTGTATTTTCTCCTCCTCTCCTCCTCCTTAAGTTCCACGCCATGGTCATGTCTTGTCGTTCTGGGTTTTTGGAGTCCATGCTGCACCTGAACCGCTCCCAGCACCTCTCCATGCTCACACGGCGACTCTACCATTGTCTGGCTGACCACACACTCATACAGGTGCACATCCTCACTTTACCCTCACAGATCCTCTGCCCTGCCGTAGTTACATAGAAGCTGTCTCAGCTGGTCTTTTCACCCGTCTGAAAACTGAACAAGTTTGTCCCTCATGTGTTCCTGTAGCTGAGAGGATCCATGCTGGCCTTGGCCCTCATCACTCTGGAGCTGGAGACCTGCTGTCCCGACTGGCTGGCCCTCACCATCGACCTGCTGAGGAAGGCACAGGTACCAAACTCGATCTGCCCTCTGGTCAGTCAGAAGCTGTAAATGTTCAGTGTGTGGATCATGTAACCATGAGAAAGAGAAGTAGAAATCTAAAAGCAGAAACTTGTGTGAAGATAAAAGCAAAGAGGAAACTCCTGAAAAGCGTAAATTTGGTTCCTAAAAATGGATTGTTGTTTGTTTGTTTAGGGTACTTGGAAAAAACCCAAAGCCCAGTTATCCACAGATGTCTTCTCCTAGAAATTTGTGATCCAGATCTGTTATGACACTAAAGAATAAACAGTAATCTAATCTAAAATTATTGTGTTTCAAGTCTTCATTCATCCACACCTTTAGTTTTAGTGAAAAGCACCTGATTGTTTTTTTCAAGATAGCAGCCCTTTATATCCTTAAAAACAGCAAAGTCTAAAGGGCTAAAAATGAACAAACATTTAATGAAAACAAAACTGCTCCTTCTTTTTCTCCTCAGATTGACAGCTCAGAGTTGATTCGAAGTCGAGAGCTGGTGGCTCGTAGTCTGTCCACACTGAGAGCTTCCCTGCCTCCAAACACTGTCTACATCTACCAACCCCTGCAGAGCCAGACCACCCCTCAGCCCCCAGACCAGGAACCCTCGCTCCACTGCTGCACACTGGGTATGTTTAAAGGGTGTTGATAATTAACGCTGCATATCTTTGAGTCATGTACAGACCTGGATAGCTCCAGAGGATTGTCCATAGTCAGTCCTTTATGTTTGAAGTATCTCTGCTGATTTTCTTCTTTCCAGGGATCATCAACTCCACCACCGAGTCTTCCAGGGACCACAATCCTCCAGAGCAGCTAACACCTGCCTCCTCCTCGGACATCCCAGCGCTACTCTCTCCTCCCAAAAACCTGAGACATCCTAACCACCTGCAGAAGGTCACGCTGCGCTGCAAGTCCTCCTCCAAACGCAAGGTAACCACCATTTTAAGGCAACTGATTTGCTAAAAGCTTACCAGCATTTAATGCCAACACCCAATTAGCTTACTTAATTGACTGTTGTTATAGATGGATGAGTTTTCTCCACCTGCTGCCATTGTACAAAAGTGAAGCCAAGATAACCCTGGACATTTAGAGCCAGTCTTTATAGTCTAGATCAGCCGCTGCATCCACAGTACTGACACCCCTTTCATCAACCAAAACACACATTCAGCTCCCTGATAAAACAACAAAGATCCTTCAGATTGGTGCAGTTTATTTAGTGTGTTTACATGGACTTGAGTTTCCCAGGTAGGATCCTCATCCTGGTTCTGATCCTATATAGGACCTGGTTTTAACATGTACACAGAGGAACATGTTCACTCATATTCCTGTGCACATAAACATCCCAGTTTGTGATTACTGCATTTTATCAGCACGGGCGCCTGTGAAGCTTCCTTAGTTGTCTTCCTGTAAAGGGCTCGGCATCTGTTGTACTCGTTGAAGCCAACGTCAACACCACCGTCTGCTGTGGTGACTAAGCATCCTGTTCTGTTGTTTGGTCATGAAGAACGTTTCCTCAGTCCTATCCAGTCCAGCTTGTTTGAAAAGCAGTGACTTGTAGCCTGTTGAAAGGCCAGAATCAATTATATTTGATTCTTTCTTAAGCCAAAGACAAACCTTCCAAAAACAAGACTCTTTTGTTGAATCTACCATGTTTGCTTTGATGATGCGTCACTTAGTCCAGGCCCTCACCTAAGCAGGAAGTCCCTAAGTTGTCAGAAACCAGAGTAAGTTGTGTACATGCTTTAGTACTGTAAATCCTCCATTAATGACCAGCATTTAGTTGTCCTCCAAGATACTAATAATAATGGAGATTCTGAGGTAACATCACTTGCACACAGGAGCATTAAACCCTTAGGGCTCTATTTTCGTGCCCACCGGTGGCACAGCGGAGGATGGCGGACCCCGCGCAGTTGTATTTTCGTCTGGCGGAGTCCAGCATACAGCCAGTTTGGTATTTTCATAGGCTAAGGTGCACCAAAGTCCGCCAAGCTGGGCGTGGTGGCGCGGCAGGGGGAGGTGTCGACAGAATCAGCTGGCACAGTGACATTTTCATGCCTGCCGGTGGCATAGAAAGTGTGCTGAGAGAGTGTGGAGCGCGCCCTCTGCAGCGCTCACAGCGATACTTGTTGAGGGGCTGCCTTCTGTCGCCATCACATGGCATAGTGGTCTTCAGCCATCCTTGGTCTCTTTGACTATTTCACGAAAATTGTAATATGCCTCGCCGGTGGCGGATTTAAAGGTGAGAAGAGTACCTGATCTGATTGGCGAAAACAGGTCTCGGCTGTGTTAAACCCTCTCCATGCCCTCTCTACGACTTATGCTGCTGGGAGGAACTGAGTTAGGGAGGGGGGATACTTACACCGGGCTCTGCCGCTCACCAAAATACCAAAATGTGCTTGGGCACTCCGGACCTAACTTACGCCGTGCCTACACCATGCCGCTGGCAAGGCAGGAAAATAGAGCCCAAAGTGTTTTGTGAATAATCTTATGTATCTTTGGCTGGGGTGAGTGAATAAGACCGTCACTTTGTAGAAAGACTGAGAGGACTTGATATTAAGGTCTGTCTCTAATAAAAGCCAGCTTCAAATAAAGGCCTGTTACCTGAGGCAGCTAAAACAAAAGACCCTGCCTGTATTTGAGGATTTACGTTGTTTAAATCAAAGAGGGTTTAAGGCGAAGGTTTTAGTCTGTCAGTGTATGAAATAGATGAACTACAATCCAACTCCTGACTCTCCACGTTTGTGTGTTCAGGTGGAGGAGATGGAGGTGGACGATTTCTACGACTGCATCAAGCGACTTTACAATGAAGACGTCACCACCACGGTCGTACAGGAGGGGGCAACAACTGCGATGGGGGCGATAGCAACAGGAGGTGGAGAAGGAGAAGGAGGAGGTCTGGGTGTCTGCAGTGTCCTGTTAACCCGACAGGAAGGCAGCTCCTCCCCCTGCCCGCCTCTGCAGCCAGTCAGTGCCTCCTAGAGACCAAACTGGTGCCAAAACCACCTCCACACCAACACCAATCCTCCTGTTTTACTTTTGGATTCAAGTTCTCCAAATACAAGTCTCACACGGGTGGTGTGTCTGGCAACATTTGATGAGCAACTCCTCCGGCAACAGTCAACAGTGAAAGAGAAAGCTTACGTTCAGTGTTCTCGTTTGCATTAAAAGCAATATAAAGGCAGCTCCTCTGGAAAAGTTGCTCATCAGATTTGCCAGTGTCACAGTAAAGACAGAAAACATACAGATTCTAATCAAAGTAAAGCAGTGATAAATGTGGTTTGGTGATGGAGATGATTTTGGTTTCAGTGTAAACAACCCCGAGCTGTTCGGGTGTTCTGAGGTCAGCCGCCGTCGTCTCCTGCAGCTGGAAAAAACAGAGCCCCAAAAAAAGTTAAACATTCAAAAACTAAAAAACGTGCTGCTGCTACTATCTTATTAATTATATTTGTTGAGCACAAACACAATATTACAAAAACTAAAAAAAAAAGTACCTTCAGAAACCTAGAATTGACTTCTTAACCTCCTGTAATGTCTCACTCTCCACATTGTTTGTCATCTTATATTTGTTTTTCACATCTTCACCTCTCTCATTTTCATGTCTATGTTTTTATTCCATCGTTCTCCTTTCCTCTTCACTCTGCATGTTTTCATCTCTATTTATAACTCCAGAAAAATGTATGAATGTTGCTCTGTAGACGATAATCAGTAATCCTCGGCCAGATAGAAGTGTTTTTCTTTTCAAGTGAAGTGTAATTTGATTGTGAATAAGATGCTAATATAAAAATCCCTCCTATGAATCCCTCTGTTTTTCCCTCTCATCTAAGCGTGTTGTAACAGATCAACTGAACTCAACTTTCTCATGTTGTTTGTTTTATTCACCCACAAGCTAAATCCTGAAATTTAACAAATTGTCAGTTACCAACAACCAGCTCTCTTCAAGTGGAGCTCACATAAGTCTGTTACTGTTCGTCTGAGGAATAAATAAGCTGCGTTACATGCAGCACTTTCTGAAACACTCAGCAGGGGTGAAAGCTGTGATGAAATAAAACAACACTGAGTAAGTTCAGTTATTTTAAACTAAGAAACAGAAGTGACAATCTTCATGTCGATGCTTAGAATCATCTAAAACAACACGCTCTGTTTTTATCTCTTGAAGTTCTGTTTAATATTTTTTTTTCTTCCTGCAAAAAGCTCTGTTGTTTCTGCTGTAGGAGCTGCTGGTGGCTGCTTCAGGTCCCTGAATGCACCACAATAAAGAGATAAGAGAATGAAAACGGACCGAGCTCTCTGTCTTTATTTTATCACATAAAAGAGTGTCGTGTTTTATTATGTAGTACTGTACTTTAGCTTTATCTTGTGTAATGAAGCTGCATTTCTTGGATTTTATTTCACAAGACCCAGAGGAGGATAACAGCAAAAGTACAAAACATGCAAGAACAATAGTGGAACAATGTGCACCATTTTCTACACCAAAATTTATTCAGCTTTTATTTAATGTTTTGTGAATATCTTCGCAAATCTTAGGATTTATACATGAATTTTCAATATTTCCAATATCATATTTGCAGGGGATAATAGAGAGACCATAGTCTGAGTCACCAAAAAGAGGACACTACGATGGGGGGCGGAGTCACGTGCAAAATTTTTAAGGATTTTTCGGGTCAAGTGGAGTGTTTATTTTACGTGTTTCTAACTCAGTTACCTCACGGTTCACAAACTCAAAACTTCCATACAAAACCCTGGACATTTGAAGAATTTTATAAACTCCCCCTGGACAAGGCCGGACAGGCCCCAAAAAGAGGACTCCAACACACCTGATTCAAATGATCAGCTCGTTATCAAGCTCTGTAATGGCTTAATAACGAGCCGATCATTTGAATCAGCTGTGTTGGAGCAGGGAAACATCCAAAACATGCAGGACAGTGGGTCTCAAGGACTGGACTTGAGAACCACTGATCTAGAGTTTAAGCAAGATCTGTAATTATCAAACATTTGCATGTCTTGTTGCATTTAACCAGTAATGTGAAAAAAAAACCATACTTTTCGTCTTACCGCTTATCTTGCATATTGAAGTGCATTTCTCACAACTCTGTATGTTGCACCACATGGACCAAAGTGGGTAACTGGTCAGAATCACTCCTATTGCCCACAGGATTAGTGATCTCATAAACAATTTTTATTTAAAAGTAATTTCCAAAAAGATTTCCCCTTCTATCACCAGTAATTTTACATTGAATGCTGTTTACTTCCAGTATAATGCACAGGAGAGGCCCTGCAGAGTGTTATGTAACTCTCAACGCGCCGCAAGTCTGACCTGGATGTACACACAGGACACACTGGGCTTGTTCAAACAAACTTCCATGTGTTTGCACTTCTGATTCTCACAGTGCAACAGTGCTCACACAGAGTCGTGTGCAAACACGTCCTTCAGCCTGCAGAGTTTCTCTACTTCACATGTTGGTACCAGTCTGATAACATTAAAAACACAACACTGAGGTATTTGAATCCTGCTGGGTGGACCCACTGAAAACTATCCAATGAAACTTGATGACACTGGATTTGTCACTCTGCACTTAGGAGATTAAGAAGAAAATCAGCAGCAGCCTTTCTTTGCTCCACCAGACTTACTCAGCTGTAAGTTTGAAGTTTTGTCAGATTGGAGGTTTAATGTGCTTTTGGTAACGCATGAAAACAACATGAAATTATCTCGTAATTACATGATAACTACCAAGTCAATACTGTCTAGCTACCAGGTAGGTAACCTACTATCATCATACAAATTTGAAGCCGAATTGCTCTGGTATTTCCAGGATTTTCTCTGCTTCCTGGAACCACCACTTGCGCAGTAGCATTGTACGCATTCGGCGGGTGAGTTGCTGTGATAATGCTCGGCTCACACAACGTATCGCTAAATATAATAGAGGTGAGAGGCAATGAGAGTTTGAAAAAAATGAATTTAATACTTGCTGAGGGTGTAAACTTTGACCCCTGCAGTCAGAGATACTTGACATCTCCATGGTAGAATAAATGACAGTAACTTCAATCAGGACTGATTCACAAACCTGCATATACATCAGTTTTTTCTGTTACAGGACAATACTTATGTTGTTTTATATGTTTATACAAAATTCTTTGAAAGTACATTCAGTATGCGTTAAACATTTCTAAATGTCTCCATCAGGTTTTCACCACCTGTTTACCAAGACTGTAATATGCTCCCAGAGTTATACGTTTGTAAAGGTAAAAGGACACCAATTTTGAGTTTCAGATGTCCAAGCAGCACTTGAATGCACCGCCCAACCATGCAGTAATAATGCGACTGAGTAAAACAAGCCAAGCATACAGAAGAAGGCCAAGGTGACAGTAACAGGAGAGTGAGTTTGAAGAGGGTGAAACTAACTTACACAAAATGTTGACAACAAGTGGAAGAAAACCTTAAGAAGTTTTGGTCTGAGAGGGCAGAGGACGGTTAGCACTTATTCTCAGATCTCATTTGTCATTTAATTTGGCTCTTCAACTCTGCTTAGAAAGAGGAATTTTGGTTTCATATTCTGAGGAACAGAAAAGGTTTTGTGAGTGCTCCAGTGAATTGCAGAAATGAAAACAGGCTCTGGTGTTGCACCTGAAAAAATAACCCCTTGGTAATTTTGTTCATCAGTCTGCTGACTTTAAGGAAAGATATATAAAGGTAGTTTTTATTTTTAAAAGAGACATCTTCATCTTAAACTCAAGTGTTTAGTGTATTTATTTGAATCCTTTCAGTTTTATGCACTTTGGTAAGGACCATTTGCCACCAAATAATATTCTGAAACTCTTGAAGCAAAGATGTTACTGCAGGTGGAAAAACTCCACAGAATCTCTGCATATCCACATTTTTTGCATTGAAAATTATTTATCAAAGCCATGTTAAAGAATTCATGTCCTAACACTTTGAAAATGTGGTCTTAACTGTACGAGAAAAGATCCAAATGAAGGCTTGATTTCAGGCAGGCTATCATGTCAGATAAGGAGCCTGCAGCTTGAGCTAAATTGAGGATTGAGGAGCAGTTTATGCAGTTTTACGTAGTTTTATATTGTAGTTCAGGTTTTACTTAATCTTTTGGCTCATCAGCACCACATTATCATAAGAATCTTGGATGGATTGTGTGAGAAACCAAGTCTATTCTGAAGGACAGTTTGATGGTTACTTGGCTGTTGTCTCTTTTGTTATTATTTTAATGTCCACTTTTGAATTGACCTATGCGTATGTATTGCATGTGCAGCTTTAAGCACTGTTAAACCATCTTAAGAGGCAGTGGAGGTAACTAGTCCTGTTATTTTCAAAGTTTGGGAACACTCGGTCAAAGGAAAGTGATACTACAACTTTTTTCTTGTTAAACTGACTTTAGTCCTGTATGACAACTTCAGTCTCAAATCCCTGTTTTCCTTCTTATAAGGGGTGAATCTATCATACATCATATAGCCAACCTTAAAGTAAAATAGGCTGAGTTTAGATGAGAATATAGACAGCAGTCGGACACTATCTCAGTCTTTCTGGTTTCAAAATGAGGACTGAAGTCAAGGTTGTGACATTACGTTCCAGTGAGAAACAGAAACAATGGATAAAACTTTGAATCTGAGACAAAAATTCTGATAATTCTCCCTGGGTTCATCCCTCTGACTCCCCTGTGACAGAGCTTACACAAAAACATGAATCTTCTTAAACATGTTTTCAACAAGACTTTCCTGCGTTTCAAATCAGCGCAGGTTGAATTTGTTAGAAACAACCTTGAACAATGCGAGGATCGTTTATGTCCACATGAGCAGAGTTCAGATATGCCTCATGAGTGTTGACAAGCTGCAGTATCGCCTCCGTCTCTGTCGTTGAATCACAGCGGCAGACTGAAACTGAAGCTCTTTGTGTCCTGCGGCTCATAAACTTAGACCTTGTTCTGTTTTTCTTTCTTTCACAACAGTGACATAAGACAACCGCTCTGAAACCTGATCCCCTCTATGAAGTGCTGCAATTCACCTCCTCCTTTGTGTTATCTCCCCTCTCTGCTGTCTTTGTGGTACAGACTCTGAATACTTCACACTGATACTCCCTGTTCTCATTTTTGAGTCTGAGCCCAGGTCTTTCGATGAAGAGGGTTTCAAGTCCTTAGTAATCTTTTCAAAACCAGCAGACCACACACTCTCAGGTTAAGAGGCTTTGGACAGTAAAGGGGAAGTGTTAATCCAGGATCCAGCCGGAGATCAAAATTGAGGATGACAAAGGGCTAATGTTCTGTTTAACATCAACCAACCGTGAGAAACTTGCTCTCAATCCCTGATATGTTTAACCAGGATGTTTGGACACATGCTTCAAAATAACAAGGACGCTTTGAATCAGAGAAAGGCTTTAAAAAGAGGTGAAAGTTGAGTTTTGAGCACACAGAGTGACGTCAGTGTAACTTTGAGAGAAGCCACTCTATAACCTGAGTGGAAACAGATCATCAAATTAATCCTGTCAAACTGGTTTCATCTTATTGTTTTGTTGACGGACAGATTTTAAAGAAGTTAATTGTAGGTTAGTGTACTTTAAGCGTTTGTTGGCTCACAGTGCTGTCCTGTTGCTGAACTTTGCTCAAACAACACCTGAAAATTATGGCTTGTACAAACTTTTTCCAAATCCTCCAATCTCAACACTGATGCTTCATGCCTCTTTGAGCAGATATCTGAATACAAATCCAGCTGCTTTACATTATGTCATGAAAGCCAATCCACTATTAGATTTCCGAACTTCCTTGAATGCATCAGAATTGATCAATCTGAGTTCAGTGGAAAAAGACAAAAACATCAAGTTGTTGAGGTCGGACCTGACAAAGCTTGACTTTTTACTTTCAATCTGCATCATGATGTTGATAAGTTGGAAACTTCCGATCAGTTTTTTTTTGAGTAAATTGTTAGAAAATCAGTTTCTTTTTGAAGTTCATCCTGCAGAAAAGTCAGAATGAAACCTCCGTGCAACTTATCTCTCAAACTGAAACAGTTGAAAACAGGGTTTCTACACAAGTATGAGAAGTATGGAAAAGTATGGAAGTAATTTCCAGGTCTTAAAAAGTAAATGAAAAATAAAGCATGGACAAATATTTATGTTAACAGACTATATTACCACAGTTATAAAACACTGATTTCCAAAATAGAAAAGTAGGTATTTCCAAAAATGATTCCAAGAAGTAGGGAATGGAAAAGTTTGGAAATTCCATCTGTGTAGGACAATCTGTCGTTTCCAAAGACACGTACTACTGTCAGAAAACAGCCAACAGGGTCAGAAACTGAGAACTTCATGATGCAGCTGCAACAAGAAAAACAGTGGAGCAACCATTCAAAGATACAGTGTGTTAAAATGAGGATAATTTGCATCATCTAACATTCAGATGTTAGACTTAAACGCTCCTTTGCTAACCGCTCCCAATAGTGAAGTGACGAAAACCTATGAGGACAAGATGCTGCTGTGAAGCATGATAAAACTCTGGAAAACATCCCAAAAATGTCAGGATGAGCTGTGTGTCTGAATGCATCCATCCATCAGAAGATTTCATCCCAACTTTATCTACCAGGAGTGATTTATTTTCAAGATGAGATAAGAAAAGATATATATGAACATCTGTCTGCATTTGGCACTGGTAAAAATCCAAAAACTTCCACCATCATGCATGTTTCGCTCCAAGGAGAATTTTGAGGAAGGAGCCTCTAAAGATTTTAAAAAAGTTATAGGAGTGCACAGGTGATAGAGGCCGTCAAAAGCTTACTCTGTTTGGGTCTTTGAATGCTGTAAACACAAATGGATTCAGTTTTTTGGGGGATGTTAAAGAATGCAATGATTAATCTGAGAAAGAGAGCAGAGAGAAGGTCTGTTAGAGACATGAAACAATCCATCTGTTGATCTTAAACTCGAGTTTATAGCTTGTTCGTTTTTCTGAAACCAGCCAGCCGACAGGAGCTAACCAGTTAAAGAATCAGTTTATATAAAAGGTTTCAACACTCTCCAAATTAAGAGCGTGTCCGTCAGTAAAAGTGCTCAAACAGACGAATCCGACTGATGTTTGTGAAAGTGTTGCAGTGATTTGTGTTTGAGGTACGCAGCGATGGACGATGATCTTTTCACTTTCGCTGATATGTTCGGTTTCTGTAGGAAGGAAGCCGAGGAGAGGTGATGTTTACGCCGTTTACCACGCTGCGTCTCCTGTCTCCAGTTGGACTCCGCCCTCCCAACTCCTCCTCCTCCTCCTCCTCCTAAAGCAGCCCTCGCTGGGGCTCCCAGCAGCTGGAAGACGTCGGGTGCATTGACGTGACTCAGGTACTGCCAGGGTTTCTTTCCTGCTGTGTCCCTCAGCTTCAAGTTGGCGCCGAACTTGCTCACCAGCAGGCGCATGATGTTTTTGTGACCGTGGATGGCGGCGATGTGGAGAGGGGTGTGTCCGCATGTTGACTTCGCGTTTATGTCGAAGCTCAGACCTGCTTTCTGAACTCCATACCTAAAAAACAACAGGAGAGGGACCATACTTAGTGTCCTAAAGTATATAGTATAGTGTCCAAGTATATCTAGGTTCATAGTTTTCATGAGCAATTTGATGTTATCAAGTTTTGTTTAGTACTTGGCAACTAAATAAGCCACAATTTAATAAAAATAATAATCTCGTGTCGTACCATAAGGTGTTGAGGACTCTGTGGTCTCCGTGTTTAGCGATCCAGTGCAGCACGGTGTAGCCAGAGATGAAGTCTCGTCTGTTGAGCAGAGTATGGTCTTCTCTGAACAAAGAGTAGATGTCAGGCCACGCCCCCGCCGCCCCCTTCACTAACCAGTCATGTTCCCTGGACTCCAGAGGAACCTGTGACTGAAAACAGAAGAAAAAAAACAGATTTACTTACACCAAGAAATTCAAAACCAGCATCGAAGCTGAAATTTTAAACCTTGAGAGGTTTAGTCTTCTCTGGATTTGACTGATAAACTAACCGTCTTTTTCTATTCATCAAAATCAGGAACATTTCTAATGAGCGCTGAAGTTCACAAAACCAAAAAATTAAGTAAAAGTTTCTAAAAAACCTGATTATTCCGTCAGTTTGACAACCTGTGAGTCTCACCTGTCTACCAGAGCCCTCAGGATGAGCCGAGGAAGAGGAGGGGAGGCTCTTCTTTCTCCCTTTACCCTCCACATCTTCTGCCAGGTTCGCCATGCTGTGACTGCGGGGAGGTGTTGAACAGGATGACAGCGAGGACGAGGACAGGTTGCGCCCGAGGCTGAGCGAGGAAGAGATGAGGTGGAGGCGGTTCAGACGAGCAGCCTCACTGCCTCCTCCTCCCTCCTCCTGGAGGAGCTGGTCGAGGTCGGCTCCCATGCTGCGGCACATCCTGCTCCTCAGGTGGCTGCTGAGCCGCCTCGGTATTCCCGCGGGCACCCGGAGCGTAGGCGAAGGTGTGGAGCCCTCGCTTACTTCCACTTCCTGGTGGTCATCATAGAGATCACCTAGAGGGCGGAGGTGTGTTATTACAGGTGTAACAGACAATGTGAAAAGTTGAAAAAAAAAACACAGGACATCCTGGAGATCCCTGCATGTGTGACACTGCTTAAAGACAATAGATGGAGGATGTTTCAGTTTCTGTTCAACAGATAAACAAAAATCCTATTTCTAATCCTGTCACTTAAGCTGCAACTAGTTCACTGTGTCTTCAGGTGAAGAAACCGTTTTTAAGTCGGTACAAAAAATGCCCTTTTTAGTTGCTTGTCATTCAAAGATGGTGGCTACAAGATAACCCCATCAACTATTTTTTTAAATGTTCAATTTTTGTGCTTTTACAGCCAGGTAAAAACTCCTCACAGCAGATTTAATGATCAAATGCATTCAACTCAGTAACAATAGCCCCGTTTACATGGGTCCAAAAATCCTATTTACAATCCGATTGAAAAGTCAATCAGATTCAAAATGTCTCATATAAACACCTTAGCCAATCTGATTCACCCGGATCTGATTGTATTTCGGGTCGGATATTAAGAGGTAGTCTACCCCGATTGATAATCCGCTTCATGCTCCATATATACGGCTGAGTGGAGCGGATTGGGTTTACAGAGAGGCTTGTTCGGTCTGCGCAGGCGCTCCGTAGTACGTAAGAGGCACGCAGTGAGGTATGCAGAGCGCGGCCAAACGAAAACAAACATGGTGAACAAACGGAAAAACTGGACGGTGGAAAACACGACGCGGATCCATCTTTCTACAGGTAAACAGGAAGCAGGAAGTGCACCTCTACCTCTCTTACACATTTGCAGGTAGTGGCAGAGTGACCTCCTGCGCATGTAAAAAAAACAATGCAATCGGATTCAGCTGGGGCCATGAAAACGCGGATTGATCATGGATCTCTTTACTTAAAGTTCATACAGATGGAATCAGATTCACTTAATCCGATTGATTTCAATCAGATTGAGGAAAACTACCCATGTAAACAGGGCTACTGTAACCTTAACTGATATCTTTTGATAATCTTACACCTCTAAGCTTTCAAGCTGGTTTTTGCCTTTTAAAGGGCTTCTGTTGATAACTTTTTAAAGCCTCCAATCCTGTGTTTCTTCTGTCTTGATACATTTAATGTCTTGTGTGTGGCACTTTGAATTACTTAGTGCTGATCAAAAATGTCCCTTCTCTTCAAACTCAAGGCTTTAAAGCAGCAGACCAAAAACCAACGTATAAAGTCGAGGAGGCTAAGCTTACATCCCATCAAATCGTTGGTATAAAACAGACTGTGCCTCTGCAGACAAGTCCAGTCATGCAAAAGCTTGTAATAAAATCTGGAGCTTATTGAGGAATGAAGCATGCAGATACTTTCATGGGCTCATAAATCTGTTCGACTGAATTTAATTTTCCACTATCAGACCCTGAACACTGCAACCCACTAAACAATACAGGCAGAAAAGTTTATGAAAAATGAATCAACCGAATGTCTTTAATATTGAACCCTTAGCTCTGACCTGTGGAGAGGTGCCTTGGCATGGTGGATTGCTGGTTCTCATGGAGATGGTCACTGGAGTGATGGAATGGCGATAAATGAGCTTTGTGTTCCTGGTCGTCAAGGAGATGGCCTGTAGAGTGATGCCATGGTGCCTGAATTTTACTGCCCCCATGAAGCATTGAGGGCTCGGCTCTGGTTTGTTGGGCTCGCAGGAGAACTTCCTGGATTGGAGACTCACTTCTCGTCATTCCTGATGACACAAAAGAGTTTAAAAGACACTAAAAGGGCAGATTTTTATCAACATTAATATCAATAATTTGCCTTACAGGCGCATGAAGAGTGCATTCTGCATGTCTAAGGGTCTACCTGTAAAAGGAGGAAGCCGGGAGGGTTTGAAGCAGATTGAAAAGTTTAGCTGTGGTCAGTGGCAAAGTTAAGACATTCACTCCCCAACCTGTAAAACCCACAACTCCTAGCTATTCTGGTAGCTGCTGGAGGTCTATACTAGTTTAGAGGTTTCTCAGAGCATTTCAGTGGACTAAAATTTCAATCAAAAAGCAAATCAATATCTTTCCCTTTTCTTCATAAATGAAATTATACTCTAAATTGCCTTTCAGAGTAACTGATGGAGAATCTACTTTGTCTTGTGCAATACAGATAAAAACACTGCTTTGATTTGATGACATCTTTAAGGCTTTAAAATGAAAAATTATCAAAGTTCCTTGGACCAATATTTGGAGAGAAGCCCGGCACAGACACACCAAGAAAGCACCAAGGACAGATTTTAAAAAAAGATCAAACAAATGAAAAAAAAACAGACCTCCAGAAGAACTTCATTTTGCCTTTTCATTCTTAAAATTTTCTTAAAACAACAATTAGGAAACACCTGACTATAATTGATCAATTACAAAAAAAACTTAATGCACGCAACTTAAGTCGAAGATAAATATTGCTAAAACCAAAATGACTAATGCTCTTGTTCGGGACCTTGTCTGCAGACAGTATTCAACTGAAAGATTTTTTTTAACATTATTTAATTGCTTTTTTATAACATTTTTTATGGTACCAGAAAAAATTCATTGTCATTCATCTTCTTGTCAAGAAAAGTAACAACACTGTGAAAGTTTCTTGTAAAGAGCAGCCAAATAAACGAACAAGATAAAAGAGGTGGTTACAAAGAAAGCTAAATGTACAGACCAAAAGTAAAACAAGTCCATCACAATAATCCAGGTGGGTTTTCATTCAGTTTAAGTCTCTTCACCAACTGCTCAATATGAGGCATAAGAGAGAGATTTGTTGATTAAAATACCTAAATATAAGTATACCTCACGAGACACAACCTACATAACCTGAGAAGTGAAGATCAGAGGCAGATTCAGTGGCCTAGACTCTGCAATAAAAACAGCATGACTTCTGTTTTTTTCTGCAGTTATGGTGAGTTTTAAATCACAAAACTTTGTTAAATAGTTTCAGAACAGTTCTGGAGAGGATGCTTAGCAGGACCACTCAAACTGGTATGCAGTTTTATGAGAAAGAGACACATATTAGCCCAAAAATACATTATATTTTTGGATGACAGGCACTGTGGAGCAAGATATTAATACTGCATTACATCATTTACTTGACTTGTGCAACACAATTACTGTATCACCAGTGGCAAATATTCAAATTCCAAAGTAAGACTGTGCTCTAAATAGACTCCAACTTGACTCACATCTTCATGACTCCTCAGGGTTGCAGTAATCCTGCACTCTGACTTTCAGGGGAATTTTGTATTCTTCAGTATTTCAGATATTGCGATTTATCATCATATTATTATGAATTTATTCGTTATCAGACTCATTGTGACATAGCTGTTGTAGTGAGTCATGTATCAGGTATGGTCTCTACCTCCTCACATAAATCTTCTGGTGGATTAAGTCTTACCATCATTTGGTCAACAACACAGAAAAAGCAGATATCAGTTTGTTTTACCTGTTCTTACTCGCAGGTCCTCCGAGCTGCTATTCCATCCTGATCCTCTGGGGGAGCTGGACATAGGCCAGTCCCGCATAGAGAGACCTGAGTCAGATGAGGGGGAGTAGATGTTGCTGGTGCTAGATGACAGCGACCCCCTTTGGTTTTGCTGCCCCCCAAATCTCTGTTCCAGCAGGATACCTGCAGGCTGTGAGTACCGCCGGTCCACGTCAACATCGCGGTGTGGCGCCACCTCTGGTGACTGCATGTAGTTCTCTATAGGTAAACTGTGTCTAATTGACCTGGGTTCAAGTCCTGTCCCCACCAACTGTCCTTTGGGGGGTAGCCTTTCCTCTTCAACATCCTGGACATAAATCTTGGGGAGACTTTTTTCTGATGAGGAAGAGGAGGGGACAACAGAGGGAACATCGATGATGCACGGCGAGGAGGCAGAGACGGCCTTCCCCATGCTACCTAGAGGAACACTCAGGGGCCACTCCCCACCTGCTGAGCCTCGCCTAACTGGGACCTCCTGCTCTTCCTCCTCCTCCTCATCCTCATCACATGACATGGCAGATTTGTAGCTCTTCCTGAACCGGTGGCGGCGACGTGGGGCGACCTGAGATTTAAGATTGGCCTGATTCGGAGGAGGCTTCTGATGGGGACTTCCTTCAGGCTGCAGACCGGCCTCCCTCCCCACTTGTACGGCTTCTTTCTGATGCTCCCCTGCAGAGACCGTGGGGGTTACACTGAGATCTACAGGGGTGAATCCTATCTTCTGTTGGCCCACTATCACTCTCTGATCTGGGGCAGCATGCACTGTAAGGCTGGGGGTCTTTAGTTCTGCGTCCCTCTTTATGAAGGGTTTTTGGACTGGGATTTGCTGCCTGATTTCCTGTTGTCTGACTGCAGAGACCACAGGTGTTGCGTCAGAAAGTGGTGGAATAAAACCTCCCTTTTGTTGTCCCATATTAAAGCTCTGGTCTGGGGTAGGGGGCTCTGGGAAGCTGGGGGTCTGTAGTTCTGCCCCCTTCCTTCTGTAAGGTTCTTGAACTGGAATCTGCTGCCTGACTTCTTTATGCTGTCTGACTGCTGATACTACAGGTGCTACACCAGAAGGTTGGGGTTCGGGTTGGGGGGCATAACCCACCTCATGTTGACCTGTTTTCTTGCTCCAGTCTTGCGCAAGAGGTTCTGAGAAGCTGGGGGTCTTTAGTTCAGCTTCCCGCCCTCTATGTGGATCCTGGGCTTGGATTTGCTGCCTGACTTCTTTATATTGTCTGACTGCAGCGGTCACAGGTGTTCGGTCAGATGGTGGGGGGACAGAAACCCCCTCATGTTGCCTAATTTTAGTGCCCCAGTCTTGGGCTGGAGGTTCTGTGAAACTGGGGGTCTTCAGCTCAGCCTCCCTTCCTCTGAGGGGCTCTTGGACTGGTATTTGCTGCCTGGTTTCTCCATGATATCCAGCAGCAGAGGCTACAGGTGTGATCCCAGGTGTTGGATGGTAAAACTCCAAACTAGTCAGGCTGGTTTTCGAGCTCCGGTCCGGGACAGGTGACTGGGAAAGCCTGGGAGTCTGAGTCTGAGCTGGTCCTCCATAAAAACCCGGTTCGTTGATGTCTGGTGACTGTCTTGATTTGAAGTTAGTTTCCACATTGTTGTTGTGGTTCAGCATGATCCCAGCTGCAGGTAAGACTGTTTTTGTGGCGGTAACTCCCGGATGGGCGGAGGTTGTCGCCTCCCTCGGCTGCTGTTTCTGCCGAGGCTTCTCCGAGCTCAGACCCGGGCTCACTCGCGCGTTCCCCGGAGAGGGCTCTCTTCTCGTCCCGGGGGAGGTTCGCGGAGGACCGGAGGAGCCCCCTCCACCTCCGCCCGGGACTCTTCCTTTGAATTTCCTCCTGAGAACCACATAGGAGACTCCGTCGAGCTGTTGCACGGTGGCCACGGTGTTAACATACTTCTTGAAGAGTTCTCGGTTCCGGTCCCGGTCCGCATAGTCCCGGATAAAGTTCTTGAAGTGCAGAAGCAGCTCCGCGTTTTTCACCGAACCCCCGCCGTTTCGGAGGTACTGCAGCACCGTGTCCTGGGACAAATCCGTGGCCATCCTGGTCCGAACTCCACTCCTCTCTCTGTCTCTCTCTGTCTCTCTCTCTCTCCCTGCTGGTTTCAAAGGTCGGGGAACTGTTTCTGTCAGACTGGATTAAAGCTCCGCCCACCGCAGGTATTTAAGCACTGCCTCACCTGCTGCATTCCTCCAGGTAACCCGGATGTTTCTGATTGGTTATCTACTTTTATACTGACTGGGACAGGATCTATATTGAGTAACTGATTTCACTGCTGTTTAATCACATCAGCAAAATATAGGCTATATATTGACAAAAAAAAACAAAAACTTTTTTGATAATTTATCAAAGTTCTGACCCATATTAAACAGTCAATAAACAGGTTGATTTAAAAATAAATGTTAGTAAAAAAAAAAAATAATAAAAAAAAGAATTTTTTAAATATTATTATTATTATTATTATTATTATTATTATTATTATTATCATTATTATTATTGTTGTTGTTGTTATTATTTTTATTTTTATTTATTTATTTTTATTTATTTAAGAGAGAACTTCGTCCCTGTTGTCCATGTTCAGAGGATTCTGATTTCAGGTTCTTGTGTAAAATTTATGGTGATAAGAAAATAGGAAGAAAGAACAACAAGCCCCTGCAAAAGTGTTTTTATAATATGATTATAAATACTATGTTTTCATAGGGACATCAATCTCTACAGTGTTTAAAATCTGTCATTATTATGGACTTACATGTAGACAAATAAATTATGAATTATTACGAAATTGTTCTGCAAAGCTGTTTTTATACCCAGTCATGGTACAAATCTGGGGGTGACACAAATCTTTCAAAGTTTTGTCCTGTCCAAACTTTTTTCTTTTTAAACATGATGTCAGATTAAGTTGAAATGACCAGATTTACTCTATTAAAGCTTCTCTAAGAAACTTTAACAGAGTAAACGTGTATGTACAATATGTGTTAATCCACAAAAAAGTCCAGTGTTTTATTCGTTGTGAATCTTTGACCATGAAAAAACAGTTGTACCCGCAGCTTGGAGTCAATCTTTTAACCACCAGGGGTTTGAGACAAAAGAAATAACTAAACAGAAATATTCTTGTTTGCTTTTATGGGTTTCTAAAACGATGTCAGTATTATTTTCATTCTATCACACAACCAGCTAAAAACTCCTCATAGGATCTTTACACAATAATATTTGTGAATTTCAACATTTGCAATGTTGTCCACTGATTATCAGGGTTTCAGTGACTATATAACCATCAAATTCTGTTTTTATCAACATTTTACACACAAGTTTTGTGGAATTAGTCTATCAGTCTTTTCTAAGGTAGAAATATTGAAGTGTGGATGTGAGTATGTGTGTTTCTATGTGGGGTAACTTAAAGAAGACAAAGAGTCCTTTACAAAATATTCATTTTTTAATTTTGCAAAAACCAAGAGTTGTTTTTTTAATCTTTCATAGAGTGAACATTGAATATCATTCAATGACAAACCAAAATGTTTCAGTTACTCTGCTGTGCCTCTGAAAATATCAAGAACAAAACCACAAACGAAAATCAACAGTGAAATTTGTGTTATTGATGAGGACCGAAGGCAGTTTGTGTGTTTTTAATGTTTACAGAATATGAGGATATTTCAAAAGGTGAAATAAAGAGCGATATTAACTGAACAGAGAAAGCAATGCAGCATTTGACATTTCTTATAAGTTTGCAAACTACCACTTGAATGTCTGCCTGTTATGTCCTTCCATTATTGCACCGTTTTCATTTTTAAACCTTAACCAAGTACAAATATGCAAAATATTTAATTTTAACATTAAAAAAATCATTTTTTTTCAAAATCAATTTTACCTTTTCATCAACATTTTTTTTGCTTGAGGAGAGTGAGAGTCCCCTGAGATGAAAAGTCAGAAAATTTCAGCTTTAGGAGCTTCAATTTTCTTTCTTCTTTATAGTAAACCTATATCATTTGTATCCTTAAACTACCAGAAATTCAGTAGATGGGAATTTTCTCCTTGAAGTAAAATTATTTGTTTCAGACTGATATTAAGTGAAACAAAGACAGACCAAGCTTACAACATGCCAATACTTTCTCCGAGAAACAGATTTAATATTGAGTTTCATAACAGCAGCGTTGAATTCCTTTCAGTGTTATGTACGCGCAACTTTTCATTTCTCAAGAAAATGGGAAAATGAAACACTTCAGATGGACAAAAATGGTTTCTGAAGAAAAATCCAAGTTTCCTTTGATCCTTTTGAATTTACAGTTTTATCTGTGATAGTGTGAGAAAGTTTATTTAACCTTAAACTTTGTGATGGGTTATTTAATTGTAACAAGATCTTTACAACACCTCCTTCAATAACCTTTTTGTTAAGAAAACTGTGCCATTTGCTGTCACATCCTATGGACTGGATGTTTTACTCATATAGCAACAAAAGTGGTGGATATTAATTTAGAAGTTTCAGTTTATTGTTGTAAAACAGTGAAACTTGAACAGAGCGCAGAGGAAACAAACCAAATATCTGACCATACGAGAAGTTCATGTTTGTCGTTTTGTCAGCTGTAAAAATGTTCATGTTCTCAAACTTTCAGTATTTTACTAAATGTTTTAATGCATTACACGTTGGATAGAGACAGTGAGAAGACTGTCTGTAGTTCAGAATTCAGAGTTGCTGCAGACAGTAGTTATATCTTATAAAAAGTGCTCCGGACAGCAGTGACAGTAGTAGTGTTACAGTGACGTGTGTCAGTGATTATTGCAAAGCAGTGACCCTCACAGATCTGTGCTCTCTGTTTCTGATTATCTCTCCGTGTCGACTGCTTCTGTAGCCACATTATAAAACCCTCCTTTTGGTGTTTATTAATTTTTAAAAGTTCACTGTACATGTGCAAAAGCTCAGCAGGTTCATAAGGAGACACAACCTGCTCACTTTATATCGTCATTATAAAACAAGGCGTCCCTGAAGGAGTGTCTGAATGTTTGCGGCTCCTGAAACACACCGGGGTATTACAGGGGATCTCAGGTCTCTTAAAGCTGGGACCTTTTTTCATATATGGGGGTCTAGATGTGTAAAAGGTACAACAAGTTTTGAAATTGCTCCAGTAGACTGCTTGGACCAAAAACCACAAAACAGGCTGCGATGGCTGCTTTGTGATCCTTAAGGGGTGAATGTGCTCAACTGGAGCATTAGAAGTTCATTTGTTTTTTCAGCTGACCCCAACCTTGTTCTAGTTTTGTCCTGTGTTTCTCAAACTGCCTGATCAAAATAAAAGATAAAAAATAGATCCTAGCAAAAGTAGAACATCCTGAACACATCACTGTCTGAACTGCTACAGGACTGCACTGACAAAAACTGTGATTTCACCTTCTGTTTTTCTGATCAGTTAATTTTTGTTTGTATCATCACGTGACTTAGATTGTTGACATGGTTCGTTCATATAAAAAACTGTTATTTGTGAACAAGTTAACATGCAAAACCTTCAACGATCAAGACAGCAGTAGACCAAGCACCAACCTATCTTGGTGAAAAATGAAGCCAATGTTTAAGCATGAAATTGCGGCTTCTCACTCCAACAGACACTCCAAATCAGAACCCACTCAGACTCTCTAGAGTTTCACATTATTGTTTAAAAACACATCCCTTTACATTGGCTTTAAGGCTGGCTGTGCTTGACAGTTTTTGGCCTTTTTATTTACTTTCAATAATTATGCTTGAATTATGTTATTTTCTGTAATTCTACTTTACTCTTGCACTGCACTTTGGTTCGGCTGCAGCTGTGTTTAAAGGTACATTACAAATAAAACTTGACTTGGTGGTTACCATGTTGAGTAGACATTACAATAGCCTGGTGCAAAAACAGGCAAAGCATCAGCGCCTCTTTTGCAAGAAAAAGATGAGATTCCCAGAAGATATTGTAATATTTTTTGTTTTTTTTTAAGTAGGAGACATAAGAGCAGCCCCCCACCTTTTAGCACATCAGCCTCCTGTTATCATAACAAGCAGGATGTTGAACGGATTTGTGCAAAAATCTGAGTCTACTCTAAAGCAGGGCATGCTAACAGCAGTCTGTGGACACTTCTGCAACCGCTATTTGTTCTCATCTTCGCAAGATGATCAACATTACTCATTTTAGAAAAGGCATTTTAACCATAGAGTGTAATTATGATTTCTGTCTAATAAACTAACAACTTAATCCCCATCCATTGGTGACTTTCTGTCATACGTTTACAACTAAATCTGTAAAAATATGGTTTTTATAATGTTTTTCATCCTACATGTGGCTTCAGTCCTTGATCTTTAAACAGCTCAGGTTGCCATAACTCATTTTTTTAAATTCTAATAACTGTGGGGATGATTTTTTTCAGCGGTTTTGATTGTATGAAGGTAGATAGCTGTCATTTACATTTGCTGAATCAGTGCTTTCTGGTGTTTTTACCAACAGGTGGGCAAGTCATTACTGTTTAACTCCTCTTTTTTTCCAGGTTGATTTAAAGTTAGGTTGAGTTAGTGCTCCTGATGTGGTGATCACCAACTTTGGGCTTCACACTAACTCTTCAGAAACCTGTGGCTGACTTTCTAATTGTGTCCAAATTATTTCTTTATTGATTTCATGTCACGTTGTTGGTTTAAATCTAACTCAATACTTGTTGAACAGAGAGTTTGTAACTTTAGGATTGTGGTTTAGCTCAGGAGTTTATTGCCAACTTATCCACTGAGGAAATACACTGACTGTTGAAGATGACACTGCAGCCCTACAGCCTGTTTCAAAGCTGCAGACCGGATCAGTCTTGATGAGCAATTCCAACACTGTCCTCCCTCTACAGTCATTTCTACCCCCAAATATATCAACCAAAAAGGTCCGAGGTTTAAAGTGACAAGAAAAACCCTTTAGAGAGGCACATTTACAGTAACCAGGACGTTTCACTGACATTTACAAATAACCGTTTATTCATGAATCAAAGCTGAATTTTACATTTACAGCTTCAAACCCTGCTTTCCTTTCTCCACTTTAAAATATTTTAGGTATTAGATAGATATTAAGACCGAACATGTCAATGATTATAATGATGAGAGTATTATGAAGAGCTGAAAAACTGCACAAAAACACCTGTGAGGACATCAGGAGGGACCTTCAAGTGTATCTGACAATAAACCTCGAACCCGAAGGCCCATAAACATGATCTTGAAGCAGAGTGTGAAGGTTGGCAGAGACGTTGGCAGCAGTCAGTTTAGTCCACACAGCGGTAGGTGGCGATGTTGAGTCGAACAGGTGAGCAACAAACTGTCAGGTGTAAATAAAGGAGGCACGTTAAAGGTGTTTCTTCTTCATGTGTGAAGTCTGCATAGTTATCTCGGTGTGAGCGGAGCCGCTTCAGGCCCCGCACTCCTTCATGTTAAACACTTTATACACAGACATTTGTCTTTTCTTCATTTCTTGTCCTTCATTTTTGTCCGTGGCATCACAATGACGTCACAGTGGTTGACCTGGCGGAGTGGGCAGGGCTTGGTGTCGCGGAGGAAGGAAGGATTGTATGCACAGGGGAAGAGCAGTGGGAGGGGCTGGATGTCAAGAACGGAAATCCTCTGGACCAACCGTGAGCCTCCGCCACTTCTTGCGGCAGGCTCTCGGCCAATCGCACGAGCTGCTCCTCCCCCTGCCGTATGAGGTCATCGAGCTGCCGCTGGCGAATTAGGAGGGAGGGTTTGGTGCTGACAAAGTGGCGGTAGTCCAGTAGCTGCTGGTCGGTGAGGTAGCCGGTCAGGATGGCATGGACCACGCGCTGCCGTCGGTCCAGGTTCTCCTTCAGCTCCCGGGCGTCTTCGGTCTGACAGAGGAGGAGGGAGCGCTTATGATGGAGGGAGTCCTAGGAAAGAAGTGCAAGATAATCTGTTACAAAACAGTTTGTGACAACATATAAAAATGTAAGATAAAACTGGACATGTTCAGATGCTTATAGACCAGTTTTATGAACGCACACCTGCTCTACCACAAAGGTGAGATTAAAGCACCTGATGTGTCTTTGTGACCTACAAGAGCAAACCTAGGGTGACCATATTCTGACTTCCCAAAAAGAGGACATGACTACATGAGGGGGGAGTGGTGGAGTTGCACAAAGTTAATTTTGAGAGTTTTCTGGGTCGGATCGAGTGTCTTTTACACACTTCTAACTCAGTAAGTCCACCTGACACAAACTCGAAACTTCTGTACAAAATCGCAGACATTTGAAGGTTTTTACAAACTTCCCTGGATGAAGCCGGACAAGCCCAGAAAGCCCCCCAAAAAAGAGGACATGTCCAGGTAAAAGAGGGCGTATGGTCACCCTACGCAAACCAGACTATTAGTGACAATAGTGTTAATTTCAAGAGGTGCAAAGAGTTATGTGTAATCTTTCTTTATGGACCATCAGTCTGCACCATCCTGGATCTGTATAAATGCAACAAGAGCCGGTAAAAGACCCAGATTCCATGTGATGATCTGGTTTACTGAGGTTTTGCTGTATTGGTGTCACACTTGTGAGACTCTATCTCCCCTTTTTCTGCGTTGTTTGAAATCTCATTTGTGCACATAAAGGCTCAAAAACCCAAAAAAAGAATAAAAAAATATTGCCTCACTACATTCAGAATGAAGAAAGAGACACTTTATCAAAGTCATCCCATCTGTAGGCTTTGTAGGAGAGATGAAATGTACTTGGCTGTGAGACTCATATCACCTGATAGGACCTTGTGATGAAACCTCTGCTCCAGTGTTAGCATTGGCAAGATTGGACACAGTTTCTTGCCTCACCTTGGCAAAGTCTGGGGTTATCATGATGTCTGAAGCGTGTTGTATCACTATCATAACTTTTTTCTATCTAATCAGACTCAAAGGTTTAAGAAACACAAACAGAAGGATTTAATCTAAGGCAAAAACCCAAATTAGATCACTAGATCTCATCTCTACTCAGATTACTTTCTGCACAACAGGGACCTGGAAAAGTACTTTCAATCAGAGATCAATGACTCACAGCTGTGTGGATAAGACATATACATACAAAGACGTGAAGTTCATGAAACCTGGTGTGATGACCTGGTTATCTGTCATTATCAGTGAGGATGGAGCAGCAGACAAAGGTGTGAAAGTTAATGTTTGACCAGTAAGTTCCCTGAAAAGCTTTAACGCTGTGATTCACTTCTCGCCTCAGTGAACATTAACGGAATGAAACAGACTCTGTGTTTTTAAAGAAGTACCAGGATGAAGATCTGTTCTTTGTCTCTTTGTGTTTTCAGCGCAAGATTTCCTCTGTGATTCTGCGTCTGATCTAATCTTCATGGGAAGCTGCGGTCAATATCTAAAATTCACTTTGGATTACACAGCATCAAAAACTCAGAGCACCTGAGACCCAAGGCTGAGCTGCTCAAGAGTAATCCAATCAAACTAAAACCACTGGATTGGATCAAATCCTGAAGAAAACTGGAGAAAAAAAGGATTAGATCAGATTGTTTTGAACTCCTGAGAAGGACTGAGACAACTTTGATCCAGATTACCAGGGTCATCCTGATCCCGAGAGTTAGATTCAGGCTGGTTTACATGAACTAAACATGATAAAACCTGAGAGCGAGTCGAACAAATGCACCTTTCTGGTGAAAGCTGAACAAATATGGACAATGGACATCTTCAAGTTAACGACATTTATTATTCAGTAAGAAGGGTGATACTGAAACTGCCTCAATAATGATAAAATGAAAATGAAAAGTGGATTTCCAATTCAAGACGACATTTACCGAACTTCAACTTCTCAACTGCTGACCCCCAGACAGGTGATGTGCCATCAGAAAAAGCTGAAGTTTGAGACAGGAAGATTTGGTTCGTCTCACTCACCCTCTCCTCAGCTGCTCCCTCCTGCGTCAGCTCCTCTCTCTCCAGAGCCAGCAGAGATCTGTCGATCCTGGACAGCCGGCTGCACAGAGACAGCAGCAGGTTCACGATCTTCTCCAGATCCCCTGTGAAAATAAATTCATTTAAAAAATTAAAGCATGCCTTTAAAGTATTTCAGACTATGTGCACCAGCAGAACATGATGGGAGCTGTAGTTGTTTAACGGTAATAAAGTAATTGTTAGATTGTCGCACCGATGAACATGCTGTATTTGTCCCGCTCGTTGGATTTGAGGAGCTCTTGCACCAGCGTCTCGATGCTCGCACCCAGCACCTGGTGACGTCTTTGCTCCTCACACAGCGCCTCCTTCTCCTGCCGCAGAGCCGCCACGCTGCTCCTCAGAGCTTCACACAGCTCCACCTGCAGACAGAGGGAGCTATTCAAGAGCTGCTCTTCAAGTTCAACTGAAACTGACTTTGGTGAGAAGATGGCCAAAGAGAAGGTTATGGTTACATCCAAGATAGTTTTTTCCTCTACACAAAGTTCAGTTTTTTACCTTCTTGGTGTTGATGTCTTTCTCGTCCTCATCTAGATCCGTCTCCTTTCTTCCATCCGTCACCGTACTCTGAGCAAGATCACAGCCGCCATCTTGGATCCTAAAGAGGAGACAAGACTGTTTAAAAACTGAAATTTGAAAGTTTGTTTAAAGAGAGAGAGAGTCTGGTTGATGCGAGCTACCTCATTTACATATTTGGTAAACACAGCAAAGGAAAGAAAGAGAGAAGCATATAAGGTTAAAAAAAGACTAGATAACTTGGGGAGTGGAGGCCTGTTTTTCCCAAGTTATTCTTCTACACAACAGATTGACAGTTTCCTTTTATTTACAGTTTTATAAGTTTGAGTTCTCAGAGCCTTAAAATAATCCTTACATTTACATTCTCAATATTTTATCGACGAAACAGAAAAACTCTCACTATTGGACTGTAAACACCTAAAGCACTTTAACTCTGACTTTATTCCTGGTTTAATCGAAGCGGAGTTATAAAGCCACCTTTATTCTTATTTTAAAGTCTTTGTAAAGTAATTTAATTCATGCTGTCAGCTCTCTGTTGTCTAGTTTTATGAACTATTTCATTCTACTTTATTCATTCCACACATGCTTGGTTTATATTTATGTGTATCACCCACCTTTACAGTTATAATATTTCATGTTTATATACCTGTGTTCATTATTGTGCACATGTCTACATATAAAATAAAAAATAAATCAGGCTCCTTCCAGAAGCTTACAAGTGGAGCCCATGCTGCAATGCCAATCATGACCACAAGGGGTCAGCCTTGTCCAGGTTTTCATATTGTGTCATAATCTGATGATCATTTTAATCTGAATCAGATCTGCTCTGTATCAGTCAGGTGTGTCTGTGAGTCAGGAGGATGACAGTGAAGGAGAGGGCCGACATGAATCCTGGTTGTGATAGTAAAAGACAGTAAAACAGTTCGATCTGTTCCTACAGAAACAGGAATATTAGTTAGAGTGTTTGGAAAACTTAAATTCGTAATAACGTCCTGGATAACTTTTTCCGAGTCTATCTGAGTGATAAAGCTCACTCGAGCAGTCACTGTGATTGGAAACTCTTCTTTCCTTACTGTTAACATTGATCAGGTTTGTCCGGTCTCTCCTCTAGCTGACAGTGTAAAGATAGTCCAACTTGCTGGTCTGGTTCAAGACTTCAACTGAGTCAAAAAGAGTTATTTCTGTTTTTACGTGAGGCCCTGTTCTCTGACTGACAATGCCACGAAAAAATGCAACAGTAACTACTGCGATACTTGATTTGGGAACTTTGAAACACTTCCAGTAAAAAAGAAACGAAACTGATGGCAACAAAAACTGAACTCCTGGGAACATTGTGCTGATGTAGAAACACCGAAGACAGACCATATCAACAAATGTAGACCAAAACAAAATACTTATCAAAATGAAGTGTATGGTATTGTTGTATCCACAGAGTGTGAATTCTGCGTTCTTTCATTTCAGCATTTTTCGTTTATTTTTGAGTTCCCAGCCAACAGTCTGCATGTCAGGACTGATAAGCACAGAGGGATCAGGTAACGCTGCAGTCTCAAACATGGTGTAGGCATCTTTATGAGGCACCAAAACGACTTAAAACTCCAATATTTATTGAGCCGTAAAAGGAGGAGAGTCAGTGGTTTAGTGGTTATAAGCCTTTTTAATTTTTAACATAATCACTGTGAAACAATGAGCCAGATGAGCTCAGGTGCTCCATGAACGAGGCTACAGTCACAACATGATCGGGTCAATCTTTTTATTTCTGTCTCTACTTTGTCTTCTCTCTCAAACTGTCGTATCTGATAAAGGCCAAAAATAATCAATATAAAAAAATGACATTTTCACGGCTTTGTCTTCTTTCTCTTTCTTGGACCACCATCACGCTCTCTCATTAGCTTGGGCAGCTTTAAGTTAAATATAAGAACATACATTTGCCTTTCTCAGGGGCTTTGGTGCATTTTTGATGCAGTTACACTTAAAATTAACAGGGATTGTAATATTTAAAACACCTGGTATGGAAATATATCAAAGTATCTAAAATTACGACCACCTTGGTGGAAATGAATGAAAACATCCAGACCGATCCTGCATTTAGGCTAACACAACATTATTGACAGCAAGTCCATAAGGTCAAGGTATAAACGTAACCTTGTCACTTCTAAATAAAAGAGTGTCTGCTTCTTCTTCGATGAGGAAACATTCCTGTCATGAACATCATGTTCACCATCAAACCAAAACACCCTGAAAGTGTCAGCGACTGTAAAGGCCCGGACAAGCAGAGACAGCAGAGGTTTGTCTTCTGTGTCAGCAGCAGATAAGACGAGGAAGCTGTCAGCAAACACAACAAGGATGACAAACGCTGGTTTACAGGAAGTGCTTTTCCTCTAAATGTTCTTTTTTTTTTCTTACTGTTGTCTAAAATCACTTTGTGCAGTTTGGGTCAGGGGTCTTAATAAACACTCTCAATATTAGGAAAGCTCTTTATAGGACTTAAAAGCAAAGACAGTTACTTCAGAGCACAGAGGAAACCTTAGCAAAGCTGAGCAGGGGTATTCTGATGGTGTGTTTAGTCCAGCGGTCATTGGTTTGCCTCAGTTAGCTCAAAAATGTGTCCCTCAGTTTGCCTCTGAGTCCCAGATTAAGGATAACAGTAACATCTGTAAGTCCTGTCATCTCTTCCTAACATCCATCAAATCCAGCAGTAGCAGCGTACAGCCTGGATACTCTGGTTTGCCCTCTAGAGGTATCCTCCAGCAAGACACATGGTGTATAGTCTATCATATGTTGTACAATCACACTCATGATGCAAACATAAAGCATGTTCCTACAGCCTTGCATGGGTTAATCCAAACAGGTGTATAAGGGACTCTTTAAAGGCCCAGTCCAATACTGAAGTCTGCTGTCTCAATAGTCGCCAATCTGTATTAGTTAGGTCACTATACAGACCCCCAAAACCAGCCCACCAAAGCTCAGTTGGAGACCACAATTTGGGGCTGATGCAAACTTGGTGATTGTGACTAGGTGTTAGATTTACCTGTCGTCCAACGGTCTACTGCCCCTGCGCTGCCAAGGAGATTTGCTGCCAACTTTGCTGTTTGGGAAAATGTCCTCCATGAGCTCCACGGTGGATTTACCTCCCCATGTGTCCAGGAGGGGGGCCAAAGAGTGGTCCTGCTGCACCTGGACACGACGAGAAATAAGACGAATCAAACAATGAACAACAACAAAGTTATGGAGTTAAAGGTACCTAAATAACTGACTCTTTAATGGCCTACTTTTTTGAGAGATAGTCCTGAATTATACCTATCCTAAACGGAATTTATTCGATCAGTGCGTTATGATTCAATTTAATGTCCATATTCATTCTAATCAGGGAAAACTTTAAGGTGAAATAAGCTGTTTCAGGAGTTTATGAACAGGTGCTCAAATCACACACACTCAAGTCACCCGCTGAGCAGTGAAAGGGGCAAAGAGATGAAAGCTACGATCTGGTGTTATTAAATAATTAACATACTGTAGTTTATGTACAGTCAACTTCATTAATGACAATATTTTGGTTACCCTTTCTTTTACGATACACTTATTACCAGGTAATTAACAGGTAATTACCTCGTAACAACATGAAATTATCTGGTAATTACATGATAACTACTATGTCAATACTGTCTGGGGTTCTTATTTTCTATGATTGACACTTGATACAGCCTATGGGCGTGCGAAGATTGCGTAGCGATACGCTGTTTGAGCCGAGCACTATCACAGAGACTCACCCACCAAATGCTTACAATGCTACTGCGCAAGTGGTGGTTCCAGGAAGTGGAGAAAATCCTGGAAATACCAGAGCAATTCAGCTTCAAATTTGTACGATGATGGAAGGTTACCTACCTGGTAACTAGACAGTGTTGACTTAGTAGTTATCATGTAATTACCAGATAATTTCATGTTGTTACTAGGTAATTACCTGTTAATTACCTGGTAATAAGTGTACACTAAAAGGAAGCATTACCAATATTTTTAATGGCAAAAGTTCACTGTTTGCTCAAATAAAGAGTTACGTCTTCAACCAAATAGCTGTCTTTGACCAAATTTCAGAGTGAAACATTTAGTAAAAGCATGAGGAGCTCTGCAGACGAAAAGAAAAAACAACTGGATACAGTCAGAATAAGGTAAAACACTCTTCAAGGCCAACTGCTGGATGGAGATACCCACCAACTGCCTGGCTAGTTCCTCCACTTTCAGCTCCTCTGAGGTCTTTTCCCTCTTGGGCAGGGGCTGATACTCCAGACTCAGGGTGTCCTCGATGGCGGGGGAAGTAGTGATGGAGGCGAGAGTAGTGGGCTGCTGACTTTGGAGAGGAGGGTTGCTGGGCATAGGTGAAGGGAAGACAGTGGAGGAAGGAGACGAGGGAGGAGAGTGGACGTTCAGTGTCCTGTTGGGAATGATGGAGTTTAAAACCTCCAGGGCAGGTCTGGATCCAGGAGGAAAAAAAAGGAAAATTTAAGAAAATAAAGGAACCAAAAGGAAACTCTAGAAAGTCCCAGAGTTTTAATTCACTATGAAAATGGTGCATCACAAACCTTTCCGGAGTTTGACATTCAACTTCTGGCTCCAGCTCAACAGGGGGAGGCGGAGGAGGGAAGTCGTCCTCGATGTTTGTCTCTTTGACCACGGGATGAGCAGGATTTTTAAGGAAGACTTCATCAAAATCCTCCTGTGAAAAGCCTGTTTTAAACGGGGGATGCTGGTCCATGGGGCTGAGAAGGCTAGACTCAGAGATCCGGAGTGAGGACAGACGCTGCTGAAAGGACGGATAGGATGGCGAAGGAGGAGATGGTGTGTTTTCTCTGCTGTCCCTCTTGTTTGGTGGAGCTTGTAGCTGGAAATTAGTCAGAGGTGTTATGGGGGTTTGGGAAACCTTTTCAGTGTTTTCAGCAGAATATCCTCCTCTCATTTCCAAACTGAACGCTCGTTCTCGGTACACGTCCTTTGTGGTGTCTTCTAAAATGCCGGCGTCACTCATACTGCGTCTCGCCTGTCTGTCCGTCATTGGATTGTTGTTGTAGCTTTGAGTGTCCGCGCCATCACTTGTGCTGGTGTGTAGGACGTCAGGGAAGGTGATGGCGTCCAGGTTGGCTTGACTCAGCCTTTCGTTGGCACGCCACTCAGTGTTGCCTCTGTCCTCGGTGCCGGGCGGGGAAAAGGGACAGGGCAGGCCGACAGACGCCGCCAAAGTGGTGCTGCTGACCCGTTGTCGCTCGCTGTTTCGCTGCCGCTCCCTGCGAGTGACAGGAGTCTGGGTCGAGCTGAGATCTAGAGTAAGAAAAAAGTTAAAGTTATCATCCAATTATTTACAAATCTATGGACACCATACTGCAACTGTAATAATAATACATGTGTCAGTGTGGCTTAGGGGGTTTTGTTTGTCTCACCTTCTGCAGGTCCTACGGGCTGGACGGCGAACAGATTGTTGTGGGAGTGCTGAGGAATGACGGCGCCCTCTGAGTCCTGGATGTCTGCAGGTCTGAGAGGAAAAGACAGACAGGAAAAGAAACCATTAAGAAAGAGGGGAACATGTCAACGCAATTATCCTTCGACAGTGATTGTGTTTAGTTTTGTTCTCGTCGTATCGGAGAGGAAATATTTGGGGTGCTCTAATAATCGGTAATGGGAAAGTGGAGTAACTGTTGTCTTTGAGGATTATAGAGGTGATTACAATGATAGACTGTGACACCAGGAATCCAGGATAATCCCTTTTACATAAATTCTCAGTGATGGATTAAAACACCTACCAAGGGAACCGGGTATGAGCTGTAGGAAGTCGTAAAATGGCTTGTACCTGTAGATCAGCTAGCACCGTCTTTGTTGACACAGACGTAGATCTGTGTCTGCATGTTGAAGGAAAACTTTTGCACTTTTAACTAACAAAACACAGAACTGTTGGCTGGTTTTCGTAACCCTGAACTTCAGATAGAGCACATGCATTGCTGAGTTTTTCCATTTTTCCATTAGATGCCTTTAATTTTCTGTTTGCATCCTCTTCCTTTTAACTTTAAGTTTCTAGACTTTGTTTATAATCCATCAAACAAATACAGGTCTGAATTTCTCGGAAATTTCAAACACTGCATTCTTGATCTCTAATATTAAAACTTTCTTAACAGAGATGTTATCAAAATCTCCTCTATTGTCACCATTTTTTATTCTTCTCTGTTAGGATAACGTTTGCAATACATTACTCATGATCTATTTTGTCTCGTAGGACAGGGGGCCACAAATGACCCTTCAGCTTGTGAGGAAGTTTCAGGGCAGTGAGTATATGTTTATGAACGTGTTCAGTATATTCAACAGAGATGTTTATCACAGCAGTAATGAAACTGAATAGGCCTCTATGCTTGTTATGGTTAAGGAGTAATAAGCTCTCCTCCAGGATTCTCAGAATTGCTCTCTGGCTCAGCTGATTCTGTAAAAGTGGGTGCTCTAAAAACAGAAACGGTGCGTTCATGTTCCTGGAAATATCCAGACAGCAGACGGATCTTTATAAACACACTCTCAGAATTCCTCTCCTGACCTTTCGACCTTCACATTTTGAGAGAAAACATATTTAAGAGTTTCAGGCTAATAAATCCTTACAGACTAAAGATGGTATTTTGTTTATTTTCTGTTAATGTGCCAGGCAGTTTTTTTTTTTCCAATTCCTTAAATTCCTCACTTCTCCTCCCTCCTCTAAGCCCTCTCCTTCACTCCTCCTCTTCACACGAGCCTCCTTTGAACTCTCACTCCTCTTCAGTCCACCTTTCTTCTTTCTTTCTTTGTTGTCATCTGATCTCTTGGTTTTTCCTAATCTGCCCTCCTATCTCTACCCCCTCACCTCTCCCCTGTCCTCAGCTGCCTCACTCCATTCCTATTCCTCTCATACCAAGGGATAATCCCCCCTTTACCTCATGAGGTTATCAGCAAATCTATCGTAAAGATTCTTGGTATCTCATTTCATACCTATGTAAGTAAAAATAAACATATATTGGTGAAAATATATATATATTAAAAAGCGGAACTGACAAATAAAATCATTTTCTCTCCTCTATTGACCTTACATTTTCTTCAACTCAACTCATTTCAGTCCCCGTGTCCTTGGCTATCTTGTTCTTTGAATCCACCACCTGATTGTTTCGTAATGATGCAGATTTCTTCTTCTGAATTTATTTTTATCCCCTGGTTACCTTTCTAACAAAGTAGCTAGGGCATAAAAGGATGCAAAGTTATCACTGCTAGATGTCTATTCAGCTACAGGTGTAAGAGGCGTAATGACGTCTAGCAAAGAAAGTCAATTTAAATGGGTATTGCCGTGTATATGTTATTTTATCGAAACATTTTCATATTCATCACACTCGCTCCATCCTTGCATCATTTCACCTCCTCTTACATTCATTTTTCTCCTCTTTTTCTCATGCTCATCAAGCCTCTCATCCTTTCTTCTTCTTTTCACCTCTTTCTCTACCCCTCTCACTTTCTCCACCTCCTGCTTGCTTCTGTCCTTCCTCATATTTCCCCCATCACCTCATTCCTCCACCTCCTCCTCTGGTCTACACTTCTCGTAACTCTTGCCATTTTCCTCCCTCCTCCTCCTCCTCATCTCCATTTTCCATCTCTTTCTCCTCCTCTCTCCTGCCAGCAGCAGCAGCAGCAGCAGACAGTCATAGCTTGTTTTAAAATAGCGTAGAGCCCAAAGCACTCACATACAAACACAAACAAATGGAGACACACTCAGTAAATGTTAAAAGCCTATTATGGAGAAGAGCTTAAAATGGGTGCATAATGTTTGAATTCCCATCATCCTCCAGTTTTCCAGCAGGGTTACAAAAAGCAGCCGCACATTTTTCTCCATCTACTAAAAAAGATTAATTTTGTAAACTGAGCAACAATTGTGTGCAAGAGAAATGATGCAGAGCTGGATGATCCCCCAAAACTCTTCAAGTTTGATAAAATATGAATTCTTTTCTGTACTTTTCTGCCTTTAATGGATGAACAAGACGGAAGAGATAAGAGGGGAATGAAAGACTGTGAAGACCTTTTTGGGGGGAAATCCAGGTTCAAATCTACCAGCTGTTGGGTCACATGATCAGCTGTTCTTAACATAGATGAGACTCACCGATCTGCAGCCAGAGAGCAACGACTGGGTTCAGAGATGAAGACCCCAAACATCCTGACGTCACCTGAAGGACGGTCCTGAAACACACACAGAAAAAAAAAACTTCAGTCTCTTTGGCGGTTTAACCTTCCTCCTGTGTTAGCTTTCACTACACACCCACTATGTTAAGGGTCGGTTTCAACCCGTGTCTTAAATCAGCTGCAAATTACACTTAAAGCATTTCTCTATCATCCAATTTGGTTCTCATCTCTAGGTTACCTTGTCAGGCTTCATTATCTGTGAAAATATTGCTTATAATATTTTTGTTGTGGGCCTCTGGGCCTTTCTTTGTCAGTATACCCCTCCACACAGACATCAATACTGAACTGATCTCACATGTCTCGACATGCCCAAAGTTGTTTGTTGTGCAAGGAAAAAAACAGGAAAAATGAGAATTTCCTAAATCTCACATGATTAGAAAAGGATCTGACTGTCAGTGTGACACCTGACAGAGCTCATATGATTTAATTTTTTGCTCTAAGTATTAGATATTTATCTAACCGGGTCAACAGTGACCCTAACACAACAAATGCATATGATTTAATCAGTTTAATTTTTTAAATTTTCCTTTTGTTGAAGTAGAGGTTGCTGACAAAGTCAAAAAGTCTTGATGTGAAAAAAGCTAAATCATGTGGTTCTTTTAAGCATTTAATAACAAAAACGGGTCAGTGCGGACTGTAACTCAGGAGGAGTTATCAAGCCATCACAGAGCTTGATAACGAGCTGATCATTTGAATCAGGTGTGTTGGAGCAGGGAAACATCCAAAACATGCAGGACAGTGGGCCTCGAGGACTGGACTTGAGAAACACTGCAAAGCAATGACTGCTGCCTCTGACAGCACCAAGTACTGAGCACTGAGTACCAGCATCCTTATCCTGATCCAAACTTCCTACGATTACTCCTAAACTTTACATTAATGTTTGACGCTTGTGGATGTTAATTCCATGTTTATTTTACAGGTAATAAACTGTTGACTTTGTGTCTGCATGTCTGACCTTTTCTAAGAAAATAAATCCAGACATAGTGCACCACCAGTGATCACATGAGATCTCCACACAAACACACAGACATACACATACACAGAAATGAAATGAAGCAAATAGGAACAGCAAAACTGCAATTCTTTGAACATCCACTTGAGGCTTTTTGGATACTTCTTTCCATACATAAAATTGTAATTGTGCTATCGTGAAACGCTTCCTTTGAGTTCATGGAAATCTCTGTGCGTTTGAATCAGTCGTGTTAGCTGAAATCACAAACTCAAAGAAAATGATGCCACCCTTCCTCGCTGTAAAAACAATCCTTCTTATTGGGTTTTTCATCACTTATGTACCTTAAAGTTAATGTTCAACGGCATTGGAACTCAATCTCCCATCTGCCCTAGGTTATGACCTCTTCTGTTTCTACCTCTATCTACAGTCCTATCTCTCAATGGCAGCATGGAAAGCCTAAAGCAGCCATCCCTTTTCTATGCATAACCCAGCTGTGAAGTCCCAAAACTAAGTGAAAGTATAAAAGCAGGCCTGTTACCACCCTGCAGTGAAATCTATTGTTTAAAAGAGGAGGACAGTGTCCATCTGTCTGCTTGAAAACTGTAATGGTGTTTATGTGACACAGACGGCGCTGATCACTGGAGGAGATTTCACTGCAGACTTTTATGAACTCTGTAGATGTGTGTGTATGATGGATGTATACGTGAGTGTGAGTGTGTGTGTGTGGGTTATCTTTGCTATCAAGCACATCGGACAGCGCCCAGCCACCGTCCCCGGCTCTCTGGCACCTCACAGGAAACTCTGAGGATGCTGGGTATTTCCTGTGTGACTCAGGGCTCAAATGTCCCTTTATAGCAAAATGTCCCCTCATACAAAAAAATACCGAGAGGAATGAGGATGTGGCTGAACAGTGAAGTTCCTGCAGGTCTGCAGTTGTGGCAGCGTTACCTTGCTCTGTATCTCAACTGTAGGGGAGGAGCGGGATCTGTGGTGTGAAGGAGACATCTGTCTATCCTCTGTTCTCTCCAGGAGATCCTCTGCAGAAGCCGACTTTGCAGATCCCCGTGCTGATCCAGCTCGCTGCAGAGCCCCGTTCAGCTGCTTGGAGAGCCGCCGTTTGATTTGAGGCTCAGCGGTCTGCTGCTGCTGCTGCTGGACTGGGCTGATCCCTCTGAAGGTAGTCTGACTCTGCCTGCTGAGCCCTGATTCAGGGGTTAGATCCTGGAGGCTCTGGGCCTGGAGCTGAGGTTGGAAAGGAGCGCTGGAAGTATAGACCAAAGAAAAGCGTCAATCATGGTGCAAAAACTAAGAAAAAATGGTGCAGTTGTCATATAGCATGGATTTCTATCCAAAGTTTAAAGCCAGTTTGTCAGAATTTGTCAAACTTTAAGCTTGCTCTACATTTCTGCGCTCTAGTATACACGCTATTGTTTCATGTAGCCCATGAAGATATATCCTCCAAGGACCAAAACTTTCTTTTCCACTGTTGTTTGTTAGCCTGAAAATGTCCACTTTGGCTAGTATTGAACCAATGCTGCCAACATGACTTAAAGATTGTCCCAATATCTGTTCAGACCAAAGCAGAGTAAATCAAAGTTGATGCCAAGCTGTAAGGGCTTCATCAATGCAGAAACAACCGTATTTGGTTTAGTAATATGTCGAGAAGTGTGAATTTTGCAGACTGTGTTTAATCAATATGACATCAAAGATTTGCCATCACATTCGGTTTCTCTTTGGTTCTGAACTCAGCGGGTATCTAGCTTTAGTTACCCTAGTGTTGGCTGTGCTGGAGGCCTCGGCGATGTCACCCTCCCAGGGTAGAAAAGATTGGACTGGATACTCCGTAGGTCTGCTGCAGGTTGGTGACTGGAGCTGAGACTCCTCCCTTCAGAGGAGAAACTGGATTCCTGTAGAGAGAGAAAGCTGGAGGCAGAGGAAAGACTGAGGGTGTCTGAGTGAGCAGAGGAGGCTGATGAAAGAAAGGAAAAGAGGAAGGAGACAGTAAAGAAGAGGCATGATTAATCTTCATTTCATTTCATTTGATCCTTCTTCTTCCCTTCTTACACTGACCTGTGTGGTTGCTATTTTCAGGCTGGAAAAAAGCACTGCGGGGTCTCTGTCCACTCCTCTGTCCTCCCTCCTCCTTTTTCCCACCTCTCTTCCTCTGGACGTACTCAGCCAGTGCATCTTGCTGGAGCTGGCGCAGGTCGGTTCTTGACGAAGCATGTTGCTCAAACATCTTCCGTCGATCTGCCACACTGGTCTCTGGCAGACATGGTGATCAGGGCCAGAGTTACAAACTTGCAGACTTTTGATTAAGTGCAACATCAAACACCCATCAATCCTAATGGTGACTTTCCTCACATGCAAAACTCTCCTGTGTGTGCCCTCAAAGCAGATATATTTACCTCCTCCACGCCTGAAGAGGGCAGAAGTTTCCGGATCCGAAACCCCGACCTCGTTCAAGTTTTCTGGCTCTGAGTAGGAACGTTTCTTCTGGTCAGCTGCGAGGCGCTTTCTGCCGCAGATCCGCAACACAGCAGGAGGTCCAACCGGAGGAACGCTGGGGAGGGCTGGAGGACTGTGGCCTCGAACCTCTGGGCTAACCACGTGCCGCTCCTTCGGTGTGTGAGGGGAAAGGATGGGTGGTGGTGGTGGTGGTGGCGACTGGGAGGGGATGATGACACCGTGTGGTTTTGGCATGGTTTTTGGACCCTTTTTCTCTGGGGAGTGGAACTTGGTAGGAGCAGGTGAAGGGTGGTGGCTGATGGAGGAGGAAATTGGGGGGGAAGCTGCAGGAGGTGGAGGGCTAGCAGAAGAGCCAAGGTCCCTACGTCTGAAAGAGGTGGACTGAAGGACCTTAGACTGGGCATCCTTCAAGGAGTCCCTGTAAGATCTGATAAGAGACAAAAACCAAAATCAGAATAAAACTAAGACGTCAAGACTGATCTGTTGAAGGACTCTGCTTACAATGGTCTTGATCTGAGTTCTTGGAGGACCTTACCTACCATTTAACCCTAACTAAAAACTGTTGACCAGTGGCGGCTGCTGGTCTTTCAAGGAGGGGAAGCTCATTTTTCTGGCCTACATCATAATTGTATTTGTTTATTAGTATGTAACAGAACAGAGTCGCCAAACACAACGGCAGTCGTTTTTAACAAAGACAAGAGTCGCTGAGGATCGGTAAAGTCTCCGGAGCAGTTAAGAACAACGGAATGAATGACTTGGAAAATGCTCTGGTAGATGTTTTATTCTTCAAGATCGCTGATTCGCTTGTTTAGCTGTCAATCAAAAAAGGATTTCGCCTCAGACAGCTCATCCAATCATGAATGCAGAAACTTGGAGTCCGGGAGAAAGTCGGGACCGCCCTCTCGCCATAGAACTCCAGTGAAGCTTAGCTTCCATTGGGCGGGACAAAGCCCAGCATTTATCCAATGAGCGTCTAGTTTCGCTGCTGGAACAACCCACTTTAAGCTTCCACATTGAAGTCAGCAGAAGCCCAGCTTCCGACTGTTTGAAGCGCTGAGGCGCTGCGAGGATGAATGAGAACGACGTTATGCCGGTTACCTGTGATTATCAGCTTCTTATCACAGTGTCTGAACAAAAGATGAAGGCTTTCTAGTGCGTATTTAGTTAATGAAATGTACACACAGCCGTACGTATTTCACCACTTTTTCTTTTTTTTGGGGGGGTGACATTTTAAGGGAGGCCGAGCTTCCCTTGCAGTCTTAGAGCAATCGCCACTGCTGTTGACAGACCATGAGTTTTAAAGGGGGAGTACTTTGACCCTAGAAAGGACTTAACAACCCATAGGACCCCAACTTGGCAAAAAACTCTTGTTTTGGGACTACAACGGTAAAGGATTTTGGGTTGTTTGAAGACTCTGATTAGGCAACAGAGTCTTGTCATTGGAAAGACTCTGAACTGGCTCTGACTTTGTTTAGCCCCTTACCTGGGTAGGACTGACCTTTTTGAGGACTTTGACTTGAGGACTTTGACCTGGAAGAGAATTTAAGCTCTGGGGAAAGACTCTAACCTTGGCAAGATGTTTGAACTCTTACAGGACTCCAACATGACCACTAAATGTTGGGGAACTCTGATCTTTGACGGGACTTATGTTTAGACCCTGACCTATTTGAGGACCCTGAACTTGGAGAGTACTTGGGCCTTGGGGCAGGACTCAAATGTTGGCTTAAAGTCTCAAACCTGTTGAAAAACTGACATATGCTGGAGGTCTCTGATCTAGACTGGGAAAGGAGTCTAAGCTTCTGGAAGGCCCTGATTAGTTGACTGACTGTGAACTGGAAAGTCTGACTTGGTTCAGGACTCAAAATTGGTGTGGCACTAGTATGAATTGTTGTGAGAGACCTCTGATCACTTAAAGGACTCTGACTTGGTGGATCCAGACCTCTGTGTGCAGACCCCATCTTTGTTTGAAGACTCTCACCTGTTTGGGGAAGTGTCCTGCATTGAGCCTTGCATCTGTTGGACTTCCTGTCTCCAGGGGAAGTCTTTGTTGCTGTGACCCTCTCTGGACTCATTGATATGAAAGCTGCTCCGGCTCCTCTGGAGGGCTGAATTGGGATCTGCTGGGGTCCTGAAAACCACAGAGAAAATGTAGTCAAAAGTCCAGTAATGGGACCCATTTTCAAGACAGCCATCCTTTCAGGACTTGGTACACGGTTACACAATCTTTTATCAACCTGACACTATCAAGTATCTACAATACTTTCAAATTCAGATGTGTCCTTATACCTGTATTTTCGTTGTTCATTGCTGCCTCCTTTGTAGCTCATTGTTCTGTGGGCTTTGCTGGCATTGGTGCTCCTCTCCAGCATGTTTCTGAGATCATCTGCTCCACACGGGACGCCGCGGCCTTTTTCATTTAACTGATTCAAAAACAGAAAAAATATTAAGCAGTGAAGCAGCATCAGTGTTTTTCATGACTACTGTCTTTGACTGTTTTGGCTGTTACGCGCTCACCCTCTGCTGGCTGGATTTGTGCTGAGAGGTGGTGCTCTGACTGCGCTGCTTCCCAGCTCGTTCCCGACGCTCAAAACGACTGACTTTCTCCAACACAGAAAGGCTGCGAACTGGTACGTGACTATCATCAACAAAGTTACTGTTGCCATGGCTACTGGCAGAGAAAACGCTGTCCGGGCTTGTGGATCGTTGGACCTCGGCGAGAGCGATCTCCAGGCGGGTCAGTGGGTGGTCTCTGTCTCTGTCCTGCTCCCAGTGCTGGTACTGTAGAGCCGCTGAGTCGCTGAGGTGACGGGGAGAAATTTGGGGGGCGGAGCTGGGTGGAGGATGGGGCTGAGGTTGAAAGTATGAAGGTGGTACCTGTCCCTGGGCCAGTTTAGGTGATGCCAGCGGCTCTGAATAAAGGCTCGTCTGGTCCATCGATCTGTAGAAAGGAAAGAAAGGAAAAAACTGTCAATATTACTGACGGTGAGTGAACCAATGGATGACTGACCCGACCATCCAGTGCTAAAGCAGCTTTGTACTGTGGTAGATGTTTCAGTTGCTGAGCATTTTTATGGTTTGACACCAAAACATTTCTATTTATTTCATCTGTATGAGATCACCATCTGTTATGAACAATTTAGACAGACTCTTGTCCAAAACTGTTTCAGGTCCTGCTGATGAATACTGAGAGCCAAAAGCATGGAATAGTAGCTAAGAGACTCTGATCTACAGAAAGTTTGGGAAATAAACTTCTGAAACAATTTATGAGCAGTTTAATATGAAGTCATGAGACCAAGTCATGTCAAATTTTTCTGTACCTCAAGCAATTTTCAACATAATCACCCTGGGAAGAAAACAACTCCAATATCCCGATATCCCGGAAACATAAACATCTCATTGAATTCCTGACCAGGAGTTTCTACCCAACATTCAACCCTCCATGCTGTACCTGCTCCTGTCTCCCTTGGACTGCACAGATGTGGGAGGGTCCCTCCAGTCTTGTGAGGATGAAGGTCTTGGGGTTTCTTTGTTGTACTGGATGTTGGGGGTAAAGAAATCCTGGTTGGGTTCTTGAAACACCTGGCTGTTGGCTGTTTGACTCGCATGAATCAAAGGCTCTTGGAAACTCTGGCTGTGAGGTCCCTGGTGGTTTTGGGGTCTTTTGGCCGCTGTATGACCCTTTGATCCACCTCCAGGGGTTTTCAGATTAGACTCTTCCTTTTGAGGTCTGAAATGTAGAGGACTTAGTTACCCAAGAGGCACAAAATAGATATGTAGATGAGTACCAAATGTGTCAAAATAAACTCTGAATCATAGGATTTCGATTAAACAGATAACACTACCTGTCGTTCTCATGTGCTTGAGTTCTGAGTTGTGTGGCAACAAATGCAGAGGAAGAGGAGTGGGGGTATGGTAAAGGTGAAGTGCTATTTTGGTAACCATTCTCTGCAGCTGACATCCTCCTATCATTCTGCCCTTCTGCTGATGCCTCCGGTCTCCTACTGATGCCCTCCAGCCCCTGGTGCTGCTGTCGGCTGCTCTCCTTAGCCAAGGCGGGATAAACTCCAGAGGTGCCAGGTGCAGGGCTGCTGCTGGGCATTTGTGCAAAGTGAGGCTCGGGCTGGGGGACAGGGTACATGCCAGTGGGCAGAATCGTCCTGCCTGACTGGGGGGCGGGTCCAGTGGGGGATGGAGACTGTGGGAAGCCTCCACCTTGCCTTGGTTTTGTAGTGGGACTGCTTTCTGGACTCTTTTCTATCACTGTGTGGAGCTGACCCTCAGCGCTGTACAAACCTTTGGCTAAAACAAAATAAATAATGTGAATGTTTGCAAAGTTTATGATGATGTTAAGTTAAGATGTTTAAGTTGATCAATCAAAAAACAAAAAGGTGCGTTTAGGTCCTGTTATATTCCTGGAAACACTTCAATTATGGAAAAATGGTGGATGTTTACCTGCACCTGAGGCCACAGGACCACTAGAGTGATGCCAGGAACCTTTCTGCAGAGACCTGAGAACATAAAATGGATGGACTGAGTTCAGGAGAGATCTTTTTGCACACAAGCTCAGCAAGTTTCTGAACATTTGACACTCACTTCATTATTTCTGTAGCAGAAATACTACATCAGACTGCATTTATAGATCACCTATTGGGAGTTGATTAGGGTCTATAGTAAGGTGTGATCCTCTCACCTTAGTGATCTGGCATGATCCAGACTGGACCAGGAGTTCGGTCTCTCATGGTTTCTGATGGCTGCATAACTGTCGCTGCGCCTTGGAGGGGCTGGTGCCCCCTTCAAGCTCTCGTAGGAGCTGCGGCTGGTTGCAGGACCCCATATTGGACCCACACTGTGTCGGTTTGAAGCCGGTACCCCTCCACAGCTGCTGCCACTGCTGCTGCTGCTGCCACTGCTGCTCCCACGGTAACAGACCCCACCAACTGAACCTGAAACTACAAGTAAAAATCAAACCAGAGACCTCATCAAATCAAAATAATGTTGCATGAAAAACATTTTTTAAAAACAGCGTTACCTTGCACATCTCGACTTGGTCCTGTCCTCGATCCTCCTCCCCCTCTGGAATCTGTGTTGCGCAAAAGTGCCGCCGAGGAGGAGCCTAACTCGTGCTCTTGGGATAATCCCTGATGGGCATCATAAACTGTCCGCACGTAACGCATGTCAGCCTGCTGCAACTCTCCGCTCCCTCCTCCTCTCTGGGGGACCGTCTCTAGCGAAAAGGAACGCTCTGTGCTGAAAGTAGGGGTGGAGGCAAGGTAGTCTGGGATACTAGAGCTGGTGGAAAACGAGGAGTAGGCGGAGTCTCGTTTGTTGTGGAGGTGGTCAATGCTGTTGGAGGACCTGCAACATGACAAGAGTTTCAATATGAGAACATGAGTTTGTTTATCTAATGCTATGAGGCCAAAACTGATCAAACCATTATAAGCCTGTTCTTTATAAAATTATATATAAAGAGATGTTACATACTGATTATCAGGATCTGGTAAATCCAATAACATATCGTATCGCATCATATCGTATCACATCATATCGTATTGTATCGTCTCGTATTGAGTTGTTTCCTATTGTATCATTTTAAGTTACATTTATTACGTTGTATTGTATTGTATCATATACTGTACTGTATCTTATTGTTCAGGGTTACATCTAATAGCATCAGATCACAACACATTGCGTTTTATAGTACTGTATTTAAACATTTTGTGTCGTATTTCATAGAATTCTTACTATAATTTCATATCATATCTTACTGTATTAATTTGCATTAAATTCTGTCATTAAATTGAACTATATCACATGTTATAAAACTGTGCTGTAAAACACTGTGTCTGTTGTATCATACTGTGTCATAAAACATTGTATAATATCATGCCGGGATTATATCACGCTGTATTGTGTCGGGTTGTATAACACTGCATCTTGTATAACTGTATAGTATCATATCTAAATGCATCAAATTGTGTCATTTTTTTAATTGCATCATATAATTTTAGCGATCAAATGTATTAGTGAATGTTTGCAGTGAAAAATGTACAAAAAAGCACCTGATTAACCTGTAATTAATTAACCCTAACTCTAACCATTTTAAAAACTCCTCATAGAAGCTTTAACATCTCCGCACAGACTGACTACAACTGCAGGAATCATTTTGGCCGACTGTTCGTCCCGCTCTGTTTTCCAGCATGCGATCAAAGCTAACTTTCTCTGAATCCCAATCCTGAATCCCTCTCGCTCCTTTTGTTTTTCAGAGGTGCATTGGTGAAACAGGGCAACATTGTTTAGGCGGCACAGTTGCTTGAGCCACAGAAGATTTAGGACAGAGCTAAAAACTGACTGCGCCACTAAAAGGGACACTACACCGAACAGAAAGAGGCCAAATGACTTCACTGTTTACTGTTGCACAATAACTCCTTATATCTACAGCAGTTTCATCAATGAGATACACGGTTTCACTTGGACAGTTTTGAAGGGTTCAGGAGGTGAGAAACTTTCCCTGTTTTTGGTCTTTATGCTATCTAAGGTTTAAAAATATCTGGCACCTGCTTTCAGTCGGTAACGGTGGCTGTGTTTGTACCTGGCAGAAGACAGCTGGTGGCAGGAGGAATACGCAGGGTGGGGTCCACTGTGGGAATGATGGTGGTGGTGCTGAGCTCCGCTGTGAAGCTGGGAGGACTGAGGAGGATCCAGGCTCTCCATGCTGCCTCTGGAGCTGTACTGGTCTGGACTTTTCCTCAGGTAGCTGCCACCAGAGTCGAACCCACCAGACAGGTCAGTGGTGGAAGCACTAAGAGACAAAGAAAGAGGGTTTCAGTTTTTATAAAAGCTCAAAAATTTACTTATTAACCAAAGTATCAAGCAAATAAAAGCTTGAATTACAGAGATAAAAAGTCATAGATAAGGATGGCTGGAGCATTTAGGGCTGCAGGTTTGTCTGAAGGGTCCAATTTAATAAATTGTGAAAATATTAGGAATTTGACTAATTGAGGTCCATTACTCTTCTCACTTTTACAGAAAAAAAGCTGCTTTTTCAGCATGGGGTTAAGAGTTAAATTTTAGAACAATTAGGTAACCATGTTCATGCCTGAAAGGGTTTTATTTGTTGAAAGTGTCGGTTGTAAAGTTGGTGATTTGTTGGAGTTTCCTCACCCCAGATAACTGACTGGAATGTACATGTTTGTGTGTGCGTGTGTGTCGACGTCACAGTTTGACCCACCAAATCTTTCAACCGAACACAATGCAATTACCGCTCTGAGAGGGAGGACAGTCTCTGTCTGTGTCTGTCTGTTTCTCTTGTTCTCCATCAAAAACTTCCCTGAGTCCAAGTTTCATGTCGACATATGCCACTTCCCTTTGAGTCTCCCTTTTTTAACTTACAGTTCAATAAAATCTGCCGCCACAAACTTCTTTTTCAGTCCCACATGTTATTGAGTGTGTGGGTGTGTGTATTGGGGGGGGGTTGTTGCCATGGGAGACCCCGAGGTGAGGGGGAAGGGTATCAGGAATGCCCCTTCTCTGTGGGCATCGACGTCAGTCCTGTCCACCCAACACAGCCACGTCAGGGTTTCATTCATCCTTCTCGGCCGTTTCAAACGAACGGTGATGTAACTCCAATGACAAAAACCTGCTGACCAACAGCCTCGACTCACAGGAACAACAACGAGCACCACGTTAAAGCAAGTCTGCAGATAATATAAAAGAGTAACTGTACTGTGGCTTGAACTAACTTCCTTTCTATGCATCCTTTTATTGTGATTTCTTCAGTAAATCACAGCCGGAGTCCCAGCTGGTCTGAGCCACCATAGATTACAATCCTAAAACATTTACAACACCATGACAACATGGACTAAATCCTCAAAAAAGTGAGGGAAAAAAACATCTTCTAAAAACATGTTTGGAAATTAAACCTAAGTTGAAGTGCCAGGAATCGCAGTACTGTGAACAACCACTGGGGGCTAGCTCCAAAAGTGAGTAAATCCCCATAGGGCTTCATAACTTTAGTCAAAAAACAACAGTTCAAAATGCAATTACTTCTTTTATAAAATTTTCTTTAGTTTGAGAAAGAATGTGATACTTTCTTTGAACAACTTTCCAAAAATAATTAAAAAAAAATGTAAATCTTAAATAAGTTACTGACTTTCCAATTACATGTTTGTTTTCAAAAGATCAGGCCTTATTCAACAATAATGACAATTTACTCAAATTCAAAACAAACCTGAGTTTGTTCTTATAATCATTTTTCTGATTCGTACTGTAATACATACACATAATGTTACAATGCTGGATAGCCAGACTGAACCTTGGCATAATCCGAAGTCATGAGACACATGGATGGCAGTGTATTTCCTGACTGTTTTCCAGCTTCTTTGAACGGATTGTTTCAAAACATGACCACTCTGAGGTCAGGTTATACCGTCTTATGATTGACTGGAAAATATATTTCACCTTTGTCTTGCTCCTCACCCCTTGTCCTTGTTAATTCAGCCCAAGACAGCAGCTCATAACTGGTCTTTTGGTTGCAAAGTAGTAAAGTAAAGTCAGTCTCAAAGAGGAAAACGCTAGAAAACAGAGGGAAGTCTTCATGTTTGTGCTCACCACTTCACCAATGACTCTTTTGTAAACAAAGGCCCATATGAGCTGGATTTGTTTCCCAACTGTTCCTAATACTATTTTTTTTTTAATCAAGACCTTCATGAAGACTAAGAACCAGAAACTGTGAGTAACTTTTGAACAGCAGTGAATTCTTGAGTAGCTAAATGAAGAGCTAAGTGAGTGCTAACAGCTAGCCTCATATGTTTTCTGTAAAGTCATAACTTTTGGGTTGCTTCATGACTACAAAGCTGCCGATAAGTAAATATAATGATCATATAATCCTAAAGCCACTGTACCAATAATGAATAACCCGTAGTATTACTGTAGAAGCCCAACATGCAGACTGAGGGTCAAAGGTCACATCATAAAGAAGACAGACAGCAGCTAACGACTCTGCATAGTGATTTTAGTCTGGGCCTTCTGACATCTAACACAAGACAAAGTTTGTGCAGCATGTTGTACAAACTCTGTAAGTATTCAGTGACAGTTGATGTTTTTTTGTGGCGTCGAAATGTCATTAAGACAACAGAAGAACTTTCAGCCCGTAACAAACTTCCTGTCATTTTCTGGAGATAAACCCCCATGCGGAGCAGGGTGGGCTTTTTACTGCTGTCTGTATGAAGGGCGTACGTGATAAACAACCAAAACAGACAGCTAAAATAAATCAATGACCATAAACACAATTATTTTATATAAAAAACAAGAACTGCAAACTAAAACTCATACAAAGTTGGCCTCGCGGGATCTTTAAGTGAGACACGTTTAATGTCAAGAGCAAAGACTGGTCTCTGTCTGTCAGAGATTAGATAAGAAATGAGACGTGTTCGCCTCTAAAAACATGAACTTTGACCTCTGAGTGTCTGTCCAGAAAAACAGAATACAAGGAGACACTGAGTTACGTTTGTTTTAACCCCGGCAATAAAAAGAGTTCATACGAAAGAGCAGGGGAAGTTGTTAATAGAAAATGGTGTTTGGGAAAACTTACCTGGCGTGGTAGCCATGATGCCAGGCGCTGCTCACCGTGTCCATCCCTCCCTGGTCCAAGTGCTGCTGTCCGTCACTGAGCTTCGTTGAGTGCCATGAATGAGGACGAGATGCTGATTCACTGCGTCTGAAAAGTTTAGAAAGACGAAAACGGGGGTCTGTAAATAATGATGTTTTTTTTCTTTTCGGTACACCATACTGAAGTCACCATAGCATCTTGAAGTCCTACTGCCACCATGATGTGAAATACCAACACCACTCCACTTTTATCAGACACATTTCACTCTGGGATGGCTAAGCTGAACTTAAAAGTTTATACACTTTGCATCAAACAGAACCAAAATATCACAATTGTACTTTGTGTTTAAGCAACCACCAATGAGCTAAGCATACAGGTACAACAGACAAATGTCAGTCACAATGGAGGGTAATAACAGACCTGTGGATCAACTAAAAAGTTAAGATGTTAATTTTGGAAGAATGTTGAAGAAAGTACTGAGAATTATGAGGTGGAAGTTTACTCAGCACAAGGTAAACACAGATTTCACTTGACTCCATCTAAGTAGCACACTTTGGGTGGTGGGGGATGATGAACACAAACAGAAACACTTCGGCCCGCAGACTTGTTCACCCATTTTGGTGAAGAGAAGTGAAACAAATAAGGGAAGTATGTAGATTTTATGACACCTGTATTTTCAAGACAACTCCTGCTTAGACACCAGACAGAATTGCCCAATAATTCATGATGCTGCAGTGATATAGGTCGAGGTGGTCATGGTTATCCGAGTAATCCTCAGTTTGTGGAAAAGTTCATGCTCTCATAATTATAGACAAAAGATAAAATTTATGTTGGGAATGGTTTCATATGAACGTTAGATGTTGGAATCAATAGTAAAAGGGAGATCTTTTAGTATCGACCTTCAAAAAAGGCGGATAAACAGACACAAAAATCGCCGTCAATATCATTTGAAAAGCACCAACATCAGTGAATTCTTAAATACTGCTGTCAAATTAAAATACATCACTGTTTTTTCTTGAACAACCAAAAATCTTGATTGTCTTAAAACAATGTTAGTCTTCAGATCTTCATTCACAAAATCCAATAAACACTCCAAACTGCTGCAGTGATTCAAACACTGTGCAGAGACGATCATCAGAGCTAGAAAACAACTATTTCAACCTGATGAATTACTCTGATGTGTCCTCCCACAGAAACACATCGAACACTCTTCAGCTGCTCAGACTCTTTCCACAGAAGTCTGACTCACCTTCTGTCTCTCTTTTTCAGTGGAAATAATCCTGAACTACTTTCTCTTTAAGATGAGTGCTAAATATCTACTTTGCTTTTTTTTTTTTACAGTGTTTCGGTAAGATTTAGAAGAAAAATAATCAATCTTATCACTACAAATCTCAGCTGCTGTGTAGGTCTTGGGGGGGTGTCAGCATTACAATAAGACTACTTCTACTACTATACGCCTTACATGGACTCAAATGTACAGTAGGCAACAAGGGCAATAGCACTGCCATGATCTAAACAATTAAAGTCAAAAGAGACAGGCTGATAATACAGAATTATTACAAATTCATAAGCACAAGCTCAAGTTCGACAGAAATGTAATGATGAAAATGAGCTGCAAATTACACAGAGTCAAAAACTTAAGCGGCTGCAAAAAAGAGAAATGCTGTCCATCTAGCCATCACAACAGAACATATTAATCTTTAATAATGTGGAAAATGGGAACAAGGTATAGCAGAATTCAGTGGTTTGATGGGAATATCTTTGGGACCGTTGCATAAGTTTGAACGTGGTGACGCTGCAAGACATGCAAGATTTTATGTTAATGACCCGTGGGGAGTCTTGTACCAAAGTAGCTTAAGAAAAAAAGAGAAAAAACAAACAACAAAGCTCAATCATGACAGCAAGAACCAAACGCACAAATGTTCTGTACAAATTACAATAAAGGGGTTTTAGGACTGTCCTGTGCTGGCTTTTCTGAAGGACTGATTCTCTTTTTCCGTTATGATTCACAATCACTTCTCTGAATTTTTTATGGTAATTATGTACACATCCGGCATCAGTGAGTTTGCTTTCCAGTGTTCGTCATCGTTATGAACTGTGATGAGAGATGTGATAATAAGACATTTGAAAAAGCATCTTCGTCCTCCGTCATCCTCTCTGTATTTGATATATTCTGCTGCTCTGTATTTATCCTCAGAGATAAACAGGAAGAGATTGTATCAGAGTAAGTAGGAGACAGAGACATGAAAGCCTGCATGGACCAAAGGAACCCTGGGTAATGACAGGACGTGACTGGAATACCTCAGCACGTTATCATCGCGGTTACACTTATACTGTAGATATTCACCCTAATTCCAGTTTTAACTGAAATGACATTGATTCAAATAAACTGGCTGTGAGTTAATATCCAAGTCATCCCTGGTGATTAAAATCACATCAACTTTAATGTTTTTATACAAGTAACCACAAAAGTTTAAGAGTTCAATCAAAGGTAATATGATTTTTGGTGAAACCATGGCTTTTCTTAGACATAATCTCCTAGTTTTGAGGCATTGATCTAACCAAAATGAGACCATTTCTCGTGTATTTAGTGCTGTTTTTGTGAAATTTTGTTGTAATTTATCTGTATTTTCACTGGTTGTACAAACATATGTTCATATTCATATGATGTAGGGATGTTTTAATGGCATGTTTCCACTTTGGGGCATATTGCATTTTGGATCGCACCTCCTACCATACCACTCAACAGCCAAAACAAAAGCTATATATACTGTATACATACATATATATGTGTATGTGCCCATATGAGTTTTGTAACCATTTCTTAAGAAGTGCAGAATGTTATTTGTAAGAATAAGTTGACTATATCTCAGAGACAGGTGACTGCATCTTAGGTGTTACCTTACGTGGTTTATCTGTAATTACAGATGATGTTTGGATATGTACAGTTTATAAGCACACAGGTGCCTTTGTCATTTGGCACCCCACAGGGCTCAAGTCTGGGTCCCATTCTTTTCTTCCTTAAGCCTAAATAAAGTTTTAGTTCATGCCATTACGAAAGTAAGTGTTCTAATCTGGTATAAAAGGCAAGAGAACCGTACCCCATACACAGCCAGGTAATTTTCCAGGCTAATTAAACACAGTTGTCTTTCAGCATTGGCAAAACATAGATAACAGTATCTCTCAATGGTAGGTCCCATCCTTTTCTTCCATCACAGTTTTACTCAAATCAGACAAACTGTTATGATCACAATCAATTTCTATGTAAACAATTCTTAACTGTACTTGTCAAACTCACAACAAAACTGGCAAACTAGCATTTTAGTTCATTTCAATGTAATCAACATCATTCGCAAGCGTCGACTTCCTAAATGTCATGAAGGTTTCATCACTTTGTTCTTAATCAAAATCCTTTTATAAATCTGTCATTGAAAACATCAACGCTTGATCTATTTTACCTGGAGGTGAACCTGAGGACTTTAGATATGAGGCCGGTTGCCAGGCTGTTGACGCTGGCCTCAGACGGTGACCGACAGAGCGCCCCCTCTGACCGACCCAGATCTGCTTTTTTCTTCTGCTTCTTTCGAAGTTTCCTGCGGTAGAAAGCCTCCAACAGCTCCATGGCCTCAATGGGGTCAGATCCACTTTAATCTAATTTGTCTTTTACAAATGTCCTCTTAGCTGCGCTCTTACTTCTGATTCCCCTCTTCGAAAGTCCCAGAAAGTTTCTTCTCCACACCCATTCGAGCTGTCCCCCGTGATTCGTCCTAGAAAGACATCCTACTTGCAGTTGTACTTTACTTCATCCCTTTTACCTGTGATCATGTACTTTTCCATACAGAGCTCTAACAATTACTGAAACTTTAAAGCTTTTAACTCCAAAAAAAAATTCCTTTCCTTACCTACTTGCTTCAACTCTGCTTCTAACTAAAACTATCAGAAATAAGACAAATGCTGCGTCTCCTTGGTACGGAAACTATCTATTCCCTTTTACCATCCATATTTCAAGAAAAAGATGCACCACTAATGACGCTGTCTCTACCATCAGTCTCCTTGCTCCATTTCCAGTCTGGGGCTGGCCGACTGAGTCCTACTGCGTTGGTCCAAGGCCCTGAGCTCATTAAGCAAATTGTGCAATTAAGCACCATTAGGCCACCATACGATAAAAACATAAAGTAAACATCCTCATCCCAGCTTGGTCTTGGTGGTAGCTGTTGATGTGTTAAGTTACCAGGAGACACTGAAAGTCTGTGGAGGGAGGAAAGAGGGAGGTAGGGTGAGAGATAGTGGGAGAGAATGAGTAGCTGGAAAGGGAGGGAGTATGCAGGGTGATAAGAGTAGTTAAGTAAAAAAGCTACCGAGGAATGAAGGAGCTAAAAGACCGATAGAAAGATGGTAGAGAGACAGGACACAGGAAGAAAGCAGGAAAGTAGGAGGGAAAAATCTAAAGGGTTACGGAGAGGAAACCTGAGGAGTGAGATTAAAAAATAAAACAGAAAATGAGGCTAAAAAAGGGGGTGGGCAGATAAACAAGGACAGAGAGTTGCTGTAAACAGTGAATTATTGAGCTCATTGGAGCAGAAATGGATTCTGAAGCCGCAGGGAGAAAGATATCTCATGATGCAGCATGTGGTGCAACACAATGAGGAGTATTGATCGCTGGGACTGGAGTCCAAAACAAGGACCAACATACAGACAAATGTTGAGAATCACTGCTCAGTCACCTTACTCACTTAAAGAAATTACATAACTTATTCCTTTCTCACTGGGAAAAAAAAAGAGATAAAGAAATACCCATGGTTCCTCTTTCTGCCTCAGTCATAGTTATCCTAAAGTTGACATTTCAATCTGTCAGAAACTTTCAGTCATGACTAATTCACTTTGAAATTGACCTCAGACAGTCTTGTTTTCCTTAAGTGCTTTTTGACAAATCTAGCAGGACTGTGCTCCACCTTCCTTGTGCAAGAGATGACAAAATGATTTTCAAGTAACAAAACCTTTGGGCGAAACCTGGTGTGGCAACTGAGCCCAAGAGGAAATAGAAAAAATTGATATCTCTAAAGAGGCTTTTTTCGCAGAGACTCAGGTGCTATTTAATGCTGCCCCCGATTTGTTGATGAGTTTGAACAACTAAACTAGAGGTCGACCGAGATCAGCCTTTTCAATAGCCTATGCAGGTAATAAGAAAGCAGGTCAGTCTTTGTTTTTGCATGTGATGAAAAAACATTACTACACCATAACATACAACATGCTACATTATCACTTTCACAGCACTTTAAATAGGACACAAAACGACTGAGATTGAATGAATGTTTTATCTACTAAATGTAGCAATGGGACATCTTCATACATCTGAGGGCCGCTGTGAGACCTTCCATTTGTCTCCTGTACAGTATCACTGCAACTTCTTAACTAATGACCCAGTTTCATCAGGACAGATAATTACACATGCACCTGCAAACACACTGACATACAAAGGTGTATGTGTTCAGTTGGATGAATTGTGAATACACCCTTTGCGGTAATTACAGATCCTCCCTGTAACCTTGCAAGTGAGTGTGTGTGCTCATAAACCTCTCCCTGCACTCTTGTAAAACAATTTCAAGGATAGCACCTCCTCAAAGACCCAAGTAGCCTCTGAAGGCCTCTTGAATTTCCTCAAAGACTAATAGGACCTCTTTCATACTCACTAAAACTTTGTCAGTCCCTTGTGGAGCAGTCTGCGTGACGCTGTTGGTAAATATAAACAGCGAAATTAATGATGACTGTTAAACTGTAACTGGTGGAAAAAAGGGGAACAATATTCTAGGTGAACAATCCTCCTTCAGAGAGCTCTCCAACAGTCAATGAGACTTTGTTTATGTGACTTTCAGTCATGCAAATTTTGATATATGGTAGCTTAGTCGCTCTTTTGCAAGGTGATGAAACTATAAATCCAACTCTTTACTATCTATGTCTGCAGTGATTGAACGAAGAAAAACAAGAAAATGAACGTCACTCTGGACCTGTAGGGACTCACACGGGCTACAGTAAGAAATAAGAACTCAAGCTAGCTGTGTCTATAAAGACTTATTAAGCTAAATATACATCTACAAGTGGAAAAAAAGCTGAATGGACCAAATCTGAGCTATAAACCCGAACAAGGCTGGGAAGCTAACTCGAGCCACGAGGCCAGAAACCTGACTGTATGCTGCCAGTAACAACAAGCTAACTTGGCTAACTTAAGCTTATCTGATCACTATGTTTAAGCAATATTAAATAAACCACTGAAATAGCAGACCTAATTATTAACCAGGTCTAAAGCCAGCAGCTTCATCTCAAACTTTATCCACACGTCAAATTTCAAAAGAGCGATTTGTGACCAAGACTAAAACGTAAGCCAACCTTCAGCTCTTGGCCCATAGGAGTAAAGACAATACCCCAAACATCAAGTCTGAATAACTGTATTCTACAATGTGAATCTGAATCAAACCGAATCAATCTGTGAAGCAAGACTCAAAGCAGAACTCAATTAGTAGAAACCGGTGATGAGCCATGTGCAAAGTACAAACTCAGCTCTGTGTGTGTGTGTGTGAGCAGGGTGTGTCCCAGAGCACGGCGACCTTATCTCCTGCCGTGGGAAACTGTTTCTTCAGCTTGTAATAATAATCAAAGGGATTTGCCCGGAAACTAGAAATTAAGAGCGAGAGAGAAGAAGAGAGAGGGAGGGACAGACGAGTGGAATAAAATACTGATACTGTACACTTGAACTGGGAGTCTAATCTGTCAAAACATGTTTATGAAACTATGTTGATTACTTGTATGCGTGTGTATAGGGTGTGCCGAGCGCGTGTATAGTTGAATACTTGATATATGTGAAATGTGAAGTGTTTAAGTCACTTCACGTTTCGGGTCTTTGCCTGTTAAGGAGGCGGCAACCGGGTAAATTTCAGATTTCTGAAAACACAGAATTTGCCAAATATCTATCAACCTCTTGTATTGATACTTTTCCCCCAAGTTACTGCATCTTATTTGCACAGGTGCCTTTTGATTTTTACAACATGTAACCTTAAAATCTGTGAAAAAATGTGACCACTGTGGCTTGTTGCAGGTTTAAATACCAACAGCGCATTGCAGACAGTATATCCACGTCATTTCCAGTGACACAACAGCAAATATTCAACACTTTCTCAACTCTGGTGTCAGCCTGTCACTGCCAGCTCATAGGACAAGCAGCTGTGACTGCTGCTGGACGAGGTTGTGAGGGAGTTCACCCATTATGATTGAATTCTTTCATTACGGACAAAACTCAGTTTCCTCATTTTCTCTGTTTCCCACCACCATGTTTGTTTAGCTAATGTGTCACCTGCCTGAGGGTGCGCCTGCACAGGTAGCAGTTGATCGTTGTCAGAAACCAGGGTAGAGTGTATACAGACCACAGACCTACAGACCTATAAAAAGTCTTCTCAGTTTTTGAAATCAGGGTAAGATTTTTGCATACAAAAACACACATTAACATTCATGAATATGCAACTGACAGATGACAAGATGTCTACCAAGCTAAAAAGACTCAGGTGTGGCTGCAGCCAGAGGTCAAAGGGAGAAAGAGGAGTTAGACGATGACGTGAGTCAACAACCCTACAACTTTGACTACTCTGTTACCAGTTAACTCATGCAAGGACCCCAATAAATCAATAGTTATTAGGTTTGAGCTGACACAGATAAGATTTTTGTTCTTGGGTTAGTTTAATAGTTCTGAGGAGACACCTGAGACTAGTTGGTACATCAGTTTATGTGAGAGTGTAAGGGAGTTTATTTCTATTGCACTTGTCTGTGTTTGTGCATGTGCAATGACTGGATGATGTAGTTTGAAAAAATGTGGTGATTCAACTAAAGAAACATCTTAGGACAGAAAAGGGAGGAGAGGACTCTAATAAGGTAAGGAAAGGAGAAGTAAGAATAGAGGAAAGAGGACAAGTGGGAAGGAAAGGAGAGGAAATACTGAGAAAGCTGAGAGACTTTGTGTGATAAAAATTAGTGTGTCTGTCCTCGCCAGATTAACACCCAGCCTCATGGGGCTCTGATGGCCCTCTTCCTGTTTTTGAACCAATAAGAGACAAGCGTTCTCCCTCCCTTTGCCCCTCCCTCTGCTGTGATATCTGATAACTACTAAAAGCCTGGGGGATTGTGGGAGCGTAGAGTCACTTTATCAGACTTAAATAATAGCAGTGAGCACCAGGAGAGAAGTAAAAAATCAACAAGAGCAAAATGAGTCACACTAGCACCCCCCTGAGGCTGTGAAGTTTATTACTAAAAGACCACAGAACATTTCCAGCGCTTGACCTCCATATTAGGATGAATCTTGCTGTTCAGAGCTTCAGTATTTGGCTGTTTTCTGTCCGAGCAGACCGAGTTAGACCAGGCCTGGTTTGTTAGCAAGTGACAACATAACATTTAATCATCCTTGGGTTTGGTTTTCCATGAGAAGGTATTTAAATATTTTATCGTTCATCACATCATCCATCACAAACTGGTGCTCACTATCACTCCAACATACTTTACTCCATACAAACAAAATGACAACAAACAGTGGAGTCGGCTTTTACATGAGCAATCTATCTATGTTGTGAATTATGCAGAAATAAGGCAAAATTGGTAATGTGCAATATAGCTATATATGTTGTTTGTAGCTGTCCTTCTGTTAAATAATATTAGTGTATAGGCAGCTGAATATATAGCGCACAAATCTAGGAAAAATTACTGACCAGCTTAACATATTACATCTTTTTGTACTGTACTGTAATGTATCATATTACATCAAATTACATGATATTGTATCTGCATTGTCCTGTATAATATCGTATTGTACTGCATCACATTGTACTGCATGCTGTATCATGTTGTATAATTCTGAATAGTGCTACTTTACACTGTACTGCATGGTATCATATCATATCATATGGGAGCTCATCTTATCTTATCCCTTTGCATTAACCATATTATATCATGTGGTATCATAATATGGTATTTTACAGTGTTGTATCATATTGCATCATACCACACTGCATCAAGTTGCTTCATGTTACATCCTATTTGATTTGACATTGTGAGACTGCATCCTAGTGCATCATATATTTTATTCTATCACATAATATTGTATTGTATTGAATAATATCCTCTCCTATCATACTGCCTCTCATATCATTGCTATGTACTGTATCATAAACATTGCCTATAGTGTTGTATAGTTCTGCATCATATTGATGAGTATATAAGATAGTATTGTGTGGTGTTACATGGCATCATACCACGGAGTATCATATCCAGTGTTGTCATATGGACCTATATCCTTCTTATTGTATTATATTAAATAGTATCATATTATCTTATCTATTTATAATGTGAATCATATAAAAGCCTTAAGTACTGTATGGTATTGTTATTAGTCATATCTTATTGTATCTTATCATATAATCCCACCCTGTATTGTATTGTATTGTATTGTACCATAACGCACTGTCTTGTATTGTATGTTATCTTATCATACTGTGTCCTGTTCTGTCGTATCCTATTGTATCATATCAGATCACATCATGTTGCGTCGTATCATATTGAATCTTATTGTATTATATCATGTTGTATAGTCGGTGATGACCTGCAAGCAACCTTTATTTCATCCCACACCTACCTTAAATGATTAGATTTTGTTATTATCCAGCAAAGTTTCACAACTGTGTAAACCACCATGCTTAAACAATAAAGATGATGGTATTAGAATAAAAGGTTTTGATTGGTTTATGAAATTATCTCAATAAGCCTCTACCAATTCAAACTTGTACAATACTACGCTACTTTCCTGAGGTGTTTATACTGGCCTTTTTGTTTGTCTTACACTTCTGGAAAAATGTCACATCATCTAAAACAAAGAGGTCCTCATAAGTGTGGAGGTTCTTTGAAATCATAGCCAACACCAGAATTAGCAAAAATGGCAACACAAATCGCAGCTTCAAGAAAAACTGAGTCAAAAATGTGGAAGCTAAATTTAGGACTAAAAAAAATAACAAACACCTAATTTTCTCTTACAAAGTTCAGGCTGGATATGAAATCTACTTTAAATGTCGCATGCAAAGCTGATGAAGACACAGGAAACATGATGGTGTTGTTACGCAGCAACCTGAGCAGAGTGTGTTTGTGCTGTGGTTTTCCTGTTGATCTGAGTTTGAACCCTAAGTCTATAATAAATCCCCTGAACACACTCAAAACTCTCTCACACACACACACTCAGAGGAAACAGAGGCAGGACATCCTAACACAAGGGTGATAACCTCCTCTGTTGACTGCTGCAAACCTGTCACTGAAATGACATCACTTCCTGAGTTAACCAGCGGGATGTTGGACCATCCAAAGGTTAGAAAAACAAAGAGAATTTATGCACACACAGGACATCCCAGTCAGAAACACCGCCACAGCAACCACATCTGAAGAGAGAGACTCATGAAGCCACTTACAAAAAAAGGAGGCAGACCGCAGGCTGTATAGAAAGGATGGGTGGCATGATATCTCCCCAGAACTGAAGCCAAAACATTTAGAGCTCCCTCTGCTGACTGGCTGCAGTACAGAACATAAAGTCAGACTACTAAAACCAGTGTGAAGGGCCTCATCCAGCCAACAACAACCAGTGTGAAGCTAGCTTGTCAGCTTTAGATCCACACAAGCAGGGTGTCACCCCAGCCAAAATTTTCTATAACAGTCTTCTTTATGTGTTAGTTTCAATTGATAATGAATTTGGGGTCATGTCATCATGTTATTGTTCGAGACAGGACTTTGGAAATGCAGGATTTATTCACTCCTGTCTGAAAAAATGACTGGACCACTTCTATATGAGAGAGGTTTAGGTTCAGGGGAGTGTGAGTTCTCGCCTACCTGTTTTTGATTCGTAGTTGGACTCCTCCAGCTGAACATGGTCTACTGTGGTTGGATGGTGAAGGTGTTTGTTGTGGTGTTGACGGGCATGAAAGAGATGACAGAGGAGGAGGAGAAGGAGGAGGAAGAGCAGGAGGAGAGGAACATGGAGTGTCAAACTCGATGTATCCTGGATCCAACTCCCTGTGGAGATGGAGAAAATAAATCATTACCCTGATGAGAAATTCTCCTTCAACTCACTGTGGTACCTGGAGTTTTGTTTAAAAGTCAGACTCAGAGATGTCTCTGTAACAGCTCATCGTGGGTTTTTTCCCTAAATGATCTTTTGGCCCAGAACAAATTGGCTAATCTTCAACTATCACACCTTCAAAATTACCGCATGGCTGCCAAAATAAACCAAGCAGGTATGCTCAGGTCTGACTGGTTTGAACAGGACTGTCAACATGTCTGTTTCTCTTATGACATCAACTTCATGATTTGGCAACCGAGTGATCAAACACTGCACACGGCTGTGGCCTCAAGAGTGGGGTTTTTACAGTTCAAAGGTCAGGGTTTGGAGGTCACACACTCTGGAAAGTATGAAGGATCCATATGAAGCCTCTTTTAGTTTACAGACAGCATGTAGTGTGTACAAACAGATACACCATCCCAGATACAGACATGTATAATTCACATGAACTTGGCATCATTACAAAATCATACAAAAGCAGGTGTCCCAAATTTTTCCACTTAACGAACCACAAACAAAACTAAATATCTCCCCAGAAACTAGACTATTTTATTATTAAACAGTTTACTTTAATAAATCGCTTTTTATAATTTCATTGCTTGGGAAGGTTCAGGTCAAGTCCAAGCAAAACACAAAGGACCGGCTGTCAGGTTCAGGTCAACTCTGGTTGTGTTTGGATAGAGATGTGTGACCCAAACTACTCTTTAGCTACAGTCAGTAGTTAACATTCACAAGTAGGTTTGAGTGTGTGAGGAAACGTACATGAAATCTGAGTTCCCACACGGACAGAAGCAGACCACACACAGAACATACTTTTCCTGTCATGGCAGCCGGCACAAAAACAACAAGAAATAGCTAGAAGATCCCCCACTGACACTATGTGGTCTCCTATGCGGGAACACTAAGGTTTCCATGTGAAACATAACAATGGACAAAGACACATGGACAAGACCAAAGCTGTTTGATGCAGACATAGTTCCAGCAGCAGTTGGTACGTTTCTAGCAATACGTCAGACTTGTTAACACATTTGAAGCAGCACCACACGCACGTTAACATTAGCGCCACACGAAGAAAACTCAAACTCAGCTGTCTCTGGTATTTAAACAACCTTTACCTGGAAAATCAGAGCAGGTGACAGAGATAACAAACACTATTGGTGCTTTTATGGCAGCAGATCTACGACTGTATACAGATGTTGATTGACAGAGGATTTACTCACGTCAAAGGTGATAGAGCCACGATTTAAACTTTACCCTTCATCCATATTTTATTAATAGAGACATACCAGCCCCATATAAACAAACAAGAGCTGCTGTTGTGCTAACAAGAACTTATCTGAGGCATCTGCAGCAGCTCTTGTGATTCCCTTACTGAATCAAAAATTAACCAAACAGTGGTTTTAGACCAAGGTATGTGCCAACTCTGAATTTCGTGTACTGTTTCAGCCCTACGACATATCCAGTGACATACAAAAGTAAAAATAACATCACTTTTTCTCACTTTTCTATTCTTTAACTATTGTGCTCATGCATGCTGCACAGGAAAACTCTTTGACTTTCCTTGATTTTTTGTGCTAAAGGTTTGAGATATCTTTCCAATTTGTGAAATGTTATGCTACCGCCTCATTCATCATTTTCTGCAATATTGTTTGTTTGTTTTTTCCTGCAAGAACTGCTCACATATCAGCTTATCAAGATCAGCAATGACATCAAATTGATTGATCGGTTTGTGGGTGGCAATGCAAAATCAAACAAAACAGAAAGTTACATAGAGGTGCTTTAACGGGTGACATTAAACACACAGACATTTATGTTTGCTAATCTATCCCACAAAGTGCTACTAGTTTCACATGAATTAACCCATGAACCTGAAATCACATGGTCAGCGCACAGCATAGACCTTTTTTTTATTTGACCACATTACCAATTGTATGATAGCATTTTGAGTTCAAAAATTGTGCTGAAATAGTCTGATAATAGTAAGTCAGACTAACTTGAAGAACAGGGTTCAGAAGTACATTAGTTTTCAATTTTAATGGCACAATAATACAATAAAAATGATCTTTCAAACTTATGTGATCATAATAAAACAGCTCCACTAATAATAAAATAATCTGAATTAAAAAGATTTTAGTGACGACTTTTGTCTTGGAAAGCAAACACCCCACAGAAGCTTTAAAGTCGGAGCTGTTTCCTCCCTCCACCCATCAGAGCCATTTAAAGCTCCAATCCTTTTAAACAGGGAGATGAATACACAAAACAATACACAACCTACAAAAACACACACTCACACAAAAACACACCCTGAGTCATATTATGATCCGAGGACATTCCACTGCTGAGTATTCAGAAAAGACTTCATACAGAATACATCCAAACAACAATATGTGACACACACTCACACATACACACTAACACTCGCGCACACACTCATACACACACAGAGAAAAACAGGTGCAGAGATAAAAAGAGTCATTAAAGTGAAACCTGTCGAGCGGGTCAGAGGAATGTGTGGCAGCCACAACACCCAGAAAATCACCTGAACAGGAGGGACAGTGTCGGCACATTCCACTTTCCATCTCACAAACACACACACACACACACACACGCACGCACGCACATGCACACACACTGCTGCACCTTTCACCTGACACTGCTCTCACCTGAGTTCAGAAGTTTCATGTAGTCACTGTGAAATCCAGAAGTGAAACAGCATCAGTCAGCTAAAGGAGATCAGTGAGACGCCTTCAAATCTTAAACATCAGCCCCTGCTCACATTAAATTAATAAAACTAGTTGAACCATTCCTCCTTTTTATGTCAGTGCTAGGATATAATTTTTATTTTGGAACCTGTCACATTCACCCTGGGACTACAAAAGCTAAAGGAACCATGGGAAAAGTAAAACTTATGTTATGCCGAATCCAAAAACAACGTTACAACTTATGTCTGTACCTCAATCCCTTCCTTCTTTCTTCATCTCAAACAATAAGAACAACGGCAACAACAAAAACAGCTAAAAACAAACAAAAAAAAACTTTCTCTCCTGGGTTTTCTCCCTGCAAAAAAACAGGTTCAATCTCACACACATCGGATTTGGAGTTACCCTTTGATAACCAAACTCTCTGAAAGTGTCTCACAGGAAATTAATTGAATCTTTGGTAAAGAAACACCAATAAGTCCTGGTTTATTTCCATTAAATCTTTGCATAACTGATGTCCATGCAAAGATTTTGGGCGTTATGGTTTTATCCTGACACACAGTTTGGAGAACAATTCCTAAATTCATGACCGGAGTTGCTGCTCGGTGGTTTACGAATATGTTATCATCTTTATGAATATCTGGGTTTAGTTTTTAACAAATGTAAACAAGCAGTCATAAACCCCTCTATCTATAAACACTTTAAAACTACTAATTGTTCAATTAGTGTGACCATTGTGTGTAACATGCTAGCCGGTTGTTGGTTCAGGTTATTACTGTAGAGATTATTTTTCCCTGTTCAATAACTCCTTAGAAAAAAAATGCAAATCCTTCAAGAATTTCTGGATCTGCACCAAAACGGAACAACGTCTTCTCCGGCCCCTGGCTGAACCCCCTGCTGGACTTAATCAAAATCTGTTAACACGTTGCAGTACAGGTGTGTCTCCTCATACTTGGAGTATATGGAGGTTCAGATCAAGACGAGTCTACTAACTTTGTCTGTAGGTCAGGATTAGGACTTACAGGACACAGTTCTCTCACTTTACCCGGTCAGAGATCAAGCCTTGGTGGTTATTCAGTGGGTCTTAAATTGGTCCCTTGAAACTATTTAAGGAGAAATAAATGTTGTGTTTGTTGTGAGAAGGAAAAGTTTGTCATTATTATTGCATTTAAACCAACAGGAGATGTCACAACCTTGATAAGGACCTTCATTTCTAGCCCCTAGGGAAGGATTCGCCATGAAACCTTCATCACTTTAATCCTGATGTGCTGGAAATTTTTACGAAGATAATATTTTTGGAAAACCTCAGTATTTTTCAGGTTGACTTTCCGTGCCGTCATCTAAATTATATTTGTTTCTGACTGTGGTGTAGACAGATAAGTCTCTAAGGTCAAAGTGTGAACGTGTCTGTACCCCAACAGTGCTGTAAAGACCCACACAGAGACCGTCAGTTGCCGGGGAGACGGTTTTATCCCTGTAATGACTTCTTCCTGTTCTTTTTTGAGCACAGAAACTCAAACATTGATTAAGCTCGATTACGTCAACCAGCAACAAAAGAGCACAAAGACAGAGAGTCAGCGGAGATGAATGGAAGAAGACAAAGACAGAGAGAGTGAGAGAGGAGGAGGGAGGCAGACAAATGTGCCGCTGTAATTAAAACTGGCTACAAGTCTGTAGAGTTAAAATTCCTCTCCACCTTTATTTGTCACCAATCAGGCTTTCCTTTTCATCCTTCCCCCCTTTAATTATCACCAAATTTGTCCAGGAAAAAAGCCTGACCAAATCCTACTAGATAAAACATGTTTTTGTGGCCTACAAACAATGTCTCTCTCTCACTCACACGCTCAGTGACACACAGCTGAAACAGTGCTGGTATGCTGCATGACCTTCTTACAGACGCTGTGACTCAACTCTCTCACCTCCCTGCTGTCTGATTCACTTTTAGTGATACCTGAGTTTGGAGTTTAGCTCACGAAAGAAAAGAACAAAATAGTCAGCCAAAAACAGCATCTGGGCACCAATGACTGTAGTTCCTTGAGTGGCCACTTGAGGCTTGGTCCATAAATGAGTCACTCCACTTGGGCTCCATGTTGAAGTGCCTAACTGTATAACAGAGAGAATTGTTATTGGCTTTTTCAGGAGGAGGGGAACACTGCTGGGCAAGGAAACCCGGGGCCTGTTGCACCAGGTCTGTATGAATAAATTTTGGGTGCCAAGTCCACACTGAGTTTCTTTTTTTGAAGAAATTGATTCTTGATCGTTAATATTTCCAAAGATCAATCATGACAAGTGCTCTGGGTTTGCATTCCTGGTCATAACTTAAGTCTAGATCTTAAAGGGATATTCCGGCGTAAAATTAAGTTAGGGTCAAACACACCATAACACCGAGTTAGACACCCCCTCGAGAGATGATTGTTGCTGACCGCTTGCTTCTCTAGTCATACCAACTTTAGTAACGACTGCAGATAGCAATACACAGAGACCCAATGCTCAGAACAAAACCTAACTCCATCAACAGTACATATAGGGTCCCAGCCATAGCACTAGCCACCAAACATCTTTTTAACTTTGCCTAACTTCTTTAGCAAAGAGACAAAACACAACTCACCTACTCTCTTCCAGCAGCCGCTCGTTTGTAGCGAGACCTTGTGCCAGTCCATGGTTAATGGAAATGCAATCAGACCGAGACGCTAAGGCAGAAGAACTACCGCGTCGACATGTGATTATTACGTCAAGGAAATGATGAAGAAATGATCGTAAATGTTCTTCCTTGAGCTGAGTCACCCCGCAGCAGTCCGTAATGAACTGGCCCGAGGTCTGGCTACAAACAGGCGGCTGCTGGAAGAGAGTAGGTGAGTTGTGTTTAGTCTCTTTGCTAAAGAAATTAGGCAAAGTTAAAAAGATGTTTGGTGGCTCGTGCTGTGGCTGGGGCCATAGTATAACTAGTTGGTATAACTAGAGAAGCAAGCGGTCTGCAACATGAGGGTGTATCTAACTCGGTATTATGGTGTGTTTGACCCTAATTGTAAATAAGGAATAAGCCTCTTTTGAATATACCTAGAGCTGTTGAACCCCTGGACTGATGTTTTTAGTCCTTCAGTTCATTTTGTTAAACTGCTGCAAACTCTTTCACAGGAAAAATGCAAATATGGAAGTCGTGATTTCATACTGAAGGTGATATGTCTTGTAGCTTGAACTGGCGTTAAAAACACAAATAAAAGCTTCCATCTTTGCCAGCCTCTAAAACATGATCTCTCAACCTCGTTGGTGACATCGTGGCTGCTATGCCAGACTAACAGTCTTCGCTTTGTGCAAGTTCATCTGTTAGGCCTACTAGACGTCTCTGACTGTATTCCATTACACAACTCAGCTCTTAAACAGAAGCCCAAAAAGTGTTGATTTAACACAGGGATGTTTGGTCTAGGTCGCTGCTAATGCTATTGTGTCATAATAGGATCAAATCCCTGCAGCCGGGTGGCAGGATTTGGAGAAAAGCCTCAGACTAGGAGAGTGGTCTGTTCTTTTTTTCTGTTTTCTCTAAAGCCATTCATACAGTATTTTATTTATAGGAAAGATTAATATGTAATTTCCTCTATCAGGGGTCATTTAATCCCACCAAAATCCCCAACTGTTTGCCTACAAACTCACCTAGGGTAAATGTAAGATAAGCATTTAACTGTCTGTGAGATTTATCTCTTGAGTTGGGGCCAAATCTGTGCCTGAACATGAGGACTGAATAAAAGGAGAGGTGTTGTTTTATCCAGATTTGCATTCAGTCTGAGTCAAACCAACCAACCAAAGAAAGCACATGCAAATACAGAGTGAAGGACGGCCACCAAACCTGCTCAACAATATACTGACTGGCTGACGGCAGAGTGTGTTCACGCTGACAGGACAAACACAAGCAGCCTGAAAAACACACACACCTCTGCATTATGGCGGTGTAGTTTATATGCACAAGACCACTCTCGCCGTAAAACCTCCAGATGCCGCCTGTCAGCCAGCTCGATTCATTTATAACACAAATCACTGTTGCATTCAAGGAGCGCAGTGGTCTAATGCTGCTTCTGTTTCTTTAAATTTACATCAGGAGCAGGGACACCATCTCAACCACAGGAGGTGCAGTGCTATGACTGGATGCACTTTAACACAGCCAGTCTTGACCAACTGTTCAGGCTTAAGATGTGAAGAGGAGTCAAAATTCTTTAAGCCTTTTCATAAAAAACAGCCTTTGGTAGGGTGTTGAAATCAGTCCTTTTAGGAATAGGAGTTAAAACTAAAACCTGAATAACTCTACTTTGACACACACCTTTTAGTTTATCTATTAAGTGTTGTTTAAGGTGCATGATTCCATATTACAGGTTTTGTACAACATAATACAGTAAAATAAGATATGCTATAATGTGATAGGAATACAGTATGATGCATAAAGATACAATATGACATATATTTATGAAACATATTTTATGACACAAAAGGATCCAGATGACAATGACAAGCTATAAAATGGATTAACATACAATATGATTATCTATGTTATGACTTTGTACTGAATGATACAATATGATATGATTGGAAATAACATACCAGATCACATCATAGCATGTCATTAAAAATGGTGGGATACTCTACTTTGGGATAGGATAGGATGATGACAGGATACGACACAACACGACACAGTATGATGCGACACAACACAACACAATAGGATACAACACAACAGGATACGATATATAACACAACACAAGACACAATACGACGTGGCATGACACAACACAATATATGATATGATACAGTTCAAAATGTTACGATATCAAGGTCATTTGTAGGACCCTAGTGTCACACATGCCCAGCTGCCTATTTGATAAATTAAAACTATCAAACGTATGAAGAAATATCAACAACAATTCACATACTGAGAATAACTTAAAGAGTCCAGCTCTCAACATATGAATCTTGACAGAGCGACACAGACCAGAAAAGTCTGAGCATCAAACCACAGAGCCTGATGAAAACTTGTATCAGTTCAGCTTTTACAGCCAAGTGTCTAAACTACACTAGTACAGCCTGCAGCCTCAAATATCAGACACCAAAAGACAGGTCCTGTTCTTGTTCTCCTCCATGTGACTGCCACTATCATTAGTCAACTTTAGGCAAGCAGAGCTTGACTCGAAATAGTTCATTTAAGCATTTTAAACTTCTTCTGTGTTGAACTTTTAAACCCTCTATCAAGAATGCAACCCAGCGGTGCATAAGGACTTTGTACAGTTATGAAAACACTCTAAAAATGAGGCTTGCACTCTTGTCAGGTCCATCACAACTGTGGTTTTGTTGTTGAGCCTGGGGGAAAACAAAAACTCTCATGTGTAAGCCAACACCACTGAAGTGCAGACTGCTGCTTAATGAGGATTAGAGAGGAAGGGGAAACACTGAAAAACAGCTGCGGAGTGAAACAGAGTCATTTAACTAATGAATACAATAATAGGAAAGAAGTATTACAAAAATGTTACACACTCAAACCCTCCAGCTTCCTTATTTACACATCAAAACCTACACTTTGACACACACCGACTCATTAACATACACACACACACACACAGAGCACAGGTGTGCGGTGATAGTCTTACCTTACACATAAGCCACAAGTGTCAGGTATCAATAAAACGCTCGCTTCACACATGCTGCAGCGGTAACACACACACTGTCAGAAACACTCACACACACTCACAATAAGGAAGTTCATTAATAAAACTTTGCCCTGCCACCAGTCCTCATGTGTTCACCACCATTAAAGCTGTTTGCAGTAGGATAAATGATAGAAACTCCATTTGTGGGCATGACTGAGTCGGTGCTGGGCATCATTTTTTGGAGAAGTACAGAAAATTGTAAAATAATGTTTGAAATTATGCATGTCAGCAGTGAAAAAGGACATACAGTCATCGTTTGGCTGCAAAATTCTGGCTCTGAGGCCCAAGCATTTACATATGCAGACACAGCTGTTCAATACCTGATGATGCTTGAAGCAAAAGAGGCGCAACAGTCACCTCTGGAGAGTGACTGGCATGTTGCAGATCACATTATTAAAACTTATTTTTCTGTTCTGTTTCATGAGTGACTTAGATGCATATAATAGTAATTTCAGACGCAAATTCTGTAAAATGGGACTGGAAATCTCATCTGAACATAAAATTTCTTCAGCAGTCTTTGACAAACCTTACTCTCTGTCCCTATTTATCATGCATAAGGACATAAAAAGGACTAGATTTCCCTGTTCATGTAAACACTTTATACTCAGTGTGATCCAAATTGGTATTAGGTTCATGACCCAACTATTCAATTCCATATAAAGCCATCATTGGAGTTACAAATAAGACACCTTAAAAGCAAATCATGAAAATGATAATAATAATAATAATAATACTTGTACATTAATCAACAAAACTCAACGTCACAAAAATTACCCTGTTTTCACATTATTATATGCAATGGTGAAAAATGTTCAGAAATTGAGGCTATGAGGGCTGCTGGTCAAAAACAAAAAGAACATCAGTGGACACAGGCCCTAACTTTTGCTCCACCAATTGGTACCAGGTTCTTGTCAGTCATAGGAACTAAAGTCAAAAAACAACTCGAACGAGCACCTGAACTCGTTCGCTGAACCGTACAGGTTTACCTTTATAAGTGACAACCGGCGACTACAGTTTGACAAGATTTTTGCACCCTGAGGGGCAACTGCTACCCCATGGCAGGTAGTTTTTCTAAGAACTATTACAGGATAACCTGCCTCAGATTTTGTCATTTGTCTGTCAGCTATTGTTGACAGCCTCTTGAGACTTGAAATGCAGCAAACAGGGATGTCAGTTTAGCTCAATAGTTTAGTAGTAAGCTTTTAAGTACAGCGGCTCAGAGTGGGTGGGCTTGGCTCAAATCCAACCTACAGACCCTCCCCCAAAGTTATTCAGCACCTTTTCATACAAGTTTTCTTCTGTACTATCTACTGTCTGATCCTCTCACAGAAAGCCCCCAAACCACCTTGAGACCACGTCTTCAAACCCACTGTAATCAGCTCTAAAATGCATGGTGTGTTTGAGGGTAGCTTGTCCTGAGAAGACTGCTGATGGTCCTGAAATGTGTTCCACTGCTTTCCCCCCTGGACTATTTTTCATGCTCTAACCTGAATTGTCAAAACATCTCAGACAACAAAAAGCTCAGAAAAGTCTCATCTGTCACCTTTAGATTCACTCTTCATATTCTTGTCTCTCTTTATAGCTGTACACGTCACAAACTGCATTCCTCACAGGTCGATGCCTTTTGAATTTTTAATTCAAACAAGCCCTGCAGCCTCACGGGGCGTGACCTGATGGAGCCTGAAATACGTCCTGAAGAAGAGCTACTGTTCAGAATCATCTAGAAAAACACATGACATTTGCAACACTCTCAAATCCTATGCTAAAATCATTTCTAAAACTGGATTCAGGAGTTGATATCAATAATTTCTGGCTATATTACACTAACATGGAATACTTTCTGCAATATATTGAAAGATAATGCCTTATTTTTACAATGTATACTAAAGATCTAAGCCAGTTCTGACAGCATTATTATAAAACTTAGACATAGATAAAGTCCCAGAAAAGTAAGGTATCATGTAAGTCACATAATGAGTCACAAAATATTATCAAAACACACCCATCTTAATTAGAGAATGATCCAAAAATGGGTCAGTAGTGTCATATTTCAATAATTAACACACAAAATCCATGACAGACTCAGAACACACACCAACACACACCAACACACACATGCTCAGACTTACAGCTCTGACAGACAGCTGGTCGGAAAACACTCGGCTTGGTTTTCAGCTTGTTGTGAGTCGACTGATGGCATCGTTCAACATCTGTTTCTTCCTTCTGTGTGTGTCTGTGTCTGTGAGTCTCTGTAACTCTTTACCTGTCTGTTCTCAGCCAATCAGAGCTCACCTGAATAGACCAATCGGAGTGGAACAGCAGGTATGGAGGAGAGGGAGAGAGAGAGAGTCAGACAGACCGGTGAGGTGAGAGAGTCAGTCAGGTGTGTTTGGTGTCAACTTCACACGCACATCTTTATGACGAGATGGACACACACACACACACACACACACACACACACACACACACACACACACACACACACACACACACACACACACAGACTATAAAAGCACCTACCACCTGCACAAATAACACAAATTCAACCACTTCGTCACACTTTTATTGCTGGTTGTAAATACAGTATTCTCTAGCACACACACATACATACATACACACACACACACACACATATGCATTCACACATGCAGACTTTGGCCATGTGCTGCAATAATCATCCGTTCATTCAATAAATCTTTATTGTCCCTGAGAGGCTGTTAGTGCTGCTGATTCACTGAGGAGATTTGATGAGGGGGAGTGAAGTTTGTGAAAGTGAGGAGTGAAGAGTTGGCAGAGCAATGACCTCACACTGTGTAAAAAGATAAATGATGTGACAGCTCCTCAACGGCAAGGCCAAAACATTTGGAGCTTCTCCTCTTGACTCGATGCAGTATGTGTGTAAAGCCTGCTTTATAATGTTAACAGATGGAACATGAGTCAGACTTTAAATCAAAGTATTACAGCACACTGCTACTTTGAGTCGCATGTTTTACTTCACAGAACTTAGATGGCTCAGAAGTAATATGCCTGTCTACCAACCAGGGACAAAATATCATTGTAGCTAGTGTTCTAGTTTTAGCTACCACTATAAGCCAAGCCCTTCAGACTGTTGCTAGGTAAAAATATAAAAGTAATTTTTCTTAGACCAAAGATAGATGACTGCTAGTCATTTGTTTGGCTGTGTTTAGTAAATTTTGAACATATTACCTTTAGATAAGTCAGCTGGTTGCAATTTCAATTTCTGTTTGAATAAGGAAATTAGTAGCCTCATAAGCACCCTAAGTGCACATTCCTTTCTGCAAAATTGAACTCTAATGAATATTTTAATGCTATAAAATGGGTCCTAAACCATGATTGACAAATGCAGCTCCTGCGGGGCTGCATGAGAAGGAATCACATAAGGTCCACTGACACAAGGGCCATTATATAAACTTCAAAATCCTTATTTTATTGTATTTGTATGGGTTAGGTGTGTCAGGACACCAATACTGGCCTTAGTGTCCATGCTCCTCTGCACAGGACTGTCTAAAATACAGTGTATATATTGAACAAAAAGTCAGCTTTTGAATGATTGAAACATGGTTCAAAACAGGGGTTATATGTTGCCATGACACAAGGTTAACATCACACTGTTGAGCAGCATTTAAAGCTTTTGGCAGAGCTTTATTTTTCTTATATAGCTGCCAGGGCCTCTGGGAAATAGAGTCTAATAACAGCACACAGTCCAAAGGTGAAATCAACCCAGGTATGCAAGTTTAACCTCCTGCACAGTCCACTGAACATGAACACAGTGTGCAAACCAAAGCTCACTGTGGACCGCCTCATTACAAGCCAAACAGAACAAACACGCTCTCCTAATTAGCAAACCATGATAAAAATCACTTCTACGACTAAAATCAGACAGACCTGAAGGCAGCATCAAATCCCTGCAGGAAGCTGATCAGACAAAAACACGCCGCTACTGTCTGGAAGAATAAATTCTCACGCCTTCCCCCTTGCCACGCCTTCCCATAATGCCATGTGTGCTCTTACACCTGTCCCCCCGGTCTGTGAGTGTTTGTGTCTAAAGTCTAAAGTCCTGCATTGTTTCACGTCTCAAACACGCCAGTGAATAAAAGAGGCAGAGGCAGCAGCAGCAGCAGCTTTGCTTCCAGTCACACCCGAAGTACAAACACATACCTGGCTTTGTATCTGACGGGGAAATCAACCTGAAAACCCACAGAGATGATGGCTGACATCCGCAAAACACACCTGAGCGGAGGTCAACTAATGTTCAACCTCCAGTGAACACAGAAGGAAACATTTATGAGTCTGATGAAGTAGCACGGCATTGGAATGTCAGCTAGCATGCTGGTGACACCAATCTGACACAAAACTGACAAAACCAACTATTCCTCTTATTCACCTTATTATTGAGGGCGCTGCAGAAGAAGGGGTGATGGGTGGAGCTTCAGTTGGTGGCTGAAGTGTAGAAAGAATAGAAATTCACCTCAGATCTGCTGCTTTATTTTTAGCAAATGTCCAATTATAGTAACAGTCAAGTGTTGTTGTGGAGTTCTGGTACTTGTTGCACCATCCCTGGTCGTATTTACACCCAGACAATTCTAAATTTGTGACTTGAGCAGCACAAATTGATTAATACTTGTATCCTGACCTTTGATTACTGCACCTTATTTGTACCTATGATATTTATTTTCACAACACAAACCGTAGCAATTTTGAAATCTGAGAAAATTGGACAACTGTGGCTTATTGTAGGGTTTGTACGATTGTAAACCAGCGTGAAGAGTTGCAGTTTTGGTATGTAATTGTGATTTTAATATCTTTGTTAGAACTGCTTGAGGTGCCCCCCACAACAGACTTTCCTACCAACATATCAGTTAATTATGATGTCTAGACTTCCCTAATTTCCCAGCAAGATACAACATCCTGCAGGATACTCCAGGTGTGAAGCATCCCCACCACCACCCCAGGGGGGTGAAGTGACGGTCCCCACAGAAAACTTGCCCTCTGAGGGGCGGTCCTCAAGCATAAATGTTCAGGTTTCCCCATCTTCTGGGTCTTTCTTGATTCTGACCGCTCGGATGCAGATTGACCTTTTCTTTGCAAAGACTATAAAACCTTGTCGGCCGGCGGAAGTCTCTATTTCATTCTTTACTAGCAGCAATGGAAAAAACTTCCATGACAGTTAACTCTCATCTCATTCCTAGCAGCTGGATCAAAGAGCACTGAAAAATATCAAACATATCCTCAACTCTGACTGTTATCAGCCTGTCACTACCACTGTGAAGGACAAGGGAGCATCAGGTGAGGATTCTCAGCTGTTTTGTCGCTCCAGAGGGAAAACATTGGTGTTGTTGCCGCCATGTTTGTTTTGGTAATTTGTCACTTAACTGAGGTGGCACCTGCACAAGTTGTTGGCAGCAGTGAGAAACTGAGGTAATGCATATACATGCCACAGTATCCCCTTTTCTGTATAAGTTCGCCATGTGGCAAAATCAAGTTTCTTAATACCCAGTTTGGCAGTTTTTACAAATTCGGATAAGATGTTTTATGCACAATTACACAAAACCTTATAGCATGTCAAGACATTAATTGAAAAAGGTCATTCAATACTTTGAAGTTCACTTTACAGCTTTATTGTCTTCATATCACAGTAATACTCGTCAGCTACAGCAGCAGTGATCACGGTAATGAGCGGTGTTTTCTGTCTGTGTTTATTCAAGACTACCAGCTCTGATTTGGACTCTGAACCAGGATATAATCTAGACCAGTTACAGATTACACCAACTCAAGGAAGCAAAGAAAGTGGGGAAATCTGAAGCTGTAGTTTATGTCGGTCATTCATACTGAGTGTAGAGAAGATCATGAACACCAGCTCACATGACAACAGCGGACGACGTTTCAAAATGATAAAGAAAAGTCATTCTAGGGAGCTTTGATTGGCTGAGAACAATGAACATAACAAGACTAAATAGTTGTCGTAAAAACCTCTGGACTTCGACTCTTTAAATAGGTGATCAGAACTCTTTTACCAGAGACTTTTCAAGATTTCAGGGACTTTTCAAAAGCAGCTGCTTCTCAACAAAAAGGGTCAAGCTGTCTGGACCCTCCATGGATAACACACTCACCATTAACAAAGCACAAATGTCTCCTTTAACTGAGACATGGGGGTCAAGACTGACTGAAAACTGAGTGAAACACGACCTTCATTACCACAAAAACCAAAATATTCCCCGATGGTCGTGCACCCCTTCAAGCACACAGACAGTCACACAGAAGCAGAAACAATCACTGACATAGCATGTAGAACAGAAGATTAGTTTAGGATATTATTAGGACAGTTCAGACAAGATCACTTGTGTCAAAAAGTAATCATCTGAAGATACATTTAGTGGTATAGTTTTGTCCTGAGAGCTCCCTGCCTTCCATGTGTGTGCATGGAAGGACAATGCCTGAGGCGGGGAGAGCACACCTCCCCTTCATTTGTACAAACGTGTAGGGAGAGCAGCAGCAAAGATTCCCACAGTACAGATCAGAGCAGGCAATAAAATACAGTACTGATATATGACCCTGGTAAAATCAGAAACAATATCAAAGACATGCACGGACAGACAATGCCTGAGGCGGGGAGAGCACACCTCCCCTTCAATTGTACATACATGTAGGGAGAGCAGCGGCAAAGATCCTCACAGTACAAAGCAGAGCAGGCAATAAAAGACAGTATTAATAATTAATATATGACTCTGGTAAAATCAGATACAGTATCAAAGACGGCGCTGTGGTGGAGGAGGGTTGAAAAGGTCATTCAAAGTCAAAGTTTCTGCTATCACACACACACACACACACACACAGACACACACAGTCTGTCTGTACCTGCGCACGGTGAGCTGCAGCGTCTTGTAGGATCCTTTAACCAAAGCGATGGCCTCCTGTCTGTATCCGGTCAGCTCCACCTCATTAATGACGATAATCTCATCGCCCACCCGCAGCGGCTGCTCCAACCTATCCGCCTTCCCGCCCTCCTCCACCTGCACAGACATAAACACAACCAAGGTCATCAAACTCCAGCTGTGATTTGCATGTATTTTCCTTCTTTTCGCTGACCTCGATGTGACCAGGGTAGTCCTTTGCATGCAGGCTAACACATACAAACCTATCCGTGTACAGGACCCAGTGTTGAAACCTGTCTGGTCACACTTTCTGTGGCAGCTGTTATCAGGGTTTCTATTGTTATGGGCAGTAGGAAACACTTGTGGTGTGTTTGTGTGCAGGACAAAAAGGGAGGTTTTGGCTGTTTGCCTGTAAGATTTATCATCTCTATTCTCACCAGTGAGCTTTTTCTCTCCAGGTTTTTTTTTTCTGTGTGTAATTTTCCTCCAAACCCTGCCAAAACAAACAAAATCCAGATGGTGTCCTCGGTGGGGCTTCACTGGATCTGGATTTTTTATTAGCGGTGAGAATTATGACTGTTTTTGGAGTGAGCCAGATCTTATAGCTCTGATCCTTTCACCCTTTTTCTCTTTTTTGTCGGTTCTGCATGTCGAGCTGTTATTTTTCATGATGTACTTATTAGAAAGTTGTCACTCCAACTCCAACTTCACTTTTTCTACAAATGAGACTGGAATTCATATGTATGCCTGTTTATATTTAAAGGCAAACAAGAACATCAGCTGATTTTGACATTGTAATTTTTAATGCCTGAAACCTGCAAGAGAGGGTAAGCAGCGATAGAAACAGCCTTGTTTTCACATTTCTCCTGTAAAACATCCACAATTTGTGATAAATTTAAATAATAAGTCAAGTTGATAAGATTTTTTTGGGAGATAACACTATTTGAGTATGTACAGGACAAGACATGCAAATGCTGATTTGTCCACAGGGGGTGTCAGGGGGCAAAAACAGAAAAGAGTGGTCTCCATATTGAAGGTGGTGATCGAAACTTTTGTCTTAACAAGAAACTGGAAAGAGGTGAAGCTGATGTTGTGTCTCATCACTGCAGCAAGAACTCACCCACCTGTCAGTCAAATGTCTACTAGGTGGGTGCGCAATATCATACATAACTCTTTAGGTATAAATGTTAAAACCAGATGAAATCATATCATGTAAATGAATAATCAATTAAAATCCTGCCCACTCTACAGTCTATCTGAATTAAGAGATAAGGTAAAGAGACTTGAGGTATGTTTGGCTGTAAACAGGTAATTTTGCTGGTTTATTTGAGCTAGCCCTAGTGGACACGTGAGGAACTGCAGTTTTCTGTACTTCTGCATCTACTTCATATTTCTAAACCAAGAGTCACTGCTCAGTCTTGAAACGAAGAAGGTTGGGATTGTAAAGAAAACGCTAATGTAGCACTAAGCTACAAAACTGTTTTCGTTGAATAAGCCAAATGAATGGATCAAAAACATTCAAAACTTTATCACAACCATGTCATGATGTTGTCCTGAACATTAACCCACATGATTATCTTCTTTGATGAATGATTCACAGCCTTGTTGATAATCAGAAAAGCAGGATCCTGAGTGTGGTGTTTCGAATCACTTCTATGTTCTTATTGTCTGAAAAGGTGATAATATGACTGAAACTCCAGGTCTGACTCACTAACATTCACCAACTAACATCAGCCCACATACACAAAAACACACAAACTTTCACCCACAAACACATACTGCGTGTATCAGGATGACCTGCTGCGTTATCAGAGCTGTTAATGATGCCTCTCAGAACACTGTCAGAGCGTGTGCAGCACTGTGTGTGTCACTCTATGTGTGTGTTAGTGTTCGTTTGTGTGTATACGTCTCTGTTTGTGTCTATGCGTGTGTTGCTAGTCCTCTTTAAGGTCACATTGTCTTGTGTTCTTGTTCTCTGTGAGATAAGCTCGATCAAACCCTGAGCTGGTCGTCTGAATGTCTCTGCACAGACGTCACAAAGCGAGAAAACGTTCATGGAAGTTTGCTGAATTTGGTAAGAAAACTCATTGAGGAATAAAAATACTTTGACATGACTCTGACTCTTATCAAGATAATCCTCAGTGCTCTGGATTTAAAATGATTGTGGAGACACTGACAGACTTTGAGACAGTGCAGTCCTGCAAAGTCGACTGATTCATAGGTCAGTCAAAAACTTTAATAACCATCAGTATCAACAAGACTGATCATGATGCAAATGTCTCCACACACTGGAAGGCCTAAGCTTGATATGGTGTAATGACCAAACAGTGTAAACACATCAAGAGTGGCTCCAAACAACTCTGTCTTGGTGGACTGTTGTTTTGAAGCTTCCTGTTTAACACATTAAGCCCTGCGAGTATACAACCATGCTGTGCTGCATATCAGCTGTTATCACTCCTTTGTACTTTCATATTGATCCTTCAAAGGTGTTAAATGGTGTCCCAGTCAGCAAGTTTACATGCATGGCTAAGTCAAGTTGAGGTTAAATCTCGATAAGGTGTTTTAACTAGACTACTGTCTTTATCCCAGTTTACAAGCACCGAGCGAGAACCAAATTGTTGACAGAAGCATGTTTACTTCTATGGTAGTTGGGCACATGCCCCATTTGAGCTTGTTACTTCTAAGTCATCTTTTGGTTTACCTGATACAAACAGTTCAGAACAATAAGCAAATGTGTGAGAAAGAGGCCAAGAGGACGCTACTTTTACATCTCTGTAGCATTTGTTTGTACAATAGTTTTGTCTTTTTTGCATCCTCTCTTCACCTGTTTACTGCTTGGCTGTTTAGCAGTGCATCCATGCTGTCCAACTCCCGGCTCAGAGCCTGGTGTGTGAACACTGGAGCATTTGCAGACCGCTTAGGCCAGTTTCAGTTCGATCAAGTGGTTTACATGACAGAGACAATCGATCCCGAACTGCTTTATCCAGGTATGTTAGTCTGATTATGAGAGTATGAGAGATATGATTTAGTGTGATTTCAGTCAGACTTGTGTGTTTACATGTTTTTCAAAAGTCCAATTTCAGTCAGACTAAGGCAATAATCCAACATGTAAATGTACCAACTGATATTCATGTCAGAAGCAACAGTGAACTGCATTATTCTACATTTTATAGCAGAAGTTATATTCAGTATTCTCCAATGACTATTTTACATTCATGATAATGTGCTCAGGCTGCTGCCCCCAGATAAGTGGTTGAAGATGGATGTATGGATGTATGGATGGATAGAAGGAAGGATGAATGGATGGATGGGTGGATGGATGGATGGATGGATGGATGGATGGATGGATGGATGGATGGATGGATGGATAAATGGGTGGATGGATGGATGGATGGATGGATGGATGGATGGATGGATGGATTGATGAATGGATGGATGGATGGATGGATGGATGGATAGATGGATGGATGGATGGATGGATGGGTGGATGGGTGGATGGGTGGATGGATGGATAATGTAACTGAGAATGGAAAAAATGTTGTGATTTGGAAAAGACGATGGCGACTGTGAGTCCAGATGTCAATGTGATGCCGATTATTTCAGAATATCAACAATATGTTTGATCAATCAGTGCTCTCAGTGTTCTTTGCTTAATCCAACATGCCTCTAGTTCCCACCTGCTTTACCCAGATTTCAGATTTTATGATTCCAGTACGTAGGAGACGTGAATTGAACCTGCACAGCATCAAAGGTTTACAGATCAAATTCGGGGTTCACCCTGAGTTCAGATGTACAGTAACTATTACCATGAAGTGCTTTCATTTGATGTCTGTTCTCACATCCTCTCTGTGATTGACAGAGGTATCCACAACACTGCTCTGAAACAATAAACTCCACCCAGCTGGGACTGTTCGAATGTTAAATCAACTGCCAAGAATTTAACTCAGGGTGTGTCTGGACCTCTTCTGAATTACAACATGTGTTACGTTTGAACAAAAGCATACAGTGCTTTGGCCCACACAGAGCACCACCCCCAACACTGAATGTTCATTAAAAAAAGACAAAGCAGAAGGGAAGGACAGAAAACGCAAAGACATCAAAACTAAGTCATTGATTCATTGGGCTTTGTGTAAGGCCGACAGCGCTATCTTATCAAAGCTCACCAATGTAAGATAAGTCCACTGATCTGATAGGAGAGAGGAAACCTGTAAGATGTAGAGCTAAATGTGCCTCAGTTCTGCAGAACCATGCACATGCCTGCTCTGTTTTGCTTTTTCAGGAATAAATATACCCAAATAAGGTTTGCCAAATCCCTCCGTAACTCTGTGGGAGTGTGTGTGTGTATGTGTGTGTCACTGAGTTTGGTATTCCAGCTGAAATTCATTACCCGGCAGTCAGACATATCCAAGAAGAGGGGCTCGGCCTGTTCGGACTGTGACTGAAAAAACAAACCTCATCTAATCGATAAAGAATGTGAGATTGGAGAAAATAATCTCAGAAAGAATAACCTGAGGACCTCATGATGAGAGCTTACCCTTCTCCACAAATCTCATTTTCTTAGTCCTACACGGGCTTTGTGGATCTAATAACCATGATGAAATAGTATGCTGTGCTAGGATACACCTCAATGCTGAGAGAAACAGATTTGATATCTACATTAGATTGAAATAGCACAAAGACAATAAATCAAATATTTAAACCAACAGATGCATTTTGTAATGAAAACATTGAAATTTGATGCCATCAACACATTCAAAAACAGTTGATAGAGGGACAACAACACCACTAAAGCTGTGAAATGCCCCAAAAGGGTAAAGAGTTGGCTGATTTTATCGTTTACGGTACAAAATATCATTAAGGATTCAGAGAAACTGGAGAAATCCCTGCATAAAAGGAGCAGTGATAAAAACCACTGCTGCATGTTGTGAGTTTTGTGTCCTTATGTGGCACTACAAAGAAAACATAAATGACTCTGTAGTGTAAGTCACAGCATGGGCTGAAAACCACTCTCTGTTAACACACTTCATTGCCGCATCCACAAATGCAGGTTAGAGGTGTTCCATGATGGCCTGGTGTAATCACGCCTCATATTCAGAGCCTACGGTCCTTGTGACAATGGTGGCTGGTTCAACTCCCACCAACAACCCTTTGCTGCGTGTCTTCCCCACTTTTATTCCCCACATTTCCTGGCTCTCTTTAGAAAAAACACATTCTGCAGTATTGACATTGACAACATTTGCTGCATCATATAATAAAAAGTCTGACTAAGAAGACCCTGAGCTGTTGAGCAGGTTGAACTGTATTTGCTAGTTTTGGCTCTGGTTGTTGTTGCTGCTGTTAACTCTAGGAGAGAGTTCGGGTTACAGCTTTAACTCTCACCTTTAGTGCGAAGGTGTAGCTTTAGCAGCGTCAGAGCACATTTCCTGTTTGATGCCAATCATGAGACTCTCAGATTAAACTAATTAAGATTGTGTAACCTGAGTTGATCTGCCTGGATTACCTTCATTGTGACCTTTGACCCCAAGAAATACTGCACTGATAATAAACAAGCTTATGGAGCCAATACTGTTTGATTTTACTGACTGAAAATAGAAATGCTTCTACTTATTCATAACTTTCATAAATATGAATCTGAATATGTGGCATAACGTAAAAAAGGTTAATTAATACTTCCTGTGAGCGATATTTTTTTTTAAGTTATACCAACTTTGGTAACGACCGCAGGATAGCAATACACAGCGGTCTGAGGAGCCATAAACAAACCTCCACCAAAACGCCACTTTATAGCCACAAATAATGCTCAGAGCAGCACCTAACTTCATCAACAGTACATATAGGGTCGTAGCCACAGCACTAGCCACCAAACATCTTTTTAGCTTGCCTTTTCAGCTCATTACTAAAGTTGGTATAACTAGAGAAGCAAGCAGTCGGCAACATTCATCTCTTGAGGGGGTGTCTAACTCGGTGTTACAGTGCGTTAGACCCTAAATTAGTTTTACGCCGGAATATCCCTTTAAATTCAAAATCTGTAAATGACTGCCCATCACCAATGTATGCAAATTATCAGTGGTGTAAGAAGTACATCCGATCATAAGTACAAATGAAAAAACAGATTTTCATGAGTCTGTGTTTCTTGTACTTGTTTTACATCTCCTAGAAAAACAGTAAACACACAGTTATTTTGTGGCCTCAACCGAATTCCTACCTAAATTTAACCCAGTGGTTTTACTGGCTTCCTCGGTACTGCATTTTTCTAGTTAATTAATCTGAGGGTCATACCGTTATCTATTAGTTAGTCAAGCACATGGCAAAAAAATATTCAAGAACACAATTTTCCCACAGTCTAAGCAAACAGCTACAAATAGCTTTTTTAACTCACTACAAAACCCCTGACTCATTTAAAGATGAAAAGACAGACATATATTCAATAAACAACATGATACAGTTATGATTTCAGATATTATACAATATGACACAACATAAAACTAAAGGATTTGATGCAGTATCAATATGACACAATACAATATGAAACGATATGATCTGATATGGTACCATCTTGTGATACCACAATACACAAGATATTTATAATACTATTGAGTATAAAACACAATAAGCACAATATAACATCAAATGCTGCACAGCAGAGCATATGATAGGATATAGAACAAATGGATACCATTTTATATGATAAGACATGGTATTATAGAATATTTGACCCACTGCAATTGGATAGGATGCAATGTGACACAATCTAAACAGCACAATGCTGTCCAAAATAACACACTATAACACGTTTCAATACAATATATAATATAAAGAGGTTATTGTTAATGGACCCGAAAGCTGCACACTTAACTTTCATAGATGCTACATATTTTACCAACTGCACTGACATCTTGCAAACATAAACTGAGACAATCCATTCAAATCAGTTGTGCTTGACTGACTGATTGAATCGATTTTCTCCTGATTTTAACTGATTCAACTTTTAATGTACTGTATAGAAAGAACAGCTGTCTTTTTGCAGGAGCTTTAACTTGCATAATGAACCTTTCACTTGTCATGTTTTGTCTGATGGTAATGGACCAAATACATACTATTATATACCATTATGTTACATAAACTGATCACATTATATTGTTTTATCCATCAGACAGTTGCTGGTTGAAACACAGCTCTTGCATCCACCATTACAGCAGAAAAGCATGACTGTGTTCAAGAGCACCCAGGAAAACACATAATTCACATTCTTGTCCTATTTTACAGTCGTTTGGCTTCAGTCCCAGAATAACCTCCACACGCAAACACACACACACACACACATGCATGCGCGCACACACACTCTCGCAAAGCCGGCTGATTTGCATGTTAATAAAATTAGGCCATAATGGTCGTACAGACAGAAGAGGGCTGATCAGCGGTCATTTCACATACAGTCAGAAGAAGAGCTAGCCTCTGTGCTGTTTGCCAATAAAAACACCATGACTAATTATCAGTTAATAAATCCTCTTTTTTTAAAGGATGCTTTCCTCTCAGGTTTTTACTTTCACTAGTTTTGAAGCTTGAATATGCTGATGGTGGTTACATCATTACTCAGCAAACAGAACATCAATTCTTAGCTGTGGTTGAATGTCTGGTTAGATTTTGACCAGGTGTCGCAGAAGTCTGGTTTGAGTTCAGCCACTCAACAGTACAGGGTCTCCTTTGCTATATTTGCCTACCATGATTAACCAAATGTTTTCAATGGGTGTCAAGTCATGACTGCAGGCAGGACTCCTCTACTACAGAGCCATGGTGTTGTACACACAGAATGTCATTTGTCATTGTCTTGCTTAAATATGAAAGTCATCCCCATAAAAAGTATTGTCTAAATTGTCTAAATCGCAGCACATGTTGTTCCCAAACCTGTCTACTGTATGTTATCCAGCACTAATAGAGTCTTTCTAAACTTGTAAGCTACCGGTGCTATGGAAACCGATGATCCCCATACTATCAGGGATGTTGGCTTCTAAACTGTGTGCTGGTAACAAGCCAACTGGTCCCCCTCTTCCTTGGCTGAGGATGGAGTGTCCATGATTTCCAAACAGAATGTCAAATTTTTCATTTGTCAGACCACAGAACTCCATCTTTGGTGGGCTTGGGCCTAGGAAAGTTTGCACAGTATGGTTTGTTCCTTAAATGTGTTCACAGTCAATGGTTTTTTTGGGGGAAGTTGCACTACAGAGTCCTATCTGCTAAACTAGCAGGCAGGCTAGTTTAGCAGGAGGACTCTTTTACTACAGAGCTATGTTGTTGCACACACAGAATGTCATTTGTCATTGTTTTGCTGATATATAAATGTCATCCTCGTAAAAGGTATTGTCTAAATGGCAGCACATGTTGTTCCCAAACCTGTCTACTGTATGTTGTCCAGCACTAATAGAGTCTTTCTAAATTTGTAAGTTACTGGTGCTATGAAACCAATGATCACCATACCATCAGGGATGTTGGCTTCTAAACCGTGTGCTGGTAACAAGCCAACTGGTCCCTCTCTTCCTTGGCTGAGGATGCAGTGTCCATGATTTCCAAACAGAATGTCAAATTTTGATTCGTCAGACAACAGAACTCCATCTTTGGTGGGCTTAGGCCTAGGCAAGTTTGCACAGTATGGTTTGTTCCTTAAATGTGTTCACAGTCAATGGTTTTTTGGGGGGAAGTTGCACTACAGAGTCCTGTCTGTTTTTAATGCAGTGCTGTGCTGCCTGAGGGCCCATAGATCAGGGCCGTCCAGTCTTGGTTTTGGTCCTTGCTCCTTTCATTCAGACATTTCTCCAGATTCTCTGAATTTTTTAATCGTATTCTGTACTGTCACTCAAACTCTTCGCAGTTTTATGATGAGGAATTACCCTGAAACTGTTGGACAATTAGCTCACACAGTTTCTTACAGAGTGGTGACTCAGCCTCTCTGAATGACCTTTTTATACCCAGTCATGTAACTAACCTGCTGTTGATTTTTGTTTTATTTATACTTTTTAAAGCTTCACACAGACTTTCAGTGTTTTGTTGACCCTGTTACAACTTTTTGACAAATGTTTCTGGCATCAAATTCAACTTTAAACTCTCAATTTTTCAGGTTTCAACATTTTAATGAGTATTCCAGCTTCTTTTCCCCAGGAATTGAAGCTATAGTGTTACACATAAAACTTGCATTTTGAGATAATGTCAATGACTGTTTTCTTGATATTGCATTGACAATGAACAGGTGTCAGTAGTGTCTTATTAAAGTGAAATGGTATGTCATTATAAACCATAAACTGTCACAGTAAAATGCTTACTGATCGTACCTTAGAGATGATGAGCGGCTCTCCATGCTCCAGGCCGCCCTGCAGGGTAAAACCCCACGGTGCACCTCCCTGCAGCCGGGCCTCCACCAGCACCCAGCCGCCTTGTCTTCCTCCGCCCGCCGCCTGCTGCTGGAGCCCCGCCCGGCCGCCGCTGCTCTCCATGCCCGAGCCGGGGAGCGCTCTCTCCGGGCTGCTCTGTCCTCAGCCCGGCTGCGGCGGAGCAGGGTTACCGGCCTGACGTTAACGATGCCTCCCTCACGAGTGCATATCCCTCACTCATTTAGAAATCCCGGTTAGAAAAAAGTGGAAAAAGTGAAGTGAAGGAGGCGAGCTGCGTTTCCTGCAAAGTGCATTCCTGTAGCGCAGAGAGCGGCTGATCCTCCGGCAGACACAGTCAGAAAACACCCGAAACTTCACTTTACATGAGGTACAAAAAAAAGTTACACAGAGAGGAGAAATGTTATAAACTTTCAGATCAGCGATGGTCAGATCAGATCTGCTCAAACAGAAACCTAACCTCCTCCTCTCTCTCTGTCTCTCCCTCTCTCCCTCCCTCCCTCTCTCTATCTCTCTTCCGAAAATCAGTTTAGCATCACAATAGGATTTACTGCGACTCAGTGAGCGAAAAGAAAAGGGAGAGACAGAGAGAGAGAGAGACAGAGAGAGAGAGAGAGAGAGAGAGAGAGAGAAATGAAGGAAATGAAAAGTTGGAAAAAGTAAGGAAGGTAAAGGAAGCAAATGAGGAAAAAAGGGATGAGAAATAAAAAAAAAACATGTAAAGAAGAAAAATGTGAACATAAGAAAGGACTGGGAGAGTGTGTGTCCGGTGTGTTTCCTGTGTGTGTGCTGATGAGTTGTAATCCAATCCTCCACACAGAGCTGAAGTCCACAGCAGCAGCTCTGACACTGTTTCCCTTCACACTGGAACCAGATTACAGCCCAGAAAACACATCAAACTGCCTACTGGGGCAAATTGTTTATACGCTTTTACAATAACCTGATATCAGCAGCGCTTCAAATTGAGTTTTTAAACAAACAGACGTTTTCATGATGCCAAAGAGCAAAGAAATGCAGAGTTAAATCTGATCAAATGAGAGAAAACTCTCATGAGCAGTTGCACTTGTTGCATCAACTCGTCTCAGTTCTAAGGCTTAAAGCCCCCTGTAAGAACCAGCAGTTTATGGTTCACTGGCGCCCCCCTGTGGACAAAATATTGCATTTTCTCCCTCTGCTTTTCTTTGTATTTTTCTCTGACCAGGATCTCTCCTCCTGCTTTCTTACAGTTTTTCTCAGTCGCGTCGATGCATTTCGCACATCACAATTAACATTTGCACAACAGTTGGTGCATTTCTCAGAACAATTAGTACAAACTGCAAAACCTAGTTGACAGGGGCGGATCTAGGATTCTTGGCGATCAGGAGCTTAGCCCTGAGGGTGCAGATGCCGATTTACTTTTTTCGTCTTTTTTTGCTACCACGCACACAAAACAACATTTTTTAAACTTCAGCTTACCACCGATTCAAAGCATATTACATACTTAACAGGCATGATGTAAGAACTGAAGACAAAAGAGGAATTGTTTCATTTAGTACGTGTTTCTATTGACATGTGCAGCTTCATCTCAATAGGCTGAAGATTGTGAAAATAATCTCAGATGAAAATACCATGACGTAGATTTTAAAGAAAAAAAACATCCCCACACAGTTTCTGCTTGTTCTTAAATTTTATGCACTTAAATCAGTTCAAATAAAGTCAAAAGTGAGAACACAATTCCTGCGCATGTACAGCAAAAAATAAAGTAACTGTTATAGTGATAAGGCACTTAAAGGTCAAAGACGTGCAAACAACAAATAAAACAAATATAAATTATTGTGTAAGTGTGCAATTTAAGATCCTAACCAAATAAAGACGATTACAGCTTCGGTTATAGAGCTTGAGAATAAAGATTATTGCTTCAGAAGGTTTGCTTTCATTTAAAGCTCATCTTCACACATTGAACGAAACAAAAACATTCAGATTTTGAAGTCTTTACATGCATAGATTCTTTTGAAAGATAAAGAAAACGTACAGGCTTGAAATGTGTTTAAAAATGAGACTCAAACTAATGGCTGATAAAATCCAGCTTCATGTAACGTTTTTAGACTGATATATAGAGGACGTAACAGTACTAAGAAAGGGAAAATGAAAATCAAATTTTAAATTTGATCAACCTCGGATCGTTCAATGTAACATTTTGAAACCTGTTTTGGTGACAAATACAGAGGTACAGGTGGAAGGCATTTGTTTCACTGTCCTTTGACAGGTTAAAAGTGACAAAAACCCTTACATTTTAGACCCTGGTACATTCAAACTACCACAGGACTGGATGTTGAAACTTGTTGCAGGCTTTTGGAGTAAATAACCATCCAATAACATAAATAATTCACATACAATATTTTAAGAAATGCAAATGCACTGGATCAAAGTGAACAATAATAAAAGGACCCTAGTGTCCCTGTTTGCACCAGCAACACATAAAAACTTACTTTGGTTCACAACATAATGCCTCTGCTGGGAGGAAGATGCTAACCTTTTGCATGCTAACATGTCATGTTTGAATCAAGGTGCTCTCCAGAAGGTAAAGCGTATCTCATACAGGTTCTTAAGCAGGTCCACTTTGAAATAAGATGACAGCTGGCGTCATCTTGTTTCAGGAGGAGATAAGAGTCTGTGAAGGAGAGACTAACTGTCTTCTGATGCGCTGTGGATGGTCTCGATTATCTTCTTCTTCAGTTTCTTGACTTTATCCGGCGGCGTCTCATTCAGACACTCCTCTATGTACTTCAGGAAGCCAGCGTGTGGTGACATCGTCTGACTTTGACACAATGTCTTCATGAAATCGAGAACCTCATTGGACATAGATAATGAGCGGCTCACTCGTTTACGTCCTGACACTCTGCTGTCAGTCCGAGAGGAGGGGGAGGTGCAGGGTGAGGAGGAGGGGGAAGAGCGCTGAGAGTCAGGGGGAGTCGGAGAAGGTGGGGCCTCCACGGTCCGTGATGTCATGATCAGTTTGGCAGCAGTCTGGGTAGAGTTATGGTAGTGTATGGAGGGAGGCGGGGCTTGGTTGTCCAGGTGGTGGAGGCGGGAATCCTGCGGTTGGATGAAGTGGAGCTCATCAGGTCGTTCATCTTCGTCACAGGAGTCACAGAGGAACATCAGATCACGGTAGTGTTTCCACTTTGGGAGGTAAAAGTCCTCTGAGCCGCAGGTTTTGTTTGAGCTCACCGCTTTGTGCTCACGCTGGAAGATTGTTCGTAAATTTCTGAACTTTGTCTTTATGTCCTCCACTGAAAATAAAAAACACTAACTGTTAGCCTCAACACAGAAAGAATAACTCCAGGAGAACTGTTTGAAACCATTTAATTTAGGGATGGAAATCCAATGTTTGGATTTTTGTTTTTGTAAATTTTAATAATCAATTATTAATTAACTTGCTAAAAGATTTGGATTTTTCCTGATAAAGTTTTTTTTTCCCTAAATTTTATTTTCCCATAGTAACATTTCAGATATAACTGATTCTGTTGTGTAGCTACAGAACAATAAGAGTAGTGGTCCATCAATATCAGTTTTTGAGGACTTTTGGGTTAGAATAGATCAGATCTCACTCACTCACATTGAACGAGATTCAAACTTTAATGGAATCACTGCAAAAAGGATGAGAGTAAATTTAAACTTGAACCTAAGAGACACAGAAGTTTCTGGTGTGCAGATCCAGTCGGCTTTATCATTCTTTGGAATCCCTCTGCATTGATTTTTCAGCAGTCTGGTGGCTTTATATCCAAGACTTCAGTGTATATAAAAGTGTTCTGGTTCAAGGTTCTCAAGGCTGATTTGTATCGCTCCCTGAAACGAGCCTGTGGAGATGGAGGCAACATCTGGCTGAGAGTCTCCACAGGCTTGTTTCAACCAAAGCCAGTAAAAACTCAGTGTTTCAGCCTCAGTGTTACCTGTGAATGGGACAGGGTGGTTCTCAGACAGGATGCTGCTCAGCATCTCCAGCAGACTCTGTCGAAGTAGTCTGTTCCTGTAGCTCTCTGATTTGTGGTTCCATAGACAGCTGTGCTCTATAAAAAAAAAGGTGAAAACAGGTGATAAAGTTTGTTTCTTTGGCTTCACCTCTATACTATCAAACCAGATTCTCACTCAGCCTGTGACTGAGTTATAAATCATTCTACTCACCAGCGTAAAATGAAATGAGCTGCTGAATTTTGGCTTCATTCCACTGGCAGCGGGCATCAGAGCTCAGTCTGCTGTCTGGATGAGCTGAACTTAGTGAAGGGGCGTTCAGGGCTGAGGGGTCTGTGGAGGCTTTAGTGTCTGGGGATGAGGTGGATGGAGAGATGGGAAAAGCTGCAGCAGATGTTTGGTTCACTATTTTGACACTATCCGGACTCTCAGGGAGGAAGACTTGATACACTGGACTGGGACTGGCTTTGGAGTTGCTGTAGGGGTTGTTGAACCTGATGCTGTTGGCATGCGTGGAGCTGGAGGAGAGGCTGCTCAGGGTGGAGGAGGGCGTTTGGTTTCCACAGTCCAGTTCCTTGTCCTCTGGTGGTGTTAGTATCAGCACATCATCCTGACTCTCGTCTTCATCACAGGACTCACAGAGGAAGAGCAGCTGCTGGTAGTGTTTCCATTTGGACATGTACGGTTTGTCAGACCCCCTACTCGCCTGCACCACCTTATACTCCCGATTAAAAACTGTACGAAGGTTCTTGAACTTGTTCTTTATGTCTTCAACTGTAAAACATCAACAGAGGACAATCAAGTTCTCGAAGCTCTGATCTGATTGTTCTGTGATTCAGATAGTAGTAGGGGTCTTTTTGTCGCGCTGTAAAATTAAATCGAGTCACAGTATAGTTGGTTTAACATTTAGGTATGTCCATCTCTATGGTAGGATCTTGCTGTGTTGAGCTGTAACCTTCATTTAAGCAGGGAGCAGGTGATTCTTACCTGAGAAGGGCACAGTGTGGTCAGACAGCTGGCTCCTCAAAGCCTCCAGCAGCCTCATTCTAAGCTGACGGTTGTTGTGGTCTTCAGATTTCTTGTTCCAGAGACAACCATGATCTGTGCAAAACAACAACAACAACAAAAATCTGTAAGTGTATGAAATCAAACTATCATTAGATTAAGTCCAGAGACTCCCTTTGAGGTTATAAAAACTATTTTGCATCTGAAAGACGTTTTGTTTACCAGAGTAGAACGCTATGAGTGCTCGCTCCCTCTCTTCATTCCAGAAACATTTCACTGTCATGTTGTTGGAGGGGACACATGAGGAGGAGGAGGATGGGGATGGGGAAATCATCTGACTTGGGAGGAAGGCGGTGATGAGTCCAAGGGGTTTGTGGACAGGCTTGCTCTCCTCCTGCGAGACTATCAGTGGGGATGGCAGCCGGTCGAGACCGTCCTCATGCAGAAACATGAGCTGCTGGAAGTGCTTCCACTGCGGCACGAAGACGTCGTCAGACCTGCACGCCTTGCTTGCCTTCACCATCTTGTACTGACGCTGGAAGGTGGTGCGAAGGTTCTTGAACTTGTTCTTTATGTCTTCAACTGTGAATTAATACAGAATCAACAGGTACTCTTAATTTGGGGTTTTAATCTAATCTGTCTTTAAGGAATGACCGCTTTATAAATATATTCATGATATATCCATGAACACAATCTTGAATATTTCAATCTGAAATGCTTTATATAGTGAGGCTCATTTCTGTTACACTGACTTCAAATAACAACCTTTATATCATTATAACTGCCAATCAAATTTTATTTTGCAGTACCCACAAAACCATGCTAATTTTGGTATATTTAAAGTTTTTAAAATGCAATGTTCTTGAAAGTTAACAAATTGTGAAGATGTGTCAATTTCATGTTTTGACAGGCAATACTCAGATAAGGGTTTAATAGCAAATTTGATGCTATCGCAACGCTACAATGGAACCCTTGGTGCATGTTTATGTTCTTAAATGAAAGACTGAAAAATACATCCATGTACAAAAAGACGGGCATTGCAAATTAGCTCAAGCTTCAAGCTGTAGTATGTGGTAATGGTTCACTTGTCCCTATACAAATAAATATGACAAAGGTGAAATTAAGGTAAAATATAAGAAAGGCAAAACCATACCTGTAAATCGAACAGGTGGAGGGTGAGCAGACAGGAGGATTCTCAGATGTTCCAGTGTTTTCCATCGCAGGTGTCGATTCTTGTAGCCCTCTGACTTGTGGTTCCACAGACAGCTGTGTTCTAGGAAAGAAGAAAAACAAGATACTTGACAGCTACAGTACTGTTGAAATATTCAATATAGTGTCCGAGCATTTGTTTTACTTTTACTTAAACACGTATCATTACACAGTAGCACCTCTGACTTTTTTAATCACGCATTTTACCTCTTACTCTAACATTTAAAAGATAAAGATTCTTGCAGTTACTGTTTATCATTGTAACAACAACAAAAGTCATCAGTAAACAAATGTAGACAAATTGTAGGACTTGCATTAAGCAATTAATTAATTTTAGGTTTTCTAGAGTTTAAATGGCTTAGCTTATGATGAAATTTTATGATTTATTTGCACAATGGCTTTAGAAAAGTTTGTGTTTTTGATTTGTCTCTGCACTGGCATCTATTATATTGGGGTGAAACTGAAACATTAGTGAGAGATATGAACACAGTGAAATTTAATGTCATGTAATCTTAGTTGTTATTTAAGAGGGCTGGATTGGGGGACAGTGGGAATTAAGAGGGGCTTTTTGGACTCAGATAACTTTCACTGAGAGTTCTATTTCAGTGTGTGGATGTGTGTTTTAGGAATATACTGTACATACGGGGTTATTTTAGTGAACTGGAGCAGTAGGAGTTTATTATAATCATCTTTAGAGGAACTGTAACCAGGTGTGCCATTGTTTCAGAATGAACGTTTCCAACTACAGTGTCAACAATGTCTCTCAGCCTACTGAAATGACTGCAGACATCCAGATAAAGGCACAAAGTTTGTTCATTTACTATTTTATTATCAAACATGCAGATTGAGGACACAAACTATGGTAAAGCTGACGATCTGACGCATTTTTAGAGGATACTGGCTAAGTTGACTTCGGTTGCTCGTCGCCATTGCTCTTAACCGTCTATGTTGCTCGGTTCCTTAAAGCAACGGTTGCCTGCAATGTTGCCCTTTCCGACAACACATCGACCAGAAAGGCTGCTTTTGTGGAAAAGAATATAACCATGATGGACAGTCTGACTTACTGGCAAAAAACGTAATGAGTGCCCTCTCTTTTTCCTCCGTCCAGTATCGCTCCGGGGTGAAGCTGCACGGAGTCGACTCCATATTTGTTGTTGCCAGTGGACCCTTCCTGATCGCAGCAGTGCGGTCACATGATCAAAAATCTCGGCTCTGATTGGACGATTCCCGGAGATTAATTTAGCGGTTGCCCTGTAGATGTCGCTGTTGATTGATATTCATCTCCTTGACGAGGACGCAGTTGCCCAGAAATGAAAATGAATAAAGTAAAATATTGGAATAGTATTTAGTTTTTGTTTATTGGCAGTAAGTAAGTAAGTAACACAGCTGTGAAGATTCCAAAATCTAAAATAATCTCTACCTCTATATCAGACACAGCAAAGAAACAAGGAAACCAACCAAAAATCCAATTGTGTAAAGCCCATGATGAAGATATGGTTCTTTGTAAAATAATTTCTAAAGGAAAACTTTTCATTATCATAATTCACTCCAATATTAGGTCCTCAGAGGATGTAGTATTTAAAATGTGGGAATCTCAGGAGCTCAAAATGATCCAAGTGTTGTATTTTCCAGTCTGCTGTCCTTATCGTTGGGGGACAAGAGGATGTGGTCAACAAAATTCAGCTAAAATGTAAACACGAGATCATAGACCTGCACACCTTGCTTGCCTTCAGGTTCTTGAACTTGTTCTTCATGTCTTCAACTGTGAAATAATACAGAAAAATGAAGGATGTTTTTTTGTTGACTTATTTCTTCCCACACCAGAAAAAAATACAAGACAACAAGTTTGACCTTCGAATGTGCGTTTAAGTTGACGAGACGAGACTAGACGAAAAAGTTAGTGGTGGACGACAAACAGAGTTGCAAAATTCATGAGCATTTTGTCAGTCAAATGCTAAACATATATTCTGCAGTGTTGTTTTCGTTGACGATGTAAACGTCATTGTCAACGAAAACAACACTGGTCTGCTGTCCTTCTTGTTGGGGGACAAGAGGATGTGGTAAACAAAATTCAGCTTAAATGTAGACACGGGATTATAAAAGAATCACTCACCATGCAGATACCAAGTGTTAATTTTTAATTTCCAATATCCAACATCTGCTCGTATACACCTTCAGACAAGACAACAGACAGAGTGTATGTACAGTGAATGCCATGTACATCTATGTCTTCACATTTACAGACATCCATCCATGTACAATATTTACACTGCTGAGTCAGTTTCTCAGGTGCAGGTAATTAAGTCACTATTGTGAACAAATGAGTGCTCACACGTACACTAATATCCTACTTGCTATGGGTTCCAGGTTTATTCACTTACATCAACATCATATTCTGATTACTGAAACCCGGATTATTTAACCCTGGTTTATAAATGCCTTGATATTAGGAATTGGGTTAATATAAAAGAGGCTGGTATATCTGTAAAATTATATTATATCTTAAACAACAATGTAAGCAAAAACAGGGGTTTGTAGTTGTGGTAATGAAATGAAACCTAAGTTATTAACAGGTAAAAAGCTAGAACTAATAGTGAGACATAATGCAGAAAACTTGATCTGATCTAGCACCTTTGAATTTGTATAAAAAGAGTACACGATCTTTGTGTTCAAAAATATGAAAAATACAGAGAAAGACTGATTTGCAGGATACAAGTTTGCATGTAAACATAACTGTGAACAAGAGGGGGATTATTTTTGTTTGCATGAATAAGAAAAATCAAAAACAGATGCTTATGTTAGTGTGGAGTTGTAAAAAGATAGCAGAACCTCATTCCAGACTGTTTTAGTGCCATTGAGCTTCACTGCACTGAAATCTGAAGGACAACCTTCATATCAACCAAAACAAGCCAACCCACCCTTCACTTACATTATGTACAAACCAATACATCATTCACATGTACATTTACATTTTAAGGTCATAAAGCAAATAACTATGTACACTCTGTGTCAGTTATATACTCTTAAACTCTTCAGCATTTCTTCTCTAAAGCTCATAAAATCTCTTTCTAATGCTTCAAGTATAAGTTCATTCAAAGGAAATTTACTGCTGGCGGGGGGGAAACCTCACAGCTGTGAAATCAAATGTTTATCCCTCCCTGCTGACTTCCACTGTGTGTTGGAAAAATAAAACCAAGAAATAAAACAGGACAGCTTTAAACCCACAAGTGAAGAGCAAATCTTCAAATAAAAGCTGGTTGAAGGCACACTGACACAGAACAATGGGAGCCAGAAATACTGTATTTGAACTTAAGGGTGTCATGTAGTGAGCTCGGTGGCATTTCTAAACCTGGACTCTGCAGGGACGCCACACTGCAGGTTCAATGAGCTACGTTTGGTGAGCAGCAGCAAAGATCTCCAGGGTATCGATCAGAGCAGTCATCAGTGACAATACATATGACTGTGGTAGAGCTAGACAATACTTAAAAGGAGGTGCTGGGGAGAAGGTAGCTTGCAGAGGGAACAGGAAGAGTGGGCCGACAAGAGCAGTCAAAGTCCATTTTGATATTTGCCAAACGTATGTGTAGAAAGTAACTGGCTGAGTTAACAGCTGATGTATTGAAGACTGAGTCGGACTTTGTCACCTGCCTGAACTAACTCTGTGCTCAATGTCTTTTTCAGCTGTGGAGCATCTGTCTATATGCCTCCTTTAAGTGGCAGTTCTCTTTATTTAGCAGGTAAGGAATTGGCTGCAGCTGGCTTAAGAAAGCAGTATGAAACAAGGATAACTGGATGTGATGTGATTTGATTATGAGGCATAGTTCAAACAATCTATTTCAGAAACTCTTCAAAGTTGATCAGTTCAACTCTTTGTTGCACAATATTAGGATGTCATCTGGGTACCAATGGGACATTTATGTGTAATTATTTCTAATTTGGGAAAAAAGATACCTGCATAAATTCAAGACTGAGTCTCATTAGTGTGAGTGCAAAATTGCCATTTTTTTGTCCCTATGTCGACTGTATGCATGTCCAGTTGAAAATCGGGTCTGCTTATGGTCTGACCGTGAAACGTCAAATCAGTGCAACCACATTTTCTAAATAAAACCTGCAAAAACATCACGTGCTTATGAAATGACGGTAATGAAATGGAGGTCTGTGTCTCCAATAACAACAATTCAACAAAACACAATATGCTTTCTTCATCATACGCAGATGGTTTCACAGTTCTGAGGTTTTCCCCACAGCCAGCAGCCAGCAGCACTTTTATAAAGTGACTTTGATATAAAAATAAAACAAAGGTGAAGGTGAAATCCAGGTCTAAAGTGATTTTAAACACACTGATCTGAGGTAGAGTGACAAACAGGGACACTAAACGGTGGAATAAATAGGAAAACTACATTAAACTGAGGTGTTTTGGTTATCAAATTAAATTTCTGAATAGTACTTCAGTAAGAGTTTTAAGTATGTACAATAAATATTTATTCTGGACCCTTTTTGCTAAATAGTTCCATAGGTGAATTTTAGGAATAAAATGAAACTATATAAATTGATATTGGACATGTAGGGTTTCATGTTGCTGACTCATCTCTCAGATGTTCACATTCATACCTTGTTAGCATCCACAGCAGGTAAGATACTGTACACTTAAAAAAATAAAAAATCCCTTACCCCACAAAAAAAGAAAAAACAGTAACAAAAAATTGTTCCTCAACACGCACAAAAAATATAAACAACACTGAGGTTTTGGCTGCTGTAAATATGTTGCAGACATCTTTTTGTACAAGAACCAAAATGAATCAAAATACAGCTTCAAATCGATACAGCTGAAGGTAAAAAATACCTTTTTGTTTATCACAAAAACAATCAACAACTTCAAGCTTAAAGATGAACAGTAACCCTTTCGTTAAAGCCACAAAAATACTTTTTCCTCCCCTCAGGAGGGACTCTATAAGGGCCAGTCCCAAGAGTGGGTGTATCCCAAAAATGGGCGTGTCCACTCCTTAAAAAACATAGTTGGTTCCTCCGCTTGTCAATCAATCGATGGTTTCCATCTTAAGTATGATGTCTCTGTTGGCCTACCGTCTTCCTTTCAATCAAAGCATAGTCAAATAAATTGATGACATCTTAGCAGCTTACAACTCCCGCCCCCTTGTGAAAGAAACGTCCTTATTGGTCGCTCAACAGATGTGGTTACCTCCGTACCTGTAGGAGGAAATTATATTTCCTTCTGGCAAGGAGACAAAGCGACAAGAGCTTCTTGCTGTCAGACTTCTGACAATAAAATAATGCTTAATCCCGCTGTGGAAATGAATTACTAGTTCTTTGTCCTTAAACAAAGAGTCCATCAATCAAGCTCCACTCTGTGGTTTTCCCAGCTGTCAATCAGACGATACTGTCCTGCAGTAGGGGCTCAAAATCCTCGTCGCTGGCAGTGGGAGGGGTCTCTTCGTCACTACCTGGGAGAGGCGTGTTGATGTGGACGCCAGCCAGTGAGGACATTGACTCTTTGCTGTCTGGGCGGGGCTTGTCGCTTAGAGACAGGTGGGAGGAAGAGGAGGAGCAGGAGGGCTTCTCAGGGATGAAGAGAGCAACGAGGAAGGCGACGACCACGGTGCACGCTCCTAGTAGGAAGGGTGGGCCGGGGATGAGGGCTCGCTGAAAAACAAAAACAAATGTTTACTTGCATTGTGGAGGGGGTCTTGCCACAGACTTCAAGAACAGGCGTTAGTGTGTGCCTACGAGTCAAATCATGCAAACTGACCAAGTGGAAAAACACAAGAGTGATTACATTATGATTACAGTTATAAAATAAACATATAGGTGCTTAGGACAGGGGTTGTAAACTGGCATATTCTGACTTCTATATTGAGGACCATCACATTGGGTAATCGTTCAGCAAAGGAGAGTTTCCTTTAAGTACTACTACACGTTTTCAGTGCAGTGAAGAAATACAACAAATAAAAAAAACAGAACATGTGCAGAGTTATTGATAATTTTTGGCTGATTAATAAACAGAGAGGGATTCGAAAGACTGCATAAGCATTCATATTTGGTCTCTATGGCCTTTGGAGATACAGCTGCAAAAAATGTCTATTCAGAAAATCCGAGAGGAAATTGCATTTTCATTTCAGTTGCTCCAAAAAACAGAAAAAAAACATACTATCCAACCTTGTAAACACACATGCACAAAATTCTTTAGGAGGGTGGATGAGTGAGCACAAACAGGCATATTTTCAACCCTGAATCTTTCCTGCCAGCTCCTGAGTTAAATTTCAGCAAAATGTCAGGGTGAGCCGGTGTGAGAATGACACAGGTTATACTCAGAAAATTTCACCATCAGATATAACTTGTGCAAACCCAAAGGCTGATACAAAATGTGACAAATACAATCATCCAAGATGAGATCTGCACGTAAATCTATAAATGGCGACACAATCCTCACTGTGTTGCTTCATCTGTAGCCATGTTTTTAACCGTACACCTTAATTCCTGCATGTTGTTGTTCGTAAATTTCTGGAGAGCAAATGAGAGAAAGGGGCTTAATCTAAGTTCTCATGACTCAATCTGTACTGCTTTTGTGCTCAACACGAATAAAGAGGTCCTCAAAAGTAGCAGCTTTAAATACACCGTAAAGAAAAAAATGATGGAATTTGTAACAGTCAATTCAACACACAATGAAGAAATCACCTGTAAATCCTGAAGTGTTTAACATGAAAGCACAGGTGGGTGCATGCCTCCAAATCAGCATAAATAATTTGTTAGAGTGGGAGGCTGGTGGATTAGTGGTGTGTGCAGGTGGATTTGGGTGAAATCAGAGCTGAGCAACATTCGTTAAATATTGACTCTGTTTTCCCACACAGGCTGCTGTCTGACTGCCTGTCTGCCTAAAATGGAGTCCTCTGTGAAGAGCTTTGAGGGGATTTCATGTAGAAGAAAGTCAGTTGTCTGTGTATGTAGAGGATGTTTCATGTTTCTGTACCTCAGTTGGATTATTCAGAGGCAGGGGGTCGATGTTGAAGTCTCCCTGGATGGGGTCCATGGCGTTGAGCTCCACATTAAAGAGGAAGAAAACGAATCCATACAGAGCTGGACCCAGACCGTTACACAGACCCCTGATCCCTGTAATCATCCCCTGGACCACACCTGCAGGAGACACAAATCAGGTTATGGATCAGCTGGTTAACGCTGACCCAGTGAGCTCTGTCTCTGCTGTTATATTTAGCTCAGGAGGATGTGTTTCACTGACTGCTTTAGTAATACGTAACACAGACTGCAACCCAGAAAATCCATGGCAACACAATGACCTATTGATCTGAAGAGGAGGAGGAGGAGAGGAATAGAAAAAGGAAAAGAGGATAGAGAGCAGAAGAGAAGAAAAGAGAGAGAAGAGGAAGATGAAAGAAGAAAAAGAGGAGATGCAGATGAGGAAAGGTAAAAGGAGAAAAGGAGAGGAAAGGAGAGAGAAGATAAGCGAGGAGAGGAGCAGAAGCAAGGAGAGAAGAGAGGAAAGAGAAAACAGAGGGGATGAATTGGAGGAAAGAGGATGAAAAGAAGAGAGGCAAAACAAGGGAAGGAGACATAGCAGAGGAAAGATGAGAGGAGGAAAGTGTTCAAGTATCAAACAAAAGGTAAAGGAGAAGAAAAGAAGACAAAGAAGACAAAAAGGAGGAGAAAAAGAGGTGATGTGAGGAAACTCAGGGCAGAGGAGACGTGAGGAGAAACAAGGAGTGAGGGATGAGAGAGGAGAAAACAGAGGAGGACAGAATATGAGAGAGAAGTGGGGGAAATATGAGGATGAGAGGAGCATAATGGGAAGAGAAGATGGAGAGGAAAAAGGAAGAGGCAACGAAAGAGGATGTGAAAAAGAGGGGGGAAAAGAAGGGAGAGAGAGTAGATGAGAGAGGGGGGAGGATTTTTTTGTCACCTTGTTTATCAGGATCAGCAGACTGTGACACCAGAGCGGAGACAGCGGGGAAGGTGATGGAGGACATTGCTGCTACTGCACCTGCTGCCCACATCATCCTGTAAACACACGCACATACACACACAGTTAGAGCTATATTTATATCTTGTGTGATGTTGCCTTTTCAAAACCCCTGTCGGACCTGCTTCCACAAAATAAATGAATAAAAGCGACAGCTCTCTGCTCCACCCACAGTTTGTTTTTCAGAACTTTGTTAACCACAAACAAATAAAGATTAAATCAAGTTGTGGCCAAGATGGATGAAAAATATAGCAAATGCCAAAAACTGCAGTACCCAAGATGACCATTAGAGGCAGAATTTAAAAGTGAATTCTTCTTTACATCAGAAATAAACACAAACTGTATAAACATACACCAAAACGAAAAGAAAAAACTCGATTTTATAACAGGGCCTTAGATTTAAGTCTGTGGTAGTTGTGTCAGTTGGCAAATAAACAAAATCAGATCTCAATCTGTGGATACGGCCAGAGTAAACATGCTTATTCACTACAATCAGCCTATGGACACAACAACAGAGTAGTTTAGATAATCTGGCATATTTATTACACACTCTTCTCTCCACCCTCTTGCTCTAATGTGGTTATACTGGCTCCAGAAAAACTAAATGTCAAGGGCTCAAATGTTCAATTTGATGCTAAAAGCTTCAAAACAGCACAAACCACTCAATACGTTGTGGATATGTTCATTATTTATAAAGTCAATGAATTACACAGATTTTTAATGTGCTTGCATTAAAGTTTAAATCCAAAAAGAAATATATTTTATTTATCCCCAAAGGGAAATTCTATATTGATTCAAAATTCAAATCTAGGGGACTTGAAAAACTAGCTAACACTTTTAGCAGTAAATGAGTTTTAACCATGTAGTTACAACATTAGACCTGCAAACTCATCAGCTGGTTCGTTTTCTGACACTGTGAGAAAGTTTGTTCTTGATACCTTGGGAGATGAGGCTAATCTTAGCAGCTCTTTCCTGCCTTTTATTGGATTTGGGGATATTTAGCTTCCAGTAACCCCAGCAAACCTCCCCTGAGAGGGTTAGGGTTGGGGTTAGAGACTGGCAAGTATCTGGAGGACCTATCTGTCAATGCCCAACATGAGAAACTTTTGAAATATTTTATGTACGAACATAAAACAAGTCAGGCGTCTAATATTATATTTCAAAAAATTTCTTCTGCATGAAGCCAAAACAAAAATCAGAAAAGAGCAAACACATCTCACCATGGCTCGGACCCGAAGCCATACCAGGCTAGCTGAAGGATCTGGAAGCCCAAACCCAACAGAACTGTGTTTTTATTCCCCAGAGTCCTCATCAGCAGAGTGAGGAACAGAGTCTGGAGACAGAGGTGAGAAGAGAAGAAAAACGAAATACTTAATGTTGCTCTAACCTTACAGCAAGTAAAGGAAAATGTATAATTGACAGAAAATGAGGATAAAACCAAAGAACAAGTACAAACTGAACCAGTTTTACCTGAGCTACGATTGACAGGATCCCTACAACCCCAATGAAAACAGCGAGGGTTGTGGAGGAGAAATTTATCACCTGAGGGTACAGAGAGAAACAAGCATTATCATCAAGTTACTTTGAAGAGCTGGAGGCAACCAGGAGGAAACAAAACTGCTGAAAGAAAATCCCCACAGGGTTTTATGGTGATGTCCAATCAATGTTTATTTTCAATTCAGTCGGCTGAAGTAATAAATTCCTAAGTGATGCAGCTCTGACAGTGAAAGCTTAATCCTCAAGCAGGTGAAGCTGGGCCAGAAGTTGCTAAAAGCAGCAGCCAAACAGTAAAAACGTCACAGATACAATCCCTGCAGTCTTATTACTGGATAGAGATTTTGCTGTTCCTAATTTTTCAAGTTAATTTGCCCATTTAAGAAAATGGGGAGATATTAAAAATTAGAGCTAAAATAGAGACCTGTCCCACTAAAGGATGCAAACACACTCAAGACTGGGGTTGAACAATAATACATTGAATTAGGGTGACCATATTCTGAATCCCCAAAAAGAAGACACCACTATGCGGGGGCGAAGTCACAGAGGCGCACAAAGTTGATTTTGAGAGTTTTTCGGGTCAGATCGAGTGTCTTTTGTGCGCTTCTAACTCAGTAAGTCCACGTAACACAAACTCCAAACTTCAGAACAAAACCCCGGACATTTGAAGGATTTTATAAACTTCCCCAGACAAAGTCAGACAGGCCGAACAGCCCCCCAAAAAGAGGACATGTCCAGGTAAAAGAGAACTTATGGTCACCCTAACTGAACTGTTGTTGCAATATTTTCTTCTCTGTGCAGAATATATCTGAATTAAAACAAAGATATATACCTTAAATCTTTTGCACATTGGTTTTTGTAAAACACACATTGCAGTTAAAAACACAGACAGTGCTGAAAGTAATATTGTCAGGAAACAGTGCCTCAGTCAGCCGTTTGTCTCACCTGTCTCAGGTACAGAAAGAAGCTGGAGTACTGTCCAGCCTCAGGGAGGTACGACAGGAACACAGTGATGCAGATCAGCAAGACCGTCGAGTCCTGACCCACCTTCCTCAGAGACTAAAGGACAGAGAGAGAGAGACAGAAAGAGAGAGAGAGGACATACAGCACACTGTCAGAGGATAAGCACACCTTAAATTAAAGCCTGGGTGTCAAAGGGTCGTTGAGACAGTGTTCTTTGTAGTGTAACTTTGTTCTTTCCTTTTTAAGCTGTAATCCCTTCAAACTGTAATCCTTCATCATAATTAAATCACTCAATAAAGTTACTGTGTGGAGGAACACTGAGGCACCTTCGCCCACGTCTCCACTCTATATACTGTCCAGAAACAGAGAACAGAATAAATAAAGACTTCATTTAACTACATAGCAAAATAATCTGATATTAAACTCATGAGCGAATAACAACTGTAACACACGAATGATTGTTTATTGGGTACTGACAGCGAAAGGGTCAGCCTGCTCCCAGGATATGGGTGCACCCCAAGTGTTGAGTCTCATCTTGTCAGGCAGAGACTCGGGTACAGCCAGCAGGATGAAACAGATGTCTGCCAGAGCGATCAACGTGGCCACCAGGACAACCAGGTTGTCTCCGTACCAGGCGGACAGGTACGCCCCGATAGCTGGACTCGTCACCAGGCTGGCTGCGAAAGTAGCAGACACCTAGGAAATGAGAAAATCAATTTTAGAGATTGGGAAAGTGAGTTAAAGATGCCCCGAATGCTGAGACTGCAAGAGAAAATGAGCTTTTCTTTAGTTTATTTACTCCACAGGCAGGAGACAGTTACCTAACAAGTTTTTGCTCTCATTTCCTGTCGGGTCTCTTCACCAGCATGATGTTTATTTTGTAAATTGCAGTCCTGCTACGGTCAGACTGACAGTAAAGCTGAGGATGAATCAGGCAAGGCTCCCTGTGAATGACTAGTCACGACTCTCACTTTGTCCCTATGATGTCATTTTATAAGAAAACACAAATGCAAAAGTTGTCATGTCCTCAGATATTCCTCTGCTCTGTCTGGATGTGCGTTCTCTTATTAAGCTGACTTGACATTTTCTGTTCTGTAAGGTCGCACAGTCTGTGTCATTCAACACCTCCGTCGTCCGTCTGAGGTCACTGAAGTATGATGTAACTGCAAACATGATGCCATGACTCCTTTACACACAGAGACACACACAGCTGGGTGTAATCTGTGTTCAAAATAGTCTGACAAATCTGAATAAAGAGATCTGTCATTATGTGTACCTGGTTTCTTATATTTTCAAACTTGGTCACGTTATAAAACAATCTTTCAGTTTGTGCCAAGCTTCAAAAGACAAATGAGAAATAAAAACCTAACCTCTCATGTTTTATTCTACTTAAATGAGTATTCACTTTGTTTGGCAGGAGGACTTACCAGACCATACGCTGTACTCCTTTCTCTCTCGTCTGTCACATCAGCGACGTAGGCAAAGATGACAGAGAAGGTGACAGAGAAAGCTCCAGACATGGAAATCATGGCAAAGTACCACCTGCAAGACGAGAAGAGGAACAGCTTCACACTTGTTTTTCTGCACCTCAAACACACAAATAATGAATATGTGGAGTTGCAAATACTGGAGAACCTAAACAGGGTCTCTGCAGGTTTCAACTAGTCAAATTTAAAATTTTTTGTTAGACTTTTTTAAGACCGTAATAAATACAATGTAAGACCCATTTAACATCAACAACCTTAATTCCTATGGAACGTTATTTATTTGTAAGTAACATCAATACATTTTTAAGACCTTTCAAAATCGTATTTAAGACATTTTATGAGATTTTAAGAGAATTTAAGACATTTTAAGGCTTTAAATTCACATTATTGGATTTGGTTTGCCCAGTTTAAAGCTCCAACAGAACTCTGACTTGACATATGATTCACATTTCTGTACCAACAGAAAGGAGTGAAACCTACCAGGGGCTGAGTCTCATCAGAGGGATTGGAGCGCAAGTGAAGAAGACCGTCACCAACAGGAAGGTCCGCCTCCCCCAAACATCAGACAGCGCACCAATCAGAGGAGCTGACATGAACGACAGCAGACCCTGAACCAGAAGAGGAAGAGTCAGTGAAAATACGCACAACTATTTGATAAAAGATGTTTCAGTTAAAGTGAAGCACAAATATGTTGTTTTATTCTTTGTAACACCATTTTAAACGGATGAAACTTTTTATACAAGGATGTTAGGAGCTCTCACCTTCACACCCTGAATAAGTCCATTTATCAGGAATGTGTGTTGTGGGAATGTTTCGTGTAAAACCTGTAAGATGAGACACAACACAAACATTTAAAAAGCTTTCAAGGAAAACAAAGAAAAAAAACAATAATGATACTGCCAAACATGAAACTATTTATTTTTCTTTAAAGGTAGAACAGAGTAAATCCTGCTGTATAAAATCCAAACAATGTCACACAGTAAGATATAATCTCGATTCTGTAACTCAAGAATTTCCTTTAAACCATAAAAACACCCAATAAAGATTTTCCGCATGTTTGACACCATCTTCAACCTCAAATCTATCATCATATCTACATCTTGCGCAATGTGATACGAAACACATCTCTTTCTACACAAAGCAAAGGTATTTAATTTGAGGACCAAAATGTTTCTTGTTACTTGAAACCAAAAACTTTCAAGCTATCCATCCAACTGTCCAACAAAAACTATGATTCTATAGTTCAAGAAACATTTCCTTATTTGTCTCTCTCCACAAAAACATACTGTCAAACCGTATCAACCTGAATATAAAAATAATGTTTTTTTTTTCTATCTGAAGTACATTTGAAATACTGGGATTGTCTTATGTTCAGGATCTTGGCTGTTGAATTACACACGCAAAAAGCGACATGAATGTGATCAGCTGTCACACTTGTCTACAGAACCAGGCAAATGAAAGTTGGAGAGACACTGTGGTTGTCCTCAATAGAGGTTGACCAATAAACAGGCCAACAGATATCAGCCCGATTAACAGCATTTTGATGTGATCGGCTTCACTGATTACTCGATGTCACAAATCAAGGATGTCGAGCAGCCTCCTCCATATGGGAGCTTGTCCCAAGGCTGATTTCAATTGTATGACAGTGATCAGCTGCTCAGAGGTTGACGCAAACATCCTGTCATCACCACACAGTGTTACTCACAGTGAGCATGGGCGTGGTGAGTAATCCCCAGGCGAAGAACTCCAAGAAGATGACCACGACTGCATGATAGACGCTGGGTCTGCCGATGCCCTGCTGCAGCTGAAACACACAAATCAAACACAAAACACACACAGATGTATAACATTAGATATTTTGAAATGATGGGGTGAGTTTGTTGAAAACATTATGTAGGATTCATTTTCCAGCAAAATGCCACAGTTCCAAGTGTAGTAAGTCATGGCATTCTGGCCTTTTAGACTGAGTGGGTATTAAACATAAGTGCTGATACAGTTATATTAAGTGATTGTTAGCCTGCTGACACAGATACAAAGGATTCAGTCAGTAAAATGGACTATTTTATAATCACAACAGGTTATTCTTGACCAGATTTAGATTACTTAGATAATGAGGTATCCTGAGCTGCTCTCCAGTGTTTTCAGATATTCAGGTCAGCAGGTGAGTCTGTGTGCACTTCATAACTGTCTTATAATTATCTGACTTTGAGGGTCACTTTGGTTAATTTGATTTTGTTTCAGCTCTGATAATAGGGTTATACGAGTACGTAAGATTTTAACATTTAGATCATTTTTCGAACCATTCTCATCCAAAATGGCTCATACACTCTGTTTCCACTGGAGGACTGGCTGCTTTTCTTGTTTTCATCAGACTGTTCACTGAATATTTTTGGATTTTGACTGTAATTTGCTCCAAATAAAACACTTGTAGGACTCGCTTTGCACTGCAGGGAGCTGTGATGAGCATTTTTAGATGTGCAGGAGTGTGGGTCCAGAAATGAAACTGATGGTCTTCCTGATGATCAGTCAAATGATTTTGGCCCAAACTGATATTCATTAATAACAAGCACTGAAATATGGTGCTCACATTTACTGTCCACAGAAATAAATAAAGAATAAAGACTTGAAATTGGCCATCTTGAGGTCAGTATCTAATTCTTTTGCAATAATCTAGTCTGGCTTCTTTTCTTCCCTTTCTGAGGAGCTTGTGACGTCTTTTTCTCTAGGCTTCATTTCAGCAACTGTTTCTTAAGGTCTCCCAAAGCACACCAGAAGCCTCCTCCACTATTGCATGCTTCAAAGTCAAGTTTTCTTATTTAAAATGACTAAATTATGATTTAGTGTGGCGGTATGTTTTGGACCCTGAATCTATCTGACCCTCGCAAGGGGTCAAAAATGGCAACAACAGAACAGGGCAGGATCTTTCTGTTTGTCAAGTCTTGTGTTTTTTATGTCTTCTTAAGGAGACTGATTAATCACTGATGTCACAAATTGAATAAATCTTGTGTTCCTATCAATAATTTTTTTCAAGGGGAATTTTTTTAAAAAGCTGTTCAAGTCGGGGCCAAAAATATTTGGGGAATTTATTATCTATCAGTTTCTAGGGCTCCTAAATAAGGGTAGGGCCCACTCAAGTTCTCAGTATCTCTGCTGAGAATTAGTATTTGCAAATATACAAGCAGGGAGTGACAGATGAGTAAAACCATGCAAAATAGCAGCATTGATGCAACACCATGGTGCCCTAAAACATCTGAAATCCAGGAGTATTGCACTGTCAATATTGTGCCTTAAGAATTAGAGCACAGCTCACTGATAATGCTGATGTGAATATGCAAACATGAAGAGAAGAAGACACGTTGGACATCATGCCGTAAGACCCCAACTGTGACCCCAAAGTGTACAAAAATGATCATACGAGGTCTGAGTTGTCAGAAAGATTTAAGAGCATTATCTTGAAACAGATGTCTTTTGGACATACTAGTCGACTTCCATGTTATAAAAACCAACTTTAAACAATACAATGCAAAACCAGGGTTGCATGAAATCACTGTCCAGCCTGAGTACAGATTAAATATCCAAGGAAACGGCAGATGTTAAAGCTTACAAATCTATTTTTGGTTAAACAACTAATTGATAGGCCGCCTCAACGTGTTGGATTTTCCTGCTGCATGTTTAGAGAAACAGGATAAGTTTTTAGTGCTGTTCGGCTTATTAAGTATTTATGTTTTGTTGTGTAATCATAGTTGCTTTTATGCTACATGACCAGGCTGAGTTTCCTCTATGGATTCATCTTGGTTTTCAGTTATTTATCACAATATAAATTACTGTGTAATTGATAAAACATTGTACAAAATATCCCTGTAAAAGGTCCTCAGTCATCCATGTCAAACCAAATCAAAGCTCAGTCAAACCGACATTCAGATTAGATCTGTGGCAATTAATATTTAAAATAAATGACTTTATTTGGAAAAACTTCAAATCTGCAGATGAAAAATGCACTCAAGAGGAAATTGACTCAGTGTTTTCCCCTTTAGAGAATAGGCTTCTACTCTGCTTTCTTCATCACATATTTATGTTGTTCTTATGCAATTTTTCTCCAGCCTTAGTTGTCTTTATGGTGTTCTCGAAGGAATGCTGCAAAAACAATCATCAAACTAATCAACCCTCATCTCTGTAACTGTATGTATGTATGAAAAGTCAATCTCTCATTTTACAGATCTATGATAGCTATTGACATATTAATTTGATAGAGAAAAAAATGAAAAATTAGTCATCTATATATAGTTTTTAATTCAATACTTAATACCTAAAATATATTGTTCTTTTCTAACAAATAGTCAAAGCACCAAAGAATTCAGGCATTTTAATTCATTCAGTTTGAAACGGTAAGGAATGGTAGATGCTTCATGATGTACCAGCCTGCCAGTTTTTGTTAATAAAGATCATTTATAATTTAAAGATCATAATGAAATAGCACATTTCATTTCAGTATGTAAGGAAATGCAGAAAAGTCACTATAGTGTGTCTGTGGTTGTTTTTCTGATATTGTAAATGCCTGTGTTATGTCTGCGTAGGTCTGCTAAAATGGACGCTGGCTGAGCCATGGAGGCTGTGCAGTGTTGAATCTGCAGTCTCCGCCTGCCCTCGGTGTGCTGAGCTGTTATGTAATAGATAATGGATCCCCATCATCATCATCATCCCCACACTAAGCCGAGCTGACTGAGGGCCACATTAAACCTGCTCTTTCTCCATTTCAACATACATGCATCCACATCCACACAGTGAAACAGCCATTTTGGACCTGAGCTGCTGTAGGGGCTCATTTCATTCATTTTGATACCTGGAACATGTCCTTTACACCAACTATAAGCACTTGCTTAACATCATAAGGGTTGCAATTGGGGTAGTTTGCACGCTTAACGATAAGACTCATGCAAATTTGATCCATTCTCGCTGGAAAATTCACATAAATCTGCCTTTTTTTGCCATATCAGAATTTCACAATACAGAATACGTCATGTATTCAAGTATGATGTTATGTCATACACTAACGGACATACATGAGCCAAAACTAGCTGCACAAATGCTGAATTAACTGGCGAATTCTATCTTTTGACAGCCTTAATGGTTAAAAATTTCGATTGGATTTTATGGATGAAATCAGGATAAGCTGTCATACAGGTTGGCGATTGAATTAAATAAATAAAACAAAAATGGCGGGCCGTCCACCTACCGCAGCTCCATCCTTCATGACGATCTTCTTTACCAGCACCACCCGACCGGTTCCTGCCGGCGCCTCTCCCGGCATCTCTTCGCACCTGCCGCGGGTCACGAAGCAACCATGCCGCGTTGATATCCGCGGTTCTCCGGGTGCTTCCAGGATGACTTCGTATTTGGCCCCCAGAAGGCTAAAAACCAAGCTACCGGGGTAAAGATAACTCAAACGGTAACGACAAGTTAACGTCCACAGTCTCCCGTTGGATCCGCCGTTAGGTCAGCCAGACAGTACGCCGCTCGCGTGAACGCCAACCGACACCATTAAGTTGGACGTAACTAGGAAGAGCGCTTCCGGTTTGGCGTCCTTTCAAAGCTAAAGCACGACCAGAAACGCCGTTTAAAGCGCAGATTTTACCCCAACCTGTTGCCATGGTAACAAAAACAGGAGCAGGCAAAGGAAGTTCACTCAGTTTAAATCATTTCTGAGGCAAAAAAGCTTTCATAGTGGAACAGAAATAGCATTAAAACAAATCATTATCAAAATAATAAACTGTAATGGAAGCTTTAAACACAACCAATCACAAAAGGCGAAATGTGAACGTTTGGTATATCATGCACAAAAATCTCGAGTCAAACGACGTCCTTTATGGATACTTAGCATTTTAAGATGTGTCCATGAACTTGAAACAAGGAAAGACATATTTATATCCCCCTTTGAACAAGTGAAAATGTCCTCATTCATTCCGTGCAAAAATGAACTCATCTATCAAGTGTGTTTTATTTTTAAAAGGCAGCCATGTTCCGGTTGCTCTGACAGTGGCAAACGGGGGTATATACCCGAATGGATCACGTGTCGGTAGCAGTGGTTGGGTTTTGTGTGTGTGTGTGTGTGTGTGTGTGTGTGTGTGTGTGTGTGTGTGTGTGTGTGTGTGTGTGTGTGTGTGTGTGTGTGTGTGAATAAAACATGATCAGAAAAAAAAGGAGTGGTGACGGTGGGAAACGTGACATACAGCCTTACGTCATTAATCAGGCCCAGACCCACACCGTTTAAAGATGAGCTGCACCTGCCAAATACAGCAATAAAAATCCATCTTTATGATGTCTTCTTTGAATTTTCTTATAATAAAACTGTGAATAGGGATATCATCTGTGCCTTCTCTTTTTTATTCTTTTGCAATCAGAGGAGACATGACTCTAGAAATACATGCTCAAGAAACAAAAAAGATGTTATGTATAAATAAATGAATAAATAAACTGTTTTTTTTTTCCTGTTCAAAGGGAAATCACAGGCTTATATTACTGCTGTGGATGTGGGCAGATTTCATGTTGCCATTGAAACATGATTCAGAAGCAGAAATTAGTTATCTGTGACAGAGTCAGCAGAAATGTCTTAAACTGGACTGTGTCGACTATGATACACCAAGTATAGGTGAATAAATGTTAAAATATGAAGTGCTAGACATCTGCAAAAAAAAAAATAGAAGTTTAGTACAGAGGGTGTTTTACTTGTATATATATAAAAACACACCAGAGAAATAGAATTTAGCTGTTGAGAATTTGAACATGGTTTTAATGATGAGGGTAGACGAAGAGTAAAAGTGCTGAGGAGGTAAACATGAAGAGATAATTATTATAATGACATTGTCAAATCCCAAGTTCTCAACTCACCATCACCATACCTGACTCCCCCTGTCACTCAAGGCCAAGCCACACCCCCAATACCATAAAAGCCCGCCCTCAGGCCTTCTCTTCCTTTTGCACCCTGACCAAAGATCAGCAGAGAACAAAGGGAGTCTGAATGTGAGTTGAAAATGGACAAAGCTTTACTAAATTTTGTTGGATTCTCCTGATTGTATTATTTCTAATATGGTTTATTGTCAAATATTGTATCATTAGGTTACTGTCAAACTACACCCAGATTTAGTGATGATTTAAAGCCCTGAAGTGGATGCATATGTGATGTAAGCTAAGTTAACAAATTTACAAATTCATTTGACTCTATAAGTCCCCCTTTATTGAAATATTTTATGTTGATGTTTCTATTTCTTTGATTGTCTGGACAGAAAAAATCATCCACTGAAGACAAAAGAAAATAAACCTTCTAAACTGAATCCTGGATCCTGTGTTTAAATGTTCACTCAATACAAGATGTTCAATGAGCCAGCATCAGCTTCAACATAATCTTTTACAGACATGGTTCATCACAGTTGTTGTTAGATAGCCTTGACTGTACTAATGGGACATAAATTATGAGATGAATAAAAGCAGAAAAAATGTCAAATTTAGCTTTTATGATTATGTAAAAGATTTGAATCAGGGGTTTTGTTGACTGAAAATATAACCCACTTGGGATTTTGAGATGACGGACCCCCACTTTCCCTGTGCATTTCTAAAATATGTTTATGCATTTTAACACATGTTTTGTGTGTTTTACGGCAATACGCTAACCTGAAATATTTGTGCCATTAACCTTCTGGGCCACCATAATTTTTCAACACCATACCATGCCATTTGGCCTAAACCCAGTAAAGCATTTAAGAAAGATAATGAGTCGGCTACATTCATGCTTTAAGAACACAGGCTCCTTCTTCTGGTTGTATTTTCATTATTGGTTGACATAGTTATGATTCATTTTACTTTTGCTTGTTTTTAATCATTTTTGATGCTGTCCTCAAAGGTGGTGATGATGTGTGATCAACAACAAGCTTTACAAGGTGGCTATTTTTCTTGGAGAAATGAAAACAAAAGTCCTCATTGGTATTCTTATTTCTGTCTTTTCATGCTGTCTTTTGAAATGCTGTCCTGCACAAGTTGTCAGTGTTTGCAAGTGCTGCTTGGCAACAGCACACCTGCAGAGAGAGAGGAAAGTGTAGCTTACCTGTAAGCTGAGACACAGAGGACTGCCATCAGACAGTGAGCGGGGATGACTCATGTGTGGCTTTAGAACAGCTATTTATTGTATAAAATAAAACATCACGACAGCTAACACCAAGGAATCAGCTTTCAGACCAACACACACAACTCGACAGGTAGGTTTGATCTTGATGGTTTCAGTTCAGACAGCAACCGACAAACTTCTTTCTTTATCACTCTGAAGTTATTTAAATGCACCGTGATAGTGAAGCGTCACCTAAAGAAAATTACTATTTATTTTCAGGGTTAAAATCTGTCCTAATTTAGTTGAACTTTAGCAATTTAATGTTAATTAAATGATATGTAGAAAAGACAGACTGTGGCCATAGAGAGAAACATAATGCTTTTTAAAGACATACACTCACAGTTTGGTCTATAAATTTACCAGCAAAATCTGTAATGAAGTAATAAATGGAGTAAGAAGAAGGCTCACTCTACCAAAAGGGTCATTTAGACCTAGAATCAACATGATTGTTTTGTGTGACTGGAACACAGTAAATAGTGTTGACACTATGCATCCACATGGGTGTCCAGTAACCGGATTTTACTTTCTTGATTGAGACTGTGAATAAATGTAGAGCCTCATTCATCTTTATTAAACTTAAAAAATCATGTGTTGCAGGTATGATAGGGTCCCTTTAGTCAAGAGAGGAGAAGAGTGTGCTTTCACTTAAACACTGCAGGATCAAAAGAGACGAGCCAGTGATCTCAGACAGTGTTGACATGATATGAAACTTTTATTTTATTCAGACTGTTGTTTTTGTTGAGTGTTCACACCAACTAGTGACTTTATCGTTTGTTATAAAAAAAGCTGCTCCTGCAAAAGGTTCTGACTCCTGAGCTGATCTGGTAAGACAGTGTCTTTGTTTTTGTGTGTCTTTACTTGGCAGAGGTGAAGATGGCTTTAGCCAGTGGTCACTGGCTGGAGAAAGAGATGAGAGGAGAGGCCCCAAGTCCCAGGTAGGTCATATTGTTTTTCATTAAGTGTCATAAAGTCAAAAAATAGACTAATGATTTAACATCTTCACGATAGCTTTAAACTCAAACTATGAAAACCTTAAGAAGGCTTGAAGTGGGAGAACGTTAAGATGGGATGACAAAGGTATAGTTTAGGATAGGTGCATCTTGTTACCTCCTCTTATAGCCCTCATCTTCTCTCACAGACACGGCCACGCTGTAGCTGTGGCAGGAAATGTCGTGTTTCTGTTTGGAGGAGCCTTTTGCATCAACCATGAGGTCACATTTTTATCCTTTTTTAATTTACATTCAAAAGAATATTACAACTTAACTTTCTCCAGAAGATTGAAGGATCTTGGGTAGTGGTAACAGCCTGCTTGTTTTCTCCTCATCTATTCAGGAGGGCCACCCTGTTTACTTCAATGACTTCTACATGCTCACAGGTACAAACAAAAATGGAGACATGTCTTACTCATGAGCAGATAAGATGTACAGTGTCATTTAATACCCTGTTGCATTAAGAGTCGGATAAAAGTTGCACTATAGAGTTCAAAATGCAGTCTGTATTTGAGGGCTTTAGAAAAGGAAATGTTTAACTGTGTGACGACTTCTTCATTCAGCAATGTGCAGTCTTTGTGAAGATGTGTAACTTTCTCCGATACCACCTGTTTTTAATCACTCTGCAAGCATTTTGAACATTACATTTTGAACAGGTACATAGGTTGCACTGGTGTGTAGGACACAGCTTGCTTTTTACATGATAAAAAATGGTATTAAAAGTGCATCTTATACACAAAATTTGAAGTTGTGCAAAATGGGAGTTAAAAAAAGACAATCTGTAAGATACAGTGTATTGTTTTTCATAATATTTTGATCAGAAATGGTAATAAAAAGTCTAATCTATAAACCAAGTAGTAACCTGGTAGTGAAAAATTAAGCTAATGTTCTAGCTCAAATAACTGCAGTTCCTCAAGTGTCCACATGAAGCTGTCTGTTAATACCAACATCCCAGCATGTTTGTTGTTGTTGTATATAGTTTCTCCCGATGATTTGATGTGGGAGGAGATTCCTCAGAGTGGAGATGTCCCCTCAGCCAGAGCAGGACATACTCTGTGGTAAAAAAAACAAATCATACAAGAAATATGAAAATGTGTTCAAATATCTGACTTTGACCAGATGCACAGGATTCCTATGCTCGTTGTATGAAGATTCAAAATGATAATGTACTGTACCAAGGAGTTACTGGGCTTGTTTTCACTGCACCATTTTAATCAGCATTTATTTTTCCTCTTTTCTTTGAGTGTTGTCAAAGGAAAGCTGTATCTGTTTGGAGGAGTGTCCAAACCCGGTGCCACTGAGTGTCTCCCAGGGGTCCACAGCTTTGATGTAGGTGAGGATGTCACTGCACACTTTGAAATCTGTCGATGCCTTTTTCTTGATGCTGCTTTAGTGCCATGGGATTTTTTGTTTCAAATTCACAGTGTCTCTGACCTGGGAGCGCTTAGCTGTTGGGGGTGTCGCCCTCAGGACTCTCAGGCACAGTTCTGTTGCCGTGGGAGACAACATCTTTGTCTATGGAGGAATTGTGGGAGGAAATCCAACTGATGACCTCTTGGTTTTCAACACAGGTCCTTATATTTGTTCTCAATCAAAACTGAATCTGTGCAAACAAAAAAGGCCATGAACATAATTTAGTTCCTGTTTTCTCTTTTTTCTGTTTCAGTGTCTCTCACCTGGACACCTGTCAAAACTAACAGACCACCGCCTCCTGCTCTGTGAGACACTCATTTTATTGCAGAACTTTTGATTTGTATCACATGCCACTTTGGCCATCCATTTAATTATAACTTTGTGATTTAACCCTTCATTATGTGAATCTCCTTGAAACTTTAAGCATTTGTGAATTTCCTGTTTGCACAGCTGTGGTCAGAATTTTGCTCTGGTTGGAGATCAGGTGTTCATGTTTGGAGGTTGTGATGCAGGTGGAGACTTCTGTAAAGACCTTCACGTTCTCAACACAGGTAAACACTGACCTTCAAACTGACGGCAATTTATATAAGATGAAACACAGTCAATATAGAAACAGAGCAGACATACAGAGTGAGGAAGAGACAGAACAAGGCTGGGCTAGTTTATGCAATCAAAAAACAAAGTGGGAATAATGCTGTGATATGGAAAATAACATACCTCCATTATCATACATTCTTTCAAATATTCACTGCAAATAAACAAATATATATTGTACATTGTGCACATTAAAGGGATATTTCAGTGTTTATCTGAAACTCCCTTTGCTCCATTTCTAATTGATTTATGTATCAATACATATAGTAGGTTTAATTTTTCAATTAAGATTGCAGAAACTCCTCCCAAGAAAACCACACTCCAAACTCTCCAACAATCACAGTGTAAAAGATCCTTATTAAAACATACAATCATATTTTGCAATGTTTCTGTAAGCTGATCTGACCACTTGAGCACATCTAACTACACAAGTCAGTTCTGCCTTTTAACTTAGAAACTGCTGGAAGGACTGGCATGCAAACTAAGCTGTAGTCCTCTTCAGATGGGGTCAAGTCTGCCATGTAGATTATTATCAACCCAGACACTCATCTACCTCTAACACTCATTATGCTTTCCTGCATACAGTTCAATCAGCTAGCTGTCTCCATAATGTTTGGGTCACTGACATTTTTAGAGTTTTGGTACTTTTGCTTCATAATTTTGTGGCCATGAACTCATATTCACAAATAATATAAACATGGCGTGATCCTATTGATAGAAAACCTGACGTGGCAGAAATGGGAGGTGAAAGGAGAATCACCTGCAGCCTGTAATGAATCAACACTGACCGCACATCATGATAAAGTAAAATCACACAAAGACATTAAACACAATGGCCATCAGTCTTTAGTTTATGTAAAATCTTCACCATTGCACATGTTCTGCCTTCCTGCAGGACATCTACCTGTTTGGAGGTAAAAGCACAAATGAGGATGGCACAGAGGCGTCTTCTAATGAAATCCACAAACTCAGCATCAGTAAGTGAGACTCAGCAAATCAATGTAAGAATTAAACGCACTCTGGACAAAGAAAAAGGAGTTACTTTTTTTCCCACATTGTGTCTCTTTAGCTAAGATGAAGTGGAAAGTTCCTCTGTACATTGGGATTCCTCCAACCCGTCGACATGGACACACAGCCTTCATCCTCCACAGCCATGTAATATGAATAATATTAATGAGAGCAAAAATTAGGGTAGAAGGTGCTAAAGTGGGCAGCAAAAGAAGAAGAAAAAACTCATTTTAAAAGAGTTTGTCTTTTGTCATAACTTTACTAAAACAAAACTTTTTAAATGAATATATTCACGTAGAAACTAAAAAAGCAAGAGGGATATTATTTGCTGAGAGCCAACAGCAGATTATTGTCTAGACTATTGTCTCTAAGTGCTCTGTATGTGTTGAATAATGGAATAATATGACTATGCCCTCACCAATAAAGCCTTTTTTGGTTTGTTTTTTGTATCTTATATATATATATATATTTTTGCATCTGAAATAACTAACATTTTCATATTTCTTTACAATATATTCAACTTTGTTTTATCTTGTTGTTTTCCTTTTCTATTTATTCTTTTGAAATTTTTTTTTATCGAATTATATTATAAAATATTTATAAAAGTATTGACCCCACCAGCTTTGTTGTCAGTGTGCAACTAAAAAGTTTTAAGTATCAGTTTTATCACATGTCAATGTCCGATAAGACTTTTGGCTTGTTTGTTTGACAGCTGTATCTGTTTGGAGGGAGGAATGAAGAGCAGGAGTTTAATGACCTGAAGATAATGAAACTCATTAACCCCTCAGAGAGACAACCAGGTAGGTACATGTTTCATATTAAATATAGAATAACAAAAACAATGGATTTGACAGGCAGCTGTATTCACCTCGAATAGTGGACTGATTATTTCTTTCCCAATAATAGTTTGGTCTTAAACAAGACTTGACTACTGCAGCATGATGTCTATTTATAAAAATGATAGTCCCAAAATATATTTAAATGAATCTTGAAGCAGGGGAGAATTATTGCAGGGTTGTAAAGACGAAATTGCCAAATGATCCAAATTTAGGTCTCTCTTGAAATAGAAAAACAATATACAAAGTTAAGCCAATCTGAGCTTATTTTTACTCGCCAAATGAAAGATTCCAATTACCAAACAGTTAACATCGATGACAGAATTCATTTGTCTCCCAAGATTCATAGCAAACCAAGATCTCCTACTCCATTTTCACTTGCTCCTCCCTTTCAGCTAAAAATGTTCACTTTGACTCCGGAAAACCCAGATAGTGATGGCTAAAATGCCAAACTTAACTCTTTCAAGCAATATCTCCTGCTGTTATGGTTTTTGTGTTACTTGGAAGGTCATACAATTGTAATGATAAAACTGTCCAACATTGCTGTCAAGCATCATGGTGATAGAGGAAAAACCGTGGGATGGTTGAGTCTTTTTTGTTTCTGCACAGTGATGAAGGAGATCCTGTCAGAGTTTGGTCTGCAGGGAGTCAGCCACAGGTCAGCAGCTCTCCACACACCTTTCTGCATGAGTGTTCAGAGTGCAGCTGCAGTTTCACTCTCATGTCACGCTCTGTTTGAGTCCAGCTCTTGGTTTGAACACTTTGGTTTCACCGTCTAACCGTCCACAGCTTCACTCCAACAAAGGTTCCCAATGTTCGCTATGAGCTGAGCGAGTCTGCTCCACCAAACCAGTCCAGGAACACAGCAGCAAATACACAGGTGATCATAAAATGCACACAAAGCATCCTATTGGGCGGGTCGTGGTAAACATTTATGATGTGCCAATTTCTACAGGAAAAGTTGGAATTTTAAAAATAGTTTCACTAATTTTAAGTTCTGAAGCAAAGATGAAGAAGAGATCAGGAGGTTGAGATTTGAAAGAAAAGAATTTTAGAAATATTCAACCTTTGGATATAATATGCTGAGCAAGATGAGGAGTAGAAGTGGTAGATGTTGTAACAGAAAGTGCGTGTCCTCTCTCCATCTTCTTATTACTTTTACCAAAGCATTAACTTTTGCACCTACTGCTATAAATTAGAGGAATTACATGTATCAAGTAAGTATCGGCAGCAGTCATTAAGTACTGTGGTGGGTTGGGGTGACGCTTTATAAATCGGCACTACAAGTAGAGGATAATGAAATGATGGTGTCGATTTTGCAGACATATCTGCTTTTGATGGGAGCATTTTGTGGCTTTCCAAATTGCTAAACGGACTAAAGATGATGCAAAGTGTAGAAAAGAAGGTATTGAGAGTTGTTAAAGTTTAAAAGTGAAGAAATAAAACCTCACTATGTTTAGTCAGGAACAAAAATTAAGTTTAGCCTCCTTGTCAAAGAATGCTACCACAACACCAAATTCAATAGAGACACAACTCCACAAAGTAGAGCTGTACAAGTAAAAATACTATTCAGCTATTTAGTAAAGTCATTCCAGGTAGCATAAGTTGTTTGAGTATGCTTGCATTATTATCTCAGGTGGTGTTTTATTTCCTCTGCAGGTATTCGTCCACAGAGACTTTAGTGCTCTTCAAGATCAGGCGATGAAAATGATCCAGACCGCGTTTACTCTGCTTGACCAGGAGTTTCAGAAACTGGACAGGTACATCAACAGCTCTGCATGTATAATTTGTTGAATGATGTATATTTAGAACTGACAATAAATGTTTCATGTTGATGCAGCCGTCATCTGTGATCTTCAAATTGGACACTTGTTAAAGATAATCTCTTTTACCAAGGAGTTAATAAATGTATTCGATGAGCTGACATTTGTTCATGGCTGAATTTCTTTCTTTCCTTTTTTTCATTGCAGAGAAAAATCGGAGTTGTCAAAGTCTGCAGCTGCTCTAAAGAGAGAGAAAGAAGCTCATGAAGCTCACAGACAACAACAGCAAGAGGTCTATAAGTTCTCTACTCTAACCTCAGCTAATTTACAGTAGATGTCCAGAAATGCAGTTTCATCAAATGTAACTAAACAAATGGTCTCTCTATTTAAAATGTGGTGAAATAATGTCTTTTTCATGAGTTAGACAAAGACATCTTTTACTCACACACCTTTCCCTCAGGTTTTTATGGAAAACCGGTATGGTTGTTTTTTCATCCTCCTGCTGGCAGATACAGAAACAGAGAACACTAAAAATAATACCTCCTTGGTTAATAATGAATAATGTTTGTGTTGCTTGTTTTGTTCAGGAACTGCAGGAGATGCTGGACAGACATCGCTCCCAAAATGAGGCGTGGCTCCGAGCGAGAGCTGAAGAGAACGACAGAGAGAGGAGGGAGCTCTGCAGACTCCGAGTCAGTAAAAATAGACATACACAAACACTTTTTTTTTACAAACTTTCTCCCTTTTCTGTCAACCTCACTTTCAGTCTGGGACTTTTCTGGTGAACACAAACTAAACTGAACATTCTAAGTTTTTAAAACTGTGAACTTCAAATCAAGTCTTGCCCTCATCTCTAACTCAGGAGGAGGTGCAGCAGGAACAGGAGAGGCTGAAGGAGGAGCAGAGCAGCATCCAGAAACGCAGCGAGCATCTTCTGTCTATCATGCAGCAGTTTAAAGGAATGTGAGATAGATAGATAGATAGATAGATAGATAGATAGATAGATAGATAGATAGATAGTCTCATCATGTGTTTGAACCATTTTGACGCCACCTTAAAATCTATATCTTTACAGTTAAATGAGGATAGACGAATGAAAGATTCTGAGTTAGGATCTGACTATTGCAGCTAGCAACAGTGATGTCAGTTAAAACAGGAGTATTTATGAAAGACAAAAATGTAGAGTTTGTGGTCAATGACTTGATGCTGTTGGGAAAAAATTTCATTCACAGATGCAAATATGTAATCTTTCAATATGAACAAACTTCATATTGAAAGATGGAAAAATGAACTGAAACAGTATGCAAAGTCGCTCAGATGCATTCAGGAGAGGAATGCTCAAAGACTCTGTGCCTCACTGGACTTATACCTGTTACTGAAATAAGACTCTCACAATGTGGTTTTGCTTTATCTGTACATTATTTACTTAAAAGGAAAAAGAAAAAGAGGAAGTAGCATCGTATTACACCAATGTCCTAATGCACACTACTGCCACCTTGTGACTAAAGTCTGTAACTGCCTGTTGCAGACAACCTAGAGTATGATTTACATTATTTTGACTTTTGACTGAAAACAATACAGAACACAAACATTTCACTTTTAGAACAATAAAGAGTCAAGATAGTACAAATATGAAACAATCATAAATTCGCACACTAATTTTGGTCATTGCTGCTGGCCTTGTGGTTTTTGTGACTTGTCATCATTTCCTTGCATTACTCTAAATATAAATATTCTTTGCCATATGCGTACTGCCATATTCAAAGGGTACTTGTGGACAAATTGGTGTACAGTGGCTACTGTCATCAACATGTCACTCTGCAGGTCAGCTCCAGTAATTTAATTGTTCCATTCTCCAAGTCCAATTGTATGAGGAGAACAGTGTTATTTAGATCTTTGGAAATGTGGAATCAATTGCCCAGGCGCACACAGCAAAAAAGCAGTGGGTATTATTTTAAAAGGACTTTGAAACAAAACTGTGTATATGAATGAACTATAAAAGCACAGATTTTGGAGTGATTTTAATGTTTTAATGTTGTGAAGAATCATGATTTGATTCTGTGATTGTATTCATTATTAATTAATTGTTGAAATGTAATTGTATTGTGATTTTAAGTTTTTGGACCCCAGGAAGACTAGCAACCACTTTGTGGAAGCTAATGGGGTTCCAAACAAACAAATAAACAAATACTCTTTATCATCTGTATGGTTAAATCATGTTTCCTCTTAATCACTTTTCTTGCACATTTAAAATAACAATAGAAAACCACACTTTCTGTCAAAGACAAAATTGATCATAAATGGTGTCATCAATTTGTTCTTCTCACCACCTCTCTGTGTAGCTTTGCCTCCTATTTATCTAGCATTTTCTATCTTTGTCTTAATGGCTCTGTCTACATCTGACTGACTGTCTGTCTCTGTCTCCTTCTCTGTCGCATCCAACAGCAGGACGGATCACTATTAGGCAGGGCAAAACAGCGTAATGCACCAGTCAGCGTCCTTGTAGCTCCTTTCGGTTGCACTATTTGGCAGCTCGAGCGAGGGGCGGAGAGAGAGAGTGAAACGTCAAACGCGCAATAATGCAGCCGGAAGTGAAGGTATAAGTGAAAATAAGAGCTGAATATTTGACAGTTTTTGCCACATTTATATTGTCCCTTAATAAGTTCATCTATGTTTACCAATAATCTGGGTTCAATCCTTGTTTTGTTTGTGCAGAACATCTTTGGCTGTCAAAGATTGTGCTGTAATAAGTACAACAATTTGTCTTGAAGAGGTGGTTTATGTTGAACATATTAATCCAACAGCATTATTTGTATGACTTTGAAAAGTGTAATAACAATGGAAAGATAGGACAGGATCATTCAGGATTATAGTCCACACTTAATGTTGAGAAAAGTCCCAGTAACGCAAAATAAAAGTCGTAACTGTAGTTAAGATGTAAGAAAACTCAATAATATCATAGTAATACCATAGCATAAAGTCACAGTGTTTTCTTGTAGAATTCTTGTGAGGCAAATCTCACAATAGAGCAGGATGTAATCCTTCATTAACTTTTATTTTCCATGATCTTATCCCTGTAAGGTCTGTTCCTCAGAATATGTCAACTCCATTCTAAATATCTTAGATTTTGTTCCAAAAAATGTGACCCTGACACTCAGTGTTTTTACTCTAATTTTTTGTTTTACAAGTAGAACGTAAAAGATGCTGGTTTTAAGTCGTTTTACACTTCATACAATTATCAGACAAAGACTAAATATGTAAAATTATACTACAGCCGTGGCCACAACTTTTGAGAATGACATATATTAATTTTCACAAAGTCTGCTGCTTCTGCCTTTATGATGGCTATATGCATATACGCTGGAATGTTCTGAGGAACAATCAGATGAAATGCAATTAATTGTCGTCTAGGCTACATTTAGACATCTATTAGACCTCTTTTAGTCCAAAAAATGCTCAGTGGGAAGGTTACCTGCAGTCATTATTGCTTTGCACAAAAAGGTATTCACTGGGAAGGTTAGACCTGCTCGTAAGATTGCACCTGAAACAATCATTTATCATATCATCAAGATCGACAAATTTGGGGTCTATGGCCAGGAACCTCCCCAGACCTTAACCCCACAGAAAACTTGTGGCCAAACAAAAACTTGACACTTATAAAATACTTTAGAACAACATAGAAACATCTGACAAAAAGATCCAAAAACACTGAAGCAGCAGACTTTGTGAAGATTTATATTTGTGTCATTCTCAAAACTTTTGGCCATGGCTGTACATTGTTGTTGATGCTGGAATCCACTTCCGCTTGGATCATTTAATAGCCAGTTTAATGTTCACAGATAGAAACCATTACATTATAGAAGCCACACATAACTTTCCTTTTTTATATATATATGAATGTATTCTGCTTACAAAAATTACTGGACTTATTTCCAGGCGCTGGTTCGTTTATTTTGAAAGGCTCCACCGGATGTCACGTGGTTGACTGTTTCTAGCCTAACGTTCATTGGTGAGATGGCCGTGGAGTCTCTGCTGGTTCCTGTGAAGTCGAAACGGGTTCTATGGACAGACAGCAGGAGGCGAGACACCCCGCCGCAGCCCGATTCGTCCTCCATTTTTTAAAAATAAAACGGTAAGACAGAAACAAACGTGCACCTGTCAGTTTGCTCGCGAGCCAGCCCGCAGGTAAACAGCCAAAAACAACACACGCTGAGCGCTCGTTTTGTCGTTGACGTTCTCCCGCCGACGGTTGGTCTGGCGGGGGAGGGGCGGGGGGAAGCAGACAGCCAGAGACCTAACCCAGTCTGCTGCTGCTGGTGGTGGTGCGGCTTTCTGTCTGGGATTTTTCTGTCTTTTCCACCAAAAAAGAGCAAGGCAGTTATGCTGTTGTCTGCTTGAGTGAAGCCCTCGAACGGCTCATTTCCCCTCATATGTGGCTGTAAATATCAGAGAAAAAAGGCAAGCAACATGGCTGACGCTGGCCCTGCAGAACCTGCTTGCTCGTTTGTCAGTGCAGATGATGTTTTATTTTTTATTTTTCTAACATGACCTCAAAGCTTAATTGGCACCTTTTCTTACTTTTTACTACGACAGGAAATAAACTAGAGAGAAAAGAGCGTGAATGGCTGCTATAACTGCTTCCTATAAGCAGTAAAATCCTTTACTTTTTACATGAGGTTCGGTTGGGCACAGCCTGTGACAGATGCTTTTGCTGCAGTTTCTCATTGTAATTTAGCTGGTAATTCAAAGCTAGTGCTCACCCCCCTGGTGTTCTTGTGTCTCAGTTATTGAAAGCTGATTTGTCTGCTTCATGTAGTAACGCCCCCTTTGATTAACTTGTAAGCAAATCAAAGCAGAGGTCACCTGGAATCTGGTGCTGCAGGTAAAACTACAACCTTACTGTTGATGCGCATCTCCAACCAAGCCAATAGCAAAAAATTCAGGTTTAACATTTAAGTAGTGGGGGTTTTCTTTATTTTTGGCACCTAAACTTAACAAACATCTGCAGCAGATCAGTCAAGATACAAGATCTTGAAGCTTTATTTTATTTTATTCTTTAGAAAGATAAGGTTTACATCAATTGGATATAACCTTCTAACCAAACCTTTTGTTTGAGATATCTGAAAGGGCTGCATGTTAACAGTAATCATCAGTGGTACAATTTCTACTCGCCCTCTACACAACTTGGAGGGTGTAAAGGTATGACAGGTGGTGTGTAGCAAGGCTGTACAGACACACCGCGCAGAGTTTTCAACTCTTGCTTATTATGGATAATTGTGAAAGGATAAAGTAAGCATAGGTCCGGCAACACAACCAGCTTGACCCAAAAACAAAGCATTGCCTCTTGCCTCTTGCCTTAGCTTTACCTTAACCATAGTATAATTTCCCACAAGGCAGACAATCCATAGTGTTTTCTAAAATCATTAAATATCCATTGGAAATATGTTCCTGGCTTAGATAACCTTGATATTATACTTTATTGTGCATAAAAAATGGATCTTTACATGACTTTTTAGAAATTGATTCACAATATTTGAATCCTAATATATCGTTCAGCAACTTAGTTTCACATTGTTTGCACTATGATATAAATTATATACCATTGAACTGTTGTATTGTGTCAAATGTAATGCTCTGTCATTATCAATATTGGCATTAGCTGTTGAAAAACTGTAACCTGGCCACTACTTTTATGAATGGGGCTGAATGGTTTCTTAGTTTTAATAGCCTCTGAAGTTGCGATTCTGTATTTTTTTATTCTTTAATGGGGGGTGGGGGTATCATGCATTTTTTTTGCAGACTCTATATTTCCTTTTCTGATACCTCTTTAATAGCTTTACATGATTATCAGATCAGAAAAAGACTCCAGGTTCTCACAGTGGTGTATTAAATTATCATTATTTCAGTCTCTGTTTGAAACGCTTTGTTTTAACTGCTGTCTCTTTAAAGCGCCCCCCTCCATAAGCCCACTTTCCTCTGATTGGTCACCTCTCCAGAGGCCGACCAGGGGCAGAACTTGATGTTTTGGCTCCACCCCTTCTATTGTGGTCAGTCAGTAGAGAAGCAGACCAGCCTTACCCTGCCCCACTGTGGGTGTCACCTCACACACTGCTGGAGGTGGGCTGGCGCGTTAATGAGCATAAGTAAGACCTCACTGTTTGAATGCAGTGATTTCCCTATATTCATTCAGCAGCGGCGGTGCGCCACTACTGAAATTTCACGTGATCATTAATAACAATGCGCCACTAATGATTTCTACTGGCACTGCGTGAGCATGAGAACACATGACGTTATTTTCATAACAAGCGCATTAAATCCCGTCGGACTCTCTTCTATTAATGTGAAAGGTAATGTTCAAGCTTATACATGGTCTATATAGCGAGTGGCACGGGTAACGTAATGTAAGGTACAGACTCCACAATAGATTATGGCACTTGTTATTAAAATGGATTGACTGGTCAACATCCTGGCGATTTGAAATTCGTGGGTTTATTTGTGTGGAAAACATTTATAATAATATATCATTGATGTTATTGACGTCATCAGTTTGGCTTATTCTTGAGGAACCTTTTTAATGTGCTATATGATGGTCATGTGACTAACAAAGAGAAGCTGTCAATACACATACGCATTTTTGGTGGCCTGTCTAAAAATGAATGTAGCTCAGTCTAACATAGAAGATTATAGCTGAGTTTGCCATGTGACCCTCAGCTCAGTTTTTGTCCCACATTAGTCTCTGTAGACTCGGTTTAGCATTAAACTCCTTCTCTAGAGTCGTTTGGATCCCAGGAGTCTCATGGCTGCAGCAGTGTTAAAAAACACACAGTTCACAGTTCTATGCTGTGGCATGGCTGCTTGCCAAAGGCCTCTTTCACACAGCCTGTTCGAGTCAGGACTGTTGCACCTTGTGGTAAATCAGTGTCATGAAGGCGTGACGGCTGGGCCAAGTCGTTTTACCCCTGAGCCAGCGTTGAGAGAGGCGTAACGGGGGCTGGGGGGGTATGCCTGCAGGATCTAACAGCAATGATTTTAGCTAACAGTAAAAAGCCACACAATATTGGAAAAAAACTGGCAATGCTCTTTTCTCTCTAAATTACATGTTGTGATATTTGTAAATAAAAAAGAATCTAAATCAGATAATTTCTGTGATAATCAAACATTTGAATCCTATGTCATACTTTCTGTCATTTAGCTCTTATACACAGTTTTCTGTGTATTTGTTGTTGTTGAGTCGACCGGAAACAGTGCCGCTGGAAAGACCCATATCCAGGACCCAATTCGATTTTCTCAGCCTCATGTATACGCGGACAAGGAGAGAAGTCCGATTCGGCAAAAAAAACGAATTATGAGCTTAGTCGGATTAAGCTGTGCATGTAAACGCACCGTGTGTCTCATACTGCAAGTGTTTCTTGCATTCATTAACACCAGCAGGAGGTGCTGTTTATTAGGGGTACAACTTCTCTTGAAACCGCCTAACCTAGCCGAGCATCTGCCTATAGCACTGTGTCAGTTTATCCGTGACATTGGCAGCATTTGCATGTTTACATTCTACGGTCAGGTGGCGTACAGACTCTGCATACACAGCTGTCAGTTATCTGTGTATTTTGGTGAGTGGCTGCACCATGGGAGTTTCATACAGACTTTACCTGTAGACCTGATCAATCATGGAGAACAAGAAACAAGACCAAGAACAAGAAACTAGCTTAGGGGCCTTTGGTTTCTCATCCGGCCAACAAGACACGTCAGGTTGTCGGATTGACTCCTTTGTCTTGAGCTGTGATTGTTGCACATGCACACATAGCAACAGTATAACATGTCTTTCTAAATTGGAGCCTAAATGCTCACTGCTAGTGTTTATGTTTACAGCTCTACAGCAGTAAAACATGGAGGCAAGCTTTGAATGTTTTACAGCAGATGAGGAGCTCTGCTAGATTGTTGCACAGAGGTTAGTTTCAAATGTTTCCATGGCAACAAGTTAGGTTCTTACCATTCACAATCAGTCTTCATGTGAAAACTGACTGACCGTGGTTAGGAGAAATATTACAGTGAAAACAATGGGTGCGAAAAGCAAGTAATCATAGTTTTACCCAAAAGCAGCAGAGCTACTGTGGAAAAACACATGTGAGGAAAACCCCCTGCCTTATTGTTCTTGTAGAATCACTGAGCTGAAGTCTGAATGTTTTAACAGTTTGGGCAGTGCAGGGGATTTATACGATCCAGATGTTTCGGCGGAGGACAGAGTGAAACGCTTAGTGTTCGACAGATTTTTCAGTGCGTCTGTGCACAGAAGGATGTAGTTTTACTCCCAGTTTTGCTCCGATTTCTACCTCTCAGGTTTCAGTTTCGTCTAAGCTGAGCGTTCCACTGCCCCTGTCTAGCATCATTGGGCTCCTTGTGACAAAAGATGACTAATCTTGTGTTACTCATGGCAACAGGAGGGAAATCACCACCAGCTGCAGTCAAATGCTGCAAAATGTCTCTATGTTTCAGGTTGGTTAGTTCTTCTTGCAGGTAGCCAGCACTGAGCGGTTAGCAGGGGTCTGTTTCAGTGTTGAAGTTGACTCTGAAAGCTTAATTAGAGAATATACATATGTTGCACAGCATATAAGTGGGTCATCACCTGGTACCAACGAAGTATCAGGTTATATGTTGGTTGTAAAAATCTTAGGGCTTTGTTCGACTGTTAAAGCAACAGATCGCATTTGCCATAGTTCATTTAACTGAGAGAGGATCATATTTTGGATTCTTTTATTGATCAGCAAGACACAAATTTGTCACTTTTCTTTCCTTCATTAGCCCATCACTCTAAGGTATAACAAATCACAAGATGCCATCAGTGATATCAGGTTTGTTCTGAAGAGGCCTGTAATGACTGTCCCCTCTCTTAGCGCAGCAAAATGCAGGGATTTGTCTCGTTTTTCATTATTTTGCCTTTAAAGCCTGTGCATCTGGCTCTTCTCGTTTGTACACTCAACACATGCAGGGGTGGGGCTGGCACACACACATGCAGAGGGCATCTTTCTCATGCTGGAATCAGATTGAAGCAGGGGCAAGTGCTTTGAGAAACAATAAGGTCGTCTCATCTTGTTATTGTCCACTCTGATTACATGTTTTTGTCAGCTGGCTGATCATACACTGTCCAGTTCATTCTAAGGGGCAGCTGTGACTCAGTCCTCTTTCTAAACTTAGCTCAAGAAGTAAGGAAATTAGTGTCTGGTAGATTATTTATTTGTTGTATTATATTGTTGCTTCTTGGCAATAAATCTTATATGGTTGTAAAGCCTGTGTATTTCCCTTGAAAATAGTGCCACATTTGTAAGGAACATGTACTTGTGGGGTGAGCAGCAGAGCTGAGTATGTGGGTTCCACCCATGAAAATGTTGCCAAGTTTTCTCTGCCAATGCCTGACAGCTTCTTCCTCCATTGACTTGTTTGGTTGATTGGATGATTGAAGTCTGTAGAAAAAAGACGTATTGGCCTGGAACTTCCTTCCCCTCATGCTGGTCACCGGCCTGATCGCACTCTACTCTGGGATGGCATCCCATTCTTCAACCAGCATTTCTCCAAAGTCAGCCACTGTGGTTGTGTTGGTCACTCTGGGAGGAAGAGCACACCCAAGCTGATCCCACAAGTGTTCAATGAAGCTGAGGTCAGGACTGTCCATCCTCTCCACCCCCAAATTCTGGAGGAAACCTCTGATAAACCCCATTCTTTGAGGAAGAGTGTAGTCATCTTAGAGGATAGAGTTCGATCCCAGACTGTGGAGATTTGGGAATGCCACTGGTTGCAGGATCTCATCTCAATTATCTCTCTGCATTGAGATTTCTTCTAATGGTGACAGACAAGCCTCGTCTTTCCAGTGAGGGAGATGCTGCCTTGGGATGCCAACTGTATTTTGTAGAGCACCAGCTTGTAGTTGCCCTATTGCAAGGGCCCTGTCCAGGTCAGTCAACATGGCATGCCGATTCTCATAGCAGACACCTACGGACCACTGTTGCAGGGCCTGTTCTGGGGTACCAGAAGCTCAAAACAAGAGTCAATAGCAACAGCGAAATAGGCTGTCTGGCATTGGCGGAGAAGACTTGGCAACATTTTCACTGGCACAACCCACATACTCAGCTTTGCTGCCCATCCCACAAATACATGTTCCTTACAAATGTGGCACCATTTAAAAGGAAAGGAAACAGGCTTTCCAACAGTCCAAGACTTATTGCCAAGAAACATTGTTACATCAAAGAAATAATCCACAAAACACAAATTTCCTTAGTTTTAGTGCTGAGTTTATTTAGTACAAGTCACCTCTAAACCTTCTCTCCGTCTTTCTTGTCTGTCTTCAGCTGTCTCATCAAATAATGGTAATAAGAAGAGAAAGAACATGAGTAACACAATCCATTAGGGATGCACGATATTTATCGGACCGATAAAATATCGGCCGATTTGGGGGGAAATTACGTCATTTTTTATCGGTCCGATAGGTGCATTTTTCCGATAGAAAGATCCGATATATTAATGAAATTACGAGTAACGTTTGCAGGCGGAGTAGCCGCCCGTCCGAGACGCGCTGGTCACGTCCTCTATCAAGCTTTACTCGCAGGTCCCAAGCCTGACCCCGTCACTGCCTGACAGATAATAAAATGTCTTCACTAGCATGGTCGTTTCTCTCAGTGGCAGAAGATGACAACAGCATTGCTATATGCAAAACCTGTTCAGCGAGGATTTCAAGAGGAGGAAAGAAGACGTCAAGTTTTAACACAACGAATCTGATAGCTCATCTGAAAAGTCGCCATCGCGGCGAAGCAGTATTAAAAGAATATGAGACAGCCGCCGAAGCTGCTAGCGGTACTAAAGCTAAGACAACAAGGATCGATGTCCCCATTCAGCAGGCGTCTAAAAACTGCAAAAGCTTCTCAAGAGACAGCGAAAAGGCTAAAGCCATTAACGACAAAGTGATGGAATTCATAGCGGTCGACGACCAGCCTTTTTCCGTCGTCGAGAACCCGGGTTTTCGTAAGTTCATAGCACACTTGGAGCCACGTTACACTCTCCCAAGCCGCCGCTTCTTCTCGGATGTGTCTCTTCCTGCACTCTGTGATATTGTCGCCACAAACATTCACAACCTGATCGACAAGAACGGACTACACGTGAGTTTTACCACAGACATATGGACGTCAGATGTTAGTCCGGTCAGCATGCTAAGCCTAACGGCTCATAATGGCTCCTTTACCGTTTACAGTTCTGTTGAACAGTTCAGGGGATCAAATGAAGTTCTGCTTACAAATGTGGCACCATTTAAAAGGAAAGGAAACAGGCTTTCCAACAGTCCAAGACTTATTGCCAAGAAACATTGTTACATCAAAGAAATAATCCACAAAACACAAATTTCCTTAGTTTTAGTGCTGAGTTTATTTAGTACAAGTCACCTCTAATCCTTCTCTCTGTCTTTCTTGTCTGTCTTCAGCTGTCTCATCAAATAATGGTAATAAGAAGAGAGAGAACATGAGTAACACAATCCATAGTAATGACATCCTGGAACAGATCAGCTGTAGTCTTTCTACAGTACATCTGCATGAAAGTTTGTACCAAGAATCTGTCCCACATCGAATATTTTAACTTGAGAAACATCTGCTCGACGTCCTGTTACAAGAGTCGATCAGTGTTTAGATTTACTGACTTCCTAGAATGATTGGGATGATAGTTGGTTTTATTTCATCTTTAGAACAGACCTGACAAAGCTTGACTATCAAATTTGTAAGAAAGTAGTTTTCTGTATTGGGTTCATACTTCTGAAGAAAGCCAGAGTGAAGCCTCTGCACAACTAACCATCCACTGTGAAACTGAGACTCACCAGAAACAGAGGAGCAGGTGCTTCTCTGGGGATGTAATAATGAGCCAAGAAAAGATAATGTTTGGTTTGCAAATGTGAGGGGATGAGGTTCTCTATGCTCTGCACTGACAGAGATGTCCTGGCCGAAGGTCAGTCGTCACCAGCTGCTGACTGCACTTGAACTCTAGAAAAGTTCACCGTTACTCCCAGAGGCATATTTCAGCTTCAGATTTTAGCTGGTGACAGAGCCTGAGTCAGGATTGGTTGTAAGATGCACGTGGATATTTCTGTTAATGTGCCAGTAAAAGAAAAAAAATCAGTGTAGCAGCTCTTCATGCTCTTTTCTTGATCTTAATTTCACTCTTAGTAACATTTTAATTTCCCCGGTTCTCCTTAAAACAATCCTGGTCATACTTGTATTTTTGTTAGGGGTGCATCGAGCAGCAAGAGGGTCGATTGTGTTACACAACACCCAGTCTGCAGATAAATAATAGACCACAGGCTTTACTCACAGGCTCTGCTGATCAATAATTGAAGTCTCATGTTCGGGACATGAAGCCTTTCAGAGACTGATCCTCTTAAGGCCTGAACTCTGATTCTTTCCCACCAGCCCAACCGAGTTTCACCTCTTCATACCCCTGAAAGGAGAAAATACAAAGTGATCTGGTTTGAAATTGTTTTAAATTCTTACATCTGTCATCTTGCTGATTCAAGGCAAGGATTAGGTTTGTGTTCGGATTTCATTGGCGTCGACAAGAACATGCATCTTTACGAGGGGTGGGAGAAAAAATCGATACAGCATAATATTGCGATATTTTGTCTGGTGATGTATCGTATCATCTTATTTACCAAGTATCCATTTTTCAAACTAATTGCTAATATGAAGTCAAATCTATGGTAATGTACAAATAAAATCAACTGTTTGTCCAGTGAGGTTGGCAGAGGTGACATCATAGAGCAGGAGAAAGTTAGTACAACAAATACTGCAAGGTTAGCAAGATGTGCTACATGAAACTAAAGTACAGCGTAAATAAAACAAACATAAAGGAAAGACAAATGCTGAATTTGCGAAACAGTCGAAAATATTATATAAATTGCGATATATTGTATCACAATACTCACTGTATTGCAAAATTTTAAAAATCGCAATAATATGGTATCGTGGCCGAAGTATCGTGAAAATATCGTATCGTCGGGCCACTTGTGATTCCCACCCCTAATCCTTACACAGACTTAACATGTAATTCACTTGCGGGAATAAGTTTGTGCTTGGTGTAAATGCACCATCAGGTTTGCATTTTATTGTGATACAGATCGATCTCTATATGCTTTTCAGATGCACACCAAACACCTACACTCTCCTCCGCCTGCTCCTCTCCTTGCTCTCCTCTCTTCACCTGTGGCTGCAGGGTTGTTTGTATCTCTGCAGCGTATGTTGAAAATACTACAGAAATAATTCAACAGGCAGATAGAAGAGAAATGAAGATTCAGATCACACAGATTTAGTCAGAAGCTACAACCTGCTGAGAACTGAACACAGTGGTTTATAAAAAAGTCTCTCTGCTCTCATGCACAGTCACACATTGATGCAACGTGATTTGAATTTCTGATCATACCACAAACCTCTACGGTGACTGACACGAAGCCAGAAAGTTTTTCTCAGATGTAAACATAAGCAAAGGTCACTAAACCCTCCCCTGTGTCAGCGGAGTATCTGATGTCTGCTTTTTCGGTCATAAACTGAGTGTTTGTGTCTTGAGTGGAGTTTCAGTTGCTGCTGTGATAAATAAAACATGAAGCCTGTGATTCCTGCTGATGAATAATGCAGCCTGCAGTCAGAGTTCAGGGCATTATCCAAGATGTCACCCTGAGGCTACAACATCCACCATCAGACACCTTCACTGTCAGAGGAGAGTGTCTGACTGCCCCACACTCGCTGCTTTTCACAAACTATTCAATAACACTGACAAATGACAAAATCGTGAAGATTTTATTGGATAACTGTAGGCGGGAAAGTATTTTGCCAAGTTAAATATAAAAGAAATTTTGGATGTCTGTCCAGCCAACAAAAATTATGAACAAAGAACTGAAACTAAAGGGTGACTACTGCCATCATAAAAAGTCATAAATGTGTTATTTTATGCACATTAAAATTAAATTATCAAAGCTATCTTAGCTAGTCACATGTTTAAATAGATTTTTAAAGTATAAATAAAACATTGTGATATCAGCTGTTGCCAATATGATGCTGATGACTGAGAAATGCAATTAATCCGCCTTAAAAATCAGCCAACGGCTAAATCGCTCTTTGTAAGGGTTAAACAAGATTTAATCAAATCTGCTAGCTTGTTCTTGGTTAGATTTCTTGGGCCTCTATCAGGAATCTAGTTTTCATGACAACTACAGAGTGGAATTTGGAATGGCATTATGTCTCAATGAAAAGTTTAACCAAATAAACAAGATTGAGATTGAACTTATCCGTGGAGGTCAGAATAATGTGTTCAGAGTAGATTTGTGAAAACTGTAGAGTAATTGCTGACTTTGTTTTGCTGCCGCAGGTGTAACTCTGGTTTTGTCCTGCAGATGAACACCTGAGTCCTGACAACCCAGAAAACCACCAAATCATCAACACTCCTCCATACTGGATTCCTGGTAAGCACAACTAAATCGGCATTTTCCGAGATAAGACAAGACATATATCGGTGATCTGTTTGCCAGACGTGAGGCCTGGTGCTGTTATTGTAATTCTCACCTTCAACCACTAGATGTCAGAGAAGCTGATCTGTTGGATAGTATACTATCTCTCAGAGTCTGCTCATCTGACTTTAACTCACAGGTAATAATAATAATCTGCTCTATGTTGTGTTACAGCTCTGAACAGGTGTGTTCTGTAGCTGCGTGGCCGGGCAGCTTGGCTGCCTCCCTGCCTCCAGATGAATGAAGAACACTCCGGGACCCAGAGACACTGCTGATGCAGGTCAGAGGTCAACCTCACCTTATGCACACATAGTGCATAGTTACAGTTTTTACTGTTGATTGGTTTGTCAGTTAACTTACATTACAGATAAAAAATCATAATGTTCAAGACTTAAATAATGACTTTGTAAACCCACGATAACTGGCCACCATACACTCACAGGCCACTTTATCAGGTACACCTCGCGAGTACCGTGTTGGACTCCCTTTTGCCTTCAGAACTGATTCTTCATGGCATTCTTTCAACTAGATGTTGGAAACATCCCCCAGAGGTTTTTGTCCTTATTAACATGAGAGCATCACACAGCTGCTGCAGATTTGTTGGCTGCACATCCATAAGTATTTCCCGTTCCACCACATCCCAAAGGAGCTCCATTGGACTGAGATCTGGTGACTGGAGGCCACTAGAGTACAGTGAACTCACTTTCATGTTCAAGAAACCAGTTTGAGATGATTTGAGCTTTGTGCATTATCCTACTGGAAGTAGCCAACAGAAGATGGTAGGGATGAACATGGTCAGCAATAATACCCAGGTAGGCTGTGATGTTTAGATAATGCTTAGTTGATACTAAGGGACCCAAAGTGTGCCATCCCCAGCACCATTACACCACCACCACCACCAGCCTGAACTGCTGAAACAAGGCAGGATAGATCCATGCTTTCATGTTGTCAAATGCTGATCCACAAACTGAATCTTTTCAGCTGAAATCCAGCAAACACTTTTTTCAGATCGTCCATTGAGTCTGTGTGAATTGTAGCCTCGGTTTCCTGTTCTTAGCTGACAGGTGTAAAAGACCTTTTGCTCTTCTGCTGCTGTCGTAGTCCATCTGCTTCAAGGTTTGAGGTGTTGAGCTTTCAGAGACGGTGTTCTGCATACCTTGGTTTTAATGAGAGGTTCTTTAACTTACTGTAGCCTTTCTATCATCTTGAACCAGTCTGCCCATTCTCCTCTGACCTCAACATCAGCAAGGCAATTTGGTCCACACAACTGCTGCACACAGGACATTTTCTCTTTTTCTGACCGTTCTCTGTAGACATTTTAGATGGTTGTGTGTGAAAACCCATGTCATGTTCAGAGTCACTTAATTCCTCATTCTGATGCTCAGTTAGAACTTCAGCAAGTCATCTTGACCACATCTACATGCCTAAATGCGCTGAGTTACTGCCGTGTGATTTCCTGATTAGCTGTTTGTTTTAACAAGCAACTTAACGGGTGAACCTACCTAATGAAGTGGTCGGTGAGTGTATGTGTTATCATTGGTGTCTCCACTTCAGAAATCCTAACTCTTATATTATCTGTTGTGTTCTGTGTCTTCCCAGTTTGATGTTTATTTTTCTTGATGAGTTCAGGGATGCGCCAGCATCAACATTTTAAAAGCCTCTGCGTATTTTAAATGCATCACTAGACTATTGTGTTCATATTTAGAGGCTTTGTGTGTTTTTGGTGATTTTTCCAAAACACAGGTCAAGCTGCTGTGTGTTCAAACCAGCCAAGCAATGAAAAGTAAATGAGCTGTTACACAAAACACTGACATTTGTTAACAAACAAAGAGTTTTGATTTGAACAGTGTCTGATGATTGTGCTGTTGTGTGTTTGTCTCCTCAGGGCATGCAGGTGTTTCTGCAAATATGATGAAGAAAAAGAATCCCCACAAGTGAGTCAAAATGCTCCGACATTCTGAATCTCTTTTTTTGTGTTGATTTCTGCCAGACCAGAATAATTTCACTCAAATTTTCTGTAGCTGTAGGACTGTTTCTGTGCAACTAAAATGACAAACAAAAAAACACAACCTCAATAACAAATGTTGTTTTTATTTTCTCAAAGAAAACATAAGAGCAGTCTGGGCCCGACCACCAAAGTTCTGTCGCAGCCACGACGCAACATCGTCGGCTGCAGAATCCAGCATGTGTGGAAGGAAGGAGGGGGACATGTGGTCTGGAAAGGAACTGTGCTGGACCAGGTAAACCGAGGGTGGAGTAATCACTGACGGAAAGACCTACAACACATTTCAAACAACACAATAATTACCATTTGTGTTTGTATGTCCACCAGGTGCCAGTGAACCCATCCCTCTACCTGATTAAGTACGATGGTTTCGACTGCGTTTATGGTCTGGAGCTTCATAAAGACGAGCGGGTTCAAGGTCTGGAGGTGCTCCCTGACAGACTCGGTAAGACTGAATTGAGATCAGGATCACACAGTGGAGATTGAGGACCACACAGTGAGTTCACTACATCTGGAATGAAAAAGTGTATTTATTGGTTATAAGATTTTAAAACTGTCAAATCAACTGAGATAGAAAGAAACAAGAAAGTGCTGAAAAGTGAAGTAGTGCTCTTCTTTACATGGATTTGTGTTTCCCTGCAGCGAAATCCCGTTTAACAGACGTCAACCTAGCAGACACCATGATCGGTAAAGCAGTGGAGCACATGTTTGAGACGGAGGAGGGTCCAAAGGAGGAGTGGAGGGGGATGGTTTTGGCCCGTGCTCCCATCATGACCACCTGGTTCTACATCACCTACGAGAAAGACCCGGTCCTTTACATGTACCAGCTGCTGGACGACTACAAGGAGGGAGACCTCCGCATCATGCCTGACTCCAGTGAGTGAAGCTGCCTTATTCAGCTTGTTAGACATAATTAAAGCAAAATAGAGACCAATTTACCATCAGAGTGATTTTTATTATTTTAATTGCAGTATTCACGTTATAGTTTTATTGTTAATAATTCAAGTTGGCTGGATAGATTTCCAAAATTCATTTGACAAAAATCTATTAGAGTCAATTAATATCAACGTGCAGAACAGGCTCAAAAAAGAGGAATCAATGCAGACATAGTCATACAATGTGAAAATGCTGCTACAAGAGAGCTGAGCACTAAAGTATTTAAGACTCAGTGCTCAGTTTTCTAAAATAAACATGCCCATCTTGTCTGATGTTAGTCAAAGTCGTTATAAATTCTTTTTCTCCAGCTTAGCAGCAGAACACTCACACTCAGGAGGCACTGATGGTGCTGGTATGCAGACCCATGAAAGATTAGGAAGTCTCTTTGATTTAGTTTTTTACCAGTCGGTTGGCTTAGAAGTCAAAGATGGCACAACATCCTGGTAAAAAGTTTCCTGTCTCTTTGTAGTGGCGGCTGTGGTGCATCGCTCCCCAAAAAGAGCTTGTGGAGACCTCATGCATGGCTGTGGTCTGACTGCAGGAAGTTATTGATTGTATAGATAAAAGGTTTCAGATGCCGAGTCGTTCTTCTAGTTTATGGCTCACAATAATGCCTTTATAGTATAAGCATTTATACAGAGTCCTGTGAGTACCCCAGCTCTAACTTATACTGTTGAGTTAAACTGGGTTTTATGGGTTTTAAGTTTATCTTATTCAATTTGCTTTATTAACTTCTTATGTTAATAAAATGTTGAACTAATCTCTAGTTTCTTTAGTTTTTAGTACAGATGCTTTAAAACTAGCAATTAAAAAAGAAAAAAAACAGATAAAAATCGAGATCGGACGATATGACAAAATATATCCTTATAATTTCTTTTACCAAATCACCCAGTCCTACAAGAGGGTCTCCTTTAAGATGATATTATTGTATATATTATTGTAAAACACAGAAAATATCTCAGCCCATAGACTAAAAGCAGAGGAGAAATTATTTTCATAACCCTGTTTTGAAATGAAAAAAACAACAACAGCCAAAATATGAACACAAAATCAGCTCTAAGTTCCAACAGATCTGTCTTGGCAGATGTGTCTTTATATCGACAAGAAAAGTCCCAGCTGCTCTTTGTTTTCAGTCCTATCAGAAAGTCCAGTTGAGATGCAGGACATGGTCAGTAAATCCTCTCCCTCTGTGTCCTACTGTAGATGACAGCGTCCCCGCAGAGAGGGAACCCGGAGAGGTGGTGGACAGCCTGGTGGGCAAACAGGTGGAGTACGCCAAAGAGGACGGGGGCAAGCGAACAGGCATGGTCATCCACCAGGTGGAGGCCAAACCATCGGTCTACTTCATCAAATTTGACGACGATTTCCTCATTTACGTCTACGACCTGGTCAAAACTTCTTAAGGCTCTGTGGACATGCTGAGCCCCCCCCCTTCATACTGATCAAGTGCTTGTTCCTCAAACCATCAATGAAAAACTAAGACACTAAAAGTCCTCTGACTATGGAAAAGGATGGGAAGGATACTCAGAGGACTGGCTTCTTTTGAGTTCCAGGAACATTTGGAAATGGAAAAAAAAATAGCTGATGTTGAAGAATCAGATCTATGACTTTCTGAAGCCCACAAACACAAGGAAAACTGTGACCGTGGTTTACATCAAATTATCCAAAACATTTCAAAAACCCTGGGAGACCCTCCTCAGGAGGCCGCCTGAGAACGAAGTTTACTCCCTCTAGTGTGCAAACTTTAAAATTGTTGATCTGCCTATCTGAGGCACACCACTCAGTTGGTCAACTTCTTTGTGCTTCACGACCAGGAAACAGAAGAAGAAGAAGAAGATTCAGGTACAAGTCCAAACTGTTTCCTACATCAGCAAACATATCTGGCCATCATATCTGAGAAAACGCAAAGAAGTGAAGTCTGGGGCTGGTTTCTGGAGCTGCTAGAAGAAAAAATCTCAAAACAGGAACAAACGACGCAGATCAACACTGATGAATTCTGTTATCCCACTCTATAAGGACCAGATGTAGAAATGTATGGAAGCCCGTTTCTGCCATAAAAGAAAAAAAAAAAACTATGAAGAAAGATTTGAGGTGGTCATCTCATACCAAGTCAAAGTAAGAACTCACGGCGTAATACCTACATTTTCATCCTTTTCTAATTCAGCACGAAAAATAAGTAAAACTTTTTGTTTTATCTGAGGAAATCTGAGACCAGTCTTGACTGTTGTTGGAAAATGCCAGATCTTACACACGGTGGCAGATTAGTAACAGTCAGATAGTAACAGATGAGAATAAATTAGTTCTTTAGAGGTCCGTGTGTGTGTAGTGCGCTTTACACACTTACAGATTTGATGACCAACAACCAGAGTACCGGCTCTCTAAACTGGAGGTCTCACAAAATCTCTTGCGGTCCAGTGTGACTCAGATAGCACAGCTATGACGGTAAATATGGATATCAAAAATCATATCAACCACATTCTTCTGAGCAGATTGACAAAATGAAACCACTGTAACACCCGGGAAAAGCTGACAGGATAATCCTGAGAGCCTTTTTCAGAGATGATAACAGTGCCCAAAATTGAACTGATTATTTGTCAGTGTGGCTTTAATTTGATCTTATTACTGTACTGTAGTACTTATTAAGTACATACTTTTTATATTGGTATAATATTGAGAAGTCTATACAAGGCATCAGAAAAAATAAGTGGTTTTATTTTCAATGATGTTGGATGTTTTTAAATTAACAAATTTGTTTTCAATTTCAACTTTGAACCAAATATTTAAGAATGAAACAATATTTTTTCCCCTCTTTTTGTTGTTTCTTGCACTCTTCCAAAAAACTCCAGACTAACCAACCACAAGGATTCAATGCCTCATGTAATTGTTGCTTTTTTTTTCTTTTATGGCACTTCCATACAAATGGATTCACAAGGATAAAGGTCGCTGTAGTTAAACATTAGAGCTGGGCCCCTGAAGCCTTGTAAACCTAAAGGGAGAAATGCTGATGATAAACTTTAACCAAGCTCGATGGTTTACGGTTGTACAGGACAAAACAAGAAAGATTTAACCGTCATTTGCTGTGCTGCTTTCACTGGCCCCATCTCACCCACACAGACTGAATATCCATAAAAGAGGGTTAAAAATCCTCCATCCATCTGAAGACATCTGCAGTCAAAACTGTGCTTGGAAAAAAAAAAGAAAAAAAAACGGGGGCTTTTTTTTGCCTTTTATATCATTGCCAAAACCCGTTCTTGTCGTGGAGTTGTTTGTTGTCAAAGACGATTAGACAGCTTTTTCTCGTGATTTCACTCAAGCCTTTGGATTTGCTCTCGTGTCGTCTTTGCTACGTCAACGATGAAGTGAAAGAGGACGGAGAAGCGAAACAGAAACTCGGCCAAAGCTCCTTCTGTCCTCTGTGGTTCATTTCGATGTGAAAAATCTCATCCCAGAGGAATTTTTCTTGTATTTGTTTGCCGATTTTTGAACTTAAAAAAACCCGTTGATGGATTGTAAATGGCGGACATTGTTTGTTAAAAGAGTGGAGAACATGATATGATGCACCTTCAAGCGGAAAAAAGGAGATGACTGGGACAGTTTGAGTATGATCAACTTCAATTTTCACCAGAAACCACAAGAAAAACAAACTGTGCTGCTGATCCAGTACAGGTTTCAGTTTCAAAGGTTTTTGAAATTCCAATAACTTTATGTCTGAGTTGATAGAATTATAACATAAAGTATCCCAGTTTTTACTTATAAAGAAGTGTAATCAGCTCTGTATGTATGTATGTATGTATGTATGCAGTAAGAGGACACACGCAGATGTCTTTAACACAAAGAGATTTAAAACAGGTGAAGGCGTAAAATCCCCGTTTAATAACTGTACATTTTTAGTTGGTTCTGATTTACTCCAGACTGAAGGTTTTGCAGAAACAGAATGACCGATTCAGACTTGTTTTAAAAGTTTGTAACTGGATTATTTTGCTAATATTTAAACACATTTTTTAAGAATAACCCTCGTAGGTTTTTACCGATCGATACATTTTTAAAACTATATTTTGACTTGGACTAAAATAATCTTTTTTGGCTTTCTCTTATATGTCATGGATGGAGAAATTGTGAGAAAAAGGCATTACAATTTTGGCAACACTTATATTTTTTAAAAAGTTACAGAGGCTGTCTGAGCAAAGTACTGTTTGTCACTTGGTCTCACTGCTACCATATATAGCTGTGATTCAGGATGTAAAACAAGCTTCGAGAAAAGGAAAATTCCTTGTTTTGATGAGCTCAGCTCTTGATTTTGGTCATGAGGAGGAATCGGAGCTACTTTCATTCTGTTTCATAACCAATTAAAAACTCTTGTAGCCAAGAGGTTAAATATGTCTAAAATGTTGTAAGAGCTCTGAAATTTGAGTCAAATTTAATAGTTAAGAGTTAAGATCTGTAGTTTCCATGGAGTTGGCAGAAATGTTTTAAATATTCAGTTCTTGAAATATTCATCAAACTCAAGAAGATTTTTTTTCTTTTTGGACATTAATTCTAAAGATGTGTCCAGTTCATAGACTAAATGATAAAACATCATTACTAACAAATATTCTTAGACTGTTGGCCTGATATGACAGAGTTATATTTCATCTCAGCAGTGGTGCAATCTACTAACAGGGCCTTCCGCTCAACATAATAGCTATTGCCTTAATGCTACAATGCTCTACTACCTGGATGTAAACAAGCAAAGACGACCGATGACAGAAATGATGAATTTGATGGTTACTCATGAGTTTCTTCAGATCTTTTAGAAAATTAACCTGAATGAAGCAAAGGTGTCATGATAATAACAGGCCTGTGATACCTACAACTGGAAGTAATAATTCTTTAAACAACACAGGAAAATCTCTAGTATTCTCAACCACAAAAAAAAAACTTTTATGTTTCGAATCCCTCTTAGCTTGTGTACTTCTGTATTTCGAGACTTTGGGGTTCAGATTAATCGAATTGTCCTTTTTTGAACACTTAAAGCAGCGACCCGTGAATAATTACCTTCAGTTTATATTTTAACTTTGAGTAACAGCGAATCTGTTGGACACAAAAGAAACTAAAGAGATTAGAGAGCCGTCCATTATGTATTCAACCAATCAGATCTCTCACTTTACTGCTTTACTTACTTTAGATGGCTAAAGTAAGATGAGTAAAACCTTCAGTCTGAGTATTTCCTATGATGTATTAGTTGCCGGGCAGATTACATCTCTTATTATAACCGCACTTAAAAAAAGAAGACAGATTCTCCTGAGGTCTGTGTTTTCTGCACTTGTATATGTTTTACTTTATGTAAAGAAAGGTATGATTGTGATCATCTCAACATGATAATATGAATTATTATTAATGCATTGTTACTGAAATGTAATAAAATTAAAGGTTGAGTCCAATCCAGAACATTTCACTGTTATAGAGTTCACAGACAATTGATGTTAATGTTGGAATGACATTGGCCTTCTATCGTCCTTCTGCCTTGTATTGTTTGTTTTTGTATGTTTCAAAATATATGTTAATTTTTATTGTTAATGGAAAACCTTGAACTGTGTGGTTTGTTTGCTGTCCAGCATGTTCAGCTTAAGGTATTTAATGCCTCGGAAGTCAGATGTCGGAGCTAAAAATGACGTCACACCCAAATCACCAGCGTTTCAGTTACCAAGTCGGAAAAAAAGCTAAATCGGAGGCGGAAACAAGATGGCTATATCTATGAAGGTTATTTTAGCGCTTGCCTTGTCCTTGTTGTATTTGGACGAGGCTAAAATAACGTTAAAATAACTTTTCCGCCTCTGATTTTGCTTTTCTCGGACTTGGCAACCAAAACGCTGGTTACTCGGGTGTGACGTCAATTTTAGCTCTGATATCTGACATCTGAGATAACTCGAACGCAGCATTATGCCAAAGATTTTGCTCAAAACAAAAAATACTTGTCAGAATCAATCTTTAACCACCACTCTTGTCAAAAAAAGTAGAAGAAAAGAAACAAAAAAGTCTCTGGCCCTGGTTTATTCATCATTAAAACAACAAAAGTCAACAGCCTTTTTAGCTGACAATCTGAAGCAGCATACAGAGAGAGTGAGCAGACGGCAGTCCGAGACCTCGTCCAAGGACACTTTTACAGTTTTACTGGCCGTTGCCGGACAAACTGGTAGCCTTCCTGTTGCATGGTGCCGTGCATAAACACTTGACCTTTCTACCTGACCCAACCAGCAGGTGAAACAAAAATTAGCTGGCGAGGATCACTGAAAAAAAAAACATTAATCTTTATTGAAATAAAACAAATAAAACAGAAATGTTGGTTTGGAAAAAAAAAAGGAAACGTGATTTCAAAAGTTAGTGAAAAATCTGCAGCCCATGCTCACAGTTCTTCCACTTTGACATCGTCTGCGTGAGTCCTGATTGCTATGAAAATATCTCTGGCTGTATAAACAGGCGTAGGTGACTCTCTGTACAGGCGTTTCTCCACACAGCACGGCGTGTGACCGACTTTGTTGGCACTGAGGCAGGCGTGTTTGTCACAGAAGGAGCTTGTGACATTCAGTCATCGATGAATGTGAGGCGGCCGGGCCCCTCGTTCTTCATCCAGCGTCTGTACCTCTTCATCCTCGGGTCAGTTGCCATCCTCACTTTCATCTCCTCCTCCTGTTCCCTTCTGTACACCTAAAAAACAAAGATTTCAAGGTTTATACCTTCTTAGTAAGTGCTATGAAAGAACTGCGTTTTTTCATGTTAGTCAGCAGAACATTTACACTTTCAGATCGTTATTTCACATTTTCATTTAAATGTGTCATTCACCATCTGCCCCAAGTAGTTTATACTTCAAAATAAAAGCACAGTTTTCCAATCACAACCAAGCGCCACCCTCCAGTTTTGTGAAATGTAGCCGAAGCTGAGGTGACAGAAAACAGTTCCCAATGTACCCTCTCGGGGCTGTCTGCGGACGCACTGGAAGCATGTGTACCATGTTTACACTAATCTAGAGAAGTCAACTTGTGAGAGCAAAAATAAACAAGTTTACAGCCTGGTTACAGCCAAAACAAACACGTTTGTGTCAATGTTATTAAGGCTACGGGATCGACAAATCAGAGGCACCGCTGACTTGGCTTACGGGCGGGCACACTGTAGCTGTTTGCCAGAAGGTTACGGGCCCGCCTCTGGCAGGTTTATTTACTAAGTGGATAAAATGAAGGATTGAGAGAGGAGGGAAAAGGGCGGACAGAAAATAACTCAGTAAGAGTTCAAGAGCAAATGAATAAAAGAGAAAGAATGGTTTGACAGAGTGAAGAAACACACCTCGTAGTTTTCTTTGATCCAGAGTTTTTTCTCCAGGAAGGTCTCTTTGTTGTGATCGTCCAGACCGTCAAACTGAGACTGAGACATCTTCATGTACCTCCTGAGGGTTAAAAGGAAGAGTTATGATATAGAGGAGAAAAACAAAACAACGCTGTATCTAAGCTCAAGTTTCTGACACGGCTGACCTGATGATGTAGAGCTTCTCCTCGTCTCCATACTCCTCCCTGCAGATCGTGAAGCGGTAAATCCAGGACACGTACCAGGTCACGTAGTTGGTCAAGTAGTAGGGAAAGAGGATGATCTGACAGAGCAGGATGTCCGACAGGTTGGGCTTCTGGTAGCCTCCCTTAATGTCAATCTTAGTTTTGATGATTTCACGGATCACCTCCTCCTCCTGCTCTCGGATCTCCTCCTTAGAGCGGCGGTTCTTACCCCTCTCCTTAGTGCGGTTGAGGAGGCCCTGCTGCTTGGCGATCTCTGTAGCCTGGAGTCTGTACTTGGGGACGGTTACCAGGTAGTTGATGGCCTTGTTGTAGCTGCTGTGCCAGCTGCAGTACTGGAGAAGGAAGAGGGACATTCTCATGCACCAATTTATAAACACTTCTGATTTCCACATAAATCCAGATAATCGAGAGGTTATTATTTTAGTTATATGTCTTAGATATTGTGTGTTTAATAGGGCACTATGACAAAGAAGTGGAGCAATTTAAAGGGTTTCTTTTTGGTTGTTTTCTCATCTAACCCAAATAGTTTATTTACAAAAAACTTAACAGCATTAAGTCACACTGTTTTGGACCAAAGTAAAAAAGTAAAAAGCTCTCCGCCGTTAAATAAAAAACACGGACTGTGCTCATCTGTGAAGTTCTAAAATTCACTGCAATTCAGGTGAGCGATAATGGGGAGCTGAGGGTAGTTAGCGGCCTTGTTGAAAGCTGCACTTTACCTGGAAAAGAGAGATAGCGCAGATGGTCACCAGGATGACCACTCTGACGTCTACTTTGGGTGTGAGCCGTCTGCGGTAGTAGGTGTAGTAGTGTTGGTAATACTCCTCAGGATGGTCCAGCATGTAGTCGTAGTCCCGCCGAGTCTCCTCATCCTGTACAGACATCAAGACAGTATTTCTATTTATTTAAGGTTAGTGATGAGACAAACGGCATCAAATAATCATTATGTTGCTAATCAAGCAAAAGTTACACACCAGACAGCATAAGAGCAAAGAATGATGGCAGCCAGCAACTAGTTACAACTAAAACAGAGGGGGGTACGCAGATACTATTATTGTAAGCACAAGGAAAACAGGCCAATAAATACTGATAGGTATAGATAGGGAGAGATGAATGTTGCCGACCGCTTGATTCTCTAGTCATACCAACTTTAGTAACGACTGCAGGATAGCAATACACAGCGGTCTAAGGAGCCATAAACAAACCTCAAACCAAAAAGCCATTCTATAGATATGATATGGAAATGCAATCAGACCGAGATGCCAAGGCAGAAGAACTACCGCGTCTGCAGTACAAAATGATTAATATGGTGATTATTACTTAAAGGAAATGATAAAGTAATGATCATAAATGTTCTTCCTTGAGCTGTGGCACCCCACAGCAGTCCGTACTGGACTGGCCTGAGGTCTCACTACAAACAAGCTGCTGCTGGAAGAGAGCTGAATCAGCACCAATCCATTTGCCTACAGTAAGAAGTTCCTGTGTTATAAAAGAAATGTTTGTAAGTGTTTGGCACCTCAGAGCCACCGTAGATGCCAGCACTAATATCAGCACTAAAGTTTTATAACAGTTTTTTTTTTGTCTTTTCCCAGAAGATTTAGGACTCTGCAGCTCTGAGAAAGTGATATACATCACAAAACGATAATATAATGAAGAGGAGTAATAAGGATGTGATGAAGATGAGAAACAGACAGAAAGTTGGAGTCGTTGCCTGAGCAGTCATCTCTCTGAGAAAACTTCAGGGACTCTAGTACGGACTTGGACCGACCTTTAACGTCTCGTACGCGGTCACGACGAGCAGAAACTTCTGCTGGGCGGACTCCTCGGTCTCCAACTCCATGCCGGGCTCTCCAGGTCGGAACCGGTCCGGGTGGTACCTGCGAGCCAGCTGCCGGTAAGCCCGGGCGATCTCCGCCTTGGTGGCCTCTCTGGTGACGCCGAGCACATCGTAACAGACTTCCGTGCCGCAGTAGAGGCCCTCCACTAGCGCAGAGACCGTCGGCAGGGAGCAAACGGAGAACAGGAGCACTGAGAGCCGCAGCAACCGCTTCACCGTCGGCGAACACCCGACAGAGCCTCCGCCACCGCCGCGGCACCGCTCCGTGGGCGCAGCCATCTCTGTCCGCCTGCCTCCGCTTCTGCTGCCAGCTCCAGAGCCCAGGCTGCTCTGGCGCATGCTAAAAACGTCATTAGGGCGCGCAGAGAAGGAATGATGACGATGCATCAAGATCACGAGTAACGTACTTGATTTGTGTTTGTTCGTTAAATTGTTTTTGCTTTTTTATTGAGCACCACGAGAGCGCACTGCATTCATTTCAGAAAATTTCTGCTCTTTTTTTTGGAAATGAGATAATAATCCAGTGAGTTTAGAAAATCAGGTCAGAGTTTTCTTTTGATTTCTTTATTTAAAAAAATGTTTCTTAATTCTCAGATAATGATGTTGTTCATTACAAAAAAATGCAATATTTGGTCCTCCAGGAAATCACAATTGGCTCTCATACGCGGTATTTTCAGATAGATCAATTTATTAAGATGAAAGTGCTTTACATATGTATGAGTCTTGATTTGAAAACAAACAAACAAACAAACAAACAAACAAACAAAACACACACACACACACACACACACACACACACACACACACACACACACACACACACACACACACAAAACAAACAGACAAAAAAACAAAAACAAACAAACAAACAGAAAAACAATAAACAAAAAATGTAGGTTGTATTATGTGGTTATGAATACTACTACTACTTCTACTACTACTACTACTACTACTACTACTACTAATAATAATAATAACTTTATTTATATAGCACTTTTAAAAGCGCTCTAACATGCAGGAAAATAAAGAAAATAAAAACAAAATAACAACAAGAGAACACTTGGGGGAAATGACACATGATTGGCAACAAAGAAATAAAATAATAAAAATTGGCGGGAGACATAAAAATTTTGATAAATGTCTCATGAGCTGGGATGTTATTAAAATGAAGACATTAAAACAAATACATAATAAGAGCCCATGATACCCAGCTAACACAGGAACCCAATCACAAAAACCTGAGACCAAGGGGACTATTATAAAACATGACTAAGAAGAGTAAAAGGTTTTAAAGAAGACAAAATCACATAAGAGCAAGTCTGTAAAATTGAGTTTTAAGCCATGATTTAAAAGCAGTGAATCAAAGCTTGTGTAAAATACTTGTGAAAATGAAGAATTAATTGGGTTGATTTGCAACAGATTAATAACATGATTGGGTGTTGAAAAGCTCACGTGAGGTGTTTTTGACATTTATAAAACTTACTGAAATCCAGCAGCTGAAGAAAACAGCCCCAGCTTTCGCAGTTCCTGCATAATATTCACAATAAATGATACATTGTTGGTAAATAATGTAAACATCACTGCTTTCACCGCTTTGTGAGAGACTGCCTGGGAAAAAAGCGGAACAATTTCAGCATAATGTAATAATAATGCTGAGACACACTAAATTTAACCTTATGGGCTTGGCTGAGTTAGAGTTCAGGGCAGTTTTTGGTCCTTGTTCATCCCTGCCTGAAATCCTTTACAAAGGTAAGGTTCCCATGCAGTCCTCTAAATGACCACTAGATGACAGGTAAACTGCATTCAGTAACCCTCATTAACTACTTACATAACTTTATGTAACAATGTTTGAATACATCTGTGTAACTGGATTTTATCAGCAGATTATTTCCCCAACACAGGCTGGAGTACATCATCCTTTTAGGATAAAAATTGCACATTTTAAAGGGTAATCCTCTTCAAACAAAACAAAAAGTACTTCAAGTTCTGAAATGAGAGCAGAATACAAAAAGTGATCTCATTTAATGTACTTTATTCATTTCAATATTTGAGTTTTGTTAACTTTTGGAACATATTTTCATTAAAACTGTGAATATAACAGTTTAAAACAATTTGCATGATTTTATTAACAGAACAGAACATAATGAAGTGAATTACAAGTCAGCAAACATTAGAATAAAATTTACAGCAGCACAAATGATAGAAAAATGTTATCCTTGCAAGAATAGAGCACAACTAGTGCATCAAAACAACTAGAAGTGCATAGTTTTAGTATCATGGTGACCTTGTCTTCCAGCTTATCTTCTAAGTAAACCCACATTTCCTGGAATTTTACAATCTCTGTGCACAACTTAAGCTGTATTTTCCCCTCATCTGTTCATCAGTTTGAACATTAAATATCTTGTGTTTGTAGTGTATTTAACTGAATATAGTTGGAAAGGAATTTGCAAATCGTATATCGTAAATATCCTTTTTTTTTTTTACTTTCTACAAAATGTCCCAACTTCATTGTAGATTTGAGTTAATGTTGATTAAAATGATCTTGTGGTTCCATCGTCTAACATTTGACGCACTTTCAGTTCATTTATAAGTACAGTACATCACACTAACATATTACACACTCCTCTTGCTGTTGGTTGTCAAACTTCGGAAAGACTTTCCACTGCTGGTGAATTTTCTTCATGAGCTTTTTGACTTGGTTTTTGTCTTTGCTGGGGTTGCTAAATAGATGATGTCGATTGCCGCACATGCCAACAATGTTCTGGAGAGGAGCACATGCTTGAATATACTGCTTTAGACTTCCTTTCAGGTTTTCTCCATGGGTCAGTAGGATGGTTGTGTATTCTCTGATCTTCCAGCCAAGTTTGCTCTCCAGCTTCTCTAACATTTCCTCCTCTTCCTTGGTGAACCGGCCGAGCTGTAACACAAGTAACACCACACAGCGCCCAGGCTGACAGTACCTCCTACACACTTCTATGTGGGCTTGGCAGTTTTGTAATCGGTCATGGAAGAAGTCTGGAGTGTCGATCACCCTCACCTGCACCCCAAATAACCCGATAATTTTGGCCTCGCATCGGGTGGTGACTGGCAGGGAGGCTATCTCAGATTTAAAAAGCAGACATGAACTCAGCGGGGTGGTCCCTGCGGCGAGGATGGTGTTCGCAGATGCACTCTTTCCAGTTCCGGTACGACCCAGCAGAATGATGTTTAATAAGTTGTCGGGAACTTCATGGCCACCGTTACCTAGATGACATCGTTTTTCAAGTGTTCATGTTTTCAGTAAACTAGGGTACAGATTACTGTTAATGATAGTCTTTGACATTTAATTTATAGATGGCATACCATTGTGTTGTTCAGGTGTTGCTCTCCCAGGGGCCAGAAGGGTTTCGTATACCTCACTCATGGGCTGCGTGTTGTCTGAATAGATACAATAACATCATTACAGTCATGAATTCTCTTTAAATCATTTAAAAGTATTTTTTGTAGTATGCCATGTGTCATTTCAAAACATTGTGAGGAAATGTGAGGGTTTTGGTTATTATGGGAATCAGACCACTTTCTTCCTACTTTTTGAATTTAGTGTCCTCAAAATAGCCTTCCGGTTTTATCTGCCTGATCCTCATACAAGATCACCTGATATGATGTTTTTACTCTCTTGCTGCACTGTTCTCTTATTTAAGTTATATTTTTGGTAACTTGGTCTTCAATAGGTAGAACAGCTGTAAGGAGACAGGAAATGTGGGGAGTAGAGAGTGTTGAAAGACATGCAGTAAAGGGTTTAGGCTGGGATACCTTAACTGCTATAATAAGGACTATAGCCTCTATACATGCTCAGACTGCTTGGCCATTGGTGCCCCCACATTATGTAACAGACATAATGAGCTCTTCAGTGAGATGCAATAACTTTGTTTTTCCTTTTAGCATAACATTCAGTTTGTAGCACTTACTTATGTTTGATTCTGTCTAGACCTTTGCTTGTAACTCTCAAATGTTCATTGCTTTGGACAAAAGCACCTGCCAAATGACACCGCAGCACTGCAACAATGCAAAGTATTCAAAACTAGACTTACCTGCTTTTACTTGGTGCAGATGATCCTCGCTTCTAAAAGAGTTACAACATAATGATTGTTAACCATGAAATGCTATAGAGGTGGGTTCATCATGCTTTAGGACAATCTCAAACCCTTAATGAAAAGCTAACTATCCCAACAGTAAGATAAGTCATATGAATTTCCTGGGTTGTGTAATACGGTTGTGTTTACCTCCTTTTCTCCAGTGCTGCTTTTCTTCTAATCACGACCTCCTGACTGTAGTTCTTGTAGTCATAAATAAATGAATGATGCCCCTCACACCATCTCACACAGTCTCTGGCCAGATATCTTGTGAAAATTAGCAACTGGATGTCAACATTTTTCAGATGACTGAGTGAATTGTAGGTTTGGCTGTCTGGAAGCATGACAATAAGGTGTGTCCTGATATTTTCTCCAAAGGCGACTTGAAGTTTACTGATCTGTGCGATGACTTTCTCCTCTCGGGTGTCTTCTGGGTCAACTGTCAGTATGAAAAGATGTGGGCCGGGATAGGACAACGCCATGACATCAATGATCTGCTGGTCTTGGTGCAGAGACTCTTCATCGAAGAAGTGCTGGATGCTAATGACTTTGAATGAGTCGCTTTCTCGCATTATGATATCATTTGTGATGGTGACATACTTTATATCACAAGGGAGGATTAAATCCTCTGTCTCTTTCTGCAGCCCCTCTCCAAACAGAGCAATGGCTAACTTCTCCCCATGTGCTGGAAAAGAAAGTATGAAGTTATCAGTAACAATCTGGAATGATACAATGGCTGATGTGTTTTTAGATTCGATGTTGTGCAAACTCAAGCTGACAGCTATTTACATGGCATCCTAAAAACATACATGATGAGGCCAGATCTTACTAAAACCATCTTAAAATTCTAGTTATTGCTTTAGATTTGAAGTTGAAAATGGTGCCACTAAAGGGGGAAGTAGTGTGATTTAAGCCTTTGGGAACAAAAGAACATAGTTTCAGTATCACAGTGACCTTATCTTCCAGTAAATCCACACATTTGAGCCTGTGGGAAGGTGGAGCCACCCCTTGTTTCTATGCAACCATAGACAAAGTTGATCATGTGATCAAACATGTTCAAAAAGTCATTCCTTTTACTCACCCTGTGATGTAGAGAGGCACATGGTATAAACACATTTGAGTTTGAAAAAACTGTTTGCAGTTCAAGGAGAATTTTCCATGTGTGAGGAACCATGGTTATAGTGAACTATAACAGACAGGTCTGAAAAAAAACCCTCACATCTGGCTCTCTTCTTATGTTTTTAATTTTGTGTCATATGCAGAATGGGTTTTTAATACCTCTCTTTTTCATTCACCTCATCAAATGAATGTTAAGAATATTAATGAAAGCTCAACATCACAGTAGTCATCCCAGTCTTATACTCACACTCTACAGGAGTGTGAAGAATAGCTTTTGCACAATCATTGTCTAAAAACTCTTGTGAATATCAACCTCTCAACCAGAAAGTATAGGATATAAGGTCAGGAAAGCATCACGTACCTGGTGCTGCACTGCAAGAAGTCATTTGAGCTTCTCTGTAGAATCCGACAGCAGGTAGGCTTTGCTTCAGTCCGTGGGTAAGCTTTGAAGAATATCAGAGAGGTTTACACTGATATAGATGAGGTAGATCCACCCTCTGGGAGGAGTCTGGAGATTAAAAACAAAGGTAAACTCTGTTTTCTTTATTCTGTGAAGAGGCAAGAGCAGAGAGAGAGAGAGATGGGTGCCAAATTCTCGATCCCTAAGGGTGAGGTTTGAATCTTTACTCATTTAAGGCCTCCTTTCAACACAGTGGAATCGACGCTTGAACTAATTGGTTTGCTATAATTTTGTTCATATTTAACAGTACTTTCTTTTGTTTGCAGGTGCTCCACTGAGGATTGTGATGATTGGAAAAACTGGAGGGGGGAAGAGCGCTGCTGGGAACACTATTGTCGGCAAAAGGGTGTTAAGGTCTTCAACCAGCGCGGTCTCCCAGACAAAGAGTTGTGAGAAAGTACTGGTCACAAGAGGCAGAAACATCGAAGTGATTGATACACCTGGGATACTGGACACGAATAAAAGTGCAGACAGCATCAAAAATGAGATTGCTAAATGTCTCAAGTTGTCCTACCCTGGTCCTCACGTCTTCTTACTGGTCCTCCAGATTGGCAGATTCACCAAAGAAGAAGAGAACAGCATAGATGCTCTGGAAAAGCTCTTTGGTCCATTGGTGTCCAACTACATGATTGTTCTGTTTACACATGGTGATCAGTTGAAAGGCAAAAGTATTGTTGAATTCATTCAGTCTGGCCACCCCAAACTCAGACAGCTGATCGACAGGTGCGGTAACAGGTTCCACGTCTTCAACAACAAGAAGAAGTGTAAGAGATTCCAAGTGGTGGAGCTGATCAAGAAGATCGATGAGCTGGTGGAAGAGAATGGTAGACAGCCCTTTGGTGAGGAGATGTACGAAGAGATGTGGCAGAGCGAGGAAAGGCAGGTGGGTGATACGAAGAGGGAGGACAAACCTACTGAGGAGCATCTACCTTTGACCTCCTCCTTCATGGCTGATCTGCTGCAGAAGATGATTCTTTTCCAGGCCACACTGGCTGCAACTGATAGGACAAATACCGATGATGACCCGGGCCAGTCAGTGGCTCCCACTGACTCACACTTGTATCTTAGTGAAGCTAAATCAGTGATAGAAACTGCTCCATGACTGTAAAATCGGTGTGAAGTGTAAAGAAGATTTAATTTTGTTTACTACTACTACAGAAAAGAACAATTTAATTATCTGCAAGAATATCATAAACCTTGTGAACTGATTTCAAAAACAGGGTGTTCCTTTGTAATATAGTTGTTTTAGCTTTGTGCATACCTAACTAACACAGCAGCAGGAATGTCCCAGGGCAGTTTTGACAGGGTTCAAAATCCTGTCAGTCTAGTGGTTTACAGGAACAGAGATAGATGTTTTTGGCAAGAGGAAGCAGATTGGTTTATTAGGTAACAGTCCAGGTATTTTAATTTAGATGTAATTAGTTTCACTTTGTTTGTATGTGTAATCAATATGACACATTTGTTTGTTTAAGATGAGAAATAACTAAGCAGAGACACTGTTGATGTCAATTTAAGTGAAAATTTGCACTTATTTCTCCTTCACACTTTTTCCAGATATTTCATGAACTGACTTTCTGGTTATCAAAATTTTGGTCAAACTTGTGACCTTTTTTTTTTATTATTGTCTCTTTGTCATGAAGTAGTCAGACAGTTTTGGTCTTGACTCTGATTATTTTGGGACAATATACATATTATTTCTCTGTTAATAAAACTGTAAAAATGAACAACTAAAATGTTGCTCTCTTTCGCTTTTTCAACATTTTCTGTCACCTTCCATCATTGGTGTTACGAAAGCTCCAATTAAATATTGGTTATTGTGATTCTAAAAGAGCCCTTTCACACAAATCAAAAGGTTTCTAAAAAGAGATATTTGGAGACTTAAGGCAGTAATTTCAATGTGAACGAGCGCTTTTCAAGAGTACTGGGGCCGGTCTGTTAAATCAATGATATTACACTTGGCTAATGAAAACTGAAAGCTGTAATTATGAAATGTTTATTTGTTATTATTATTTCCAGAAAGAAATTCTGAGTTTCAGTTTATTTAACCAGACAGTTCCAAGTTTTACTCTGAGGATCACAACTCAGAGAGGAAAAAGAAAACAAAGAAAAACACTAGATGTGCTCGATAGACCCTGATAGCATTCCTTTAATTATAATTTTTACCTTTAAGCTGGAAACGTATACTGAGCAGAGTATTTGACACATTCCTGTCATTATGGGCCCCATTATCGGAACAGATAAAGATAAGTTAACAGACAGTGTGGCAAATGTACCAGAGAAGGTAGGAAAACCTGTCCGACAAAGAGTTTCCAGTCATCAGAAAAATGTTTAAGCCTCAGAAAACATCCGTGAGGTTAGATGTCCTATCACTTAATGTCAACCTGTCATGGTGATAAAGGGCGTTTATTCCCTTGTTATACTATTGCACATCATAGAAACATCTCCTGTTCTGTTGTTTAGATTACTTTTTATCCTACAGGTTTAAAGCTCCTGTGAGGTGTGTTTTGACATTCATGAAAAAAACTTTTCATGAAATCCAAAAGCAAACAAGTGCATCAGTGACAAGATTGATTGTTTTTATTTCCTCATTTTTAATGTCTGAAACCAGTAGAAGAGGGTAGGTGTCAGCCTAACTACTACAAAACTGGATTTTACAAATTTTTTACACCTAAGATATTCACAATTAACGTTACATTTGATAGTCAAAACTCAAGCAAGCCCAAAATGACACAAACTAAAAGTTACTACCAGGACCTTGAAAGCAGACTGTTGTGTCTCACTTCATTTTATCTTCTTATAGGATTATTGGCCTCCTCTTCATTAAAGTTATAATATCCAAACTCTTGTGTTTTGTCATTGAACAGCAGAAGTCATACTTCATCTCTGCCACGGTCAAAGTCATGGATTAGAAGTTGAAAGTGATCAAATATTGACAAATGTTAGTAAAATGTAAATCCACATGAACCACAAGTTTGGTTAAAAAAAGTTTTATTCGGTGAATTTAGCTTCATATCAGTTGCTGTCCTGCTAATAGTTTGTTGCCAGGTACAATAGAAAGGGTCCCAGTTGAAAATGTCAGTGGTGCAGAGAATTAAAAGAAAAGTATGGTCAAGTGCATCATTTGCCAAATAAGGTAATAAAGAAGGCAACACAGCTCTTCTCTTTATTATTTAAAGATATCAAACTGACACTCGAAGACTTTCGGGTCATTTTCCTTTACCAAAAAGGAGTATTTGACACATCCTTATCTCATCTCACTGCAACAACAACAACTAGTCAGTGTTATTGTTAACTCGTCCTTGTCTCATCTTCCACAAAGAAAATAAAAAGGTTTTTAACAAACAATTATTGTGACAATAAAACCACAACTCTGTTACTTCTCGATGTTAGCCAAGCTGACTTTTTGGTATCATGCTTCCTTACTTACTTCCTTAGTTCCTTTACCTCAATTCCTACCTTATTGTTCCTTACTTTCATTAGACAGCCTCTAGGAATCAGCTTATATGTTAAAGCATGACTTGTACTCTTACCTGGAGTACTTTCAAACTTGTCTTTAAGCAACTACTGGTTATTAACAAACATATACAGGTTGACATGTGCAAGACAAAGTGCGGGCGACCAGAGCTCACATTCCTAACATAGCAGCTTGAGGTGGCAGGGCGTTCTTGACTGGGTTAAAAATCCTGTCAGTCTGGTGGTTTACAGGAACAGAGATAGATGTTTTTGGTTAGACACGCCCTCTCATGTCATCAACCTCAGCATCTTACATTCTATACGGCTCATGCTTGCACGCACAGTTGAACACACGTGCACACAGTTACACATGTACACACACAGATTAGCTGGTTTAGCTCAGTCACTTAACTATGAGTGATAACTCCAGAGGCAGCATTGAAACTTTAAAGACAATAAGTAGGATTTCTGTCCTCCAGAGTCTTCTGTAGGCTGGGACCAAGGCGGTCTGGAGCCAATCAGACTGAGCTGCAAGCACAGGCAGGGACAATACAGAGTGGATGATGCAACTTGGTGAATACTAAACAATGCCACCCTGAAGGTTTTCAAATTTTATGGCTATAATATTTAACATTTGACATTTGATCACACCAGTCGATTTACCAGAATACCAACAGGATTTATACAGTAGTGAGACAACAATAGGCAACAGGAGAAAGGCAAGTAAGTAGACACAGTAACATGACACAACAGGGTCATTGAGGATGCGGTAACCTTATTGCAACTTTGCCAACATCGATCAATCAATCAATCAAATTTAATTATATAACGCCAAATCATTATCCCAAGACACTGTCCAAAAAAAGAGCAGGTCTAGATAATTAATTTGCTAGACCTGTTTCTTTCCATTACATAAGCCAAGCGATCACACTATTTCAAATGCATATGACCTGCATATCCTTCATACACTCACCTCAGCATTCTGCAGAGTTGACAGTTGTGTCAAAGACAGAAATGTCTGGCACGGAATTGGATTTTAAATTAAACTATATTAAACTATAGTTTTACATTATAACTATTTAGATCATAGGGTAGTTCTTATAGGGATCAGCGATAGAAGTGTGTATCAGATACATCATTGGCGCCAAATCAGCCAATAGAATAATGAATTTACAGTCACTGAGTTTCAACCTGCACTATTTAGACTCATACGTAGAGATTTGGACATGAATCGATTAACACTATCACTAAATACCTATATGAATGTTTTTTTTTAGCTAAACAAAGGGGTCTAGTTGTTAAGCTGCACTTTAAATCATCTTTAGGTCACTGTCCGCATGTAACAGTGACATGCACTCATATGAACAGTACAGTATACTGTATGTTAGTAGCATGACAGTGATGTGTGTTGCAGACTCCATGTGGACAGAATGTACAGCTCTATTTTTTGCCCCCTGCACATGTTGTCATCATATCTGCTATCATCACACAGATGTCTCCGTGCTTTGAAACAGATCTTAGGATGTATATGGGACAAAATAGGTCATACATTGGTACATACTGTTCGGACTGCTTATAGGTTTGTGTTTCTCTCCTTACGGCCTCCCTAAAAACATAAATCACTCAGTGACAGTTTGCTTAAGAGGCGGGGGATAAAGCATGGGCACCGCAATATCAAGCTGTGAGCCAATAGTTTGTGTGAGCTGAGTTTGAGAACTTTTAGGGCAGAGGAGGGAAAAGTTGTCGTATATTATCCTCTCATAATTAAGAGTTGGTCATATTATTGAAGGACTCTTGCAAAGAGAAGCTTTTAAGGTATATTCTCTTCATATCATCCTGCCTTTTAAATGGAGGAGTGAATTTGTCTTTTTCCATTTTTTTTTTATGTTTTATTTTTTGGAAGTAATGATTTGTAGAGTTCATGAGTTTTGAGCTGCATGTGTTTGTCTTTTAAACCTTGTTATTCGAGTGTTTTATGTATTGTTGAAGCAAATGAGTTGTATGAATGTGTGACAGGTTGAACTATCTGAAGACGTCACTCATTCATTGAACATGAATAAAGGTCAAACATTTGAACCTCATTCAAATTGCTGAATTGCCTGTGTGCTTTTTCCTTTTTTTTGCCGTGATTTTCCATCCCTGTCGTGAGATACACAGCTTTGCAATACTTTATCAGCTGAAGCACAAACCCCCTCTCTTTTTTAGTTGCATTTTGAACTCTTTAAAAGTGGATGAGGTAAACTTGTCAGATTTTGAACCTTCGTTTGATTCAGGAACAAGCTTGATAAACTTTGAGAGGACCAATTTTGCAAAGTGGAAAAATGTTGAAAATTTAGGGTAATTCCGTTAAATTCACGCTCAGTGTTTTGGTAATTTATCTTTAGATTTTTTTAATTGAGTTTCTCTGAGGATTTTAGTGATTAGCTCATAATTTTGATGAATCTGCATCAAACTGCAGTTTCTTATTCTTGCTGCACTCTCAGATGGTTCCTTTTTGCATGCAGAAAACTTGTCCTCATGCACCAGTATATGAATTAATTTTTGACGGTAATGTTGAATCATTAATGACACTTGGCACTCTGCACGCCCTGAACCATTTTGTTCAGCCAATTTACATCAATAGCACTGCAAAAAACCAAAACATAGACATCACTCATGCCAAGGTCATGCCAAGGTCAGACTATGGCGCATAAGCATGATTACAACCTGGCCTGGCAGACAGGGTTTCCAGGACCTGTCGGCTCAGAAAATCAAACCTTTATCCCCTGAAGAGTGTTCAATTCAATAAACAAGTCTACATCTGGGATACCTCTAAACCTTCCTACAAAAAGGTTAGCATGTTAGATTTTCCCTCTGCCTTCGATGTTGTGTTGCTTTACGTCAGTGACACAGTGCACTTTGCTTGTGCAAACATAATGAGTTACAAAACCACGACCTCAAAAACGAAAACAAAATGCATGCTCAAATGTGGTGCCATTTCAACTTATTCTGTGACCACTGACGAAGGTATTTCTTAATCAGGAGCAAACTTATCTGCATTAAACTTTTGAAAACAAACGGGTACAAGCAGCACAAATTTGGCACATGTGACTTTAACTCTCCGGTATCTTCTTATAACATTGTGCAGAACCAAGAACCATGGCCGAAGTAAAAAAAACAACACATAATTGTCAAGAACAAAATGTTCACCAACTGCCTCACATGTCCAACCCACTAACAGCTGCCACTGTAGTAAAACAATCAGTGTTATTCACTTTATCTCAGCTGTTATGAAGTGATGGCTGATCCCTTCTATATGCGGCAGGTGGAAACAGCCTTAAATTCTATTTACGGCAGTGCATTTTTATTTTAAGACAGTGAATTCCCAAAATACCATCCTCATGACCAAACGTGACAAACTGAGGCCCACATCTCACCGAACAATCCAAACATTGACAGAAAGCCAAGGATCAGAGGTCACAGCTTCTGAACCGGAGATGGATCAATCGTCTTTGCTGCTTCAGAGCTGCCAAGGACACCTGCGTGTTTGGAAAAGACACCGTTAACACTTTCTCCCAGCGCTTGTGTTTTTTGGGTCATGAAAAAACTGAGGCAAAGTGGGCACTGGTTGATGCCAGTATGTCCTCATTGGATGAGGACATTCCCAGCATGCCATTCTCTACCCAGCTTACCAGTTATGGCGGGATATGTGAGCTTAATGGTGTGAGCCATATATATATTCCTCATAAAAACTTCAACCTCAGTTACACATGACTGTGCAGATCAAGTTAAAGCTTAGAGAGCAGCAGCAGCAGCAGCAGCAGCAGCTTAAACCTTATGTAACATCTCAGACCTGAGAAGCCTCCTAGTCATACCATGTATTGGTATTTCCGTCAGATGTGTCAGTTCAGAGAGAGGTAACTCAAAACCTCCTGATGAAACGGAGTGTCCTCAGCGGTGCATGACACTTTTATTACATTACAGTATTTTACAAGAACTATTTAAACTCCACATATTTATTTTACAGGCAAAGATTATTTTTAGCTGATACGTGAAAATTTCAATTCCTCTGCTCAAGATTTCACTTAGAGATTGGATTGTGAATTTTCGCTCTGACTGCAACAAAAAAGTTCATTTTTATTCAGGTTTTTTAAATTATTTTTATTATTTATTTATTTATTTTGCAACAGGTGGTGTGATTGTCAAACTATGAAATGCTTACTTACAGCAAATTAGATTTGTAAAATTCTCAATATGTATGGCTTTGCATCCTCTGGAGTCAGTTTATTTCACTTATATGTTGATACCTACAATACCTTTCACGGCTGATACAGACGTGAATAACAAAGTTAGTTGTTAGAGTGTACTGTCTCTGAGTGACATTTTTTTTTTTTTTTTTTTAAACAAACTTCATTGCAAACATTGATGATAACATGGCAGTGAATTTATGAGCAGACGTTTGTGCCAGGGGCTGAGAGCTAAACAAAAATAAAGATTTAAACTACATTAAAAGTTGGGCAGAGTAAAATTGAACAATCAGTGATTTTAATCTTAGATAGGGATGCAAAGCATGACACCATAAATACAATATCAACTATTTGACATCATGATCAACCTCCTTAGATCCCCTCCATTCCTCCAGTTTGACCAGTAAATTTCAGGGTCAGAGCTTTTAAAATTTTCCAGAAATTTTTCCTCGTCTTGAACCCCAGCTTTGAAATGTTACTTAACGACTTATCAGAATGAAGAAATCCTGTGCTATCTTCAGTTCCAAATCACAGCAGTCCTGAGGCTGACACGCGTTTGATGCAATGTTGGTAGAGTTGAATGCAGGATTTCAAAAGTGGAACGTACAGTTTATCCAGGAGCATTCCCCGCATGTTCGCATGTAGATAGCAAATCATACATCATATATAGGAGCCCCCAGTGTCCCCAATGTAGGAGTCATATGTCTTTGGAGACGGAGGGGTTCATCCGGGTGGGTGTGTGTGGGTGGGGAGGGTGTTGTATTTTTAGTCAGGCCAGCCCCTCAGACATCTTTCAGCAGGTTAATACCCCCCCTTCAGTAACAATATATAAGAGCGGAGCAGCCTGCAGCACTGAAGGACAGATTATCACCACTTCCAGGTACATCACCTCCAACACCCTCTGCATGATCCAGAAATCTTAAGTGGAGGAGGGACGAGTTAGATGTTGTGATTAATAGAGGTGTATTCTTTTTTTCTTTGTGTGTGCAGGGTGCTTGAAGAACTTTGAAGATGTCGAATGAGAGGAACGTGGAGGCTGTCGGCTGCGACGCCTCCATCATGAAGAATGTTTGGGAGATCCGAGAGAGAGAGTATGAACAGAAGATACAGCAGGAACAGGAGCGGAGGGCGAAAAGTGCTCTGCCTGCGTAAGAACTAAAACAGTTTCTGTGTCTGTGTGTGTCTGAACAGACTTGTCTGCAAGTCCCCCACAAATCTGAGAGTATAACTTCTTTGTCCTTTGGAGAGCAGATTTTCAGCATAAAAATTTTCTCAAAACAGCTTTTGCATTTTGAATTATAATGGATGTTTGCAGACACCATTAGTAGAAGTTAATTTAATGGATGGCAGATTACAGTTGATCGTTATATGCTCAAAGCTTTGTTACCTCTGCACAATTTCTGTCAATTTTTAAACTTCCTTGTTTGGACTTTAAAAAGTTTATCAAACACTGTTGCAACTAAATCAATGATGGACCAAACTTTAGTGCAATTAAATCAAAGAAAAGAAAGAAAGACACAGAAAAACTTGCAAAAATTGGATTGTTCTTTTTTTGATCCAAACCCCGTATATGAATGGACTTATTTATAAGACTTTGACATAATACTTATTTATTTACGGCACCTATTAAAAGAGTGTGAATGATATTCAATCTGTCAGCATGCCAAAGGTTATTTCACATTGACTGACAGCAGGGCTCAGACAGTAGCATCGTGTACTTAAATGTCTCGACCTTACTGTGGGAGGAGTGAGGAATCACTGAACATAGCGGCACAGATAGTGATTTTACAGTCGACTCTAAACATGTGGGAGGGTAGAATAACTGTGCAGTAGACACTAGATACATTTTTTTTCTAAAAATCTGTAATCCAAACCAGTTGCGCAAAAAAAAAAAATTCTTTCCCCGTCTTAGTTTTTTCCAATGTTTTCTACCATTTGGACCCATTTAACCTGCAGAAATCAATCAGCAGATTCAACTGTATTCCACAGAGATACATGGCTCATTATTAGATGGTTAGGAGCACATATTGTTATTATACAACACTCAAGGAAGTCAAGTGATGCTCCACAGGAAAAAAATGGAATGAGGAGACAAAATGTAGACTGAACAACAACAACAAGATTTTGCAGAGTTGACAAAGTATATAACTTATTTCAAGATCATATTGTTCAGCAAATAATGTTTATGCCCATTTCACTGAGAAAAATGTATGTCACACAGATAACAATATAATTTGCACAGTAGAAACTAAGATTGTACAGACGAATGTACTGACTTCACAACACATGATTGCATGAAATTGCAATACTGAAAATTATACTCCATGGTAGAAAATATATGTGTTGCATTATAAAAATAAATGCTGCACAGTAAATATCATATATTTGACAGTATATTATTCAGTATAGATAAACATAGCATGATAGATAATACATCTATGAGTTTAAGTAAGGACAATTGTTGGCATACTTTATATTTCTTATATACAAATACCAAATGTAAACGTTTATCCATGCTGTACAGTGTTAAGTAATTCCTCCCACACATCACTGTCAAGTCAAAAATCCAAAATATTGCTTCACTTTGTTGAGGGGAATGTTTTTATTGAGGTGCTTACAGTCAGGATTTTAATTAAGCTATTAACTGGTGAGTGTCCCTGTAACATTATCTCATCCAGTAATGAGTGTCACCCCAGGCCTAATTATAAACAGAGCAGATATATATATATCCCTGACCACACATTTTTGGACTCCCTCCATGTCTATAAATACATAACACATGCTGTAACCCAGCAACAAATCTAGCCTATAGTACTGTATAGCATAACTGTTCGCCCTGCATCCCAATCACTGAGATGTGATAAGAAAGCACCAATAATTTCCCCTGCAAAACAATGAAAAAGTTCAAAATCCTTAAATTGGGATGTATAGGTGTCCATGGCATAAGTAGTTTACTTCCATGATCAATGTTGAACAATATGTACAGGTTTAGGAGCAACATATGTTGCCATTCAGACAATGACTTTATACAGACGACCTTCATATTTCAGCAAGATAATGACAAACCACATTCTGCAGATTATACAACAGCATGGCTCTGTAGTAAAAGAGTCCTAGGGCTGAACTGCCTGCAGATTCAGATTTCAGATTTATATATGTACACATATCTCTCATAAAAGTGGTCAGGTACAGTATTCTTATATGTACCCTTATATGGTCCTTGAGAATACGAGTCTTGTTTGGTCTTTTCACTTGTACATCTTTCCCACAGCATCAATAAGGAGTGGGCGGGACGATTGGCTGCAAGACAAGGAAACTACAAAAGGCCAGAGAGGAAACCAAGAAGTGAAGAGGCCCTGGAAGAGGAAAATGTCTGGAAGTCCAAGAAACCACAAGTTCCACCTTCTAAGCCACGTGGTGTTCCAGCTTTAGCTCCACCCACCAGACCAGCAGCCCCAGGCAGAGCCCCCGCCGCTCCCGTTAAGGAGAAAAAGTTGCCAGACAAAAACCTCATGAAGCTTCAGTTACTTATGTATATCAACCAAGGTCAGCCTTCAAACATGGTATGGGGAAAGTCATGGAAGTTCAACAAGTCCTTGCCAACACTTGCAGATGGCAATGACGCCCAATCAGACTGGGGGCAGTGCTGGATGTTTGCCACTCAGCAGCCTTTTAGTGAGGCAGGCCAGCCTTGGAAAAATGGGCCCAACATGATGGATCCTAACAGCATGCACTTCTGGGAGAAACTTGAGACCAGACTGGTGGAAACTGAGGAACTAGACCTGGGTCTTCCCGAGGATGAGTGGCATGCTTCCTGGAGAAGATTAAACAAAACCCTAAAGGATTCTGTGGATGGGGAGAACCTGCACAAATATGGCATGTTCAGCTTATTGATGCAGACTCAGCAGTACAATGAAGAATTATGCGCATCAGAGTGGGATGGGTCATGGATGTCTACCAAGCCAAGTGAGGAGGAGTATCTTGAGGAAGATGTTAGCCCAATGGAGCAGAATAAAGACATGGGCTCTTTGTTGGAAGGTTGGAAGCTTACAAACCAGTATGGTGGCAACAAGACCCCAACAACCGCGGTCAAAAAATCTTTAAGTCCAGTGTGGAACAACTCATGGAGGGCGGCCATGATGGTCCCCAATGATAACAAGAATTCTGATGCCTCTATGACGCAAGGCGACATGGGTACCCATGATGATCATGGCCAGCATGGCCAATCACAACTCTACAGAGTGAGCCTTACATCTCAGGAGAAAAAGTATAGAAACCGTTACTCACAAGTCTGGGATGAATTTCAGGCTCTCTCTGAGTGGACCAAGTCCTGGGAGGTGACAAAGAACAACTCAAAACCATGTGAAGAAATAGAAAAGGTCCTGAAACTCTCACAGGAGGCTGTTCTAGAGGTTCCAAAGGTAGAGAGTAAGGAAAAAGCACTCCCCCCAACACCAAGCACTGCAGACCCACGTTATGAGCAACTGAGACATAGTGTGATGTACCACCCAAGGAGAGAATTTACCCAAGCTCAGCTCCTTCGAATGAAACGTCTGGAAAATGTCCTACCTGCCCCGGAATGGAAAGAATCTTGGAAGGCAGTGAAACACCAAATGAGGATGGAGAGGAGAAGATACAGACCTGATCCTTCAAGCCCTTTCAGACGACCTGAGAGGGGAGGAGACAGGAAGCCTGCCGCCTCAGAGTGGAAAGATTCATGGAAATACACCTGCCAGCCACTGCAGCAGGAGCCTGATCAGTGGCAGCAAGGTTGGACCGCCCTTCCCCAAATCAGAGTGGATCGTGCAAGAGAGTGGAACCACTTTGCCCCAGTGGACCTTCCCAAGAATGGCCCAACTGGAGAGCGAGGTTGGGAGCAATCATGGAGGTTTTTAAGGCAGCAGCCTGGCCAGGTCAGGGCACCAACAAGCCAGGGAAGGTCAAATGTACCTCCCCAACATCCTGATCATTCAAGGGCACAGAGGAGGTATGCAAGGTCAGTTTCTGACTGGCGGGAGGCCTGGATGGTCTCGGAGACCCAGTTCCGCCATGACAGACCTTCCTTAACTCAGTGGAGGGATGCCTGGCAGTGGTCCATCTTCCACACAGAGCACTGGGCTGACCAGATGCCCAGAGAGAACCGACAAAGTGTGTTAATGGAGATCCAGCCCCCAAGAGAATGGATTAGAATGGAGACAAGAATGAGCCGATCTTTTGACAATAAGATGTTCAGGGAACGCTATCCAGAGAAGGAATGGAATGCTTCATGGAAAGCTGGGGAGCTCCTGGGCCATATGGCAAGTGTTTATGGATCTTCAGGGCCAAGTGGGAAGACTATGAGTGGTTCTGTTCAGAATCAACATGCCACCACCAATGGTCATGGCTCAAAGTGGGGGCGGCCATTTAGGATCGCTAACCCTATGCCCAAATTGGAGCAACCTTGGGTTCAGTCCTCTCCTAATCCATCTAAGTATACAGTCATGTGGGTAAGAGGGATTACAACTCCAAACAAAATCAACCCAATGTTCGGCAACAGCCCTGCAAACTTCAGTCAATGGGGGCCTTCCCACAGATTCCTCCAGGGCAGCAGCTCTCAGACCAAAGACAAAGGAAAGCCTCAGCAGGTTGTTGACCCCATGGTAATTGTTGCAAAACGTATAAATTCAAGGGTTGATCTGTATGCTAAATTAATGAAGGTGAAACAAGCAGATAAGACATGGGCAGGATGCCACCTGTTAGGAAAAACCCAGCCAAAGCCCAAGAAAGGTGCTTCATCTGCCAAGATGCCCAACCAAGGGGAGGAAGATGACGGGTTATATGAAGAATGGGTCCAATCATGGAAGTTCTTGGTAAAGCCTGGTAGTCTCAAGAAGATTCGTATGGTTTCTCCCAAAAGCTGGAGTAAGTCATGGAAATGCCTTATACCTCCTTACCCACCAACAAACGGCCCAAAGACCAGATAGAAAAAGTGCATCGAAAACGTTAAGCTCAGACATTAAGGTGAAACATTTACAATAAATCTGACTACAAATTTTACTACTCGTCGTTTAATTTTTTTTTTTTTACAACTATTTTACAATTTGTTTGTGACATGCTTAAAAGGTTTACAAAAGATTATTTAATGTATAAGCAAGAATTTCTGGAAAGCCTGCAAGTTGAAATTTGTGGTGTTGAAAGAAACTGCTGTTTATCAGAGTGGATGTATACCTCTGCCTATATTTTGAGTAAAAGACGTTTAACACAGCCATTTGTTTTGTGTGTATTTTTGCACTCCACCTCCAACAATACTCATCTGAAAATACTGCGTTAGTAAAGCTCTGTTTGTGTTGATTTTAGTGCCCCCCTGTGGACAATATGGTACCTCCAATAGATTTACTTACTTTGTTGTGTATGAATTCTAATGCAAACTCTTACTTTGCTCTTGTTCAACAGTCAAATTAAGTTCTAAAAAGGCTAATTATTTAGTTTGCTGTTTATCCTCTCATTTCACACTTGCCCCTTCACATATGGTTTCAGGTATTTACTCTCGATACCAGATTGTGTCATAAACCATAACCCAAAAGGGATTCATTCAAAATGGTTTACGAACTCACAGGACACAATCATGTGTCCTGTCCTGTCAATGTATAACCATTGACAGTCACAAGATTGATTTAGTGACAGCTATATCATACACACTCACATTTAAACCAATTAAGAGTCATTAGTATGAGTGGTGGTACTCTGATCTTTCATGTTTTAAGTACAAATATCAAGTTTAAATGCTGGAAATCAAAACCAAATATCTGTAAAAACAAGAATTAGATAAAAACCTATAGCACAAGGAGGATCCTGACAGTCTGAGTAAAGAGCATAATAGGCGACTAAGATTGTGAAGGGGAAAAGAACCACTTTAAATGATAGTAAATCATTCAAATACAAAATTCATACAGGAAAGAGGGATGAAAAAAGGCCCCATGCAGATAATTTATGCAACTTGTCTGCTTAGTTTTTAAGAATCAGGATCACATAGGTGCTGTGGTCAGAGCAGGACCTCTTATGTCCACCAGATGGTGCTCTTGCACCTCTACAAGGGTAATCATTTCCAACCATTACAACCTGAGCTGTCTGACTGAACTTTGGCCAACTTTGTGGAACACTTATTTTGAGATGATGAGACCTGTTTTTTTCTGTCTACACAAATACAGTTGAGCCAACTTACACAAAAAGCACAAGAGTTTCTGGTGCAATATATGCAATATACAATTTATCCTGAAATTTGAAGAATTTCTCTAAAACGTTGTCTGATTTTCTATTTTTCATCCCACTCTCAGACTTTGTGTCCTTGTGAAATTAATCAAACTAAATCTTTAAACAAACACTTGTTTATCCTAGTGCAGCATTTTTAACACCCAGTAGAGCAAGAGATCTGTTACCATGGGTCATTTTTCATGGGTCATTTTCTCTGTGAGGTCAGGCAGCAGTAGGAGACCTCTCCATCTGTAATTAGATCCTCTGGACATCCTGCTGCTGGTGGCAGAAAACTGCAGCAGGTTAAACTGAGCTGTGGATCAGGCAGGTCACAACTGACCTTTAAGAAGAACCTATTTTAAAGGTCTTTATAATGTGCTTTTGTGGGTGAATCTACAGTCTTCATGGTGAAATCAACAACACAAGACATTTTCTGTCATTTGATAGAGACAGAAAGTGCGAATACAAACCAACTCACACAATAGTTCATTTTATTATTAGTCCTGATGAAAGCTAAACTTTCCATAAGCACCTCATCCATCAGCCTCTGACTATACACACACCTGTTCAGAGCTTTTGTTCCTTGTCCTTTTAGTTATTTATTAGGTTGTCAATGTTGCATTGCAGTGTCATCCTTAGGAGTAAGGAAGGTGAGGGGTATGTTGTAGTCTGGTTTCCCCATGGTTGGGCACAACAAAAGTGTTTTTTTATTAGCTGTAAATATAGGTATGAATTTAAGGAATGATGACAATCTGTTGACTTCTGATAATTTCAGTTTTTTTCTTTCATCATCATTTTTGCCATCACTGCAGGGACACAGCACTGTGGCAGCAGACTATATGAACTCAGAGGTGGAGAGCTTCTAGTGACTCATCAGCCACCCTTGGTAGTCAAAATGGTAATATGATGAACTGTTTGGGAGCCAAAACAACGGATTCTCTCAGAGCCAAACAATCTGGTCCACTAGAAAAACTCTAAAGTCTCATCAACAGAAGATAAGTTAAGACATGAGTATTTATACCCTTGAAAGACTTTTTTTATGATTGTAAAACACAGATTAGCAGTTAAGACTGTGATGTGTGAAGCTGAGAAAAGGAACCCTGCAGAGCAAACTCTGTCATACATATGTGTGTTCATCTGTTTTAAGAGGAAGATTAGACAAAATAGAATTATGAATAACAAGACTTTAAAAAACGGTTTGAGTAAATTTGTCGCCACATTGAGTTCTAAAATAAATAGGCAGAAACTAATCATTATGTGCAGCCTTGAAACTTGGAAGATTTTGTCCCTTTCAAACATTTTCTTAAAAGTCTGTGAGGACAAAAATAAAGTAGTCAGTCAACAACAACTGTGAGGATCCTTCAGTTCTGGAGGATTTTGGCACTTGCTGTGTTGTCCCATTGACACACACACACACACACACACACACACACACACACACACACACACACACACACACACACACACACACACACACACACACACACACACACACAAAGATGCTCTGCCCTGCCCGCTCCACCAATTGGACTGATCTTGCATCATCACTGACACATTAGGGGAAGTCCGGTTCATGCTGCTGAATCATGCTGTACCGCATAAAACTATGTGTCTTTATTTAGAATCTGAGACTCTGTCCATAATGATCATATATTTGTTTACAAGTCTTATGTTTTCACTGTTTGCACATCCTCCCCACAGTGTAAGAAGGATGTAAAATATGGGTATTTCCAATCTGCTGCTATCTTGCACAAGTCATTTGACATTTATCATTTCTTTCTTTCAGCAGTAATGCCACTAAGTTAATAGATGTCCTGTCTAAAAGGATGTTTATTTCAATCACATTGTTTCAGTGCACGGTGATAAGAGTTTGTGTTTACATCCATCCACACTTGGATGCAGTTATAGGAAAAGCAGCCACACAGAAAAGTTTTTGCAAACTCTGCATGATCCCAAAAAAAGAGCTTTGAGGACTTTTACTCTGACTCATTGTTTTGGAAATAATACAACCTCTCTTCCTGATGAGCACACTCAGCCAGCTGAGATGAAGACAGTTGAGGGGTATATCACTCTGTAGCATGAAACCAAATAAGAGAGGCACATAGAGGGATAAATGAAAACTAGGGACGCATGGTTTTGGTTTTTCTCGATGGTTTTTCAAACTCTCTTTGGCTGATACCCATGATGGTGCCAATCTAAACACACCCTTTGTTTCATTGTAAAGAATGTAGAGTTCCTCCTGTGACTGCTGATATCAAGCCCATAATATTGTGCATCTCTAACATAAATGTCCAAGGAGAATAATTTCATGATGAGGACAAGTGAAGACGACTGCACATTGGTCTTTGCATAGGTTTGATATAAGTGTAAAAATGTTCATCAAATTCAGAGCTCTACTGCTTCACTTGGACGTTCACAACCTGATTTTGATGCCATGTTGTGCCTCAAGGAGTCAGTTTTAAGAAAATTTCAGGAAAACTAATGTAAAGAAGGCTCGACTCACTTATTCAGCAAGAGTTGTTTCATAACCGTCCACTACTGCACAGTCTAGAAAAATGACCACCCTCTGCTATGGCACATGGATCAGTTTACCGGTTTGTTGTCAAACACACACATTCCTTCTCCTGTTGCTTGAGTCATAGCTGAACTCAACCGGGAGCAAATATTTTTATCATGAAATGTGAATTTTGTCTATTGTGAGGTAATACGGAAGTGAGCAGAGATGAATATTTTGAAGTTTTGTGGTTATATGATGGTGCTCTTCAAGTTCATGGACTGCAAGAACCCTGAAACCGAACACCAGGAGCTGCTTGACAATCCTCACAATACTTGGCAGCTCACCAGCAGAGGGAGAAAGAGCCTTTACATAGACCCTCTCCAGTGTAATGTATGTCAGTGCTTTGTTCCAGCAAGCAACATGGCCCCTGTTCGACCGCTGCTCTGGTTTCTGATTGGCTCAGACATGCTAAGACCTGTCTTGTTTGGTTTATTTGTGCACCTGTTGAATAAAGATCAGTTTCACATAAGTGTTTTCATTTAATTAAAGTAACCCCTCTGTGTTCCTGGGCAGGCGGCTGCTCCTCTCATTGCCTCAGTCGACACTAAATTTAGAACCGCTGCTCTGGATCTGTTAACGTAGAATGTAAAAATAGCAAAGAGGGAAGCCTACTCACCCCAGAGCAGACATACACGACAGACTGTGTAAGCAGATAAAAATTTAACTGCACAAACAAGCCAAAGACAGACCGACAAACAGATAGACGGGGAAACAGAAAGACAAGCAGGGGGGACAGACTGGTACCCTCATTGAAACAGCAAGGATTCAAGACAGAGACAGAGAGAACGTGGACATACAGAGTGGTTAACCTTCATACATGCGGTTGTCGGATGTAAACAGAAAGACAGGAACCCTGTAAGAGAGGCAGAGACATAAGGTAAGACAGTATAAGTTTATTTCTCTATATATTGTATATCTAAAATGTCAAATCTAATATTTTGAGGAAAGTCTGTGGGATTTTGAACAAGTAGGTTTGGATTTTGAAGGACCTCTGTTGGAAGTCTTTCCCCCATGCTATAGCTAGGCTATACATCCTAGAGAGTCTGCTATAATGTACGAGGTCAGAGTCATGTGACCAACAAAAGGGGAACCCTCTGATTTTGTCGTTTGCTTCCACATGTTGGGAGTACTGTGTGATGAACTCAGACTCCTTGAGGGCTGAACAGTATTATAAATCTTGTATTACAATAATCAATAAAGCACTTTAAATTTATTGGACAGTAAAATAAGAGGAAAAAATTATGACATTTCATTTAATGTAAGAGATATCCAGTTGGCACTTTGTTTAAGGTCGAGCCACTGGAAACATGCCTAGAAAGCACTTAATCAGCTAGAGAAGGTCAACTTGTTCACACTTTATTCACTGGAGGAGAATCCAAAGACCACTTTGTTCACAACTCACAGGAGTAGCATCCAGAGGGTACTTTTCTTTGTAGTGTATCCTCTCAAAGAGAATCCAGTTGCACTTTGCTCAGGTTTTCTACCAGAGGGTTCACACTTCAGCCTAACCTCTGCTGGTGTCAACACTTATGTTTCGTGAAAAGTAGCCATGTGATGTGTGATATCTTTTTGCTGGTAGTACACTTATATCTCCTGCCCTTTCAACACAACCTGTACAAAGTGGGAAAGTTATACTGAGGAGCTGCACATTGAAACTGTACATAGCTTTTGGTTACATAAGAACATGTAACACGGAACTACCTTACATCTGCGTTAGTTTTGTAGTGAGTCTCCACCATGTAGGCCTGTCACTTTGGTCACTTCAAATTTCCAAAAGCCTGATGGATGAGGACCAAAGGACAGAATGTGAGACCCAAAAATGGACACTGAGGCTCCCTTGAGGCTTTGGTCTGTGTTGGTTTAAAATCTAATTCTGTCAAATTTGAGATCATTGCTGCATCTTGACTATTCTGTGTTTCTGTGCATGTTTTTGCACAGCTCTCTGGTGAAAATGTTTGGACACAGAGTGTGGGGGGTAATATCCTGACTATGTTGAGCTTGCAGCAGAGGTAGTAACAGAGCCAGATCAGTGTCTGTGTGATGGGGCAGCGGGGTGAAAGAGATCACAACTCTTTTGCTACCTGATAGCTGGCATGTAGTTTAATATTGCACATATGCAGAACTGTAAGCTATCTTTGCTTAAATCAGTCAAAAAGGACCTTCATTGTACACCAAAAGCAACATTCTTGCAGGGATTGCAGGCACAAGGATTCTGCAACAACAAGGAAAGTAAATGGAAGTTATAAAAGAAACGTGGTTTTGTTGACATGTTTTTTGGTGACTTTAGCACCTGTGTTAGTATTTCACTCTACATTTGCCTATGAAGATAAAGGGGCGCTTAAATGGTCACATTTTGAAGTGTTGGGTTACAATGAACTGCTGCTGAGTCTGAGAAAGTGCAGCCCAACTCAAGCCAATGCTAAGCCGAGATAAACACAGAAATTACACCATGCATTAGTGTATAGCTTTAAAAAGGCTTAATCCCTTTTAAAACTGTATTGCAACCCTGCTATATCTGTGGCTGTAAGTCACACTTGAGAGGGTGCAGCCTTCATTTGTTCATTCTCAGTAGTTTTCATCAGACTTCTCTAATGTCATCTTGCACAGAGAGGCCTGAGCTCTATTACTATTTTTAATTCATCGTTTTATTCTGAGGTCATCTTCATTTATCAGCTCAGACACTGCAAAGTCCTGCAGCCCATCCTGCAGACAGACAGACAGACAGGCATTACAGTGTGTGTGAACTTTGTTGCACACAGCTCTCTTTCACACTCTGACGGCATAGACTTATGGTGACAGTACTGCAGAGTCTGGAAGGTCTATGCTTCAGGCAAAAAATACATAAAAAAAAAGAAATACAAAAACAATCAGCAGACACATTTTGCAGCAAAATCTTTGGTTAAAGCAACCTTGATGAGGGGTTGTACTTTTCCAAAACTTGGGATTTAAATTGCAGTAACTTCATGCCAAGAATGACAATAGAATATCTCTATTTTTGCCGTCTATTACCTGATTTTCCTCTTTTGCTCATAGGTGACACAATGTTGTCAAAAAAGAAGGAAGGGAGGTCGTTCAGCAATGGGCCGCTGAGGGACCAATGGGAGAAGATGGCTCAAAGCATTGAAAAGGAGAACAAACAGGAGGCTGAATGGAAGAAGAAGAGTACCAACACAATGTAAGAACTCCACAAGTCCATCTTAAAATATAGTGAAGATCTTTCAAAGACTCCCTGCATGATAAGACAGTTTTCAGTTTTTAGTGGCCTAGCTCTGTTTGCTTGTGCACAAAAGGCCAAAACACACAAAGAAGCTCCATCTTTAAAAAACCCCCACCTCTCTCTATGGACAAGGCCTAAGAGAGAAGCAAGAGGTGGTTTGTGGAGTAATGCTCTGAGGCATCACCCCTTGGTTTCTAGGGAATAATATAGCTCACTGATGCCACTTGTCATACTGGAAATGCTTACTCAACCTGAGTTTGATCAACAACATTGAGTTAAGGCGGTCAAATGTCCTCCTGACAAACAGCTACATGCCAACCTTTGAGCCAGTTCAGTAACACCTTTAAATATGCAGGTGTATGTAGAACTTTTAACCTTAATATGATCAAGATGGATGTTTGACTGAGGAATCAAACCAAGCTGTTCACATGTTACATGTGTGAAAATTGATCTTTAATTATTTTTAGAAAGGCGCTCAGTAGGGTTGCCATGGCTCTCGCTGCCGGCCTCAGGAGGACACTCTGGGAACTGCAGCATTTTGCACTTTCATGTTGACCTACTAGATGTTGCAGCTTGGCTTAGATCTTAAGCACAGCACTTTTACATGCACTTAGTTTGCCTGTGGTTTGTAAGTGGCCCATGTTGTAAGGATTTTAGACTGCTGCTGTTAGGCTGAACATTCCCCATGGACTTTTGATACACATGTGTTGAGGTTACTATTTAGTGTTCACTCTTTCTGCTGATGTATTTAACGTTCTCTTTATTTTGTTGGTTTGTCAACAGAGCAGGCTCAAAGTGGAATTACCACTGGTCTGTTCTTTGTAACGGCGACTTCAAAAAGTTAACCAGTGGTCAAAATGAAGAGGAGCAAAAGCCAAAAATCAAATTCAAAGTCGTCCCCCCTCCACCTAAATCCAAACCGGAGCCTCCACCCCCTCCACCTCCGAAGAAAGAAGCTCCACCCAAACTTCACAGACATAAACGTAAAGTGGAAGTAGACGTGTTTCGGATATACTGGAAAGATTCCTGGATGAGTCTGAAGCCTCCAAAGTATCTTTTCCTTAAGGCCAAAGAGTTAAGAGCCAGAATGTCAGGATTCACCACCATAGAGCTGACCAATGACATGAGGTACAAACCAAAGGAGTGCCAACCTGAGGATGTGTGGACGCCTCCTGCTGAGAGATGGAGCCGCTCCTGGAAACAGGTACTGAGACTGACACTATCTGAAGGCCTCACACTGACATGTACTCAATAAGACAACTGCTTAGTTTTCAGACAAACCAAAGGCTGTGAAATACTGGCTGGTTTTAGGTCTCGTATTAACAGGCTAACAGTCCACTATTATTACAAACCAAGGTTCAGTTTCTGAACAGAATAGAGTGCTATTGGTGGAGGCTTTATACCTCTTCAGTACTCACTTGGCGTATTTGCCTGTTTTACACCTGTATGAGAGTCACCTTTTTACAGCCTTTGTTAAACAGAAATGAAAATTCAGCTATGGTTTTAAAATTGACGTTTATATGTTTTCTGATTGTTTAAAAGGATCCAGGTTTCTATTTTCTCAGTCACTACTGTTGTGTCATGGGGTGTTTGGGTGACATCAGAAAAATGTGGCCTTGTCTAACGTTCGCTGGCATGAAAAAGTATGAAATATTGCTGCGTTCAAGTTTCCTCGGAAGGCAGAAGTCCAAGTTGAAAATGAGGTCACACCTGAGTTACCAGCGTTTCAATTAAGAAGTCGGAACAAGATGGCTACATCTATGAAAGTTATTTTAGAACTTGCCTTGTCTGAATATAAGGCAAGTGCTTAAATAACTTTCGTAGACGTAGCCATCTTGTTTCCGCCTCCAATTTAGCCTTTTTCCAACTTGGTAACTGAAACGCTGGTAACTTGGGTGTGTCATTTTCAGCTCCAACATCTGACTTCTGAGGAAACTCGAAAGCAGCATATGAGATGATCCCACTTTTTTCTCATGTATTTTCACTTAAAAACACATTTTAATATATTGTTATTTTACATATTCAAACCAAAAAACGTTATTACTTATCGGGATTTTTTCAGCCAGACACTTCGGCCAGTGAAAATATTATCTGCCCGCCAACGACATGTTAAAAAAAAAAAAAAAAACAGTCTACATAAAACCTAGTACTGACTAAAACTGGACTTAGAATTAAATTAAGTTTAACACATTAGTCTGACTGAATCAAATTCCTCATAGTCTAATGAACATTCATAGATCATACAGTTGGGGATGGATTTTCCTCAGCCTTGATACACCTTAATCCAAACCGTCCGGTGAAATGCTGGACTGCTGTCCTTGTCCCAGTTTACAAGCACAGGCCAAAAATCAAACGATTCATAGAGTTGCCAGTGACCGGCCTACGATTCATCATATGTCAGAATTATGCTCTTGATCCTTTCCAGAAACTTTGGCAATACAGTTCTTTTGATCGTCTTTTCATTGTCCTTCTTTCCAGGTGAAGAGTCCGGCTCAGCTGGAGCCCCCTGAGGAGAAAGAGTTCCAGTGGGAGGTTTTGTATGACAGAAAATATGTTGGCAAGACTGAGATAGAAGTATTCACCCTTCCTCCCTGGGCTGGTACCTGGAAGATCATGAACTTTCCATTCAGACAGTATAAACCTGAATGGGATGTAATCTGGCCAGACTATGAACAAGAAGTCAGTGATAAGACTTATGAGCTGCAAAGGCTAGAGGAGGAGGTGAGGATCAAGGATTTTTCTTGTCCATTTTTGCTCTACTATATATTTTGTTACATGCAAGAGTTCTTTGAGCTGACCACCCTTCATTTTTTTATATTAAGTACAAATGTTTGTTGTGACTGTTTTACAGGAGGAATTAGAGGACTGGGAGGATTCATGGAAACTTTCTGAGGCAGAAATCGAAACAGAATACCAAACAGAAGATGAGACAGAGTATGATTCAGAAGAAGATGAGGAGGAGTCGGAGTATGAATATGACGACTATGATGACTATGATGAGACACTTTCAGAAAGCTCCTGCAGCTCTGAAACACCTACGATGACAAGGATTAATGGCGTGTTCATGCCCGGTTGGAGTAGCTCCTGGCTAATGTCTGCAGCGCCCCCTGTGGAGGCAGAGGAGCATCAGAAGAGCTGGAGCTGCTGCTGGGGATACAGTCAACAGTTCAGGTGGGTCAGTGTGCCCCATGCTTAAAGTTAAGTGCTGTAAAGGTTTGAACAACTCTAACAAAATGTAAGTGATTATTTTGTTTGTTTTAGTTTCTGTTTGTAATCAGGAAAATGTTTTTGTGTTGACAGTTTAAAAGTTTATCTTTAAAACAGATTGGTTGAGCAGCATATGAGAAGTTAGGAAAATACTTGATGAAAGACACAGGAGTAAAGCACCACACTGGAGGACCCAAGAAATGGGTGGCTGCAAAGTCTTTTTCTTGCAAGACCAACATGTCAGCAACAAGTGGTGCTTAGTTACAATCATTTCACCTCAGACGGCTTCAACAATGACCACAAAAAGTTACGAACCAAAAGCTAAAAAAGTAGATACAACAGTCATGCTGTCATAGCCACAGCTGCAACCGTCCAGCAGTTACATCCTCCTTTTGGGGGTCAAATCTGGAGCACTGGCCCAGGTCGTTCTTGTGGGCTCGCCATGTAAGTTGGTGTTTTTCCACCTCTGCACCCGTCTGCCTACACAATTCCATGCTGAAGAAAGGGAAATTTTATAGACCTCAGGTCTGACAAGCACAGCTGTATTCTGGGAGTGCAATACTTCAAGCAGTGGTCCCAAAGTAGGGGTCGAAACCCCCCCCCCCCCCCCCCCAGATATCATGAATTACTGAGCTGGGGGTCATGAGGTGCCCCCTGAAAAGCCACTGAAATCTTATTTAACCCTTTAATACCTGAAACCACAAATTATGGCCAGAAAATTCTTTTTTTTTTGGAGCTGAAATGTTTGTTTATTTCACTTACCACTGAAAACCAGAAAAATCAAAATGTCCTTAAAATTAAACAAATATATTTATTTATCTCGTTTGATACATTTTTTTTTCCTCAGGTGGTGTGAAGCTTCGCTGGCGTCCCATCATCGTCACAGCGTCATGCTGACAACCAAACGCAAAACCACAAACCTCCTCCTGACGTCACAGCTGGACGAGGAGATCACCGATACGACAGAATGGATGGACTCCTGGAAGACCCTGAAAAGATGGGTCCCACCCAGGGAGGAGGGACCTAAGGAGGAAGAGGAAGAGGAAGAAGAAGAGGAGGAGGAGGAGGAGGAAGAGGAGGAAGAAGAGGAGGAAGAAAAGGAGAAAGAGGAGAAGATGGAAAAAGAGGTAGAAAAAGTTATAGAAAAAATAGAGGAGGAGGAAGATGAGGAGGAGGAGGAGGAGGAAGAAGAGGAAGAGGAAGAAGAAGAGGAGGAGGAGGAAAAAGAGGAAGAAAAGGGTGTAGAAGAGAAAGAGGAGGAGGAGGAAGAGGATGAAGGGGTAGACAGTAAGGAGGATGGCATAGATGAGGAGGAAGATGAAGAGGAGGAAGAAGAGGAGGAGGAAGAAGAAGAGGAGGAGGAGGAGGAAAAAGAGGAAGAAACAACATCAAAAAGAAAGGATGAAGAAATATGCAAGATACAGGAGTTCAGGGAAGAAATGATCAAGACGGATCTGGAGAAAGAGGTGGAAGAAGACGATGAAGGTGTAGAAGAGGAGGAAGATGAGGGTGAGGAAGAAGAGGATGAAGACAAAAAAAAGGGTGATAGTGTTCAAATAGGAAAGGAGGATGAGAAGGAGGATAAAAGATTGGTATCAGAGAAGGAGAGTGAGGAGGAAGATGATGATGATGAGGAGTTTGAGGAAGCGCAGGAGGGGAGGGAGGATGAAGAGGAAGAGGAGGAGAGTGATGAGTTTGTAGATGTGGAAGAGGAGGAGGAAGAGGACGAACAGGAGAAAGAAGAAAAAGCACACAAAAGAGAGAGTGATGAAGATGAGGACGAGGAGGAAGAGGAGAAAGAATATAAAGATAATGAAGAGGATGAAGAGGGGGAGGAAGAGGAGGAGGTAAAAGAAAAAGGCAAGATGGATGAGGAGGAAAAGGAGGAGGAGGGCAAGGAAGAAGAAGATAAGGAGGATGAAGAAGTTGAGGAGGAGGAGGAGGAGGAGAATGACGACAAAGAGGAGGATGAGGAAGAAGAGGATGAAGAAGATATAAACGTTAAAAAGGAAAAAGAGGTGGCCAAGGAGGATGAAGACAAAGAAAAAGATGATGATGAGGAGGAGGATGAAGAAGAGGAGGAAGAAGATGAGGAGGATGAAGCTGATGAAAAGGTGTTAAAAGAATCAGAGGAAGAGGACAAAGAGGAAGATGAGGAGGAGGATGAAGAAAAAGGCGAGGAGGAAAAGGATGAGGAAGAGGAGGACTCCAAACCTGCTGAAGAAGAGCGGCTAAAAGTATCAATAAAGAATGACAGGATTAAAAATGTAGAAGAAGAAAAGGAGAGCAAAAAAGAGAAGAAGAAGAAGAAGAAACGCAAACCTAATGCCCCGCTCCATCTTCAGTTCCACAAGCTCCACACCTCCTTCTCCTCCTGGAAACAGTCGTGGATGGTGACTGTCCCTCACAGACCAGGAGACGTAGAAGAGGAAGAGGAGGAGGAAGGAGAGGAGGTGGAGGAGTTGCGTGCTTGGAAGGAGTCATGGAGGATTTGTAGATGGAAGAAACCGGACGAAGATGAGGTGGTTTGTTTCTCCACCGAACACCGGAGTCCGAGATACATGAGACTGATACATGATGAAGAGGAGGATGACATATGGAACAAAGAGTGGACTCGCAGCTGGAGGATGAAATATAAAGGAGATAATGAGGAGGAGGAGGAGGAGGAAGAAGAAGAAGAGGAAGAAGAGGAGGAAGAAGAGGAAGAAGAAGAGGAGGAGGAAGAGGAGGAAGAAGAAGTTTTCTGAGAGCTAAAGATGATTCTTGTGAAGTTCACTGATGTTTGAAACTGTCTAATTCCAGGAAGTGAAGCAGCAGGTGTCAAACCTACAGAGCTGAATCTGTATGAACCAAAGACTGGCGTCAACTCGTGGTGTTGTCCTGTAACCGTGAAGAGACAGTTCCTGACCTCAGTGCCGTGTCTGAATGTTAATTTAAGCCTCTTTGCACATTCATGTTTTCATAATAAAGCAGCGTATCAAAACCTGAACCGTCTCTGTCCAGACAAGTGCTTTAGCTTGAAACTCAGAGTCAGAACAACAGTATTCTCTAGGCCCAGCATGCACTGTGTGACTTTTTCAGATGTTGTGGTGGAAAGTGAACTCTGTACGGGTAAATCATTCATGATGTACAGCCAAAGTTCATGAGAGTCAGGTCAGAGGGTGCAGCTTTGATGATTCAGTCGTGACCACCTCTGCCAAAAAGAGTTACTTGCATGCAAGAAGTAACAGTAACAAATACAGGAGAATGCTGAAGCCTGATTTATGCTTCTGTGTTGGACATACGCTGTAGCCTGCGGCCACACACTGACATGTACTCAACAAGACAACTGCTTAGTTTTCAGACACGGTCCAAACCAAAAGCTGTGAAATGCTGGCTGGTTTTATATCTCATATCAACAGGCTAACAGTCCTATATAACGACAAACCAAGGCTCAGTTTGTGAACCAGATGAGAGTGCTGTTGGTAGAAGCTAATATTTCCTCAGTATGTCAATATTTTAAGTTCAGCAGGCAAACGGTTTATCTGTATTTTCAAATCAAGTAAAACTTTAATGTCTAGATGACAAAAAGTCGAACAAAGTCATGTTATCATTTCACCGTATGTTTCGTTTGCTGTCATAACTTCAACTTTGATGATTTAGTCGTGACCACCTCTGCCAAAAGGAGTTACTTGCATGCAACAAGTAACAGTAACAAGTATGAAGAATACTGAAGCCTGATTTATGCGTCTGTGTTGGACATACACTCTTTCTTTTCACATTTGCAATATTTAAAGCATGATCTTCTGCTGCACAGCATTTATTAGACTTATGTTATGAATCAGTCACCATGGTTTCCTGTGACCGAACAAGCAGGGAACATAGAGCAGAAGAATGCTGCGCTCAAGACAACATGGGCAGCAAAGACCTTGGTAAGGTGAAGGCATGACGCAGAACTGTAAACCACACCTCCCTCTCTTTTGTGTGCGTACATGAAAAGAGAGGCCAGACTGAGCATCAGCAAAGACCCAGTGAAGTACATAATAGAGCAGGCATTAGTGACAACATTTGACTAAAGTAGAGTGGTCGCAGGGGAAGAAGAAAGTGTAAGCAGGCTGAAGCAGTTGAAACAAACATTTGATGCATAGGGAGTAACTGACTGAGCTGTCAGCTGATATGGATGCAGTTAAGGTCGAATAATGTACTGTTGGCTGAGGTTGCCTTTGTTGCCTGTCTGATCTAACACTATCTCGGTATATAAGGAACAATATCACCTTTCTGACATGTAAACAAAAGCTGAAAATGTAGATGTGGCGTTCTTGTAGTTGATTGTGTTTGATTGCTCAGTCATCAGGTTATAACTGACTACATCGATTGTCCACACCCTGCAGCATGGTTTCATGGGGCTCTTAAATGCTTCCTGACATTTTTTTGCGGACACAATCAGGAAAACAACCCTGAAGTCTGGGAATTGGCTTTTCGGCTCTGCATTTGTTATTCAAGCAGATGCAGTCAACAGACTGAAATTTCTGACATGTCAGAAATTCCTCCGACTGCTCAGAAGCAGTTAATCTGAACACGATAGGTTCTCGTGTCTAATTGCACACTGCACAACAATTGTGCAAGCGGTCTTAATCCAACCTCACTTCAAAAACAGTTGTGCAACTCCAAAATTGTGTCAAGTTGCACAGTGTATGCCCCACTTCATAAGAGACAAACAAGGCCAGCAGCACACAGAGATCAGTAAGGGAGGGCAGGTGTGATTCATCCACCAAAAAAAGGTCACAAAGCAGGAGCTTGGTCCAGTCAGGAAAGTACTGATTGATGCTTATAAGTCCCTAACATTAGGTACAAAGATCTTCATTTAAGGCTGTACTCACATCACAGTTTACCCCTTTATGCTGACAGCCCAATTGTAAACACAACAACACCCTTTTTACACAATGTCCTAGCTCTTGAGACCCCACCCACCCTCTTGTCCCAAAGGGGAAGACTTCACAACGTGAGGGGCATGTGTGAAAAACATCAACAACATTATGGAAATTGTACGGGCGGTGTTCTCCTGAAGTGTTCTCAAATCTTTCAGGGATCTGCAAGGAGGGACAGATCCTCACGTTTGCTCTGAAATCATCATGAAATCACTTTGTTTACATGATGAAAGGGGCTTTAGTGTGATTTTTAACTGTGTGTATTTATAAGTTATTTCCGGAGTTATCCCCTTTGGCTTGAGCTTTACTGGATGACATTTGAAAGATTCAGACATTTATATCCAGAAAAAAAATCACAGGGACATAACCATAAAGCGTCCTCCCATCACACTGGTTTGAAGTGATTTTATTCCTATACTAGCCACTAGAGGGAGACTCTGAGTCAGTGAGTACATGTGTTTTCTTGTAGGTCGTACTGCAGAGCCAGTTTAATGTGCCAGTTTGGTAGAGCGAGTTTCACAGATGGCATTAACAAGGGGAAAATACATTTCTCTTTTCTGATTTCCTATTTCTATAAGAATTTATCTCTGTTCATTGAGGTCAGAACAGAATATTTTCACTTGAGGACAAATTTGATACTGTGATTTAGCAGCCAAAGACTTAAACTCTCTCTTTGAATGCCTGACTGGCTCTCTGTCGTTTATCTGTGTCATCCTTTTCCTCTCAGAGTCTTCAGCTCTCTGGGATTTTTCTCATGCTAATGATCTGCTGTGCTCACCTCAGGCTCCCCCTCCTGCTGCTGCCTCTCCTGCTGTGTATTAGCATGAGATCAGACTACATTGTGATGCTGCACAGATTACAAAATACCCATTTCCACCTTTTGAATGTCTCTGTGTGGTCAAAGCAGAGCCAGATTAACTGAGAGCTGAGGGTGTGTGTGGAGGGGGGAGGGTTTGGTCCTGGTTTTACTCCGAACAAGGTCAGAAGTTAAAAGTACAGATAGCCAGAAAAAGAAGATGAAGCTGAATCAGGCTAGTAGATGTTACTTTGCATGCAAAAATTAGACAGTTTCACACTCACTCAGAGAATTTATATCTGTAGTTTAAAGAAAAAAACACCCTGAAAAGGTTCAAGAGACTGAGGGGCAAAATGATTCACACCCTTTTAAGTTATAAAAAAAAGTAAAATGAGCAATTGCATCAAGGAATGAAGTGATATTCGACAAAGATTATGGTGAGTAAAGGTAAAAAACAACAAAAATGATCTAGACTAAAAGTGATACTTGCATCTTTTGCAACAATCTCCTGGAAACAAAAGCTCACAAAAGGTCTGATGTTGAAATTACAGGACATCTTGAAGTGCAATAATTAGAGAAAGACAACCTGGATAAAGTGATATCAGATCTGAAAGGTTTAAATTCAAATGTTTTAACGTTGATATTGCATTTGGCAATAAAACAAATTTCTCTTTTTGGTTACTGAAACACTCAAAACAAAGAAAAAAGATCCTCATTATCTCATACAGATGTGTGAGACAAGTCTGAGTACTGCATAGTGATGTCGCAAGACAGGGACAGGTGTACTCTCCTATTGGTGGTTATTTAGGTCTATTTATTTAATCTAAAAGAGTTCCATAGAAATCCCTTCTAAACTTATATTTTATCTCAACTGTAATGTGATTTAACTCTAGAAAACCAACCTAAAGACATGCTGTTTAGGTGCATACAGGCAAAAACTGTTGCATCCCGTGTTTTTATAGCTCACCTGTATAGCTAACAATGCAATCAACATAAAGGACTTTCTTCCTAACTTGTGCCTGGAGCACTTGAGGACAAGAAGCTCCTCTGATGTATGATAGATATGGTCCTATATTTGTCATTTTACCATAAAAATGTTCATACACATGAACAACCACTCTCTTCTTCTTCTTCTTCTTCTTCTAATTGCTTTGGCTTCTCTGTGCTACTGTATAGACATGAGGTTTCAAGATGGCCACGTCCATAGAAAAGAACCTGCTTCTGTGTAAATACAAAATCCTATATTTTGCTGATTATAAATGTAAATTTAGCAATGATTTATAGAATTTCATTTTTGCCAATTATGTTTTTGTAAAGGTCTTTAAATCCTGCTCACTGCGCCTGTAAAAGTACATCACTACATTCATTTTATTTGCTTTATAAAAAATTCAAACTACAACATCCAGACCGTTTAAAAACTCACATTTCTATCTGTCTAACAAATAACTGAAACAAGGTGGTATTTTACTGAACACAAACCAAAATCAAAGTTTAAAGTGGTAGTTATGGAAAATTGCTGATGCAAATGAGGGTTTCTTGTTGTCTGCAGCTTAGAAGAAGGGTCTTTAAAGGTGGACTTCCTCTCAGCAGAAGAGTCATTAACATGTGAAGGCCAAGCTGGATGGGCAAGTGAGGTTACTGCAGGCCTCATGTGTATGAAAAGAGAGAGAGAGGGAGGGGGAGGGAGGTGAGAAAGTGGGGGAGAGGAAGAGACTCTGCTCTCAGCAGACGAAAACATCCCATATTCAGAGGAAAAGTCTTAAGGGAGATTTTTTGCCCTTTTTTACAGATAAGTTTGAAAGGATTAAACTCCTGAGCTGGTAGTGGGAGACATTTTATGACTTTTTATGAGAAAACAACATGAAAAGATATCCTATGTTATTGTGCTTGTAGATTGTGCTTTTTAATTATTTAGTTATTGTTATTTGCGCAATAAATGAGCCACAATCTACACAATGAGTTTTAAATGTCTTAAGAGACATTTAAGGGTTACTCTCTGCATGTTTTAGTATTGGGTTGAAAAGGTACGATTTATATATATACAATGAGAGTAGCTTGCTGACAATAACATATTTATTTTCATTGACAACAGAACTTTGAATTTCTTTATGAATGAAGAAACAAACTCTTACATTAGAGTGTTGTTCAAAAAGTGAGCTTCAATATATGTTGAATGTTAAAAGCTGAAATTTATGCCGACCAAAAAACTTCTAATTGCATTAAACCAATAAATATTTCATGAAGTACAATCACATTTCACATGGCACAAAATATTCAAAAAAAAACAAGAAATGTGCATGAAACACACACACACACACACACACACACACACACACACACACACACACACACACACGCGTATACAAAACACATGAAAACATCAGACAATTTTACAGGAACGCAACATTTTACCAGTCAAATAATAATCTCCTGAACTGCAAGCTGAATACAAAGTATTTACTAGTTTTGTAAAATGGTTAAGGCCTTCAGTTGTTGACCTTCAGGGCCACCATACCAAAGAGACACTAAACAAAATAGTCAATAAGAAAGGAGAGCAAGTTTTCTAGACACCAAGTATTAAAAAGTTTATGAATCATGTTATTTAAACGTGAAGAAGTGAAGAAAACAAGTTTCAGACAGGCCAAATTAGGTTCTATAACACTATCAGTGAAAACTGTGCAAAAGTCAAAAATAAGACAATATTATTAGAATACACATCACAAATGAGTTCCCCTATAGATTAGGGTCATTAGGTCATTATCAGCCGCACTGTAATCGTTGTGGTCAGTTTCCATTATTGTTGATTCCACAAAAAATAATGTCAGACAGACGGAAACAGAGAGCGGTCAGATGTGGGCGTGGCTTCAGGAGCCCCTCCCCCTGCCCGAGATTTTACCTGTGGAACAGAAACTGCGTTCAAGAGGTCTTACACACTCCAGAGAAGCAACAGTGAGGACAGACGCAGCAGGAAGATTTACGACCGATCCTCTCTTTAGAGACCAGAGACATCAAATCGATCTAAACTGAGGACTCACCGGGACTTTAACAAAACTTTTTACAGTTGCAGACAAAGTTATCAGCTTCTTATTGGGGTAAATTTCCCAGAATTCTGCTTTTTTGTCTCTCAAATATTTAGGAGAGCTATTTTTTTCCTGTTAAAAAACTGATCTGAGAGTTGAAGTCTACTCCTCTGGACTGTTTTGGATTACTGTCTCGTCTATCCGGTAAAATGAGGTGGACGCAGCTGCTCAGGTGAGCGCAGTGAAGATCTCTGCAGAGTACCTCTATTTTGAATGCTTTAAACGATCCCTAATGTGGTGTTCATGTGTTTGGATGTAGGATGGTTCTGTGTGCAGTGATGTGTCTCCACTCTGTTGCTGCTGCTCCTCCTGCTGCTCCAGGTCAGTTTCCAAACCCACCCACATTTTACTTCAACTTTAGCTTTTGCATCTGAAGCTTTAAAAGTATATCAAGTTAAATGAAAATTGTGAACACATTACGTTTCATTTTACTTAATCAATATTACAGGAGTCTGCTTAAAAAGTAACGAGATTCTTCCTAGGATCCCTACACTATGTCTATTCTACCCTGTATATTGCTCAAAGACTATCAAAATGATTTTAGTTAAGTACTTAGAGATCAGTTTTGCAGCTCACAGTTGCTTTTTGAAATCAATAGTTATCAAATAATGGGTTAAAGTGCAACGTCTAAATTCTGTCTGAAAATATACAGAATCTAGGAGGTTGAAATTAGGTAAAAAAACTAGATGTCTAATAGTCGTCTATTGCGAGTGGGGTATTAGAGGCCAGATGAGGATCTTAACCTAGATGTCACATAATACATTTTGGATAAATCACATCCTGAATATCACTTTCTGTGTGCACAAACTCGTGTTAAAGAAGCATTGTTGGTTTTAAATCCAGATGTGTTTATTTAAGATTAAGGAGCAGGCCTGAAGAGAGAATTTTTCCTCAGATATGGGGACTAGCAACGCTGCTGCAGCCTCTATTAAAGACATGTATATGCATCATTTTAAATTAGTGACATCTTTTTGCACAGCTTCACCCCTGTAGGCCTAATGTGAAGTAACATCAGCAGCAAAACAGATTCACTAAAGAACACTGTAGAATATAAACTTGATTAAAATCTTCATATTCAAACCTGCCACAGTTTCCTGTGTGTAGAAAAGTTTACTAAAGAGATGTGAGAGAGGTAAATGTTCAGTTATCTTACAGAGATTGAAGACAGGATAGATGCAAGTTCCTGCACAAACTCTGACTCTTTTCTCTTTTTTTTCAGACTGTGAGGGAGAACAGTGCAAACGCAGCCAGACCTCCTCCTCCTCTTTATCACCATCCTCATCTTCTTCTGCTTCGTCCGCTGTGGTTGAGAAGTCCCAGCAGCCCGCGCAGGATTTCCTGGCTCAGTTCTCAGAGGTGAACTCACAAAACAGTGGGGACCGCAAACACCGTGACGCCAGCGCTGTGCTGCCCTTCATCGGCCTCACTGGGAGTAAGTTCACTATAAAACACTGAGCGCACCAAGAGGAGAAAACCAACGAAGAAGACCATTTTGTAGTTGTATAAAAGCAACGTTGTACGCCACTAGATTTGCTAAATATAACTCAACGCTTTTTATAGCTTACATCTTGCTTTGTGATGTGGTTGTGGACAGAAACATAAACTACTTTTTTAATGTCAAAGGTCTTTAGAGCAGAAGCATTTCCAATCCAAGGGCTGCACACACTGTATATAAAGCGTCAAGATTGAAGTAGTGAATAACAAAAGAACCCAACAGAAAAAAGTCAGATCTAAAAGGTTCTGAATTTATAAAAATTCTTGGGATGTTTTTCAGTGGGTCGTTGGTCAGTTTTGGTGTTTTTCTGCTACTTTTAGATGTTTGTTCAGACTCTCGTTGTTTGTGTGTCGATGTGAAGCAGAGGGCGACAGGAATGTGCTGCCAGATGGAGACTCTGGTTTATCTCACAGATACAGCGCAGATACAGAGTTTCTCAGCTTGTGGTCTGAGGGCCCTGAGGAGGTCTCAGTTGCTCTTATTCGGTCAGAACCTCACAGCAGCTTTTCAGTATTCTGCTTCCAAACACAGTCTCCCCTTGTCTTTACAGATACATATTTTTTATCTCCTTTATTGTTAAAGTGTTTGTTTTTGGAGTAACTTTTGAGTGGTGCCTTTGTGCAAGTCTTTGTTTGTAGCTCATGTAGTTTGGAAAACATACATGGTGTTTGTCATATGTAAGGGAAGCCTAGATGAACCCTTATTAGATGTATTTTGATGCTGCAGCCATGTCGGCCCATTTTGGAGCTGCAGGCTGAGATGAATCCACGGCAGCAGTTCTAAACCTGTTGTCTTCATTTCCATTGAGACTCTTATTTGTATGGAAGAAATGTTTTTAAATAAAATATAGTAAATAGTAATTGTGGTTTGTGGCTCTGATGTTTGTCTCTTTTTTCTTAAAGGTGCTGAGCAGAGTCGAAGCTGCTGTAAAAACGGAGGAACCTGCATCCTCGGCAGCTTCTGCGCCTGTCCTCCATTTTTTACCGGACGGAGCTGCGAGTATGACCAGCGCATCAGGTACAAAACCCGTCTGCATCCCTCCCCTCTAAATTTTTAACTAATCAAAAACCTGTCTTACATAAATTCAAACATTGTTATTCTGTCTGTCTGCAGGAACTGTAATCAGGTCCCTCACGGCGAGTGGGTTCAGAAAGGATGCTCATACTGCCGCTGTGGTTACGGCATCCTGCACTGCTTCCCCCACGTCTTCCATAAAGACTGTGGTAAGGTTAACACACACCAGACACCTTTTCTCTATCTGCTGGATCAGTTTATTGTCCTCAGTGATCACTCAGCAGATGACTTTACACTGTGAGCCATAAACAGAGGAAGCTTTATGTAATGAGTGTGCGAAGGTGCGTTTAAGGACAGCTTGAGCCACACTCTATTCCTGTTTGTTCCTTAGAAAATGGAAAATCTCCACATCAGCTGGTGGTTCTTATCTATGTATTTGCTGCAGTGGAGGGAAGTGTCAAGAGTTGGACGAGCAGTTGACGCCCAGCAGTCAAACTTTTGTTTAAAACCCATCGTTCACACATTTTCTACTTTAAAGTCAGTAAACAGGAGACACTCCCAGGTCACTCCCACTGAGTGTGAACGACTTGGTGAGTCTGACAGTCAAGAGGTCCCTTACCTCATTACCAATTTAAAGCTCTGAGTCCAAACTGATAAAACAAGCTGCACCTTTACTTTTGTACCACAACATAACAGAGTTTTCTCACCAGAAGCTGAATAACACCTCTTTGCTGCTAACGTCTCTTTAAACAGTTCAAACTACATTAATGTGCTGAAATATTGACTCATGAACGTCACAGCAAAATCTGTAAAATCTATCAGTGGCTGCACCTCAGGGTTTTAATTTCACAAATCAACCTCTTGATGTTCTGTAAATCAACTTTCTGTCCATAATATCTGTTTGTATGTCTATCAGATATATATAATTGTAGAATCAGGGGTTAAATCTGATTGTCAGATTGTCTGATATTGAACATTTGCACATACTGTATGTTCTACTGAGTTTGTGAGGAGAATCATTATGCAGGGCCCCTGAACTCCCAAATATTATAATACTTCTTGTGCATTATCTTGTGCACATGAAGTAAAATCATGTACATGCAAAATAGTTGTATTTCTTGTCAGATATTAAGGCCTCTGTTTCATCCAGCTGGATTCTTATTAAAACTCTTGTTGTTGCAGCTCATCTTAACAGTCAGACTGAACAGAAAGCAGACAATATAAAGCTGCACAACTTTATAAGCATCCAATCTTTTGTATCCACAGCCATCAGACTTTACAACTCTTCCATAAATAGTAGATGACTTTTTAAGACATGACAAATGAGACAACAGACAACTGAATTTCCCTCAGGTGGTAAATAAAGTTATTCTTATTTTTTATTCTTAACCAGTGCTTAAAATGGAGCAAATATCTGACACAAATGATGCACCATTTATCATGTATTTACAGTTGTGAACTACTGTAAGCTAATTCTGCACGTTTTTTTATGAATAGCCGATATAAAAAGAATCTCTTAGCTGTTCTGAGACTAATGCTGAGTTTGTAAAAATTAGCTGATCAGATTCAAAAGTTGTTACATGAAAAGGGTAAAGTAATAGCAGAGACAAGCACTGGAAACTGATTGATGGTTTTTTTTTTTTATCTCTTTCTTCTTCCAGATGACTCTGAAGAGGTGCGCTGGTATCGTTCGTCTGCCGTCCGAGCTGTTCAGACCAGCTGCTGTCTTTATCTGACGCTGCTTCTTCCTCTCCTTCTCCTCCTCCTCCTCTGATGTCTTCCTGCAAACTCCATGTTAGACAGTGAGCTGTGGACTGAACAACACTTCTCAAGCTGCTTCGTGAAGACATAGGATTGTTTTCTAAACTCATTCTGAACAGTCTTTACCTTTTTAAAATATTTATTTTACTCTGTCCAGATGCTGCAGTGAGTGGGAGTAAAACTTAGAAAACTCCAGAAATAAGAGGTTTGTTAGAAAGGACACAAACTATTTTTGCAGTTTGATACTTTCTAAGTTAACCTGCTTGTTTCAACTTTACAGAAAATTTCAGTGATTGCATTGAACAAACAGCAGGATTTATCTCTACAGCCTTTCATCCTTTATTCCACTTTTCCGTTTGGATGTGCAAAACTTGAACTTAAATGACTCCTCTAGCTGGTTATTTTATTTAGTTCATTTCAGTCTTTAAAAAAAGGGACTTACTGATAATAAGATGATTTTTTTTTCAGTCTCCAAAAACCAGCAGTAAACATGATCCAGACTCTGAGTCTCAGCTCGAGTGAACTTATCCTTCCAGTGGAAGGCCGTGTCGTCTGTGTGTCTGATAAAAGGATGAACAAATGTAATGTGAAGGAAAGTGTACATAAGATTTCTATGAAAAGATTTTCTCGTTCTTTAAAGATCTGTAGCTTTGTGATTTTTTTTTTTGTAAAGAAGATGCGGTTTTTGTGTCTTTTGTCTATTTGCACAAACTGAGCTGCTGTCACATTTTGTCATTTCTGTACAAACATGAATTAAAACTTGTCCAGGATTTTTTCTCTCTCAGATGTCTGTATTTCTGTTTTGAGATTGTCCCTGAAAAACCCATATTCGCATCATAAAAGCCGAGTCAAAAGTGGATTTTTTCGCTCCCGAAAATAAAATGTCCTACATTCTGAGATAATGTTTGAAAGTGAAGATTAAAAGCAAAGACTTAACCTTTTCTTAAAGCTTCCCCATCCCTCTCTGTTTGTTATCTGAAGTTAATTTCAGTGGGAGCACTGCTCTGTCTTATCTCAGAGGTTTACATCGATAATCAGCTGCTTTCTTATCTTAAACAAACACATCAGCTGGTCTGCACTCCCTCAGTCTGACGGCTGCTGCAGCTCACAGCTCTGATATTAACTGTTGCAAACAGTTACAAGAAATGAAGTTGTGTGGAATAACCTTAAAAGCAAAACTCCCATCTTTTAAGCTCTTTCCTTTTACAGTGTGTTGGGTAGGATGTTTGTCTGCAATAATATAACGTTGTGCACCTTTAGAAATGAGTCCACCACAGGTCATCAACATGGGCAAAGATGATATGGGAGACAACAGAAACCAAAACACACAGATTCATGACTTAGGGGCTGAAAGACTTTACTTTTTTGTTTGACTTATTTGACAAAAAAGTACGCAAATCTCCGAATACCCATTCAAAATTGCACAAAAATAACCAGAGCTGTAACCGTAACTTCATAACTATCTGTGAGGTGATTTGCATTTTTTAAAATCATATAACATCTTCACCAGTCACGAAATTTAAAGGACCTGTCATTGTTAACTTTTGGATATATGGCAGACACACATCCTGTACCATTACTGAGATCATGGATTAAAGTTGGACTTTGTTCCTAAAGTGTCAGGACGGCAATCAATCGAAGTCAAGCCTTCCTGGTTTAAGGTCAGAAAAACATTTTAATCTGTTGTGTTCGTGCAGGATGAATCGTGGTCCACCTGCTGTGCTTATGATTAAATTGTGTACAGCGATGTTTGGCACTATCGTGGACCCAGACATAGATAAGGTGTTTTGGCGTAGCCTACAGCAGAAGTGTTGTTGTTATTTTGCACCCGAGGCACTCGTCAGTTTACACCCGGATTCCACACTGGGTGTAAATAGCAGATGAACTTGCGCTCATATAAGAGCCAGTAGATGTGGTGGTCATGCGCAAAGACGCGTTGCTGAAGGAGGCATTAAGTGTTTACACGTCAGATCAACAATAACCTGGTCTAAAGGTCAAGATGTACTTTCCAAAATATTTAGAGGGACGAAAAAAACAACAACAACAGACTACACCACTGGCAGCAGCATAAATTAATGGACAACTGATCAAAAAATGGAGACCAACAGTTTATCTTCCTGTCTCTGGCGGATTCAGTTTTTTATTCAAGGACCCCTCCAGAGACGCTCTTCGACTTCAATGTTTCTTTTCAAAATCAGCTGTTAAATCTCTTCAGGGCTGCCTTCATTAATTTAGGTTTAACTGAATTGCATCCAGTCTTTTACTTCTGTACTTCTGTAAATGTCTTATATTTTCGTTCCCCTCTCAGTCAAAGACTCTGAAAATCAGCCTCACTTTTCCCCCCACGCGGTGCCAACTTTTATGCCCCAGGATCCACTTAAACCCACAATCTGATGCTCAGAACTCAGATGTTGCTGGTCTAACTTTAACTGATCACCTGAAGTGAACCCCTGCATCAGCCCCAAAACTTCTTGTGCCTGTTTATCAGGTGCAGGTGGAATTTTGGTGTGCCCCTTTATTTTGGCAAATAGCAATTACATTTTTCAAAAAGAAAATAATCCACAGTGTTTCTGCTTTTAGAAACTTTAAGAAGGCATCAGTGTGTAAGTCATGAACATACATTTTAATGTGTTAACGAACTATAAAGGCTTCTATTAGCAGAATAACCATGTTTAGTGTTGAATGTATTTTTTATATTCAGATATGGTTGTTGCACCATATAAATTCATCATGTACATCTCTTCAGAATAAAAGCTCTGTCTCGATCTGAAAGGGGTGACATTCTCGGTCAGACCTATATATGTCTGTGACTAAATCCTGAGCTTTGAATATAAACATGCTGAGAAAACAGAATGATGAATTTCTCTGCTGCTCTGCACTGTTTTTTTTATGTTGAATGAAATTTGACATAAAATGCTCAAGACTTCTCCTGATATTGCCCCTGACTGCTGTGTGCAAGTTTTACATCTTAACTTTATGTGAAATTCTTGTAAAAATCAATCATCTTAGTGACTTTCTGTTGTTTGTTAGCCTGCCCCTGAAGGGAGGAACAAAGCAGAAGCTTTAATGAAATGAAAAAGAAGGAAGAATAGGAGAAGAGGAGGGTGGAGATCACTACTTTTGTCTGCAAAGTGTTATTTTCTCTCTTTAATCCCAAACTTATTAGACATGAATTCCTCCTTTGTTGCTAAGCTAATCCTGTATGACTACTTATTTGAGAAGAGTGATCCGATTGGACAAACAAACAGAAACAGAAAACCTGGAAAATGTGATTTCCCTTTAGATCCTGTCAGAGCTGCTGCTGAGATCTCTCTTCTTTCTCTGAAACATGGATAGACTTCTAAATCTATCTACTGCCTCTCTGCAGGGGGAGCTTTCGAGGCAGGTTTCCCCCTGCGCCGTGTCTCTTGAATGTGTTTGTGGAGCTTCTGAATAAGATGCCAAAGAGTTTAAAGGAGATTTCAGAAGGTGGAGAAGTTTCTGAGTTGATACAGAGGAGGAGCAGCAGGAGACGGGAGCAGATTTAAAAGGATTACAGAGGATGTGAATACAAGAGGAAATGTAAACCAGCTTGATCCAACTTTATAAGCCCTTTTCTTGACTTAATTCACTGCTCCAGAAGAATCACTAAACAAGAAACAGAAGTGAAAAGAGGACTACAAACATTAAACATCCTGCCATTGGATTATAACTTTATCCATCCGCTGCAGGACAGAGAAGAGAGACTGAGTTTAACCCAAGATCTAATCTAACCTTTGTGGCTTGACAAACTCAACATACTGGCCTGCAATATACATACAGAATATTCAAAATTACACAAAACAAACAAACAAATACGACATATTAACATAAATTGACACAAACTAACTAGCCTGTCCATCCAAACTGAGTATTAACCTCACAGTACCCCTAAAATGTGGTAAAAAACAAACGCCCTACAATGAGTGATTGTGTGCCTTATAACCAAAGGAACATGCTGCAGCTGACAGTTTTCAGAAAACTACATGAAAATGAGTCAAAGTTTGTATGCAGCTACAGCTGTATGTCACACTTCCTTCACTGGGACTGTGGTCTAATAATGAGGGATTTTTCTACACCACAAATTTTATTTCATCTAAAATCTAAATTCAGACTAATCAACCCGTTCAAAGGTACAAAAAATAACTAATAAACACTTTACGCTGAAATGACTTTATTGTGAGTGAACTCTGTGTTTCCAGCTTTCTGAGGTTCACCCTGGAAGTATTCTGTTTTATCCTTTTTTCAAACTGTTATCAATAAGGAGATCAATCTTAAACTTCTGTGACTGGTGAAGGGAGACCTCTCAAACTCATCTTTACAAAGTTTGCAAATCCTCAGAATAAAGTCTTTGTTAGCCGAAACATGACGCCAGTTGGTAATCTCCATTTTCATGAGTGGACTTGAAATAAAAACGTGTAAATCTAGCTGAGGGGCCTCTCAATAATATACTATTTATTAATACACACAGAGAAAAGCACACATGCTACTGTCAGCTGTTTTAATCCCGGCATGAGAGTTTGCATCATGGTGTCGTGCTGATCAGCTGTTTGGGTGGATCTGAACAAGTCAGTGATGTTTCTGTGCGTGTCTGTGTGTGTATGTGTGTGATATCAAAGTTTTGTCATGCTTTCCATCTGACTCTCCTGTTGAGGGATTTTGTCAGCGGCTGGATGATGATGAACATTAAAATGTTATTCGTGGTGACACACACACACACACACACACGCACACATGCACACTCCAGGTGATGATGACTTGTGTTAAAAGAAATCTGGTTTTGTTCTTTCTTATGTTAATTAGTATCAAACGTTCACTGTCCTTTAGAGACTGGTCAGTAAAGCAATAATGATGAAACTTTGACTGAGAGAAGTGTTTTTGTGTTTTCTTTTCAAGTTGGCTTATTGTTGTATTCAATGCAGAACAAAGCAGCATATCCAGTACCTACAAAAGAGGACTAGGGCAACATGAAAAGAAAAAAGATAATTACTGGAAGGAGATTTAAGTCAAAATTTCAAGATTAAAGTCGGAATTTTGAGATTAAAGTTGAAATTTCAAGATTAAAGTTGAAATTTCGAGATTAAAAAATTGAAATTATTTCAATTATGTCAATTAAGTCAAAATTTTAAGATTACAATCTGTCAGAATGTTGTGAATAATGTAGAAAAAAATTTGAGATTAAAAAGATTAAAACTTTGAGAGTGAAGTTGAAATCTCAATTTTATGCACGTAATTTTGTTTTTTAAATCTCAACATTTTTGAAATTTTGACTTTAATCTTAAAATGGAAATTTAAAAAAATCTCCCTTTTGTAAATATTTTTTTCTCTTCTTGTGCCCCTAATCCTCTTTTGTAAATTCCTGACCTCTACTTTGGGTCAAACTCAAATTACCTGAGATAAAACTGATGTTTATGAGCGTAACATCACATCACCACCCATGACTGTTGATAAGAAAAGAGTCTGACTGTTATAGAAATGAACCGACACCAGGATGATCCATTCATGTGACTGAACATCATCATCAGGTCAGAGAGTGTAAGAAGGGTTTAATTTCTCTGTTTGTTTTCATCTGTCAACAGCTGGTTTATGATATACATAAACAGAGAAACACGCACACACACACACACACACACACACACACACACACACACACACACACACACACACACACACACACACACACACACACACACACACACACACACACAGAGGCATGCACGCACACGCACACACTACTGTACATAGAGACACACACAGATGTCATGGCTTAACGAAATGGCACCAGGATCTTAACCACAGCTTAGTTGTCGTTATGCTCCCAGCGTGTGTGTGTGTGTGTGTGTGTGTGTGTGTAACTGAAACTAAGGTCACAGATCATAGTGATATATACAGTAAAGCACAGAACACATAATAAAGGCTTGTATCTAAAGAGTAATTGCAGAAATGTCACATTGACTCCCCTCGGTGCTGTTTTTAATAGACTGACGGATCATAAAAAGGAAAATGTCAAAAAGAAAAAGTCGTTTTCTCCTGATTCAAACATAACTGGACACTGTAGGATCAGACTCCATTTAGATATTTATTCATATATAAAGCATTAGTGTAGAGGTCAAGACCCTCTCTGACACGATTTAAAACTGTGATAACTTGTATTTTAGACATTATAATGGGATTTTTTACTATTTAGCCCAGTGAGGCTGTATATTGTATTTTTATCTCTTCTTTTTTATTGAAATATTTCTCTCTCTTCCTGTACTCAAAACACTCGTCAGATTCACTGGATTTCTTTCTTGCACAACTCTGTGGAGTGGAGATGTTAAAACAGCTTTATGTACGAACTATTCTTCTGCTGAAAACGAACGTCTGAGACAACCACGCTCCAGGTTTCCTGTGCAGACACATGATTGGTTCAAGCAGACTTGAACCAGCAATGATGCTGATAGCATCAAATGTGATGTATACTGTAGATGAGAATACAAGTTCAAAAGCACACAAACACATGCAAAAGGAAAATTCAGCAAATTCAGTCACAACCCACGTGCTCCAGGCCTCCAGGTGTGCTGGGTGTCACAAATATTTATTAAACATTCACATATGACTCTCCACATGGATAAACTGAATAAAAACTCAAAGTTGTGTGACAAAATTCAAAACTGTCTATGTGAAAATTAAAAGATGTTGGGATACGATGAAGAAGCTGCAGATCCAGTCCCTGGAACATGCTGCAAAAATCTGGCCGCTCAGTGGACAAAAAAGACAGTTTTAGTGGTATGACACGATAAACCCAATAATCAGGCTCAAACTCAGCAGTGAGTTGATGGTGAGCAGTGATGGATTAATCTATCATGATAAGATTTGCCATTCTGTCGATAACGATAAAAGTCCTGATAAAAAAATATTATAATTCCAATCTACAGTATATTTTTGATTCATTTTGTCTTGAGAACACTGCTGGGAATCGTCAAATAAAATACTTAACCACAAGTTTGAGTGGAAGGTTATGGCTTCATTCAGTAACGAGCTGCTCAGAAACGTCTTCTTTCGGCCATGTTTGTTTGTTATTCTGCTCTGTGTGGGCTATGGCTGCGAGTACGTTGCTCGCGCTTACATCATCAACTTGCATACATCATACTTATCATGGAGGATTTTTCTAACGATAATATATCGCCCATCCCTAGTTTGCATGCATCCTAATTGCCTTCAAATGCTAAATAATGTTCTCCTCTTTCTTTTGAACAGACTCATCACCAACATCAGAGGAGTCAAACGCCAGTGATGGGTCACGGCCAGAAAAAGGCGACACTTTGGATGCCAGTGCCCCCACCGTGGAAGCATTACTAAGCGAAAAAAGGATGATGACACACTTATGCTGGAGGCCTTCACGGTAACGGTATGCAGAATTCACACACCCTGAACAGGTGAGACACCATCAGGAAATAGAGATGTTTGGGATGAGCGTCAGCAGCAAGAACCTGATAACATGTTTCTGCAGTCATTTGCCATCATGATGTCTGCTTTCCAGAGGCCCACTCATCTACATTACCCCACTCTCTCTCTCTCTCATTATCATCACAGCTGTTGCAGTTAAGCTGGAGGTTAATCGCAGCAGAAACAAACATGAAATGTGTGTGTTCCCTGAGGTACTAATACACTCCGACTGTAATATTATCTAACTTCATAGCAATGACGTGATGCTCGGTGTCCATGTGCACGAACCTCAAACACTATTTTCAGTGTCGCAAAGAACAAATATACAAATCAAGTCACGATGCACTTTGCACGCACCAATATAAAAGCCTCTTATCTTTCTAAGAGGAGGAACAGAAATCAGTTTGACCTCCTGAGCTGAGATTCATGTAAACTGTCAACTTTGCTGCATTATAGAGAAACAAAAACACATTGAAAAGCTTCTGAATATCCACTTTTAGGATGACTATCTCCAAAACAGAACTCCACCGAACAAAAAGTGACTCCAAAGAGCAAAATGAGGTAAAGATAAGCTGAAAAGACAGAGTGCAAGAGAAGAGGAAAATCTCAGAAAGAGACACTTCAGTGAAGAGTAGAGGAAGCGAAGGCAGAGACAGTCGAGACATAAAAACATAATTTACTGAGGGATGAGAGGACGTGCGAGAGAGGGTATGGAGCGATAAACTCTGTTAAAGGAAAAGTTGAGAGGGGATATGAGGAGGTATAAAGTGGGGAAAGTGAGAGAGAAAAATGAGGAGACTGTAAAATAGAAAGGTGGAGAGGAGGGGAGGAGCTGAAAGAGGACATACAAGAGAGGGGAACTAAGAGAGGAAGACATGATAAAGGGATGTAACAAAGGAAAGAGAGAAGAAGGGGGAGGAAGCATAAGAGGAAAAAAGGAGAAATATGAGGAAAAACTGACAAGTGTGATTGGAGACTGAAAGAAGACGAGAGAAGGAATCAAAACCAGCTGTAAGTTCTTCTTTTTATCAACAAGGATTTATCTTCCTCTCTTCTTCAGCATGTGAATCTGTGTTTCCTGTTTCTAGGTGATGAATGTTGCTCGGATTCACGACAAACAGAAGCTCAGGTCGTTCTGGGAGCAGAGGATCGTTCAGCACACTGAGTCAATGGACGAGGAGGAGAACCGCATGAGGAGCAGCTCTCTGTCACGGTCAGCAAAACACTCAAAGGAGGTCTCACTCCATCTAAAATCTATCACTGTTAAGAATCAGATGTGCTGATCTGGTTTAGGCACATCCTAACTTTCGTGCAGATGTGAGATCTGTTTGTTATCAGAGTAAAAAGGCAAAAGCTTGACTGAATTCAGTTCATTTGAGGTGATTTTACATAAACTTCCTCACTTCTCTGGGCTTTATATTCATAATTCTTCCAGTGTTTAACCACAGCAGGATATCTGTCCTTTCCCAAGAACCAATCTACTTCCTGTGATTTCAGTCAGATTGTACATGTATTTTAAAAGTCCAGTTTTAGTCAGACTATCTTGGGTTTTTTGAACATCTAAACGCACTGATAGATAGTGTGGCAGGAGACCAATAACTGCTGTATAAATTAAGGTAGTCTGAGGTGGCCAACCTATGAGGGATTATTTCTTAAATGGCATCAAATGTATGAAGACATTGAGCAAAAAGGGGTCAATCACCAAAATAGATGCATTTGTGCTTTAGGATGTTGCTTTCCAGAGATCTGCTATTCAGATTAACTTTATAATGACTTTGGAGGCAAATGTACAGGTTTACATCTTTTACCCATATGGCCTCTGCTTCAACTCTTAACAAAACCCGCTACTCCGCCATCTGCCATATAATGAGGAGAAACATGACTGGAGAAAGCTGAAAATATGCGTGGTAATGAGGATAACCAGAAGCTGAAAAGTAACCGGGATAAAGCTTCCCTCGTCTGGGTGACAGCGTCATGGATTTACTGTCATGTTGTCTTTTCAAATCGATGAAACTGAGTGATGTTAACACATTCAAACCCAAAACCTCCAAGTTTTCCGAGTTTGCAAACTTTCCTCAAGTGGATGCAGAAATAACTTTGTGCCTTTTGAATTATTCAGAAATCATCCCAACAAAATTCTGTCAGATGAATTTCACATTTTTAAAGGAACTTTGGGATCTGAACTCAAATTTAGAGAAAAGTTTGAAGAAAGTCGAACAAAGAGAATGACTTTGGGGGGTTGGTTGATGTTCAGGATCAGAAAACAGTTTCAACTCGGTCGGCCTGTCTCTGCCGTATAACTTGATTAAATTGGAAAACGCCGTGGTCATGTTTGCAGCTCGTCCGTCTGTCAGCATGAGGAGCCTGAGAATGTTGATTAGAAGCAGCTCGACTACACATGTAGATCCTGGAGATCAGCGTGAATATCTGCAGACAGACGAGCAGATTAAGCACACATGACAGAGTGTGCTGACAGACGAACTCACTAACACAGACACAATAATATTAATCCTTTCACAGCCAACACACACACACACATGCTGCCCCTCGTATATATTCTAACACAATTATTAGCCCTGACAGCTCAGACTGCGGATCAACTTTCACTGGATGTCTGCACGATTAATTTAAGCCCAGGAGTTACGGTGTCAGACTAAATACTGGCCTCAGGATGTTCTGACTAAAGAGCTCTGACTTCCCAAAACTGAATACAGATCGGATTAAATGAAATCTGTAAAAAAATTATTACTTATTTTAAACATATGTTACATGTCCTCTTCAATCCCAACACTGAAGTGGTAGATGACTGTACATCATAAGTCTGGTTCTGCTTGATGTTCCTGCCTGTTAAAGGAAGTTTTTCGGTTCCACTGTAACCTGCTAAATGCTGTAAACTTTTTCTTACATGCTGGATTGAGATGAGATAAAATTTTGTCTTGTTTGAAGATGAGACTTAATCTTATCCTATCTTGATTTGGGGTCATGTGGAATATGGTCTAGACAAGCTCTTTTCATAAATTGTCTTTGTATTTTGTTGTGAAGTGGTGCAACTGTATATTAGTTAAGATTGATAGATTGATTTGTTATTGTTGTCACTCATCGGTTTTTGAAGAGGGCTTGTGATGCTCAAAGATGGTTGTAAATGCTGCCTTCAGTTAACTTCTGGTTAATCTGGAAGCTGGCGTTTAGGTGGCGCCGTGGTGGGCCTTTACAGCCTGTCTCAAGGGTTAGGGTACGGGTTAACCCTTTTAGGGCTAACGTCATGGTTTTAGCTGAGGGCAAAACAAAGTGAAAGCACAAACTAACTAGCGCTTCTGGAGGGTTGTTTTGGCCTTATGAGCATTTGAACAGGGAACCCAATGCAGATTCTGGAGACAGCCTCAAGTGGGCACTTCAGGAACTACATTTTTTCCCCACTTCTGCATTGGCCTTAATCTTAAAGGGATATTCTGACGTACAATTAAGTTAAGGTCAAACACACCCTAACACCGAGTTAGACCCCCCTCAAGAGATGAATGTTGCCGACTGCTTGCTTCTCTAGTTATACCAGCTTCAGTAACAAACGCACTCGGTGATCAACTTGTCAGGGCTCCCCCACAAACAAGCAACTGCTGGAAGAGAGTGGGTGAGTTGTGAGTTGCCTGTAAAAGAAGAGGAAACTGAAAGAGGACAGTAATTATTTGTTGTACGTAAAAAGTTGTAGCAACATAACTTACCTTATGGAAATTTAAAAGCTTTTGAGAACAGCCTATTTTTGCACATGCACACAGTTAAAAATGTAGGACAGGATCCCAACTCAGAAAAACTGTAGAGCTTGTTTTTCTGCATATCACCTCTGCGCACTCATTTGTGTACTTCTTTAATGTGCTGCTAATCAGTGTCTTAATTTTGTGCAGCCATTGAGGGTTTCAGGCACATTTTTATAACTGCAGTATTCAGCTTCATCACCGACACTTAAAAAAAGTATTTTTCAATTGCTTTAAGGTGCTCAAAGATAGATTGGTAAATGTGATTCTCTGACGTCCTGCAGATTACAAAGTTAGAAAATCTGATTGCACAGTGACAAAATCAATGTGCAGATCTTTTGATTTGGGAGTCTTTAAACTCACAGATCCAGTATCTAAATGAAAGTCAACAATCCTATTTTATCTTCTTGCATTCAGAGCCTGAGGTTTTTCTCTTGGCCCAGCTCCTAATTTATCTTCCTCTTTTTCTGTCCCTTCACCGTCTCCCTCTCTCTCTCTCTCTCTGCAGGCTGAGGGAGCAGTGGCTGGTCAGATTGGATCAAAGGAATCAGCACCAGAAGAGTTTTTTCGAGGAGAGAATCAGACGAGCCCAGAAAACTCAGCAGAGCCTCGGGAGGCTTGACTCATCCTGAAACCTGCAGATAACTCCTCCTCCAATCAGATCGCAGGAGGAGAGCAGCTGTCTGGAGGCCTGCTCTGCGAAGATGCATCTGTAAAATTTAAGCCTGTAACATTTTACATATTTCCATAAAGATACATTCAACTTTTTTGTTATCATTTTTAAGAAATGAAAAATAAAGTGATACTAGTTCTTGACTTTTTCCTGCAAACATCTGCATTAAGTCTAGACGAGCCGACGTGAGAATGGAGCAGAATATATCCAGGAAAAGTAAGAACATCATTATCAATGTGCAGCTAGTGAGAACCAAGAGATTGTCACATAACAGGTTGAGGATGTAAAATCATTTTAAGACGTGAACAGCAGAGATTTCTGCTCACCTGTTGATTCACACAAACTGTTGCAAGAACAGTGTAGTTGTTTCATCTGTCACTATGTTGTAAACTTTGCATTGTGGCTTCTACAACATGTGTCTCATGTCATGTTTGGTCCCCTCGATGACCTGTTCTTGACCTTGTCTGGTGAGGACATCTTCATGTTGAGATGGAAATGTGTCAGTGAGAAACTTTAGAAAGGATGCCGAGGGTGTCACCGCATCACAAATGAGCTTGATTAAGAAGAGTTCAGATCTGACTGTAGGAGACACTGGCAATATCATCAGGCAACACAAGGGTGTCAAAGGTCACAGTGTTTTTGGAAAGACAGAGGCTGTGTCTGAAATGAATCCCTAACCCCTAACCCCCATATGGGGTTTCACTATATAGCTGACTATGTAGTGAACTCAATCACCAGATGTTTTGGACACTACCGTTGTGGCATTGCCACTGGAGACGCAATGCATGACGGGATGCCCACCACCGGTCACTACACTTTGCAATGCTTTATGGGAAATTTTGAGTCGCCTACATGGAGCATTAGAATTGATTACTCAAGTTTCGGACACCCTTTAAAATGGCGCTAACCCCCATATAGTCGCCTATATAGGGGTTAGAGATCCATTTCGGACACAGCCAGAGTTACCCTGAAATATGATGGCTCATATCGAAATTGCCAGCAGCAGACAAGAACAGCTAATTACTCCCCACAACCTCCAGAAAATTGTGAATTATCATCTTAAGTCAATGTTGAGTTTGGCACATTTGCACTGGGCGAGCTAGTGAGTCTGCCAATTACTTCTAAGGTGTGAAACTGTACACTTGTATGTTTAAGCCTCATGCTCTTCATTTTCATTTTCTTCAGATCAGTTTTTGTTTTTGGCAAAGCGCCACGGTTTTCAGGAGACTCTATGCAGAGGTTTGTGTGCATGTGTTGGTTTATACGTGAGTGTGTGTGTGATCGGAGGAAAAGCATGTCCTGCAGGCATGTGCTGCTCTGTTCCTCCACAGACACCCAAAACCTGCTGCTCGGCAACCATCCAAAAACCCAGAAAGAGCAGCTTACCATCCAGCCACACACATGCACACGCTGGTTTATTTCATGAGTCGCAACAAGCTCAAACTGTCAATCAGGCTCATTTCTCAGTGCTTTCATTCATTTGGACTCATTCAAGAGAGAGTGTAGTAGATTGACATTGCTGTATTTGTCAATCATGCAGGTTGCCATGAGAGCGCCCTCTGCTGGGTCACAAAGTGAGCTTCTTCAGGCAATCTGATGCTCTTGTGTACTGTGTTATTATGAGCTATGACAGCTGATTAAAGCTTGAATATGACCTTTATCCCCAGAGTTCAAATGAAGGTTTGAATTTTGGATAAAAAGTGACAGCCCAACTATACCTTTCAAATCTCAGTTGTGATGACCCCTGACTGTGTCACTGCTTTCCCTACTGTCCTGTTTTCCTGGGTCTTGATACCCATCCCTTATTGGGTGAACAGATGCCACCAGGTAAAAAATCACATTGAAAAAAGGTAACTCTTTACTTGACGCCTATCTCTATAACGCATTGTAAATATATTTATAATGCATTATAATCATGTTGTAGCACTGTATAACTATAGTTATAAACACTCATAAATGATCATAATGCTTTATAGCAATAATCATGACACATTATAGAGCATTTAATGAACAACTCACTGACAATGCCCACATAGATAATGCATTATACATATATTTATGATGTGTTATAATGTGCTTATAAACTTGTATAACTATCATTATAAACACCCATTAATTATCATAATGCTTTGTAACAATAAGCATAACACATTATAATACCTGATCTTGTAAGTCATGATAAAATGCTTCATTATGATTATTGCTATAAAGATTTGTGATCATAAAAGAGTGCTTATGACTAGTTATACAGTGCTATAACATGATTATAATGCATTATACATATATTTATAATGCGTTATAGAGATAGTGTTAGTGTGTTATGAAAGATACTCTCAATTTAGGAAATGCTTCAAACAAAATTCTAGTCAAGAAAAAAAGTTTTTGTTGACTGTCTGTCTCTTTAGATGCCCCTTCCCCTAAAACTGTGTGAACATATGATGGACATAAACTCAGATTATAACATAAATTGGTGTTTTCCAGATCTCAAATATCCACAGTGAGTTTTTCTGGAGTTAATTGATGTGCACAGTCAGTGTGGAGTCAGAGAATGAAGCAGCCCTTAAAAGAAACTAAAGTAAGCCTCCTCTCTGTCTGCAGGGCTCTCTGTTAAGGTGAAATGAAGACAAATGAGAGTATTGTTACTTAAATACATCATCTATAAATATACCGCAGAGCTTTTGACTTTCTGTGTGTGATGTTTCCAAATTGGCAGCAGAGTTTGGGTCCGTATTGATCGTCCTCTGGAGTGTGTTTAGCATCATCATTTCCTGTTCACATCGCCTCTTTGTAACAGCCAAAACAAAGCACAGTCGATATCGATGAGTAATCTAATTATGATGAAACGAGGACACACTGATGATGAATCGTCAGGGAGAGAAGAGGCTGCAGTTCTTCCTTATACCGCTAGGGTGCAGCAATGTACAGGGAACTATCCGGAGAAAGAGACTGGCACTGTGTCAGGGGTTAGTTTGTTCCCACTTTTTCATGCTTTCATACTGTAAATACATCATCGTTGAGGTATAGTCTTTTCAAAACTACATTTTAAATAGATTATTCCACCAGAATCTATAGTTTCTTATTTAAAGCCTCTTTCTCCAGTTTTTCTAGAGCTGTAATTTCTGTAATTTTTACTCCCTCCTGAGGACAAACATGATATGAAATGACAAGTTCTGTCCTTGTATTTGATAAATCCTAAATAATGTGGCATAACTAATCAAAGGCTCTTTTATAGTTTGGTGGACACTCAATGAATCAAGCATCTGCACACGGTAAAATATTCAGTATTCAGTATTATTCACAAAACTAGGCTGGACAGTGAAGTTGCCTAACATTGAACAGAAGAGATGACAGAGTATCCAACCTTACTCAGCTTCACGGCAGTGTTGAAGCTGATTTTCTCATTTATTTTGAAATTTTTGTGTTCATGTATTTTATGAGCGGCCTTCAGAGTGAAGCACCACTTTCTGGGTTGTCTTTTACTGCAGCCCTGAATCAGGATTCAGAGGCAGCACATTTATCTTCCACCAAGATCACAAATTTTATCATGTGGTCTCAAGCTTTGAGGTGGTCTGTACTGATCATGAGTCAGTTGTGATCTCCTGCACCACTAATGCCATACAGTGAATGCATTACAAGCCATCGTTCAAGAGGGTTTGAGTATTAGCAGTAGACTTGTGGTTAAAACATGGGATATACTTTGAATTATCAGGTGTTTTTGGTCTAAACAGTTCTGGGACTTTTTGAAGGTGTACTCTCCACCATGGAACTGTCTGAGAACTTCCTGAAAACTATGCACCATGGGGACTTTTTTTCTGCATTCAGACTGTGATATTACCTTCAAGTGACATAAGCTGTCTGACAGCAGTTCAAGCAATGTCACTTCTGCAACACAACAAAAAATAGAGGCTATCGGAGGCCATGCTGAGAGCTGTATGTCTGCTGTGTGTGACTGGGTTTTTAAATGTAACTGAGTTTGAAAGGAGATGTGTGAGCTAGGATATCTTAAACCTGTACTGCATGTAGCCTATTGGAGCTAGTCTTTTTTCATGTAGCTTACTTACAATCTGATGAAGATTGGATGCTATATTTAGCAAACCAGCGCAAGCAACACCTTGTTACTTTTCGTTTGTCTTCAAGTTTAGTTTGAGTGGTGCCTTGATATGAATGTATGTCTGTGACTAAACTCCTATTTTTGTTTTTGCTTTTAAAGACATGGTTGACGATTGGAGAGATTGGTAATTATTATGAACCTCGTTTATATGGCGATCATGGTCCTATAGTGCGATTTCCACAAAGTGAAGAGAAGAAAGAATGGAAAAAATCCGTTCACCCTAGCAGGTGCAGACCTGCAAAAACATCAACCAATGGGAGCCATCCATTGGGGACAGCTCCTATTGGTCAACCGCCTGCTCCACCTCTCCATCCAATCACCTCGCTGTATTCAACACACCCCTCTCCCGTAGTTCCGACTCGGCCCTCCTCAGAGCTCTGAGCAGCTAAAAGTAGCATAGCAGCTTAGCTACAGGAGCTGTGATGGAGAAGGACGCAACTAAATTCTTCTGCTCGGCCCACCGCCAAAAGTGCGAAGAAAATGCACGCCGACAGAAGAAAGCGCAGATACAAGAGGAAATGTGATCAAGCGAGGAATCTAACTCGAGAAAACATTGGGTCATCCTTCGAGCGATAGAGAAAGCTCTGCCAGGATTTGGGCCTGAAAACAGACGCCGGTAAATGGTTAGTATCGTGGAGACTGTGATTGTCCAGTTTTTGCTCTGTTACTGTTTCAAACAGTCTTAAAAGCACCCACTAGTGTTTTGTTCTTTGGATTTGCATTTAGATTTTGGATTTTTAAAGTAAGTTTTTGTTGGAGTTTTACCTTTTGTTTGTGCTTTAATAGATCTTTGAGTCTGCATGTAGGTCCTCCCTTTTGTTTTTGCCTTATCGTGACAGCGATTAGGAAAAGTTCCTCCAGACAAGCGTTCAAGACACCAAATTAGTTCATAGTTCCAATAAAAGACTGGAGAGTTTTTAGATCTCCTTGAAGTCTTAGAAGTCCCTGGGTTTAGAAAATGTTTATTCTGTCCCCTGCTACTGAAGGACCTTGAGCCTCTGTACAAAATCTTGTCAGCAAACACATCAGCTGATGTTATGCATCCTTTCCGCACAAAGCAGCTCGGCAGTGTAGTGTATCACACTGTGACCCCCTAGGTGGAAAAGACATGCATCCTTTGTGACAAACCTGCAACTTTTAAAGGACTCTGTAAATAAATAGAACTGGACGCGACTTTCTAAATATAAACCCTGACCTTGCCACTGATTCATGAACAACCTGAGTCACGATCGCTGCTGCTGCAAACACAATGAGGGAAGGGAACAGTTGTGCAGGCGGGATAAGTGATGATAATAATCATGAGGATGTTATTTTCACTGAAGTTTGAGTTAATTGACTCAGAGTATCCCGTCAGGCGGTTCAATCAGCTCTGAGGATCTGTGTGCGCGGTTCAGGTGAGGCGAAATAGAGAAGTTATCATTAATAGACCACAGTGTACAGCCTGCAGACACAAAATAAGAATATTAATTGCATTGAAGTATTTGACTGCGTGTCTATGCAAACTATGTTCATTTACGTCTAAAGACAAAGAGCCTGCAGCCATGCTTACAGCTTAAGGAGGCTGGGCTTTGAGCCAGACGCTAATAGAAGCATGCCAGCGTGCTCGGATATAATAATGCTGAATTTATGCACATGATGCTTTTACTCACTTAAACAGCACAGTTTAACATTCATTTCTCAAACACTTACAGACTGAATGTCAGTGTATTTTCCAGGGGGAAATAGATGGGACTTTTGACAGCGGCTGCCGCTGCAAAAAGATTTATAACAAAGCTTTACACTTTTGCAGAATCACAGTACTCTTGGTGCCCTGCGGTTGTCTGGGAGCACTAGAAATGTCTGAGCAGCTATGGCGACATTGTCAGTCACAACTGTCAACCTGAGTGTGGCACATGAGAAAATATCAGAGAACAGCTAAAGTCTGAAGGGAACCGTAAATGTCTGTGCAGGATTGTGTGTCAATCTTTTCAGTAGACTTAGAGAGGTTTCAGAGACTATTAAGGAGTGTATACATCAAGTATTGGCCTCCACAGGTCAACCACTCTTTGAGATAAACTTGTGTTTTTATCTAGTTTATCCAAAACAGGACCACAAGATTGCATCCCAGAAATGAGACAATTTGAACAAACTTAGACTTTCTTTTATTTGTCTTTCAGGAGAACTTTGGGGGGATGGGGATTTGGTTTAATTTGAACTGAGGGTTCTTCCCAGTTGGGGTCTTCAGCACTGTGGTTGTTTTATAGACAGTGTTGCCCACTTCCCAAAGGAAAACAAAAGAAATGAGATCAAGTTTCTGGTCAAAAACTGGTGTTCCCCCGGTACAGTTACTGCTAGGGTTGAAAAATATGTCTTTTCCTTTTTTACTTTCTGTGAAGGGGTCCTGCCAGTACCCTTTGGTGAGATCCAGCGTACACACAAAAAGACTGGGGTCTCTGTGGTTTTGTCTTGCTGGATAATGTCTGTCCATCCAGGTAGGCCCAAAGAGACATTTTTCAACTAGTTAGTCAACTTCTACAGGTCCTACCGCTGTCCCGGGTAAGCTGGGGTCCCTGTGGTACCTTGAAGAGGGCTGGAACATGGATCCTCAGATGGATTCCAGACATAATGGAGATAAGATTTACATGGTAGGTCAGGTAAGGTTTCCTCCTCCCAGATTGTATTACTTTATAGTTGACCTCCACCAGCTTTCCCACTATTTCATAGGGCCCATGTCGTTTGGCCAAGAACTTAAACTCTATTGTTGGGATGAGGATGAGGACCAGCTCTCCAAGCTGGAACTGCCATGTTTGGGCTTGTTGGTTGAATACTCGGGCTTGGGCTTGTTGTACTTCCTGCACAAGGGGCTCATATCTCAGCCATCCATCCTCGCATCTGGTCTACATACTCAATAACTGAGCAGAGGGGGGAGGTTTTCAACACAAGGGAAGTTGTCGACTCAGTGGCAGACTCACTCACAAAGACAAGTTCAGAACTTAAATCGGAAACGCAAATACTAAACAACTCAAAATCATTCTCACTGGGAGAAAGTGACAAACCAAAAGGCTGAGAGAATAAATGGCTCTGACTCAATTCTCAGATCAGGCTAAGGTTAACAACTTCTGACTTCTTCTGACTTCTTTTCCTGACTCAGCATCAAGTGAATTTTTGTCCTAAATTTGTGTATCCGGCCTCTGACTTCTGATGTTATTGTGTTTCATAAAAATGCAACAGGCGTTTGGTTTGAGCACATCTTGAGAAGTAAAATAAAAGATATGCGCCCTCAGAAAGTGATGAGTGTGAGGCCTCAGGAGTGGGATTTAAAAGATTGAGACTTCTGCCTCAGCTTCAGCTGCTGTTTTGTCTTGATCTGTTCCTATTCTGCAGAGGTGTGGATGAACACTACTGCAAAGTGTTTTGAAAGCACTTTATTCAGTGTCTCATATTTTTTTCAGCAAGTCTCCTTTGAGGAATAAACAAGATGTTTTATGTAAAATAAAGGGATTTATCAACAATAAAACTGCTTGGCCGATACCCTGCTTCCCGAAACACTAAGAATGAGACGAACTTTAGAAGAGAAGGGGCCTGTGGGAGCTTTTCAAATCCACTAAATTAAAGCAATAGAGAGCTCTTAAGACAAGAATTAATAATAACCTGACCTTCTAAAAGGAGAGAAAAATGGCAAAATAAAATCTACCCACACCAGTTTGACACTGCAGCCTTGCTCTAATGTTTTCTTATAAAGAAATACTTGTGGAGTGTCTCGGTGATGGGGTTAGTTAAAACTGTGCCTGGCTCAGTCCCAGCTAATTAAATGAGTTGAACAACAAAGAGATCGAGCTGACAACTCACCCCAGTTTCACCTCAAGATGATAGTACATCAGTGAGCTGTTTATTTACTCACAGATGTACATCCTGAAGGAGCGCACATGTTGACTCTGAAGTTACCAAAGGCCTGTAATTACCCCAGTTCTACAAATGATGGGATGCTGTGTAAAAAGTTCATTAAAAGGATTTGAATCATTTGAACCCTGTATACTGTGTATGATACTGAAAATAAAATGCTTAAAATAATGCTTTGTTGTTTAATGCTCAACTACCTACTCAGGGTCTCATTTGTTCTACTTTTGTTCTAAAATGCTCCAAATGTTTATAATAGATGACATAGAGGCCAGTTTATCATCAGGACTCTTCTACTACAGAGCCATACTGTTGTAATCCCTGCAGAATGTGGTTTGTCATTGTCTTGCTGAAATTTAAAGGTCTTTCCAGAAAAAGTCTTTGTCTGGATGGTAGCAGATGTTACTCCTAAACCTGTAGATGTTGTTCAGCATTAATGGAGCCTTCACTGAAGTGAAAGATACCCATGAACACTGATGATCCCCAAACCATCAGGGATGCTGTTTTTTTTAGACATACTTTGATAACAGGCTGAGTGATCCCTGTCTTCTTTGCGTTGTCCATGTCAGATTTTGATTTGTCAGTTTCCCAGTTCTTCTCATTGCTCGGGTTCAGAGGGTCACACTTCAGAATCATGTCTGGTCAGTTCTGTTTATGCAGGGATTAATTGTCTTCACAGTTGGTCTTTAGAGGAGAGTTTTAGCATACACAATGATTTCCACAACACGGTCACATCCATTTTTAATGGGGTGCATCCAGGGGGCAGCCATCCAGTCTTGGTTTTGGTCCTTGTCCCTTTTGTGCAGAGATTTCTCCAGATTCTCTGAATCTTTTAATGATATTATGTTCAGTAGATGATGAAATCTTCATTCTTTCACATTTGACACTCAGGAACATTATTCTGAAACTGTTGAACTATCAGCTCACACAGTCCTTCACAGAGTGGTGAACCTCCTCCCATCTTTCCTTCTGAGAGACTCAGCCTCTCTGAATCTCCTTTTTATACCCAGTCATGTTACTAACCCGATGAAAATTAACCTCATGAGTTGGAGATGTTCCTCCAGCTGTTTTTGTTTGTTGACATTGCACCCTTTTCCTCTCCTAAGGAAAGTGTTGCTGTCATCAAATTGATGCTTATAAGCTTATAATTTGATAAAACAAACTTTGAGCGGTTTAAACACTTGAAATGTTGTGTTGGCATTACTTTCGCTGAAATATAGATATAATTTTCTGTTCACAGCAGCAGGAAGTGGATAGATTAAATCCTTATGCTTTGGTGTAAGTTATTCACTTGTTTTTGTTTTTTTTCGAATGAAAAAATGTTGTTGAAACTGAGATTTAATGACATTTTAACAAAGAAAAAAATTGTAGTCTTTGCTTTAATGTTTTCTTGATGTAGTTGATAATGATAACGCTAAAGAACAGCAATTTAACCAGATCATAACTAAGACCATGAATCAAACCTTGAAATGCATTTTTATGTTATTACATATATTTTAGTGCTTCAACTAGTTTGATAAATTTTCCTCCAAGTTTTACATTTGGCAAAGAAAATTCACTTGAATACAGAAACCAAGAACAGGACATAAAAAAAGTATTTTAAAATCAGACTATTTCTCATTTTGAGCAACATTATTCTGTGTAATTCTGATTTAAAACCTTAAAGTTATGTGTAGAAGTAAAGAAGTGAACTCTCAGAGTGGTTGTAGGTCAGCAGGGGGCAGTGGTGAGCCATGCGTCCAGCTGAGCGTCAAGTATCCACGTTCAGAGAGCTGCTGAGACATGAGCGGCTGCTCCTTTCACATTATCTGCAGTAATCTTTATCAGTGGGTAGACCCCCTCCCTGATCGTTTGTTTGCTCTGTGATTTTCAGGACTGAGGCTCCAGCAGCTCATTATAGAGCCGTTCACACACTGAATCTCTCACTCAGCAGAGCTCATTTGGTTAAAGTGCTCAGCGGTGACCTCAAATCTCACAAAATTTCCCTCCTGCTCACTGTTGGTGCTCAGAGAGACAGCACAGTTCACAACCAAAGACACCAACAAAGAATCAGTCAGACGGTTTCTGGGATGTTTACTTTTAACTTGCTGTTGGCACAGTTGGCAACACACACAGAACACAATAAAGCCAATACCTGAAGGGCAAACACCAACAAAATACACAACAATCTGAATCTGAAAAGATCTGCAGAAAAATGTTTTTCTTGAAACATCACAAAGAGACAGAAAACAACAATGCATCACATCTTAGTGCTGTCTTTATTGAGCTGTCAACATCACACATCCAGAGTCTCTCCAGCTGCACTGATGCATCCCTCATGCATTCTTATTTTTGCATCTTAGTCTTTTCCGCATTTGTGGAAGAGATGCTCTTTTTGATCCTCTTCGCTGTGAATACCTTTGTTTCCTCATATGGTTGGTCTGTAACTTCTTCTTACTTATCCATCAACTATCATTGTATTGGATTTGTTTTTATTCCACAGAAAGTTTTCATTTTTACTCTAAATTCACTTTGGTTCCAAACAAAGACTGTATTTACTATTGACAACTTGGTTCGGCCTTTCGCCAGTATATGAATTTGAAGCCAAAAAGCTCTCGGTATTTCTGCTTTTTTTCTTCATTTTGTGAAACCAGCATTGCCCAGTAGCATTGTACGCATTTGGCGGGAGATTCGCTTAGAGTCGCTGTGATGACGCTCGGCTCAAACAGCGTATCCCCCGGGTAAGCTACGCAATCTTCGTACGCCCATAGGCTGTATCAGGTGTCAATCATAGAAAACATGAACCCCCTAATTACTTTTAAAAATGGAGCTGTACAGAAAAAAGAGGACTTAAGCACAAACCAGTCTTACAGTAACTACATGTCAACATCACAAGCAGGGGGGAGAAAAATGTATATTCTGTGTGATAAAAATTCTAAAGTTTGTCCACAGATCCATAAGCTTTGCAAGAGGAGGCGTGATTTATGACCTATACTGCAGCCCATCACCAGAGGGTGCTGTTCTCACAGTGGCTTCACCCAGCAAGGATGCAGACGTCGTCCATTCTTTATACAGTTTATGGTTCCAAATATTGCTTATTAGCTGTGAACAATTAGTTATCGATGTCATATCAGCCCTGAAAAAGACAGTACCAAACTCTAATAGCATGTTAACAGTACATTTGGAGTTTGGAGTCGCATCAGCCAATCAGCTATCAGCAGGCTGTACAGGCAAAACAGGCGGCATGAGAAACATAAACAGGCTGGACACGTGGACTTTAATGACTCCCTCGCTCACATCAGCAGTCATCTGATGATTATTTATCCCTTTTATAGACATCAAGTGTGGCTCATAGGCTGTCTCAGATTGAACAATTCTGCTTGATGCTGAGTCATGAAAGACTACCAGTGCTAAGAATTTAATGACTTCCTGTATGAATCAGTCATGACGACTTAGACCTTTACCAAAGAAACATTTTAAAGTTTTTCTCCTCTGTTTGAGGACAGAGCCAACGAGGTTTAACTTTTAATGTTTTACAAATCTGTAACTTTTATGTTTAGGAAGATTCCACAGGTGTTTATTGACAATAAATGACAAGAAAAGTGCCTTTTTCTCTGAAGTAAGACAAAGTGAAGCCTCTGTGCACTGTAAGATTTACCGTAAAACAGATGAATGTTGCTCCAAAGGCTATCAGGACACATTTTCTCTTCTCTGCAGACAAATCTGGTGGGTTGCACAGTCAACAATAGACTGAATGGAAAAGGGAGACTTAGCAGAGGTTTCTAGCTGATAGGTGATGAGATTGGCTGTTACCCACTCAGAACCATGTTTGCTATCACTGGGGGACAATTAAGCTTTTGATTAATCCTTTCTACACATGAATGCAGACTATAACAGATGATATCTCTCAGTTCCATTCACACAAATCAATCATGACGAATCTTTATCAGAAAATAGCAGAAGAGCTCTGACAGAGACAATTACGTGGACTTCACTTATGGACTTTGGTCTGACTTCTTTGCATTGTCGTCCAACTGCAAAATTCGTAGAAGAGTAAAAGTTTGGAGTGAAATCATTCTTGACCTCGTCTGTCTGTGTAGTTCTGCAGCAGTCTCTTTTCAATCACAGAAATTGTAGCTTCTAAACCCAGAGTAACACTAGTCAACTGGATTTTTCCACTCTGCATCGGTTTATTTGCAGGGTTTCCAAGTTACAAACAAAACTGAGCCATCTAGAGAACTTGTGCTGCCAACACATAAGCCCTGGAGGAAAGTGAGCACCAGCAAAAGAGCAGAGAGCAGCAGGAAAAGAAGAGGACACGACCTCATCCTCTCAGCTTTACGTCATAGCTATCCCTCCCAGGGATTATATCTTTTCAAACTACACCCATAACCCCTTTTATTTTTAATTTTGATTACCATTATGGCTCCCATTGACTGTAGAAATTCGATAATCAAGACTGAATGATATTGAACCACCTGCTGTGCCGCCCCTGTTACCTCAAACAGCTCTCACTTTAACTTCATCATAAGCAGCTCAGATCAATATGGAACAAAGTTTAGAGCACCAGGGGGTTGCTGCTCCTGCTGAGTTAAAGACCCACTCTGGTGAAAATCATGTTTTTCTCGTTGTCTACCTGCTCATATAGCATTTTTCTAATGCTACAGGACATGTCATGAGAAAAATAAGTGTGAAAATGCATTTCTGAGTATTTCTGCATTCAGAGCGCTGTGAACCTCTGGCAGACCCAAACAACAAGTTCAGACAGAGTGAGATTTCCTATGTCATAAATCCACGCTCCGCCCCTGGAGCCCCGCTATGCAAGCCAGGCTCGGAGAAATAAGACAGAACAATCGTAGAACTAGCGTGTGCGTTGGCGGATTGCAATGTTTGTAAGAAAGCTTATTATGATATTAGCTTACATTATGCCCCTAAAAACCTGCTTCTTCTATGACACCAGCAATGTTAGGCTGCAAGCTAACGCGAAAAGAAGCATGTAGAGCAGGGCTGTCTCCGCCCAAGACTTAGAGGCGAATTGCTAATGAGCTACTGGAGCTCTGCAGAAGAAAAGTCCTCAAAAATGACACAGGTAACGTGATTTTGGCTTAAAATGTAATCATCACAATTTAAAGACCACTGAGAGAACACTTTGAGTAGTAAAAAGGACTTTAATGGAGGACACCTGTATCTTCCACACAGTGTGCAACAGTGGTGCAAATGATCAGGCAGCCATAGGTGGAGAGAGGAGAGCAGAGAGAGGAGCAGAAGGAGAGCGAGAGTGGGGAGAAGAGAGGAGCAGGAGGAGGCAGGTTTGTGTTCTGTCTGAAAAGCTGAGGGGTAGAATGAGCACAACGAGAGGGAGGCTAGCTACCACAAGCACTAAAGAGCCAAAAAGTGAGAGACGTTATTCTGAATATAAAGTAGAAGCTGAAATCTTGATATTTTATAAGGGTTGCAAATACTGCATGATTTGTTGGATCTGCAGCCCGTGAATAACTGTAAGCAGTAAAAGTTTTATGACAAACAGTAAAAAAACTTTACAACAAATAAAATCTACAAATAAAAAGAAGCCAGGCTCTTGAAGGGAATAAATACAAAAAGAATGTTCCAAGAACTATTTGAGCCCTCCAGTTAGACAGACGGAGATGTTTTGGTAAATAAAACAGTAATGCAGAAGTCAAATCATGAGTAACTCTTTTCAATTAGATATCAATATCCATTTGATTTTAAATGTGATTTTTGCCCTTTTTTTATGTGATTGCAGAGGTAACCCCGTTACATAACTAGATACAGCAAAAAAAACAATCAGTGTACTCAAACAGCTACTCTGTAATACCCCTGCTCATGTGGCCTTACAGGCATTTTGTGCAATTAACTCTGGCTTATTTTTCAGCTTTTGGCTCTTTGTATTTTTCATATTTGGGTTTCTTTTTTCTTTAACCAAAGGAGCTCTCTCTTGGAGTGCTTTCACTTCAATTCAACTTCTGAAATAATTGCTAGCTTGCCAAACCCTTTTCCAACACTTCAAATAGGGATCCCAGTGCACATAGTGGTTTGTCCTCAAAGCATTATAATGGTGTTACAGAAAGGTGTGTGCAGAGAAAAAACATGATGAAAGCTCCAGCCAAGGTGTGGCAACCAATCAGACCCCGGGATTTTCTTGTGCCATGGTAAAAGTTAAATTAACAGCAGGACAGAGGCGACACGCTGGCAGTGACAAAGCAAACAGACGGCGGCACGCTGTTTGTCAGTCTGCACAGATAGCTGCAGTAGAAACTGATAGATGTACCCTTGGCCAGGTTTTGGCACAAATGGAAGCTCATACATTCGACTTCTGACAGCGAAGTTATAGATGAGCGTCTGCTGGACCTGTTTCCTGCGCACAGTAGTCAGAGGAGCCCGCCTTCATCACCTGCTGTCTGACTGAGAGCCACATGTTACCTGTCTGACCTGCTGGAAAGGAAGATTGACAGTATCTGCACTAAGAGACTGTCTGGAAATGTATATGTGTGCTGCATTCACAAAGTCAACTTTACACAATAAAAAAAGAAAGAAAGAAAGAATAAAAGAAAGAAAGCAGCGGTGGAAAAAGAGGGGTTTACGTTGCAGAGATGGTTTAATATTCTGCAGCAGTGATCCTGATAAACAGAGACGAATCTGCTGTCTGTCTGGCAGCTAATTAGCATTTTTCTTTTATCAAGCAGGAAATTAATCTGACGTTCAGTCCAGATATCACATCATCTCTGACACCCTTCATTGGTGGATTTCATTCAGTCCACTTTTAATGAAAGCTGAGCGCTGAAACAGAACACAGCAGCTGTTCACTTTCTGTTCACACACCCAATAAAGTCCTGAATAAACCTTCAAATTAACTCCAAGTTAATTCCCTGAATGCTAACAGCTGACAGAGCCATGGGATGTTTTGGGTAAAAAGGATTTGTTATAGACTGAGGGACTTGTGAAATATTCTCTTTAATTTAATGTATGCTGTGTCCTGCTGTTTTCTTCATTATGCTGATTATTGCAGGCTTTAAAGTTTACAGCCTATTTTCAGTGAGTGGAAAAATAACAAGCAGGAAAAATAGTTTCCCGCTTAATCGCAACATGACACAAGTGTTAGATGTAACTCACAGAGAAGGATCATCATGGGGCAGAAGTTACTGCACAATTATAGTTAGAGGCCATCTGTATACTTTTACAGTTTAACTTTACTCTCTTCATTTCCATGCTCCTTTTTCTCTGAACCTAATAAAAGATGGTTTTATCTCCATAGACCTGGAGTTATTACATATTCATCATGAAAGGGATCATTTGTTCGATATGCTTTCCCCACAGAGAGATTACCTTGTCAGAAATTCCAGCGAGATGATTCAAAATTACATTTATTCTTCCTGCTTGGGAAGCGAAAATCCATTAATATTCGCAAATGATTATCATTTTAGAAGTTTAATCAACAGGCCTGAGACAAACCAAATTTATTAAAAGGTTACCGAGTGCTTCTACACTAGAGGTTCAAGTCTTCACAATAGGGTTTTACGAAAGAGGATTAGGGCCACATGAAGAGATAAAAAATAATTACAGGAAGGAGATTAAAGTCAAAAATCGAGGTTAAAGTCGAAATTATGTCAAAGTCGAAATCTCAAGATTGAAAATTGAAATTTTGAGATTACAAAATGTCGAAATATTGTGAATAATGCCAAAATCAAAATTTAGACTTTCATCTCGAAATTTCGAAATGGAAATTTAAAAATCCTCTTTCGTAGGGTTATGCAACTTTTTGGGCAACTGAACCACAACAGACATGTTAGAAAAAAACTGTGGGAACCTTATTTGTGAGTTGTGTCATGCTCCTGTTAGCAATAGACTATAAGGTGGGGAGTTCAAATATTATTAATGTGTCTTACTGTTTTGTTTCAGGTTGAAAGTCCTTTATCTTACACTGTCAATTTTTTTTTTTTCTTTTTTTTCGCGTCTCCCTGACTGATACGCAACCACACTGGCAATGGACAGTGAAAATCCAGTGGGAGAGTGGACGAAGGAAAATCATAGACACTGTATCGTCTATGTGAAAAAGAAGAGGGACAGGATGCAGGTTAGGCGCATTCAGTCACCTCCGTCAGACAGTGCACGTCATCACCCACTGGAAGCGTGTTTGGAGCGTAGCAGCAGCGCAGTGCAGCCCCGGGCAGCTATGCTCAATATACAGAAAACAACCTCTCTATAAAGCATTGTAAATATCTATAATGTGTTAAAATCATGTTATAGTACTGTTTAACTATAGTTAAAAATGCTCATAAATGATCATTATGCTTTATAGCAATAATCATAACACATTATAAAGCATTTTAGCATGACTTACAAGGTCAGGTATTATAATGTGTTGTAACTGTAAACAACAGTTGCGTTGCAATATCAATGTGGACATTGTCAGTGAGTTTACAGTTATAGCACATTATAATATCTGTCTTTGTAAGTCATGATAAAATGCTAAAATAGGCCTCAAATAAAGTGTGACCCAACCTCCTTTCCACCCATTGCACTTCATATGAAAGACGCCTTGTACTCCCATCACAACAAGACCCTAAGTCACCAGCTCGACTCTTCTCCTCTGTTGTCCCTCAGTGGTGGAATGAATTACCAAACTCTGTCAGATCCACAAAGTCCCTATCTACCTTTAAAACAAAGCTCAAGGCTCAGCCTGAGACATGTAACTCAGCTCTTCTCCTCTGTTGCCCCCAGTGGTAGAAAACTGAAACTACAGAGGGGGTTTTACAAGACCAGGTGATGCTGCACAAACTGTAACTGTAACTTCAGACAATATGACCAATGAAACGTGTTGCTGACATCATATGTGAAGTGAGCATATTTTCCCCATAAAACATTTAATTTTTTGTCTTTGTGAAAAGAAAAAAAATATATCTGTTTGTCTTATTGATTTTAAATCATTTTATGTCTTTTTGATTTTAAATTATTTAATCTCTCCTTTTTGCATTTTTATGTATTTCCTTGAATCCATACAGCTCTTTGAATTGCCTTGTGTATGAATGGTGCTATACAAATAAACTTGCCTTGCCTTTGCACTTTATTGAAGCTTAAATGATTCGCAAACCAACAAACTGTGTTTCCATCAACATCTTCCTCACTTATCTTGGAAAAAGGGTTTTTTATTGATTTATGGCACACAAGAAAACGATTAAACACTCTACAGTCGAGTGGGACACATTCAGGTTTATGTAAGTACTTAAAAGAGAAAAGGGAACAAGCCCCAGATACAGTCTGATGAGTTGTGTGAATGCAGGTGCATGCAGCTGAAAGACAGGGAACATCAGGTGTCTCTGAGGAAGATCGAGACGTCTCTACTGAAGAGGTGGAGAGCAGCACAGGACTGTGAACGGGCACTGTGCGAACAGAAATGTAGCTCAAATACGACACAAGACGGATTATAAAAGTTACAGTCCTTTAGATTCTCTACATATGGACCTATAAATATCATGTACGATGGTCTCTCTTTCTAACTAGTTAGATCCCCCTTTGATAGTTTTCAAATCTAATTTCCAAGAGCTTTTTTCCTGAATCACTGCAGTTATTTTGAGCATCATCTGTGAGCGTTGTTTCCTTCCTCACTGCAGTTTGAACGCAGTGTCTGGTAATCTCTGTAAAAATGAGCAGGGAGTGAATCCGACAGCTCTCTGTTTGCTAACTGACAGCCAATTAGCCCAGTTTCTACACGGAAATTAAACAGACGCTATTCTTGGATTGTGAATCGATGTGGCATGCTTGACTGTGGCGCTGCTTGGAAAGAAAGGCTCAGTTTTATTTTTAATTGCACTGTAACAAGAAGCAGATTTCCAATTAGACCGTTTGAGGAGAGAGTTTCAGCTGTAACTTTTCATAATATGAGAAAAATGTAGTTTTGTAAAAGGAAACACGCGGGCTAATGTGGTTGTGTCTTAAATCTGTGTGGTGTCAGATATGATTTATTACTTAATCTGAGAAAGGGGAGCCACAGTTTATTTTGGTTTGTGGCACTTTTGGATGGTTGTTATTCAGGTTGAAAAGGGCAGAGAGGACGTGTTGCTTTAGGTCCTGCCAATGAAGTCTGGCTGCAGGAAATGATTAATGTGTTTGCTTATCAGATGCCATCAGTGTAATACCTTTATGACGCTGTTAGGCAGAATTTTTTTAATTCTGGAAAGTTATCACCACACTAAAAGTTTTGTTTTCTAAAACAGAAAAGTGAAAAAGTAAAAGTTTCAGCTTGTGATGTAAATATAAAATGCAATAAGCTCAGTGGCGCCTTCTTAAATGTGTCCAATTAGGCTCAGTGTTGTCTCCAAGTAAACCCACAGCAAAAATGTGGTCCAGAAAGGCCCTCAAACCAGTGGACACCACTGAGTGATCCCAAATATCTCAAAATAAGGACAATTTAAACATGCTGTTAAAAGTACAAAAATGATTATTGACATTCAGGGATTCATAACAGTTGAAAAAAAGTCAATAACTGTAACTTCCACCATGTAGAAAAAGAAACTCCTCATTTATGAAAACCTATTTGGCAATAAACCCCTTTGAATGTGAGGATTTGGGCAGAGTTATTGATGAATGTTTTATGTGTTGATACTCGGCAGACTGGAGAAGAAGGCCGTCTCAGTCCTTTGCTGTTTTTGTTATTTGTTAGATGCTGAAATCTGAAGGTTGCCGTGACAGACAAATGAATGTTCTCCAATAAAAAGTTATTTAACAGCTCAATTCATTAATGTGATGAATGCAGAGCAATGTGTCATGTGTTATCACCTCTCACAGCTGGTGACACAAACAAATCACCTTGGACTGGAAATACTTCAGACGTGAAACACCAAAAACATTAACAAGCATTAAAAAAATCTATTTATTTCAATAGTCTGACTAAAACTAGACATTTGAAATGCATGGAAACGCATTAGTCAGACTGAGATCGTAAATAAAGTTGGACTAACACATACGGTGTCTTGGGAAGTGCAAACTTAAATAAATAGCCATATTACAAAACATTTTTACGATAAAAAATTGGTAAAATTGTGAAACTTGTAAAAGTATTCTGCCACATGTAAATTTGTTTCAGGACTTGTAAAAGTGTTTTGCAAGTTACATTGAGTATTTTTTTAATTGTTAAAATGATTTGTAAAGTAAACATTTATTTAAAGTTTAAAGTGTTTTAGATTTTGTAATTTTGATTTGCACTTCCCAGCCACTGTAAACACACGTGGAAAATACAGTTGGCGATCTGTCATGTATAAGGCTCAGTCAAACTGAAACTGGCTTAAGCGTTCTGAGCACGCTCCAGTGTTCACACGCCAGGCTGTGAGCCGATGGCTGAAAACATGGATGCATTCCTCAGAAGCCAAGTAGTAAAAAAAAACCCTCAACAGACGAAAAAAGGATCGGGAGAAGACAAAACTTTCTTAACAAAAAACATAGAGCTGTCAAAGTGACTGGATAGTAACAAGCTAAAACTGGGGGTTTACCATCTACTGTAGACAGGGCAGACATGCTTCTATTAACAATTTCACTCTGACCCCATGCATGTTTACTGGGATAAGAACAGTAATCCAGTTACATCTCGTAAATTCAGCTATGGTCATAGTTCAAATAAACTGTGCGGATAAACGTAGTGAGTGAGAATGAAGAGCTGAATATAGTAACTGACAAACCATGTGGGTTGTAATGAGGTCAGAAATCCAACTGCACTTTGTCACATCTCAAGCATATTCACATGTTTTCGTACAAGAAGTAGTAGAAAAAGATTGAATTTCATATAAATAATAAGGTAAACTTTAGGGTTAATTACAAACAAGTCTCACAGCGTTTAAACTCCTGATCCTCCGTCCTTTTAATTGACATCAGACTGTTTCAGGGTTATAGACCTACACTCTGAATGCTTGTCACATAGACACAAACAAAAAGACATAATTTATATATTCATTGATTTAGATGAAGTCAGAAACTTTCATATAAAAAGAACAAAAACGGAGGAAAATGGAGGAAAGACACAAGGGGACACAGCAGAGAAATGATCATGAGGAGGAAGCTGATATAATTCGCCTGTCAGAATTCATTAGGGCCGAACTAGTTCCCAACACACACACACACACACACACACACACACACACACACACACACACACACACACACACACACACACACACACACACACACCATGGTTTTAATTCCAGAATCTCATTTCAGATCTGATTAATTACTCTCTCACGCTTGACGAAGAAAATCAGCAGCAAAACTGAAGGGATTAAAACACACACGCACACACGCACACACACACACACACACACACACACACACACACACACACACACACACACACACACACACACACACACACACACACACACAGATGTTACATAAATTATTCATCAAGTTTGCAAGTTTATGTTCTAAATTGAAATGCAACACAACAGCCACACAAGTATATCAACAAAACAATAGGACATAAACTGGTTTGTGTGTCTGTGCCTGTGTGTGTGTGTGTGTGTGTGTGTGTCTGTGTGTTAAGTGATCTATGCAAATATGTCTCCAGACCCAAATAAAAACAAAACATCACATTTTTGGGAACAGCAAATCTATTTATGGAGCTGTTTCTCTGTGGTTATTTAATCTGCTGTTAAAAGTTCACTAAATCCTCTGGCCTTTTTAAACCTTCCTCCCGACCCCGCCAACAGTCTTAAATACACCCTCATTATTCTATACAGCAGCTGTCCTAAAGGAATCCACTTCATGCTTCAGGGGAAGATCATACATACAGATGTTTAAAGATGTACATGAGGGATGATTTAGTGGGATGAAAAATGAATATTGATATCCTTTGTTAATCAGTAGAGGGTGTTATCTGCCCTTTGACTCCTTGTATTGGATGTCATACATGGCCTTGAAGGTCAATAGCACAAGTCATTCAGACAGGCGACAAAAATATTTCATAAAACACAAAAAAAGGTGAACATTTTTAACATGATCACATAATATAGTTTAGTAAACACAAAAAGAATGAAATTGAAATTGAGAGCCTGCATACAAAAATCCTAATAAATCTCGACTGCGTTCAAACTACCCCAAAATTGGCTAGAAAGAAGCAACTGAGTAAAGAAACAAAAGTACAGATTTGTACATTGAGGAAAGAAGGATACACAGAAAGAGAAATTGCAAAACGCCTAAAGGTGTTTAACAAAGGCATCAGCTACACTCTGAAGAAGCGAGAGGAACCTGGAAGTTATGATGATAGAAAAAGGCCTAGATGAAAGAGAGTTACTACAAAAGCAGAGGATAAACATAGGATTGTCATCAGTAAGAGAGATCGGCAAAAAGCAGTGCCATGATTAAGGGAGGAAATCAACATGACAAGGTCGAAACCCATATCTCTGACAACCGTGAAATTATGTTTGAGAGAGGCTGGTCTGAAGGGTTGTGTATCTGCAAAAAAAGAACAAGAAAAAGAGATATGAGTGGGCAAAATCTCACAAAAATGGGACTTATGATGACTAGAAACAAGTTTGAACTGTTTGGTTCAGAACACAGAGTCAATGTCCGCAGACAAACTGGTGAACGTCTGAAAGCACCATGTGTTACACCCACAATTCAGCATGGAGGTGGTAGTTCCATGGTATGGGGATGTTTTGCAGGTGATGAAGTAGGAGATTTGTTTAAAGTAAAGGGTATCATGGAGAAGGAACAGTACCACTCCATCCTCCAGCACCATGCTGTTCCATCTGGACTCAGACTTGTGGCTCACAAGTTTGTTTTGCAGCAAGACAATGACCCTAAGCACTCTGCCAAGCTCTGTCAGGATTACCTAGACAAAAAAGAAGAGGAAGGTGTTCTTCAAAAGATGGTTTGACCCCCTCAGTCTCCAGACCTTTCTCCAATTGAGCTTGTGCGGGATGAATTGGATCTATCGGTCAGAAAAACACATCCCACGAATCAGCAGTCTCTTTTTAATGAACTTAAGAAAGCTTGGAATCCAATCCCTGGAACATACCTTAGAAAACTTGTGGAACGAATGCCTGGTATATGCCAAGCTGTTGTTAAAGCCAGAGGAGGTTACTTTAAAGAAAGCAAAGTCTAAGCAACAATAACTCAAATACCTAATAATCATAGTCAATATGTCTTCTGATAAGTTAAGTTACACAATAGTCATGTTTATTGTGTTGCAAATTATATATATGAAACTATGATCTTTTTTGTACAAATCTGATCTTGCTTCCAAACTTCTGGCCTGTAGTGTACGTACATCTTATTCTGCATGGAAGTCTGATGTACTGCACATCCACATCTGTACAGTGTGACTCATTCAGACAACTATTAACCCCGGGAAAGTAATTAAGTTTTAAATTATACTTATTTAGTGTTCAGTCCAAAGGGAAGGTCCCCTTCAATGTAGAAAGTACTAACAATAAGCGTCATGCTGTGCTGCATGCTAGATGAGAAAGAAAACCCAGAGCAGACATGAAGAAACTTCCTGTTCTTTTTCTTCTGTGTATTTTTCAAAGGAATTGAAGTGTTAATTGCTGACGGGCAGCTCTTGGAGAGAATCTGAAAAGACAGGTTCCCAGTCTGTGTTTAAAAAGGACAAAGACAATGGGGATTTCAACAACACGCAGTCTTTGAGAGGACATCCTGTCAGAGTGGATGGCTTGTTTTTCAGTACGTTTTTTTATAGTCAGAAAAAAAAGGGAGAATGATGGGGAATGAAATGTAATAGAGATCTCAGAATCTTACGGTTGGAGTTCATGTTAGGGTCCCAGAGTGTAGAGTTGGACGATGACTTCAGGGTGGAGTCAGAGCCATCCTGTGGCCCGTAGTCCGGAGTCTTCAAATGATGGAAATGAGCTGCAAAACTTTCACATGGATTGACACAGCGGGAAGGTTAAAGAGTTTCAGAATAAAGCTCCATCAGTAAGTACCAGAGAACCGGCAGAGAGGGGAGGTTGTAGAGATTGTAGTTTCAGCTCAGGCTGCTCCTGTTTTCAAAGTTGCTATTTATGCTAATCATGCACAGTGGGAGAGTTTCCCTCTTGAACAAGGAGTTTCTGGAGGGACATGGTTACAGTTTTGCTTATGTATCACAGAATAAGAGAAATTTGAAGCGGCTTTATTACATGCATGAGGACCTTACTCTAAGACTGTACCATATTAGCATTGTCACCCTGCTCACTCCTTTAAGATGAAACTTTACTGACTTTAGTTTGCTGTATTCACACCTCAGCTTCTCCTTGACTTCTTAAAAATATTCTAAATATGGCTTTTGTCCATAAAGTTTCCCTCAAAAACTCCTGCACATGGAAGTGAATGTTAGAGAGTATACAGAAATACAGCTTGACATTTTTTATGGGGCACAACTGTCACAAAAAGGTGGCGCTGCAGCTGCCAAAAGATCAAATTTTGCAAACTCAAAGAGCATCACTTGCATGTGTAGATGTATTTCATCCATGTTCCCTTGTTGGTTAGAAGTAAAATATCAGCTGAATTCAGCTTTTACCCCCAGTGGCGTACTGGTTTTCTGCATCTTTCTCTCTCATTAAATCTCCTTGAAAACTCAGTTCCAGCTTTGACTTTCACATGTCGTTTGAGAGCATCTGCTGGACCAATCATAATCCATGACTACGGTGGCCGACACCAACACCCCGTGAAAATGAATTCTTTCTGGTTTCATGCCTCATTATGAACCCTTGACCTCCAACAGACTGACTGTCAGCAAAGAAAATGATTGTCTGCTCTTTCCTAGAACTATTTTCGATAATAAACATGAACAATAATTCCTAAAATGGCCTGGGAAATGGGATCGAGACCCGCAGAGAGTTCTGAAAAATAAGCAGACAGAAATAAGAAAAAAAAGTTTAACATAAAGCTATGGGAACATTTTCAAAGCAACATATAATGCATTCAAACCCCAACATCATCATCATAATCACAGTGGAGGCAGCTCTGTGGGAATTTCCAGCTCTACTGTAGAGTCCCCGAGGGAAGGAGGAAAAGAAAGTTTGAGGCTTCATATCCACTTTGTTTACACTGAGGAGAAGAAGACAAGAAGAGAAAGAAGAAGTTAGAGAGAAGAAAAATAAAACATATAGAGTGAGTGGGTGGCACAAAAGAAACCCTGCAGGGTTTAATAAGAGGAGAAACTGTTTCCATGAGAGGGAAACAAAACAAAAAAAACCCATTATGACAGGAAGATAGGAGGAGGCCAGGAAGCTGGGCTGCAAAATAAATTGACAAATTTGGTGGGAATGGTGCAAGCTAGGACAGAGCCAAGACTAGAGACTTGGCCTCTCAGGGACCAACTGAGCATGTGCACAGTGAGGATGGAGCTAATGTCCCCACTGTGTTCATGCAGATTTGAGCAGGAGGAACTCAAGGCTGTTTATCGTGTCAGTGGCTATATTAACAAGTTTAATACCAAAGTGCAATGTCTTTTTCTTGATAGTTTCTGTGTTTCATCTGCTTCTGTATGTTGACACCGTCAAAATCACCTCTGAGGTCTGAGGTACAAGAAAAAAGTGGAGAGATGATGGCAATTGTTGTTAAACTTATTTTGACATGGATCTCAATGTTGGATTATTATTTCTAACTAAATGAATTACACTAAATATTTTGATAGTGTATGAGGGCCATGTTAAAGTTTTTCTTTCCTGATTAATTACCTGAAGTCATTATAGCATATGAAGAATAAAGTCCTAAGAAAATCACGTCACAATGTGACATGATTTAAGTTATATTGTTACAAAAATATAATCACAGGTAAGTCACTATGTGCTTTAGTTGTATTTAGTCCTTCTGTTGTGAGAATAAAGTGGTGATAATGTGTTAGTTTTGGTTCATGGTGAGCAGCCAGCTGTCTGTACCAAAATAAGGAAGGTAGAGCATTTAGCTAAAGTGTCCCAAATGTTTTGTCTCTTCTGCTCCACTTTAGTTAAAGTATCTGGACGCTGAAAAGACTGAGCAGAAAGCTGAGGCATGTGGTTTCCTACTTCAAAACAGCATTATGAGGCTAATTATTGACTAAATTAATGACTTTATTCTTGTAACACATCTTTATTTCAACTTCAACAGATTAAATTAATATTTAATTAAAAAACAAAACAAAACAATATGGCCCTGATAAAATATGGTAGAAAATAAGCTTCTTTGTCTGAGTGAAGCTAAGATGGAGCGGCAGATGATTGTCCAACGTGAGTCTGGTTCTGCTTGAGGTTTCTGCCTGGTAATGGAAGTTTCTCATCTCCACTGTAACTTGATCAATGCTGCTGAGTGTTTCACCCACGTGGTTACACATGAAATGAGAAAGGCTCTGATCTTACATGATGGGGTGTAATCTTTATCTTTACACTGGGTCTTTTTAACCAGAGCATGGATGAAAAAGTAGATACACCAAGTACCTCAGGAACAGATGATCCTCAAGCTGTTTGAAGGGCTCAGACTCTTGTCAGGAACAAAGGTTAGTTATTAAAAAATGATTTTGGAAGCCCACGCAATTCAGGTGTGACAGAATTGGAAGAATCTTTTAAAATCCTGATGCCTACAGTGTAGAGTTAAACTAGGGATGTAAAAATATTTTGAGCTTTCGAAACTTGATTTCTTTTATCGTGATGAATATTTGTGCAAAATTTTGTGGTGGAAATTTAAAAGAAAAACACAAATTTATCCACAAGTTATTATCAAAAGCTGAATGCCACGTCCTGCCTGAAGCTCACATTCTCGTAAGGCTTGATCTAATATTTATCACACAGTAGCTTAAAATAAGAAATTAAATATACATCAAATGAGGGATTTGATTTGACACTGAAATTTTAATGAAACTTTTTTAAGTATTAAGCTTGGCTCTCAAACTTTGCATGCTAACCAAACATACACAGTGTTGTACAATACGGCCAAAAGAGGCACATCCTCACATTTAATCACATTTGATGGAAGGCCAACCAAAGGGCACTTTTGCAATGTTATACACACTTGATGTGTAACCAGAGGGAATTTTTCCACAAGTTGCATACTGAGGGGATATCACGAGGGCAACTTTTTGTATTTAATCAGCTTGAAGGGCATCCACAGAGCACTATTTTGCTTTATCTAATAAGAAGGCATCCTGATGGCACTGTTTCTTACATCATGTCCTCTGATAAAGCATTCAGAGTGCATATCTACCTTCTTTTTTTGTGACTGAAAATACATTTGTCCTCTCCAGTGGAGGCCATGCACTAAAGGGTAATGTTTGCTGTTGGGCCTCTAATAAGATTTCACAAAACAATAGGGTGACCATATTCTGAATTCCCCAAAAGAGGACACTACTACGCGGGGTGGAGTTGCATGCAAAATTTTGAGGGTTTTTCAGGTCCCCTCAAAATGCACAAACTTAAAACTTCCATACAAAACCTCCAACATTTGAAGGATTTTATAAACTCCGCCCGGACAGCCCCAAGAAAGGCCGGACAGCCCCAAGAAAGAGGACATGTCCAGGTAAAAAAAGACATGTGGTCACCCTATGTAACAAACTTTATTGAACAGAACCTTTACATGATAGTCAAGGGATTTACGTAAATGTCACCTTAGGGTAGTTATCATGAATAAAAAACAAGGTTTGAAAACAGGATCGTTGTTAATCATGTTGCAGAACTTATTCAATTTTAGGTTCCGGGTTATTTTAATATTGGGCTCTGGGGGATTGACTCTTTTGGAGGCAGCCCCAAGTGGCCAGTCCAGGTACTACACCTTTTCTGCCCTTCTATGTTGGCTCCAGTTTCAGAGGTTGATGTTTGGGAAATATCAAAATAAATCCACACATGTAACCTGTGTCGTTCTCGGCAATTTTACCCACAGATACTTCCATCAGGCGCTGTTTCCTTCCGGGGTTAGCCCAACTGTTCACACCTGTTTGTTTCTGCAGAAAAGTTGTGCAGACAGCCAGAATCAATCGATCGATCTCTGTTGGCATTCCTTCTGTAAAATCCAACATCACTGAGGCGACAGAAGGAAACACTGCCGAATGCTTTCTCTCTTTGTTGGGCTTTGAGAAATCCTCCGCTGACAAATACAAATGGATTTGTCATGAATAATGAACGGTATGAATCATCTGACAGCTTGTGTCAGCCTGATGACTAAAATGCGCTGTGAACGTTCTTACTGCTGTGACGGCGCTGATCCGGGACAGGAGGCTAATTCTGAGGTTGTAAGACATTGTGATTCAGAGAGTAGAGAGAACTGACGGTAGATAATGCTGCAAATACGGATTAATGAGCTAAAAGCCCGAGGAAGAAAAGAGGTGTCTGTCAGTCTGCTGGTTGCTGCTTCTTTGGGCTAAAAACAAAAAAAGATGGAAGGTACAAAAGGTCACATAGTGGTGTCATTTACTGACCCTGCTCCTGCTCTCCGGGGTACACACTTTCAAGATGTCATACTTTAAACAGCTAAACTTGTAGCAGGATATAAATGATCCGCATGAGGTTAAAATAACATGTCTTTACAAAAGGATTATAGTGTGATGTTTAGCAGTATTCGTGCCCTTGAGGACTCACAACCACCTAGGTCAGGTAAAGTTAAGCTGAGGTAATAGACCTAAATAACTGAAGATAGTCTGAAAATACTGTTTAAGGAGGTTACAATATCTAGGGCATCAGACACACATTTAAAATACTGCTTTGAATCACTGAGGTCTCAATAGTATGAAATCCTCACTGCAATGTTTTCAGATCCCACACATCATCAAAAACAAGATTCTACTTCAGTAGATCAATACTGACCTAGACTCCCAAAACCAAATTCAGTTCATGTTTGGTTTTGGCATAGTAAGCTACTGCCCTGGTGCTTCACACAGGAAGCATGGTGATTATTTGACAGCCTTAGAACAGCTCAGTATTTTTACCAGTGTATCTATGGCCGACCACAGCCAAAGGCACTTAGACAAATAATAAACTAAGTGCTCCCTTCACAGTGTATAAGTTATTTTTTATGTTAGTCTTTAATACAAAAGTTTATTTTTCGCTTTTGTGGAGAGACTTCTCTTTTTTCCACTCATGCTTTTATTTTGAAATTTGGTGAAAAGGAGCAACTTGTACAGCTTAAGGTAAACTTTCAATGTAAAGTTATTATCAGGTTGGCTGCTTTTTTGGTCAACTCTGTCAGCTATCACATTAAATCAGATCACAGGAATTATTCTGGTTTTTACAATCTCTCTCTATCTTCACAGACATCTCTGTGCTCCACTCAAAGCTGGTGGGAATGAGGTGCCCATAAATAGACTCTTAACAGCCCATAACACCTGAACACATTCCCTGAAAAGAATTCAAACATACAATAAACCTGATTTACATTGCTGACCGAAAGCAAGGTAAACAAAACAAAACAAAATAATCCATAATCCAGATGATTTTTCACCAGATGGCTCTAAAGATTGAAGAGTGATTTTTATTCCCTCTGCTCTGCACAGAGGACAATTGAAGCCTTGACTTGAAGTAATGATTATAAAACATGTTCAATAGTCATGATCAGAAATCATAATGTGTTGGGGGACACCTGAGGAAAGCCAAGTATGCAAGCTGTAAGCAAATGCAGCCATGGCAACGACAGTAAACTTCAATGGATGTCTGAAATATGGAACCCACTTGTTGACATGTGGCAACAATGTGTTCGGTAAAACACACCACAACCAAACTGACTGATCCGTCATGGTGAAAAAAGCTGTAAGGCGAAACTCTCGATTTACCGGTCGACCTACGTGCCGACCCTCACCTATGGTCATGAACTTTGGGTAATGACTGAAAGAACGAGATCGCAGTGGTCGAAGTGGGTTTCCTTCGCAGGGTGGCCGGGCTCAGCCTTAGAGATAGAGTAAGGAGTCAAGACGAGTCAGCTGAGGTGGCTCGGACATCTGGTTGGGGCGCCTTCTGGACGCCTCCTGTTAGAGGTGTTCTGGACATGTCCCAACGGGAGGAGACCTCGTGGCCGGCCCAGGACCAGGTGGAGAGATTATATCTCTCGCCTGGCCTGGGAGCGCCTAGTAATCCTCCTGGAGGAGCTGGTGGAAGTAGCTGGGGTGAGGGCCGTCTGGGCTTCCCTCCTGAATCTGCTGCCCCTGCGACCCAGACCTGGATAAGCGGAAGAAAACGACGATGACCACAACCAAGATGACAAGAGGAGGCATGGAAAGAATCTGCAACAGCAACGGATGAACCAGGAAGCTAAGCAGCTAGCAGTTAGCTCCCTTTGTCTGCCATGTTTGTTTACTCCAGAGTCATGTTTGACCATGAGAGAGTTTATGAGATTTCCAGTTTGACAGTTAGCACTCTGACTGCTGGTGAAAAGAGTCTTTATGTCTTTAATGTAGGAACAAATCTGTTGTATTAGTCATCATTTGTGTTAGAAGAGATATAATTCACAATCACTCTTTCTCTTTTTTCCCCTCCTTTTTTCCTGCTGAAATAGTAGGATGGTCGGTGTTGGTTATGGATACCCTACCGAACTTTCAACAATTGTAATGCAGACCATTTCATCGTGTACAGAGCTAGACTCCTGGGTGGAAATACTCCATTATCACATTCATTTGAATAGGCTGTCTGTTGTTATGACCTGGTGTTCAGGGAGAATAAAATGTATTTTGGTGCCGCCGTATAATTAAAAATGGTATCTTCACATTTCAACCTGTGAACTTCACATCTACACAGAACATCCTGAGTCTTTCACATCTTTGAGTTCAGCTCTCTGTGAAAACATTTTGTCTGTTGTACGTTTCAGATTTGAGAGTTTTACCTTGGAGGTTGCAGGAGTGTTGACAGAGGCCGATGGTCAGGTCATGAACTCCTCCAGTAGTTTGGCAAAAGCTGAACTTGCTGACCATCTAGACACTCTCTCCTCTTGTTCTGTTGCTGTTTTGGATGTTTTTATGCTTTTGAGAGTGGAAAACCCAATGTTCCTTCAGCCGCATTGATTAGCTCCTGCCAGTGCTAGATCTGACCATGACCCTCGCTCTGTGATGAGGGGCTGACCTGAAACATCAGCTCCTTCCTATCCGTCTTGCCCTGCAGGGGCAACATAAGGCAGCTTGTGGTTTACTCTGCAAACACTGAAAGCTGCTGAGTTTGGGGTTAGCTTGCTGTTTGGAAGAACAGTTTTAAAGAAAGTCCTGTGCCACTGAATCAAGAGTGACTTACCATTAGTGGGTTTTCGATCTTGGCACCCCTCCCGCTGCTGGTAATGCTCCAAGAAAAGCTAAATCATCAGTATGTTGTTTGTTCTGCCCAACACTTTCATATTGTGGCTCTAATGAACACTGTGGCGTCCAGAGGATACTGGCACCACTTCACACTCTTTCCTTTCTATAAGATCCTCAAAGATTTGGCTTTGGGATTAAGAACCAGGGAGAAGGAGGTGTCACAAACTCTGGAGAGAAAACCCCGGATGAATTTGGTATCGAGCTTTAATATTTGACGTTTTCTTAAACTGTTCTCTGACTTTCAGTAACCTCTCCTGGTCTGACCTGGGTTGTGTTTTCTCCACCACAGGACTGAAAGCACAAACAGACTCAGTCTTTGAAATGCAGAAACACGATCTTAAAAAGTGGGATGTAAATGAAATGATTCCATTATTGATCAGCCTGCAGCTGTCAGTCTGACACTGAGAGTTATGAATCATCCATTTGAAAGAGCCGAAAACAGCCCCGCAAAGACACACACGGCATGACTGCACATACACAACAAACACCAACGCAGGGAAGCAGTGATGAAATGGGATCAGCGAAGGGCTGGAACTACTCATCGATTACCAATACCAGTTTAACCCAGGACTGTTAATCAAATCATTTTCAGTGACTTACTTTACATTCCCCTGAGGCTGAGGGATGTTTGTATCCAACAGTCTTTTGGACTAACTCAGTGGATACCTCACGTTTGCCCACAGCTCTCTCTCTCTTTCTGTAAATGGGAATGCTGGATAGCAACATTAATTTCAGCCCATACTCAGGCCACATGATTGCATTTCTTCTGGCCCAGTCTACAGCTGGTTCCACAGGCCAAGTCTGGCTCATACACAACATGACTAACAGGTTATACGGTAGTGGACCTGACATAGCCCATCATGTTAATTACAGTAGTCCAGTTCTGGTCCACAAACTGTCTCATTTCACTTGTTATCATTCGGGTCACTTCTGGCCCAATACACTACAAACTGATTTCAATTTTAAAATGACATGCTGGCCCAGTTCTGGTCCTTGTACTGCAATTTTTTTTCTTGTTGCCATGGAGATCCTTAGCCCTGCCTTATTTCAGTGCTGATTTCTGTTCAACAGTGTACCTATTTTTTACATTTTTCATTGGTATTTCTGAAATGCTGAAAGAAGATACTCAGGGCTGCTGTTAATGTCCTCGATAAACTGATTTTTTTAATGTTATTTGACTTGGCTGTGGTTGGCCAATGGAAAAATGTAAGCTACAAAATAGTAAAGGTCGCCTTCATAAAATATCAGCAACCTGAGTATGTTTTGGCATTTCAATATAACACTGATGAAAGATACAAAATAATATGAGGCTATTACAACACCAGTAAGACCTGTCTGATGTCTGTGTGTGTGTTTCTATTAAATTCAAAGCATTAAAAATTTAATTCAACTGCCTTTTATTTTTGTAATACCATTGTTCTGTCAAACAAAGGAAGGAAATATTCAGAACAAAGAGCAAGACAATTTCACGTAGAGCAGAAACATAAAAACATGAGAACAATACCAGCCACTAACTAGCCGGTAAAAAGTCTTTAAACCAACATTCACTCAATAACTTGACTTAACTACCATCTGTGAACTAGCACAGTAAAAAACACTGTAAATGCCCATTAACAATACCAAATAAGAGACTATTTACTGGAATATGAATTTATTGAAATATGAAATGTTAAACTTAAACCCAGCAAACTATTATAAGGAAAATACGAAGCCCCTCTTGTGACATTAGAGAGAAAAAAATACCTCGGGCAACAAGGAAATTAATACGTGGCAATGAGGTAATTCAACTTCAGTAGACTGTGAGTTTAAATGTTGAAATAGAGTTGAACATGTTATCTATACTGAGTACAGCACACACTTAACCCCGACTCTCTGTGACAGCATTTCAGCAGCATTAAACATTATCTTGACAAAAACTGTCCACTTACTGAACAGCAACTGGAATACCGATGGTTTCGCTGCAGTGTGACCAGGTCATACGCTTCTCCACAAAGATGTTGAGAAATTAGGGAATAATAATTTGTTGGGCATTTTGCACACTTTCTACCAGCATGTTTGATATTAAAGCACCGCCCTCCTCCATTAGGAACAAACTGTAAAATGAGCATTGGCACCTGCTCTGCTGTTTCAGCAACAACAACAAGAATGAAAAAAAAAAAACATGCTGGCTAACATGGTTTACCTCATCGTGCCCAGCATCAACATGCTGTGTGTGTGCTATCACACTCAGAGAATATGGTTGGCCTAAAGTAACAGCGTGGTTATGGGCCATAACCTATGCAGAAATCTGTGGCCCAGTTATTCTTGTCGTACCACAAAATCTGCATAGAGATCCTGCCTCTGGGCTGATTCTGGCGCGTACACAGGTAATCTGTCTGGCTGTCAGCCGGCACTGGCAGAAGTTGGCCAGAATCGGCCCAGAACTGACAGCTATTTCAGTGTTAACTTGCTGTCAGCTGCTACTTCTTCTTTGTCTCTCCTAAGTTTTATGGAAACCAGAGCAAAGGACCATTACTATTAGGTCACAGTATTTTCATATGTTTCATTTTTGAAAAAAAATAGTTATTGTCAAAAGCTATATATAAAACAACAGCCCAAGGGGTTGGGTTTGGCTCGGCTCAGCAGTCGAGTTGGTCTTCTCCCAATCAGAAGGTCAGGGGTTTGTTCCTAGGGCTTTCCACATTCCAAACTGTCCTTGAGACTTTATATTTCCAACCACTACCTCCTTGACTTTTTGGAGCTTAAAAAGACCACATTTTGATTAGAGAGTGAAGCTAAAGGGGCGCAAGGAGTCAGCCCATGCAAAATTACCAAACGGTCCTCTTACATACGGGCCAGTTTGAAGCAGACGCTGTAACGGCAGGTTCAGTGAATCATGTTATTTGCTATTTTGCACTCATATTTCTCTTCTACTCTGTTTACTATAAAAGCAAAGGTCATATTTGGGAAAATAAAATCTATGTGATTATCTAGTTCATGTCATGTCTCATCTTTTCACATGAGAAGTTACAGTTGCTCTGTTTTATACTTCAGCCAACCAGTAGAATCTCTAAATGCTTTGGTTTTCCTTTTAGGTAGTGAAATTGGGAACAATGTCATTTCATTGAAGTTGCATTATTGGCCAAGAAACACTGGATATTCTAAGGATATTCAACATTAAGTTTACCTGTAAAGGTGAAAGTACATCTCAGGTGCATTCTGAAACTTCATCCGAAAGCCAAATAAAATAAAATTAGACAGACTCAAATTTGGTAAAAAAAAAAACGTCAGGATGCTATAAGATGAAGTGTTGTGAATTTTAACAGTTAAAAGTCAATTTGACGGCTAGAAAAGAAAAAAAACTTTAAATGTTTTTTAAAGTAAGACAGGTTTTTTTGTTTAAGAGTGAGTGTATGGTTATACCTTGTAGCTCAGTAGTTCACATCAGGAAGTGGTAGTTGTTCTTTTTTGCCACTAGCCATAAAATGGGGGGCAGGCAAAGAAGCAGAAAAAGAAACAGTCGTAAAGGAAGACAGACACTAGCTCATGGCTAAGGAGAAGGGCCATATCAAGGAGAAAATAAGATTAAAAGCTCAAAGAAAAGTCATGATATTTTCAAGTTTAAAGTCACAAGATGTACGAGGAGATTAAACCTACACTACGCTACAACTTCAGCTGCACCATCATTAAAATTTTTAGAGACTGGCTGTTGATCTGGCCTGCTTACAAAAAAGGTGTGCAGTTTTTTTTTATATAAACCCCTCAAAATACGCAGGAATAAAAAGATGAGCTAACTAAATTAAGTGAGGAGCTTTGTGCAAGGCTGTAAATACATTAAGTTCTGCATTTTAACATGCAGGGCCTGAAGGTTAATCCTTGGCTTTTGCAGCTAGCCTCTAGTGGACACTTAAGGAGCTGCACCTGCTTTAAATTTTCAAACAGAGGTTGGTTTTCTCTCAAATGTTTAATAGTATATCTCCATCCTCAGAGCCAGACTGTTGTACTAGTATCACCTGCAGTCTTTCTGCAAGGACGTTGATATATAATTGGTTCTTTTATAAATGTTACATTGCAAATTGAATCAGAGTTTTTTTCACTGATGCAGAACATCTTATCACATGACTATAGTAAAGAGCTACCCCTGATGTTTCTGCAGATCAATATCATTAACTGTTCGATCGTGTTTCTAAAAAAAGGACAAATCTGCCGGCTGCCTCTCTTTCCTGAACTCTTCCTCAGTGGGGCTGTGAGCTGCTCATTCATAAAACAGAGCGAGCGGTAATCAGAATTTCATATTAAGCCTGTCTCACAGCATCAAAGAGCCTCAGTCACACATGAAACATGCATGAAGCTCACAGCTTCATCCAGATAAACTGTGGAAATGAAAAAAAACGACCACACGCTGTGAAGGGAGCTGCTCACCTCTCATCAGCTCACAGTTGACATTTACACACACATTAAAGAGCGGTAATGTGTGTGAGGGGCTCTTCAACTTCAACCTGAGTTTATAATTTGTGGTCAGGGAGCATCAGCGTGTGACTGATTTCAAGCTTTTATCTTTTTATGTCAAGGTTCAAATGAATCTCACATGAAAGGAAAAGCGTTTCATCAGAAAGTGAAGGAGACGTTTGGAGAGGGAGGCTCACAAACTGACAAGCACTGACCTCAATGCCTATATTTTATCTCGCATTTTACACTTGTCGTAACAAAGGTAAGTGTTTTATGGCTCTGTTCAATTAATGTAACTGTCCATTTATATATTTGGTTCTGACTGTCTACCCTGGAGAGAACAACAGAGGCTGCTGCTCTTCACTACGTCAATATTCAAGGACCTAGGTGGTATATCTGCACAACCTAGACCCTAGAAATGTGCCTCAATCTGTCTTTGTTTTCTAGGGCCTCTCTCTGATACCTTACATTTTTTTCACACCTAGTTGACACTATCTTGTCATGATTTCTAATGATAATAATACATTTTATTTATAACGGTTTATAAAGGTGCCCAAAGACGCTTTGAGTTTTTCCTCCAGGATTTTTTCAGTGTTCTGTTGTTTCTGTCTCAAATTTTCTGAAACTTTTATTGGTATCAAGTTCAAAATGAGTATCCATATTTCATAAGACAAATATTTCCAGCGTCATTTTTTCATGCCGTTTCTGCACTATTTTCTGTTAATTATGGGCTTTTAACGATGTGCAAACCACCATAATCTGTTTTAACCAACATTTTAAGCTACGCCCCAACTGTCTTTGGAATTGGGGTTGTTATTTACAAAAAACTAGTAAGAGAAAAATTCTAGTTTTATTTGAATTAACGTGTCATGTATCAAGGTGGTGCTAAACCCAACTGGGCTTACATGAACACAAAAAAGAAGAGTCTCACTGTTTTAAGAGGCAAGAACAAATGTGTTTCTAAACACGCTTGGCAAGTATAATCAAAATCTATTGCAATGTTGCATCTAGAACAGGTCACAGTAATTGAATGATTTATCAGAAAAATATAACGTCAACATATTCATTCATTTATCTATTAAAATCTTCAAAAGCCATAATATGTAACAAGGTAAAACCAAAAAGTACCAAATATCTTGAAGCTTTAAATGAAAACTCATTTAAATTCACAGGTTAAGAGTTTGGCTGGTTTTAGTTAAACCTGCATCCAACAGGATAAACTTAAAGCTCCTGTGTCATTAAAGGGTTAACCCATCAAATCTCTCCTCTCTGTCGAAGCTCACATCTGGTGGCGAAAAGCATCCGTATTGACTCTCAACTCAGAGCACTTCCTTTTTGCTCCCCGCCGCTCTGACCGCCTGCTCATTTTCTGTCCAGAGATGGCCCCCTGCAGGGTATCATGGGAAAGGGTTGTGTGTTTGGGTGTGTGTGTGTGTGTACACATGCGTGTGTATGTGGTGTCCAATAACTCAGACTAACTTTAGGGCTGGACTGAGGCGATTTGAACCAGTTCATTTCACAGCATGAGGGCTGCGCACGCACGCACGCACGCACGCACACACACACACACACACACACACACACACTCCTCTGTCCTTTCTCTCTTTCTCTTTGTCTTCAACCACCAAAACAACTCAACAACTAAATCACTCACAGTCTGGACGAGGCAGATTCAAGTGGTACCTGCAGTTCTTCTGATGGCCACTAGAGGCTGCCTTCTCTTAAAGATAAAAAGAAACAGCTTAAGAATAATTACTCGACTGCTTTTAAGGAAAAAAAAATCACAGCTCTAGGGCTGACAATTATCTGTTCAATGTAAGATCAGGAAACATTGTGTTGTTTTGTCATTGTTCAAACTAGAATTTAACTTTTTTTAGCTTCATCTTTTCAACAGTCTTTTTCTTGTTTGAAGGCACTGTGGCAAAGAGCGAAGGGTTGAAAATGAAGCTTCCTGCTTCAAGGACTAAAGGCATGCTGAGCTCGATATATTTTATACCAGATGTGTCTGCCATTGATATGACCATGCATCTCTTATCTGAAAGGCTCCTCACGTATTCAAGAGGGTTTCGGCTGTCAGGTCATCTCCCTCCCTTACAATTCTCCTTTTTTTTCACATATCTGATGAGAGCTCATTCGGCAGACTGCCCAGCTTTAAATCTGAAGAAAAACCAAATTGTCGGTTCAAGACTTTCACAATCTTTTCAGAGAGTCAGGAGAGAAGTGTCAGTTTCACATCTATCATGCCTGTATCGGCGGTGTGCAGTGTACAGGATGGTGCAGTCTGACCTTGGGATAGCCTGGTGGTCACCTTCGATTCATTCCCTTTTTCTGGGGGATGCCAGCAACAGGATAGACCTACAACGTATCCAAGCAATGCAGAAGTTTGACAAGATTGGCAGTGCAACAAAGACACCATATCAATAGATGATGTTTATGAACGAAAGTATATCATCTGGTTTATTTAAGATGGCTACAATCACAGATTCACCAAAACTCCCTGCAGTGGGCACCGTTTTGGTTGGAAAAAAAAGTCATTCATGTATCTTCATCTAGTAGAACCCATCCTGTTTCTGGAAAAGGGCTATGATTGGATGGCTGTAGCTCAATGGTAGAGTTGCTCATCTCTTGATTGAAAGGTCAGGGTTCAATCCATAGACTGTATATAGAATGGACAGCGTCTGCCTCCTCACTGGGTGAAGCCACTCCGAGAACAGCACCCTCTGGTGATGGGCTGCAATATAAGTCATAAATCCCGCCTCCTCCAGCAATCCATATGGGGCTGTGGACGAAATAAATTACAAAGAATATACATTTTTGTACCCCCTGCTTGCGATGTTGACATGTAGTTACAGAAAGATTGGTTTGTGCTCAAGTCCTCTTTTTTCTGGGCAGCTCCGTTTTTAAAAGTTATTAGGGGGTTCATGTTTTCTATGATTGACACTTGATACAGCCTATGGGCGTACAAGGATTGCATGGCTCACCCGGGGGATACAATGTTTGAGTCGAGCGTCATCACAGCGACTCTCGGCGACTCTCCCGTTGAAGGCGCACAATGCTACAGCGCAATGTTGGTTTCAAGAGATGGAGAAAAAACACAGAATTACCGAGATCTTTTTGGCTTCAAGTCCGTATACTGATGGAGGGCAGAACCAAGTTGTCCATAGCATATACAGTCTATGGTTCAATCCCATTTCCCACTGTCCACAAGCCAAGCTGTGTGTGAATGTGACATGTGAAAATGCTGTATAGGCACAGTCCATTTACCATCATTCTGCTCCAGCTAAAACCTGTGAGAAATTAATAACTACAGTGCCAGACCCATTTGGCAGTGAAAACGAAGATGAGCTTGCTGATGGGTCTGGCAATGCTAGGCTACAATTTGCAGAGTCTGTGCAGCTGTGTAGCTCTGTCTTGTACCATCGAATGTTACAGTATGAAGTTTACAGTTAGCTACCGAAACAGAGGCTGGGCTCAGCCTCTAGCTATGAGGAAATACCTGCAACCATTTCCCTTAAATTTCCCCTCTTCTTCTGTAGTCACTATTTGTCTTGAACTGAGAAGACCTTTTAATCAAACTAGCAAGCCTCAAAGTTTATTCACTTATTATTATTCTTCACTTGTTTTTTTTAAAATGCATGGTTACAGTCTCTGATAAGACATGACATCAGATGTTGCCCAAGGCTGGTGGGGCTTATGTGCCATTATACAAATGCATGCTTTGGCAGTAAGGCGGTCCCTTTCTTCTTTGACTGCCATTGTCTTGGTTAAGTGTTGTAAAACAATAAAATACCCCTCTGTGCATTATTCCTTGTAATTTCATTCAAATTATTTCTATGTTCCTCTGGCAATGTGAGGACTTTGTCACCCCTAATTGGACAAACCAGTTCTAAAGGAAGGTTTTGGTTGGTACAGTTTGAAAATACGCCAATAAACACACTCAAATACACTCCCTACACTCTGTACAAAAAAACACAAATTCAACTTTCATTATTCAGTTAAGTCTGGAGTTTTGGACTGGAACTGTTTTTAGAAACTGACTCCATGCCACAGCCCCCAGCTGCTGCTGTTGCAGTTAGTGAAGAAAAAAGTCAGGTTGCCAAGAAACCAGCAGAGATGCTGAAGAGAAAACTGTGAATAATAAAATAAAACACCAAAGCATGTGTTCAGAGCTCTAATAAATTTCATTTATTTCCCCAGGATCCAGAAATACCCTGACTCAAGGTTAAAAATCCCAGAAAAGTCCTCGCAAAGGTAGGAATTTGAGGGCACACACACACATTCTCATACATGATCTCAATTCCACCTCCATGCACCCAAAACATTCAGTAACACCTACACATAAACACACACACACACACACACGCTCACATGCACACACACACACACACACACACTGTAGCTGTGAAGAGGGTCCTCTCAGTTGCATCTCTGCGGCTCGTTAACGACGCCTCCTCTCGTCTCGCCGGTTGCCTGGAGACGGTGACTCATGTAAACACAGTCTCTCTGCAAATGCGAGGAGTTTAATTGATTTCTGTTCTAAGGAGCAAAGTCGTCCAGAAGAACAATACTTTTTCCTCTTTTTTTCCTTCTTTTCTTTTTGCTCTATTCTTATCTCCGATCATTTTCGATGCAAAGGAGACAGTTTGATAAACAAGTACACTGCTGTCATCAGCCTTGACTTTACAAATGTAGACGGATAAAGACACCTCAGGTTTCTCTTCATCAGACCACCTCTCTCCCTACTTTCCTGCTTTTGTGCACCTTTATAACTCTCATTTAAATGCAAATGTGCTTCAAGGCTTTGAAATACTAAAAGAGGATCTTTGTTTTTATGTATATTAAGAGCAAAGAAACAACATAATAACTAGAGACAAAAGCACACCAACAAAGAAACAAGTCAGTTTCCTCTTTTTTCTCTTTAAATTTTGTTTTATTTGGATTGGTCCAGCATGTTTTGTTCCCCTGATTAATCAACCAAAGTTTTATCTGAGGTACTCATGGGGTTATTCCTATCTTCGATGTTTCTAATGCGCCTAATTTATGCTCTTTAAACAGTAAAATGGAAATAAGTCTGCTTATTTTCTGTACCAAACACTTGTGGATTATTAAGGTACTTGGTCTTTTTTAGAGGGTCTTATCTCGTCTCTTTGAGCAGGTCATTTAAAGAGCTGATTAACAAGGAGAAACACATTTTTAGCTACTTTTCATTCAGGTGTATGACCCAAAATAGCACCTCATTTGCCTCTCAAATCAGTGAATACTAATTTACATAGACAGCCAGTCTGAAGTGACTGACAATTGCTGCATTTGATAAAAAGGGGGACATTTCAGTGCAGATTTTTGGCTCGAGAGATGTGTATTTTTCACAGTTTTATTGTGTAAAATTAGATTCTTCAAACTAAATAAGTCCAGACTGTAAAAGTTGGCAGATCTCCTGTCCATTTTAGAACCGATCGATTTTTGTTTGCTGACCATTCAGCCTCCAGGGTTGATGGAAACTAGAATAAGAGCTGTTGCACTACAGAGAGATGTTAGAATTGAACTTTGCGGCCACATGCTGGTTGTAGATGTCTTTAAATTTTACTCTGACATATTTTTATACTCGCTAACCTCAAATGGACATTTTTATTGCAAGATGTAAAATATCTTTTTACTTGCACACATTTTGAAGCACAGTACACAAGCATAGATTTTATTATCTAGTTTGATATTTCAATATTAATTTAACATTATTCTTCTGTCTGTAACCACAAGAGCCCTTTACTTTACATTTCTATGGGGACTTTGTTAAAACTCAGTCGGATATCAAGCAGCTCAGACACATCTAAGTGGAAATAAGAGAAAGAAAAACGACAGAAAGGAAATGCAGCCAAAGACTGTTGAGAGCTGTCTCATCTGCAGGTGTTTTCAGTAGTCTCACCTGCTGTTATCCATGCAGCCTTTTGCTCTCATGCTATGACTCCATAGTTATAAGGAGCTCTTGTTAGTGCCAGAGTGATGGTGTCTGAAGAAGTGACCCCTGAAACCCACATTATGTGTGCTAGTCTGGGTTTTGAGGCTGGTGCAACATAAAGCACAGCCTAGAACAGCATAGAAAACAGCATAAAGAGCTTTAGCACTTTTCACAGGGGATTATATTATTATATGAAGACCTCTGGTAGATTGTCAGTCACCTGTCAGGTGTGGTGCATTTCCATGGGGTAAGCAAAGTCGATAATTGACTTGAATTTGCCGATATTTCTGATTGAAAATGCTGCGGTGCTGCACAACATCCACCTTGTTTCTGCAACGAAATGAAATAGACATCCGTATCTGGCACTTTTCTACAAAGCATGTGCACTTAAACTTCTCCTTCATTAGCAGAAAAAAAGATGCACTTTTTCGTTGTTGTTTTAACTATTGATTTTTACTCATCCTCATTGTGATATTTAGCGATTTCAGCATGTTGTTTGCAAATGGTCCAAGAAAAGGGGCCGAAAAAGCTGCAGACTAAAGCTCTTTTCACAGGGGATCAGTACCACCTAGGGTCCTCGGATTTGTAATAATTATGAGGGATGTCACTGTTTTTAATTTCTCATAAACTGACCATGTCTGTAATTTGTTAAGTCAAAATCCTGAGGCAAAAAATCACCCTATGGTACGGACTATGGTATTTACTTGTGAAGATGTTTTGTCATTTTAGTGTTTTTGTCTGTAAATTGTGTGTTTTTTGTTGTATATCTTTGGGTATGCCTGTGTCTGTGTTTCTTTGTTGTGGTGTTGTTTATACTAATATATAATCTAATACTTACCAATTAGATTACATATTCCTTTATTCATCCCTCAGCGGGGCAATTAAAATTGTTCGTATAGTTCAAAATAGTTTGAACTAAAACATCTAATTCATCACTTAGCCTCCAGTTGATGTAGACATCAGGCTAATATGCAGTAAAAGATTCTAGCTTAAGCATTTTTTTAAACCTGTCTGAGGCCATTTCAGCTAAAGTGAAAACCAGGAGTGTATGGCTTACATCTGGAAACATCTGGGAGAGTAATAACTCCAGTGTATTCTTGACATTTAAATTCAACACTGTCCCAAACCTCAGCCTGAACTCCCAGAGCTCAGCCTACTAAGCCTCCTGCTCCTCCACTGAGCGGTTCATATTTCATCTTGTCTGAAATAAATTTTCTTGTATCTGGTATCCTTAGACAGCCTTTGCATATTTGTGTTTTTTATTATCTAATCACTTTGTGCGGTTGGCGGCGTTTGTCAGGATGGCAGGCGGCAGATGGAGGCTGACGTCTCAGCGTGGAGGAAGGAGACGAGCTGTCAGATAGTTTATCCTGCAGCCTCCTCGTCCGCTAACAACCAGCTCACCACAGGCCTCATTCATCCTTCTCGTCAGCCCGCAGACAGCAGCTGGCAGCTCGTCAGTCTTCATGCAGAGGAGACAGCTGAGCTGAAGGATGGAAGAGGCAGAGGGACCAAAAAGAGTGAACCAGAACCCTTAAAGGACTCCTCGAACTGGGCTGTCCAAAGTTCAGTAAGTCCACTAATGCAGGTTCACACTGCATGACAGTCAAGTGGATTTAAGGCCTGAATTTGAGTGGAACTAAGTCTGGAATTTTCTGATGACACTCAAAATTAACTGGTTTGGTTTTACTGTCATGTGAGGTGACAGGAAAAACGTCATAATTATCGTATCCACAAAGAGTCATCATTATAATGATTGTGATATTTATGGAAAACTTGAAAATAAAACAACACAATCAAGATTAGGGAGGTGCATCATGCCACAAAAACTCACATGCTGTTATCTTTTATAACAAAGTTCAAATGGATGATTTCAGCCCTGTGACTGAAACTTCTTTGGAGGGGGTAACAAATGATCTTAAACCAAACATGCAAGTGGGTGCTGGTGAATTTTTATCTAGAGGGGGGCTCCATCCAAATCCAAAACAGATGTATTCCATTTAAGGTGTAAATTATGTGAATTAAAGGCACTTGCCTGCATTTGCATAGCTGAATGAACATTTCTATGAGGACCTTTGTTTCTTCATGTTTTCTTTATGTCTCCCCATCTCTCTCCATCGCCTTTCTAAACCTAATGCAGTTTCAGCAGATGACCATGTAACATCAGATCAGTCTGGTTCTGCTCGAGGTTTCTGCCTGTAAAAGGAAGTTTCTCCTATCCACTGTAACTATATGCTGCATATTGTTTTACTCATGTGATTGAAGGTGGGATAGGAGTGGGTCTGATCTTACAAGATATACTAGCATCTTAAGGATTGATTGATCGATGCTTTTTATTTAATCTATTTATCTATTTTTCAGGGTGGGGGCTGGGCTTTCCTTGGAAGTACTTTAAATAAGTCGTTTATGTCTTGAGTCCATGCTAGATCTGATCCTGATGTATGAAAATGGGATCAGGGCAGCAACTCCAAACATTATCACCACTCCAGTAAACTAGCCTTTGAAAAAAGTACAATTTCCCCTTCAATATTTGGAAGGGTGTCAAATCTTTATTAAAAATCTGAACTCAAGTGAATCTCCCTGTTGAGGGCCATTTGTCTGGCAAATGGAGGACAAACTGGATAATGAGTGAGGAGGTCAGATTGTCTGGTAAGCTGTGAAAACACAATGAATCCTCACAATGTAGCCAGTCTCGACCATGTTTGATGAAAAGAGACAGAAAAGTCAAGACCCAATCTCCTCTTGTGTAATGTATTTCGGCACTCGGGTGAATACACTGAACTACAAAAGAGGATGAGGGCCACAAGAAGAGAAGAAATAATTACAGGAGGGATTTTTTAAATTTACATTTCGAGATTTAAGTCGAAGTTTAGAGATTAAAGTTAAAATTTTAAAAAGTTGAAATTTCGACTTCATTCATGTCGACTTCAATCTCGAAATTTGGACTTTATATATTATTATTTATTATTATACAATATTTTTCTCGACACTTTGTAATCTCAAAATTTCATCTATATTTTGATTCTTTAAATCTCGAAATGTCGACTTTAATCTCCTTCCTGTAACTATTTTTTTTCTCTTCATGTGGCCCGAATCCTCTTTCACACTCAACAGCAAGGTGATCAAATTACTTGTTTCTCCTCTTTTTATGGCATATGGCAACTAGGGTTAAAGACAACTTCTATAGACTCACAGTATTACAGTTAGCTTAATTTTTTCAGCATGATACCAACGTTTCCTTTTTCTGTTGTACCAGAATATTGTTAGAGCACTAGTTCATCCTTTTCTTACAAACTTTAATTTTAAACACCTGATAAATCTCATAAAATTATTCCCTGACAAGACAATCAGCCAACATAAGGCTGATATCCATATCCTGACTGTCCTCCAACAGGTTTTAGCATGCATTCAGAGACAAGCATATTATCTGTTCACTTTTTTGAACAGAATTATCAGTGAGGAAACCCCACAGATAACTTTTCACTGTCTTCTTCTTTAGAAGTTTTGGCAGCACCTTTTCCGCTGCACTGGACTGATGTGAATACAGCTCTGGCACCTCATCAGAGTAAAGCTGTAATAGCTGCTTGAAATGACAATTCAGCAGGTGCTGTCCACAGACTGATGGTCTTTATGAAAACACTGTCAGACTCTGATGAAGGCCGGGGTATTTGGAAACTGGACTGAGGCCTGTTTATGTATTGAACTGATAAGACAGCCACATATCACCTCCACACGTTTCAGTATTGTGAGACCTCATGGCACCAGATCTTGACACATCCCTGCTTCATATCATATAGTCCTCCCAAAGGTGAGGACAATTATGGTGAGACATTATTTGATGACTGTTGTCTGTTGTGTCAGTAGCAGGAATCAGTCAACATTAGAGGTGTCTCTCAGTATAGATGATCGAGTTTAATGTCAACGGCAGTCAAGTCTCACGCACTTGAATATTTTTTAACTTTTCTTTTTATGCAAGTTTTTTGTTGTTGTTGAACATTTCTAAAGTTTTCTCAAGGATCAGCTGAGATGACATGGTAGCAAAAGCAAAATCAGCCTATGATGCTCCATGACAGGCAAAGACAGCAGAGCGGGGTTTGTAATCCCTCATAAACTAATGACCAATAACCGAATGACATTCACGGTCACGTGACTTCCGGTTCCGTTTTCTAGAGATATTGAGTTTGTCCTTTGTGAACGCAAACCGGACCAGTTAAACAATCAAAACAAATGTATCGTCTTGCCTTGGATTCGAATCAGGAAATGGACCTTTAGGTGTGAACACGACCTTAAATGCTTATAGCTCCTCAAAAGGTCCCTAGGTTCAGTGCCTGCAGTGGGAAAGCACCGTGAGCTGGTCTTGTCATGCACATGGTCAAGTTGTGTCTGTTAAAAGAAAAAAAATCCAGTCCTGCTTTCTTTTCATGGTAAAATGTTTTACTTGACTGAGTTTCTGTTTTGCTAAAAGTAAAGAAAATATTTTTTTCTCTAGCTGTCAATCATCAGGTCTGACACCTACTCCCTCGCAGTGGTTACAGGCATTGAAAATTACGATATAAAAACTGTCACTGCAGCTGCATATATTTGTTTTTGCTCCTGAGGGTCATGGAGAGGAATGCTGTTAATTTCAGCCTGATTAAAATTCCTCACAGGGGCTTTAGGAGATGACTGAGCAAATGCTTGAAATATTGGATAACCCTCATGTGCAACTGAGGCGCCTTTTCCCATTATTTCAGAAACACACAGCAGGATGCTATTTTCTGAATTTTACACTTTTCATAATTCTGAAATAAGTTTTCTCCATTCATCACGAAAAACAGAGTAATGTTTTTCTTAATTGAATGCAAAAGGATTCAGGAGATATAATTAATGTTCTCATATATTTTGAAGCACCTGTTGTTTATGTCACTTTCAATGGTCATAACTGAAAACAGGATTGATATGATGAGTAAATCTTGTCTTATCAATCCTGTTTTGAGATGTTCTGACCTCAGACCAGCATTCTTACAGTAGCTGTCTTTGCAGTGCATGTCATTGGCATGAACCGTCAGCGCTGAATCAAAGCTCCTCACTCACGATGGTGTTAAAAACAGTGAGTCTCATCTGTTCAGGCACCAAGGACAATATGTTCCCTCTCTCTTCATCTCTGCTCTCCCTCCATATCCTCTTTTCTTTCCTCAGAGCGTCTTCTGAAGCAGCTCGGCCCTCTCAGCAGCCTCATTGTGAATGCAGACACAAATCCTCTGCAGCCAATCTCTGCTGGCAACATCTCCACTTTTCCACCCACGTGTTTGGCATCTGTAGACAGCTCTGTGTAACTCTGTTATGAAGCATATGTCGCTGTTTTGTTTCACAGCGGTCACACTCCAGCACTGACTGCACTCAGGCTGATGTGGTGTCACTATAAAGCCACTTTCACACATGCAAAGCTCTACTTGAAATTTCATGTAACTGTCAGGGTATGCTGCATGTGAATCTAGAAGACCATAAATCTCTCATCTTGACTTTATTCAGACTTTTGCACGAAATCTATGATGACTTGAATACATCTCTGGTGTTTGATTTGTCCTCATGACTATTATCAAATTGTATTGTGCAGGATACTCATATTAAAACTATCTGTTCATATCACAGTAAAACTAAAATCTGCTATACTTTTCCTTTTTGCTCAACTATTTTGTTTTGCTATTTTGAAGAGGACTGCAGCCTCTAAGGAGAACTTTGAGGATCTTCTGTCTTCTCCTTCTATCATTATTTTTCATGCAGAGAGGACCGTCAAATTTCTAAAACACTGTGGCACTTCTCCATAGCGCCTGTTTTAAAGATAAACTTTTATAAAAACGAGAATATTTTGTAAGATCTTGCTGTCAGGTTCTGGATTGAAATGCTCTCTTGTTCATCCCCTGGTTGCTGAAGTGACAATGATCTTTGAAGACATGAAGCTACTGTGATGAATGATAAACTCTTTTCCACGGCGGTCCTCACACAGGAAGTGCGTTGGTTGCATGAGGGCCTCAGAATGACTTGATTTTTGGTGAACACATCAACAGATGAGTGCAGCACATCTTACTCAATTTTTACAGCAAAGGGTCCAAGCCCAAAATACACAGAAAACAGATCCACTGGAGGCTGTGTTTGCTCTGTAGCAGGTATGTTTGGGTCCCAGGCATGTAAAATGTGCTATGGCTGTACTTCAGGAATGCTTTTCAAAGCAAAAGCCATTTTTTTCTGTGGTGGACTCCTGTTTCAACATTGTGCTTTTATTCTGAAGTTGTGTCAGGGTTAATTATAATTATTTTGTTAAAGAAGTTATCTGCTCAGCTCTTTACTCAAGCTTAGAGTAAACTTCAGCAGGGACAAAACGTTTTCATTTATCGTGTTGGCTGCAGGTAAGCTATGCCTATCATTAAGTGACCTCAGGTTACAGGGCAAGTCCCCTTTTTTGTATTTTCCTCTTCCTTTGCAGTCACCTTGGCCCTTTTTCACTTCTCAGCTTGTGCTTTGAGTTAATTTGAGTTCAAATGCCTGTTTGTAAAGCTCCAACAGGGATAAGAAGGGCAGTGCAGGGGCTGTAGATTGGATACCTTCTCTACTTTTGATTATGGAAACCCAAATGATTGCATATCGTAACGTACCAAACTGGACCCTAGGGCAGGGGTGGGCAATCATGTGCCATGGAGGGCCGAGAGGCTGCAGGTTTTCTTTCCCACCCAAAACTCCACCAGGTAATTTCACTGATTAGTCTCTGCTCTCTGCTTGGAGGTAAGGTAATCAGTGAAATCACCTGGTGGAGTTTAGGGTTGGAAAGAAAACCTGCAGCCTCTCGGCCCTCCATGGCACATGATTGCCCACCCCTGCCCTAGGGGCTCTATTTTCGTGTCCGCCAGCAACACGGTGGAGGGCGCAGTGGTATTTTCATCTGGCGGAGCCCAGCATACAGTCAGTTTGGTATTTTCGTGGACTGAGATGCACCGAGGTCTTCCAAGCTGGGCTTGGTGGCGTGGCAGGGGGAGGTGTCGACAGAATCAGCTGTCCCAGTGACATTTTCGAACTGTGTTTAATCACACTCCACGCCCTCTCTCCTCCCTCCCTGCGACTTACACCACTGGGAGGAGCTGAGTTGTGGGGGGGGGGGGGGGGGGTACTTACGTCGGGCTGCGCCGCTCACCAAAATACCAAATTGTGCTTGAGAATGCCTTGTCAGCGCGGCGGACCTTCAATCCAAAGCTGAAAACAAGACTGTATTGATCACTATGTGAAATGTTTGTCTCTGTTCAAGGATTCTTCCTAAACAAGAACAGTTTGCACAAAGGTAGCATAACTGACGTACTCTTGCATAAAAAATATCCAGTTTGGGTTGCCTGGGAAACTTGGGCTGCTTTGTCTTGGCTCGTATTGCAATGTAAAGGTTCATACCCCTTGAGTCATCTCAACTGTCCTTATGCACATGCTTAGGTTATCCAAAGACAAAGAGCTCAGTCCAGGAGAAAATGTTGCTTTTGTATCAAAACTTTATTTATCAAACAAAAAGAATGCACCATTGAAATAACATTTCTATAAAAAAGGACCATGGGACTGTTCTACAGTGCATTACAAAACCAGCAATTGTATACAACATTGTGGATAGAAACTGCGCTTTACTTCATCAGACATTTCTTCATCATCATCATCATCATCACCATCATCATCATCATTATCATCATCTCTTCTCTCCTTCACTCAAAGAACAAAATTTACAGTCTTAAGTATTGCAGTCACTAAGCTAATTTGGTTATAATGACTCTAGGATTGGACATTTTTTAGAGGACGGAGTATTTACTCAGAGCCGTCCGACTGCTGGCTCGTCTGCCGCACAATGATGTTCTGGAAATGAAGTAATTGTCTGTGTGAGAGGAGATAAGGGCAGTTTTTAATTTGGCCCCTTTCACCCAGATGAGATGAGGTCCAAATCATTTTGTACTTTTTTCTTCCCCATTATTTTCTTTTCTAAGCCGTGGGCCTGAAGCAGCCTGTGCTGGGGCTGACAGAGTCGATTTCACACCAGCATCAGGCCACTTTCAAAGTCAGAACATCTCAGACCAACTTCACTCAGTCTTTCTTTGACTGTGTAATTTGTCCCTTTTTTTGATCCTCAATGGTTCCCACACAGGAGTGAAGCGCCCCAAAGAAAGAAGTAAATGAAGTCGAGTTTCCCTTTGAAATGTGGAAGCTGAGGCTCCCCAGTTTCCACCTTATCAGGTCTGGCTGGTGTTTCTGAGTTTCACACAGTCACCACAGGACAAGGCTACAGATAGAGGACGAGGTGTATTTAAAGGACGATCCTGGAGTGTTCCTGCATGTGTTAGTCCATTAAGGACCATTCATTTTTACTTTTCTGCAGAGGATTTCCAAAGAGTAGCATCTGTTTCATCACGAGTTCCTGCCCTCAGAGCAGCCGTTAAACTTTATTTTTTAGTCAAGGTTATATTTTAGTGATGCATTTAAGAGCAGACTCTTTTTAATCTTTCTCTTGCTGACTATTTAGCCCACTTAATAAAAAGAACATAACTGAATCATGCACGATGTACACATACTTTAAAACATTACTGAAACCTCCGACTTTTGGTGGTGACACAAAACTGGAGGTACAGCCAGGTTTGGATCAAATTGCAGCCTTAAGTGGTTGGGTGCAGGATATTTTGTATTAATTTGCATCGGTTGAGCACAACCATCTGTTGTTTTTCTGAATTTCTGAATAATTCCAGAGGATAATATTCTTCTTTATTTCTCCTCCTTTTCTCGGGCTGTGTATTGCGTTTACTGTTCAGCTGCTTCCAGTCATTAGAGGCTGAATGGTGCAGTTTGATGAGCTGTTGGTGAGGTCAAGCAATTCTGTCAGTTCTGATCTGTCACATCGGCTGGATGAAACCACCATAAACAGATTTTGCACTTAGTTTGTTTATATTCACCATTGAATTCAACTGCAGTCATGGTTTAGTTAGACACTTGGACGACTGCACCCACTGTCCACCTAAGCTGCAAAAAGTGGTGAAACGCACATTTTTAGCTAGGTGCGTGAAGACTTCCTCCTTTTGCATCAGACACAACAGTTGGCAAGAAGCAAACTTGGTTGTATCTTAAACGGTGAAAATGCAGACAAGTTTACAGCTCAATCCCAAACTGCATTATCAGGTGAATCGATCTGATTTACAGGAATCTGACTCGATGCAATTTCAGTCAGACTGACATGTTTGAATGTCTATTTAAGTCTATTACAGCAAGAAAATGCATTTAACTTTGTTGGAACATCATCTTGGTGACAGTATATCTTCATCACAGCTTCATGGAAAATCTGCAGGTCTGTCAGGGATCTCTATGTTATTAGCTTGTAACTGTCTCTACAATAGATATGGATTTCATGTGGCTAACTTTGCTTACACATTGAGTTTGTAAAATATGGAACAAACTGCATTACTCAGGTCTGGACACACCACATTTAGATGATTCAACGCGCATTTGAGGTTATATGAAACAGTTTTTGTAATGCTTAATGTTTTTTAAGTTGTCAAAAATCAGTAATCAGGCAATTTTCAGCATTATAAAAATGACAATATCAACTGTTTCAAACATTTTGCTTCCAAATCAAAGATTTCTTAACAGTTACTGCTCTCAAATGCATCATCTCTGATAACCTGATAATTTTTACCACATGGGAGATCTATCTTGAACATCATTTGAGTGAAACACCGCCTCAACTCATCTGGGCCCCGCCCGTTTTACCCAAATAAGGATTTCTTTCTTCCTCATGGTAGCAGAGGTTTCAGACCCCTGACTGTGAAGCATCACAGACTCTGGTGATATGTCTGTTATCATACACAGATTATAGATATAAAGGATAACTGCATAGACGTGATAAATCTACAGATTTTATACTGAAAATAAACAAACATAAAGGTGACTGTGTGTCCTCAGAGTGACCCAATTTAGTGAAAAACATATAAATGCAAATAAGCTTTCTACGACACAATGATAAAAAAGAAAAAGAAAAAAAACCTTTAAGGCAATAAATGAACAGAAATCAAAGGTTCAAATGGCGCTTCAGTCCTTTTTTTCATTTTGTTCTTTGCTAAACTAAATTTACATTTGCAGAAATATCACGTTATAAATAATAGTTTGAAAGAGCACTCAAAATAAAGTGATAATAATAACAATAATAATAATAATATATTAAATTTGATTATAAAAAAGTTACTACTACTCTAGTGGAACTGTACACTGTAAAAAAGCAGCGTTCTGTAATGTAGTTCTGCTGCAGCGACGCTTTTCTCCACAGTAAAATACACATGTTGAGCCGAGAAGGAGAAAAACAATGTGGAAAAAATAATAACATCTTTTACATCTAAATGTAGGAGGTCTGGGTGAGATTGAGGAAGGACAGCCTTCGAATCAAGACAAGTATGAGGAGTTTGGTTTGAGACTGTGTTTGTTTTCCTTCGACTTTCTGTTGGACAGGCTGAACTTTAGCTGAAATAAAAAATTATATTTTGTTCTGATCTGTGCTGAGTAATGAATTCTGCATGTTTCAAACAGTTATGTTCTCAGGATATTACATTTGTTTTGTTCAAGTTGATAAAAGCTTTGATTCATCTTCATTGTGAAGTGACACAGTCAGATAATTCATTGATAACGCCTGAAAATGTGAAACTCATCTGAGTCTTTTGACTTACTTGCAAAGAAACAGCAGAAAACATCTATTTTATGACGCTCTGTACAAGAGTTAAAATTGGGCCAAACTTCATCTGTTTCTAAATTAACTTCTTTGAACACAAAATTCAGCGTCTGCTGCACAAAATCTTCCTCTTAGCCGACAGAAGCTCATTATCATTTGAAGGGAAATGAACTAGCTTAAATTGAAGAATAAATGACTTCTGAGGATTTGGGTAAAACTTCTGCTTTTTCCTCAGAGACATTTTGAAAGACACATTGATAGATTTGTAGATCTGATCGTTGATATTTCCTCAACAGAACGATCTTATCATTGCTAGACTTTTCCTTTCCGATAAGTATTCTTACACAGAGCTCCTGAAAAGGTGAAATTAAAGAACCTGCTATCTCTCAGGTCTGCCTGTTTAAAAAGGACTTCGAGTTTTTTAGGAAAAACCCTCTACAGAGCCGACCGTCTCATCTGTCTGCTGTCTGATGGCTGTGCAGGACGAAAAAATTAACATAACATAGAATACATTTTCACAAAGACTTCAAAGTACAGAGAAAGAAAAATAATGCTTCGGTGAAAAGTAAAGGCACGTAGGATGTCTTATTTATCTCGACGGCAACAGAAACTCATAGGAACAGATGAATCATGAGGAATAAATGATTGATGCCTTTTGTTTCAAACACTGTTAGCTGGTGTTTATGACCATTCAGGAACAGAAAACCTTGTGGGTTTCAGCCGAATCGTTGATGAGTGACTAAAAAGGAATTTAAGCATATGAATAAAACTCTGCTCAGATTTTCTGAACCTGTCTAAGTTTGTTTTTTCTTTCAGTACGGTGGTCGAAGCTGTCAGTGTTTGCAGCTTCTCTCTCTGTTATTAACTGTACACATTTAGGCTGGTTGGTCGAGAGAAAAATACAGAGTCAACTGGTGTTGCAAGAAGAGCAAGGATGCCAGAGTGTAATGGTGGAGGGCTTTGTTGATGAAGCACAAGATTTTTACTCAGCAGATAGCTAGATAAGTCTTGTTTGTTGACCTAAACTTCAATTCATCTGCCTGCAGGAAAGTTTGAGAACCACTGCTTGATGTTTTTTTTAAGAGCCTTCAAATCTCCTTTTCCAGTCATGTTTGATTTGCAAAGATATGTTGACATTGTAAGATCTGCAGGAGAGTTGTATTCAGTAACCCATTTACAGACTTGCATGTAATCTACTGTAGCCTACTGTTTTGGAATACTGCATGCTGCAGTAGATTGCATCCAATTAGCTCATTTCATCAGACAATTTTTAATACAGATTTTAACCATAGCCAGCAGGTGGTGGCGCTAACTTTCAAATCAGGTGCCATAAAAATGAATCAAGAGAAGCAACACATTGATGTTATCCAAAAGATGATAACAGCAGGTCTTAAAACTCCTGTCAGTCAGATGTAAAGTTGCCTCAATGCTGCCAGTTTCTCTGCAGGGGGTTTAATTTTTACATCCTGGCCAATCAGTGCTAAATGATGTTCCTGTCAAAAAAATCATTTCCAGGAGCAAAAGTCTAAGTGTTTCATGACAGTCCTCAAATAGTTAAATCTATGCTGATGAGTATACCACACACGCCTGTCAACAGTGGTTTGGGGAATCTTAAGATGCCTTTTTTCTTGCTCTTCTGATGTCGTTGCTTTCAATCCCTCCCACCAATTTGGATGTGGGTGGTCTGGATCTAGGGTAAATTGTTGTATAAATTAACTTCATGAAAGGCTGCTGGGAATGAAGGATCCAGATAGTTTTAAAAAAGAAGTACTTAAAAATGGTTGAGAACAATTTGTGTTGCATGGATGAGAATCTGGAAAACTATCAGTATGGTAATTCACCAATGGTAATTTCATCATCTTTGACACTGAAAAGGAGGAAGCTCCTGTGTCAACATGTAATCCGGTATTAACTGTTCAAACCAGATTTTCTGTCTCTGAATCTAAATTTTAGTCCCACCTGGCACAGTTGGATCATTCCATCTGTTTTCAGTTCTGCTTTCTGACAGAAAAGAGAAGTGCTGGCTGTATCTCCCCGAACAGGCTGATGAGTTTGATCCCTACGCCGCCCGCTTGCCTGCATCCCCTAACCTTTCATCCCCACGCTCGTTCTGCAGAGACGTTACCTTTCCATCCCCTCCATCCCCGAGACTTTTCCCCACAGCTGTAACGACCCAGCGAGCGTGAGCTTGAATCATAATATTTGAAACGCTGTTATAATGAATTCCCGGCCTCATTCCTCCTTGCCCTCTCGCGCACATACAAACCACCTCTGAATATCAATTCACCTCTTCTGCCTCCTCTCTCTGTACCTCCCTCGGGTTCTTTTCCTTTCATCACAAAAAGATAAAGGTCTGAAAATTACAATATGGTGACTTGGGTGACACAGTCAAATATGGAGCATACTGATGGCCTGTTTTTCCCTTAGCTGATTAATGAATCATTTGTCATTTTATGTCCCTGGCTTTCTGCACATTCTAAAAAATATCCATCTGTATCAGTTTGCTGGTCACATACTTGGTCCCTGGTGTTTCTTTTATTGGTTAAAATTAGGGTTTGACCTCAATTGCCTCATTTCTGTCCACCTTGTTAAATAATTGTAAAAATGAGCTTCAATATTTTGAAAATTCAACATTGCATCAGTGTAAAATTTGGTTGTGTCCCTCTTGACACATCCTTGGAATAGTCTGAAAACCCAACTGGCAATTTGCGTTTCAAAATCAGACCTACTCGTTAGAAATGTTTGTTTTTCACCTCACTCAATCTGTTTTGCTTCATCATTCATTCAAGTTCATTTTCTCCACCTGCTCTTTTATTATTAACAAGCCACTTACTCTGGCACCGATTCCCCAAATTATCTGTTTTTTTCCCTTTTCTGCTATAAATATGATTGTAGTTGACAAAAAGCTGAAAGACAGATGCTCTTTGTATTGTGTCCTGATTGACCTTGTGTTTTTACTCTGCAACCAAAAAGCCTAAACCTTATTCAGCCTAGTTGCATAATTTTGTGTTTTACAGTAAGTAATACTAAATTAACACAAAAGATTCAAATGAGTGATCAAATGTTGCTCTGTTTTGTGTATTCAAAGGCTGTAGAGTATGGATTTTCATGGTGGCTCTTGACTCGCTATGCTTTCTTTTTTGTAAAAATGTGTTTAAAAAAACTGATTTACAAAAACATAGTTCAAGCTGACAGCAAATGTAAAAATATACTTTGTGGAACATGTGTAATTTGTGTTTTTTTTCTTCCTATTTTTGTACAAACATCCTCAAGAAAACTTAAAATGAAGCTGGTGGTTCCGCAAATATCCCCCATGGTTGACAGAGGTGCATGTGTATTCAATGAAACACGGATTTGAATTTTCTCAAAAATGAGTCGCGACACAACACACACACCTAGTGAAACACATACCTGATACACAGGTGAAAAAATAAACAATGGTACAAATCCTTCCCAACATCATCGCCATTTGCCACTTACTCTCAATATTAAACCCAAAAACCTTATCAATAAAAGCTTGATCCTTCATCACAGTCATGCCAAAGTACTTTCATTGCCCATTGATGGGGATTTTATGTATATGGTGGACAAAGGTCCTAATTTCTGAATCCCGACATTACTTGTTCATTTGTCTTGCAAGGGATTTTTCAATTTAGACCTTACTCACAGTTTCTTTTTCGTATAAATGATGTTTTCTTTTCCCCATACACTTCAGTATCTCTCTGAACATATTGTAAACACTGTGTTTTGGTGATGCTCTTGTTAATTTGTCGCTACAACTTTGCTTTAGCAATGGTGACAGATTTTTACGAACACATTTCACAAGTGACCAGAAAGCAATTTACAGTCTTGACTTCAGTCCTCCATTCTGAATCACTCGGGTGATTCATTGACTGTCTGTGACATCTATAACTAACAGATCCCAAATATGCGTTAATCACCAAGTTCCATATGCCACACAGCATCCATCCAGGGTAGGATGGGTCCTGCCAAATTCAGTTTTCTTGAACTATTTGTTCAATTTTTCCATTCAGATGATGAAGAATGGAAGAATGGAGGTTATGATAAGTTTTCCAACATGGGAATATGGCAGCAATGCAAGTCCTTGTGGGTTAGGGATTGGGGAATGTATGAGTAAAGAAGAGTAAAGGCATGGTTGAGAGCAGCAACAGACTGTGGGAGTCTAAAGAGATTTCTATACAGTCCTTTAGGTGCAGAGTCAGCTGGATTCAGATTTAGACCATTGTGTCTGGTCTATTAGGTCCTCAAACTTGGTTCTGCCTGACAAAAATCATATTTTTTGTCCCTTTCAAACCAAGGATCCAGAGGTGATCGGGCTGTACTTATGGTTGATGTATTTTGAGTGAAACATACTCTTTGTGGACGGGAGAAAAAGACAGCTATTAAGGAAAATAGGAAATACTGTGGAGGATAGCCCCATTTCTCCACAACAGGCAATCTCAGTTTCAGGTGAGAAAAATAAAGTATTGGTCAAACTTTGGTGGCTAAAAATGTGTTCTCTATTCCTTAGAGTAGGCTCTGGTAGCATTTTAAAACCATTTACACACCTCATGACTGCACAAAGTTGGAATACCCAAACTAAAAAAAAAGACGAACGGAATACTTCCAATAGTGAAGTGAGGTACAGTCACAGTAACTGAGTTGCGGGTAACCCAGCAGAGGAGGACGCTAATAAATACCACAAAGAAGTGAAACAGGAGGGGACATGAACTGTCTCCTTTTTTATGATAATCCCATCTTCCTGTGTCATTAAGTCAAGGCGCTAGGCATTGGGTTATTCTAGTCTGGTGTTTGAGGTTGAAGAGTCCAATGGGATTTCAGTTTGAACTCCGCAAAAAAGCCCCTCCAGCTTTGTCCTGTTCTTGGAGTTGATGCTGTGCTGCTGTAGTGTTTATCTTCTATGTCATTCCCCTCTATCCAAACCCAGCGCCCCACAGTAGAAACCAAACAAACTCAACCCAGCACAGATGAAGGTCTGAATCCACAGAGGCACCTCCAAACCCGAATGAACCTGTTGCTGTCCTTAGTGAATGTACAACAGATGACATCAAGGCTTGAAGAGGGGTTCCAGATTGGACCATAACTGAGGGCTGGGCTGTGGTTGGAGGTTAGAAGGCGGAGCCAGTGATGGCGTTGAGCTGCTTCATCAGGCCCTCTAGACTGGCCATCTGCTCTGAAAGGTCGTCCTGCTCGTAAACCTGAAAGACAAAAAAGTAGAGCACGTTTCAAAACCATAAGCTGAAAAATACTATCTGTGTTAGAACTAATATCTTCATTATTCTGAGATGTTGAATTGTAGTATGAGATTACTTCTCACCCCGATTATATGGGGTCGAGCATGGAAAACTGCAGCAACAGGGGCTGGATATAGCTTACCATGTCTAGTATTTTAATCTGTTTCATTTTGTATCAGTTGTCATGACAATTATTGCTTTCTTGCTTAGTGTGTCGCCTTTGGGGTTTTTGTTTTCTTGAACCCAGATGTGCTTGCCTTTCTATCTGCCTGTTACACATTTCAGTCTTAGTACCTGGCTTTAGGCTATCTGTTGTGCAAGAAATTATACCTTTGCACCAACTTCCCTCTCCCCACCTGCATTTTAGGTCCTTTGCTGTTGATTTTGCATTTGAGACATTGACACCATCACCATGTAGGGACACATACAAAACTTCTTAGTGGAACAAACTCAGTGGAGAAAAGTTACAACTAACTCACAAAACTTTTGATGCCAGATACTTACCATTCATAAAGCATATATGAATAGTAAGTGTTTCCAAAAGTTGGGGGGATTGAGGCTGCAAAAATGTAGATAACTGCAGAGACCTAATCCATCACATTGAACATGATTTCTAATTTTGTTTTAGGTAAATATTCAGGGATTACTGTCTGTCAGTGCAGTGAAGAATTTGCACAATTAATAGTAAGCACACTTTTTCATTGAGTGTGATGGATAATTTATTTTCACTAAGTTTTAAGTTCCTACTGGTTGACTGGATTGAAACTAACAGATGTGTGAATGAACAAGGAAAAAAGGTTTTGCACATCTATTTCAGAATGCTTGATGAAGGTCCAAGGCTAAACATTGCTAATAAAGGTAATTTTTGCAAGTTGGGAACAGTGTGTTCTGCATATTTTGAAGGGGAATGAAGGGAGCAGTATGAAGCAAAAGACGCTTGTTTATTGGATGTTTTCACAAAGTACTGCACGCCCTATCTCCATATTCTCACACTCTGCAACATCAGATTTAATAACAGGTTGCATCAAACAAATTGGAGCCTTTAATGCCACCTTTCCCTATGTTTCCAAGGACACAATACACTCACAGTGTGATGACTGCACTTACATCCTGCTGAGACTCTGTGATCACTGTGTAATGGTGTGTTTGGTCTGCCTGTACAAACTGTAACATCTGAGTGGGCTGGCTGAAGTGCTTCCATCTCTGTGTATGTGTGCGTGACGGTGAAGTGCACATCTCACACATACGCTGTCTCTCAGTGTGTTATATTGAGCGTGGCCTCCATGCAGAGTTTGTCATTGCAGTTTGAACAAAAACAAAATTCAATATTCTCCTCAGCACGCTGCGGAAATCCGTTAAAAGCTTGGTGGGAATTTTTCTCACACTTAAATCGTGAGGTTTGTGTCAGTGTATGAAACTGTCATGTACTTGAACTGCATTAGCACTGTGAACTGTAACTGTGTAATTCTCTCTGTACAACCCAATAACTCTGCACGGATATCAGTGCAATAAACTATGAAAACAAACAAAAATTCCACTAGTAAAATACATGATATAGATGTGGTGTGCTGTAGAATGAGGGAGAGGATGTTTATTAATCAATATTACTCAATCTAAAACTTTCTCTGTTGGACTTTGACCCTAAGAAGGCGATTTTGCCAAGATATCTTGTTTTTTCTTCGGAACATATCCATTGCATTTTGTTTGTATGTCTGCTTGGCTTGTTGTTTTATCCACTTTTTAGTGTAGAAATATGTGGCAGTAAAGAACAGTATCTCATGGTGCTACAACTCAAATAGAGATATTGTGGAGGAGAATATCAGTGCTTGTATCTGCAGTGACAACTACAGACATACAGAGGGCCCTATGTCCTTTTTTGAATCAATGTGGGAAGTTTTTTGTGAAATTTTGATGAGCTAAGTTTGTACTGGGTGGTTTGTTTAGCTCCACATTCAAACATGTTACTCATTAATACATAAAGCATAAATAATCTTGGACAGACCAAGATTTCAACTTTGAACTCATGTTAGTCCAGCTCCTAATGGGATCCTCGTTCCATTTTTCATTTCATAATAAGCCACAAGGAAAAAAAAAAAAACGGAATATCTCTTCTCAGAGAGTTCCCAACCTGCTGATCCAGATTTTAAAAATCCGATATGAGCGTGGTCCAGTTAAAGCTTTTAACCTGACTGGACGGGGGCATGTGGGATCAGCCTTCGACTGCTTTTTGCCTCAGGATAACCTAACACCCTCTTCCAGTTATGTATGGATTTTTAACATAGCCTCCATTTAATGCATCAGTGACGTCTGATCACAGCAGGACACAGAGTCAGTAACCCTGAACCCTCTACCACCAGCATCAGACAGTTAACCTGCAAGCACTTACAGAGAGTAAGGCTATCATTTCAGACCTCACCAACGTTGATTTGTTAACACATTGTGATGACAGTTTAAATTTCCTCATATCAACATCATATTTAGTCCATGTCTTTGAAAACAGACTGTCCAGTTTTTTTGTGTATTTGATTTTAAACTGTCTGGTTCTTTTAAACAGGTGACATGAATCACCTCTAAGTGACCGCTGGGATCCACATTACAGGGTTAAAGAAGGACAAACAGCACGTGTACTGTTGATGTTTATCTGTGTAACACAGACAGAGCATTACTCTTTGACCCTCCACTTTCACTCTGAGAGAGACCATAACAACTCAGCTGGAAGCCTCTCAGTACGAGCTGTTTCCACTTTCCACAAACCAAAAAAAAAAAAGGCTTCTTCAAAATCATACCAGAGTATAATCCATGTGACCTCCTGATCTCATTTGTTGACCCCTAACAACAGAGTCAGTAAACGCTTCATCAATGGGATAAAAGGCCCGCGGATGCTCAGTGTTCCTCTCTGATATCCTGTTATCTCTGTCGGCCTGCTGACCTGGATTCACACTGCTCTTTAATCCGTCACAAGTTCATCTCAGCACAACGCACCAAGAAGAGCACACACACACTCTTACTGATGCAAGTCCTGATATTGTTTAAGTGCAGACCTCCAAGCGTTGCAGTAAACAGAATAAGGCAGTTAGTTTGAAGCAAATGAACTTGACTAAAAACAAGTTCAATCTGAAGTTTGCTTGCATGCCTTTAATCCGACAATAAAAACAATAAAAGATGTTGAAGTTCTTGAATTGAAACAAGACAGGGATAAAATATAGAGAAGAAACAAAGTGCGATCATTCGTTTTGCACAGTGTCTCTAGAATACAATCTGAAAGAGGGAAACACGTTGAAATATTTTCAAGGTGCCAAATCAAAAGACTTCTCATTCAGCGTGCAGCTTTTCGGTTAAATCTTTCACGCCATAAACACAAACCTTTGTCTGCAAAGAGCTACTGAAAATTTAATCATTTTTGACATGTTTTGTAAGACAAAAGGGGCAAACTTTCTCAGCCAAGCTGCTAAAAAATTTTCAACACTGTGCCAACACTAGATCACATTCGGGACTTGTGCTCTCTAACTTACTTGATCTGCAGCAGTACGATGTAGATACATGCTGACTTTTAAGACACTAATTCCTGTAATCCTGTTTTAAATCTTTTTGACCCTTAAAGTGTAAATAAACACTATTTTTATGGGCTGGAGACCAAAAACCCTTAAAACACCAGCGTTAGGTACAGCTATGAAAGACAACACAGGAGTATGAGACTGGCTGGGTTACTTAAATTGACCTGTACATTGCCAAAGGTGAGCTAGACAGACATTCACTCTTAGTTAATAAAACAAACAAAAAGTGTAAAGTAAAGACAAACTGAGGGTCCAAAGATGCATCACTATTATTGATGATAATAACAATCATCATCCAGTTCGTTTTGCTAACAACAAACATCTTCTTTCTCCTCATGGACAAGACTGGCATGAACTTTAATGTACCTGATGGGACTCCCTAATGTTATGTTTGTTTTGGAACAGTGAGAGGCAGAAGACTTGCAAAAGTGACCCCAGAAGTGACTGTAGTGTTATTATTAACATAGCGATGCCTCCAACCTGCAACACTTGTTTCACTTTCATCAATCATATTACACGTAGAATAAGTCCCTGTATCTCTCTGTCTACTTACAAACTACAAACTACCCAGAGTCTGATACGTTTCTTACTTCAGTTTGCTTTAAAAAACACTCCATATCATACCAAAAATAATACCTCTAACAAAACAGCATCACTGCCGTCCAAAAGCTATTAAAAATGTGAGTGAGTCACGCTGCCACCCTGACTGTGATTAAGGAAATGTTTGTCAGAGTGGATGATTCTGACTCAGTCCCACATACACCAACCCGCTGCCAAATACTCATTGGAGCACCACATGTGAATCTGCTGACAATATTAGTCCCAAATAACATTTCCTCCTTTTCAGCAAAATTGGCTAAAAACTACTGTGAGCAGCAATTTTGAAAATGACAGGGTCCTTTTTTTAACCCCAAAAAACCCTGCAAAGGTCCATCAGTGCCAGCAATCTTTCAATTATTTGCTCATTTTTATGTCATTGCTCTTAGTATCTCCCACTCTGTCACAGCTTTAGAGTTGTTTTCATATTTTGTAGGCCATCAACCATCATCATTAATTAAAGATTTGTCCTGCATTATAAAAACTCAGAGGCAGCCTCAGGCCCTCTCCAGCTCTGGCAGGTGTTTTTATTCCAAACAGCGTTTTTCAGGGACAGCAGTTGACATATTTGTGACTGTGTCTCCCTCTCTTCCTCTCTCTCGGGCGCTGTAAATATTCATCTAAACAATACTTGGTGCCAGAACATCTCAATTACAGCATGTTAGTATAAAGGCTAAAACACACAGGATCTGTATTGAGCCGTACCGTCAGCGTAGGTTGCCATTCTGATCAGTGCATCATTGCAGACAGGACGTGTATCAGCTCCGTCGCAGCTCTGTATCAGAAGCGTATCGAGCATAACAACTAGTCTATTATTTCTGCTCAACGCTTCCAATACTCGTCAATCTACAAAGAGGAGATTGTCCCAGAAGATCGAAAACTGTACGTCATCCGGTAAAAATCGTACGTCATCCGGTAAAAACCGTACGTCATCCGGTAAATTTCAAAATAAAGCACCATATGCGGACTCCTGACTGTGTATCAGTTTGTGTAGATGAGAAATACTTCCTAGTTCTGGATTTATCAGTAACACAAAATAATCCGATGGTCAATCCCTGATCCATGTGGACCCCAACAGGACTTTTAACTGCTTACTCTGTCTGTAGGTAACAGCAAATCATAAAGGAACATAGTTTACCTGCTAAAACCGAAACTGTAAAATCATGTTGCTTTTTCACATACAGTAGAGGCTCGACAGTCACTGAATTATATACAAATTAGCAGGAAACAGACCACAGAAGGGCAAAACAACCTGTTGTGAGCATGTTGTTTCCTTTGTACTGAGCCCAGCTGACCAGGACTTCACTACGCTGCTGCCATGCTCAATACGGATTCCTGTATGTTTTCGGCTTAACATTATAAAGCTAAGACATATATAAGTATTGTAGAAGCATATTAATAGATGTCAATAATGACCAGATCTGAAAAATGCTGCTTGTGGTGAAAACCCCTGAACATGGATAACAAAACCAAGTAAATATGCAGTTCAGTCAGGATCACTTTAGTCAAAATTAATTATTTATTACAAGCAAACATTTTTACTTTGGCGGTATGGCTCTGTTCTGAGGGTTCCCTGCCCTTCCATGCGTTTGCACGGAGTGGCTCTAAGAGGGGACAGCTCCTCCCCTCCCTTTTATGTGCATACACGATGAGCCAGGCAGAGAAGCAGCAGCAAATAAATTCGATTAAGATAAATAAATAAAAATCCCAGCACAGAACAGAGCAAGCATCAGTGACGATACTTGCAAGATCAGACACAACATGAACAGGAGGAGTTGGGGTGGAGGTGCAGCAGGCAGAGTAGGCTGGAGAAGCTGTTTAAATAGGGTGCCATTTTGACATTAGCCAATAGGATGTGAGGAGGGTGATGACCTGAGCTGTCAGCTGACTGAGGGCTGGCTTAAGATCAGCTGACTGTAGCCTTCAGCTTGACTCCGTGACTTGCCTGAACTACCGCTATGCTTCATTAAGTTACAGATTTCAATGAGATCAGATTTCCTTTCAAAGTACAAAGACAATTACCTGCCAAAGTGAAGAATGTAAGAAATAAAGTAGCTCATGGAAATGTCACATAATGTAACCTAACATTATAACAAAACTATAATAAAAGATAATGCTGTAGCTGTTATTTTAAATGTAATGTGTGGCCTCTTACAGAGATTTTGTCATGGAGTTAAGAAAATAAAACCTTTGTTCAAAAATCTTCATCTCCAGCAGGAATCAATTGACCTGAGAGTTACAGACAGTGTGAGGCAGTCTGAACTTTGTCTCCTTATCTCCCTCAGCTTCAGCGCCACTTTCAAATAAATCACCGTGTAACTACATCATAAAAGCACCATTGTGTCGCTCTTACATTATTCACCACGTTGTGTTCAGGCGTATTAACCAGCTTTCTGTGTGCGCCTATATGTGTGTGTGTGTGAGACAGATAGGCCAGGGGGCTGATGGGAAAAGACTAGATCAATTACAGAGATAGAACAGCAGATGAAGAGAAAGACCTGCTGACCTTTAACTCCCCCCTTTATCTCTCTCTCCCTCTCACACATCTCTCCATCTCATTTTCTCCTCCTCTCCTTATCGCACTTATTACTCCTCTTGTGATTTTCTTTTTCTCTCTCTCCCTCATCTTCCTCTCTTCTCCCATACCTCTCCCTCTCCAAAGTGTCCTCATCCTTCCCCTGTAGTGCCCTCCCCCTTTGTCTCGCCCTCTCTCCTGGAGCATCCCTTCCTCTCCTAGAGACACCTCTTGCTCTCGTCTACCCTTCTCTCCCTCACACCTCGCTCCTCCTCTCCTCTTCTCCTTCATCTCCCTCCTTGTCATTGACTCCAATATGAATATTTAACCATCTCCGTGTCCCTTTTGCATCATCCTCTGTCGTTTATCTCTCCACTTGTCGTCCTCTGCCTCTCTCTTTTCCACTAAATCAGCCTCTTCATCTCTCTTTCGGCCCTCTTCAGTCCACCCTCCTCCCTCTCTTTCCTCCCTGTTTTCTTTTTCTAATTAGCGTCACCTTTCTCGTGTTTTTTTTTGTACCCCCTCTCTTCTCCTCACGTTCTCCTCTTCTTTTATCTCTCCTCCTCCTTATTGTCCTTTCCCTCTCAAGTAAACTCTCTTGATCTCATTTCTCCACCTTTTCTTTTATGCTCCTTTTATTTTCTGTCCTCCTTTTTATCATTCAAGTCATTTCTGCCCCCCTTTTCCCCTTCCTCTTTCCCTCTTCTTTTCTTCAAAATGCATCCTGTCATATCAAACCCTCTCTTACACCACTCTTCCTCCTTTCTCTTTCTTCACTGTCCCATCCTCCTCTTCCTCTTTCTTGTCTCCACCTTATCGTCCATGTGCTTCTGTGCTCCCTTTCCAATCTTCTTTTTTTTCTTCCCCTTCTTTCTTTTCTCTTATTTCTACTCCTAATCTCCCCCCTTATACTCCTCTTCTTTGTTTCCCTCCCTCGCTCTCAGTTTCCATCTTCTTTACGTTTTCATTCCTGTCATTATACCCTTATTACCCTTTAATATCCCCAAACCCTCTTTATCTTCTGCACCTCCTGCTCAGAAATGACATTTCCGAGTGTATAGCGTTCAATTTACCGGTGTATAATAGGTTCTATGAAGAATCTTGTGAGTTTGTGCCTCTAGTTGTTTGATCCTGATTGAACATTAGAGCGAATCTGCGACCACTCTTAGGTCATTTTTTTTTTCTTTGAAGGGGGAGTATTACCTGGATAATCCTTAAAAAAAAAAAAAGTAATCGAGTTTAGACGGTTATTTATCGAACTTTAGACCCAATCAAACTTTGGATTTGTGATTTTCTACCTCTTTCTCCTTATTCTTCTGTCATCCATCCACTCTCCTTTCATTTTAGTTTTCATTCTCTCTCCTTAAATTTATTTCCCCTCCTCTTTCTTCTACTTCTTTTACTCTTTTTCTTTCATCTCCTTCTCTTTCATCTTTCCTATCATACATCTACATCCTCCTCTTTTTCTATTCCCTCTTTTCTTGCCTCTCCTCTTTCCTTTTTTCCTCTCCTAACAGTCATTGCCTTACCCCTCTTTATTTTATTTACTCCCTCGTCTCCCCTACCCTCTTATCCCCCATACCTCTTTCTCCTTTTAGTAATTCTCCTCCTCTGCTCCCTTTTCTCTCTTTCTCTACATCAGTTTTTCATCCTCCTCTTCATTTCTTCTTCCCCCTCTTCTTTTTGTCTTCTTATCCTCTCTACTTTCACCACCATCATCCTCTTTTATTCCTCATCTCCCTGACATATTCACCTCATTTTGTCTTCCCTCTCCTCTTCCTCATTTTGTCACAGCCACTAATAAACTGTTTTGTTCTCTGAAAAGCTGTGGGCACTCTGAAGGAAGGAAAGAGGAAAGAGGCGGAGAGACACAACTAAACAGGTGTGTGTGTGTTTGTGTGTCTGTTTCTGTTTTCCTCTCTCTCTCTCAGACTCTGTTTCACCCTCCACCCCCTCCTCTCTTCCTTTTTTCATATATTCTGAATCTGTTTCCTGCCTCTTCCTCTCACTAGATGTTCAAGGACGGTTTCACTGTGACTCATGTTACTTCATCTGACACCTGCTACACCTCCGGCTGTCTCCTTCATTTTACCCGCCCTCCTGCTAAGCCGAGCTTGTTTTTTCCTCTTGGGAAGAGACAAGAAATTTCTTAAGCATGTGCCCTATTTTCTGTCTTCTTTACATATTTTGGGGTCTTCATAAATAATTGGTACAAAAAGTTTGGGGTTGCTCCAGTAGATTAAAAAAGGCTGTAATAACAAGCTGAGTCTGACAGCGCCAAAAACATGAACTTTGAGTGGATAAACTATGTTCAGGTTTGTGTATCCACATGGATTACGCAACAGACATCACAGCCTGTTTCACGGCTGCCTGTCCCAGAACCCCTCAGTTATCATCCGAAGATGATCTAGCCTCTGGGAGTGAGTTCTCTGTGTTTAAAGCACAGCATGCAACAAACAACCTCAGGCCAAGAGTTCCTTCTCTGTGGCTTCTCTGCACTGTTTACAGTCCAATCAGCAGCATGAGAAGAGCTGAGATCAAAGGAGGAGTGAAATTCGCTGCTGTAAAAATGGGTCTCAAAGGGTCTATAACAAACTCTCATTTCAATGTAGGATGTTCATGTTGTGTGTAAAGCACAGAGGAGCAACAGCTGGACAAAGTCCTTTCTTAGAGGCAGTACCAGAGAGCTAATGGGAGGAAGATGGTGACAATGCATGTAGCTGATTGTGTGATTACAAGCCGTGCCTTTTCTACTTCTGCAACAACACCCAGTACATTTCATGCACAGTTAAGTCAAGCTGCAGTTAGAGCTCGATTAGGCTGTTTGATTGGACTACCGTCCTCCTCTAAGTAGTAGAATCAGTCTAATGACAAAAGAATGTGGACAGTAAAAGGTCCCTTCATCCAGCTTGTTATTACTGGACCTTCTCCATGTGGGCCTTTAACATCAGATATTACAACATCAGACCAGCATGCTCACAATAGACTGTCTGGTTGTTGGTCTAATAATGAAACATGGACTGTAACACGTTTTATTGTTTAATGTCCTGAGCATTTTGTCATAGAGAATTACAGCTTGTATTTGGTTCATTTACATAATCTTATTGGATCTCAAAGTCACATGATTGCTTGTAATGTGATCAGTAGCATGCTCCGAAGCAATTTTTCTTTGTGAATAGGTTAGTGTTAAGACCTTTTTTTACTATCCAGTGACATCTGCCTGTGTAAACCTTGGAGAACCATTATTTATAAGTAACCGGTTCATTTGTATCTTCAGGGAATATTTTTGGTTAGTATTTGTAAAATCAAGTAAGAAAACATTTTTGTTTTTTGCTTTAATTTTCACGTGATGGCGATGACTTGATTCATATCGCTACCTTCATTAAACGAGCATGCAAGTGCTCTTTCAAACTGACTCCACGTCTCTACATCATTGAAGTTATTTTGTGATACTACAGTCAAGTTCAAAGCGTTAAGCTATCCGGTAAGGTGTGCCTTGGTACACGCTCAGGTATTGGAATATGGACAGTTTGTTCTCTTAGCTTTACTTCTGGCACAGATGAAATATATGCTATTTCCTGGGCTTATAAATTGATCTATTTTTTTACCATCTGGTAACCTGGTACACATTTGTATCGTTGACTGCTACCATGCAAACTGAAGCAGGGGTAGATTGCCACGACCAGCTTGGATCCATCTAAAGGTTGTTCATGCAAGAGAAACCTGATCTCCAGCCACATTATCCATTTAATTTGACAGTTGTTGCCACACTGACATGTTAAAATGTATTTTATTATATCTATATCTATATATATATATTGATTTTGATTGCTTTTTCTTTGTGTAAAAGGACCAGCTTTAAAGTGTACTACACAGCCAAAAAGTCAAAGTAAAACTCATGTTTGTGTACTGACCCTGTGCAACTGTGACAGCTGTAGAAAATTACCCTTTTTATAAGTGGTCAGAATAAATCAATGAACACCGTCTAGTAAACAAGATGTTTTCTGATAAAACAGAAACTAAAGGGAAGAAGGAGAAATAAATAGGAAAAAAGTATAAAAATATAATTTAGGTCCAGCAGTGGGTAAATGTATTATTCAGCAACACAGGCTTATTTTTTCATCTCAATCCAAATGTCAGAGAGACATTTAACACCCGAGTTTCCATCTCTGCCCTTATGCCTTCCAACCACGGCAAAGTTTCTCCAAGTTTACAGACGTGACCCAATTTCCCTGGGTCAGTTTACGTTCGAGACACAGTCTGCATTTCTAGAGAGCTCCAGATGGACCAGAAGATGGAACTTTTTTACATTTATATGAGATGTAGCGGACCTTGAACGCATCTGGTCTGCAGTGACTACAAGACGAGCTCAAAGACACCTGATAAAACCAATTAGTTTTAACAGCTGTTGCAGGATTCCCATGGCAACAGCTGCAGCAAGACGCAGGAAGAAATCCTACAAAATGATGGTGTGCTCTGAAGCCTTTGGATTCCCTGCTATAAAAAATGCATCAAACAGAATATGAATCTGTATATTGGCGTTTTATGCACAGAAAATCCAAATGCTAACTCAATAAAATCTTAAATTTTACTCAATAGATGGATCATTCAGTTAAAACTTTGGCAATTCTTCTCATTTAAACCCAATCTTTGGCTGCTGTACAAACAGAAATCTACATTAAGACATGAAAATATTTAACATAAACCCTCTAGGGGGTACACTTAAGGTTTAACACTTAAGCCTTCATATACTTTATTTTCCACATTTTCATAAAACTCTGACTTGACTTACGTTGGCAGCTGAATCTTCAGGCGGTTTCGTTCCTCCTTCCTCTGGTAAATCCGGCGCTGTTGGAACTGAGACGGGGAGCAGAGGAGAGCGAGCCTTACTGGCCTGACCCAGAGACGCCGTCTTCACCTGTGGCTTTGGAAGACTCGCACCTGTAAGGACAAAAAGTTTGAGATCTGGTTTGAAAACATGACACTGACAGTTCAATCTAAAAACGACACTGGGACAAGGGTACAAAAATCTGTAGTTCCTGGTGCCAAAAGCCAAAAAAGTACCTGAAGAGCTGTGGGTTTGAATGCCTCATTTTTCTTTGCAATATTAAAATTCACTTACAGACTGGGGTGAAAACAGTTTTCTTCTCTGTAGGGATGTTTATCTATATTTTTATTAAGCGACTAGTCTGAAGATAAGAAAACGCTGAGAAACAGTCAAAAATTGGATAATACGGTTAAACACAGGACCCCAGAGTCTGCAGATAAACAATGCCAAATTGATTTGTTGAAGATGTTAGCAGAGTTAGACCACAAGCTTTAAGTCCTCCTTGGAGGTTTATGTCCGCTTGCTTGTGCTGGTTTCATATTACTCTGGTTTAGTGGATTGATGTTTGCTTCATCTTACCTAGTGATGCTGGTTTATTTACACAGTTGAAAAGCTGATCTGTTATATCACAGTGGTGGCATTTATCTTCTATATACAGTCTTTACATTCATATATACTCTCACTTAAAATCAATCTATCAGAACATCTACTGATGATTTGCACAACTAAATAAATTAACAACAGACAAAAATAGACAAACGAAAGTGAAGATAAATCCCACAAAATGGAAGCAAGCACATCAATATTCGGTCGATAACTCCATTCAGACTCTTTGATCCAGATTTTAAACTCTTTAGGAAATTAAACTCGAAGACTCTTCTGGACAAAGAGAGTTTTAGGAGAACAAGAAGACAGAAGACAAAAGAGGCATGTTGAGTGTTTTTTTTCTTTTTTAAATCTTCTCTGATTCCCTGAACAGCCTTGTGATGTCTGAACACATCCCCAGGCTTCTTACCCACAATCCTCTCCTCTCCCCCTCTGCTCTGCACTGCACTCCTTCACTTCCTGATCAATAAACATCTCCTCCTCCTCCTCCTGAAACAAAACACCTGGAACGGCCTTGAAAGTATTACGGATTACACCAGAGAGTCAGCAGCGATCAGGATTAAACCTCCCTGAACATCAACAGACTTCACAGCACAGACAAAATGACGTCTAGACTCACAAGAAAAACAATCTTTACACAAAGCTTCACTAATACAGATCCAAGAAAAAAACACTGAAAATAAACCATGAAGAGAAACTTAACCTATAGATTAAACTTTTGGGGTATTCCTGGACTCTGGAAAAGCGTGGTTGCTTGTTGGATATGGATGTTTTTACTCAATCTCAAGAAATCTCAAAGATTCTCCTTTTTTAAACAAACGAACAAACAAAAAAGCAATCCAAAGTGAGAAATCGGCAGTCTTAAAAATTAGGCCTACTAAAAAAAGTTCTTCACTTAGGTGTTGATTGAGGCCGACTCAAAAAGGAGAGATATCTTCCTCAGACTCCATGTTAGTTTGGGATGTAAAAATGTGAACATGTTTTTTGCCTAATACAAAATGATTTGGTCGAGATAGCTTTGCTCTCCGATGTCTACAGATTTTGTGGGGGAACTTTTTCAAAACTTTTTCAAAACTTTTTACTTTTGAAAAATTCATTTTGTGCTTATTGCTTTTGTTTTGACAGGATAGCTTGACATTGAGTCAAGACAATATAACTCTTAATTTGGTAGTTGCAGCAACACAGACATAATCATTAAGTAAGAACAGAATAAGATTTAAGAGTCAAGAAAATTAAAATCCTAATAAAATAAAGCGATCAGTTGTAGTGAAGAAAGAGCTGAACCGTAAGGCGAGACTCTCGGTTTACCGGTCGATCTACGTGCCGACCCTCACCAATGGCCATGAAGTTTGGGTAATGACTGAAAGAACAAGATCGCGGATACAAGCGGCCGAAATGGGTTTCCTTCGCAGGGTCGCCGGGCTCAGCCTTAGAGATAGGGTAAGGAGCTCGGACACTGCTCCTCCACGTTGAAAGGAGTCAGCTGAGGTGGCTCGGGCATCTGGTTAGGATGCCTCCTGGACGCCTCCCGTTAGAAATGTTCCAGACACACTGGTCTGCAGTGGACCAGGACCAGGTGGAGGGATTGTATCTCTCGCCTGGCCGGGGAGCGCCTGGGAATCCCCCCGGAGGAGTTGGTGGAAGTGGCCGGGGTGAGGGCCGTCTGGGCTTCCCTCTTGAAGCTGCTCCCACGACCCGGACCCCGATGAAGCGGAAGAAAAAGACGATGACAATAAAATATGGTACTATTACACAATGGTATGAAGTTAGAGTTATGTGGGACGATAAGGACAAATTATAAGGTCAGTGGTAGATAAAAATAAAAGTTATGGGACAAAGTGAGGCTAAGATTCAGGCATAAATCTGCAAAACTGGAAATGAAGCAGGTTTACTGATAGTTCGGCGAGTTAAAGCTCCTAGCTCTACTTCTGTTATAAGTCGCATTCACTGTTCAGTTGTTTCTGGGATGGGAAATAATCAACCAGACTAGGCTTTTACAGGAATCAAGCATTTTCTTTGTTTGATTTGGAAATATGACTGGTAAGAAGAAAGTGAGGGAGCGAGTGCTGACAGTGTGATCAATCAACTTACACAAATCAGAAAAACAGAAACTGAAATGTTTTTGCAAATGAAAAATAAGATGGATAGTGAATGTATGTCTGTGTGGATGGGGAACACTTTATTTCAAGCTCATGGTTCATTTCTAAATGTTAACTAAACTGAATAACTTAAGAGGTGAAGTTCACCTTTCTGAAAAAAATCTGCCCTTGAACTACAGAGAGAGTTTCCTGTAAACTGTTTAAATCTGGAGTCCTCGCTCCTGAAACAAAAAAGAGACTCCTCACTTAAGAACCAAGATATGGCTGTCTGCTTCACAGCCCCCAGCTGAGAGTAAGATTTATTTCCAACTGTTGAATCATATTTCCGCCTCACAGTAAACAGCATGAAAATAAGAAAAAGGTCCATTTTAGAGTTCCAGCTGTGAACAATGACGACGGACCCAGGAAACTTCCATTACAGCATCCCCCCCTGCAGAGATCAAGTTCTTTTTACTGTGGTTAAAACTCAAAATTACATATATAGGCTACATATAGATGTCAACATACATGTATAATGTAAATGACACATTCAGCTGAAGATTTAGTTCAAAATAGAACAGGAGTTGTTTACTTTCTTGAAGCTTGTGTTTCTGACAGAGACACTTATGAGGTTAAATGGAGTTGAAGACTCTCTACAATCAACTGCAGGTTTTTGACGCTGTAATTTCATCGCTCATTTGTACTGCAGCTCAAGAACAAAAACCAGCCAAGACTGCACTGCAAAGAACACATTTGATGCTTATAACGATGGAGGTTAAATGGCAGATATACTTGAAGTGTATCTCAGCAGGGTCAAAGGGATAAGGGATAATTTCTTTTATTCATATGGATACCTTAATCGAAGCTTTTTATTGATCTTGGTTTTATTAATTCAACCGCTGATACTTTTATATCATCAAGACGGTGATAGGATTTGTAAAAGATAGAGGGTTTCTTTCAGTGCTGAGGTTCTATATGTTTTTGCTTCATAGTCATTTCAGTGACTTGACTTGGAACACTTTCACACAGATTTCCTCACCATTTGATCTAACGTCACTACTTTATCGCTATATATGGGGGCGCCACTTGCATAAAGGAGAGGAATGTGGATGTTAGTTTTTTTAGCAAAAGAAAAGCTGACAGCTGCAGAATAACACAAGTAGACAGTAAGATGCTAGAAGTACGAAAGAGAATCAGGGCCACAAGAGGAGAAAAAAATTATTATAGGAGGGAGACTTTTTGAATTTCCATTTCAAGATAAAAGTTAAAACCTCAAGATTAAAGTCGAAATTTAAAAGAAAAATCAAAATTTAAACTGCAATCTAAAAATGAATTTTTAAAATCTTTGGACATCATTTACAACATTTTGTAATCTTGAAATTTCGACATTAATCTTGAAATTTCAATTTTTAATCTCAAAATTTTGACTTTATGACATGATTTTGATTTTTTTAATCTTAAAATTTCAACTCTAATATCATTTTTTTTAAATCTCTAATTTTTGACACCATTTACGATATTTTGTAATCTTGAAATTTCAACAATAATCTCGAAATTTCAATTTTTAATCTTAAAATTTTGACTTAATCTCCTTCCTGTAATTACTTTTTTTTCTCTTCATGTGGGCCTAATCATCTTTTATATAGAAAGGAGTCAATAAATGCAGAAGGTACTTTGAATTCCAGAAAGAAGAAAGAAAATACAGTGATAGCCCTTTATTCTGAGATGAGTGGAGCTGAAGGATACAGCTCAGACTACAGCATGACCACAGTTCTTCTGGTTATGGAGGTTAACCACCTGCAACACCATACGGGAGTTTTCTCACTCATCATAGAAATATAAGGTTCCTCCACTTCAGGTAAGACCTCAAACGCTGGCTCACTTTGATGTGAGCAAGATTGTGAAGTATAGAGTTTTACCTTTTGGAGATAGGAGTGTAACAGTCAATGAGTGCAGTTCGTGCAGAGTCACAACCTTCCGTAGGTGTTGGAGCAGCTGAAGCCTTTCAGTCTGTACATTTCAGTCGCACTACTTTATCTTTTTACAGTAGTGCTGACCTTGTGTGGCTCTGTGCGTCTGCAAATATGGTGTAAAAATTTCCTGCCAGCTTCATTTCTATTGGAAAGTTCTCAAAAATGGTGAAATGAGACTCCAAATAACGTTAACCAAAGTTTACTGACCTTTTCAGTTTTTAAAAGATACAAACGTGGTGAAAAATAGCAATACAAAATAAGGGTGGCTTGGTCTCACAGCGTGTCAGCTAATCACATGTCGCTAGCGGCTTCTCCGAATATATTTTTCTTTCTATCAACTTCACACAGACTGACTAGAACTTCCTGGTGACTCCTTCAAAATAAAAGCAGCGTATAGTCTTTCCAAAATAAACTCAAATAGTGCATATCAATGCTGAAACATGCAGTAAACAATTATGTTTCTCAATATGTTTTTGACTCTAAACAGTGCAATCTTCTTTTAACTATATAATACTTATGTAAAGTACTTCCTTTTAATAAACATAAATCACAACATGCAACAAATCACAACAGTCTCCCGCCCCATGAACAATGTTCATGAATACTAATCTATGCCTGAATCAAGTTAGGTTATTTCCAAAGGATAGATCAGTTGCACAGGTCTTCTCAGTAGTGTCCCTGTAGGGGTACGAACTGTGCATGAGCGTGGCAGTCCATCTCGCCCTGGAAACAGCTCTTCAATCCTGCCTGTTTTCCAGATTTGTCGAGGCATTTTGTCCTCTCCAATCAGCACGACGTCTCCCACTTTGAGCTCAGTGGGTTTGGATGTGTCACACTTATGCGCTGATTTCAGATCCAGTAGATAGTCCTTGCGCCAGCGGGTCCAGAAGGTGTTTAGGAGTCTCTGGCGGTACTTCCATCTGCGTCCCATGTTCTCTCTGCTTAGATTGGCTGACTGAATTTCTGGAATCATAGTTTTTGGTGGCAGGGAAGTCAGTCTTTTGCCGACCAGAAAATGAGCGGGTGTCAGGGGTGTGGGCTCATCTGCATCGTTGTGCACATATGAGAGTGGCCTAGAATTCAGCACAGCCTCTGCCTCTGTGAGAGTGGTGGTTAACTCCTCGAAGTTCAGTGAGGCCCTTCCTAGGACTGTTTTTAGGCATGTCTTCACTGACCTCACGAGTCTTTCCCAGAAGCCGCCCCACCAAGCTGCTCTCTCAGCAATAAACCTCCACGAGATGCCCTTTTCGGTGAAGAATGCAGTGAGCTCCGGTTCCTTGAATGATTTCCATAGCTCCTTCAGATCTTGGTCTGCTCTCTTAAAGGTCTTGGCATTGTCAGAATAAATGACCTTACATAGCCCACGTCTCGCAATGCATCTCTTCAAGGCTAAGAGAAAGTTCTCTGTGGACATGTCTGATACAAGCTCTAAATGCACTGCTCTAGTGACAGCGCATGTGAACAGTGCAATGTATGCCTTCTTTGTCTGGCTGTTTGACTTGACGTACAGCGGGCCAGCGAAATCAATGCCCATGACTTCAAAGGGTGGGGACTCTGTAATCCTGTCTCTTGGTAAAGGAGCAGTAACCTGCTGAGCTGGTTTCACCTTTAGTCTCTTACAGATGTGACAGCGTGCCACAATCTGCTTAACCAGCTGTCTGCTTCTCAATATCCAGTAGCTCTCCCTTATCTGCACTAGAGTATCCCTGATCCCAGAATGCATCACCTTTTCATGGTAGTTTTGAACTAAGAGCTCAGTGTATCTGTGTTTTGGGGGGAGCACCCATGGGTGCTGTTCTCTGAAACTGAACTCCGACTGTTGCAGCCTTCCTCCCACACTGATAAGGCTGTTCTCATCAAGGAATGGTTTCAAGTCCTTGATTTTTGAATCCTTGTCAAGTTCTTGTCCTGATTTCAGTAGATTTAATTCTTGGCTGAAACCTTGCTCTTGTGTCACCTTTATCCAGTACATTTCAGCTGCAGTGAGCTCCTCTGCAGTGAGCTCTCCATGGGTCCTTTGGCTTGAGCGGGCATTGTTCACAAACCTCTTCACCCACGCAGTTAATCTGAACACTGTTCTCAGTCTACTGTACTTATCAAGGTCTAACAATGGTTCAGCTGGATCAGTGCTAGTAAATTGTACTGCTACCATGAACTTAGTCCTAAGCTCAGCATTTGCCTCCTCAGCAGTACAGTCCTCCTCAGTCTCAATTGTGTCTGTTGGTTCAGCTGACAGTGACGTAGCAGGCCCGTTCCACCACAGCTGACTCTGGATGAGATTGTCCACACTCTGGCCTCTGGTGGGTAGATCAGCAGGGTTCCTTTTGCCACTGATGTGTGACCATGATTCTGGGTTCGTCAAATTTTGAATTTCAGTCACTCTGTTTTCCACAAAGGGCTTCCATTTGTGTGCTGTGCTGCGTATCCAGTGCAAGGCGATCATCGAGTCTGTCCACATCCTGAGCTGATTCTTTTCCATCTTCAGGGACTTAAGCAGATTGTTTCCCAATCTGGCTCCGATCAAGGCTCCCATCAGCTCTAAGCGTGGTAAAGTTAGTTTCTTTAGAGGGGCAACTCTCGACTTTGATGCTACAAGGCTTGTCACAATTTCCCCATCCTGGTTCCTTCCTTGCATGTATGCAACAGCACTGAATGCCTTTTCACTAGCATCACAGTAGACATGTAGTTCCAGTGACTGCATGTTTGGTTGGATTTCAATGTGATACCACCTGGGAATCGCCACAAGGTGGAGCTGTGGCAGTTCTGAACACCACCGGTTCCATTCCTTTGCCAAGTCTGGGGGTAACTGGTCATCCCAACCAATTCCCCTCTCCCACAGTCGCTGGAAGAGGTGCTTCACCCTAATGGTGAACGGAGTGAGGAAGCCAATAGGGTCAAAAATACGAGCTGACGTTTGCAGCACGCTTCTCTTTGTGTTTTGCTTGTCCTTCAAAATGTCTAAAAGTCCATTTAAGTCAAACACAAAGTGATCTTCCTCTGGTTTCCACACTAGACCTAGCACTTTCAGTACATTCCCACAAGTGACAGGTTCTGTAGCTTGTTCGAATCCATTCGCTGTCCATTTTGACTTGAGATCTGGTGAGTTTGTGGCCCATTTACACAAGTTCATTCCAGCAGCAGACAGAATGTTCTTAGCTCCTGTTGTGACTGAATAGGCCTCCTCCACGTCACATGAGCTTGAAATCAGATCATCTACATATAAAGACTCTCTAAGTGCCTTTACTGCCTTTGGTTGGGCTGCATCATACTGTTGGATGTGCTTCCTAATGGTTGCAGCTAGGAGGAAGGGGCTTGGTGAAACTCCAAATACCACTCTACTCATTCTCATGATGCGCAGCTCATTGTCACAGTCCTTAGTGGGGGGTCCATGCAGCCACAAGAACCTGACTGAATCCTTGTCTTTGTCTGCTAGAGCTATCTGCAAGAAAGCCTTGGTGATGTCTGCAGTGAAAGCTATCTTGTGCAGTCGGAATTTGATAAGCACATCTAACAGATCAGGGTTTAGGTTTGGCCCAGTTAACAGACAGTCATTTAGTGAGGGGCTTCCAGCCTCATGTGATGAGGCATCAAACACGACTCTCAGCTTGGTCGTCGCTTTCTCCTCCCGGAGTACAGCATGATGAGGTAGGTAATATTTCACAGTTTCTGTTGACTCTGCTGCTGAGTCATTCTCTGAGACATCCTCGCAAATTCCCTGCTGTAGGTAATCCTCCATCACATTGTTGTACCTTGTGTACAGAGTGGCATCAGCAACCAGTTTCCTCTTCAGGCTCTCAAATCTTTTCCTTGCAACTCTGAAGTTGTCTGGTAGAGGTGGGCTGTCCAGTCGCCATGGTAATTCAACTTGGTAGCGACCATCATTGAATGTCACTGTCTGCTCAAAGCTCTGAAGAGCCTCCGTATCATCTGGGTTTTCAGCTTTGTCATTTACAATGCCCAGTGTTTCTATTTCCCAAAAGGCATGCAACTGTTTTGAGATCTGAGTGTCCTCATCTAGACTGATGTGCATGCAGGTTGTGTCTGTTACACTAGACATTGGGACTGGCCCTTGTACAGTCCATCCAAAGGTGCTTTCTAAGCCCACAAGTGACTCTGTTAGCCTTTCCACCTTGCCAGTCATCACTTTCCAGTAAAAGTCAGCTCCAATTAAGACCAACAGCTCGGGGTCCTCAGCACCATCTAACTGGAAATCTGCCAGCTGCAGACCTCTCCTCTTGAATTCTCCTCTGATGTGCTCTCCAGGCACTTTCATAACAGCAGTGCACACTTGAGGGGTCTCAACTGCTGCAATTTCAATTCTTTGCTGTGTATTCCACACATTCTCCAGCACTACCTTGACAATGTTGCGCTTTGTTGCCATGGGACCAGCAGATCCAAAGGTGTGGAGGTTCAATGTCTCTTGCTTTAATACTGGCAGTTTCAGTGTCTTCACCAGGTTCTCATGTATAAAGCTTCTTTGACTGCCTCCATCTAATAGGCAACGCACTATTTTTCTACCTGCTGGGCCCTCTGTCCTGGCCTTAACTGTCTGAAGCAGCACTGTGTTGGGTTCATTAGATTTTGGTTTCATTGTGCTAGACACCGAAGAAACCACAGCATCTGTACTGTTGCTGTTAGCAGCGCCTGGCTGCACTTCTTGATCACAGACTGACTGGTGGTGTCTGCGACCACACAAGGCACATGAGACACCTTTGACTTTACAGTATTTGGCTATATGTTTGGGGCCTAGGCACACATAGCATCTTCCCACTTTTTTCAGTTTTTCCTTTCGAGCAGTCACTGTGGTGTCTGAGCAGTTTTCTGGCTTATGACTGGGACTGTCACAATACACACAGGTCTGAGGGGCATTACTGGCTGTGTGCAATGCAGCTGCTGAGGGCACAGTTTTGAATTTATTCTCATTGGATGGCACTTGTTTTGTGAACAGTCTGTGACTTTGGGAATGGTCCTTTTGGGAGCTGCCTGACCTGGTCAGTTGTAGTGCTCTCTCTCTACTTTGCACTTCATTTTGCAGGAATTTAATTAGCTCAGGCACCTTCCATTCACCATCAGTGTCCAACGTGCGTGTGTAGCCTAATGCCAAGTCATCTGGTATCAACTGCAATAATACAGGGCATAGCAGGGCGCCATATGTGTCACTGTGAACACCTAGGGACTCTAGGCTGCGAATCTGTATTTCACATTCATCATAGAGAAATCTCAGTGCTACTATATCTGAGGATCTTTTCACAGGTGTCAGGGTTAGCAGTTTTGACATGTGTGCACTGACCACAATGTCCTTTCTTCCAAATCTGTTCTTGAGCAAGTCAATTGCATTGTCGTAATTACTGTCGGTCAATGTGAGCCCTGCTACCGCTTTTGCTGCTGCTCCACTTAGGTAGGATTTCAGATAAGTGAACTTTTCCTTCTTACACAGCGCATCATTGGAGTGGATAGCAGTGTCATATTGACTCCAGAATTCTTGCCACTGGCTTATTTCTCCATTAAACCTTTCAATCACTAACCTGGGCAGTTTAACAGTTTGTCTCGCCAAGGAGTTATCAGAGCCTGCACTTCCCGCACTAGTGCGCCTACTCACGTACTCCTCCCGGGCACCAGGGCTTCTCTGGATCAGTATGCTTGCTCGTGTTTTCCATGAAATAATGCGATCCTGATATTCCTGTGAGGACTCTAATTCAGAGTCTAATTCCTCCGTCACAGTTTTCTCTTCAATGCCTCTGTCCAGTTCCGTTAATTGTCCCTCCTTGATCGTTAATAATGACAGCATTTCACGCAGCGAGTCATAGTCCCTTTCGTTTTCCCCTTTGTTTGTTTCCTCTTCCATACGAGCCAGTAACTTTGATACTGAAGAACGGACTGCTCTTCTCTTCTTCTTCATACGTTCCATGGCGTCGGACATTTCGTTCGTTACTTCCAATTCAAAACATCAAAAAAAGTCTCTGAGATCCCGGGTTTCGGCACCAAAATGTATTGGAAAGTTCTCAAAAATGGTGAAATGAGACTCCAAATAACGTTAACCAAAGTTTACTGACCTTTTCAGTTTTTAAAAGATACAAACGTGGTGAAAAATAGCAATACAAAATAAGGGTGGCTTGGTCTCACAGCGTGTCAGCTAATCACATGTCGCTAGCGGCTTCTCCGAATATATTTTTCTTTCTATCAACTTCACACAGACTGACTAGAACTTCCTGGTGACTCCTTCAAAATAAAAGCAGCGTATAGTCTTTCCAAAATAAACTCAAATAGTGCATATCAATGCTGAAACATGCAGTAAACAATTATGTTTCTCAATATGTTTTTGACTCTAAACAGTGCAATCTTCTTTTAACTATATAATACTTATGTAAAGTACTTCCTTTTAATAAACATAAATCACAACATGCAACAAATCACAACAATTTCAAAATGGAGCAGAACCAAATGTGTTTGTATGACTTCTCAGCACGCTGCTGTCAGAGCGGATCCAAACGGAACCCAGCGCCACAAAAAATCATTTTGTTAAAAAACACAATGAGCTGCAGCAGCGCAGAGCCGAAGCAAAGGTTACACATCCACGGTGAGGAACGCCATAAAGGAGAGTTTCACGGTGCCTGGCTCACCCTCGGGGGGAGGGGGTGTATGGAGAGGGATGGGGGTGCAAGGTGAGCAGTCTCTTCAGAAAGGTGGATATATTTACCAGACAAGCTGGGGAGGAGGTGTGAAACACCCGCCGGGGGTCACATCAGCCCTGTCTGCCTCCGTCTCTGGGTGGACGCCAAAGATGGGGAGATTTACAGTGGTAGGAGGTGAGGATAAGGGGGCGGGGTTATTGATCCTGAAGGAGGTTTGAAGTAAATACAGTAAAGATAAAAGGTGTCTTTGAGGAGACGCCGTGTCTCTGGAGGGAGAGAGCCAACATCCTCATCCTCAGCTCCTCAACCGGAGTTTGGCCTTTCTTTGTCTGCTTGTTTCATCTTTTTCTTTTTCCTGTCTGTCTGTTTGAAGTCTGCCTGTCTGCAGAAGTGTCTGCCTCAGCAAAAAAAAGTGTCAGGAAGACGGGCTGAGAGGTTTGTGTTGGGGGAACTTTTTGGAGAAAAAAACTTAAAAATGCCCGTTGTGGGATTTAAAGCCCTCTATTGTATTTTAGCTGATCTTTCAAGTCTTTTTTGTTCTATTTTGCAAAATCTATACAGAATACTAAACAAAATCTTACAGAAAACCAAGTATTTAACAGCTTCACGTATTAATTTCTAAACCATGTATTAAAAATTAAACAACTCATGATGTCCTTTGCGAGCAACACCTCTGATGTTGAATATAAAACCAACGATGAAGTGCTCAGAGCCTCTCTTACAAAGCATCACCCTCTGCATGCACGTATTCTTGAAGACGGTCAATACTAAGCACCTTGTGATTGAAAATGCATACAAATAAGCTCATAGATTAAGGGATCTTCAAATGAATTAAGGCAACAACAGAGAGGAAGACAGAGAAATGAAGTGCCTGACGCAAAGATTGAAGTGCTGTTGAAGAAAATGGAGGTTGGAGAGCGCGTATAACATTAAAATCAGCAAGTGACACCATGACTCTGCAGCAGAGTCTGTCAGCAGGGCCAGAACATCCACAATCTGTCATCATGTATGAGAGCGCTATGTTTACAGGATCCACACACATTACAATCAATCTTTATTGATACGGCCACAAATGTTATCTCAAGACACTTAACAATAGAGCTGATCCAGAAGCACGTGAAGATAAGACGACATGACTGAAATATTCTGTGGATTTAAGATGAATTTTTATCTCTAAGATATATTCCCCTCAAAGTAGAGTAGCCTACCCCCCCCCCCCCCTTTATTTTTCTTTTTTACTAATTTATTTATCAATTTATTTGAGTTTATATTGTGTATACATATGTGTAAGTATGGCCACTACATACTGAATAAAATATCTGTTTTATTTTCCTGACTTCTCTCCTGATTTCTCTGACTTCTTCACTATTTTTTATTATTATTATTATTTTTTCCTTTATTTTTCTTCCTCTCTTGTCTGGGGTATTGAGTTTTATTGTAAATATATAGTGTGAAAATTAATAAAAAAAAGAAAAGAATTTTTACCTCTTAACGCTTTAAAAATATAAATACGCTGACTTGAGTAATTACGATGATGTGGGTCTGTGTGTCCATTGATATGTGACAAAAACCATAGAAGGTTTTCACTGATGTAACAAAAGTTCAAAGTGTGAACTGCAGGTGTTTTAGGGTTTCACCACATAACTGATTGTTTCACCACCTTGTTAAAATTTTCAAGCCTCTCTGATCAAAGAGCAGATTGAGGACAAACTCTCTCCACCTCCACCGCTCCATCTTTACTTCACACCCGAGGGTTCAAAGTCCTTTCAAATATAGTTTTTATCTTTTCTTTATCTCCCACCTCACCTCTTAGATATAAGGAGGACATCAACAGGTCATTATATTTTGGAATCTGAGCGTTTAGGCAGATTTACCTGCTGCTGTACTCAACTTATCTGTAACACCATAATGTAACATTTACATCTGACAGTGCTGTGTTATGTTCTCAGCTTTTAATCATGCTTTTTTATCACAATCGGACAACGGATCCTCAAGCTTTTGATGACCTCCTGACCTTTCCTGAAGTACCACTTTTAGTCAAAACGGTTAAGCCTTTTTATCGCTCATGGTGATGAACATTTCAGCCCCTAGAAATAAAAAAAAAAAAAAAAAAAAACGGGCACAAATTGAGAATAACTGCAGCAAAAACCTCTCTGTGGTCATCCAAATGCAACACATAACCATTTGAAACCATCTCGGAGCTTTTCATTGGTAATAACGTGCGTCCTACGAGGCGAGATGAAGCCATAAGCTTTAAAACATCCATCACAGCTGGCTCATGTCTGCCTCCAGCTGCGGCTGAAATGTCTTTTCTCACTATCAGACATAGAGTCAGACAATCCCATTACAGCTTCCAGCATTAAAGCGCACATTCAGGCCAATTTAGGTGAGTAACTGCCCACCATCACACTTTACTCTGCAGACAGGCTTCAGAGCCCACATTGAAAAGAGAGAAGAAGGTCGCTGTTTAAAAATTGATATGAAATGAGGGAGAGGAGCGGGAGGAAGTTTCTGTGCTTGGTGGAGAATAAAAAACCTCCCTGCTCCAGCTGAAGGCCAGAAAAAGAACATTTATTTCTAATCTTATCGCCTCTTTTTTTTCACAACACAAACATAATTGTTTTTTTATTTGTTCTTTGCGTCCTTCACTCCCTGTATTTCACATTTAGTTCCGGGATCATGGCCGGATTAAAACGAGATGTCAACAGTATCTTTTATATAGGATGCGTTTATTTTAGTGATGTGTCTTCGGGGAAAGATAATAGCCAACATAACGATGGTTTAAGCATTAAAGGAGTAAACAATGATTTCATACTCCTGCTTCTATAAAATTGGTGACTCACAGGAGACAGATTAAAAAAAGGAATAATGGTCCAAATCAAAGCGGCTCAGAAACAGACGAGCAGACTTTAATCCCTGGGATGGAACAAACACTAAAAACACTCTGTAGTTTATTTCCTATACACCTTTAACACTGCAGCTGGTCATTTAGACAATCTGAACTCCAGCTCAGGACGAGGTGCTCATGAAATGTTTCATACTCTGTTTTCATAGAAACAGATTGTTCACAGGTTGAATTAAAGCCATTGCAAAAGTACATAACCTGCATTTTGTTACTTTTTCTAATGGTCATATCAACTCTTTGGAAACGCTGTCAGTGTGCAGTCAGGCCAGTAAAGTTTAATGAATTGAACTGAACTGATAACTCTTTTATTGAAGTCTATGATAAAATTAGTTGACTTCTCAGTTGATTGTTGATATTCTGTCTGACTCTGTGCTTAGATCTTTGATTTTTGACTCATTTTGAAAGTTATGCTCCCAATTCTGGAAAATCTGAAAATAAAAAAAAGGGCTTCTGCGGAGTATAACCCTGAAATGGAAAATTTGTTCAATATAATGATCAGAAAATTAGAATCTTCAGTTGAATGTTTATTAAATCATTTTACCAAAGTATTTTGTAATACTTCACTGTAGCTTTTATGCTGTATTTTAACACTGTTTTGAATCTGAATATTATGGTTTTAACTTTTATTTTCTCTTTGCTTTGTCTGTTTTATTGACCCACTCAAAATATCTTCTAATTTTCTTTCATTAATAAATTCTTTCTCCAACATTGTCATTTTTGAATGTTTAATGTGAGGCACCTTGAAATGCCTTGTTGCTGAAATGCGCTTCATAAAATAATCTTATATCTCTTATATGTCTATAGTTGTAGTTTAAAATGATTGTTTTTCCTGCTAAAAATGGCATTAAAAACAACTGATGATGCAAATTAACTAATACAGGTGATTTCAGGAGCTGACACTGGTTTTAGCCCATGGACTGTATCAAGTATGGGCATGGTTTCAACGCAGTCACCCATTGGTTTCTGGGTAAATGGTTCCTGAAAAAGTGTCATGGAGCCAAACGATAGCAGCTGCTGTCCCAACATTTAACCAATCTGGGTACAGACAAAAAAGGGGACTAAGGAGTCGTTCAGCTCGCCATAACCATAAAAGTCCAATTCAAGTCAGTGTAAGAATCTGGTCAGCATGCTGTCTATTCTATGTACAGTCAACAGAGTTAGCTGATAACTTCACTGCAGCTCCTTCCATAACTGACCAAACGTTTGACCATAAATTCAACTTCAAACTGCAGTCAACAAACCAAGAAGTAACATCCTGGCTTTGTCCTATATGATTGATAGACTTTGACCATTTCTTTCTCCTTTGGATTCTCTAAATGTTCACATGGTTCAGCAGAACAACAAAATATCGATTTCAATCTGATTTTAAAAAAAGCAACAGAAAATGTCGATGGTGAAGAAAATACAAATCTTTGCTTTGAATCACATTCATCGGTGGAGTCTTTCTGCAGCCGACACACCACTAGATGTATCAAAGAAAGGACAAGTGCGTAACCTCTTTCCTGTGCAGCTTTCTATCCATCTTACAAATTTATTAAGTGGCGAACATCAATCTTCAGTTGGTTCAGGTCATTCTTTCTCTCTCCATCTCTCTCCCTCACCACAACAATCCAATTAAACCGTGAAAACATCTCATTCTTTTCACCCAGGGAGTCATTCAGGCCCGGATAAACACACAAACAAGACCAGCCAGGGACATCAAACACCATCGCTCACGAGTCTGTTTTTCCCTCTTTTATGGAGAGATGGAGGGAAGGAGGGAGGGCAGGGGGTGTTGGTAAAGGTAGTGCTGCCCGGCTCTGAGCCTCTGTGTTGGGGGAGGGGGGTGGGGGGGTCACAGGGTGAGTGTTGAGCCTGTGGAAGTCGCCGCAGGCTTGCTATTTCTGAGCGAAAGGTTTCCAGGAGACGAAAATCAATGTTAATCTGAGGCCACCTGGGCGTGTAAACAGACCCATAATGGAACTGTATACACCCACACAAACACACACGCACACACAGAGGTGATACACACCCACAAAAGACAGGAAAACACAACAAATACACCTCCAGACACACGTACTGTCCAGGGATCAAATGAACTGTAGACGAGGGTTTTAGTTTCTGTTCACACCGCTGTAGGCGATCACAGAGGATGACAGGATGAAGCCAAAAAGAGGGGGCAGAAAGAAAGATCTAAGAAAGGAAGGATAAAGGAGGGAAGACACCAAAGAAAGTCACCGAAATATATGGAAAATTGTTATAAAAGTTCATCTGCAAACCAAAAGATTATATATTTTTGTGTTAGTTCAGGCATGTGAAGACTTCACATGCATTTAATGTGCATTTTAGAGTTCATTTTAAGATTCTTTTATTTGTTTTTAAATCTTTAAATGATCTGGCTCCATGATACCTCTCTGAGCTTCTCCACCCCTACACCCCAGCTCGGTGCCTCAGGTCAGCTGATCAGCTGCTCCTGGAGATACCGAGGTCCAAACGGAAGCTCAGAGGGGATAGATCTTTTTCTGTTGCTTCCCCAATTTTATGGAACGAGCTACCCCTCCAAATTAGACAAGCTCCCACACTGTCCATTTTTAAAACTCGTCTTAAAACCCAATTTTATTCATTGGCTTTTAACCCTGCATGAGACTCGGCTCCTGTTTTAGTGTTCTATGGTTTGTTTTTAGTTATTTGTTTCTATGTTTTTAAATTAGTTTTTAAAAACATTGAAGCTATATTTTACTTTTAATTCTGCTTTTATTTTATCCATTGTTTTAATTGTTTCTTGATTGTTTTTTTATCTTGTTGTTTTGTCTAGTTATGTACAGCACTTTGTACAGCTGTGGTTGTTTTAAAGTGCTCTACAAATAAAGTTGAGTTGAGTTGAGTTGAGTTCAAACTCAGCTCTTTCTATGCTTCCTATTGTTGAGTGTCAAAACAGTCATTCCAGTGAAACTGCTTTAGCCTGCCTAGTTTTACTGCTTCCTCTGCAACATGCCTCCAACCCAGCTCCTGGTCCGATTTGACCCGTGTCAAAGGTACTGTCACTGGCCTTTACTGCTGCTCTCTTTGCCTCAAGGAACAGAGTCATACCACCAACACTCTTCTATGACTACACTGGTGCCAGATTCCATTCAAAAGAACAAATGCACAACGATTTGATGTCAAACACAGCTGTTCCAGAGAACAAGTCCATCACTAATTTAAAAAAAACATGGAGACACTGTTATTACCGTATCCTTAATTTCTATTGCTGATAAGTTTTTTTTCTTACTAATCGCAACCGGCAACGGATCAATCTCTCAACCATTGACTGCCACCCCAATAAAACTGTATTATTTGATTTCTCTCGTGCTGGGTGAGAGGAGCAGCTTCTGTAACAGTGTAAAACTGAGAGCATTGGTTGGTTTCTGCAGGTGCCAAGAAGACATCAAAAGAGTACCTTGCATCAACTGGAAAATTGTGTCACCAACTACAAGAGAACTGTGTGTCGTCATTCAGAGGTATGCATTCAAAGTCTGAGTATATGTTCAAACGGTGCTGCATTGAAAAGTTGTACTGTTTACTTTTTGACCAGTCGCTGCTTGCGGGGAAACTGAATCCAATATTTCAGAAATTTGAATCTTCTTGACACCGTGGATATTAGAACCACATTTCAAAGCAGTCCACCTGATACAGACTAAGGTTGCCATTGCTAAAACCCTCGAGCATGGCTAAAAATAAACTCATAAAAAGTGAGAACAGGCCTGTTTTTTTATGAGAGATATACAGAGAAAGGGAGAGATGGGTGGGTGGGGTGAGGGGTGGACATACAGTGGACTGACAGGAAACATAAAGATAGACGAAACAGAGGGAGGTCGGTCCAGATCTGATCCAACCCTCTGGCTAATGTCAAGGCCGGTTACTATATTTTTTCTCTGCAGATGCTTACACACACACACACCAAAACACACGCAGAAAGTGTAGCAGCCTGGGGCTAACACATTTAGCTTGCTTGAATAAAATATCAAACAAAGTGCAGCAGCTCAGCAGAGAGAATCCAGCTTAAACAAAGAGTCACTTGAATCCAACAAGAAAAAAAAAAAAAATCAAAAACAAGCAGGATGGGCTGCAGAGCGAAACCAGACAGGGAATTTTTAAGAATAACATTTGTGTTGTCATATGAGATAAACCTCAAAAGTCATAATAAAATCACTGCAGTCCAAGAGAGGGACATATTTTTCCTCTCAGGGGAAGGCTTCTGTTTGTTCATAAGAGAAGTGCAGACTGTCAGATTCATGCATCTCTTTCAGCAACTTATATTTAAAAACACATATGACATATTGAAATAGGGTCATGTTTTCATACACATTATGTTATTGGGAAAAGCTGTTCTAACACTTTTCATAAATAGATCAAATGTTTAAATAAATAACTACATGTCATGATAAATTGTGTCATTTTAAGTTACATAGTGATACAGTTATTATATAATTAGATGCCATTTTATATAAGGTTGTCGTGAGTCATGACCATAAACTGTATATAGAACGGACAACGTGACTCCGCCTCTAGTCACTGTATGAATCTGAAGCCAAAAGGCTCCCAGTATTTCTGGGATTTTTCTTCATTTCCTGAAATCAGCATTTGCGTAGTAGCTTTGGGCGGCAGAATCACTTTGATGATGATCTGCTCAAACAGTGTATCCCCCGGATGTCCGACGCGATCTTCTTACGCCCATAGACCGTATGCTTACGTCAAAAATGTTAAAAAGTTGCACAGAAAAAGATGACTTAAGCAAAACACAGTCTAACAATAACTACATGTCAACTACATTCTTTTAATTAAATTTTTTAAACTTTGTCCACAGCACCATTCATTTTGCTGGAGGAGACAGGGTTTATGACCTTTACTGCAACCAGTCACCAGGGGGTGCTGCTCTTGCAGTAGGGAGGCATATGACGTCCATTCTATACACAGTCTATGGTCATGATTGAACATTATACTTTGTCACAAAATACTGTCATGATACCCTTGTCATTATGCTCTATGCAGTGACACAACACAATGTAATGTGATGCACTCTATCACTATGCTATGTCATGACATGCTTTGACATGATCCTCTATGTCATGATAAGCTTTACCATTCTACAGTGTGTCATGATTAACATTTTCTGTATCATGATATGTTTTTATCATATACTCTTTGTCATGATACATTATGTCATGATATGCTCTTGTATGTAACAATATCGAGATAGGTTAAAGCACAATCAGCTACGCCTTTACAAGGTGAGTTATGTTACCAAGGATCATGATATGTTGCGTCACGACAAGTTACATCTCAAGTCATGATAACCTGAGTCATGATATGTTATAACTAGTTAAATAGAGATACTAAGTCATCAAATACAAGGAAATTTAATTTTATGATATTGTATAGTTGTATCAATGTACACTTGATGATGATGATTAATGATTTCATTTTTGTGTCATGATAAGTTCTGGTCGTAATAAAGTCAGTCACAGTAAAGTAAGAAATTATCAATAACTCTGAATCATAGGATGCTGTAAGTTTTAATTTTCAACACAGAAATTTTCTTTCTTATTCAGCTACATCCTGTGGGAAACGTCTTCCATGTTGTTGGCTAATTTAATTAAAGGAGCGACTTACTGGACTGTGGCAACATAGAGGTGTAGACCTTAGGGTCGATGGTCCCCATGGGTGGTGGTAGCAGAGGGTTGGTGAAGCTCCTAAGTGGGTGGGTGGGTCGCACACAGGCTGTCGGGATAGTCCGACTGTTCCCACCCTGGACCTCCTCAGCTGCAGCTCCTCCAACAGCTGCTGGGGCCCCTGGAACCGGACCGACAGTGGGAACATGCTCTACAGACGAGGCTGAGGAGCCGGGAAGGAGGGGGGGAGGCTGCTGTGGGGGAGGCTGCTGCTGGAGGAGAGGGTTGGTGGAGGTGTCTGAAGGCATAGCTGAGGACGAGGAAGAAAAAGAGGAAAAATTGGCTTGTGTGTAAAAAGATAAGAGGGGTTGAGGAGGGAGGGAAAATGGGGGCGGAGAGAGAGGAGGACAAAAAGAAAAACATCTTATTATTGTGAATCACAGTGACATTTGTAGAGTAAACACTGATTTCTTTATCTCGAGAAACAATAAAAGCATCAAGAAAACAAACCGCAAAACTTCAAATGTGTGAAGTATCTGCAGAGAAAGCTTGGAGTGTGTCCTCATGCACACTTCCTCTTGTGATGTTGGCAGTGGTTTGCTGAGAAAATGTGCCACAGTTTTGTAAATTACTGCTGCTGCAGGAAGGCTACGGCAGCTGGGATGTGTTTTTGTCAGGAAATAAGGTCTGCGTGGTCTTTTCTGTGTATGCCTTATGACCTGTAGTGCTTCAAAATAGGTCCAAAATGCACCACAAGTAATTGCATACATGCCACCAGATGATTTTCAGTTTTTCTGCTGTTTTCCTGCCATCAAAACAGCGTATTTTTCAAAACTGGCATCAGACCTGTGGATGCTACCCAGCTGCATAACGTAATAAATCCAATTATGTTATAACTTTTATCCCTCGTGTGTTGAGAAACCTCGAGTTCTGCCAGGTTTGCAGATTTATTCTTGTACTTTGTCAAGTTACTTGATGGTGTGCTTGCTCCGGCTGTAAAAAATTCCATTTTATCTTGTCAGAGGAACATGTGAAAAAGAGAGAAAGAAGAGGAGGAGGAGGCAGAAAGCCGAAGGAAGTAACATGGCTCTGATGTGACATGAGAGATGAATCTCCTCATGTAGCTACAGCCGCTGGGATCAGAGCGAACACAGGAGAGAAAGGACGGATGTTAATTACATATAGAAGCACTGTGACTTCATTAACTGGCTGATACAAGGCAAGAAACATGACGGAGCGCTGAAAGAGACCACCAGAGAGTCAAGAACCAGGGAGGAAAGACCATGATGCAAGGTTATACAGAAAGTGAGGGGGAAAGGGGAAGAAGTGGGACGATGAATCACGAGGAACAGGAGCAGCTGATCCAAGGATGTTTCATACCAAGCTGATGTGACAAAAAATTACCTAATTTAAAGCATCACCGATGTCTCAACTGTCTTAAATAAGTGTTACAAAAAGTTAACAAACTTGACACTGATCGTACAATCGAAGACCTTTTTGTAATAACGAGCTAATACTGATAACAACGAGCAATCTCTTCTTTCTACATTAAACTAAGAATACATTCATTCAATCTCAGCTTTTTTAATCATCATCTATAGCAGAATTAATAGTTATTGTATTTAATTGTATTTGCTTGTATTTACTTGTAGGAGAGTCTAAACTGAAACGCCCAACAAAGGAAACCTGACATTACACAACTTTGAGTGTTACAAGAGTGAGACGGTGCAGACTGAGACACTTGATACTAACCTCTGATCAGGTAATCCAGTAAATTTAAATATACTTATGACTCAAATAAAGACTAAACTGACCAAACTTCATTCACTTGTTTTGACTTTTTGTTGATTAAAATTGGACTAAAACTTTGAAGGCAAAATGACTAAAATGTGACTAAAACTTGTATTTTTTTTTATCTAAAGACCAGCACTAAGTCTTAAATAGCTGCCAAAATTAACAACTAAACCATAATGCAACTCTACACCAAAAACCTCCATTTTCTTCACCACCAGCAATAAGATTTTAAATTCTTATTAGCCTCAATTCGGACCACACAACAGCTTAATTGAAGGGCAATTATGTACGATTTTTCTGAAACATTTCCACACAGTAGTGAAGAAACCATGAAGGGTCTTCTATTTTTATCTGTCCTGATCTGTCTGCACTCATCCTTCCATTACCACAGCCCGCTTAAGACTGCTCCATCATCTGACACATTTTCAAACAGACCTCATTTCATCGCAGCACTTACAGAAGGCTGCCGAAAGCACAGGAAAAGCACACACCAGGTGTTTTTGCGACTGTCACGAGTGGTTTTAAACAAGGAAAGAAAAAGTGCTTTTGTGCATCAAATGTGTCTCATAAGAACTGATGGGAACTTTTGTGTATATCTACTTATTGTTAAGAAGGAGGCTTTAAATCAGGGAGGAGCAGAGATCCATCTACTTTAACTCCATTAGCTTTTTTCTCAGCTGTGTAACTAGAAGAAGATCAGATGACAGCTGCAGGAACCTTGTTCTTTTGTTTAAATTCCCAATTTTCATCTCAAAATAGAATCACATGAGACTTTTACCATCTTGTATCTTTTCTGATTGTTCCCTGATAGCTATCCTGTCAAAAATGAAGACACACTTCCCTCAGGGAAGCAAAAGAAGGTGGTTTGCATAATCAGTTTCCAAACTACTTAAAATAAGAAAAGAACAACAGAACAAAAGCAGATATTAAAAGATTACACAACCTTCTAAATCCAATAAAGGCACTTTATCCTTTTTGAAAGTTTTTTTTGGAGCATTTTTGCCTTTATTGGTAGGATAGTGTACACGCAGCAAAAGGGGAGGGTCTGGGGTCAAACTTCGACCACTGTGACAACACCAACAGCCTCAGGAATGGTCTTGGATGCCGTGAAAAACAGACCTTGGCACTGTGTATTTACTGTGTTTTATATTCATAAAGAACTTCTGACCGAGCTCATGAAACTGTGCTCACCTCTAAGACAATAAATAAAAGACACTGAAGGAGACCTGTGGTGCTGACTGTGCTGAAGCACACTACAGTTCTCTGAGCAGCTCAGGTACTCCGTGAGACCTGGCTTGAACCGTCCTGTCAGGAGGATGTTGAAGGACAGGCCCCCAAGCAGCTCTTTCGAGAGGGGTCTGGCTGCAGACCTCCACTGAGAGGACCCGAGGTGATGTTTTTTCTCACACGCTCCAGTTTATTTGAAGTGGTCATCCCATTTTGTATTTTGTCTTTGTCGATCACATGAATATTCAAAAAGTCATATTGACATTATATACCTATAATAAAGCCCCAAGGAAAAAAGAAATTATATTCACACAATACAAAAAATGCGTCCTTCCCAGTGTAATCGCTTTAATTTGAAAGGCCTTGAACCAGTTTCGGACGTTTAAAAATAAATGTACTCCTGGTATATTTGCTTTTATTTTGAAAGGCTTCAAACACCTTCAGACATATGAAAAGAAACATGCTCCTGGTATATTTGCTTTTATTTTGAAAGGCTTTAAACACCTTAAGACCTATAAAGAGAAACGTGCTCCTGGTATATTTGCTTTTATTTTGAAAGGCTTCAAACAACTTCCTGTCCTCTCAGTGGAGGTCTGCAGCTCGACTGACTCTGCTCTTTCAAATGACTCCTAGCTTGGAAAGTTTCTTCCAGTGTTTTTTTCCACTCTGCTCATTTTTGATTCAGGTTAAGAGTGTAGAACGCTTAAGTGTTCAAAGCCGGTGATAAAACGAGCTTTTAAAGCAGATAAAAATGTACAAAGGTTGTAAATGCTTCTGTTTTGTCCAAGATACACGTTTAATCTTTACTCCTCCCAAGTGTAACACTCTGTCTGAGCGCTCAGTGGAAATGACCTCTAAAAAGTCTGCCCTCTGTGATAATGAAGTTGAGGCTGCACTGAAATTAGCTCCCTGTCTTGTTAAAGTGAAAAGAAAAAAAAAAAGGCACCTCTATTGATCTTGCATGTAAAATGACTCTGTACAAGAGTTGGTTGTGTTTGATAACTAATGAAACTTTAAAAGCTAATGAACGTATTTTTAAATCCAGGCAAGTTCAAACACATTGTGGGGTCGAAAATGTCAACAGTTTTCTGAGTAGGTGGATTGATTCAACCACCTGTCATGAACAGGCTGTGATGTTATCCTTTGAGAGGATGCTGTGTGGTGGCCCTGGAGGTAAATTAATGTCTTTTATATGTAAGCAGGGGTGGATCCACTTACATGGAGGTCGCCATCTTGTACCACCATGTTTATGCAGTAGCATAGAGTGGACAAACTAATGAGAGGCTGCATGAAATGCACCTCATGGAAGATGAACAAGACAGAATTTGCACTGACAGATGTTTTTTATGGCAGAAACTTGACAAATGGAGGACCAGGGCTGGGCGATTTGGCCTCAAATCAATATCACAAGCCGCTACAACTTTTGAATCGTCCTCCATCTCCTCACCTGTCTTTTCCTCCTTGTTACAGACTAGATGGGGTAGTCTCCAAAGTAGGACAGCGTCCTAAAGAGACATGAGACCATAGCCTACAAACACGTCCAAAACCAACTTTTATTTATCTATTTCTTTTGACACTGAATATACTGACACGGGCAAAATGACGTCAGTTATTGTCATAAATTTCGGTATCTGTAAATTTTCAGTTTATCCCCCAGCCCTATGCAGGATTATGGTAATGTTGTTAGTTATAAAAGCACTCCCAGCCTGCAAGAGGCAAAAACTCTCACTTTTAATGGAAGGTATTTTGATCATATGCATTTATTTGCAAATATTATTTTGAATTCATCGCGAGCGCTTTCAATGCTGTAGGCTGAAGCAACCCACTTTGGTAAACACATAAAAAGAATTTAACCCGTGAAAAGGTAAAGTCATGTGGGTTAAAAGAAATTTATTTGCAGCTAGAACAAGTTCAGAAAGTAAATCTAAAAGTAAAGCTGTTAGACCCTAGACTGTCAGCCACCACAGACTCTAAAGCTTTAAAAGACTCGGTGCGATTTGCAGAGATGTTGATAACTCTCTTTGGGTTTGTCTCTGCTAACGTAACCTTTTGTACGACATGTGTACCGACTTGTTCCAGCGCTTTGCTGAAGCAGGAGCGTATGATTTACTCAGAGTGAAATATTCCCTTTTCCTGAGACTCCTGCTGTGTTTCCAGCTGCATCACTCCATCAAAAGGGAAATATTTCACATGCCTCACACAGCTCTTCACAAACATTTCCACTAGACCAAGTCAGAAGTTTTTATCATCAGTGTAAACTGTGGGATCTCATGAGGAATTTGAATATTTCCTCCTGGTTGAAGTGAAGTTTGGACCAAAAACCAGGCGTTGATGGACACTTTAATGCGTTTTTAATCTGTTATTGAGTCAAATGTGTGTTTGTGTGACTTTAAAGCTGATCTTTTCTTCCACACTCACTGCCTGTGAATTTCTGGCTAATTATATCCACCCCTGTGTGTGTTCTGCCAGCAGTGATCACCCCCTACGATGACAGCTAATTCATTGACTCTGAAGCTCCTTGTCGTCTCTCTGCTGTTGTTAAATCCCTGATACAAGCCGACTAGGAATCAGCCAATTACTGAATTATTGCTCCCCACCACGTCGTTTAACATTTAGCTCTGCAGCACATTGAGGCTCCAGTCCAACAGAGAGAAGAAGGACGGAGACCAGAGAGATGAAGACTCTGCCATGTAACTGTGATAAAGGTTAAAGCTGTATATAAACTATAATTCTCACCCACGTGTCTGCCCTCTATTATTCACCGCTGCAGCGTATATGCGTCGAGTTACAATGACTCTCTGATGATTATAATTATAGGCTAAAAAGTAGAAGTAGACCAGCTGTACTGTTATATTGTTCAAACTATTTCCACGAACTGTCAGAATGAGTTAATCTGAAATACTGAATAAAACCTCTAACATCCATCTGATTTGGTTTTGTTTAAAGCTCCAGTAAGGAGTTTTTGGACATTTAAGAAACAGACAGAAATATATCAAAATTTTCATTAAAGATCTACAAAAGCAAATTACTCCATCAGTAAAAGGACCGGCGATTTATTCGACGTAAATTTTAATGCCTCAAACTGATATGAGAGGGTTGGTGTCAGTGGAGCTGCCGAAAACAAAGCCTTGCTTTTACACTTTCACGTTTGATTTCCTAAAAATGATTATACTCTGACTGTCAAAAGACATTCCATCAGCATGTAGAGGATAAAATAAGCATGGACGGCTTTGTCCACAGGGGGCGCCAAAGTTGTCACAAACCTTAAGTTCCTCACAGGAGCTTTAATGTCTTTATTTTTCATGTTGACTCACAATAAATATTTAAAAGGATAAATAAGCATAGGCTTTTTTGTTTACGAATAAGGATAAACGTTAAATACTGCCTCTGGGAAAGCTTTTCTCTATGCGTGGTGCTTTTTTAAAATGGTCTGCAAATCACGTTCTAACATAACCCCACAAACAGCCCGACTGCAGTAGATTCTTTTTTTCCAGGGGTTCAGAATAAGTGGGCGCTTTATGGGATTGTTTGTCAAAGAGAAAGCAAAGTCCAGAGTTTTATAACTTTGGATTTACTCCTAAAAAGCTGAATCAGGAAAACAATGGAGACACAGTAGATCGATAACCAGAGCTAACGTGGACGGCGGCTCTTTGCTCGTCTAAAGCAGAGCAGATTCAGGATGAGGGCTCTGCTCAGATGACAGAAATGACAAAGCATACTCCTCTGATTGTTTAGCATATTGGTATCAGTAGTATTTTTTAAAAATACTTCAAATTGTAGTATAATAGTATAATACTGCAGTACCTGGTGTATACCCTCTGTCCACAGTCAGGCTGGGGAAAGGCATTGGTCTCAGGCTGAACTTGCTGTGACTGAAGCCGCAGGACGGGGACGGCAGGATACCCGGATACTGAGAGGAATCAAGAGCTGGCACTGGGATGGCACTGACCACCGCTGAAAGAGGAAATCAAAACAGTCAGTAAACCAGAGAGGGAAAACACTGATTTAAAAAGAATGAAAAACAGAGAGAAAAACCCTCCACAGAACATTTTTAACACACAACATCAGAAAATTGCACTAAGTTGCAGAGGACTTGCATGTTTGCGTGCAGTTGCGTAAGTGCAATGTCCTCTGGAAATTGAGACTTGAAACCAGGCAGGAAATCGTGGCAGGTAACACCCAAAAATATTGCTTTTAGCAGGTGCAATCTGTTCTCGGTGAACTTGCCTTGACTTCTCGCTTCTTTTCCCAAAAGTAAATATTTTTCCTCTGAATCTACAGCCTCAATCTCCGGTCTTTTTCAGCTCATTCATTTTGTTAATAAAAGTCCCATTATAAGGAAAATAGCCATTGAAGGAGTGTGTATTTTAGGGTAAAGAAATAGAATTAATTTCTCTTCTCTTGTCTTCACCAAAGCTTTCTAAAAATCCAGATAGACTAGCAGAAATGCTAAACTCAAAGCTCTAAAAAAGTTGTCTCTAAACCGACTGGTAATGTCATGTCTGCTTCTCACATACAGTCACAGAGTAAAGCAGTAAAAGATGAGAGTTTGATCCAGTCAGTGTGCGCACAGAGAGCAGCAGAAACAGTCCAAGCAGACAAAGCTCATCTGTGACCTTGAGAGGAAACTGCAGGGAACCAAACTCTCGAGACTCATTACTCTGCCTCAGGTACACAACCAACACACACAGACACACACAAGCTGAGGAGGTTCTTATCTTCTTAACAGGCTGTGAAATATGATTGTGTGTGAGTGTGTCTATATTTAAGGGCAGCTTTAACCTCAGCAGCCTGGGTTTGTATTATTTTGTGTTTTACTTACAGGAGCCTCTCTGTAACACAAAAACGAGTAACAATGAACAAAGGATGTTTGTAGTTTTGTTTAAATACATTTTCCGTACAGGGAAGGTCACTAATGTGTATTTAAGAATGTTAGTAATGTCCCTCAGGGTGGTGGTCTCTGAGGTATGTCACCTCATTATAAAAGACCCAGTTCTCAAAAATAGGTGAACGTCAGACCCCCCAGAGGATTGTGAGTAACACCATTCATTAGCTACACCCTGACTGTACACATTACACTATAAAATGTCATGGGTGACCAAATAACAACCAAAGAAAACAGGGATTGTTGAAGAAACTGAGTTAATTTGTCAGTGCAAAAAGCTGTAGTTCCTCAAGTGTCCACTAGAGGCAACAAAAGCCAAAGAGAGCCCAGTTAGGCTAATGTAGAAATGTTTGATTTCTCTCATGTATTTACAGATAATCGATTTTGATTCAGGCCATCAGATGATTAACTTCTGTCTTTCTTATTTAGTATAAAAATAATTAAAGCTATTTTGACCGGTGTCTGAATTTGGGAATCAAATGAATGCAGTGAAATATTTTATGATCTTGACTTGAGATTAAATTGATGAAAGAGTGCTGTACTGCTTCACAAGAGTGGTCAGAAACCATGATTTAGAGGGTAGTAGTCAGTTTGACAGTGTTTATTCAGTTAAATACAGAGTTTAATTCGTTGTATTTTAAAGGATAAGACTGTTACATATTAAGAAATAAAAAAGAAGTCCAGTCAATGATGATATGGTGTGCAGTTATTCTAGGATCATTTTGATTTCTCACCAATGTCCACCAATGTTTCCTAGTGAATACGGTAGCATCTGCACTTTTCAGGGGTTCCACTTTGATTCCTTTATCAGAATCAGGACATAACGTTGGAGCACTAATTCTGTCAAACACGGGGTCTTCTCGCTTTAAGGATAACACAGCTACACATGAATAAATATGCAGTGCTACACTAAATGTTGAATCAGTCTCTATATGGGTCTTTCTGCACTTGCACTCTTTAGGGGTTCCAGTTAAGTTGTTTTCTCTGTTTTAAAACAGGTCCTGAACACGTCACTAGAGACTTAGCACTAATTCTTGGCTTTAAGTTATAGCTCAAACTTCAACTGCTTTGGTAATATTTCAGTTCAGTTTGACACAAAGTGCATTTCACTATTGACTTGTCAGCTGATATGGAATGAAACATGCCATTCAAGAGCACAGCAGGATTGTTGTTTGTAAAAGGAAAAGGAGGCTGAACAATGGTGTGCCAAAAGGGACAAAAAAGGAAAAGATGATTAATTTTGGACAGAATCAAGTCTCGATGATACTTGTATTGATTTTAATACAGCTCGAAGTTATGCACTGTCAGTAAAGTGGCTGATTTAAATGACAAATGTGCACAGTGTTCGGCAGGCAGCTCAGCTTTGGCCCCTATGTTAGTCTCTGGATTAGGCTCAGGTCCGTCTGGGTAATCATTGCCAATGTGGTGACCACCATCTTTGGGTTCCTCTGACACCACATCTTAGTTTTAAAGCTTTTTCATAGGAAACATCCAAATCAAACACATTCACATAAAACACGCGTTTTAATGTAACACAGACGTCAATAAAGCTTCAATCGAATTTAGTCTCTAACAGACAGCTTGAGGAAAGAAGAAGAGGAGAAAGGGGAGGAGTTCTCTTTCCTTTAGCTTCCTCTCCTTTGAACCCCCAGAGGTCTGATTCCGCTGAGCCCTGATCAATATCAGCATTGATCAGGGAGTATTGATAATTTGTAAGCAGCAAGGCTGTGATCAGCAGCTTCAGGAGGTATGTTCCTGTGTGTGTGTGTTTGTGTGTCTGAGTTGTGATCATTTAAAGAGGAGCAGGGTTTGATTACAGCAGCGGGACGACCAGAGATGAGCAAGTCGGATCGATAGCTTTATTGATTAGCAGTATTGATGATTTTGGTGCAGTGAGGCAGCAAGCTACAGGTTAGTGGAAGTGTGGTGTGTGTGCCTCTGTGTGTGTCGGTGTGGGAGTGGTTAAGGCAAGAGGAGACAAAAATGGAGACTGAGATGGAGAAATGTTTTTGATTTTAGAGACAAAGATAAATCTAATAAGGGGTTCAAAAAAGACAGAAGGCTGCAAAGACAGACAGACAAGAAAGAAGACATAAAAAGCAAAACTACAAGAAACAAGACAAGAAATGGGCAAGGAACAAAAGAAGTTCAAAACAGATATTGCAAAAGGACCAAAAAAGGGCAAAAGAAACTCTTCCAGCGAGAGAAACAGAGGCTCAGAGGTAGCAGAGTCATGCATAACAACCTGATAAAAAGAAGACGACAGAAATGAAACAGACTGGTAGAAACAGAGAGCAGACTGCAGACACCAAGATAAAAACAGGAGGTAGATAAAGAGATGAACGATGGGTCGTTGTGTGCAGAGCTCAGACGAAGGCAAAGGAGAAAAAGATGAAGACGCCCCAAGAGAGAGAGGGAGAGAGGGAGAGAATTTCACACATAGATAAATGATTTAATGAGGGTTGTTACTATTTGGTTAAATCTTTCAATTCTTCCTGCAAATGCTCCGACATTTTATTCACGTTGACCTTTTTTTTCCCTCAAAGCACTCACTCATAAAAAGAGGAGAAATTAAAGCACAGTCCTGGGAGCTGTGGGCTGTTTGTACATTTAAATTTGTGCATGAACTTTCCTTCAGGACAATGTCATCTATAAAAAGAGAATCTGACACCAGACCCTGCAGCTGCTAAAAGCCGCTGCACTGATTCAAATACAGTAACAGTGATTTGTTCAGATTGATTTGTTAAAGCTGTGACTATAAACTTTTTAAATGGTCTGATTTGATCCTGTCTGATATTGAAGGCCATGGAAAAAGTATTGTGTGGACTTCAATAGGAGACTTTTGTGACTTGGTATGCTTTTAAAAAAGTGGAATTATAACCAAGATCTTGACTTTTGAAAGCCAACAGTGGACCGCACCTCTTGTTAATGACGTCGGTTGTTGTCGTAAACTTCTGTATCGGTAAATTTTCAGTTTATTGCCCAGCCCTACTCACAACTACAGCTGCAGGGGGATGAAAGATGGAGCGAGACAGTGATTGTCCACAACAAAGTGGTGCAAAAAGTATAGGGTGGAGTTTTTATCAGTATTGGGCAAGTTCACACCAAAGATGAGCTAACTATGGATAATTTAGCCAAAGATATTTGGTTCAAAAGCCGTTAAAAGAATCAAATTTTAATTTTTTTTTATCAAATGAATATGAAAAAAAAATCTGCAGCTCTGAAAAACTTAAAAAAATACACAAATAACTACATTTTCTTAGGAGAATATTTGGTCAGGGGTATGGACTTTAAACCCAGATACAGAAGGACAATCTGCTTTGTAATTCACAGAGTGGATGAGATGGTTATAAAGAATTAAGAAAGTCTAAATAACCAAATACACAAAGAGAAATTATCCTCTATTCTCAAAAAGCTGCACTTCACTGAGATTTGTTTTGAATCAATAAGAACCATTCAGATTTATTAAAAGAACTACTTAAGAAGGTCAAAACCACTGCTAACCACATCTGCTAGAGGATAATGTTTGTTATCCATCCAATAGACTGAAGCAATTTAAATTTTTCTTGTACTTTAAACCAGTGACAAGTGCCTAATTTAAATTTTACTTTGGATTAATTTCCACTTTTTTGACATCGCACAAATGCAAGTACTAGGCAGCAAAATATAGTCTAGCATCCAATTAGAAGTGCAAACAAATGTCAAGGTTCGGAGTTAAGAGTAAAACATTATTGCACATATGAATACAGTTTAATACTTTTTAAAAGGGTATTAAAGAGTGAACTTCTATTCAAAGTGTTTAAAACAAAATCTGACTTTTTTATTGAGAGTGTTTTTGTTGTTTTCTTTAAAATAAGATTTGCTAAAAGTTGGTCCCAATGGAAGAGATGGCGGTCTTATTATGTCCAGTTAATGAATGTTATTCATGATGTTAAACTTCACCTCCTGAGCTGCATGAACTCAGAAAGTAAAGAAGTAAAAATCGGAGAGCCAAAGAGCAAGAGAGCGTGGGTTTTGGTGGAGGGATTAATGACGGAGGAGAGAGGAAGTGTTCCTGACAGAGCTCTGACAAAAAGATCAAACACAATGAAAGTGATTCAGAGTAAAACATGACAGGAAGAGAAACGCACACCGAGAGAGAAAAAATAGATCCGACTGGAGGACGGGTTCGCGTGTGTTGGCTGAGGAGGCCTGGAGGCTTTTTCTGAATTACTGTGACCCACATATTGCACACACACTCACTCCCACAAACATCCATGTGAACACACAGGAAAGCTTGTCACATGCTTGAAAAAATTATCAGTCACCCGCTGACTCACACCCCGCAGAAATAAAACAAGCAGCGGCGTAACCTCGTTGTTTCCATTCAGAGCAGCAGCTTCAGTTTGTGAGACCTGCGGTAAACAACGACAACAAAACGACAAACTGGGAGCAGCAGAGAAAGGAGGACACGAGTCCTGAAACACTCAGACTGAGAGCAGGTGATGTGAAACATCTGTCCATCCAGTCTTGCTCTTGTGTGACTGGGTCAAATGTGCACCTTCGTAAAATATGACCTCTAAAGACCTTGAAGAACTTAGATGGACCGTAACACCATGACCACTAGACTTGTATTGTGTGGCTCTTGATATGAACTCCACTAGACCTGACGGTGTGTTGTGGTATCTGGCACAGAGGCTTTAGCAGCAGATCCTTCAAATCCTGAAAGCTATGAGATGAGACCTCCATGGATCAGAGTTGATTGTCCAGCACATCCCACAGATGCTGGACTGGGTTCAGATCTGGATAACTTGGAGCTAAGTTGACTTGTTGAACTCATCATTGTCCTCTGGGACCTTTTCCCAATGTTTCATAGTCCAGCTCTGATACTCACAAGCTGTCACAGGAAAGCTCTGATTTAAGAGCTCCTTGTCCTTCCATGAACATCTGTGAAATGCCAAAGCCAGAACATCTCCCCCACACTCTATATCTACACATGAAATGACAAGGCAGGGAGAGCAGCAGCAAAGACCCTCTAGTACAGGATAAAGCTGGCACCATTGCCATTAGAAACAACACTGGTAAAATCAGACACAGCGTAAAAAGAAGGGTATCTTTCTGTAAGCCATCTTCAAACAGTCACACGGCTTCATCTCCGCCTGGAATCCTCTTCCTCATTCTATCAGATCTGCTGAATCTTTAAAAACTCACTCCAAGGCTTTCGGGACTCTCCTCGTCTTTGTGTTTGAGGTTGGTTAAAATCACAGCTCCTGTTGTTTTTGGTTTTGTTTCTTTGAAAATGCATTTTTACTTGTTTACTCATGTGTACCACATGCTGAAGGCAGTGATTAAATGATAGACTTCTGCAGCGACAACAAACCGGCTCGCTTATGTGATGCTGCGTTGACTGCTGTTCTCAAAGATCCCGCAGAGATTCGACATCTGCTGATGACTTGAAAGAGTTGATGACCTATTTTTCACCATTTGGCTCAGGTGTGTTTAACCGATCAACAGCTCGAAGCATCTGATTCTGGATCAGCTTAAACATCAGGATTGGAGGGAAGTTGAGAATTCCTTTGTACTGGATCTCTGGGACCAGCAGTGAGAACTGAGGCCTCATCTGAAGCAGCAGTATAGTTTGACTGTTTCTGTACCGCCCAGCAGGGGTCTGAATAAAGCCCCAGACTGAGCAGACAAGAGACTTTAGAGCTCCTGCAGCGCTTTTTAAACAAACACAACTTTGAAGACACACAGACTTCATCAGGCTGCTAGAGAAGATCAGAGCTCTGTGGAGCTGCACAATCTCTATTTAGGTCAACTTTTCTTATCGATTTAAGATACAGTTTGTATTTATTGACATTGAGTCAACTTTTGAACTGAATGTCTCATTTTTATTGGCGGTTGTTTGATAATTCTTGAAATTCATGAATCGATGCTGTGAACAGGAGGAGTGACTAAAAGGGGACAAGTACAACAGTAGAGTCATTTTTGACGCTCAAATGACAACACTAATATAAAGAATTGTAGGGATCTCTCAGAACAGAACTATACTGCCAAATATAATTGATGCATACAAGTAGGGCTGTCCCAATATCAGATTATATCGGCCTGCATCTAAAATCTTTGATATCTGATACAAGCAGAGTCCAGACTCCACTCCGTCACCTCTAGCTAGCAGCGCTCTGATCCAGCATGCAGAGCCCGCGTGATCACAACAACAGTGTGTACTACGGTGCAAACAAAGTAGCAAGGAGTAGGAGTGATGTCGGCTGTATGGCAGTATTTTTCATAAGAGTCTGAAAAAGACATTGCAGCTGAGTGCAAAACTTGTCATGCACAAGTTTGTGCCGATATCGGATCAATATCAGCATCATTTCAGAAGTAAAAAAAACTGTATCGGACACCACTACATGAAAGTAATGCACTCTTTTAATGAAAGTGGTCCTGATTGAAATAAATGTCAATTATTTAATTAAACGTCTCTGTTATTAGGTTGTTGGCTGCACCTGAGCAGATATGAGAAGACTGACTTATAGGAGCTACTGGACTCAACCCCTAGTGAGCTTAAAAGGAGCTAGTTATCACCTGTAGTTGAGACTCATCCCAAGCTAAAACTCATAGCCAAAGCTTGGGCTTGTCTTCTGCCTCAATAAGAAAAAAAAATGACAATGCACAGTATGTACTTGCAGAACCATTTCTCTACCAGTGTCCTCAAAGCCTTCACTTCAGTCTGATTCAAAGCTCACATGTCACTGAATGTCATGGAGGAAAGGGCTTCAGATCCTCTTTCATCTGGACTTATACACATTTACAAAACCAGGCACACACTTTAGAGTGACACTAAAAGTGGAAATCCAGTATTTGGGGGTTGAAAATGGTAAAATTTCCCATTTGACAAGGGCTCAGAGCTCCTCAGCTCTCTTTGCTTCAATCTTTTTCTTAGACTCTCTGCCCCTGTGTCTGTCCCTGCCAGCCCTCAGATCCTCTCTGATTCCCCTTCTGTCCTCTGAGTCTGCCTGACATAACATGCAGGCTAATTACCAGTGGGAGACGGCGTGTGTGCATGAATGTATGTGAATGTGTGTTTGTGTGTGTTCTCCCTTCCTTAAACAACACTTCTGACTCTGCATAGAAGACTCTTCTCATCTCAACCATTCAAAGAAGGACAGAGAAAAAATAGAGATATAGAATCTTCAACCTCAGACAACCCGCTGCTGCAGATTGATTATATGCACAAAGAAAAAGAAACACAGCTAAAAAAGTAAAGCACAACATAAGATGTGTTCAGTTCACAAGTGTTCAGTGTTCCATCACAAACAACCTCCCTCCAAAGATTATGAAGATGCAGCTAACAAACATTTTCAACAGGGTTCATTCACAGACAATCAAAGTAATCATTTCTCCCCTAATGCCAGCTCTAAATCATTATCAAGATGAATCAAATCTCTACCAAACTTCAAAATTCAACAACAATCATACAAATGGCCAAAAAATCAAAAATAACCTCGAACTAACAGCAAATTACAATTAAATCTATTAAATTGCTAGTCATTGTGACCTGTCATAGTTATTTTCACCTGTGGTTCTGTTAGTCTCAGACACTCATAGAGCAGCTTTACATAATTTGCAGCTCAAAACACCTTATTTATCTTAAACTGGTTTCTATAGAAACCCTAATTAGTGCACTGGTCAGCCTCTGCCTGAAACATTTCATTATTTCATTGTGGCTGCTTCTCCTGTGTAAACAAGGGCGGCTGTGTCTTGGCAGTGGCTGCCCCTGAGCTGTCTTAAGTTTGACTGTTCTATACTTTTTAAAGCATTGTGGTAAACAGAGGTTGTTTTTAAAAGGGTGTCATAAATACAGTTGATAAAAAGGGAGAAGCAGCTTGTGGATGTTTTACATATAGGGCTAGCTATTTTTGCTCACGTTGCCACATTTGCATATATTAGCTTTTGTTACATTAGCTACTGTTATAGTGTTGCTTCTAGCTTGTGGTTCTGATCCCTACTAGAAGGCTTTTATAGATAAATAGCACTCCGCTTTAAAAACAGCTGGGCTCACATCCAGCTGATGCTGGCCTTTGTTTACAAAGTACCACCTACCTTGTTTCTCATGTAATGGGACTTTGTTGACATTTCAAAAAAGTCTACCAACATTGCTGCATATCAGCATGAGCATAACAAGACTCCTTTAAGCCCAAAGCATCTTTACCCCTAAGAAGAAAAGCTTTCAGGTGAAGCTCAAGCACAGCATTTTCCTTTTCCTTTAGGCTGTGAACTTTTCTGCAGAGTTTACCCCTTACATGCAGAAAATGGAGACAAATACTCAAGAAGTGGTTTTGCTTACGCGTGTTGCTCGGCTGAGAGTCCATGGGAATCATCATCTTGCCTCGTGTTCCTCGCCGCGTTGCTATGGAGCGGTCCAGAGTGGAGATACTGCTGGATGCCTCATCACCATCAGCTCCTGTTCAAGCATCCAAAAATTAACAACAGGGAGACAAAGATTTGTGTCTTAGATACTGGAGCTTCGAAAAGAGAACAGCATTCAGAGCCAAGTGAGTGTTTTCACTTGGAGAAATCATTTATCATAACTTAATAGATTTGTTTTTTCCATCACGAGTAATCAGACATCATTAGGCCAAAGTGAGTAATTCAATCAGGCTCATAACAGATGCGCTGCGAGTCAATCAGGTAGCACCGCAGAAATGAAGGGGGAAAAAAAAAACAGTCAGACTAAATGAGGAGATAAATACTGATATTTTGATGTTGCCAGGCAACAAAGAGATCAGCTCTAATGTGAAGTTTGCATAAAAAGACAGACGTGCAATCCAAAAAATTTAGTGTATAAATAAAGCTAAAATAACTCCTCCTGCTTTTTTTTCCAAAGTTATGAGACCTGATGCTGAACTCTGAAAAAGTTTCTAAGTTTATTATCATCAAGGTTTTTCAAAATGATTCAAGTAAAGAAAAAAAAAGAAGCAAAGTCGGTGTCCTTCACCTGAGTGGCTGCTCTTGCTTCCCATCTGGCTCTCTGATTGGCTGTGCGCAACCTGAGGGAGGTCCTGGCAGGACTGGATGGGCGAATCGTGTCCCGACGGGGCGACACTTGGAGCTTTCTCCATGTTCTTCATCTCCATCTCCTCATGATGGATCCACAGGTCAGGAGGCCGCAGGTCCTTTTGGCTGCCTTTCCTCTTCCCGGCGCTGTGGCTCGCTCTCTTCCTGAACAGGTGAGGAAGGGAACAGGTGAGAAGCTCAGCGGGCAGAAAAGAGGAAAGGTAAACATGAACGATTGTAGCGGTCAACACAGCAGACCTCAATCTTATTTAGATTTGTTTTTCAACCCTCCAAATCAGCTTAGATACACCTGCTCATCTTGTGAAAAAAATGAATATCAGTCACGCAACCACTCTGGCTGCAGTTTAAATAAAAAAGAGGGAAAAAAGGAAGATTAAAGTGGCTACAGGGACGAGGGCAAGGATGTAGCTGACCTGCATTTGAACCCTGTAAGCAGATTATCAAACACATTAATACTTGTAGAACCTAGTTAGGGTGGATTAGTTTTATTTTATTTAGGAATTTACTTAAAAAGTGATAGTAAACTATATAACTGGAACACAGTGGGATAAATTAGAGGCTAACTGAAGCCTGGTATATCCACAGTTTCATAAAAGTAGAATCATTAACCTAAACCTGTAGAGCTAGATTACACAATTATATCAACCTTAAAGTTCATGAACCTGATTATAAAACACCAACAGACCTGCAACAGGATTAAGACATAATACCAAGTCAAGTCTAAGAAACTGAATTACAGAGAAGAAGAAAATCCAAACCCTCAAAATGGGATTATAACCAGGACTCAGTGAAAAACAAGTATAAACTGGTTTAAAAATTAACCCTTAATCTTGCAAACACAGTTTTAGGAAAAAGCATGAGCAGGATTACAAAATAATACCGCTGCACCACACACAGTTTGATGGCCTCTGCTCTGCAATATAACAGGTATGCAGCCCTGTTCACAACAAGCTGTGACGCATGGTGTCCTGACACCTTTCTATCAAGACCAGCATCAGTTCTTTCACCAATCAGAGCTCCAGCGGCTCTTCTGTTAGGTCAGACCTCACAGGCCTTTGCTTGTTTGGTGCAGAAATGAGCTCCACCTGTTACTAGCTTAGTTTGTATATCATCACCCGATTAAAATAATGGCCTAAGTCTTTTTTTTTAGGCCGAAAACTCATTTTCATCAAAAAATGACTTCGGACGTTATTTAATAGGATGACGATATATTGATCTGTGTCTTTAGCGATGTATTTGGATCACAGTGCCAATGACAAGAGCAACTCAGTAGGAGAGAGTGGTGACTATGTGCCTTAAAATCCATACACCTGTTCACTGCATCACACTGATCAGTAACACTTTCTTTCTTCTTACTTCCTTTGCTGGGCCGATGAGCGCCGGGTGCAGATGAGCGCCACAATGACGACCACGACCACAGTGACGGCTCCCACAGAAACCACGATAATGACCAGCAAGTTACTGTTCTTTTGAGGCGTGGCGCTGCCATGAGGAGGACGCATCTGACCAATGGGAGACTCTGAAACAAAGGCAGAGAGAATAAAACGTGTTAGCAGAACAACAAGCTGGTTGTCGGGCTTTCTTCCTAGTGTGGCGTTTTTTTTTTTAAATCTGAGTGGAGAGTTGCTGAAGGTTAAGTTAAGCTAAAGGTAAATGAAAAGATTTTAAGGGTTCGAAATGTTTTTTTCCCTTCCTCTCCTGAGAGCACTACAGTTGCACAGTAAGTCCCATAGTCATATAGCCGACACTTACTGCAGAGGACCGACTTGAAAGAGAAAAACACGATTTGACTGTTAACGTCCAAATGCCTTTAAACTCAGTGTAGCATTTAGCAAATCAACTGAAAAGCAAGACAATGTGACTGAAAAAGAGCTTACATCTAAAAGAAGGGCAATTAAAATAATTTTGGATTCAGGTGAGAGGACAAAAACAAGGAAAGGAAACTCAAATTTCCGGGCCATGTCGCACACTTTTATGTTTTCTGCAGGTCATGCTGATTTTGAACATCCTGAACTTATCCTGCAGGCTCTGCTTTCACACTTTCTCTGCATCTACAATTAAAAAAGTGTGTTTAACATTTCATTCCACACTCGCTAAAACAGGGGTATGCTTTGTTAGATTATGTGGATGGGTGGAGGAGGAAATGGAGGGAGAAAGGAGGGGGTGACACGCGTGAAAGGGGTGTGCTGGAACTGCGAGGCCAGCAGCAATGTTTCACTACAGTTTAAAACTAACAGAATATATTTTCTAAATAAAAATGTAGGGTTATTTTTATTAGGAGTATCTGTACTTAACTCTGTGTAAACTGCTGTTATTTAAACACCTATGTCTTTGTCTTATTTTATAAATATCTTAACTGACTGAATTTCTCTTTTTATTCTACAATCTTCTTAAATTATCTTTGGGGTAAACATTGCTAACAATTTCATTTCCATATTCATATTAATTTAGCTCATTCACGTAGATATATGACTGAATAATGAATATTTATTTATGTTTTTCCTGCACACAAGAAATTCAAAAACACACCTACAAAATAAAAGCCTGCACAGATTCCAGAACAGTCTGACTGAACAGACAACACTAAGCTGCTGCCGCCGCCATACAAATCAATACACAGCATGCAAGTGTGTGCATGTGAGTGTGCACAAGTGTTTGTGTGTGTGTTTGTGTGTGTGTAAGGGAGGGAGAGAGAGAGAGAGAGAGAGAGAGAGAGAATGACAGGTGTAGAGGGGGAAAAGGAAATTGATGACACGCTTTGTCATTCATTAACTCGACCTTGAAGCAGAGAGAGAGAGAGAGAAAGAGTGAAAATAGGAAACAGAGGAGGAGCATGAAGTCTGGATGGAGAGGAGGGGGATGTGTGTAAAAGAGAAAGAGGAAAAAAGGAAAGAAAAAAGATAGTAGATAGATTAGAGAAAGGATAGAAAGGGTCAGAAGAAGAGTGGATGAGGAAAGAGGAAAAGGAGATGGAAGGAGGAAAGATTAGGAAAAAGGCACGAGAAAGAGAAGCACTTTACCTCTACCCCTTCTCCACCTCTCTCTCCCTCTGTTCAGCGGTCTCTCTCAATGAAAACCACAATCCATCACAGCTTACAGCTGCAGCACAGGAACCACAATACAAGCTTCTTTCTTCTTTCTCTTTTTCTTTGTAAGTTGGATTTCATCATCTTCCTCCCTGTCCCTTTCTTTAAAACCTTTTTATTCTCTTTTTAAACCGATATCTGACCCCTTTTCTTGACGTTTGCTTCTGGTTTTAAGTTTGTTCAAAAGTCATGGCAGGGATTAAAACTGGGAGGGGTTCTTCCTCTCACAGCTGGAGTGTAATCAGAGGATCTGCAGCTTTTCCGAAACCAGCAGAGTTTGTTGGACTGATGGACACGATAATCACTCTGCTGAGCACCAGAATACAGGAAGATGAACTAATTCATGACACTTAATCATTAAAACTGCACGTGTTCTTGAAGACTTGATCCTGATTGGTCAGTTACAGCCTCCCAAGGTCTGTTATTCTGAATAGTAGACCACTGGTGCTGATAAAAAGACAAGCAGGTCTGTTATGTCTCACAGCGTATTTTAACGGCTGAATTGAAGAGATCTTAAGTCACACCTAAAGAAACATCTTGTGTCATATTATGTTTCAGCAACTGTGTAAAAGGTACTTTAGAGCAGTCTTGCAAAACCTTACAATCTTTTCTTCACCCTTTATTAAAAATATAATCTTTTATATGCAACAAGTAAAAGCAAGGCCCAAAGGTTTTGGCAAAGGGAATGTTCTTGTTACCATCTGTGAGTTTGGAGTAGGAATGAATGAAGCTACTGAACAGAAACCCTGACAAACTGGCAAGTCTGAAAGGCTGAAAACACTCAGAAAATAAGTCAGAATTGGACACAATCTTTTCAACACAGGATTCAATTCAAAATTTCAATTTGGTTTAAAAGACTTTGATTATCCCTGCAGGAGCAGTTTGCATAGAGCCACTGGTGAGAACAACAAATGAAACACTGAGACCTACAGACAAGAAACTTTGCAGAGGAGCTTAAATATGAAGTCTCAAATGTATACTCAAACTAAACATACGGTCACATGGATTGTTCAAAAGTCATAGGAGAAATAAAGGATCTACCACAGGATCACAGAGTCTGCACATAAAGATGTCCAGACGCCTGTGCTTGTTTCCCACAAGTGCAGGTATGAGTAACATAGAGTGGCTATATATCAGTTTCACTAGACACAGCCTTCATTCAACTTTATCTCTATATTAGATGAAAATACTGTGTTGCCCTCCAAGGTGCCAACTACATCCAGATTGTAGAGCATTAAAGTGTTCCAAGAGAATTTCAGGCTTTAGATTAAATTAACAAACAACTCAGGAGACATTCAATCATTTAGTCGACGAAATGTACGAACGTTGACAGCAAAATGGATGGAAAGCATTGACTGAAATACCATGCTGGAACCTCTTGCAAATAATCTCATGACAGTAAGGCTGTTTATGTACCTCCACTAACAAATATCTGAATTTAATCACAAGAAATCTATCCTGATATAGACGTAATCACTTAAGAACTCCAAACATGTCTCTCCAGCAGCTGGTTGGACTGTGAAATAACTGGAAAAGTAGTTTCTTTACTCAAGAAAGTCATAGCGTTTATGAAAAACAATAAAAGATATCATTTATTTTGTATGCAACGCCTTGAATTTCCCTTCAGGGATCAATAAAGTTCTTACATTGTATTGTATTGTATTTTCTTTAAGTTCAGATGCAACACAGAGAGAAAATGTAAAAGCACTTTGCAGCTGAGCTCGATTTCAGGGGAATATGTGGGCTTAAGATGCTAATGTGTTTTTTTCAGACCTCTCTGTAAGGCCGGCTTCCCTGTTAATTCTAACGGCTTGAGTTACGTGGAGCTCTAAGCACCTGACAACAGCCAGCAGCTGTCCTCTAGAGAACATGGATGGAGAGTGAAGGAACTGTAATTACTACAATACTCTTCAGCCATGACTGATCCAGACCACTTCTTTGTTCTGAGGTCTGTATAGGCAGTTCAAGCTGAGACTGACATGAGCTTGTTTCTGCTGTAAAGAGTCAGAGGTGAATTTTCTCTCTGTTGGTGATTTCTGTGTGAGAAGAAGCTCAGCAACAAAGAGGACAACAGCGTGTTAAAGATGAAATACTATGTCGCTGATGAACGACGCTTCGCCCTCCTCGACCTACCATAAAGCCAGAGGGGGGTGGAGGTCAGAGAGGACAGATTTATGATGCCCCGAAGCAGCGGCAGGAACAACACACACGCTGCTCGGCTGTCCTCCACGGAGACACTGAATCACCACCAGATACAAACCCTGACCTCTGACCTCTGTGCAGAAGAGAGGTAACTGAACAGTTTGTCTTTAAGCAGAAATGAGAAAGGACAGTTATGGTTACGACCATGATTTGTACTCGTGTGGTGTGCAGTCGGGAGTCACCTTTACTGCAGCACATCACAGTGGTAACACATATTTCCTCCTGCTATGTAAATGCCATCCTGACATCATTTCATCTGCACAACGCTCACGCAGCGCCAAACATCACTGACTACAAATGAAGACGGATAATATGTCTCCTTTCGTCTGCGGTTCATTGCAGAGCTCAATCCCCCTCAAAGTAATGAAGATTGCCAGTTCTACAGGTGGGGATTTCACGATCAAAGTTTCAGCCAGACCTGAGAACTGCATCTTGAATTCCTGAACTCACCACTTTACAAACCTCTGTCACTGAAATGAATGAACTGATATACAGTAAATCTGGCACCTATTTAGTTTAGTTATAGCGGGTGTAAAGGAAGCAACAGCAACTCATCTATTTTCAGCTGAGGGGACTGTGGGTGCAGTGCCAAAAACAGCTGACTCTTTTTCTTTTTTCTTCTGCCCTGAACACAGAGTGCTTCTGCCTAACTGCATTAGTTTTACACATTAAACAATATCTACTGACATCAAATCTTGTTCTGATTACAGAGCCGTGTCATATAGGCCACTAAAGCCCATCATTAAATACCTTTTAAGACTTTGACTTTCAAAAATAAAACACCACAAATACTCTACGGATGAAAGCAATCCCATGTTTAGCCTCGTTGAAAAGATTGTGATCAATTTCAAATGTATTCTGAGTGTTTTCTTACATTTAGACTCTGTTAACACCTCAAGTTTGACCCATGCACCATGAAGCTGCTTTTTGAATACTGTTGCAGCCTGTCTGTCAGATGAGCACCAAATCTGGCCTTCCTATCTTAGGAACTACTGTACCATCAATGTTTTAGTTTGATACATGATCCACAGTCCTGACGAAAATGAGTATAAGTCCTCTGGAAACCATAACATAAACATTTTTGACAGTAAAGGTCCTTTCACACCGGGACTGTTTTCGTCGTGTGATTATTTCGGACGTTAATATTTTTTTCGATCCTGTCAATACAAGCGTTCACATCAGCGACGTTTTCCCATACAGCAATATTGCAGCATTTGTTTTCTTTGAACACGGTTGAATTTTCTAAAGTTTCGCATACTGTGTGTCCACTTCTGACCAATCAGTGTTGCGACGTCTGATTCACCGGTATATCCAACATGGCCGACCGGCTGATTGTTTACGTGTCGGAGAACAGAGTGATTTTTGATAAAAAACACAAATATTACAAAGATAACAACCTGGAGGAGAACTTGTGGAGAGTCATAGCGTCGGATCTCTCACATGACGATGGTTTGTGTGTTTTAACAGTTTACTAAACATTGTTTTAACTTTCATCTGTGCTAACGTAAGCTAACGGTTGTTACCATAGTTTCATGTGCTTATCTGGTACTGGCTCCAGCTCAGTACATGCTATCATGACAGAAAGCCATCTCAACACTAGTGTCTAATCAGAACTGTAGAACTCTGCAGGATGGTGAGGAAAGGTCCCGCCCTCCTTCGCCTCTGATTGACAATAAGTGCTGACCTTTTGGCTTGGGCGCGTGTTGACGTTTCCAGCTTTTCTAGCCAATCAGAAGCGAAGGAGGCGGGACTTTCCCCGGGAAGTCTTGCACGAGATGTGTCTTTTCCCCCATGGAAAGTCGCAAAATTGCATCGGGCTTGATGTGTATAGTCAGGCTTGTCAAAATTCGCCTCCAAGTATTTCGTAATTTTGCGTTCTATATTCGTGTCGGCCCCTGTGTGTAAGGACCTTTAGTGTAACTTTGTATCTCATGGAGCTAAAACCCACACAGACACCATCAGATATCAGATTTAGTAAAGAGTAGTATAGTTTCACAGATCACAGACATGTCAGCTTGGGTCTTTTAAGGATGTCAAAGTATGAATTCAGACAGTGAGCTGTTTAAAGTTCACACTAAAACTTTCAGGCCTGAACTAGTGAGCTGACCTTTGCTTATTTTCTTATTTTCTGTTGTTTTTGTCATTAAATTAAAAACTACAAGCTGAGGATTAATGTGGACACTCTCTGATGTTGTTCCTCCTAAAGATGATGACTTTCTCCAGTTTTTTAAAAAACACTGACTGATGGTTGAGATAGTGAATCTAATTAATTTTTGTACCCGGCAGCTCCGCCACAACAAAACAGGCAGCAACGCTAAAGGACTGTAAATCAGCTCCTCGTCAGGACGCAGCGGGTCATTTAAATAAGTTTAGACCTGAGTGAGCTGAGCGATCAAAGCCGACCACTGAGTCCCTGTGATAATCTGATGATGCTGCAGAATATCACACACATGAATGCACACACACAGACACACACACTCACACACACCATCATCCCTCAGGAGGACTGGTCTCATTACAATCTCAAGTCCAATAATGACCCCAACAGTAATTGTACTTTCTGACAGTCAGATTCAGTCATGCAGAAGGCCAATGAGTGTGTGTGTTTATAAGTGTGTCTGTGCATGTGCGTGTGTGTGTGTGTTACCGTTAATGCTCCTGTCGATCAGGTTGGTGTCAGACGGCCAGTAGGTGTGGTCCCCTCCTCGACCTGGAAGATGAAGAAAAAAGGACGGGATTATCAGGACAAGAAAGAAAAAATGAAATACAGAAAGAAAACAGATGAAGAGAGAGGAGAAGAGGAGGGGGAAGGAGAAGAGGAAAAGAGGAGAGGAGGAGGAGGAGAGGAGAAAGGGAAGAGGAGAAGAAGAGGATGCAGGGAGAGGAGAGTCATTTTGTAGGTGGAATAGAAGGATTGGACAGAGAGATTGCTTCCTTGTTAGGAAATAAATTACTTTGTTAAGACGGTGCACACACACACACACACACACACACACAAACAAGTCCTGCACACACACTTTCAACACACGTGTTGTGTGTGTAGTTCTCTCCCCGGAGTCCATTTAGTCTAAGTCTTTAAGTTTTATCCACCTGCCAAGACACTGACGCTGCCTTGATATATGGATTTGCGCTCATAGTGTGGACTTGCAGGCTCTTATACCATCAGACAGCTCCAGCCGGTTGTGATAGACATGACTGGATTAAAAACAGGGAGGAATCAGGCATCTGACAGCAAATTCATTTAGCCATGGAAATAAGACGAAGAGGTAGAGACTCGAGTATCCCGGTTTGGAGCCTTACCCTGCTTTTGATCATATTAGAGATATGATGTTTACATGCGGACAACTTGATATTCAGATACCTGTCTATATACAGGTATCATGGTTTCTGATTAATACATTTAATTGTGCAGGCACCTTTTAAATATTAAATGTCTTCTCCCCCCTTAAACTTCCAGTTACTAATTCTTTCATTAGCAAAACTTTCAGTTTGATTGAACATTTTTGAAAGAAAATCTTGGTTTAATTATTACTATAATCATAGGATGTCACTCATTGGTCTCATGACCGATGAATAATCAGCCCCAGCTTTGAAAATCCTGTATTGGTGGTAGGGCTGCACTCAACCAAAGAAAATCTTCGTTGACTAAAACCCTGAAATTTCCGACCAAAAATCGACTAGTTTCGGACTACGACGGCAAACCTCTCTGCAGCAGGGCGACGCGACTTAGCAGAGCGCGGCTCAGCAGGGTGGAAATATACTAATATCGGCACAAGAAGGCAATTAAACACAAAAGGCAAGTTGAAATGCTCAAAATAGAGATAAATATTCAGCAAACCACCAGACATTGATTAAAGTGGATGCTCTTCAACCTTCCTGTCTCCTGTGGGCGAATCCAAAATGGAGAAAACAAGGAGGGTGTTCTGAGACAGGCTGTTACCTGTGAAACAGGGGTGCTCTGAAAACACCCCCATTACCATTTGGTACATTCCTCCTGAAGAAATTAACCATAGACTGTAAACTGACGCGGAAAAATCGAGTCGACTAATCAGAATTATGGTCGACTCGGCACCTATCTACCAATAACTTGAACAGTCGACTACGACTTTACAGCCCTTATTGTTGGACCCCTACTTTTAACAGTGAAACCCCCTGCCAAAACCACCCCTGGATCTACAGGGGCACACCTGAGCAGGATCAGACAGATACTGTTACTTGAGGGAAGTTTGAGGTTTTGAGTTAAAGTTTAATTTTGTTGGTTTCCCTCCTGTGGTACTCTGTCAAACCCCCTGCCTCCATCCTTCTCTGTGCTGCATTTTAAATTTCTGGTGATTTTTTTATGACGACAAGCTCCATTTGTTTTCAGATCTACTCCCTTGTTTTGATTTTCAGGCATATTCCTGAATATTCTGGGTCTCTCATGAGTGCTGTCACTGTATCTCTGCATAACAGATGTAAATCTATGAACTGATTAAGCCAACATGATGACTGTTTTACAAAGTGAAGCTAAAAAAGGTTTTAAAAAGGGTCTTATTTGTCTTTATTTTCATGCGCTCCTCTTCATGCAGGGAGCTTCGTAGGAGGAATTTAAGAGGAATTTAAAGTAGATCAGCGCAGAGACCCGAGAGCAGAAAATGGAGACTGATGAGAAAGATTTTTAAAACCTCAACCCTTTCGCTCCTATTACGAAACCTCCCACATCTTCAATTCATTTAAAGTCCGACATGATACAAAATTTACTTCTTTTTAAAAAGCAAAGTTTGAATTTCCTTACCCACCATGTTCCTGATTAAATCTGTATGTTAAAGTCCAAGCATGCTCATGCATACATCACTCATCCCTTTGTCACTCTATTTTTGTGTGTGCATCAAACAATGTGTCTCTGTGTGTATTTACAGAGCGTGTCTGTGTGTGTGTGTGTATGTGTGAATCTGCAGTGTATGGTCCACAGTAACACGACTGAACATCAATCTTCCCTCCTCCTCTGACAACACCTCTGATTTATACAGAGGCTCCACAGTGTGCACATGTACGCACACACACAGACACACGCGCACACATGTCCGTCAGTGACAAACAACACCATTTAACACCCTGACACCAGAGCTGAGTCTCTCTGCTTCAGTGTCCAAACGCCTGAAACGCTTCGCTGCACCTAAGTCCAGCCGCCTGAAAATTCCCTGAATGCGTTTGTTGAAAGAAGAGGACAAATAGGCCTTGAATGCCATGTACACCTCGTATATTACCCTAAAGTACAAGAGGGAATCTAACCTCACATGGGGCCATGTGGATGCCTCATCATAGAAAATGGAGCTTGACCAAGTCCCTTAAACTGGGCAGAATAAACCCAGTTTTTGGGAAGGAGCTCAAGCGTTTATTTCCACCCAGAAATCAAAGAACAAAATAAAAATATTAAACTCAGCAGAGACTGTGAAGTTTTAGTTTGATTACAGAGCGTGAAGCTGATCTTATTCGCTGAGAGTTTTTAGATGTTGATTTTTAGCCTTTGCCCCTTTGGGATGGCACAGGAAGCAACCTAACAGATCAAAAAGGGACAAGTCTCTCTCAGGTTTTGTCTGAGGGTCCACCACGTTTCACCACTTAAAGACCCACTCTGATAAAAATCATGTTTTTCTCGTTTTTTGACATTTTTCTAAGACAAACCACTGTGAATCTCTTGCAGACCCAAACGGCAGGTTCAGATACAGTGAGATTTCATACATAACCAAGCTCCGCCCCCAGAGCCCGGCTATGCAGGCCACACGCTGCATATAGAGGAGAAATACAGAAGACGATTGTGGATCAAGCGTGTGTGTTAGTGAATTGCAATGCTCTTAAGAAAGCTAATTATGATATTAGCTAATTAAGACATTAGTGTCCGAGAGCTGAATAGCTTCTATGTTACCTGCCACTTCTACTACACCGGCAATGTTAGGCTGCAAGCTAACGTGAAGACAAGTGTGCAGAGCAGTGCTGTCTCAGAGGCAAATTGCTAATGAGCTACTGGAGCTCTGCAGAGGAAAAGCTCACAGGTAACATGATTTTGGCTAAAAACTTCATAATCACAATTTAAAGACCACTGAGAACACTGTAAGTAGGATTGGAGTGGGACTGAATCGACTGAATTCTTTGTAAATGAGCATTTTCAGCTCATACACGACTGTTTACTGAATAATAACTAAACAACTGTGCCTCCATCGTCAAGTTCGAGAGCATCTCTTTTGAAGCTCTAAAGTTTGAGATTTAGCCGCTTAGATTTTGTCATCTGGATATAAAAGTGCCCTAAAAATAAATAAAAGGATGACTGTCCTTGTTCTGTCACTTTTACGACAGGTCATCAAGCTACCAATTTGTCAAAGACAGGTAACATTTATGAGCATCTGCTCTCCTCTAAATAAGGTCATTATTCACAAAGACATGAAACTGTGGCTGAGACCATTAACTCACGAGGAGGGTGTTCACTAAGAGAATAAGCTGAAAAGAGTCGTTTTCCTGCTTAAATCAACGCTAATCGTCATTGCGCGGACGTTGTCAGGAGTCTAAATCTTGACAGTCCAATGACAAACAAAAACCTTCATTCTTCAATCCAATCACAGCTGCTTATTAGAAACTACACACTGATACTGTCTCATTTTCATTCCAAGATTGAGCTCTAGAAAAAATCATATCAAGCTAATCTATCGGTTGCCTCTGACTTCAGTTGGAGATCGTATTAACACCTTCCTCATTGTGTGCCGATGATGTTATGCTGTTAGATAAACTTTCACACATTGGGGCTGTTCGCTGGCAGGCCTCATTAGCTGCTTCACCGTGGTGATCCTTTTCTGTCAGGAACTGATGTGGAAACACACCAACGCTCATTTAAAGTAATTAACCCTTTTAATTACTAAAGTCTGTTGTCTTCTATTAGCTTCTCCAGGTTTTTTTTTAAGTTGAGGAAGAGTTTCGAAAAGTTTACCGCGTCGTTTGTCAGAATGCCCCCTGTTTGCTGCAGCTGAATCAGAGAAGATAGTTTTAATTAGGTTTGAGTTAATTTGATTGACTAAAACATTATAAACAGCCCATCCCACTGCCTCCCATCTGTCCATATCAATAAAATCTTATCCAACTCTCTCACTGCAGGGAAATGATTTTTGTCATCTTATTAAGAAACAACTTTCTTCACTTTGATGAGACGGGGATGATCGGCTGAAGTGGAAAATAATTCAATCAGGGCGGAAATAAGGTAATTGATTTTGCTTTGATATGTCTTCCCAAGACTAAGCTACCAGCCAATTAGATCATATTATCACTCCTGTCAACCTCCATCCTTTCTACACTGTTACACTTTTATACTTTCATCTCACATCCACCAGACAGTACTGAAGAAGTATGCTTCAACAGTGTTTGAATCGTTTATTCAAACAGGTCAGCTTTCTTTTATGTGATGGAAATGTGTGTGAAATTGTTCATAGTGAATCTATAAATCAGTTTGCAATCTTGTCCTCATTTCCACAAAAAAACATTATCAACTGGTTTTACTTTATCATAAAAGCAGCGGTGAGTGCAGGGCCAAATAATTCCACTCTGTAAAAGTGTTTTCAATGTTTTCACTTCATTTTCCTGACATGAGCTGTAAGGTCACCTCAGGCTGGATAATTTCATTAGTTTGAGCAATTTTGAAATAAATTAAGGGTTATCTGAACGGTGAATGCCTGTATTTTACTCCTGAAAGCTGCCAATTTATTGACATGTCGATGTCTGTTGTTTGTCTTTTTCTTTGAAACTTGTTTATGTTGCTGACTGTCCCTTGAAAACCAGCTTTGGCATCTCAGGGGAAATATTCCTAATAAAATAAAGCTTAATTAAGTACATTTAAAAAACAAATCCTATGTTTTACAATGAGGCAATTCCTGCCTTCCATCTCCTCAGTGATACAAGGTAGAAGGACACCAATTCTGCACAGGCTGAACTCTTCAATCGTGTCTTTCGGTGGTCATCTTTTATGTGTTTGAAGATTCAATCTACAATTTAAGTCTGAATTTACAATGATTTTTCAAAGTCCCCTTCAAAAACCGGTCAATGTTTGGGGATCACATTAAAAAGTTCTGTAAAGTATTTTTCTGTCATGCTCTTTGGGACCACAACACCCCAAATCTGCCACATCACATTGTGTTATGTTATGCTATTTCTCCAAAAACCTGTATTAACCACTCTCATACAGTTAAAGATTAGGTCAGATTGATCACTGTATATATATATTTTTTTTTTTTTTTGCACGGACTGTAAAGCACTTTGTGTTACATCCTTTCGTATGAAATGCCCTTTATAAAAAAGTTTGAATTGATTTGATAAAGCTCATCAAAAACTAGCACTTTTTAACTTTTATCCACATCTGTACGTAATCTTTTTTATTCATATACAAAAGCTAACACATTCATAATTACTACTCATTAATTACATTTCATTTTTTCTATCTTATTGCATAAATCATAGAGGTATGACTTGGGAAACTGGAAAAACAGGTAAAAAAAAAACCTGACCATATTCACTCAGAAGTTGCCTTGCAGTACTGATGACTCATTCGATTATGTAAACTTACTTTATCAATTTCAAAAAGTTAAAATCTCCAGAGGACTAGAGAGTGCAATCACAGAGTGAAATATAACCCTGGATTAGGATATTCATTGACAGTGAGAGTCAGAGGAGCAGTGGGAGTTTGGACGACTGATTTGAAGATTAGAGGTTAGATTGTGTGTAAGCCCCTGTGAGGAGTTTTGAACTGGATGTGAGGCAGACTGAAATTGTTAGTGACATCTCTAGAGACGTCCCACGGAAGAAAATACAGCCATCGGTAACAAGACTTCAAACTTGTTTGTCGTAGTTTCAACTGACAGCAGAGATGTGGATGTTTACAATTGACTGTTTAAAAGCACAATGAACTTTTGTTTTGTCATGGAAACGACCAACATGAAAGTACAGGACGAGAAACACAACCATAGGATTAACTGTGAAGTTCATTTGAGCTGTTTTTGAAAATGTTATGTTATGCATGAGTGATTAATGATATAAAACGACAAAACGAACACATGTCAGCAGAGTGAAAAAAGGCTTACCCTGATCGTTGGCCATCTTGTCTGGATGTTCCACTGAAAGAGAAACAGCGAGAGTGAGCACACTTTATAAAATATGAATATGTACACAGATCTGTCTTCATCTTCATCTCCACTCTCTCACACACACACACACACACACATACAGTATTTTCTCTCTGACAGACCTTTGGCAGTCTTGAAGTGGATGGGCTCGGACAGCGGGCCGACTCCTTTGGCGTTCTTGGCCTGAATCCTGAAGTAGTAAACAGTGTCCAGGTTCAAATCCACCACCTGGTGGGTCAGCCGGTCACCACTGATCGCCTCCATCACCCAGTCATCAATCGGCATGTTCTTATCCAGCGTGTAGTACAGGATATAACCTATTAAAGGAAAGGTAAAAGTATGAATTCAGGTACTTTAAACATGTGGCAGCACAGGTCTTCAGATGGAGCCAACAGTAAACATCAGCATGTTTTCAGGGCTTTCTAACGAAACAGAGAAACAAAGACAGCGACCAGCCCTCCACTTTCCAACATCATATATGACTGAATTATTGTTAAACAATCCTGAGAAGTGCAAGATCTAAAAATATCTGCTGCTGTGTGTGTTTGTGTGTTTTGTGTGTTTGTGTGTTATGCTGTTATCCCTGCAGGGAGCATTTGATTCGTCCTCCTGGACGCTGAAGGAGCAGAAGAGCTCGTTAAAGCAGACGGGTTTACAGCCGGGTCGATCGCCCAGAGGAGGAGAGGGAGAACAATAGACGGGAGTATGTGTGTATGTGTGTGTGTGTGTGAGTGCTTGGATGTATGGCGCAACAACTGGATTCTTGTACGGTAGTAGTGTGTGGGTTGGTGATTTAAGAAATGATTTTTGTGGTATTTCCAGGCATATTAGATTATTAAAAACAGCCTCTTAACTGAATAAAAAATTAACCAAATCCTCTGAAGAGAAATATCCACGACCTCTGCTCCAGCTCTGAGCCGACCAGTGGAGTGGTTACTGAGGGGCTGATTGGTGTGTCACCGTGATTGCTCACCTGTTATCCGTCCATTCGCCTCCATCGGTGGCTGCCAGCTGATTAAAATGGCGCGGGGTCGTCCCTCGCGACTGATCACTGTCAAATCTTTGGGAGCCGAGCTCGGGGCTGTAAATTATGGATGAACAGGAGGAAAAGAATTAGTGTCAGAGCCGGTTTGATGGGACAAAGGAGCTTCAGATCAGACAATGAAAGTGGAAGGGTTCAAGAGTTCATCAACTCAGTTAACCTGCAGATTTAATAAATTTAGCAGCCAGGGTTTGCGCCAAGTGATGTTTGTTCCTATACTATTGATGTCATTAGAGGAAAGTTTCATCATTTTCACTCTCAACTGGCTACAACTGGTTGGTCAGTTCTCTATACACCTTTATCAACCCTCTCTGTCTTTTTTAATGTGCTTTACCATAAGTAAACATCATCTGCTTAGTAGGAGTGTGAGGGGATCTCATGACACAAGACCTCCTGCTGTGATAATCTTCATTAAAGTATGAGTTGTGATTGAGGGTTTTCCAGTATAACACAATTCTGGGCATAGAAGAGAGCGCCCTGTTTATGCTACAGCCGAGTGCATCAAAGTTAACAGCTGAGAAATTGGAATGCAACACACTGATGTCAGAGTTTAAGTCTGCAGCTTATAACATTGTTCAATACAACATGATGATTAGTTTAAATTAGGGGTGTCCTGATACGATAATGATATTGGATATCGGTCCGATATCAACAAAATATCAAATATCAGATTATAACAGTCAGCATCTAAAATCTCCGATATCAGCACTCCGATTCAAGCAGTCCATTCCAGACTCCGCTCCAGTACCTCCATCTAGCAGCGCCCTGATCCAGCATGCAGAGCCCATGTAATCTAAACAACATTGTGTACGAACATACGAACAAAGTACTGAGAAGCAGGAGTGATGTCGACCCTGTGGCGATATTTTACATTTAAGTCCGAAAAAGACGTTGTAGCTAAGTGCAAAACTTGCCATGCACATGTTTGTGCTAACATTGGATCATGATTAGTATTGACCAATATTGAAGGCTACAATGTCGGTATCGTATCGGAGGTAAAAAAAAAGTTGTATCGGCACACCCCTGGTTTAAATGTTCCAAACTGGACTTGCATTGATTTGCTTTTTGTGACTTTCATTCAAACGGAGGAAAACTTCCCTGTCATGTATTTCTTCAGAAGAGCTTTCTTGGTAATGGTGTGAAATATCATCTTGTCTAGTCCTTGTGGATCTAATATTGTGTCTGAGTGTATCATCTCACTCCTCTTGCTGAGGCTTTCACAATAATGTTGTCAAAGAAAGGGTGGAATTTCAACACTCCTGCCCGTGTTCACAAACAGTCAGAGCCTGACATCCTCATCTTAGAGCGACTCTCTGAGCGGGGTGAGGGCAGAAACTTTTATCACAGTGAGAAGGCGGGACTGACTCCGTTCTTAGATATGACACATATTTCAAGAGCGGTGATTGGCTAATCCACAAAATGAGAAAAAATGTGCGGAAAAAAAAGTCTAAATAAATGAAGAAAGATAAATACATAAGAGGAGTAAAATGGATCACCCTGATCGTAAGGGCTGATCAGAAAGTATCAATACTCCTGATTAATAAATGGTATAATCTGTACTTTAAAAGTATGAAGCTCAAAATGTTTCACTGTAGACCATTTGCGCACCATTACGCATGATCAGCATCGGAGATCAACACACTAATGAGTGATTTACACTCGCTCTGCAGCCCCCTGTACATGATGAGAGACAGAGATGTCAGTTTATCTCCTTTATTACATGCAGAGGCTGCAGTGTGACATCTCATATTATTTATGAACCTTGCTTTCATCGTTTTTTAGCAGTATTTTGCTGTTGATGTTACTCTGCACTTGTCTTTACACGCAGCTCATCAGACAGGAGAAAACAGTCACGGAGAAGCCAAATACCTCACTTCCTGCTAGTGTGGTTGTGTTGGTCTGTAGATCTGTGTGTAGTTTGGAGTGTATTTCTCCTATTTCATGGACTTTCTACTATTTCGTCCTCTCCTTGAGAAACTCTTTAAAGTCCTCCTAACAGTTTTTCACATTGGGAGTTCTCTTAAAGGCTAAAAAGTTTTCTCCACAAAAATCTAGTCTTAACCTTTGGGGAGAAATTCTTAGAAAATGTCATGACTCTTGGAAATTTCTTATAGTTTTGTCACTAGGACAGACTCTTTAGACTAAGAAGCTTTGTGATTACAGACTAATCCTTACAGTTTACACTCTGACAGCTCTGGTCATGGGAATATTTTGGCAGCCTTTTTGTACTATGAAGGGGGTAGAAATATGTTTCACAATGTATAAAAGAATTTAAATCAAGCAAAAATTACACAGATTATATGATTTAAAGTGTGTTACTTTAAATTGGCTTTGGTGCCAGCTGTGAATCCGAACAGACTCTCACTTTGAGTCTTCAACAGAAAGTCCTGGGTCTGGACATTCCTGCTGTTTTTCAGTAAGTTTACTTTGAGGTATAATTGAGCTCTTGCTGATGTTCTCTAGGGCTTTTAGCATACTCAGAAAAGAATGAATAGTTTCTCATACAGAAACCCGACCCAGGTGAGTTATGGAGTACACGCTGTTCTTTCTCTGTCAATCTGGATTGTCTCTCTCCTCCCAGGGACGAGATTTGTTCTTTTTACTGAGTTTCCATCTGCACGCGAGCACTGGAGCCTTCATACTTTTTCTGGGGCTAAAAATAGACCTGAACTTGCACTGCGTGGTACTTCTTTTTCTTCGAATTCCTGAGCAGAATATTATCTAAATACACTCCAGTTTGCCTACAGTCTGCTCCGCTTGAACTTTGTAAAATTGTGCAGAAACTAATTTCAACCACTTTCCTAAACTGCCCTGCTGTATCGTTCCTGTTGTGAAAATGTCAAGCACTCTGCCTCACAACCAGCACACAGGCTTTTTTTTTTTCTCCTCAACTGTCACCATGGAAACTAAGTGGCAGCCTATTGGAGCTTTAGTGTGTGATATCTGTGTGCTGGCAGAGTTATAGATGTGATTAAAGACACGATTTTTAAGCCTCACACCAGGACAGGCCTCAAAGCTTGCATACCAGCGCTGACTAATGAAACTGCTTGTTAAATCTGACATGATGCGCTGAAGGAAATTACAAGTTCCTGCTGTGGCTGTAAGTGACAGTTACAACCTGAATTCCTCATCATGTAGAGAGAGACCTCAGGAAGAAAACGCTCGGCACTAAAGCTGCAGAATAAATTGCAACGTTATCATAATTGCAATGTTGCGAAGGGCCTAACTTAGCAGTAAATAACAAAAGTTTTATGCAGACAATCACTGCTTTTTCACAGAGCATGCACATAATTTACCTGTCAGATAGACACGAGTATGAAGACTATGCGTTTAAACCAGCTAAATAAATCTAAGCCAGCCAAAAGCTAGTCTTAGTTTAATTAAAAAGCATTTAGTTGAGAATGAACAGATTGCAAACTCAGACATGAAAAACAACAGAGAAACTGTGACCTTATATCTAATTATCCCCGTTTATCTTTGTCATTCTTCAAACATCTAACTTTGAAATCACTAATCACATGCTGTATTTTTCTCACATCCCCTTGGTCTATCCGTGAAATGTCTGCCGCAGAAAGCATTGGTCCGGAGCTTTTAAAACGGAGATAATTACAATTATCTCTACTTTTTAATTAATGCTACTAAGTGGTTGACTACTCAGGCTTATCTGCATCTCAAATGAGGCATCAACCTTTTCCAAAAAGGGGGATTAACACTCAAACAATCATCCTCAACAGCTATTAAAAGTGCTGAACACCCACTCAGGGTGTTTTAAGTGGTATGATTTGAAAGGTTAGGGTTGGCTCTTTGTGCAGAGCTAATATGGGAGAAATCACAAGGCATACCTAATTCAAATCTGTTTACTTCGAGCGATGTGGCCTTCAAAATGGGCTTGAGAAATTTTGAAAAGAAAGAATGTCATCCTGATTTTTATGATTATAAGGGCTTTAGCATTAACAAGTGAAACCTGATGATGTAAATTACCCAATTTATTAACAACTCTGTCGGCACACCATAGTGAAAGCAGAGCACAAACTATGAGGTAATCATGGCGGTTTGGAGTCTGAGTCACCCTTCTGACAAGACCCAGAAAAGTTTTTTTTCAAAGATTATCTTGTCAGGTTATCCTGCGTTATGAAGTGTGTCAAGAGGGATTTTCATTTTCTTCCATTGGTACAAAAGACAATCCGCATTGCCGGAACTTGGAAGTGAAAATATTCAACATGTTCTGAATTTACGATGAGGGGATCACTGAGAATGACTGATAATGTACTCTGTTGTCTTGCAACCAAGACAATGATAGTAGTTAAGAAGCATAAACAGTGATGGAAAACATGGCGGCAACAATTATATCATACTCTGTAAAATTGAAATGGCAAGGGGAAGGGTTCAAAAGAAATTGCTCCTTCAATGGGAATATCGGGAAGCTGCGCAGTGGTTAGCTCCTGTAAGTCTGCCTTGTTTCTACTCTCAAGTCCCGTTTGGCACACTAACGGAATAAAACTATCAAATCTGTCATCATTTGTTATCATGTGTGGGGTCTCTGACATTTTCAAAGTCAGTTCAGATTATTAAAATCTTTGAGCGTGTGCCAAGCTTCAGCTGCCTTGGTGTCTTCTTGCTTTTTACAGCTGCTGTGATGTAAAATAATATCCCCACTGTGCTTTTTAATGGCATATCTCACTTTAAAAAACACCTAGAGAGCTAATTTGACAGGTCAAGAGTGAATATGCACTTTTGTCAAAGAGGACGTGCTATCACTTCGCAGCTCAGCATATGGATGAAGCTATCAAGATTGGTTTCAGCAGGACACGGTGTAGCAGAAGCCGACAGAGCACCACTTTCATAGTGAGAGGATCGTCACAGACCTGTGCATGAATCTAAAATAATGAAATCAACTGCAGCTTTAGCCAATGAGGTGGCAGCTAACTACAGCCAGCCAAACCTTGGAAGACCAAGGGTTAACATGTTTTTCTTCACTTTGTAAATACTGACATAAAAACTGCTTTTAAATGCAAAATAAAAGGACTTTAAAAGTGACTAAGAATTGGAATTCACTGAAATCAATGAGTGAAATTCAATCACAAACTGCAATTTTTAAAAAAAATCAGTCATATTTCAGCTGCACAGGCTACAGTTGATTGTCCCTATTAGTTTGGAGTCACTGCTTTTGAATGAACAATGACAGGGCTATTAACAGGGCCAAGGAGATGATGCAGTCCCCCTCAGGAAAGCGGTCATCATCCGCTATCTTGGCTTTATAGCATCAAATCAGTGGAACCGAGGAACAAATTTAAGAAGGAATAAGGAAATGGCTCACTTTGACCCAGCAGTTTCAGCACTTCTGCTGCTGCTGAAATCTTTTTGGTTCACTCAAGCTGTAATCTAGCTGAATTATATACAATACAGATTCATGCCGTCTTATTTGGCAGTGCAATTTCTATGTTATCGCTGTAGGATTCCCTAAAAATATGAAGAACAAGAAAGAAAGAAAGAAAGAAAGGAAGGAAGAAAGAGACTACAATTATCTTTCAGGCATATTTAAAGGTCAGTGTTAATGGGTACTTTACTTCTGAGTCCATTGCCTGTGGGGTTCCCCTGGGAAGCGTTCTGGGGCCATTATCTTTGTTACCCCAAATTAATTATTGAAAATCTGTGCTCTTGTGTCCAGAGCTGCGCTGAAAATGTCACATATTAAAAAGTGAAATATGCTGTGTGTTCATTTCAATCTTAACCATGATCATTCTCTCACAGTTTTGTCCAAACCTACAGAACAGAAAACCTCCGTCTTCTTCTTAATGGCATCTGTTTTTAGAGTCCAGTTCAGCAGTTATAGCACAGCACAAAGGTTATATTCCTCAGCTCAGCGACTGCAGGTCCATTTCCGACCTTAGTAGCTTTTTGCTGCATGTCACCCCCTACTTTCTCTTCCAAGCCTGTCCCTCAGCTGTCCTGTCAAATAAAGGCCAAATGCCTAAAAGTATAACAAAAATAGAAAATGTGTCTTTAGTTTCTGAGGGCATCAGGGTTATGAGGAAATATCTTGTTTATGCCAAACCAAATCTGTTTGTAACGAGTCCAGAAAATGATGTCCTTGATTTTTAAAGTAATGCAGTGACAGTAAGGCTTTATACTCTCTGGTATCTATGGGAGCAGAATTTCAAACTGGATGTAAACAGTTTTAATTAAAAAATGAAAGTCTCATGCGATGTCAAAGTCAAACTAATCCTTTTGATTCCCTCTGCAGGATTGATAGCAGTCTTTTCAGAGTTTGCTCTGGGGTCGATGCTAAATAAAAAATTCGAATGTTTTGTTGTTAGGCTTATTTCTTTCAGTGCTATTTGCGTGTTCGATGATGTCTAGGTGCATCCAACTGCAACGTGTTCACTCGAGCTATTCTTTAATTCACAGTCCAAAAGGTCAATGCGTCCTGTAAATATGGAGAGGTTTTAAAGTGTGTAATGAACCAGCCTTTCTGAGACTCTCCCTCTGCTAGGATGGAGAACAAACATGAAATTACTCCTCTTAGCTGGAGTCTTTCGGACTCAGCAGGTTATTATTTCTAACAATAAGGCAGAATTATTATGGGCTGCGGTGGAAACATTTTGGGGGGCTTTGTTCTGAAACGGTGGTCAGTGTTTGCGAGTCCAGAGCTTGTTGATCACTGCAGGGACTGAGTGGGCTCAGTCCGTCTGCTCTCTCTGAATGTCAATGTATTCCAGTGGGCCTCGGGGAGATGGTGGGGGTAATGCTGTTCACGCTTAATTGGTTGACAAATCCGACAAACATGATTGTAAACATCCTGAAAGGGATACCTTGACATTTTGATTTCAGTCTGCGGTTGGGTTTCATTGTTGCAGGCGGCTGTTGTGTTGCAAGGGAGAGTTTAGTTTTCCCATTAAACCTCACTGAACCAAATCATGACTTTGGTGCTTTGTAACACCCCTTATTAAAAGTAATCGCTGTTCAGGGAGCATGAAGACAATAAAATATTTGTTGTCTGCATTGCTTATGTAAACCAAGGGTTCCCAAACAAACCCCTTATGTGTGTGTCAAAATGACTCCCAAGAAACTGTTTAAAAAAAAAAAATTACTGCATTTGGTCTATATTTCATTTTGACTGATCTGAAATAAAGGGCGTTTATACACAGAGTCCTAACTTACCAGGACTCTGAGACCAGGCATACATGTTAAGATTGTGTAAATGTTATGGTGCGATGTGAGCTTAAACTATATAAGAGATTTGTTTATAATGTGCAACAAAAGCTCAAGACGTATGTGCTCACACTGTATGTTTGAAAATGAGATGGAGCTTCAACAATATCAATCAAGTTTCTTTAGAAAACCTCACCAGATGGAAGCTAGAGTTTGAAAACAGAACCTCAGTACAACTACTCCCTTTCCTGACCTGCCACGGAAATTTTAAGTGCAGGAAATTGGTAGAAGTATTAATTGCGTTAGATTTGCTGTAATGGGTTGCATTAGATTATACTGGCAGTCACAATGTCAAGGCTGATAGGAGTGCATTAATGTGTATTTCAGTCATCAACATCATGCAGCATGTTTTGATAGTGCTTTCAGACACTGTCTGGCATTTTGTGCAGACGAAATTACAAAAATAAAAATGCCCTGGACTTGGAAGGGATGAGATCATGGTTCTGTTTTTACCATGTGAGAGTGTACAGTAAGGTAACAAAATTTCTAACATGCCTCAAATTCATCACTAGCCTGGGACAGCCGATAGGGCTACGGCTGGCTCTTGGGCCTCCCACTGCAGAACAGAGGACTTTACCCAAGTGCGACTTAAAAAAGCAAAACTAATTACCTTCAGCTGCTAAAATGGAGGAGAATCCAGGGTGAGAGCGAGGTCGTATCAACCAAGCACACCTTAACTGTGTTTTTTTTCCCACTCAGATACAAAATTTATGTTGGTGTCTACAATTTTGCGGTCATATATATTTTGTATACTTTAATATACAGTAACCTTTCTTCAGCGCGTGTAAACTGAGCAGAAAAAGGAGGATTTTCTGATGAAATTTGTCTAAAGTCTGGGAACTCTATCAGCTTACAAAGTGACATCCATAGCAAGCCAAAAAAAAAAAAAACTGTGAAGAAACCAGATAAGTCTCCAGAACTTTTTAATGATTTTAAATCATTTTGTATATGATTATAGCCTGCATTAAAAAAGGTTTAATTTACTTCAACTGGATTCACGTGAGCGTCAAATGAACAACATGCTGTCAGCGGAGATTATATTCCATGGCAAAAAAAGTTAAATTACTGCTCAGATTTCCAGGAAAATCACAACAGGAGAAACCTTTTTGCCAAATGGATCCATGTAACCATCAAAAGTAACTTCAGGTACACAGTAACATTTCTGATGACCAGCTCAAGTCACTTTTTCTTGATTTATGTCCTTCAAGGTGAGAAAGACTTTCCCTCATCATGCATTCTCTGTTTCTTAACATCAGAGGTCAGGGGGTTGAGGATTACATGAGACCAACTGAGTCCATAAGAGGACACCAGTGACATTATAAACCTGTGTCTGAGGGACTTACCTGCTTCATATGTTGTGGCATGAGCTGTCATACTCCAGGTGCTGGACTTGCGACCTTTGGTTACCATGACAGCAAACTCGTACATGGTGTTTGGTTTGAGCCCGGTGACAGTGTGACTCAGGGCTGTAGTATCTGCAGACTGAAAATGAGGCAAAGTTTTAATAAAAGAAATGAAACAGCCGGAAAAGTTCAAGTTTTGTCAGGAGAGAGAGCTGAAATTGTTGTTCCTACATACACTTCCTGGCCACTTTATTAGGCACACCTTACCAGTATTGGATTTGAGCGCCTTTTGCCTTCAGAACGGCCTTAATTCTTTGTTGCATACTTTACATTTTTGGAAATATCCCTCAGAGGTGCAGCAGATTTGTCTACAATTAAACAGGTGTACCTAACAATAAGTATATTGGAAACAGAAGACAAACCCGATATATAACAGAACAAATAATAACTCAGGATAAAAATGGATGCCTTTTGTTTTCCTCTCTGTCTGTCTGATAAACCTTGTTTTCTGAGATGATTTTCAAACTCTCAACATCAGTGATAATTAACAAACCCCAGCAGCTCTATAAACTTTGTTTTGTGTTTCCACTTCAAGACGAGACCTCTGTTTGTCCTTGAAGCACCAAGAAAAGATTTTTTTCCCCCTGCTGAATCTGACGGGAGGAAAAAAGGGAGAAAAGACTCCCAGCCTCCCTCAAGCTGAGCTGTATCAAGGTGGGCAGACTGTCTGCCCTTGTATAGATTTACTTTCTCCAGTGTTTCTGAAGCTGAGTTCACACTATTGTCAAAGTTTCCCGGCAGTTCAGAGTTTGAGCTGAAAAGAGTAAGTCTCATGGGTGAAGACGAGAAGATGACAGGATCATTGGAAGTTTTTAGGTTTGTTGGTCTCAGACAATCAAAAATATTCAAGCTGTTGTGTCACTTCAGTATTTTTTCCGCCAGCACAAACTCTCGATGCTGTCTCTGTCAGCTCATAAAAATAATAATTTCTCCACAAATCCCTTGATCAATATCAGCGTCAAATAGGAACGGAAACTATCAACAAATGTAGCTTCCCTCCAATCTATTTATATTTTGCATGAAGACTTTTAACAAGGCTGTTTTATTTTGTCTTTCCTGAAGAGCTTCCTGTTTCCGTGTATCAGGGAGGAGATCCCTGCTTTAATTTAGCTCAGGAAGCACCGATGTCTGACTTACTCAGCTGATTATCTCACAGCCGCTCATGTAGTGGTGGTAACTGTGCAGTTTTAATGAAGTGAACTTTAAATACAAGAAAGGGCAAATAATAATGTCTGCTAAAACTTTTTTTAATGTAAAAATAATAAATCTCATGCAGCCACAGTTTCCAAGTCAAGTCAAGAAGTTGAGTCTAGCAAATCTGAAGTTTAGTCCAAAGTTAAGACCAAATAAATGAGTTATTACCTGAGTGAAGACCAAGTCCTGACAACGTTTTTTTCCTAATATAAAAATACAAATAGCACCTTTTGTGCCCTGGAAAGCAAGTCCTAAACCTAGAACCATGCCAGCCAGGTAAATCTCCAAGACAGACACAACATTAGGGACGACAAGGTAAAGGTGTGGGCATTTCTGTGAGGTCTTTTCTCTGTGGAGTTGCTAAATGTTTAGTATGTGGACCAGCAGTCTTATGGAATCATCTAGTATGTGTTCGGAGGACTGGAACATTAAAAAGTCAAAGTCAAAGACTAAATTAATACATATTCATTTTAAGCCTAAATTACAGTGAGTTAGTCCAAAGTTGAGCACTTGAGTTAAAGTCTGATGAAAAGCACAATCTGAAGCTTCGGGCTCTGAGAAGATATCAGGTTGCAGGTGATACTTACTTGGAGGTGAAGTCATGATTCAAAGTCAAAGTCAGAGTCAAGCGTTTTTTTCAATCTTGTCAAGTCAAGGTGAATATTTTCAGATTCATGACCCTGGCCTTCATTCATATGCAACTCATCCCCGCATAAACAAATAATTGATGAAGACAGCTGCACACAACAGTGCAGGTTTGATTGTGTTTACCTTGTACTTTCCACTGGTGGAGTAGCTGGTCTTCCACTTGACGGAGTAGTACCGGACCTCAGACGCCTTCTGGTTCTTGGTCATGGAGTTGTCGGCCCAAGAGACGCGGACCGAGTCTGAGGACAGAGCCACTGCTTGGACTCCTACCGGGGGGATCATGGGAGTGCTGGTGTCTGGCATGGGAGTGGGGTATTTATCAAAGAGGTGGAAGAGGTCATCCTCAGATGGGTCAATGGGGTCTGAGGGGTCATTAATGGTAACCATGGTGTTTGGGGAGCATTCGTGAAATCATTCAGTGCATTAATGAACGTGTCATAATGACGGTTTAGAAATGGTGTTCAGGGAGACACAAGCAAATGAAGAGATTGATAAATCGGGATTAATCATACAAAGAAATAAGGAAATCCACAGGAGAACGTGCAAGTTTGGGAGTGTCATGCATTAGGAGGTCATGTTTGTTTGAGAGGGAAGGATGAAAAGAGGAGTGAATGGATGAGGAAGTGAAAAACAGAAAGGAAAGAGGAGGAGAGAAAAAGACAAAAGAGGAGATAATAGTCACTCTAAACAAGAAGTTGAGAAGTTGAGGCTCAGATCCACAGAGGGTCAGGTTTTAGAGGAAGAGCTGAAAAATAAAACAACTGGATATCCTGACATCTAATATTTTAGTACAACCACAATCCAAGTTTTGGTTTGCATATCATCACAGCCAACATTTAACTGAAATCACTGCAAAAATAACATATCTAAGGTAAACATATTATTATTTTAAAGTTAATGCCGGCCTTTTTGATCAGATCTCCATGTTAAATAGCACCTTTTTGGAATTGGCTTGTAGTTATAATGAAAAGTTTCTAACAACAGTCTCTTCTTCATCTTTGGTTTTCTCCTTTCGAGCTGCTTCTATCCCTAGTCTGAGTCTGAGTTTGATCTTTCTGTACATGCAGCACATCTCAGGCCAAAGAGTGGCGTGTTTGCGGCTCACTAGAACAGCAGCTGGCTGAGGCTGACATATCAACAGCAGAGCTGAATATTCAAAACCTGCACATGCTTTTTACCCCATATGTTCAAGCAATTGATGTCACGGCATGCAGAGCTCAGAAACTACTTGGGTAAGTAGATTGTTATCATTATTGCTGGGAATGACGGCCATAGCCATGAAAATAAACAGCGAAATGTGTGTTTTTGGTGAAATGAGCTGTGAAAATAGTCCTCACAAAAATAAACTCCAATTGGAGGTAAATTGTCTGATAGCCACATACAGAGTGTGTCACATGAATAATGCAGATTTTCATGTGAAAACAATGATATTACACCTCGTATTTCAGTTTTCAATTATTTATCACTTGCTGATGGATTGAAAATTCATCACATTTGAAGTTATGTTTCACATCAAATTCACATGAGGCCTGGAGAAACGAGCATGCCATCTGGCTCTGTATTGTTTTCCAGGCTTCATATCAGTTCACACAATGTTGGCTTCTGTATATTTGTACAAATAAAACCCATCTGTGTGGATCTGTGTCTCCAGCCAATCAGAGAGCAGACGCTGCCTTCAGGTGCCTTCAGAGATACTGGAGATTGGAAGTTGTTTTTGGAGCTCGTATAACCAAAAGTAAAGTTTTCTTAGATCAAATTAGCAAACACTCAAATATGTTGTTGAATTACACAAAGAATATAAATGAGTATTATTGAGTCAGTCGTTGTTATCGACACGCAGCACCTGAACTCCTCACAGGGTCGTTAAATTGAACTTGTGAAGCAGGAGGTTGAAGCTTGGGGAGCACCTGAAGGCAGCAGAACATGAAACAGGTGCTAACAGATGCTAACAGATGAGAGCTGGAATAAGCAAACAGAGAGAATAAAAAATAAAAGTTTCTGCGCCGATTCCAGCCCTGTGATCTCTGATCTACTGAGAGTAAGACCTATTGGAGTCAGAAACACAGTTAGACACAGACACAGTTCAAAATCAACACAGTTTGATCTCAGAAACACTCTTCTGTGTCGCTGAATCATTAACAGACAAAAAAAACTAAGTTGTTGGAGTGTGTGTAAGTTTTGAACTTTTTGTTAGCAGCACATAAAAAAAAAGTTTTTCCAAAGACCTCTCATCTCCAAATCAAAGAAGAACTTGAGTGGGAAAAAAACGAATCTGCCGACGGAATAAGAGAAGTTCACTTTTTAAGTTTCTCCAAATTTGAATTAAGTTCCTTCAAATAGGAAAACGTCTTATTTAACCCCGTGAGTGCAGATAATAATCTACTCCTGGATGTTCTCAAGTCCTAAATTGCACAAACAGATGGGTTAACAAGGCAGCAGAAACTTCAGAAACAGGGAACAGGTTTCTTTGTGATCTTCAGCATCAATAATTTTCCAAGTGGCAAAACTCGCTCATAAACTCTGAGCCATCAATAAATGCTTCGAGGGGAAGATGTTGGGATCTTGGGAATCCCTCTGTCGCACTTACCAAGAAAATCAATGAAGTCCTTAGTTTTGGCTTCTTGTATCTTAGAATGAGATTTACTATACAACAAGACTCTTCAGACCACTGTGACTCGTATAATAAGTACAAAACGAGGAAGAAAATAACATACTTTTACTTGTAATACACAAAAATAAAGACATCGTTGATAAAAACTGAGCTAAATAACTGCAGCCTATCATCAGTCCCCAGCCTCTTGAAGAAATGATGAATCCTTTATCAAACAACTACGAGTAGACTGATATTTTTTAAAAGAAACATATTTCATTTCTTTTATTTTTCCCCCGATTTTTTTCTTTTACTGAAAATGAGTTTTAAAAAAAGGCTCTACACACCAGGGGTGTTTTCAAGTATGTGTCTGTCCCCATGACAACTTCATCGAAAACTCTCAAATAAGCGTACCGGACTAGGAGATGGTGATGATATGTAATCAGTCTGTTTCACCACAGGGGAACAGAACACGTGTATGTTGTGCATTTCTTTCTTGAGTGGTAACTGTACACAGTATACTTGAACTGTGTGCAGAGTGTTATCCAAGTATCATCTATTAGGCTCAATGTCAGAGTGAAGCTCAGTTTCCTTGTATATAATCAGTAGAACCTAAACCTAACCTTGAGTTGATGGCGTGCAAACAGGACAACATTTGTTATGTCCGAGTTGAAGCAATGATGTCAGTCTTTATCAAAACATCAGTTTCAGTTTCATCCGGCTGCAGCAATCCAAAGAAAACTGAACATCTCCGCCTTAGAAATGGAGGTGATTTTCCAAACCTCTGCTTTCAGTGACCGAAAAACTCTGTTTACTACTCCGCTTCTGCTCAATATGAACAGATATGTGTAAACAGCTCTTTAAAAGAAATAGAGATGTGGTTCTGCTCAGTCTTAATCCTCACAACTCAAATCAACCGAATAAAGAGAGAAAATTTCTTATTAAATCGACTTTAACATAAAAATAAAAATGCACAAACAAGCTGTGGCGTGATTTGATTCCCGGAGTTGGATTATCTCTACAGTTTGAACTCTCTCATTCAAAGTCTTGAACCCGTCTGATGGTCTAAAACTCGTGTCTGGACATTCAGCGGTGCCTCGTGTGAAGGCAGCATCCATCCTGCTCGTCCTGTTGTGTCTGCGGTCTAAACGAGACACCTGAGAGAATCAACACTGACGTCTAATGTGCTGCTCTTCAAGAGAGATGTACAGCTGCAGGGGATGAAGCAGACAGAGAGACTGATGAGAGAGACAGAGAGAGGGAGAGAGAGAAAGAGAGAGAGAGAGAGGGATTGATGAAAGAGGTGTTTGGAGCTGCAGCAGGCGCTGTCGTGGTTAAACTGGTCGTCCAGCATCACAATAAAGCTCCAGTCAGGACAGAATACTGATGAGGACGAAGGACACGCCTCCTCCTCCTTCTTTTCCACTGCACTCCTCCCTCCATCCTTTATTCTTACATCCCTCTTCCATCTGCTGACTTTTTTGTCCTCCTCTCCTCATTTTTCAGCCTTATCTTTCCTTTCTCTCCTCTTCCTCTCCCATTTCTTCGCCCACTCTTCGGTCCTTCTCCCCCTCTCTATTTTACCTCCTGCATCTCTATATTTCTTTTATCCCTCCATTACCTTTTCTCTGCCTCACTTCCCCCCCTTTTTCTCTCTCTTTCTTTCCATCCTGCTCCCTCCCTCTCCTCCCCTCTGCAGTCCTCCGGTCGTTGATTAAATGACGGCGTAGCGGCTGGTTGAGGATCAGTTCTGTGTGTGCGTGCCGTGCGGGCTGCCAAGCGAGCACAAGGCTGTATATTAACGAGGATCCGACCGTTAACGAGGCCTTTTTTAAAGCTCTCGTAAAAAGAAAAAAACCTCTCCAGCAGCCCGCCGCCATAAAATGATGCAGAATTCAGCTCGAGCAGGCATGACACAACAGAAAGTGTGTGTGAGTGTGTGTGTCGCTATGTGGTGTGTGTATGTCACTGTGGATGACCTTGTGAGGATAGTAACAGGTTTAGTTTCTGTTTTAGCCTTCAGGGTCCTGACTGTCATACTAAAACTTTGTCTTTTATTGTTGATGTCTCTGCACAACTTTATACGTTTTAGAGATTGATTTGAAAAATCTGCAGGTGTCAAAACTAAGCAAGAGGTTTTTTTTTCTGATTTCTATCACACTAACTACTAAACTTAATACAAGAAAGTCCAAATAAACGTCATTTCAAGAGCTCAAACGCCAAGAGTAAATGTACCTGTTAATTTCTTGAAATAAATATAACCCTTTGTTTAAAAACATGTAACAGGTATATCTATTTCTCATTCAGACTGTTTACTTCTTCATTTTCATTTTTGATGTCTTGAAATGAGAACTTAATCTGGGTGTACTGGTTGAACCTGGCTTATATCAGGACATTTAGGGCAGTTTCCATTAAGAATAAGACAAAAGTATTTTTCCAATTTTAAGCTTTGTAGAGCACAGAGATTTAGGTGTTGTATTTTCATGCTGCGTTTCATTTTCCGATAAATCTAACTCAGATTTACTTCTCATTTGGTGTCACAGATGTTGCGGAGTGTTCAAGAATGCCAAAATTAAGTTGCTTGCATACTGTCCAAACTATTTACTTGAATTTTTTAAGTTGGAAAATAGACGGTTCAGGCAGCAGTGAGTGGGGTGTAGCAGCACTTGATAGACCAGACTTGGAAGAAATGAAGTGTCATAATATTTATGTCTAAAGACCCACTCTAATGAAAATCATGTTTTTTCTTGTGGTCTACATGTTCATATGGCATTTTTACGAATCTAGAGAATAAATCATGAGAAAACTATCTGTAAAATTGCAATTTTAAGGAATTTCTGCATTCAAATGGTGGTGAATCTCTGGCAGATCCAAACGGCAGAGTCAGATACAGTGAGATTTCCTATGTAGCAAATCCAAGCTCCGCCCCCTGGAGCCCCACTATGCAGGCCAGACTCGGAGAAATAGAGAGGACAATCGCGGAACAAGCGTGTGCCTTAGCGGATTGCAATGCTCTTAAGAAAGCTAACTATGATATTTAGTGTCCGAGAGCTGATTAGCTTGTTTGTTACCTGCTTCTTCTACTACACCGGCAATGTTAGGCTGCAAGCTAACGTGAAGATGGGTGTGCAGAGCAGCGCTGTCTCCACCCATGTCTCAGAGGTAAATTACTAATGAACTACTGGAACTCTGCAGGAGAAAAGCTCTTGAAAATGACACAGATAATGCGATTTTTGGTAAAACTGCATGGCCACAACTTCATGGACTGCTGAGAACACTTTAAGTAGTAAAAAAAACAAAAAAAACAAGCAGAGTGGGACTTTGAATGTGTGTAAAATTGCCTCAGTATAAAGATAAGACTGTTTTTGATAACTTAAATTGAGTCTTTTACGTTTAGGTAAAGAGTAGGTCTTGTCATTTTGCAGAGCCATGTTTCTGCAGTAGCACAAAAATAGTGTCCTATATTTTTTTGTATTTAGATTAGTGGCATGTTTGGGATTTTGCATTAATATACATGTTTAGTAGTGATTAACATCCATATATGATCAAACATCAGTAAAGACTCCAGCTGTGCTCACTTCTTTGAATCTTATGATGCTCCAGGTGATTTTAAACATTAATGTCAGACTCCAGCTGTGTTTCCACTTCCTTATACAGGTCAAGATGCTTCACATCCTCATGTAAATATGCAAATTTTCAGATGTAATTTTCAGCTAAAGCTCTAATTTTTTTTTACTTATCCACACAAGAGCACTGATGTTGAACAGAGCTGATAATAACTCATCAAAAGTCAAAAGTCTTCATGGCACCAGATGTTTTATGTCGTGATAAAACTCCTCATATGTTTCTGTGTTGAACTCTTGACCCAACAGTTCATACACATCAAGAGACGTTTCCTGAACTTTTTTGGTCTGTATTTCTGCAGCGTAAATCTTTCACAAACTCTATTGTGCACACAGAAGACTGATAAATCTGTGTGTCACTCGACGTCTCTATCCTGAAGCGTTAGCCTTTATTCTTTTTTTCTTCATCCCACGCCTCTCGCTCTGTCTCCTCCTCTTATATTATCCTCTTATCTTACTCTCTCTATTATCATGCCCACTTTGTCTCCTCACTTATATCTCCTCTCCCCTGTTGTAATTTATTTTTCTTCCTCTGCTTCCCTCCTCTTTCTATAAGCTTTTATTAAAGTCCATCAAATGTCTCTCTCTGCCTCTCTGCCCTCATCTCGCTGCCTCCCTCCCTCTGGGACCCTCCTCTCTCCTCTCTTTTCTTCTTCATCCCTCCTTCAGTCATCTTTTCATCAGAAGTTTCGATCAAAGACAAAGAGCATAAGTTTAAAACATGATTCTTAAAGTTTCTCAGAGCAAACATACAAACATGTAAGATGACAGAGAGTGAGCTGAGGGGTCTCTGCTGTATCATCACATCACGAGGGGCTGAAAAGCCTCTGAATGTGACAGTTTTATGTGAGTAATAAAGGATTTATGTCAGCTGCAGGCTGCTGGCTGAGCAGGCTGTTTAATTCATAAGATGAAACTTGGCCAGGAGTTGGACGTGTTTCATTTATCTCACTTCTTCAGCTCATAGTCTGCAGGAAGAGCTGATATGTCTGCATCAAAAACACCCCGGAATACAGAAACAGGACTGTGTAATTACTGTACACACACAGATACACGATGAATATATGTTCGACACAAACTCAGGATGGAGCAGAAGTATGAGCATTTCCTGTTTGATGAATTTCCCACTGCCTGTATGGTTGGGTTTTTAGATTGACAGACAGACTGTCAGACTCTCATTTTAAATTCCTCACTATGAGATTTCCAGATTAGACTTTTCCCTTAGCATGTAAATACTGAAGAAGCTTATTCCATCTTTTCCTCCATCTGGATGATAAAAAAGTCAAATAAAAAAATACTTGATACTTGTGATGTCTAACAAGGTTTTCCTGGCTTCTCCTCAAACAGCTTCAGGCAAATCTGACAAAACCTCATAGTTATCATGGCCATAAAATACCATGTTGAGGATATTATTAGCATATTCATAGAGAGATTTAAATAAACCAATACAGTCAGTCAAACAGAAGAAATGCAAGACAAGGCTGGAGTAACACGGTATTTTGTAAACTTAAGAAGTACAAGCATGGACCTGTTTTTCATAGTTGTTTTATTAAATATTTTTTCCTGCCTCACATTAGGTTGCTTAATTACTTGCAAGATCAAATTACGCTCTTATTTTGAAATATGAGCTACTTCCTGTGGATCGTAAGCTTTGGATCTGAATAAAACTCCATCGATTAGTAACCTAAATAGTAGGGCCGGGCGATATGGCCTCAAATCAATGTCACGATATATGGAGCAGGTCACCTTGATTCACTTTTGAACCGTCCTCCATCTCCTCACCTGTCTTTCCCTCTTTGTTACGTCTCTGACTTAGGACAGCGTATTCAAGGGACATGAGACCATAGCCTACCTACACACATCCAAAACCAACTTGTATTCATTTATTTGACACTGAATATATTGACATGGGCAAAATGACGTTTGTTACTAAATAGGCAAAACATTTAACTTTGTTTTTGGATTCGGAATGTCATGCTTGAAGGACTGCTACAGTTAGCCTACTGGCAGGCGGCTACTTCTTCTTCATCTATCCTGTTGAAAGATGTATGGCCCAGAGTGAGGACCACTACTGTGAACCTGCAGTACCCTACGCTAGCACTCAGAAGGAACGAATCCCTTTAAAAGATAGAAAATGTTCATGAATGTTGCAAAGCATGTTATCCAGCCCATCAGTGCTCTACATCTGGACATCTCCAATTTTTTTAAGTTATATTTTTAGGGCTTTTATGGCCTCATTCAGAGAGGACAGGACAGTAGAGAGCGGCACATGCAGGTTACTAAACCAAACTGCCCATCCAAAAGCCTCTGTACACTACTTTATTCATTAAACTGGAGCCCGTCCATCTGGATTTTTAGCAGGACATGACTTTGCTCTTTCCGTAAATAGTTTCTAAACTGTGCAGTGAAATGATCAAGCTGAATTTGCACTCAAATCTCTGTCAAAACCCTTGTTTAACCGACACAGCCTTCATCATTTTCCTCCATTAGATCATTGTTACTCAGGCCATATAACTGTCACACCTACGGCACAGCTTGCATCCCCTTTGGACTGATATGTAAACCTGTTGTTTTACCTGTAACATAATCTTGTGTGTAATCATAACACCTCAGTAAGCTTCTGTAAAGTAAATCAGAGTGATTATACTCAGTGATTTGTGTGTGATGGTACCTGTCAGAGAGCGAGTGACGGCGCTCTCATACAGAGGAACTCCCTCTCCAGCGTTATTGAACGCCTTCAGGGAAATCACGTAGTGCGAGCTCGGCTCTGTGAGAGAGAGAAAAGAGAGAGATATATTAAGTAGGAGAGATCCGTGAGGAATCATTCATCATCAGAAACAAGCCGAGCATTTCCATCTGAAGATGGAGCGGCTGATATCATTTAAGAGTTTTTCAGGAGAAGCTCAGAGTTTGGTTCAGTTTTGTTTCAACACTTCCTTCTCTTCGGACTCACGAAGCTCGATTTCTCAAGTGAAAATACAACATACTACATCAAACAATGATGATCACGCCACAAAGCAAAGCAGCAGAAACACCTCATTAGTCCACTGAGTCATATGGAGCCGTCTCATCAGGAAACTCACCAAACGTTCAGTTTGTTCTCTCACCATGACAAGTTTATAATGTTATGAGTTTTGAGAAAGATCCATTTAATTCTCCTAAAGATTATTTTTGTAGTAAAGCAAGATCCTTTGCAAGTTACAGCAGTGTCTTCTCCAAGTTCTTGCAAGATTTACTTCATTCTGTCGCAGGATATTTTCTTTAACCACAAGTCTGTTCCTTTTTTTGTGGGAACTCCTTTTCATTTCAGGACAGATACAAAGTCACGCAGGATCCCCTGCATGTTGTAGTCATGATCCTTTTCATTTCAGTGAGATGTTTAATTTTTGTTGGTGGTTAACAAGATACTTTTATTTCCACAATTAAGCAAGATCCTTTGCATGTAATAGCCATGTCGTTTCTGTGTTCTTGCAGAATTTTGTTTTGTGGCATGTTCTGATGATTTTTTTTGTTTTGTTTTGTTTTGAGCAGGATAAACAAGCCCCTTTCATGTTCTTGCAAGACTTACCACAGTCTGTGTCAAGATTGTTTTTAACATCACGACCATCTTCATTTTCTTCAGGAGAGATTGTTTTCATTTCTTGACAGATCATCTTGCTAAGACTGTCAAGCTTCTTGGTTTGTTCTCTCCACATTCTTGCATGATTCGACTCAAATTGTAGCAAAACAAGACATAGAATTACCATTCCCATGTTCCGGCAAGATACTTACCTGTGTGAAGCAAGATATTTTGTTGTTTGGACAAGTCTTTTTCTGCATTTTTAAGGGAGATCCTTATCATTGCCTTTACAGATATTGATTTTCATGATGTAATAAGATCTTTTGCAAATTATAGCCGTCTAGTTTACATATTGGTGCAAGATTTTCTTCATTCTGTTGCAAGATACTTTTAAATATTACAACAGCTTTATTGTCTTGTCTTTGAGTAAACCTCTTTTATAGTCTTGGTGATTATAACTGTGGGCGAACAGGATCCTCAGCATGTACTGTATATACATGATTTTTTTTTCATGATAAGACGTATTAAACACTTCGTTTTAAGTCAAAGATAACTTAGCAGAGCACAAATGAAGGTATAGCACTAAAAAAAAACGTGTTTTAATTTGACAAGGGTCTCATTTGTGAATTTAATGTTAGGAAAACCCGGGGAGAGAACGTGATTATTATAGCGCTACAAAACAATTCATTTGAGATACTTCATATAAAGCCTGAGATAATTAACCTTTGTGCAAATCTTACAAGATCTATCTCCTCATGCAGTTTCTTTATTCTCCATGTGGGTGACGACTTTGAGGGAATTTGCATCAAAAAGTAAGGAGATTCTAAAAGATATTGAGCTGAACAAAGTAAAACATATGATAAAGCGCGTATATGGTCATCTGAGCGGACTGCGGCGCAGCGCTCTGACCCTGCGGTCACTCCTCACTCGGGATGTTGTGATGCTGCGTGTTCTCTGCGTGTGCAGCATCAAACCTTCATATCAGTTAAACAAACACAGTCGCTCCGCTCCCCCGACGCCTCACCGTATGAATTAATGATCAGCATGAATTATGAATGCCATGTACATATGTGCGCTCGCTCCCATGTGTGCATGCAACACAGCGGCTGGATTTTATTTTTTCATTACTCTTCCATTATGAGACCTGAGACGAGAGTTTTCATCCGCGTATGAAAAAATCATCCGATTTGTTTTTGTCTTCTTTGGCATGCAAATTGCTTGTTACACACGCTGGGGAGGATGTTTTCTCTTTTTCAACCTTTCACAATTAGATTTCCACCTCAAGCAGCGCTCTTATTAAATTCCCTTTAAATTATTGATTGTAATTAAATAGGGGATTTTATCATCATAATGAATTAATGCAACACAGGAATGCTGTGTCAATATTGGCACTTTGCTGGCAGGAGCAGCCGCAGTTACATGGGATGAAAATATCAAATATTGGATTTGATAAGCGGGCTGGAAATATGATTTTATTGAGTTATTAATTGTTTTGGTTTTTGTGATTAAAGAGAACTTCAGTGAAAAGGTTATGACTGTAGAATTAAAATGATTCACCTGCCCTTTTCTCCTTTTCCCTGCTAATGTAAAAGTGTTTCACCAGAAGTGTCTCTTGTTACTGCCGTTAAAAAGCCAGAGGAAAAATGAATATATATTTATGATTCATCCAGGTACCAATCAGCTCACATTTTTTTCCTTTTATGCACTGTTTGGTTCCTCAAAAGACACTTGAAAAGCTTTTTAACTAAACTGTAGGGGGAAGAAAAGCAGCAGATCTCTTTGGCCTGATGTGACAGAGAATGACCGTGCAATCTGAGGAAATTAGGGTGTTTTGGTAACTCACAGTTGCCTTTCACAGTTTCGGTACAAGCCTTTTAATACTGAACTGCCAATTTGACTAAGCCATAATAACACGCAGTGAATGAACAAAAAAGGCTGAGTTTTTCCTTTAACATTTGATTTCAGGCCACCATGAGGTACTTCTAGTAGGACAAAAAATTCGTTTTTCCAGGATTTCTTTTGAGAATGACAAGTCATTTTCATCAAAACCAACACTGCGTTATTTCTTAAATTACAATACGATACTTAACAGCGACCTTGCCTCTGGTCTGCCTGTATTAAAACTCATTTTCAGACATGATGGGTGAGTGTAGCCTGTCTTTCAGATGGAGGTTGTTTGTCTTGCACCTTCTCTCTTTGTTGTGAACCTGCCACACCCTCCTTGTCTGACACACAGTCTCTCAGCTGGGACCCCTCTGCACATCTCTGAAGCTGGGAATTGAAGCTCGAAGACAAAATGAGTGAATTTAAATGGACTTGAATAATTTGGTTCTGAATCTATCCAGGTTTTGAGTAATTTAGGGAAATGTTGCTTCCATGTTGACAGAGACACCTGATTATTCAGACCTCTTTGTATCTGATAAATACGAAGACCTCTGTGGATTATTGCAGCGTTCTCATAATTAAATGCCAACATGAAGTTGCAGATTATGGCGTATCCACCTTCTCCCAGTAACAGGAGAAAAGAGCAAAAGCAGATAATTTAATATGTCCTCAGTATCCCGTTCAAGGTTCTCTGGGTACTAAAAATCCTGACAGGATGAAAGCTTTTCCAAGTGTCTGAAATCAGGGTATGATATATGCACAAAGACACAAACTGAATACTCCATAATCTGATCAAAGTCAAGTCCATGTGAGCATGACTTCAAGCCTGCATGGTATAATCTTTCAATATTCACCTGTCTAACATTGTGGAGATTTCTCTGCTGTATTTTAGTTAATACCTTTTTCCTCCCGTGTTCCTGTGACCACTTAGTTCAGAGTTGTGTTTCATCTTTTGTCAGGTTTAAAGTATTTTTTTTGTTTCCAGTTATTGTGAGGTCTGTCTTTGTTCTTTTGGCCCGTCACGTCTTTTACTTCCATTAGCAGCAACTTTCTTAGACGCTATTTTGTTTGCCAGTTTTGAGAAGAGTAAATGTTTTTAAGGCTTCAGCCATCTTTTTCCTTGTTTCTGGAGTGGCATGATGTTCGTCTTTGTAGTAGATCCTCTGAGGAGTGGCTTTCATGCAAAGAGTTTTCTAAGACAAGGAGCAGAATCTGTGTTCAAATCCTCACCGAGGTTTTCGATGGAGTAATATCTCTGCTTGCTGTCCACTCGAACCGTCTCGGCATAGGGACTTCCCACTCCGTAGCCAATGATGTACCCTCGGACCAGGATGTTGGGGCTGAGGGGCGGAGTCCAGGACATGATGATGCTGTTGGGCAGCGGCCTGACATGCAGGGAGCTTGGCTGGTCCGGCACTTGACTCTCTGAAAAATGACAAATCAAGGAAAAGAAAAGAAGGAGGAAGTTTGATTTGATTTCAGTGAGGAGCAGATTCATGAAAGAGAGCTAATTATTTTTATGCAGTAAGTTACAACAGTTATTTTGATATTTTCCAATTTGCTGCACAGAAGATAACTGGCTGAGCTGATGTTGGGCGGGCCTTACAGTCAGCTGAGTTTGTTTTTTTATGGTCTGCATGAACTGACACTATATGCTCAGTTTCGGACCATGGCCTGTCCTCGACCACAGGCTGTTTTAACGCTAACCCTGTTTGCAGCAGCAGCAGCAGTAGCAGGTACTTAAAGCAATTGAGCTAACAGATGCTAACCCTGTTAGCTGTGTATTAAGCCCTAATAAGACCTGACACTTTGTGTTATTCCGCAGCATCAGATTAGATCAGATTATGGTGCTTTCGGTCCCCCGGGAGTGACGCTTCATATCACTTTATTGAATGATAATCCATGAAAATGAGATTTGCTTGTCCCTCCGCTGCGGCCTGGAAACACAGTTAGCATGGATGTGTTTGTTTTTTTATCTCAGCAGCTTCCTGCCGACCAGGTCATCGCCGCCCCGACTTTCAGCCTGAGGTCAGCTTTTCTAATTATCCTGCTGGAAACAATCAGGAGAGCGAACCCGGGGGCTGTCAGACTGTTTCTCTGTTCCCCCCTTTTTCTTCCTCTTTCTTTCAGTTTCACTTTTCGACAAAGGTGTGCCCAATATTCTGCTAAAACATAATCAAGGTTTGGTGCATACCTGTGAAAAACAGTCATCGTTTAAGCAGCATTTCATCACATTTGCAGCAGTCAAGTTTCCTTGAATCTAAGGCCAAACGATGGCTTTCCCTTTGGCAACGGTTTGATCTCATTCTTTGACAAGCAGCTGGCTCAGACTGTTGATTTCACATAAATATAAAATTTTAAAAACTAATCTGCAGAATGATGATGAATAGAGACATAACCTCCATCTTCTTTGATCCTCACACAAGCTGGATAAAACTCTCGCATCTCTCCTCAATTTGGCATCTTGAATCAATAACTTTCATCATGTCAGGGTAATTTTTCTGGCTCCCGATAATCAAATCTTTCGCTCTTTCATTTAATCCTAAACAGATTAGTTGAATAAAGTGTTTCTGCCAGCTTTCTCATTAAGTTTTCTGTGATTTTTCTCCTTAAATTCCATGGAAATGCAGCAACAAATCTCTACTCTTATGTCTGATAGATTTTCTTTGCTTCCTTCTCTCTTCCACCTCCCCCTCCTCCTCACAGCCTCCTCTTCCCTCCCCCGTCCCTCATGTTTCCCCTGAGGCGAATCCTGCCTCCATCCATCCATCTCAGCTCTCAACTGGTTAAATATTTATATGCGTGTTGGGACAGAGGAGGTATTTACATGCTGTTGTACAAATCACTGCTATCTCTCTGTCTCTCACACACATACGCTCTCTCTTTCTCTCTCTCACACACACACTTTCATTTTTTTGTCTTTTTTCTTACCGTCCAAGTCGTTCTCCGGCGTCTCTGCTGTGAACCAATCACTGGCCGGTCCTGTGCCATTCGCTGTCATCGCCGCTACCTGGAAGCTGTACTGACTGCCTTTCTCTAGACCTGCAGATAGAGAGAGATCAGACGTCATTAGAAGTGACAGCAGCTATTTGAAGTTCCCATGTAACATAGGAATCACAAAGCTTTCCACATGTGCTGCTGCATATAATCCCTCTGAGACGAATCACTGTTTAAGGCAGTAAAGCATTGAGTTTAATGATAGCTTGATATACACCGCAATCTTTGTTTAAATCATAGTAGATAGTTGGCAATGATTAATATGATTTATTATATTAAAGCCATTTGTTTCTTCTCTCCTGCATGTGCTTTAACATCTGCTCCCATACGAAAACTTTTCCACACCAAAATAATCATCATTGTTCTGAATGCATTTTCTGGAAACAAACTCAAACAGCTGTGGTAAATGCTGAATTTTTGCTAAAGAGCCAATTTTGATAACAATTTGTAATAGGGTCCTCGCAATAGGCATACATTTATAGTTAATAATCCACTTACATGCCATTAGAAGATGCTTATCAACGTTAAAAAGTGTTTATTACTGTTAATGAATGCATAATTAACATATTTATTATCACTTAGGCTCTAATTAGAAATTTGTTTACAGTTTATGTAGCTGTCATACACAATAAAAGTGTGTTTAATAGCAGTGGTTAGACTTTGTAAGAGTTAATTTATGATTCATACACATATTCATTATTAAACACACTTGTATGGACTTATTATCAATAACACAATATACAGCTTTTTTGATTTAATAAGATCTTTGTCAGCCTAATAAACATCTTGGCAAACAATCATTATGGCTTATGAGCAATAATAACTACATTAGTGCTTTATAAGGGTTAATTTATTCTCACAAGGCATTAATTAAACAACTTCTAATCAAAATCAATTAACGGTCTTTAAAAAATAAAAAAATAAAAATCCAGGTAGTGCTTTTAGAGGAACTCATTAGCAATAATACATGTTAATAAAAACTCATTCATTTGAACTACTGTTGATAAAGACCCTTGTAATTGTAAAAGCTGTATATACTGTTCATGGTATTAGCTTCTATGCAAGTGTGTTACACGCAAATAATAAATATGGTTATTAGTCTTTAATCAACCCTTATAAAGTCTAATTTCAGTAACAAACATGAATTAGACTTTTTAATAAAATTTGATTAGTCTTTACAACTGAAAAACTACGTGCTATAAGATATTAGGCAGTGTTGATTGATTGATTTGAACTGAATTAATGGCATCCCTTTTAGGGCTCCAAATGCTTCAATTGGTGACAAGTCAGGACTGCAGTCAGGCCAGTTTATCAGCAGAACTCTTCTACTACAGAGCCATGCTGTTGTAACCCCTGCAGATTGTGGTTTGTCATTGTCTTGCTGAAATATGAAGGTCCTTCCTGAAAATGTCTTTGTCTGGATGTCAGCAGATGTTGCTCCTAAACCTCCATCATGAATGGATCCTTCACAGATGTGGAAGATACCCATGGACACTGATGATCCCTGTACCATCGGGGATGCTGGCTTTGAACTGAGGACTCATAACAAGCTTAGTTGTCCTTTCCTCTTTAAGGTAGAGGACTTTGTATCCATGGTTGACAAAAAAAGTCAAATTTCGATTTGTTAGACTACAGGACACTTTTTCCGCTTCTCATCAGTCCACTTTAAATAGCTTTAGACTCTTAATGGGAAATAGGTACTTGAGAGAAGTCCCAAAGCGGACTGAAGTTGGTAGTGTTGGGCCAAAGGATGCTTCAGTTTCAGAGAAAGTTTCCAGTTTAAACCCCAACATTTAATATCATGAACAAGTTAAAGAGCAAACAGACCAGCCCTCTGATTTAAATTTAAGTGGAGGCGTGATTATCGTCTGACAGCTCTGGGTCTCCTGTGGTGTGTAAATTTAAGAGTAAAATTAAACTGTTTATAAACCTTTCTGTGTCATCCTTTAATCTCCTCAATAAAGCAGCACTTTTTTTATTCCATTTAATGAAAATCAGTTTCTTATTCTCTCTCAGCATAAAGGCAGTGATTATTGCTGACAGGCAGGCTGCAGAGGGCAGATCAAGATTCAACACACACACACACACAAACACAAACACATACAGACAGACGTGTACGCACAAACACCTGCCACCAGGGAATGAATTCCTGCGCAGACAGACGGCTGAAGATAACCATCAGAGGGAAATAATGAAAAGGAAGATCAGTTCCATTCAAATCCTGCAAACCCCAAATTGAAATAATAGCTGCTGGCAGTTTGAATGCAGACGCACAACCCACACAGACACAAACACACACGCCATCATGGACATGCAAAATTATGCAAATGCAGATTGTCTTTCACAAAAGGCAAAAAACAAACATTGACACATAGAAATACATGCAACAAACCAACTAAAATTAAACAGACTTCAGTCCACCGTGTGATACACACACACACACACAGAAAAAAACACACACAAGCACACACACACACACACACACCCTTCCTGAGGATTTAAATCTTGTTTATCTCTATTTGAACGTTCATGTCAGAGGACTGTCAGCCTTGGGTGATGTGTGGGGAAAACATTTGTCTGTGTTTTCCTGAAAATCCCTAAATATTGAAAACACTGCCTGGTCAAATTTAGGCAGATTTTCAGACTCTGTGTTTTCATTTTGTTGTTTTCTCGTTTCATGTTTACCAAGTTTTCCCTGGAGAATTTAAGACCGGAAACTAACACAGTTTTATAAAAAAAAAAAAGAAAAAGAAAAACATTTGTGAATGTACACGAGTTGCATTCGCCACAAAGCACTAAAGATAAAATCTAAATATGTATACATTTTATTATATTCTATATTTTCTGTAATTATGAAACCAAAAGAAGGATCAGACCAAAAATGAATTTGCCCCTGTTTTGAACATTTGACAGGTGCTGATTCTTGCAACATTTGGAAACCTGTACGTAACCAAGCAGCAGCAAAGTCTGCTCTCTCTGAATTTTCTTCAATTTTTACTCTATTTTAAAATGTTTTTAAATCACATTTTGTCAACTACTGATGGATGTTTCCATTTGTTCCATCAGAGTAGTTTTTTTCATTGAGACGGAGTAAACCTGGACAACAACATCCAGTACCAGCAGATCTCTGGAGGTGTTTTCATGGTTGCTGTGCTGGTGCAAAGGTTAAGGCAAGGTTGAAGGCAAGGAAATTGAGATATAAGACCTTTCCTCCTCCATTAGACATCATGGGGGCAGAAATCAACTTTCTGCCCAACAACAGCGACGAGCTGGAGATATTGATGAAGACTAAGAAAGCATACCACAAGTGCAGCCACTTGTGTCTTTATGAAACCTGGTTGCATCAAAGTAGCAAGAAGAGAGAAGGGGGTCTGGCTTTATTTGTCAACCAGAAATGGTACATTACTGTCAAAGAGAGGTTGTGTTGTCCAGATATTGAACTGTTGGCAGATGCCCCTCGACCAAAGGAGTTCAAGTCATATCATAACAATACTTGTTTACATCCCACTCAAGGCAATGGCTGAACTTCTATGCGATGTTCTCCATTGTTCTGTTGCTAGGATACAGACTCAACATCCTGAGGCACTTGTTATTATATCAGGAGACATCAACCATGCCACCCTTTCCTCCATCCACCTGACTGGATTTACACAGTTTGATGACCGTCCGACCAGAGAAAACAAAACCCTGGATCTGCTCTGCCTTACCATCACTGAGCAGGACAGAGAGATTCAGAAGATCTTTGTACCCACAGCCATCAGACTTTTTTATTCTTCTATAAATAGTAGATGAGATTCCAGACGAATTAATTCCTCTTTAGGGGGATAAATAAAGTTCTTGTATTGTTTTGTATTGTATTGTAGAAACATAAATCAGCACTAACCAGCGAGTTGTTTTTGGCTTGTTTTCAACAGTAGGAATGAGAATACAGACCTCCTTTATCCCAGATTATAATTGCTGTATGTCTGCTGTTCAATTTCGAACAAAAACATCCAAGCAAAAATCATTTGCATATCACTTTTTTCTTTTTTTTTTTAAGTGAAGTAAACCTGCATCTCACCCGTGAAAAGGTACCAGAAGTTGTTGGGTTCAATGGCCTCTTGGTCTCCACGGCGACCAGTCTTCCTGTATTTGATCTTGTAGGCTGTGATGAGGCCGTTGTGGGAGTTTGGTGGAGGTGGCTGCCATGACACTTTGATGCTCTGTAAGACAGAAACGACAAAAAATGAGTTGTGATAAAAATTTTGTTTTCAGAAAAGGTTACATACACACGTTTCACTTTTTTTGGGAGGTTTACCGCATAAAAATCCACAAAGAAATAGAAAAAATAGAGACAAATAAAGCATGAAAACCTCTCCCTGCTGTTTCTCTACGCTCAAATACATAATCGCTGTGTGTCATTTTTATGAAAAATGCAGAAAGCTGCTCCTTTCACAGCTCTACACCGATTTACCTGACACCTACTCAGCAGCAGTTTCAGGCATTACAAATAACTCCGTACTGGATAATGTATCACTCTTCTTTCTGATGATGTTGTTTGATTTTGTTAACATTTTAATCAGTTTCATCATCAGCTAAAAACTCCTCACAGAAGCCCCAAAACGTTAAGCAGAAATGTACCCCAAATGTACCCGTGCAAATGTCTGCAGGAGCGATAGAGAGCATCCTTTGACTTAGAGCCCGAGCTGTTTATGATGTTTCTGACAACAAACTTCCTCTATAGGCGGCTCATATCCTGCGATAACTAATATGTGAGGAAATAAATCAGCTGGTGTTACTCATAAAACACCCAGAAGATAAAAACAGAGATGAAGCTAATCAGGAAACAGAGGCAGCTGTGTGCAGAGAGCGGGGACGAGATGATGACACTGAAACACGCTAGTTTATGAATCAACACACAAAATAAGTACAATCAAAGTAATAAGCCAATCGATCTATTTTTAATGTTCTGCTTCATTACAGATGCATTTAGAGAGGCACGATATAGACCAGGTGTGTACAGCTGCGCTAATCAATCAATCAATACATCAATCTTTATTTATAGAGCACGGTCTGTAAATAAATGTTTTCTCAAGACGCTAAACAAAAAGAGCTGGTCTAGACAATACTCTTTATAGTATTTATGAATCTAGTCAGCATGTCTTACTCTGCAGAGTTATTGTCAAGGTCTCTGCACTGAGTTCGGGTTTATTCAGATGCTTTGCAAATACATCATTCATCTTGAGTCTGATGCTTTTATTTTTCTATCCCTATTAAATTTTGCAGTATGAAAGAGAGAATCATCGATTTTTGAATTCCTGAAAAAAGAAAATGAAAGCATAGTGTCTGTCCATTCCTGACAAGACAATACAAGTTAAGTTTCCCCAGTTGATAAGGAAGCTGCAAAACCATCTTGGACCCGCTGGCTTTTGCATGATCGAGAGTTTTAAACCTTCTGCAGGTTCCATTCTGGCTCCTTCCCTACCCTCTCTCCCTCTTCTTGTCTACTCTTTCCATCGTCCTGCCCTTTAAAAAGCCCTGAGTAAAACAACTGTAATAATTCAAAAAGAGAATCATCCGGATCGCTCCCAGAACTATTTCATTAACTCAGTGGTCTAGTTTGAAACACCTTCCAGCAATACAGGGACCACCCATTAAAATGCATTTGACCCTGAACAGCAGCTGGCAGTACGCACACACGCGCACACACAGACCCAGTTAATCCAAACGTGCCATTAGGACAGTGTGCACTGACTCCTGGATTTCCTGGATTTGCAGACTAGATCCTTTTTCCTCATATTTCCTCATTTAGAAAGCAGTTACTGGAACGTATAGTGGACAGATGTGAGAAACAGAAAACCTTTGTCTGCAACAGTGAGGACTAAACGTGTGCTGACCAAGGTTAAAACAGAGTGAGATCCAAATGTGATAGTTAGTTATAACCTTTTTTAAACAGGGTTAAGAGGTTTGTTTACGCGCAAAGAGTCATTTCTTCACTTTGTTGATACCAGCAGCTAATTTGGCTTAATTAATTATGAAGCCTGTTGTTAATCAGACAGCTTTGTATAGGACAGATGTAGCTGTAGAATGATTTTTACAGGTATCATCCCAGCCACCTGTTTCCACTATTAGCAGCATTAGAGCAGCACACAGGGTCAGGTATGTCTGCCCTTCGTCGCTGTAGGTGTGAAACACAACACTAAATCTGTGCAGCCGTCAGCACAGATCCTCCCTCTCTCCGTCGACTTTCTATTTCTGTTCGGATGAGTTTGATGCTGAGCTGCTGCTGCCGCCGTCTGTGTTTTTCTGTTTTCACCGAATCGCTCTAGTAAAACGCTGCACAAGTTTCAATTTCAGCAACTGTTTGTTTGTGTGTTTATGTCTCTGTGTGTGTCTGTGTGTGTGCATCGGATTTATTTTTATCAGCATGCGTTTGAGTGTGCATCTGTGTGCGCGTGTTTGATTGGATGTGTGTTGCGTGAATTTTAATTGCTTTATTTGCATGTTAACAACCCACCTCTGACAAACTCACACAAACAAACACTCACAGTAACACACAGACATAAACACAGACACACACAAACACACACACACATACTGAGCAGATGTTTGCTTGGCCCCCAGTGTGCTCTGCTCTGTGAGGCAGCTGCCATCAACCATTCTGCTGATATACTCAGTGTGACCCTGTGTGTGTGCGTGCATGTGTGTGTGTGTTTGTTAAGGTGTGCTGAACATTAATGAATGAAGATTAATGAATTAGAAATGTAAAGTGATTTAATCCACCTCTCCATCTCTCTCTCTCTCTCTATCTCTCTCTCTCTCTCTCTCTTGGCTGTATCAACCTCTCGTCGTCTCTTTGCTCACTGGTGCGTGCCAGCAGGTAATGTGATCAACGCATCTGACATGTGCTTCCACATCATTCCTCTGATGGACAGGAAACACTATCAAACAATGATGTAGCAGTTTGATAAATAAGGCAGAGAAAACCAGGGAGCAAATCCTCATGCTTGCTGAAGGTCGACTTTGATGGTTTCGAGTAGGGCTGCCGAGATTAGTCGACTAATCGCAACAAACGTTAACTATCAAAATCATCGGTGACTAATTAAATAATCGATGTTGTCACTTTGTTTTGTCTTGTTTTTCTCTCAAACCTGCCGCTGTACCCTCCACTGTCTCGTCTCATTTGTCTCTGTCTGTCTTTGACGCACTTGCGCAGTCGTAGTGATCCAAGTCAGTATATAGAATGGACACCTTGCTGGGTGAAGCCACCATGAGAACAGCACCCTCTGGTAAAGGGCTGGTATAGGTCATAAATCCCGCCTCCCCCAGCCATCCTTATAGAGCTGTGGACAAACTTTATAAACTTATTACCCAGAATATAAAATGTTTCTCCCTCCTGCTTGCGATGTTGACATACAGTTATTCTAAGACTGGTTTGTGCTCAAGTCCTCTTTTTTTCTGTTCCGCTCCATTTTTAAACGTTATTAGGGGGTTTATGTTTTCTATGATTGACACTCAGCCTATGGGCGTACAAAGATTGCATAGCTCACCCGGGGGATACGCTATCATCACAGCGACTCTCACGCCGAAAGCGTACAATGCTGCTCGAGTGCTGCTCAATGTTGGTTTCAGGAAATGAAGAAAAATTGTGGAAACACCGAGAGCTTTTTCGGCTTCCTTATACTGACAGAAGGTGGAACCGAGTTGTCAGTAGTATATACAGTCTATGGTTGTGCCCAAACGAAATCATAGGTAGCCGGCAACAGAGCTTAAAAGTCTGGGAGCGTTTTCCAAAATAATAGCGAAACATGTGCAATGCAAAATCTGCAAGACAGAACTCGCCTTTCATGGCAGCACAACGGCGATGCACGAGGATCTGAAAATGAAGCACATTGTAGCTGAATCAGTCCTGACGAAGAGAGGACAGTCGTCTCGGTAAGCTAATTGGCCAATTGGCTGCTAACGTCAAACATTTACATCAACCTTGAGACATACCTTAAACACTTCAAGGTGGAAGCTAATGATGGTTATATTAGAGCAGCTGCATGCTGGTGCAATGAGCTTTAATTTACATATGATTTGATTAGTCGACTAATTGCAAAAATAACTGGTGATTGGTCGATTGTTAAAATAATCATCTGTGACAGCCCTAGTTTTCAGATCATTTAAATCTGGGTCCAATTTTCACATGTTTCAGGGGAAAATGTCTTATAGAGCCTTTTGTGTCTGCTGGAATTAAAACATCACTTGAGTATTTGGGATACACGCTACAAGATAATTGTGGGCCTGTGGGTCAGCAAATATCTGATTATCCAAGACTTCTTAAGATTATCTTGTCAGATTATCCTGTGGTGTGAGGGAAGTGAAGAGGCATTTTTGTTCCCCCTGATCTGTGTCTGATGATGATCTGTGTCACCTCCTCTGATAAACCAAAAATATTTAACAAATCCAGTGTTAATGTTCAGAAAGCGTTATGTGTAAAGACAACCAAAAGGTCCGAAGCCGTTCTCTGCTAATGTTAAAAAACAAAAACAGATGACTGATTCAGATTCTTTCTCATCTTTTCAGAGGTTTTATATGGACAGAAATGCATTAAAAACATTTAATCTGCAAGGACACATACTGCTGCTGACAATAGAGATATTTAAAAACTGTACATCGCCAGCTTGAAAACATTCAGTCCGATTCATCTACAGTGGATGCTCTTTTGAGCCCAGGTATTCTGTGATGTTTGTTTGTAGAGGGGGTTTCAAGGCTTTCACTTGATATTTACTGAGCAAACATAGCTGGGACATGCTCTTTCATCACCTTGAACACAAAACACAATGGAGTTCATTTGGACCATATCCCGTATACACACTGTCCTTCTGCTCCAATGCTGTTAAGAATACAAAAACGTGTCAATGCATTGGCTGTAGAAATTAGTACCAGGCATACGACATTTGTCAGAGAGCTGAGGAGGAGGAGGAGATGAGGCTGGAAAAACTTTGGCTTGTTTATTCATGACACCACAGGGTTAAAAGATGGCTACCTCAATCACACCGTCAAAGATATTCTGGATTAACATATGTTCAGCTCTGAGACAGATTCTGGGTTAAAAAACATGTGAGTATTCAAAGGGTCCGTATTTTACTTTCACAAAGGAGCAACTTTTGCAAAGCAGAGAGAAAAGTTGACCTACTGTGGAGCAGGGCGCCACATTTGTGTGAATGAATATCGTTTTAGAAAAGTACCCCCATAGTGGATGAGATATTTCAGGCAGCTGGTGAACAGTTCGTGTTAAAGTTGAAGTAGTGGGAGCAGGAAAAATTGGCAAGCATAAGGATGTTGGCAACTTCTACAAGGAAGAAACCATGATGGCTTGTCAACAGGGTCTTGTGAGGTGTTCAAGAAGAGCTGAAAAACCTGGCATTCAGCATAGAGCTGGTTCAGGCAAGCAATGGTCACAGGTCATCAGCTGATCTTAACATCAGCCCTCATCGGCTGACAGCTCAATGAACTACCTCCCATGCATAAAATCAGCAAATAACAAAATAGACTAGCTGTGTCCTCGTTTGCAGCCTGCCTCCAACCCAGCTCCTCTTTTTGGTTCTGTGTCATATATTGTCATTGATGACTGCTCCGCTCTGCCCCCCAAGTTTCTTTGCTGCTGCTCTTCCTGTCTTTACTTTTCATGTACTCCTGTAAAATGGAGGGGAGGTCCACTCTTCCACATATGCAGAATGTACAAATCTTTCGGGGTTTAAAGAACTTGTGGGCATTAGAGGAGCTACAGAAAATAACCATTCAGGTGCACAATAACTAAAACTTAAAGCCACTGTGAGGAACTTTTCGCTTGTCTAATGCTGCATTCCAGTTGCACTCGGAAGTAAGATTTTCTGAGCTCCATCTAGAACGCCCTCCTGAAGTGAGATTTCCGACTCAGAAAGTCAGACAATTCTCACCAACCCGGACTTGACGACAACGTCATAATCCAAGATGGCAGCGCAGAGCATCAACAGTAAAGAGTAACAGGAAAGCTTTCTTAACGTATTATTTATGAGCACTTGTGTTTTGTTTTTGTGAAATTAAATGAGTGGTATATGTTGTACTGCCTAACGTCTAACTGTGAACACGTTGCTATGGTGTTTGTCAGAGTAAAATACTGCGTTTTCTGTTGTTTACAACTGGTATAGCTAACAAGAACTAACAACAGCTGACAACGGCTAACAACAATTGACAACGGCCAACGACAGCTGACAATTGTAAACAACAGCCAACAACGGCTAACGGTAGGCATCCATCTTGGTTTTCCGACTTGTTTACTGGATCGCCGTCAACTCAGGTGTAGCGTCATTCCCGGCTCCGACATCTGAGGTAACTGGAACGCAGCACTTTAATCTAGCTTGTTTTGTTATCAGTCATCATATTTTACTTTGAGCACTTACAAGAAAGGTGGACAAACTGCATTGTTCCATATTAACAAGTATAAAAATAGACACCTGGCAGCCAATCAGAATCTGGTGTTTCCCCTCGTTGTGGTGAAATCGTGCAAATTCAAGTGAATTATGTTACAAACCCACGCACATCTCTGCACAGGCGCCCACTTACACGTGTACAGATTGTATCACACACATTCACACATCTGTTGATGGTGTCGCAGCGACACACATACTCACGCACAGTGAGAGTGATGGCGTGTGTACGCCTCCGTCAGCTGCTGTGTAAGTCATCGGGCCAACAAGCAGTTTAAATATTCAGCCGGTGTTACTGTGACGACGGCCACAGAGGAATTCATTAACATTTAGCTGCACCTGTTCCCTCTGCTGCTCCTCATCCTGCTAATTGATTACAGCAGAACTGATTACTGAGAAGGGGGAAGGGGAGGAAGGGGAGGATGGGGGAGGGAGGAAGACAGGGCCAAATTGAATAAATGTGTGTGTCGGCCAAATTCCTCCATATCCTCTCCCTCTCTCTCTCCCTCTCTTCCTCTCTCTCCTTCTCTGTTTGGGCGTCACCATGCGCTTCATTAACTAATTAGTCACTTTGACAGGACACAGTTGGATGTGAGGTCTCCATGGAAACGACACAGGAGTTAAATTCATGTTGGAACAACTCCCACAGAGGCACAAAGAGATGAACCAAACATGTCAGAGGACAATACTTTTTCCCTCTGCTACAACTGTGACCCGTTTCGGCCAGAGCTGTTAGAACTGCTGTTTCTGCAAGTAAGCTGCTAACACTCATCTTCCCCCAGTAGTTATTATCTATTATACTGATGCTAAAACTGTTATGGCTGCTGCTTTTAATTCTGCTTCTACCATCCAGAACTGAGCCTGCTGCTCCTATTCTTAGCCTGCTTGTTTAGCTGCTGTTACAGGTACAAATCAGTGTTAGTGCAACTCACCGTATGTTTACAAGCACAGCTAAGAGGATCTATGGCTATGGTCCCATTAGGTAATTAAACTCGACTACTGTCTTTGTATTTGATCAATTTATTGAAAAAGGTGATTGTATTTTGTCTTTGTAGGTTTGATTTTTAACTTAATCTTTGCTGTTAGAGTCACCTGGTTATTGTCTGTGTAGAAAAAGATCACATTTCTCTTTAAGGATAGTTAGAATAGTTGAGTCCACTCCTGCCTGTTGCCCAAACTTCACAGCTGTTTTTGTAAAAGTCACAAGGAACAGTTATGTGAGATTACTTTCTCAAAACATATTAAGCATAAAATCAAAACTAGCAGGAAAAAAAAAGAAAAACATTATGATCACAGCTGTATTTCCAACACTAGTAAACAAGAGTCTAACTGGCTGTAAATGGGGAAAAATTGGCGTGCTGATGCCTTTATCTTGTTGTTTATTTGCCTTGGGGCTGACTGAGGTTGAGACACGCAAGAGAAAATCAATCCCCAACTTTATTACCACAGTTAGTTGGTCCAAATTTGAGAAATTCGACTCTGCAATTTCAGTTCGACTAACATTTATATGCCAATTTTTTTTTTTTCAGACTGATCAAGAAATTCATATTTAAACATTATAAAAACGTACTGAGTGACAAAAACCAGTACTGCTATGATTGTTATCTTTTCACCGATATAAATCAATCAGACATATAAACCTCATCATGTGACTCTCATTTTCATTATGTCAGTTTAAGACACCTATAGGGTATTCTTAAAGCTTTAAAAAAAATCTCCTTGTTTGCCTAAAAGGCTTCACTTAGACTACTCTCCCCTGATGTAAAATAAGACAAAACTCGTGGGTGTTACTTTTTACACAGCCTAGTCACAAAAAGTCACAAAAACGATTCCTCACAGAAATTGTTTATCTTCTGTTGACACTGTATACATTTGCTGCTTTTCATCGTCTGCTGTTAGTGTTATTTCCAGCCTGAGTCTTCATGAAGGTCTGAATTTAGCAGCTCCTGGTTTCAGTAACAGTTGAGACTTTAACTTAGCTCGTACTGGCCTTTCTTTGCAAAGGTGTCATCAGTGAAGTGGTCAAACTCAAACAGCGACATTTTGTCTCAAAAACACAAAAGCTCTTCCTGAGATTAAATCAACGGAGTGCAGGGCAGTGACATGGATTCCCAGCTTCTGGGTGGGTGTTTCGTCCACAGAGCTCTCAGGTGAGCTTGTCCTTTGGCATCGTCCAAATAAGCCGGCACAATCTCACATCAGCTTGTGGCCAATTCTCAAATAAGCGTTCCAGGGACTGCACCGCCATCTGTCTATCTCATGTTATGAAACGCTGCCAAGCCTTAGGATAGACATTCAACACTTTAACACTATACATGTATGCATTTCAGTAAGGATCAGCGTAATGGCTTTCCCTAAAGAGAAAACATGCTAATTTTTTGACGCCGTTCACCTCCACCCTTCAGTCAGTCTTCTGCCAGTATTTAGCATTTTCAAGCCAAAGATGGGACTTTATTAATCTCTAAAGAAGTGTAATGTGTATTACCGGTTAAAGCTCACTCTCCACCAGCTGCTAATGAAACAGCCGGACTGCAGTCTGCCGTGTTCATTAACTTGTAGAATTTCATCTCTTTCTCTGACATGAATGGGCTCCGCAGATCAATTAGGCTTGTTTCAGATGTTCTTTCTTTCTTGCTGTAAATTAGAGGTGAAGTGGCCTCGGGCTGTACTCTTACACTGAATCATTTCTCTGGTGCTTTTTTTCTGTGCGAGTGGAGCAGAAAATGTCGGCGGCAGAACTCCCCCCTGCAGCTGTTTTGTATTCACGTGTTGTTGACATTGTAAAGCAGCAGGGCAAGCGGAGCCGCAGCCTCTTTCGCAGCCTTCAAACAGTCTCTGAGAGTCAACCTGTTCTAATTTCGTCCCAGAGGACGCAAAGAAGATGCAGGGAGGTCTGCAGAAAGCAGATGAAGATCACACAGATAATAATATGCACTAATAATAACCAAAATGAGGGTGATTATCTGAGGAAGCAGCGACGACTGTGGGAAAGTTAATGAGCGTAATGAACAAAGACAATCGTACTGGTATTAGCTAACCGACAATAATAGGCCCCTTCTGGTGTTCTTATTATATTACCCCATCAGTCACACTGGTAAATATCTCTATCTGCTGCTGGTGTTTTATACGGTCCTGTTTAAAACACTGTAATATGTTAGCAAAGAAGGGTTTGACTGATTTGAGCTCATTTTTTCTGCAAATATCAATAAAGGATTTTAATGAAAATTTCTGTGCTGTAATTAGAGACTAGCCAAATAAAAACAACAGATGCAGATATTTTAAAATGCCATCTTATTGGACTTTAAAAGACTGACAGGGATATCGCATGAAAAAACCTTCAGAAATGAAAATTGCAGAAATGTTTTTATGTAGCCTTCGATGTTTTCCTGAATTTCCAAACCTACTTAAAGTCTACTTCACCCTCCAACCAAGTTTGTTGTCCTTTAAACTTTGAGTTCTGTGGGCGTTGGGCAGTACAGATTTATTTTTAGGTTTAAATCTTGGTTTCCTTGAGGGTACAAAACGGCCAAAGTTTGCTCTGTCTGCACTTTGTGTTGTAGTTTGTCCTCGTTTTTTTGTGCTCTAACCTTTAACATAAGGGACAGCAGCGTGCAAAAGGTTGAAAAGATAAACTCTGGCATCACTGAGGCAGACAGGTGGGACATTTTGTCTAAAAGCACGTCGAAGATCAAACCTCAGCTCCTGATTTGACCTCACTTTTCACTTCATATTCTCACGTCTGTTATTTTTCGTCTCCTCTGCACAGAGGTGGAAGGTTCAGAAACTTTGGTGTGTTTCTGATGCAAGGCAGGCAGCAGCAGTGGTGCATTTCATTAGTACAGTCAGTGTTATTGTATTTCCAGCTGTTCTTTGACTCTTTGTACCGTTGAGCAGTTTGTCCGATCGATGAGAAGAAAAAAGATTTAAAGAAAAAAACAAAACTTTCGACTGAATCTGGAATTAATTCAGTGACTTTCTCCCTTTTGTTTCTGCTTCTGGGAGTTGAGCTGCATACAGAGCACCTCATCCACCCTATGACCTCCACACACATACACATGCACGCACATACACACACATGCATGCACACACACACACAAACACAAGCACACACACAGAAAGAGGGCCAGGTGAGTAAACACTCCCTGAATTCAATCTGTGATTGTTTGTTCATGTCCTCTGGGTGAGAGCTGGAACCACATCGACTTAGTGTGTGTGCTTGTGTCTGTCTGTGTGTGTGTGTGTGTATGTGTGTGTTTGTTAACGTCCTCTGGGTAAAAGGAGCAATCACACGGAGGGCAGACTGTCTCTATTTGCTCTGCATTACAACATGCAACACCACGCAGAGCCAAAAAATGTGTGTGTGTCTGTGTGTGATTGTGTTTTTGTGTGTGTATTTCCAACACAAACAGCTGTTAGATTTGAATAATTATTAAAAGTAATGAACAGGGTTTGTTTGAGCAGGTGGTTCCCTAAATACAAAGATTATGTGAAATTATTCACAGGAACTTTTGAGATAGTTGCTGGAGATTGTCGCCATGATGTGAATAAACATAAGCGTAGGTGCCAAACACATCAGTTGGACACAGGTAAAGGTGTTAACACTCTCGTATAAACCAACAGGTCTTTACAAAAGATTCCAGTTATGGTGTTTGAAAACTGACAAGCTTGAAGCAGCATGAGCCCGAGTACAAATCCCACAATGCCTCACAGTAGTTATGTTAAACACGACTAAGTTATGATCGAGAACCATAACATTGCCATCGAAGCCACCAGGGACATTTCAATGTAAAAACAAGATCTTGTAACTTTATAATTTTATATAGCAACAATATGATGGTTTAATTAAACATTTTCAAGCACTATTGGTGAGTCTACAGTGAGAACGTTCAAAGCAGTTAATAAAATTACTAATCTGATAAAGGTCCCATGAAAGAAAGAGTCAGTAAAGTAGGAGGAATGGGACGGCAAACCCATAAACAAACTATAAAATAACAAGCTGAAGTAGCTTTAAATGATGATCTAGTAACATGGATTAGTGACTAGCTTGCCTCCAAATTAATTTGACAAGTTCAGGCTTTTAAAACATTAAAAATCTTTGTGATATTGAAAGAGCTCTCCTGATATCAACTGAGAAAAAAAAACAGAAACTGAGCTCTTGTTTTACAGTTTTTATTTGTGTCTTGTGGGCACTGTTTGTTCGCCAAGGGTGCTACAACTGCACTTGGAAAATGAGCAGAATTTAATGTGGATTAAAGAGTTGTTTAAAGACTTTAGGACGGCTGTGAAAAATCCAATAAAGCTGCAAAATCTGCCCTTTTATCAAGATGAAGAAAAGTTACTTGACAGATGAAATCCATTCCTTGTTCCCTTAAAAACCAAAACAGTGTTCAGAAACTTTGCCCTCTGTTTAAGAAATTTAGACTCCCGAGTGAAATTCCTGATTCATTTTTGGATTAGACTGGAGGTTTGCATCTGAAGTCCACACAATCATCACATCACAACACAGGAAATACATGAGTTGATTTGTTGTGCAATATCAACAATTCCTATTTCTTGTTAACAAACCCATCAGCTGATGGAACAAATGACCTGAGGTATCAGTCGGATTTAGGCCTCATAGCATAAGTGAGACTCCCTCCTGATGGCAAAAGTCTAATCTCTGCATGGAGAGGGGGGTGAGGGTCCTTGAGGATGATATTTGTCTCCTGAGAGGCTCTGACATGATAAATATAGCCAATTTGTAAACAGAGAGCTCAGATGCACTCATTTTTCTTTTTGGCTAACACAGGACCCTCCCTGTTCCAAGCAGAGCTCAGACACTCTCCTCTGTCTGGTCTAGAAACGTACTCCTCATGAAGTAGGAGGAGCTTCAGGTGACGTGGGTGTAATGTTTGATTCAGAGGAGGAGACAAAGAATCCAAAGTGGTGAGCACACAGAGTAACGTTGATGTTTGTGTTTTATGAGGGTATAATTATCCTGTTACCACGGTGACTACTTAGAAAACATGGGAGGAAATTTGAGATGATTAATGGTAATTATCTGCTGTGCAGTGACATCATCGCAGGTGTGACACAAACAGAAACACAACAGCTGCTGTCTGAACGAACGCCTCTACTGGCATGTGGAGAAATGAACAAGTGCAACACGTCTCAATCTGACTTTATGAATTCATTAAATATGGAAACAAGTTGGCAGGGAGTTATAAACAAGACAAGGAGTGACTGCTGAATGACTGACGGAAACAATTGATAGATTAGTGGCTGCAGAAATGATTAAATGAATGAAAATAATTATTGTTCTGTTTGAATGAGCTAAATACACCAGAAAAGACCAACAGAACAATATGTAATTCAAACTGTGAGTTTGTGTTTGTGTGTCTCAGTCTAGACTGGCTGGAAGTTTCAAATCTAACACCATTACTCTGACACACAAAAGGTCAAGTTCAGCATCACTTCACTGACAGGAAACTTTTAGGAGAGAACTTTGGGCTGCAGCAGAAAAAAAAAAAAAAACTTGCACTGACTCGGTCTGCTCACTGTACTTAACAGAGTCACAAAGTCTGTAGTAAGCCTGAGTAAAAATGTTAAAGAGCGCCAACCTCAGACCCTCTATGGAGGTTAACATCTACATGTCTGTGCTGGTCAGGATACACATCACTCTGTTGACTTTAAACAGCCAACATTAAACGTGATCTCCATTTTCTGATTCAAAATACTGAAAAACTACACCGAACTATGTGACGCCTTCTGTCCGCTGTACTTGTTTACATCCAGGTAGTAGAGCATTACAGTATCATTGCATCAGACATTAAGCGGAGCTCTAGATCAACCTAGTTGCAGGTAGCTGAACTTTTGGCTATTCCACCAGCTGGATGGTTTAATATCTTCATACGCAACCACTAACACGTCTTCATGATCCACTTTTCATTCCCTTCACAGAATGTTTATCTCCTAAAAAATAAAAATAAACAAACACTGTATTTGGTCCATCATTTATCCAGTTTTAAGACCAACCATATGATTACATATTTACATTAAAACTTCAGATTATCTTCTTTGGAGAATGATGGCTTTACATTAAAATAAAATAAAATAAAATAGAATAAAAAAATGTGAATGCTTAGCACATTTATGTATTAGTTAACATTTGTTTGAAAATGTCAGCAACTACATATTTTTTAAAAACGCAGTCAATTAGAATGAGACGTGTTTTTTTTTTAACATGTCTTTTAGAATCAAGACTGTGAAAGGTGTGTAAAACTTTGGCTTGAAAAGCTTGTGAAAAGTTATATAAAGTAGCTTAAGAACACATTTTGGATCCCTAAATATTTGTGTTTTTTGCTCAATATTAAAAAAAAAAGAGGAAAAATAAAGTCATTTCTGGCCAAGAAAAAATATCATACCAAATGGCTTCATAAAAGCCAAGACACAACATCTGACCATCATTTTCACAGACAACAGAAAAGATATCATCGATTCATTTTGGCTACTATTACTTCTAATGCAGACGAGTGAAGGTGAAGATGTTACATTGCTTTGGGAAAGAGTGCACGCCCCTTGTCTGTATCCCACTATTGTAACTCCTTTTTGTTGATGGTAAGCCAACATTACAGTGCGCCTACTATAGTGAGGTTCTTCTGCTCGTAGGTGGCTGTATAGGGGACTCACACCTGCCCTGCATTTCTGTCAGTCTCTTAATCCTCACACAAAAGTCTATATTTGTTACCAGCTGCTCTTTATGCAAGAAATGAACCAGGTTAGAGAACGGATCTGTCCTGCTGAGACGCCCTCAATGCAACCATTCACGGATCTTCAAAGTCGATTAAATGCTCACATTTCTTTCTACAGCCCCGAAACATAATACATACAAGAAGGAGGAAGGAGCTTTTAGAGTATAATAAATTCATGTGGAGTGGAAATATCTCTACATACAAAGACTTGAATGAATTATGACTACTCTCATAGTCAGGCATTAGCTGCAGGTTTTCATTATGGACTCGTTTCAGCTCCCCAGAAGTGAAATGAACACCTCACACTGAGCTCAGGTCGACCCCTCACTGCTGCTGCTTTTAATTAATCTCTTAATGAGTCTCTGGGTCCTCCAGAGGAGCACATCTCACTCCTGCACAACAGGCACCAGGAGGTTTAATCGCCCCGACAGGAACTCCTCCAAAAGCTATTCTTAGACTGCCACGGAGCTGGAAGTTTGTTCCTTTAAATCACTCCAGATCCCGACTCTGACAGCCACACACACAGTGACCCGGGCTGGACTCCTTGGAGGATTCAGCATAAAATAACAGACTGACATACTGTAAACTCTGACTGCATGTCCAACAGAGCATAGAACAACCCACACACAAACACACACACACACACACACACACACACACACACACACACACACACACACACACACACACACACACACACACACACACACACAGAGGCAGTTACACTCTGCAGACTGGAGGAAAGTTGAGGAAATGTCAGATTTGTCTGAAAAGTTGGTCTGACGGCAGAAACTTGTCGAGAGCAGAGGATTTACTTTTTCCTTCTCCTACAAGAAGCTGCAGGGAAACTTACACAGGCTGGACCCTCCCACGCACACACGGTCACCTGCACCAATACTAACATTCACACAGTTTGATTGTGGAGTAATTAAGCCATGAGCACGATGCTACAGGAGATAGTACAAGCTCATGGGTCACTCAAAGTTTGTATGGATTACCCGCAAAACAAAACAGAAGGTCAGCCCTGAAGTTCTGTGGCATTGACATTTATAACTTTTTAAGACAAAATTATCACAAATTATCACAAATTATTATTACAAGTGTTGCTGCACAGAGTCATATTTGCTTTTAACTCCAACTCTTATAACCAGCCAGAGGCAGGAATGTTGCACTTTTACTCTCCTTCACTGTTGAGTGGGAAAGAAAAAAGCCTGACTGAGAGAGTGGAGATGTTTACCGTTAAGTGGTAGTTACAGAGACAAGTGGACATCTGGAGATGCCTCAGTGGGACATGCATGCAGATTTGAGGACATTTTTGTTAAAAACCTGCCGGCAAGTTTGCAGCAGACTCAAAGTGGAGGAAAGTGTTAGCTAGAAGCATCATAGAGACCAAAAGTGTTTGCAAGCTGTGACCACCAGGTCAACTTTGAGCAGCAGTATGTGTATAACATGGACGCATTACCTACTTGTTTCTGAGGGGGCGTTACACCACCCAACATGAAGTCAGCACTCTTTTCTTATTTATATCTATTCTAGCGAACATATATATTTAGCATTCAGCTTTCCCTGTCAGTTTCGAGCACACATTTCAGTTTTTCTTTAGCGACATTTGGCTGCACTTCTTTCTACCCAAAATGTAAAGAGAATCTCCTTTATTGTTAATAACTGCTGGCAGGCTATTACAGGAAGCCTCAGGCTCCTTAACAGTCAACTTGCGTCAGCTGCTACGCCCACTTCTCTCTCAGAGGAACATCAAATACAGCCGCTGCATTATGATGAACTTACATTGAAGTGCTTTCTAGGCGCTCCTTTTTTTTTTTTTTTTCAAAATACTTCAGTCTGTTTGATCAGAAGGTAGAAACAGTTTGAAACTGCTTCAGTATGTTGCTCCAGCTGTCAGCAACAGACAGGCTGTAATGACTGCAATATGATATAGGAGGCCAAAGTGTGCAATTTCAGCACGTCCTTTAAAAGATCTTGTTTCTGTCCGTGACAGACTCAGATTGTTATCCTGCATGTCTGACAACTTTACAGATGGGATCCATAAAGACACAGACCTCTTAAATAAGAGTAGAGCTTTTTTTTCTGAAACCAGAATCACCCTTACATCTCACTCCTCCCCGAACCACCAGACTCCATTTTCCAAAAATAGTACTCCACATTGCTCAGCACCAGAGCTGCTGGTTTACCGCTGCTTCAGTTTGGGATTTTAATGTTGCACGATTATTGTGCTGTATCCAAAAAATCGAAAAACACCGAAAATACCAAGGTCACATGAAAAAACTAACTAATCAATCAAGACGGGAGAAAAGTGAAGTAAGAGTAAACTCCTGCAAACTTCTATTTGAGGGAGTTTGGTGGATAACTGAGTCTGATTATAAGAGGACGCTTTCTAGGGAACAAAAGATCTATTTGATCTGCATGAATCCTTTTGAAATGAAACTAAAAAAAATAAAATTCTGCAAGGAATTGGACTTGCTGGTCTACCACTGCCTTTATACATTAGTTTGTTGTGTTATTGTGTGAATCTGATGTGCTGCAATCCTGGGCTTGGACCCAACACAAACTGAACACTAAAACAAACTGACAAACCAAGTTATTCAACAAATTCCCTCCTGTTATTTGCGCTTAAGTTTTGGTTTTTGTAGTGGGGTCTGTTGGCTTTTAAAGAGCAGCTTTCGATGGTCAAAGAGCTTCTTGTGTAACAAAAAATGTTCATCTTTGCAGGAATCTTTTCTGAAATGTTGTCTAGCACTGAGTTACTCCGAAGAAAGAATGCAGAAAAGTATCTAAACTTTGACTGCTTCTTGTTTTGTCATTTATTAAACATTCCTCCTCTTTGTCCAGCTCTGCGGCAAGGTCAGAGGTCAAGGTGCGGAGGTAGCAGAGCAGTTGAAAAACGCCTCAATGGGAGTAAAGTTAGATATTCAGCTTTTCTAATATTTAAAGAAATATTTGGTAGAGGAAATATCTCTCCTCTTTGAAAGCCACTACCACGAGGCTTTTAAGTGTCAAGCAGCTCTGACAACACAGATCAATAAACCCTGACCTGCGAGCGGACCGCCGCAGAAATATCAATCACATGCAGGAAAATAAGTGGACAGAAAGTAAATGAGGTCAGCTCTCTGCAGACAGCCTCAGCCTTCTCTTTATGGATCTAAATTGTAAGATACTCCCATCAAATCTGGATACATTTATCATTTTCTCTGCTGCCTTAACTTTCTGACACAGACGTCTGGCAAATCAGGTCACAACACTGAACTGTCTATTCAACAGATGAGAGCTGTGAATCTACTTTCAGTACAAACGCAAACATCACGTTGTCGGTACAGTTCATCTAAAAGAGGGTAACAGGGATAATGCCCTGATAGGAAACAGAAGTTCTGTTTGTTTTAATTCATGCAAAAAAAGACTTATACAAAGACTAACGTGTGTACGAGCCAATCATCAACCCAGAGCAAGAAAGTGGAAACAACACCAAATAGTATTGCAGTTCCTCCGGCAGCCACTAGAGGCTTGCTCAAACAGTGAGTTGATCCTCATAGGACTCTATGTTGACAGCTGAAGCCAAAGAAGAGGCGTTAAAAATGTCCTCTTGAGAAACACAAACTCAAACAACTACTCTTATCAAGATATTACAGCTCCCGTGAGAAACTTTCCATCAACCCAATGTTATTACTGTTTCAACTTTGTCCAAATAAAAATGTTAATTGACAAAAACCTTCCTCTGCTGTCTTTTAACATGCGCATTTATCCCTCACTGTGAGTATTTGCCGTGGAAAAAGTAAGTGATAGTTTCTTCAGTGAACCTAACCCCTCACAGCTGTTACAGGCATTAAAAATAACAATCCAGGCAGTGTTCATCTTATTGTCTATCGTCTCATTTACTTTTGGACGTCACACAGAATCATCCCTCTGTTTCAAAACCCAGCATAAACTCCTCATAAGAGCTTTAAGGTTATGAGTTTTGCAGAAATAGAAGCGGGGCTGACTTGATCTACAGGTGGACATGCTGTAGCTGTTAGCATCATCTCCACCTTTTGCTCATGCTAGCTCGTCCAAAAAGTAATTCTGAGTCCGCATTTCCAACGGGATGACCCTGTGTTAGGCTTCAAAACTTCACCACAGAGACTGGTGAAATCACAGAGACTGCGTTCACATGTTTTACACACTCTGCAGGAAAATGTAAACTTCGGCAAGTGTTTAAGGGCAAATTTCTGCATCTTAACTCATTCAAACTGGTGTCTTCTCATGTTAGCTAGGGCTGGGCGATATGGCCTCAAATCAATATCAGAATATATTAAGCAGTTCCCCTCGATATCGATAAATGGACGAGAATTATTCCACAAGCTGCAAACCCCCTCCCACATTAACTTTGTCTACCTCAGTCTCCGCTCCAGCCGCTCCAACTTTTGAACCGTCCTCCATCTCCTCAGCTGTCTTTCCCTCTTTGATACAGACTGAACAGGGTGGAGTCAAGTCTCTGACGTAGGACAGCGTCTTAAAGGGACATGAGACCAAAGCCTACCTACACACATCCAAAACCGACTTTTATTAATTTATTTATTTTGACACCGAATATACCGATACGGGCAAAATGACGTCGATTATTGTCATAAATTTTGGTATCAGTAAATTTTTGGTTTATGGCCCAGCCCTAATGTTGTGTTTGTTGTACACTGATTTCTCTGTGGCCTGTGCACCACCTCCAGATAAAGAAGGAATAAAAAGCATATCACTGTTTTAAAACTTTTAATCCATTGTGTTTGACATTTTTGTGTTTCATCTATATACTTGGAAATGGCCCCTGGAATAAAACATTAACAACTGAATAAGAAAAGTCTTTGAATATCTGACTGAAATTTCTCTGGAGAAAAAGCAGATAAAGGTTTTTAAATACAGCGATTACAATAACCTTCATGGTGTCCCCACTTATGTCTCCAGCTGCTTAGATCAGCTCAAAGCAATTTTCCTGGTTTCTCTGCAGAAGTTTGCACTTAGACCCCTCAGAAAGATAATATTTGATCAACTGATTCCTTTTTATGTAGAGCAAACACACACACAGATTTTATATCTGCCAAGGCCGAGCCACAGTGCCGGTCAGACTTAACAGCTTTTTTTACTATTTACTGATGGCTTCAAGTTGTGTCTGTGTTGAGTTCCTGCTGATAGACGTCCTTCTGCTGTTCCTGCTTTACATTACAAGTCCTCTTACAGCGAACAAGCGGGAGGATTTGTCGCAGAGTTAGCAGCTCTAATCTGCAATAAAAATGAATCTACACAAGAAGATGTGGAAATATTTGGTCAGAGGATCAGGCGGCACACTCTGGTAGTGGGAACAAACCGACACAGATTCAACACATCATGGAGGTAAACAAGCCTGCAAAGCTGTCATATGGAAAAAATCAGAGCGGGATAAAAACGGCTACTTATGCAGGTTAGAGTGTTATAGAAAAGATGTCTGACTCTTTGCATTGTTCTAGCAGCTGTTGAAAGTTTACCTGTGCAGACAGCTGCAGGATAACATCTGTGATATTCAGTTCCGCAGATGCATAGTGCATAATTTCATGTATATCTTCAGTAATTACTTTTAATCTTCAGAAAAGACGCCACAATCCAGCTGTAATTGGCTCTCAATGGTTTTCTACTCACTTATTAACACACACAGATTCAGAGTTAAGGCAGTGAGATCATTTGCAGCACAGCAGCTGACTTCTTGACTTTTAAGTAAATCTCCAAACGCCATTTTTCCCCCAGATCATCAGAATAAATTCTGTGCAGTCAGCAGGATTATTTGAGGGAGCGCTTGGTTTATGTAAAAGGCCACGTCCCTGCTGTTGCTGTGAATGTTGAAATGTACCCTCATATGACCTGAATGCAGTAAAACAATGATGAAAATCCATCGTTAGAGTGCAGCCTTGTTAGGTGTCTGAAATAACCCGTACACAAAGGCCTGTTCAAGATGCTGGTCATGAATCTGGACACGACTTTTATTATACTTTTGGCACTAAAACAACCTTTGTTCTTCTCGCTTGGTCTCCTCTCTTCACTAATCAAAAAAAGTCTGCTGGCTTTTAACAGTGAAACAGAATGAAAGGAGCTATCTGATTGGCTTTGGTTCATGTTATTTCATATACGCAAATATATCTGACGTGCAAAAGAATCCTCTGTACTTGTAGGCAAAAATAATTCAGTAAAGTTTAATCATTCTTTAGGAAGTGTGTCTCATTAACTTTTGCTTTAAGACACACCTTCTATAGATTATCATTGAACTGACTCAATCAACATGTTTTAACATGAAAGCACAGCAGTCTATTACACAGCAGTGATGGTCACAAAAGCTTAAATTTGATATGTTGGAGTGAATGGTAGGTAAGACTTTCACTAGAGGGCCCTGATCCGTCCCGGAAACCCGATTTGTACTGCACATGTGCGAAATGTATGTCACTTCCTCTACTAGTCATCTTTGCAACAACTCAGCAATTCTTCGCCCCTCACAGTTTGCAATACCTTCGACACTTGTTTGACAGCTTCAGCATCAGCGAGCTCGCTTCGGTCAGAATGGATGCTTCAGTTTATCACCAACCACGCACTTTTTTCCTAAACAGAGTGTGTCCTCCGACTGAAGCAGAGCAACGGAAAGTCAAGAGAATGGCGCCCAGTTTCACGATTAAAGGTTCCTACCACAGTTTAACTGTAAAATTGCAACGTAGTCATAAAAGGCTTGAATGAGTGTGAATATTTCATTGTTGAAATTGAAATGCTGTATACAAACGCTGAAATTAATTGTCCATTATGTGTAGGCTTCTTGTTAATTAATCTAATTTATTGAATGAATCCCGCCTTGATACTTTGAAAAGTCAGAGAACCATAATTTTGACCAGGTTGTGGCGCACTCTGTGGACCAAAAGATCTTACCGTGCTGGGCAGGAGCTTTGGCAAATGCCTTGGCATTAGCCCTGGAGCCTCCTGCTAGCTAGCCTGTCATATCGCCAGCTGGTATCTGAACTGGATCATAAGTTTAAATAAAATTTTTAAGGCAACGTAAATTTGCACTTGCGCAGTAGGTATCAGGTAGGTAGCAATAGTGACGACTAACTTCTGTAGGATCGGGTAGCAACAGGCCCTTCTCATAATAAAATATTTCCCTTTGAGGAGAAGAAGAGTCAAAATGTCATGATGACAACAAACATGGAGAAAGTGTTTGGTGTTTGGACCATCGTCTACATTGCCTCTGTGATTTTCAGTGTTACTGCTATGATTGGACTGTATCTGCAAGCTTGCAGAATGCATGTAACCACATGCACATAGTACAGACAGAAGGCTCTGTCTGAATTGTTTGCTATCTAACACAGACCATACATCACACTGAATGTGAGAAATCTATACATCTTGTCTGTGTTTGACTCTGAGGGACAGCAGCACATATTAAAGGAACAAAAACAGCCTCAGTGAGCCTCCGCTCTGAAGGCTGGGAGTGTTGAGACGCAGACAAATCTGCAGACCGATGACAAAAAACAAGCAGACACACTGCAGGATGTAAAAGATTGATAACAAGGATTGAGGGAAATTGCGAATGTGGGTGTTTGGAAAACACTGTGAAGCTGTTCTATACAACAACCTCATTTCCCAAAATACTCCAAATACTGTGAAACTAAAGTAAACAAGAGAAACAAAAATGTGATGTGAGGTTGTGTTGGGATATCTCAGATACTTGCAAGTGTTACGAAGGTCACGAACAGTCAGGCACTTATTGTAAGTGTCAAAATCTCTCTGTCTTTTCATAACCAATCACAACAAAAGCGATTTCTTGTCTTTTGTGGAACACATTATAGTATCAAATCAAAAATGCGCATATCATTTACAAAAGCAATTAAAACATTTCTAGTTTGACACTTTTATTGTGTTGTCTGTCTTTCTTTTCATCTGAATATGACTTTTCATGTTTTGCAAATCATCACATTCTGTTTTCATGTCAGCTTCCCAGCTGTTTTGTAGAGAGGGTCGTGGTAGGACAAGCAGGCACAGTGTCTTTCACATCATGCTGTGTGTTTGCATCATCTCTCCCTCCTCCCCATGACAGCAGATTTCCTGCCCAACACTCCAAAGCCTTTGGTGTGCATTAATATTTGATGTTAAACATGTTTACATATCAGATATGATTAAGCCTTGGTGAATTTGTCTTTTGGGTATATCACAGTAAGAGTGTGTAAGAGCATTTATTAGTCCAATTGGACTCTTGGCACACACATTGAGCTCAGCAATGCTTTTAAAAAGGCATACAGAGTAAGGATCTGTGTCTATCATCACTGTTTTTGTGTTTAAAGCTCCCCAATGACCTGAATATCAGACTCCTTAGGACGCTAGAGAAGCCAAGGCAGGGAGAGCAGCAGCAAAGACTCCAGGATACAGACCAGAGCAGGCATTAGGGATGATTCATACGACACACCGATAGAGAATCAGACACAAGCATGAAAGGAGGAGCTGGGGTGAAGGCAGGTTGCAAAGAGAACGGCCACTGTGGAGTTCACCAATCAGCTGTGTAGAAGGTAATCAGCTGATATGGGCTGCTGTGAGGATCAGTTGATGTACAGCGAGCTGAGCCTGATTTTATGGCCCGCCAAATCTAACCTTACGCTCAATCCATTCTTATCTTGTCATAATTGTATTTTTGTTTTATTTTATGTTTGTTTTCATGCTCATCATTACAATTCATTTTCTCTGTGCTTCACTAAAAGCCCACTGGGTCTATATCTGTTGTGTTACATGTGTTATGTGGATGAAATTGACTTGACTCAAGAGGACAAGTCAAGCTGATGAGATGTGATTGGCTTTGAGGCTATTATTGGAGGTCACCTCGACCCCGCTCTGAGCTACTTCAGAGCATTTATTCAGCAGCAGAGCTCTCTCTGTCAGTGAACATGGGGGTCATCGCTTTTGCATGAAAGGAAATTTACTTTTTAAATCTCTACTACGGTATGTCATAAATCACTGAGCAGCTTGGACCACATACAAAGACTGTGTGTGTGTGTCGGGGAAGTTCTCTGACGATTATAGACACATTGGTGATTCACATCAATCATGTAAATGAGGCCAGATCACCTGAGAGCAGCTGACTGATGGCACTGTTACAGTCGACATATGTGTCACAGAACAGGACCATTATTCACTTCCATATCAGAGAAACCTCAACATTGTCCATCTTTACGACCTGGCTGAGTTAAATAGCCTACTTGATTCTGATTGGTCAAAACAAAATAATGACACCGATTAATGCTGCAATTATGCACACCTCGAATGGTCCTTCTTTCTAGTAGTGCTGGATGATTAATTGAATTTTAATCATAATTCCGATTTTGACTTCTCATGATCATAAAAACATTATAAGTAAAGAAAAACGATTAATGCGCTGCACACTGTAAATTCCTGTGCTGGAAAAACACCTTGAATGCACCCCTGTTACGTGCAGCTGCAGCGAGCACGTGACGTGTGTGGATCAATAACATGTGGAGTAAGTGATTGTAACTATGGCAGAAAGGCAGTCTTTGGTTGAGAAAAAAGGTAGGACAAGTTCAGGAAACATTCTGTTAACATTTTGGCTTCGATTTGACGGAGGTCGGGCAAAAGGAATCTGTAAGCAAAGTTTGTCCTGTCTGCTCCCCAAGGCAACACGACCAACTTCAGGGTTTCCCTTACATGCAATTAATCGTGGCGCACCACCACAGCTAAATAAAAGCCAGCACACGTTAAAAATTAGGTTTTCACATTTTTTTAATTTACGTGGCTCTAACTCGGACTCATATGTATCAGTATATATGCGCACACATGGGTGCTGCACTGTGGAGCATGTGCACCGAGTATTATCATTAGCAAATTATTGTCAGCGATCACAGAGCTGATTATTTTCTGCTTGTTTAATTGTTACTAATTTATTTCTGGCTGTTCTTTTAAGTTATATTTAAATTTAAGTTTTGGTGGTTCAATAAATACTCAGGTTTCGAAATCATGAATAGTCGTGTTTATTGATCGGGATTTCAATATGAGTTAAAATAATCGTGATTATTATTTTTGCCATAATTGCCCTGCCCTACTGTCTGGAAATTTGATCATCTGACTTTGGTGTGGTCATGTGCTTACAATCCAGAAAAAACAGTTTAATGTTGGCTGACTTATAATCAAGATCGAATGCTAACAAACACTAAAAAACACTGTTCTTTACCTGACTTCTGTAGGAGCATCTGTGGCTCACTGGTAAGATTGATTGACTCTTAAATCAGAAGTTTCAAGGTTTGATCATACATACTAATCAATGATTGGTTAACACTGATGCAAAACTGTCTCAGACTGGTCTTAGAGCAGGGAAAGGTGTGTTCACTGTAAATCTAGATAAAATATCAACATTAATTTTCCTGCAGACGTCACTTTCAATTTGTCTAAGGTCACATTTGATGGGAATGTTCTGTTTGACGCCCGTGTTAACAAAAAGGATACCTTGAAAGACAACTGAAATGTTCAATTCATCCAGCAAAGAGAGCGATCATAAGAAAGACATGGAGGAACTCAGGGACTAGTTTTTTAAGTGAATAGAAAGATGACCCTCAGATGAATACAATTATCTTTAAACTCATATTCTATACCAGCTTATTCATGTCTTCAGTTGGTAATGAGCAAGCGATTCACATCATGGGTGTGGGAAATCTGACCTGCAAAACCACCCGCTCTCTATACATAATGCTGCTACTCAGACACATCTGCTTCAAAACTCTTTCCTGAAAACTTTAAAATGAATCTTAAAATGAGTCAGCTCGCAGAGGATGAAGTCAACATTTCCATTGTTTGTGACTTTGGCAGTTTGTTGAGGTGTTTGTTGCTTCGGGGAGAGCGGGAATGAGGGCAGAGACCGAAGAAAATAAAAGAATAAATGTTTAAACTCACCCTGGACAGGACGACCTCTAAGGTGATGTTCTGAGGAGGAGCGCTGGGCACTGCAAAGACAGAATAAGAGCACTGTGACTCCTGTGGATCAGGTTGTCTATAAAGGTCAAACCAGCTTTCCACACCAAGTCTTCAAACAGGACGTAAACACAACATACATGCTGCAAAGAACTCTTCCCAGCTACACTGTTTATGTATTTTGTGTCTTGTACTTAGAAGGCATAAAGTAAAACTGGATGTGTGATAGATCTAAATAAAAGATTAGCAAAGAAAAAGAATAAAAAAATGAAATAAAGATGAAGGAAAAAGTTGAGGGACAAAGCAAAGCAAACAAACTAAAAAACACAAAGCATGGAGGGAGAAACTGGGGCGTGAAATCAGGGAAGATAAAATCTGAAAAACAAAATGACTACCACAAAGACAAAGCTGGAGTAATGAGGAAGAGGAGGGACACTGTGATGAGGAGGCAGCAGACGTGCTGTTCAGCGGTGGGAATCAGAGACCGAGTGTGACGTTCAAAATTGGGAATCAAAGTGTTTTGATTTGAATGAACTCTGCATCTGTCCAAGCAGACGCCTGATTAACTGTCAGCAGCTTATCTATTGATTCAGCTGCTCACTGTCTGCATGTCTGCATGTGTGTGGGTGTGCATGTGTGCCTGCAGTAGTGTGTGTGTCAGTTTTATTGTGGATTCAATTAGCCCACAAGTCATGTTATCATGGAGAAGCAGCCGGAAGATCCACAATACAGTCACGCTGTATCTGTGTGTGTGTGTATGTATGTGTGTGTTTGTGTGTGTTATTTCGGATCGTTGGTGTTTATTTGTGCGGTGATTGCAGCTGGACAGATGCCTCCATTCTCTCTCACACACTGTCTCTGTGTGGAAGTTTATTTACAGCTATAAAACCCGCCTGTGTGGCAGTAAGCAGCTCAATATTTCAGTGTGAGCTCCAATTATATTCAGCGGTGAAATTAAAGGCTCAATCTGTGGGCCACATATAAACAAAAGCCTAGCCCCCGCCTTCAATCAGAAGCAAAAAACTGAACAAACCTACGACAAAAACAACAGGTTTGAACATTCACTGCATAAAATAAGTGCCACAGCCTTTTGGTTCCCAAATATAACGTGTTTAATTCACCTAGAATGTCAAATATCGAAGCTGGGAATAACGTTAGAGCACAAATTACAATTTGGAAACGAAGTTGTATAGTAGCCCAATTCATTAACATTAGTCAGCATCAGGTAATCATGCCACTAGTCTGTGTGCAAAAGCAACATGATGGCAGAATTTACACATAATACTTTCAATGTGAATGATTAAATCGCACAAAACAGGAATAAGCTCCTAAAAAACACAATTAAAGGCTGTATGTTTACATGCACAGTCAAACTGAGCTACACTACTACAGCTCGATTGGGCAATTTAACTGGACTGCTGTCCTTGTGCCAGCTAACAAGCACCAAGCAGGAATAATATTATAGAGTGGAGCACATTCACAACCACTACACAGATCCCTAAATGCAATAACTGGGTATAAATGTCTGAGATTGAGAGGTTTGCTTTAGTAAGTTTGGCTAACACAGACTGATTACAGTTGACTGATGCCGATACTGCTAATGAGAGAGCAGGTCAGCCGGTTACTGATATCTAATGCCAATATTCCATTGATGACATAACTGAACACTGGATTAAATAACTGTAGACAGAAACATGTTTTGCTGAGGTAGCTCTCAGGCCCCCTTTTCCAAAACGACAGCAGAAAAACCCATCTGAAAGAACAACAAATATACACATGGACCCAAGGGTGAAGCAGTCCACAAACAAATTTTAGATGTTGGTTCAGAAATCAAATCTTATATTATCAAAAAAGAAATAAAAGCCTAAAGTAAATCTGAAAGTCGTGAATAAATCCAATATTTAATGAGCATCAAAATAAAGTATATATGCTTGTCTTAGGTGCTAACATATTTCCCTTGGACTGCTCTTCCTCTTTCTTTTTTTTACTGTAGTTCTTTATCTTATAAATTTGTTTTTTGTACCTGGTATGAATGTGTATGTTGTGTGTACTGCTGCTGTTAGCGTCCTAATTTCCCCACTGAGGGATGAATAAAGGAAAATCTAATCTAATCTAATGTTATATATAGTGTTCAATTAATTTAAAAATCTTAAAAATGATATTAAGGCGTGAAGGCTGATGCTGATATGATGTAAGTGCTGCTCTTTTGATGGATTATTTGAAAGAAGAAACCTCTCCTCGATCACTTCTAGTTAACAGACAACATGTTCAACTCTAAATTAAATTCAGATTTGAACTAAATGCTCAGAAACTGTCGGAGTCAGATTCTAATTAATGAACATTTCCATCCACTACACTGTTCTCCCTGCCATGACCAACTTAACACTGTCTATCCCTGTGTGTGTGTGCGTGCGTGCGCGTTTGTGAGTGTGTATGCGCGCGCACTCCATTAGTGTGTCAGGCTAAGAGGCTAAAATGAAGCAGCTCCTTCCTCATCTCCGAGCTTAATTAAAGACCCCGGAGTCCCCTAATGAAACCACTGACAGCAGGAGAGAGAGAGCGAGAGAGAAAGGATGAGGTGTGTGCGTCTACTGCTCAGCTTTTCATTCTGTATTCCCTGTTCCTCCATCCAAGCCCTCACACACACACACACATGCACACACACTCACACAGTGTAAGGCAATAAGCAGCACCTGGTCCAGCAGTTCTCTGGTCTCACCTGAATGGCAGAGACCAGTTCAAACCAGTCACCCTGCAGACAGCCCTGGCCCTTTAATTTCCTGAGTGTTTTAAAAGCATCAGCAGCAGCTTTATTAGTCTGTTAAGTTTGTTTTTATTGTTTTTGAAAGTCTTTTTTATGAGGACTTTTACCTTAAAATGATTAACTCCAGGGATTTCTAAAAGCACAGAAGCTCAGACACTTTACATTTTACTGCTCTGGAATAAAACATTATCACACATTTAAGGGCTCAGCTTGTCTGAACACTCGTTTGCCGAGTCAGCAGATATTACCTCAAAACCAGCACCGACTTGTAAAAAATCTTAACATTCTAGGATCATGTCGCTGATTCACGCATGTAAAAATGTCGACAGTCATAGTGACCCAGCTCTTACAATGACGTGTTTTATGTGGAATCAACCCCTTCTTGTGTGACTAATCACTCTACGTCTGACGAGTGGCATAAGAATAATGAAACTTCCTCATTTGAGTCCAAGCATAGATCCCCCAGTCAGATTTTCAGTATTAATTTTGGCAGCTATTTTAGATTTCATCTTAGTATTTGGACTCAAATACCTTTTAGTTTCAATCACATTAAGTCATTTTTCAGCCCTTGGCTGTTTAAATCTAGTTTTAGTCGACAAAGTCAAAATAATTTGGTTTTGTTTTAGTCTATAAAGTCATTCCAGTTCAGTCCCTATTGTTAGTCAAACTATTTTCTGTTTTGAATCTATTTTAATCAATCAACCACAAATTGGTATCAAGGTTGTACTAGTGTTAAAAATCTCTTTCTTAATGCTTTAACTTGTACAATATGTGGACTTCTCATCCTAATTGTATGGTTTATTTCAGACCCTAACTGATATATCCTGCTGTGCTGTCCCTGCTGATCTACTGAGGTAATATAGAGGAATGATCTTTCCTCCAAGTCTAATTTTCTTTCTATGGCCACATTTTTTTTCAAGCAGCATCAAGAAAATTTAGAGTAAAAGGCCAGATTTAAGTCTGTGTGACTTTGTGTTTACAGTGAAACTGAGACCCCCCACCCAGAAACAGATAAATTGGCACCAGTCAAGGGAATACCAAGAAGTAAGAAATGTTCCAGATGTTGTTCTGCCAAACCTAAGAGAGCGGATACTATAGGGAGGTGGAGCTCACCATCTGATTGGGTGGTGATGCTGATGGTGTCTGAGGCGGTGCCTGGTCCGTAACGGTTGATTGCCAGAACTCGGACCGTGTACTCGGTGAACTTATTGAGTCCATCCATCTTGTAGTTGAGTCCGTTCACTTCCACACTCTGAAAACACACAAAACAAAAGTGCAGCTGTATTTTTGACACTATGCTTCTACTTATACAGACTTACGGTTACAACTGCAGTATTTTCCTCTGTGACATACTATCATTTGGAGGTATAAATGTGCACACCTGTTCCTTCCCAGAGGGGCTTTCAGTCCACAGCAGCCTGTAACCCAGGATGGGGCCATTTGGATGGGCGGGAGCCTCCCAGCTCACCTGGACGGAGGTAGGTGACAGAGCCTCGGCCTGGAGAGACTCCACCCTGCTGGGGACCTGGACTGTTGGGACAACCACAGAAAACACAACATTCACACACACAGACACTGAGACTACTGCTGCTGTTTTGGTGTTGCTGTTGTTCTCTCCACTGCTACTTTAGTGTCAGAGTCTGGTCTATTTATTACAGATTGCCATCCATTGTTTTAGCTGCATGTCTGTAAAGCAATTATGTCTATACCAGTGTCCTCCAGTGTACAAGGATTGAGGTTATGGTAAACTGATGAGTGAACTGAGGAGATGGAATACAGTGTTTTTAAATTAGAGCAGGCTTTTGTTTGTTCGAACGGAAATTCACTTGATGCATTTGAAAGGAAGGATAGGCAGCTGAAAATGAGATATTACGGTTCAGAGACTTTGTTAGTAATTTAAAAGTAAGGCACTTGACAGTGTGTGTGTGTGTGTGTCTCACGGTCTGGTTTGGTGGTGATCCTCAGGGGGGCGGAGCTTTCCCCCGGCCCTACGTCATTGTAGGCGATGACCCTGAAGCTGTAGCTCTCCTCAGGTTTCAGGTTGGACACGGTCAGCTCAAGAGACTCTGGCTCTGAAACGTTCACTGACCGCTCCCTAATAAAGGAAAAAAAAAATTTTGAACATGTATGCTTTCATGTTATTTTCATTTGATTTTGCCACCTTGTGTTATTTCAGTGGGTTGAATGCATTGTTCTAATAAAAAGCTGAAGACTCGCCACCTCCCAAATGCTTTATCTTACTCTATCCTTGTCTCGTGTGTCAAACATGATTAACCGTCTCTAATTTCCGCCTTTATGAAAATTAAGAATTCATCATTAAGGTATGACAAAATCAGAGTTTCGCTTCAGGGTGACACTTTAGGAAAAAACTGCTTTAAAAAAAACAGAGTTTTATTTTGTAACTGTACAGATTATCTGAGCTCTGATCAGATGTAATCTGTGTAATCCCTCGGTTACTGCGGCTAATCCTCAGATTACGGCACCTCTGCAGCCTCTCAGCCCTCGACTAATCACTGAATCACTGAAGAGACAGCTGCACGGAGGAGCATGCTTCCACTGCAGCAGCAACTCTTACTGTTCCTGCTCACTTCACGGCGAAGAAAGCTGACAGGAAAGTATCTTTAGAGGATAATCTAATACCTTCCATTTCTTCTTGATTAATTTGTTCCGTGCCAAAATTATCCAGCACACCGTCTCCTCCAGATTCTATCCAAGTTCAGAACATCAAACAAAACTGTGTGTGATTTCCAGATTGCATCTAATCCTTAAATTACTCAGAATGAAGAGTAAAAAGTGGAAATTAATAAGACAGCAAATTACAAGAACACAGTGGTCCAAATGTATGAACAATTTTCAAAATCTGTGGTCTTTACTAAAAGTTTTCTCAAAAAAAAAAAAAAAAAGGTTTGGCTTCTATAATTTCTCTTCAGAGTTTATCCTGTCACTATCTTATCTCTTTTTAAGTATTGTGAGCTGCAGACTGCAAACCAAATTTATTGCAGATTGTAAATATACTCTTCATCACACACGTAATGTCAGTCTAGTTATTTCTCGGGATGTATATGTGCGCACAGTTTGAGATTAAGACAAACTGGTAGAGCAGCAATTGCACCAGCGCCGTCACTGCTGCCATCATCCTCAGCAGCAGAAGAAGCAGAAACACGCAGAGGTTAAAGAAAAAACAAAAGGGAGTGAGTTCTCGGGGTTTATGGATCTATATTTTACTCTGAGCTGCTGAGTCAAAAGGCAAAGAGGCCGAGCTGGATGTCAGGTTAACCAGCGGGTCTGTTCCTGTCACACAGTGTGGATCCTCTTTAACCTTCAAAGGCCACAGTCAGCGATCACTCACTCCGCTCCACAACAAATACCACAGAGAGAGTTGGTCTTATCTTGCCGTGTGTTGTCTCTCTGCTGTTTGCTTTCTCTTTTTCTTGTCAGCATTCCCTCATCAAACTTTTGCTCCTGTCTTCTTATTTTTATTCCATTCAGGACCACTATGTAATGGTCTTGATGCAGTAAGTTTTGTTTGGTGTTATGTCTCTGTTCTGAGAGCTCTCTGCCCTTCCATATGCGTACATGGAATGTTAAAGCCAAGGCAGGGAAAGCAGTAGCAAAGACTCCTGGGTACAAACCAGAACAGGCATCAGAGAGAATAGGCAGGATAAAATGGTTCAAATAGACGTCCATTTTGACATTTGCTTAGTGGATGCATAGTGGATTATTAGCCAAGCATAAACTGGTATGGACTAGCATTAACATCAGCTGATATACTGTTGACTGGGCTTGATTTAGTGGCCTGCCTGAACTAACTCTACACTCAATATTAACCATAGTCTTGACATATTTTCAAAATACAACTAGTTTATACAAAATGATTTTTCCTGGGGCAAATTCAGAATAAATACGGCTTTCTCCATTTATACTTTTTGTACACTGAATAAAAACAGAATACATTGATTTGCAAATCCTTTTCTGTCTACATTTAATTAAATTCACTACAAATACAAACTATTTAGGGCCTGATATACTAAAGGTTTGGGTGTATAAAAACACGGTGCACTGAGGATTACATCTGTCAAATGAGCAAAACAGCAGACGCAATCCATTCAGCGTGTTTTCTTTCATGAATAGGCAGAATGTATGTAGATCATCAGAATGCGCAAAATATTGTGAGGAGGAATGAAAACAGAATCATTTTGCACCCACAATGTGATTTATCAAACCCTGAAACTGATTGGGGTCTGCGTTTTTGCGTCTATAGGCAGGACACAGGTGAGGGTCATGATTGGGTAAAAAATTTGCTGGGTCATTCACAAGTCAGGATGGGGACAGGTTCACCACTTTGTCAACAACTGCGTGTGATTACAGTCCAACAGTTTTAGAACAACATTTCTCAAAGTACAATTGCAGGAATTTAAGGATTTCATCACCTACAGTCGATAATATCATCAAGAGATTCAGGGAATCCAGAAAAATCTCATTGAATGCCTGTGACCTTCGACCCCTCAGGTGTCACTGCATTAAAAATCCACATCATTCAAAGGATTTTACCACGTGGGCTCAGGAACACTTTAGAAAACCTTTGTCAGTTAACACAGTTTGTCTCTACATCTACAAGTTCAATCTCTACCATGCAAAGCCAAAACTAGAAATCAACGACAGAAAAACCGCTGACTTCTCTGGACGCAAGCTCCTCTGAGCTGGACTGAAGTTGAATCAAAAGGGACAAGTTGAGGTGATTCTGGTAAGGATGCCTCTTGAACCTCTTTAATTGTTGGTTTTCCTGGCATACACAACTGGGTGGAGACCCAGGGTTATATACATGGAGCTCACTGGATAGCCTATCTAGCAGCCTATCTAGTCTAGAGATGCTTTGGGATCCCCCCAGGGAAAAGTTGTTGAAAGAAGGGGTGTATTAACCCGAGCTGGCCAGAAAATGGACTTTAATGAGAACATGTGTTTCACTAAAGCTATAGTGATATCAGATGATCACTGACAGGTTCCTGTGTTGTATAAATCCCAGTGTGTTCCAAGAGTACAAAGTCCACTATAGGCACTTTTGCACACAGATTTTGATGAATCAGTGGGTCCACAATCAGACTTGGGCAAAACAGTCCTACAGAAGATCCTGGCAGCTGCTTCCGTTCACTAGACTTTGGCTAACTACTCAACATTAACTGCAAATATCTGATGTACTAAGTGAATAAAAGATCTGACGCGTTTAACCTTCATGACAATTAAAGCGATATGTACCATTCAGCACAATGGATTTCTACAAGAGATCCAGGTACTTTCTTGTTGAATAACTCCTTTTCTGTGAAAAAAAAATACCTGCAGTACTGCTGACAAGGGAAGTAATCATGTCTGAGTACTTTAACATAATCTGGGAATAATACAAAGTCTGACATGCCAGTCTACAGCATGTAGTCTGCCAAAATCCTCTTAAGCAGAGGGTGAAAACTCCCTTTTTGTCCGTCTAATTCCTCCAACTCGCCGTCTCTTTTCTTCTTTCTGTTGCTCTTTTTTATTGTCAATACATTTCCTGGAAGTCATTACAACTGACAAAAATTTTTATCCCCACTCTCCCCTCCTGCCATCTCCCTCTCTTCTGTAATCTCTCACTGTCTCCCTCCCTCCCTTCTCATTTTCTGAAAGTTATTAGAGCTGCAAAAACCTGTCTGTGTATTTTTCTCCGAGTCATTAGAACTGACAAAACCTCTGCCTCTGTATCTTCTGTAAGTGATTAGGACTGACACTATCTCTCTGTGCTATCAGTTCATGATGAAACTTCAGTGGCTGTTCTGTCCAGTAAACCATCCAGAGCTCTGAAACAGTGCCGGCCGCCGGGTCCCCGTGGAAACGAAGCTTAAAAGGCTGGATGTGAGAGCCTTCAGCCGAAGCCCCGACTGTCAGAGGTTACCATTTAACATCAGCGGGGGACTCGCCAGTATGTCACCCAGAGCTTTTCTAACAAATGTTTCAGAGCTGCTGTTAGCAACGGGGCTATGATCAAACGGGGGAGCAGCGTTTTCTCTGACATGCTGGTACATTAAAACTCTACACCATTACTTATTTGTCCATTTTAATGTAAGAGTCAAGTGTGATTCACACACATCTGCAGCGAGGGTTCAACGACCTTTTCAGACATACTAGCTGTGTGGCTTTATAGATGTCAGCATGTCTGTTTATCAGTCTGAACGTCCACAACGTACACACGACTGTGTAAAGGTGGTAGATGTAGCCGTGTATCATAACAAATTGTATCATATCATATCTTGCAGTTTATTATCCTATTGAATTTTATTATTTCATATAATATAGTATGGTATTGTTTTTGTACGCATTGCATTATACCTTCTTGTGTCATATCATATCACATTGTACCATATTAAATGAACAGTAAAGTATCAAATTGTGACATATCACAATGTAGCTTATCACACTATAGACTATTGTATGGTATTATATAGTATCATATCTTTTATCATAACATGTCTCATTGCACCATATACTATTATATGACATCACATCATATCATATAGTATCCTTTATAAATTAATCACATTGCGTCAAATCTCAGAGTATTAAACCACAATATATTTTACCATATCTTATCGTATTTATTGTATCATACAGTTTTTTCATAGTTTGTCATATTGTGTCATATCGAATAATATGTTATTGTACTGCATTGCAACAAATTGCATCACATTGCATTGCATTGTATCCCCTTATACAGTACCATATCGTACTGCAACATATCACATTGTACCTTATCATATGGTGTGGGGTCATATCAATCAATATCATATGATATCATATAACATTATAGCTGCAGAGTATCACAGTGCTACTCTATCCTAACATACTGTATCCTGTTGCTTAGTACTATATTAAATAACACTGTCTTGAATCAAATCCAATGAGATCTTACTTCATATCATGGTTTTTAGAGCAACCTCACAGAGTCACACCTGAGTTACTTTGTCGTAAAATCCATAAAGTACTTCTCTCCACCAGGTTTTTTTTTTTTTTTAAACTGCTGTTCCTGAGATTTAAATAAAACCGTAAAACTCAACAACATTTAGCATTGAAATAAACCAACACTGAATCTGACAGACATCCCGGATTGTATTCAAGAGTGTCCCAACAAATGTATTTTTCTAACAGCATACCACATTCATCTGAATTATTCATTTATGTACTCTTAAGGTCAACAACAGGAGTTAGTAGTATGGATGCACAGACAAAATGTGAACAAGGGAAAAAAATAAACTGTCTCACCTCTCTACGCCATCTTGAGAGTAGTAGATCCCATAGGTCTGCACAGCTCCTCCGGTCTCCTCTGGGGGGCGCCAGCTGAGACGAACAAATCGGCTGGACACTAGGACAGGGACCAGGTCGCGGGGGGCAGAGGGGAGGGCAACGCCTGGGCTGGGGGACACTGGTGGGGGATCAGAGGAGGAGGAGTAAGTCAAGGGGGTGCCAGAAGGAGCAGGAGGAGCAGGGGGAGGGTGCGGAGAGGGAGGAGGCGTGTGGGCGGGTCTGTACTGAGTGGGCGGGGCTTCAGCTATAGGGGGTGAGGGAGGGGAATTGGGAGGGAGGGTAAGCAGCGGGTGAGGATGGGGGAGAGGATCGGGAGGGGTTGCAGGAGGTGTGCAAAGGAGGCGGAGCAAATCAAAAACAAGAGGAGCAGAAGACAGATGAGATGTGCAGATAAGGAACGGAAAAGACGTGAAAGAGACAAGAAGGAAGAAAAGGAGGAAGAAGAGCAGTGAAGAAGATCACAGGCAAGAAAAAAGCAGCAGAGCAAGTCATCAATCAACAAAAATCAATCTGAAAGTGAAGCGTAATGTCGGAGTCACATGGTCTTATAATGACTCCTGTTTGAGAGGTATGTTTCTGTGAGAGCCGAAAAGTAGTTCAAAATCGAGGTGTAGTAAAAAATGACCCAAAAAAGTCTCAACAACCTGCTGGAGACTTGTCATTTTAGACTCGGAGTGATGACTTTTGACAGTCAGCTTAAGGTTAGCCTAAATCTTCTCTTAACAACATGACTGAAGAGTACAGTTGTCATTTACACTCAAATTTCCATATTCCTAATCTAAATGAAAGATCCAGACTGACCAAAGATGGTCACCACTTCTTTAAGTTGGACCTAACATCACATCTCCATATATGAGCAACTTTTGAGTGACACAGAATGGAGATGAAATGTTAAAAATAATTAAAAAGAAAAAAAGATGTTTCTATTTTTTATGTTTTCCAAATGATGTTGACAGAAAAGTGAAGAAAAAGTTTTAAAAAAATGAAAAGTGAGAATCTTTTGATTCTTTGGTTGGCTATGCTTTAGATTCTAAAGGTAAAGTGTGTAGTATTTAGCAATATTACGCAGACATGGTAGATTTAAAACACAGTATCCATGAGTGTCAGTCTATGTTGTCAAACATCATAAAAGAACATTGTGTATTGATTTGACCTTGCACCCAAATACACAAAAGAAAAACAGCTGATTTGTAGATGTTTGCCAATAGCCCACCAACTTAGTACAATACATAAAACAACAACTAAAGTCAGAGTTTTCCGAACAACAAACACAGAAAGCAGAAGCACACAAAACCTCTGTTTCCATAAATGCCTAAAACTCAGTTTGCCCGAGAACTAAAGTCCAAAAAAAAAAGTTACACTTTAAAAAATACCCACCTACATGTGGATCAGGCCTTAAAATGTCACTTTTATATGGGAGCAGGTTACTTTCCACAAAGTAATATCCTCTTTTTTTGGACCCAGTGAGTGGCCATCACAAGCACACTTGTTCGGAGACAAAGAAGAGAAAAGTGGTTGTGACTGTGTGCGAATGGTTTTGCATAAAGTGATCATTTTTGATCTTAAAAACTTAACTTGAATAGAGAATCGCACTCATGCATAACAGGAGCTTCTTGCCCTAAGAGGCCAACATGGTTTCATCAACAGCAGGGGGGAGCAAGAGAGTGTTTGAAGCTAGAATCTGATAGCTAGATGTACCCTAAAACGGTTACTTCACAGCTCTGTAGTTGACTACCTACCTTATTAACAACCATCCAGCACTCAAACTTTTTCAAAGTTTTGGATGTTATTTGAACTCAAGTTATAGCTCCGAAAGGTTAATTGGACAGACCAGCATTGCAAGAATGCTAATGCGCAGCAGGGCAAAGGAATAATTGTTTACTATGAATTTGTACACCTGTTTATATCACTTTGATGTGAGTCCCTATGAAGACTAAATCTGAAACCCCCGTGTGTTTTTCAGTTTTCACTGTGTATCCTGAGAGTATGAAGCCGTTCAGATTTTTCTGCAGATATTCAACGTTGAGTTTTTTTCCTCGCCATCAGACAGGGAGTTGAAATATCCCATGGACAGTCATAAATGTGAAACATGGCTAACATTAGTCTACAGCTGAAAACTATGGCAAGGACTAGCATGCATGCATGTCCCAGTCTGCTGTCATGTGCTTCTGTCATCATCTGTAGCACTTACAGTACATTTGAGTATTTAGTTATATCAAACGGTATATGGTGTTTATGTTTCTTTAAATGTACGTGTTTGGTTAGTTTGCATTTGAAGTTAGTCTGCTGGGGTGATAACTCAGTTGACTGGATGGAACAGGCATTCCATACAAAGTCCTCCACAGGTTGGTAGTTGGTTCAACTCCATAGACTGTATATACTATGGACAACTTGGCTACGCCTTGCACCTGTATACGGATTTGAAGCCAAAAAGCTCTCGGTATTTCTGGGATTTTTCTTCATTTCCTGAAACCAGCGCTGCGCAGTAGCGATGTGCGCATTCAGCGGGAGAGTAGCTGTGATGATGCTCGGCTCAAACAGCGTATCCCCCGGGTGAGCTACGCAATCCCTGAACGCCAATAGGCTTTATCAGGTGTCAATCAAAGAAAACATGAACCCCCTAATAACTTTCAAAAACGGAGCTTCACAGAAAAAAGAGGACTTGAGCACAAACCAGTCTTACAATAACTACATGTCAACATCACAAGCAGGGGGGAGAAAAATTTATGTTCTCTGTAATAAATTTCTAAAGTTGGTCCACAGCCCTATAAGCTTTGCTGGCGGAGGTGGGATTTATGACCTATACCGCAGCCCATCAACAGAGGGTGCTGTTCTCGGAGTGGCTTCACCCAGCAAGGAGGCAGATACTGTCCATTCTATATACAGTCTATGTTCAACTCCTAACTTCAACACTTTGCTGCATGACTCCCTGACTCTGCTCATTGCATTTTCTTTGTTTCCTCGGCAAACAAAGATTTACAATACCCCAAACAAATCTAAGATAAAAGCTACAGTCTTCAACATCCGTGACAAAACCTGCGGACCAAATTAAATGCTCAGGTAGTTGTACTGTTCCAGCTCATGTGGAATAAACAATGACCCTGCTTGTGCGTTAGTGCGGCAAATTCATAATAACAGAGTAACTGTTGAGAAAACAGCCCAGAGTTCAGTAAGAGTGTGTGCGTGTGTGTGTTTAAAGTCTGTGTAATAAGTGGTGTTACTGTAGCTCTTGCTAAGTTGCAACCAATTATAGTGCTGTAGAAAATACTCCCTGCAGCTAAACACAGAAACAATCAATGATACACACACACGCAGATACACACAGCTGATAACCACTCTACTTTGTAGTGCTAAGTTAGTGATGGAGCTGCTTTTAAAGTGGACAAACAGGAATATAGTCATGTCAAATCAGACAAGACACCATCCTCAGAGCCTCCTCTCTCTCTCTTCCCCTCAAGTCTCATCTCCTCTCTATCATCACCAACTGACAGGTACTCAATTTCTTGCAGGGTCAAAGGTCGTGACCCCTCGCAGAGTTTTAAATGCTCTTGTCTGTTTGCACATGTCAATAAAGCTTCATCGAGCACACCCACATACACACACAGACGCACACACACACACATACAGGAGGAGAAAATCAACAAAATAAAGGAGAAGATGGAAATGAAATAAAGAAATGTACAGGAAAAAAAAAGATAACTGGTGATTTTTCTTTTGGTGAGATGATTGAAAAAGTAATAAAAGGAAAGATAGGTAGATTAGGGACAAACCCATAGATATGGACAGGACAAGGAGGAGCAGGAGGAGGCAGATGGGGAGAGGAGAGCAAGGAGAGGAGCAGGAGGAGACAGGTGGAGAGAGAAGAGAGCAGGAAGAGGAGCGCACACCTTCCTCCAAGATGACAAAAGATGAGAGAGTGAAAAAAAAAGAAGTGTAAGATGGATAAGAAAAGAGAAAAAGAGAGGGACAGGAACCCAAATGAAAAAGAGAGATGGAGGACTGGGAAGAAATGAAAAGCGTGATGGATAGGTTAAGAGAGAAAATGAGAAGGGGGAGGAAAGAGTAAAAGGTACAAGGATGAAAAGTAGAGACATAAATAAAGAAGCAAGAAGAGAAAGAGGGATAAATTGGGGAAGAAAGATGTAAAAGGAGCTGATGCGTGAACAATTACCCTGTAAAAAATAGTAAGAGGAGAGGAGGAGAAAGCAAAAGAGGAAGAGAAAAGTGAGTAGGAGTAAACTCTGAAAAAAAGAGGGACATAGAGGAGAAGAAAGTTGACAGAAACAGACAAGGGAACGAAAAGGAGGATCAAAAGAGTTGAAGTGAACAAGGACAAAGGAAGGATAGAGGTAACGAAGGGGAAGAATAGAGAGAGGAGTGTAAGGAAACAGAGGAGCGTTAACACTCCTCCTCTCGTCTCTGTGAGATGAGATTTGTGGTGTGAAGGGCAGATTCGTTCCTGCTCGCTGACCCGGCCGAAGAGCTGGGGCTTACACCGAGCAGTAAAGCGACACAGTCTGCCGAAAAACAGACGGGGAGGGTAAATAATAGAGTCAGACACCAGCGAAGAAGAGCTGGAAAACAATCTGAATAAGTGCTGAAAATTACACCGCGGTCTGCCTGACGACGGCGATACCTGCTCACACATGCACGCACGCAAACACACACTTACACACTCACAGACAGCCTCCATGTTTCCCCCATCACTCTGTCCTTTTTCTACAAGCTGCTCTGCATTTATATTGTTTCTGCTGCCTGAGTGATCTTTAGGGGAGGCTGCTCTCAGCTCCGAGCTCTCTGCACAAACAATATGGGATTTTTTTGTGTGTGTGTTAAAAACAGAATCTCTGCAGTAAAATAAAAAATACAACTTTTAATAAATGAACAAAACACGGTGAACTGCTGGAGTTGGTATTTAAAATATGCAAAAACAACAGCGGTATTAGAGTTGGTTATAAAAAAACGCCTCTTCTTTTGCACTTTTGGGACAAAATGTATTGTTCTGTTACCATAGCTACAATCTGCAAACACATAAATGCCTTTATAATAAACCTGTATTTAAATAATAATATTCAAACAAGGTACTAAAGTGGCATTTTAAACCGTATATGGATTGATTGTGATGATTTTTGGAATTTTACAAGAGAAGGTAAACAAACATGACATTTACTTCTGCAGGCTTTCACATTTAAAAACACATCTTCTTCCAAAAAAACAACAATAAAGAATGAAAAGGACATATTTTCATCTTTTTCAGGTAAAGTGTTGCTGATGAAGTTGGAGATACACAAAGCTACGGTGGATGTCCTCCCGCCTACCAGGTGGTTATGCGGCCACAGTCTTCTCCTCCTCCTCCACTCTGTGCTTTGGGAGTATAGGCGAAACTTTAACTTCTGAATTTTGAGTTTATCTGTAGGGCACTAAGCAGTGTTCAGCAATGTGGCTACAGGTTGATTTTCATCCACTGAATGTGACGTTTTATGGGATGCCGATAGCATTCCTTGTACCTCTATATGGAATTAGATCTGCGTGGTGGTGCACAACTCAGCAAAGGCGATTCTGTAAACTCAAAACAGACAGGCAACACTTGTGCAATACACACTCACCAACCAGTGTCAGTGCTGCACATCTGGTGCTAACTGCTAAATCCACACTCACTGCTTCTGCTCACAGCTCTGCACACTTCTCACACTGTTCCTTCTACCTGTGAATGATGTGAATGTCTGCTTATACTCCCTCCTCTAACTGCTTCTCAATCTAACAGGTGGAGATATCTCCTGATGCTGCTACTGCTGCTAACAGCTCTGGGGCTTTAAGTGCTTTTCTGCCTCCTCTCTGCTCACACTGTTACTCAGGGTTAGTGGCGGTAATACCGGCGGCAGCTGAAAACTGCTGTTGTCGCCCATGACTATTACTGCTCCAAATGTTGTATTTCATTGCCACAAATAGAAACTCCTACCTGTGCAGACGGACTTTCTCTAGCTTTTCATTTCTGCGGCCTGATAGACAGGTTAGAAAAGCTGAGAGAGTGTGCATGAGAGGTTTATCTTCTAGGAATTCAAAAGCTTTTCTTTTCCTTTCCTGTCTGTTATTTCTGCCTGATGCATGTGTTTATTAGCAACAAAGAATGTCCGCTGAAAGTCAACACTTATATTCAAAGACACATTCATACTGGCAATCTTTCAAAGCACTTTCAGTACCTATATATTTGAAAAAATAGGCACATCACAGACAAAGAGTGTCATTTTCCCTGTTTATTTCTGTGTTTTTCACCAAAAAGAAGGCTCCTCTTGGCCGTTGCGTTATCACTGATCTTTTCATTTCTCTTCTTATCGGTTCAAGCCTTAATGTTTGTGTGAATGACTTCTCTCATGTCTGAGAAATCCAGGTGGAACTGGCATCCTTTGGTGAAACAAATTAAGAACTCCAGGCTCAGATGAGGTTGCGGTTTTGCCTCTCTTAAACTGTGATTAGTCAGGATGATGCAAGGAGGAGCTCACAGCCCTCTGGCTTTACTGCCTCCACACACCGAGCATGAGTAAAATCCTACTCATGAATGAACTACATGTTAAGTCAATGCAAAGACGCAATTAAACGCTCGTAAGACTCTGGCGGGAGCTGAGGATGTCTCAACTTGAGCAGGTACTTGCGTCGTGATAACTAATCAGCACGAAGGTTGCCAGGTGACATATGAAAATGGACGGTTGTTCACTGGTATCTAAAATGTAGGACAAACTGATTGTGTCGGGGTGTGGGTGCCTCAAATTATATGATACCTTTTCTCTTAACTACCAAAACTGGAATAAAAAGGAGCTCGCCTGGAGGCAAGTGAGTGAGGAGTTTGGGTTACCTGCTAAATTGTAAAAAAACTCTGCCTAACTGGCAGGGATTACTGTTGAAATTACCGTTGACGCACAAATGAAACAAGTAAATACTATTCAATCACGCGTCTAGATTCGTGCGAATTATGGGAGTAGATGATTTTACCCAAGTTTGGTGTGAGCGCCCCATCAATGTAAGTGGAATAGACCACTGTCGACAACATTACCAAATGTTTTAAAGTGAAGGACTATTTGGTGTTTGATTGAAAACAAATGTTATCGCTACAACTTCACATTCAATCTGATGCCAGAGAAAAAGATGCGGGCTGTAAGTCATTAAACTTTGGCATGTAGTTTGCTGACTGTGTTAAGACTTCCATTGTGTTCAGATATAAATCTCTTTCCTGCACAAACTGTTTCCTGTGTGAAAGTTGTGTTCAGCCTACAGCAGCACTTAAAGTTGTGGTGCTCAAATGGACCAAATACCTGCAACCAAATCAACAAGACTCCCACTATCCTCCTCTATTGATCACCTGTGGTCTTACATTGAGGAGTCTCTTCAATCAAACCAGCACTCACTAAGGTTTTACTCATAAACCTTCTGGAGTTAATCTGAATCTAATGAGAGAGAAACATTAGAAATTGACAGGCCAAGACTGGCCCACTTCACTGTGTCCTTCATGCTTTGTTCTTCAGCAGAGAAGCTTCTTTGCTTCTTCAAGCCTCTGGCTAAAACACCTTAATGTAATAAAACACATGGCTTTACAATTTATACTAGAATATCAGCCGCACCAATGCACAGGACCCACCCTCTTTACAGGTGACAAATCCATTATTAAAGTATCTATCTTACACTTTGGCTTGGGTATCCGATTTCCAGACCTCCAATTTCAGAGATCTGCAGATTTGATACGGCGTGAAAATTTCCGTTCTGCTTTTTCATTTGAACTTCAGTTAGAGTTTTGTGGTCTGCAAAAAGTCTCACTGATCTGACAGGACTGGTTCGATGAAACATTAGGTAGCATTAGGACTACAGTAAGTGATCGAAAGTTTGGCTTCGGCTTCACTAAACAGGTAATGACAGTGAGGGAGGAAGTATGTCCAATATAATAAAACATTTACTTCAGTATGTATTCAGTGTACGTCCTTAGCTTTTATGGTTATATTAGAGAGCCTCTACGGACGAAAACACACTGTTTGTTGTGTTGAGAGTCAAACGACGTCTTTCCTTCCCCCTGTTCCCCCCCGGCCACACCTCCACACACACTTTTTTAAAGCAAGAAAACTCTCCACAGACTTTTTTTAAACCTAAATTATTCCACAAAGAGAAGGAGATATCCACAGATGCAAATGCTGACTGATCCTGTTTCTGCCACTGCTACAAGCAACCACTAATTGCTAACTGCTAATGGTAGCTGTTAATTGCTTTTGTTGCTGCTAATTGCTTCAGTAACAGCCAGGATCACTGTCACTGATGGGTTTCACTGCAGCTCTTCACTTCGGAGGCGGCTTCACTTAAAATGTAACTATTGCGTCTTAATGCCGTTGCTCTAAATTAAAGCCTCTTCAAATGAACACGGTAGGAGCTCCAATTGATGGTTTTCCTGCCTGTAGTATTTCTGCAGGATAAACATATTAAAGGGAACTGCTGATATGTAGAACAGATGAATACTAAATCCCCCAATTCTCTCCACATCATCATACCTATAAATATCCTCTATACCTCTTTCTCTCGCTCTCCCCCTCTTTTTAACCTCTATTTATGCAGAAGAGGGCCGCTGAGCTCGTTCACTCGCTTCAGCCTCACTCTGCTTCACATTCACGCTGCTTGCTCTCTCTCTCTCTCTCTTTCCCTCTCTCTCTGCACTCAATTTCAGGGCTCATTTCAGCCAGCTGCCGGTAGAAAGGGATACACCACCCACACACACACACACACACACACACACACACACAAACACACACACACACACACTTATCTGCCCTCTACATTTTAAATTCCTCTAAAATGGATATTTATTCCTGTAAATCTCCACCACAGTGGGCGAGTGAGTAAACCCTTTAATATGTCGAGTGTGTGCATGTGCGCTGTGTGTGTACGTATGAGTGTGTGTGTGCTGTGACCTCACAAACCTGAAGGTGGAAACTGACTTTAATGGAGGAAAGTTGAGTAAATGCGCAAAGACAGACAATAAAAAAGCAGCAAGTCCAGAGAAAAGCACTGAAGTCCTACCTGATAGCACCTCCTCTACCTTTTTATTTTGCATATTTTCTCTCTTCGAGTTTAAAGTTTAGGCTCAGTTAATCTATCTTGTTTTTATCCAAATTTTGTGGGTGTTTCCAGCTTGATTTACCTTCTTCCAGTGCACTACAGAGATGCATCACAGCCACACTGCAGCGTCTGACGTCTACCTTTATCATCATGAACATAAACAGCCATTTATCTGCTTCAGTCTCTCATACACTGCAAAGAAAATAGTCCCTTATAAATGCAATATGTCTTACTTTTACCAGAACCTCTTACTGTCCACATCATTGCATTTCTGTGTGTGTGTGTGTGTGTGTGTGTGTGTGTGTGTCTGTAGGGTCTCTTTGGAGTCTTTTAGGCTCTTATAAAGTTTAACTTTACATTCGAACAACTCTCCCAACTTTGTCTGAGGGCAACTTCATGCTCACCAATCTGACTTAGAAATAATGAAGTTATTGGAAACCCACAGAGGGGAACACTCTGAGGACCTCACAGATTTAACTCAGAGTTATGTGAGCACTCTCTTAATTATCAGCCTCCTTTCCACTCTCAATGTGATCCTTTGTTAAAAAAAAAAGACCAGAGAAACATCTGAGAGCTTTTCATCATCCAGACCAATTACTCCCATAGATGTTCACTGTAAGATCTCTGCAAAGGTTCTCGCTGCCAGGTTTGAGAGATTTCTCCAAGACCTGATCAATCCTCATCAAACAAGGTTTATTATCTACAAACACATATTGGAAAAGGTTTCTTAAATGTTATCAACCCCACCAAGAACAATAACCTCCTCGTTAGCTGAAGGAAAAGCTGATACTAAGGTGCAATGAGAGGAAATACAGATGATTAACTTAGGAGACATATTTATCAATTGGGTTAAAAACGTTATAATTGGGACATTTTTAATGATGATAAATATGGATTGATAACAAAACAGCTGCATATCCATGAGCCAGGTCAAACTCAACACGACTGTTAGCTGTTAACAGCACAACAGAGATGCACATATTTATATTAAATATCATACTATATTTTTTAACCAGGAATATTCCCACTGGATAAATGTGCAAACGCTGGTCTGATGATCCTGAATCCTGGTGTTAAAATCCGGCAAATTGATAGAGGGATCCAGTCTTAAAGTATGAAAGAGGATGAGGGCCACAAGAAGAGAAAGAAAAAAATTACAGGAGGGAGATTTCTGTCATTTCCATTTTGAGATTAAAGTCAAATTTCGAAATTGAAGTTGACATATAAAAAAAGTCAAAATTTCAACTTTATAATTGTCGACTTTAATCTCGAAATTTCAACTTTAATCTCAAAATTTTATTCTTTTTAATCTCAAAATGTTGACATTATTCACGATATTATGTAATCTCAAAATTTTAACTTTAATCTCGAAATTTCAACTTTAATCTCATAATTTCAATTTTATTGACATAATTTCGATTTTTTTAATGTCGAAATTCCAACTTTAATCTTGAAATTTTGACTTAAATCTCCTTCCTGTTATTATTATTTGTTTTCTCTTCATGTGGCCCTAATCCTCTTTCGCATTAAAGGTCTGTTCCAGTAAGATTGAGATGATAAAGCTGAGAAAAGCAGAAACCTCATTATCATGTAGCTGCTCACTCACAGTAGAAGCGCAAAAGTCGGGAAAATAGTAAATGAAGAGTATATAATCCATAAAGCAGGATTGTAACCGGTCTGTTTGCTGCTCATTGCTTTAAAAAAATCAGGGGGAGACTTTTCTTTATTAGACATCACTTAAATATGAAAGTCAGAGAGTTCTGAGTTCTTGCTTTACCCAGAGGGTGCAAAAAACTCAACACAAACCAAAATCAAGAGCTCCAAATTTGCGTGTCTTGTGACTGCACAGACTCTGGCTACAAACACAGCCGTATACAATATGTAAGCACCCATCATGAGGGGTACTTTGGCTTCACTCAGCACAACAGGACAAGGAGGAGGTACGTCTTCAATCTTAATGTGCAGTTAGTTGTTGAGATAGAAGAGAAGCAGCAGATGTGTGGGAACATAATCACTGCATGTCAAAGAGTGAATTATCGGTGAGTCTCCACTGATTTTTAGCACTTGTTGAAGGGTGAATTTTTGCTGATTTTGATGAAGCTAAGCCAACAGAGTCGCCCCGAGGCTCAACATATCCTAAAACCAACTCCTAACACTAAAAATAGATCGTTTCTCTTCATCCGCTTTGACTGTGAGAGCAGCAGAAAACAAAGTAAGAGAAAAAAAAAGTAAATGTTGGATTGCTCCTTTAATTCCTCAGCAACACTCTGTGATCCAGAGAGTGTGTGTGTTTGTTTTCTAATTTGCTGTGAAAGCTCAGTGTGTGTCTGTAGTTTTAAAGCTGCTCATGACAGTGTGTGTCTGTGTTTGCAGTAATTTACTGTGAAAGCCGAGTGTGTGTGTGTGTACATTAATTTAGCCTGAAAGCTGTGAGCGCTGTGGGTGCCGCGCATTGACAGATACACACTGTGAAAGCTGTGTGTGTGTGTGTGTTTGTAATTTTCAGTAAAAGCTCAGTGTTTCAGCAGTAATTCCTGGTGTCTTTCTGTCCTGCACTGTGGTGTCCTCTGTATCTGCAGCTCTGATGTTATTACTGTGAAAGCAGGAGACGCAGCTCACACTCTGAACTTTGAGGCTGCTGTCAGAGCCAAAAAAGCAGCAAACACACACTGCGGTGACCTCAGAGAGCTGACCTGCCGTCTGATCAGCCTGTAATAATCAGGTGTGCTGGGTAATAATCCAAACACTGAGAGTATCTCAGCGGCAGGACAAGTTAAACACACCTTTGCTGATGTCTAAATTAATATGACACCCACAAATACCAGCGTCTAAACAACAGGCTGCCGAGTAAAGAGCGGAGGATAAATGTAGGGATGAAAAACCTACACTTAGTTAAAGCCAGACGGATTTAAAGCAACAGAAATACACCATCTCCATCTCAAAAATGACATCTATACTTGCATTACTTGTCAGCTACTGCAGATATGTGTGTGTTGGGTGTTCAGAGAATGACTGAGTACTTTGTGAAAGTTTTGCATTCAGACTTGAAGGAAATAATCTCACTGAACAGAGCTGCAAACATGTCAAGTGTTTCATCGAGCAAATCTGTAGAACTAATGCAGCTGTCAAATCACTTTCTTGTAAGAGCGCCACAAAGCAATGCTCAGTATTAAAATCAGCTAAACACAGGCCAAAATTACTGGGTTGGAAATCAAATAATAATTTAAAAAAACAAAGTAGCAAAAAAAAAAAAGCTTGACTGATCCGATCCTTAAGCTCTAACTTACCAAATACAACAGCAGTAACAGGCTGCTGCTGAGTGCATCATGTGAACAAAGGCTGAAGTGGCCGTAACTGGATAAGCATTAGCAACACAGAGCTTTGGTCGAGGGGCAACAAGCACTCAGGGTGTCATAATAACGCCTTTCAGTATCACTGTCCAATAGGGGTGGGAGAAAAATATCAATTCATATAAGTATCGTGATTTTATGTTTTACAACTTTAAAATTGATTTTTATGTTCAAAAATCTTAAAAACTGACTTACATGTGTTACATGTATTTTAGGGGGAAATATGATTCCTGGAATAATCAGTAGACAGTCATTCAACTTTTTCACTGGTGTTAAAAATACAGACTTACGATCGAGAAAAGCACCAATATCTTAGAATCGCAATTTAAATCAAATCAGCATCCAAAAAAAATCATCGAAGAATCTAATCTGGAGAGAAGCATATCGTCCAAGCCTTACTGTCCGAGGTCAACTATGTATTCTATCCTGGGCCACATTTCCAGCAGAGCACAGTTTATTCTAAACCCTCTGGTTTAACCCTTTTGTTAAACATTAATTTGCTTGTATGTTGCATGTCCGAGCTCCTGTGAGGAACTTTCTGTCTGTGTTGATTTTGGTGCCCTCTGTGGACAAAGGCGCAACTCTTTTAAGGTGGCAGTCCAGTACAAATGTTTTTGGCCTCTAGATCTCATTTCTCGTACCATTACATAGGTCAGTGTGCTGGATTTGATCATAACCCTTCTGTTTTGATAATAGCTGCTAATCTGAATGACAGGTGCGTACATATCAGCTGTTTGCAAGGTAAGCTACAGCTACAACTCCACCTCTCTGCTTGTTTTAAAACAAGCTGTAAGCTAGCAATGGTATTTGTCATTATTGGCCTCATAGAAAATAATGGGTGACATAACTGAGGCAACATTCCAGCTCAATACAGTCCACAGTTTGGAAATGTCTGCCAGCTGTTGTATCATGCTGCTTTACGTAAGGGTAAGGCACCATCCAACCAAGGTTCCTCTAAGGTTACATCAGAGAAAATATAATGTCACCACACTGAAAGGTCACTGAGAGGCAAGGTCAAAGTTGAAACCAACAGAATATGAAAATCAGAGCTGCACGAATCGCCAAAGGTAGCTCTGCTGCATGGTTTAACATCCTGAAATCTCTGTGAGGATCAGAAGATCAGTAAAAATAGACATTTCACAGGTATAATACGTGGATGTTAATCTCTTGGCTAAAAAGTGAATTAATCTTTTAAATAAACTAAGAGATTTTATTACCTTATGTCCCTGAGTGCATGAAACCAGGTTTTTCATCCTTATCTCACTCGCTCTCATGTTCTGCCTCAGACTGTCTCTGTCTCTGCCATGGGAAGCATTCATGCCTTATCTCTCTGCACATTTTAATGATTCATATTTGGAAAATTTTCACAAGGAAATGTTTGACTGACAGCCTGAGATAAAAAATGAAGCAGCAGTTAGTTGGAGTTCTTGGAAGATTTGATCAGACTTTGACATGTTAGATTTGTTATGTGACACAGAAACTGTTTAAAATTCAGAGGTGGATTTTGAGGAAAATTGGAAAGCATCAAGTTTTGTCTCCAACTGCTCATCAAAATAAGTTCAAAGATGCATCTGAAAAAAAGACACTGAGCTGCAGGGGTCCAGGAATTATTCAGTGCCCTGTTTTAATGAGAGCAAGCTTCAATCATCAGTAGTTATCCCCTGCCCTGTCCAATGTGTCCCTTGTCTTGTGTTTCTGACCACCTGGTACCTCTTGTCCAAATGAGTGGGATGTGGACTTCAGGAATTATTCATGTCCCAATGTAAATAAAAACAATCTATCTATCATACAGGGCTTACTCCCAGCCCTCTTTAAATGAGCAGATTATGCGGATGTCCAGGACACATCCTGAGCTAAAGTCACCCACTGCTCTTCATTTAAAAGCTTTAGCAGCAGATATCCAGGAATTAGCCCCTGCCCTGTCTTAATGAGCGAGAATTAAGCTGATGTCTTCCTGGGATCTTAAAGGAGAAAAGAGAAAGGCCAGACTCTGGATTTAGGGTAATAATCTATCCCAGTGTATAAATGACAACAATCAGTATCCAGTTATAACCACACTTTATGTGAAAGAAAAACAAACAAGAGCTGTCTCGGGTCAACCACAACAATGCACTATCTTGTTTAAGTAGATAAATGTTGCAGCAATTTGGTTTCCAGGAATCATTCACTTTCTACATGAGAAGCTTGAGATGTAGATGGCCAGGAATTATGTCCTGTCTTGTAGGGATTACTCACTACCCTTGACTTTAATCATACACAACAATCTGAGAGCTATCTCCTGTTGTTTCAAAGTAAATACAAGATACAGCTGACCAGGGATTACCCACAGCCCCAAATGAGAGAGTCCCTTTAAGAATGAGAACTAGCCGTCATTCAGAAAGTATACCGTGCATTGACTAGGTGCAATTTTTCAAGGTGCAGGCACCCAAAATTACAGTACAACCAACATCTATCCAGGAATCAATCACTGCTTTCACCCAAAGCACACAAGATGCACCATTAAGGGAATTTTCAACAGAGCTGCTACAGTCCAGGAATTACCTACAGCCTTTTATCAACAAATATTAAAGCCATCATCCAGGAGTAAACCCATTCCCTGTCCAAAAGATGCATCCGACCAGGAATAACTGACCGTCCTGAAGGCAGGCTCGTAATAGACTAAGTAGTGGACTACGCTTCATGTAGTGCTGCTCATTTTGTATGAGCAACTTCCAGGAATTATTCTCTGCCCCTTGTCAAAGGAGCAAAATGCAGCTTTTTAGAGATTATTTACTTTACCAAAGCTATCAGAGAATCATCACAAGGTCAGCAAGGTTAAGTTATATGCGCCTAACAATCCCCCAGTGTCCTAAATAACAGCAAGTGTGGAGGACGGAGAGATTTTTTAAAGAAGTACATCTGGTTTTACAGAAGTCTGTGAGAAAATGAGCCTACTGATAGAAAAAGTGCCAAACACCAGCTTTGAATACATTTATCCAAAAGCTACGTAGGTGGATTTTAAAGTTTGTTAACTTTTTACAAAACTATTGCATATTCCTTAAAAATCTCCTCTAAATCTGGTGATAAAAACATGAAATGTTTCCAAAGAGGCTCTGAGGTTTTCCTCCACTTCTGCTTTCCTAGAACATCAGGTTCTTTCAATAACAGGAGAGGACACACACACACACACACACACACACACGCGCGCACAGGCACAGGCACACGCCTCCTCAGCCTTCCCCCTCCTGCTGAGCGATGATGAAGGGGCTGATGGGAAGGTGTTTCATCACAAAGGGGATCAATGTTGGAAGTGACAACACACACTCATATAAACACACGCTCATTTGAACACACAATGACACACCCGCGCACACACACACAGCATGGTGACACATTTAGGCGTGGGCCGTGAGGTACAAACCTCCAACCTCTGACCAATCGATAGAGGAAGAACACACACACACAAACACACACATACACACACACACACACACACACTCTATATGGATGACCTTCCGCTTTCTCCGATCGATGGCGGCCGACGTCGCAGAAACATTGGCGCTATGAGAGGGGAGAAGATAAATATTTTCCTTTAGTCTTCCTGCTCGCCCTCTTTTCTTCTTCGTGGGTTTAATGTGGAGCAGCAGACTGAGGTTTCTAAATGCCTTCAGACAGGAACATTCACCCTCGAAGAAATGAGGGGGTTATTATGAATAGTTTTTGCACGGCTGTTTCATCGCCCAACACATGCTTGATTCTAATTGGTCAAAGCCCCTTGACAACGGTTATTTCACATACATATCAAATCAACCCCTGGAAAGACATCCAGCACATCTAAAGGATATGTTTAAGCTCCTCCCATCAGTACTCAGGAAAAAACATTCATCTTCGAGATGGTAGTTTCTGGTAGCATCAACAAACAGCATCAAGGATAAGAAGTTGTAAGACAGAGCAGGAACTAGCAAGGGCTGTTAAAACACAGCAAGAGCTAAGTGAAAGAGACATCAACCAAATTGAAGAAAACAGACACAAAGTAACCACAGCTGTGGCACAGTTTAGGCCTCAGTCAAATAAGACTGTTGTTGCCATGGAAGCACTACCAGTAGTTTAAACTGATGAGTATTTTATTATTTTCAGCAGGATAATCATTTAAATCAATAAATCTAAGTCAGTGTGATGCTTTAATTAAGATTGCTTGTTAATTTAGGTTTATGTGTAGCTAGCTGGTGGTTATAGTTTATACATCCCTGGTGCCACTTGGGGAATCTGTGGCACCAAAGTAACATAAAATTAAACAGTATGCTTTACCCTAAAACATAGGGTAACCTCAATTACGGTATTGTTACAAATAAATAAATAAATAAATAAAAGTCTGTCAAAGACTTGGGATTAAACTGCAAGCAGAAACAATTTCTGTTCATACAAGAGCAGTTTTGTACCGTTTATGGTGTCTGGTTAAAAATGGCCTGCAGGTGCTCTCCAAAATGTATAGGGAGAAATTAATTACTGAAACATAAATAACAAGTGTGGAATTAAATAACTGAGATGTAACAAAAAAAAAAAAATTCAAACTTATTCTAGAAAACAAAATAATAGATGCAAACTCATCAGTGCTACCACTTATTACAACACCACTTTTTTGTAGTTATCTTTGTCCTTTTCTATCACAACTATTATTTTTCATCTCATGGTTTTGGCATTGTGGCATTTTACTCATAGATCTGACTTTCCTCTCATAATTTCAATGTTTATTTACATTATTAAGACATCCTCCGTCATACATTTGACTTTTGAGCTCATAACCTCTTTGTCTAAAATGTCAAATTTCTGGAGTTTCAACTTTTTACTCAATGATCTTGAAACTTTACTTCTTGATAATGACTCAACATTTTGATTTACTCCTATCAAGGCCAAGTGGCACATATTTATTTCTTTTATCTCAATGATAAAAACAGCCAAGCTGATGCCTCATACATTCAAAGTCAATCTGTCACTGAAAGTGTTTCTTTTTTTCCATTACTGCCTTTTACTAGTACAGTAATTATTTTGGAAGCTTTCTCTGAATGTGAATATTTCCATTTAGTGTGAAGAAAAAGTTAAGATAATCATGATAAATTTGAGCTTTGAGTTTTATAACGTGAAGAAAGTGAAGCCTGGCAGATCTCCTTTATTTCACACTGTCAGGTGCACATAAACACTTAGTGTGAAAGTCAAAGGCAGGTGGATCTCTGTCAGCCTCTCGCTCTCTCTTTCTCCATATCAAACAGGTGTTATTGAGCTGAATTTCATTAAATCCGTCCTCTCCCGCTGCTTTGAAGACGCTCTGGGCGTCGCCAGGTCGCCGTTTGTTCACTGTGGATTGAAATGACACTCAGCAGACACACTGCTGCCGTGTCCTGATTTGTTTTGTTGTTGTGAAGGCAGGGGGGTGCGGGGGATCAGATCAGCACCTGTCTGTCACTAAAACACCTGTCTGTCAGGAGGGACAAGGGGGAGAAGAGGAGGAGACGATGGATGGAGAGAAGAGAGAAGCAGAAAAGTGTGGATGAGGAAGAAAAACGAGAAAAGTAAGAATGAGAGAAGTCTGACAAAGAGGTCAGGAGGGAAATACAATGAAGACGAGACAGAGAAGCAGAGGAAGAGCAATAAAAATAGAAACAGAGAAATGAAGACTGAAGGGAAAAGTGAAGGAGTGGGATGAATATTTCGCACAGGAGGAATCCAGTCTATTTTTATTTTCATAAACAAGTCTCTTACCCTGACCTGCTAAAGTTACATTAATCTCAAGTACAAACCTCAATCTCAATAAAGTTGGGATGTCAAGTAGAAGGTGAAAAAAATATATATATAAAACAGAATACAGTGATTGGCAAATTATTTTACTTACAGTATACTCAACTGAATCAACCACACAGACAAGATATCTAATGTTCAAACGGATTTTACGAATTTAGGGATTTTATCATCTACAGTCCAAAATTTCATCAAGAGATTCAGAGAATCAGAGAAATCTCTTTGCACAAAACCAACACTGAATGATGCCCATGACCTTCTACCCCTCAGGCAGCACTGCATTAAAAACCACATCATTCTCTAAAGGATATTTCCAGGGTGGGCTCAGGAACACTTCAGAAAACCACCGTCAGTAAACACAGTTCATCTCTACGAGTGCAAGTTCAAACTCTACCATTCAAAGACAGATATAAACAACAGCCAGAAACACCGCCGGCTTCCTTGGGCCTGAGCTCGTCTGAGATGGACTGATGCAAAGAGGGACAGTGTGCTGTGGTCCGAAGAGCCCACATTTCAAATAATCTTTGAAAATCATCGACGTCGTGTCCTCCAGGCTAAAGAGGAAAAGGATCATCCAGATTGTTATCAGGTCAAAGTTCAAAGTCAGTATGACACACCCCATGATGGTCTGGGGGTGTATTAGTGCCTATGGCTAACTTTCACATCTGTGAAAGCTCCATTAATGCTGAAAGGTACATACAGGTTAAGTAACTATTAACTTACATTAATAACTATTTATTGGCTATTTACAATTGGTCTCTTTGCTGTTTTTAAATGATGATTAAACATAAATAAACTATCTATTTCCCATTTATAAATTATGGTTATTGTAAAGTGTTACCAAAAATAAACCTGGTTTAATTGTGTCATAAACGTACTCCTCAACATCCTGCTGAGCTAAAAACTGGTACACAGCTTGGCGATGTTTCGTATTTATACATGGAGTGTATATGCAGTGCTATCTACGCTCCCTATTTACCGTCTTTTTTGTAATGATTTCTATGTTATGGTGTTTCTCTCCCCTCCATGCTGTACAATGGGTTGACTTCCTGTTAGAGGAGTCAGTGAAATAAAGATGTCAGCACTTTCCAACAGATATGGACCCATGTTGATTTTTAACTGAATTCACACACAAAGGAACCAAAGGACAGATAAATACTCAGCTCTGACACAAATATATCAAGGCTAGCAAATATTTTGTGGCTAAGAATTTGTGTTGTAAAAGTTTGAAACATCAAAATTGTTATTATGAACAGAAAATCAAAAAAATCAACAAAGAGGAGAGAGTTAGAAAAGGACATTTCGAAGTGTCTGAGCTTCCTTTAGCCTAACACACACACACACACACCAGCCTTCTTTATTTCGCTCATAGGCAAACATTTAATATGTATCTCTACCTGTCACACACACACACACACACACACACACACACACACACACACTCATCTGGTCCTCACAGGAAAGAGGATGGGAGAGGAGGCTACGGTCACCATGGCAACAGACAGACTCCCCCCACCCACCTACCTACACACACACACTCACACTCCTGTTAAAGAGTGGGGGTTTTGTGTGTGTGTGTGTGTGTGTGTGTGTGTGTGTGTGTGTGTGTGTGTGTGTGTTTGGAGAAAAGAGAGAGAGCAGAGGTGATGGAGTAAAAGCATTTCTCTGTGTGTGTGAGATAAGGTGTGTGTGTTTGTGTGTGTGTGTGTGTGTGTGTGTGTGTGTGCGTGTGTGTGTGTGTGGCTAAGGTCAGACGCTCACTGCGGAATACGAATCTGTCATGGCTGACACACTTCCTCCTCGCTCTCTCTCGCTCACCCTGCCCTTCGCTTGACCCTCCGGTCTCTAACTCTCTCTCTCCCCCTCTTTTCCTTCTCCCTCCCTCTCTTCCTGTTATCACTCTCATTCTCCTCATCCATCCATATCCTCCCTCTTTCTTTTCTCTTTCACTCTCCACAGGATTGTGTCGGGCGATTTCATTTTATCTCTGATCCTCTCCCTTTTTTTATTACTCCTTTCTCCTCATCTTGTGTGTGTGTGTGCGTCTCTCTCTCTCCCTCCGTCCCGCTTTATCGTCCCTCTTCCTGGCCTTTCTTCCATCAGACTGAAAATTATCTGCAATGACTATCTCTCTCTCTTTCTCTCTCACTTTCATCCCTCTGTGCAGATGTCACCCCGCTTCCATTAGGTGTAAAAAATGAAGAGTGAAAAGAATAGACGGATTCAGAAAAGGAGGAAATGCCATAAATCCATCACATTAATGTGTCACATAATGTCACTTCACACATGGTTTTCTTCATGTCACTTCTTTCTTCTTCTTCCATTCAATCTCAGACACCCTCGAGGCTATTGTCTGATGACAATATAACCTCCAGGGGGGTTGATGGTGAACTTTACAGGCTTACTGGTGGTGCTGGTGTCTGGCGATAAACGTTCTTAAGCCAAGATCTCCCACTATATGCACCGCATTGGTTTCAATTCAGAACTATGAATAAGTTTCACCCTCGAGTTGTTTCTGCAAAACTAACACCAAGATTTCTTTTTTTAATCGCCCAACTTTGCAAGAGTGTTACTTAATCTGTGTCTGTGGAGTCTCAGTTTCATTGTAAATAGTCACACAGGCATGCAACAGCACACTCAAAGTACCTAAACAGGTCAGATAAAGTGCTGCAGAGAGACAAGGTAAAATAAATGTAAGTAAAGATTGGGAGAGAATTTTCTCAGCAAGTAGGAAAAGTATTGAAAGCAGATGAAAAGTCAGTAAAGAGAAGCCTGACATGAGCTACAGAGGTCTCTAGATGTTGAGCTACAAAATTTACCGTATTTTTCGCACTATAAGGCGAAATAATAGCTTTTCAGAGCACTGCAGCCACTGTAGCCTCCTGGAGTTATTGAATGAGTTAAATAAAGTTCGACTTATCTGACTGTTTTGTTTGGCTTAATGCGCTTTATAACGCGGTGCGTCTTTTGTATGAAAATAGACGCGAACAGACGCGTTCATTGATGGTGCACCTTATAATCAGGTGTGCCTTATAGTGCGAAAAATACAGTACAAGACTTGTGTTGCATCACTCACACCTTTGTCTAGGGCTGGGCGATATGGCCTCAAATCAATATCACAATATATTGAGTAGTTCACCTTGATAACGATAAATGGACGATAACTTCTCCACAAGCTGCTCACCCCCTCCCACATTGACTTCATCTACTTCAGTCCAGCTGCTACAACTTTTGAACCGTCCTCCATCTCCTCACCTGTCTTTTTCTCTTTGTCACAGACTGGATGGGGTGGAGTCACATCTCTGAAGTAGGACAGCCCATAGCGTACCTACACACATCCAAAACCAACTTTTATCTATTTATTTTTTTGACACTGAATGTACCAAAATGGGCAAAATTAGATCGGTTATTGTTGTCAATTTCAGTATCTGTAAATTTTCAGTTTATCGGCCAGCCCTACCTCTGCCTGCACTGAAAGCACACTGAAGTGGGTCAAAAGGATCTTTCACCTGCCTCTGTATCTCCTGCTTTACTAGTCTCTCAATTGTTTTCCTCACCACAGAGGTGAAAGCTCCCAGTCTGAAATCATTCAGGGTCTTTTTGTTTTACCAATAATTCGAGGATTGTTATTCTGCCTGTCACGGCCCCAGTGCTTCAATAAATGTCTAAACAAGTATGCACACAGTTTAACTCTTCGGTCCTTTAGGGGCAGTTAAGCATTCACACAGCAGAACAAATATTCAATCCTCTGCGCAAACCTTTTGCTCTTTTAGCTCACTTACTTTCAGGGCTGAACTCTGAATAGAGGCTGTTCAGAGGAGCTCCAAATACCAACTTGTTATTTTTTTCCCCACAGAAGATCCAGCCTGAACATCAGCATTTAAATTCAATACAAAGAAATAAACAATATTACTGTTCATTTCACTATTTAGGTCATGATAAGTATTGGTAAAAAAGAAGAATATTTCATAATCACTCCTCACAGTGCTTTTAAAACACTCTATAATATTGTGGATTTAAAGTTTAGAGTAAACATTCGCTAAAAGTCCCTCTATGGTCGGCCCCAATTCCACCCTGAATAAATAAGTCCAGAAATCTGATGTTTTACAAAGAATTCAGCACTTTGTTCAGATTAAAAGTATAAAGAATAAACAGAAAAAAAGGGAACAAAGAGGAGAAGTCATCACTGTAGCACAAAGTACACAGACTGGACTGAATCTGTCTGACACACACACACACTCACCAAGAGACCCACTAAAACACACGGTGACCCAGTTTGATATCCCTGCAGACTGACTTTAAACGCTTTAACAAACAAAATACAGCAAATACTGCCTTGATTCACAAAATACAAATGTACCCTGAGAACAAACACAACAACTCAACACAATAAGAGGATCTGTTATGATCAAGAGGAGCTTTATATAATGGAGTTGCATAAAACCCATTAGCCTCCAAGTGCAAGTGGAAAGTATGAGTCCAGTCATAATTGCACCTGCAGAACAAAAACACGGACGCTCCGGTTTTCTGTGCTTCGTTAAGAGGGTGAGCTGTCTTTCAGGATCCCAAACAGCACACTGAACGCTTCTTTTGCTTCTGTGTCACCTGCTAATTAGCTCTCGTAGCAACCCAATTAGCCATGGTGGCCTTTAAGGCTGTGACTCCAAGAAGAATGGCAGCATCCGTCTTTCATGAAATGGCCACAAAAATGACATCTAATGATTTTTAAGTGGTGAAGCTCTCAGGAGGAGGACTAAAGGAAGACGGGAGGCAAAGAAGAAGTCAGGTGGAGTATTAACCGAGCCACAAAGTTAATGATGATGGAGGTCAAGTTGGATGGAATGCTCAACTATCGAGTCTTAATTTCAGTGCTGGTTTCTCTGGTGAAGTGGTTATGTGTCAGTTTATCCAGTCACAGTCTCATTGTTAGCTTTAGCCGTTGTTTTAAACTTTTGTTTTATACAATATTTTTGTCTTTTTTTGCATTCAACTGTTTTAGTGCAGCAGCAACGTAGCAGACACTGACCTTTGCTAACTGATGTGTTTTTAGCGGTGATCTGTGAGATTTCTGAAGGCATGAAACCAGTGTTGTTATCTGGCCGACAACTGGATGTAATCCCCTGTTTTTAGTTGGTGAACTTGTTGGAAACCATTTTAACCGACCTTAGGGGGAAACGTCATTGGGTAGAGTGGAACTTGATTGGAGGTTCAAAACATATCAAACTATGACTGTATCTCTCATTGTCTTGCTAAATCAGTCACATAACAATCTCGTCGATACTGACAGATTTGGGAAAGTGGATGCAGGTTTTTGAACACAAAAGACAGAAAGACGAGATGAGAAGAAAAAAGCTTCTGAGCTGTCTCTGCTTTCCCTCATTTGCGTGTTATTAAGAAGTCTTTTCTGCGTTCTTGTTTTTGACAGTTTTTTTAAACTTTTCTTATCCAAAGTAAAATCCTCACAGCTGCTTTTCTGCTCCATCATTTGTTCACTTTTTTAAAAGGATGATTTCATCGTTTAGAACAAAACACAATGCTTATGCAAATGGTTCAGTCTATTTAGCTCGTTAATAAAAGCTCCTGTCACGTTATAATTCTTCCCCCTTTGTATGGTTTCAGATACAAAAACACATGGTCTTCAGCCATGTCGTGCAGATTGGTTGAATGAGATGTCAGGATCTGTCAAACATGTTTCCCACACGTTTCTCTGAGCCTGTTTCAGTAAATTTGTCTTGACTTGATGAATTACTCTCAGATGAGTCCTGACTCTCACTAATGAAGAGGAAAGATCTCTGTTGTGACAATGATCTGAAGAATCAGAGGCTCTATAGACAAGAATCTCAGGAGAAGGAGTAAGACGTCGTATTCACTGCTCTACACGCTGGTACATCTCAGCCTGAGGGCTGTTTCATGTGTTTACATTTCTGATTCAGTATTTTTCCTCCTTTGTGCTCTCAGCTCTGTAAAACAACCTTGTCTTTTTCTCCTCTATTGTAATTACACAGCCTGTCAAAACCTTATATAAGTGACTGTAAATGTGAATCCTGCTTAATCTTTCGCAATCACTCTGCCACAAACAGAGATGTTTAAAGATGTATTGTTAAGAATGATTGACGACGTACAGACTTAAATGTTTTCAATCACTGCGGTTGTGAAAACACTTTTTTTCTTTTTTTCTCTGTCACTTTGTCTCAGTACATAAACGACAGTTTGAGCTGTTTCATCAGAGAAACTGTTCCTCCATTATTCATCTTACCTACACAAGAGAACCGTCTTTTTGCTTTAGAGGAGTTAAAACACAGTCAACAACATCATTATTGCTTTTGTTAGTCCTATAATTTAAGAGAGATCATGTTTCTTCTTAGTAAAATACTGTAGCGCTAATAAATGTGTTATAGTAATTCTATTTTGTAAGTGATTTTAGACAAAAAAGGATTAAGATATTAAAGCCTGCTTGAGAGAGTTCATTTTTAATTGATTTATATTGCTCAAATCTTATAAAACTCAACTCTCGCTGAGGGTGATTTGTTTCATTACAGGCGAAAGTATCCAATTATGATTAATATGAGCCACCCTGATGTCACAAGTCTTGATCTATACCTTATTTCAAGACATTACTAACCACATGTAGGGAATTAACCAAATGTAATGAGTAAAAAGAGCTGATAATGCTACAAGATCTTGATCCATTTCTCAAAACATGATGTTACATGTTTATTTTTTGGGAAACCAATCAAAACTTTTGGCATCCCATACTGGCAGCCATTTTTATACACTATTATCGATTTAGTCAATATTTTTGGTTGGCTATAAATCCAAAAAAGGGTTTACTGAATATCCAAGGTACTGTGTAAGTCACACAAGTGTGAATATGTGGGTAAGGACTTCCAATAGAGAAATAAAGGTTCTAAATGTGCCCCTGGGTTTAGACTTCCATTATGTTCAGCAACGTGCATTTTTTTATGCAGATGTGTAGCTCTTTCAAGTGTCAACCCAACATTCATCAACTACCGGTCAGCATAGCCTAAGATAGGGATGATAGTTGTGAGGTATGCTGTGAAGATAGTTGTTGGATAAAGTTTTTTCAATCAAACTCAAACTTTATAAGGTTTATGTGCTTTATAGTACAACACCTTTTTCTTTACATGCATGATTACGACCTCAAGAGGGAGAGACATCTGCCTGGATATGTTTCCAAGAAAGTGCAGTGATGTGGATACTTGCTTCTTTAACCTTCATCTTCAGGGAAAAGTATTATGTTTATTTATTTATTTATTTATTTTTGGTAGTTTGGCCCCAAAGGTGTCTTGGACGCAGCAAGGAAACCAGCGAAACTTTAGAGAACCTTCCTAAAAGGATCAATAAAGTTCTATCTAATCTAGTCTAAACTTTTCCACTCTAATTGTACTTACATTTTCTGAAAATCTAACAGATAAGATCTGAGTTTTTTTGCAGAGTGAAGTCAGAAAGAGTTTTTAAAAAGTTGCAGGATTCTTTATCAGATGCCACAAAGCCATCAAGAAGGCCACGATATCAAGTGAATGCATTATATTTATAGTTACTTCATTATACCTGTGTGAAAGTTCTCTTAGTTTGTTTTGACAGCATGCCTTTCTACCCTGACAGACTCTTTTTTCCCTCTTGACTAAACTTGAGTGTTTTCTACCTCTGTAAGAAAAGTGTGGTTGTTTTCTGTCACATGAGCTGCAAATTTAGAAGCACTTTTCTTCCCATCAAAGCAGTGAAGTCTAAACCTGTTGAGAAACCTGTCAACTTTACGTTGAGGGTCATAGCATAACTTGTGATTTTTATGGATAAGAAAATGACATATATCTTACTTTACTGAGTGGAAAGTGAAACCCTGTGAGTAGTGAAATCAGCCTCTTTAAAGTTTCCACTCAAACGTACGGCGGTACTCAGTGAGCTTTAGAAAGGTAGCAGTCGGGTAGAAAAGGTATTCAGTGTCAGTAAAAAGATGAAGGACGAGGCTCATTTTGAAGTTAAGAGATAAAGAGCACCCTTCAAGAGTCAGCTGTCATTTTAAGGAGATAGCCAAACCTAGCGAACAAGGACAGTGTCATTTAGCAAATGACAACTTAACTACTGGAGGTGTTTTCTTTTTACAGAGACAACTGAGGCATTTGAAAAAGCTACGGCCTTTTTCAAGTTAGCTGCTGATTTTACTGCACATATGTATGATCTTTTAAAGATCCTTGTGTGTGCAGCCCTGCAGCCGTGCATGAAGGGGGCTGAAGGAGACTGGAGCCTCCTTGTGCAGAGTTTGCATACTTTCTTTATGTACGTGCGGGCTCCCTGCAGGTACTTTGGCTTCCTCTCACAGTCCAAAGACATGAGAGTTAGGTCATCTGGTTAGTTAAAACCAGTTGACTGTAGGTGTAAGGACACGTGTGATGGGTGGCAGCCGGTCCAAGGGTGTCAGCTGCCTCTAAGCCAGGGGTCCTCAAACTTTTTCCTCTGAGGGCCACATAACTTTTCCCTTCTCTGATGGGGGGCCGGGGTCAGTTTGTAACAGAAAAAGCGTGATGATCACAGGGGTGCCTAAACATAAACATTTATGGTTCTCCAGAAAGCCACACATAACCAAATATTAATAACTCTTTCCGGGATCTTCAAAGAAAAAAAGTCTTTCTTCTCAGGACACACCTCCTCCGCAACAGCATTCAAACATTTCTTAACAAACTCTCCATCAGTGAAAGGTTTACCACTGCTTGCTATCAGCTGAGCAACCCGAAAGCTAGCCCGAACGGATGACTGGTTCAGCTGAGCTTGGCGTACAAATGTATTCTGCTGAGCTAACAGTCCACTTTTTAGCTTTGAGAGTTTATCTGCTCGCATTTGGCCTTGCAAGCTATCATACTTGTCTTTGCATTGAACAAAAAAATAATAGTTTGGGCACAAACTGCAGAAGAGTGGAATAGAATGTCATGTTCTATGCGTGTATTAGTCTCTATCACATGGCCAGACTGAAAAAAATCATAATGCGTCGCTGGTATTGTTCAGGGGGCCGGGCCAAATGCGGAGAAGGTGCTGTATACGACCCGTGGGCAGTAGTTTGGAGACCACTGTTCTGACAGCTGGGAAAGTCTGTGATCCTGGGTGAAGTGTGTTGAAATACTTAAGAAAAACTGTATCAGCTCATCCACAGAAAACGTAAAATAAACTTTGACAACATTGAAGAGGGTTGTCAAACAAAAAGAATTCACCATTGTGAAGAAATCTGTAACAAGTCACTTCATTTCTGCCGCTTTTCTCAACACTTGAATTAGCTTTTTTGCAAATCAAGTTATCTGAAAGGTATTTGGCCTTTTTTAATCACCCGAGAACAACTTGCATTTCCCGAAAAAAGAAATTGAAAATGTGTTTATATAGAAAATAAAGCAAAAGACTGTGCTATTGAAAAAAAAAAAAAAAAACATTGAAATATTTGTAATCAAGAGGCATTAGGACTCTATCATAAGAGCTACAAATGATTATAGGTTCACTATAATGATTATGCAGCTGTCCGTTGTACACAGCATTTGAAATATTTCATCCTACACTGTAATTTTAGCAAGGACAAAGACTGAGTTAATTTTCAGTTTCATCACGACTCAAACACATAATTCGTGTTTTGTAATTGGGAGAAAATTAATCTGTCCAACATAAGTCCAACTAACATTAAATCACGGAGCAGATGTTTCAATCAGACAGTCAAATTGTACAAAGACGTGACAGGTGCACTAAAGAGAAGATTCAAGTAAAAAAAAAGACGGTGTGCTGAAAGTAAAAAAAACAAGGGGTAATTTATTATCACGCCTGACAGCTACAGGATAAAACTCTGTACGAGGTTTAAAGGAAAAAAAAGCTTCATCCGAGAGAAAGCAGCATGACGACGAGCTGCAAATGGAACAAGAAGACTGAGTCACTTATAGAGAGAGATGAAGAGAGGAAGGAAAGGAGGAGGCAGGATGAAAACAAAGAGCAAAGGAGCCAATTAGAGACATAAAGAGGGAACAATTAGAGTGCAGAACACGGTCAATGACAAGAACATAAGGATCACGAAATCCACCAAGAGACCAAAGATGAAGATGAACAGAGACAAATGAAGGAAAAACACACAACACTGCAAGGAAGTAAGTGAGCAGTGAAGGAATCAAACAAGGTGACAAAGGTAAAAACAAAACAAAACAGAAAAGACACAGAAATAATGAAGAGGTAAAATAAAGGGACACGTGGAAACAAGGAAAACAGGAGTATAAAGGAAAGAAAGCAAGGAGGGGAGGGAGATTACTGAAGGATTAAAGAATGTAAAAGAAGACAAAATGGAAAAACAAAGAGTTAAAGAAAAGAAAGAAGATTACATGAAGGAAATAAAGGATCGTGAGGGAGAGGGAAAAGGAAGATGGAAAGAATGAATGACAGTAAGAAAGAAAAAGGAAGAGAGGAAAGGTCACAGAGGGAGACAAGTGGACAGACAGACAGACAGACAGACAGACAGACAGACAGACAGACAGACAGACAGACAGACAGACAGACAGACAGATAGATAGATAGATAGATAGATAGATAGATAGATAGATAGATAGATAGATAGATAGATAGATAGATAGATAGATAGATAGATAGATAGATAGATAGATAGATAGATAGATAGATAGATAGATAGATAGATAGATAGATAGATAGATAGATAGATAGATATCGGAACTGAAACTGAAACAGGGAAGATGGAGAACCCATGAAAGGATGGAAAGAAAAAGGTTCAGAAGGACAAGAACAGTAGTCTTATGCTTGAATCCTGATCCAGCTCTAAGATGAGATCCAGACCAGGATTTAAATCAGACTGCACTGCAGAGGGGATGAGAGAGGACTGAGGAGACTGTAAAACAGTGAGAGAGGAAGAAAGAGAGAAAAAGAGAGGGAGAGAGACAGAAAGCGTGCTCATGTCTTCCACTTGTGTAAGAATATATTAAAATACAAATTTGACACCATTAACCTTTCTCTCGCTCTTTTCCTCTCTCCTTCACACCTGAACACAGACACTGATTTATCGAAACTTGCAGCCTAAGTGAGAAGTACTGATATCGATGTGATTGTTCACTCTAAAGAAAACATAAATACACTACCGAGCTAATTGTGTTTGGAGGGACTAGTTTTGTCATGGATTGGATGGAAAATCTCCAACACAGCCAACAGTAGGAGGGCTTCAGGGCCTGAAATTGACATCTCTGCTTTTGCAAATGAAGTGGTTCTGATGGCGTCCTCAGACAGAAACCTATGCATGCACCAGGACGGTCTGCAGTCAGCTGCAAATTGGCTGGGATTAAGGTCAGCACCTCCAAGAGGGGACAGATCTCTCTGCAGGACACTGGAGGGTTGCTTTCTCCAGATTGAAAGAGAGTCTCTTCCTCAAGTGAAGGAGCTCATGTTCCTTGTGCTCTTTTTTACAAGGGAGGGTAAAATGCATTGTTACATTGGTTGATGCGGCGTCAGCAGTACTGCAGGTGATGTACCGTACAGTTATGGCAAGAGAAAGCCAAGCTGAAGGCTAAACTTTTGATTTACAAGTCCATCTATATTCTGACCTTCATCGTGGTCATACCAGTGACCATAACAAGTGTCACATGAAGGGTGTCTGGGCTGGAGCCAGTGTGGAAGTTCTCACAAACCTTCAAGTGTTTGTTTGAGGCTGACTGCAGAAGCAACATAAACCAGATACACTCTCTTTTATAAGATCCCCTCTTTACAGCTAAATTAAACACTTTTACAGCCGGTTTTAAAGAAATACGAAGAAATGTTTTTGTTCTGAATAGCTGATTTCTCTCAGGACTTACTCTATATGAAGAGGGAATTTTTCTTCACTTGGAAAGGATTTACATTTCAGTTTGAACTTCGTCTGATTTGTTTCTTGTTTTATGGCTTGATGCTGTTGATATTCTTTTACAGTATGTGAAATGGTAATGTGTACTTTTTAAGGCTTTTGAACTGGTTCTTATGTTGGGTGTGTATTTTATGTGCTCCTGCTGGAAACCTTCTGCTAGTATCTGCTTTAGCACTTCTTTGCAAGTCAAGGTAAAGATGTCAATTCATCCTCAAACAGTTCCCATCTTGGATGAGGTTTTCCGAAACCTTCATTTTTAGAGATCAAAACGCTGTTCATAAGCAGACAGGAGACTGAAATGCACATTTCTTAAAAAATATCCACAAATAGGGACAGGGTTGAGAGACAGGGTGATGACCTCGGACATCTGGAGGGGGCTCAAAGTAGAGCCGAGGAGGTTTGGACATCTGATCAGGATGCCTCCTGCACGTCTTTCTGTGCTGGTTTTCTGGGTGACTCCAACTGGGCAGAGACTCTGTGGTACACCCAGAGCTCACTGGAGGGATTATACATCCCATCTGTCCTGAGAATCCCCATGAAGAGCTAGAAAACATGACTGTGGAAAGGGACGTCTGGGCTGACCAGTTCAAGTCACGGTTTGCAGCACTAATACAAGAGAGTCGATGTGGCTCGGAATCTAATCTTTAAAGGTGACTGTAACCTGAAACGAAGCTCCTATCAATGGCTGTAATCTTGTGTAAATATTAAACACTGTTTTATTTTCACATTTTTAATTCTGGCTAACAGGACAGGTTGTGTTTGTGAGTAGGCAGAGTGTGAGACGAAAACAAGGAGGACAACAGAACGAGGAAAAATCTACGAAAGATTTGAAGACCAGAGTGAGCCGATTCAGAAAGTATCCACACCTGCATGTTTTCTACACAATGAAACCACACACTGACACTCTGTGTGTAACACCTGAGTGTGTGTGTGTAATGTGTGAAGTGTGTTTAAATTACTGTTGTGTGCGGGCTGGTATTTTACCTAAGTGAAAGAAGTATTCCTATAAATGTGTGTTGGAGAGTTTTTAAGTGCATCAGTGAGGGAGAGAAGTGTGTCTGCGGGTGTAGGTGTATGCAAGTATGTGTGTGTGTGTGTGTGTGTGTGTGTGTGTGTGTGTGTGTGTATGTGCGTTAAGAGACACTCGAAGTATCAGGGGGCCTGGCATCGCCAAGGGTAACAAGGTGGTATGCTGACAATCACACACACCCACACACACACCCTGCCGTGATTTCTCATGGGAATGTCTGATTGGCCGCTGTGAGCCTGCTGGGATGCTGGGTTCCCGTGGCGATAGTAACCAAGCGATAACACCAGCCATCTGACCCTCTTAATGTCTTGGTGTGTGTGTGTGTGTGTGTGTGTGTGTGTGTGTGTGTGTGTGTGTGTGTGTGTGTGTGATGCCATCTGTGCTGCTGGCTCAGGGGAGAGCCAGAGACACTGAACAGTGATTAAAGATGAGACAAAGACACGAGAAAGACGGAGAGAGAGAGGGAACGATGGACAGAGAGACAGACACACAAAAAAAGAAAGAAAGAAAGAAAGAAAGAAAGAGAAAGAAAACGAAAGAAAGAAATAATTGTGACAACATAGTTCACAGGATTCTTAGTTGGACAGATAACTAGCAGGTTATTTATTAGGCAAGTTATACAATCTTTTTGTCAACTATCGTTTAAAAGTAAGTTAAACTGACAGTCATTTACAGTCAGCTAAGTAGTATTAAGTAACCTTATAATGCTGATAATATTTATTCCAAAATTAAAGCAGGTCGTCATCAAGTCAGAAGTATGTTTGTTGTAGTGAGCTGATTACTGTAACTAACTTAACCTGCCAGCAAACCAGAGTGAAGGACATCAGTTAATAAGTTAGTAAGTTAGTGGGTTAGTTAGAAAGTTAATTGTCCAGAAAGTTCCTTTTTCAGCTTCAGTGACATCAACGTGGGATTAAAAAGACCATTTGGCAACTAGTTTATAAGTTGGCAAATTATTTGAGTGAGTGAGTAAGTGAGTGAGCTGGTAACTTGGTGTGTTAGCTAGTTAGTTAGTTGGTTTATTCATATGTAAGTGAGTAAGTTAGTTCGTAAGTTTATTCATAAGTGAGAAAGTTAGTAATGTTACTCATAAGTGAGTGAGTTAATAGTAAGTTAGCTCATTAATAAGTGAGTTAGTTAGTTAATGAGTCAGTTAATTAGTTAGTTAGTTAGTTAGTTAGTTAGTTAATAGTAATAGTTAGTAAATAGTTAGAAAATAAGCTTAATTATTAGTGAGTGAGTGAGTTAGATTGTTAGTAAGTTATCTCATTAATAAGTGAGTTAGTTAGTTAATGAGTCAGTTAATTAGTTAGTTAGTTAGTTAGTTAGTTAGTTAGCTCTTTCATAAGTTAGTTAGTTAGTTAGTTAGTTAGTTAGTTAGTTAGTTAGTTAGTTAGTTAGTTAGTTAGTTAGTTAGTTAGTTGGTAAGTTAGTTAGTTAGTTAGTTAGTTAGCTTATTCGTAAATTAGTTAGACAGACAGACAGACAGACAGACAGACAGACAGACAGACAGACAGATAGATAGATAGATAGATAGATAGATAGATAGATAGATAGATAGATAGATAGATAGATAGATAGATAGATAGATAGATAGATAGATAGATAGATAGATAGATAGATAGATAGATAGATAGATAGATAGATAGATAGACAGAAAATTTATGGACAAATGAGTAAGCAAGTGAGTGAGTGAATTTATCTTTAAATTTTTTATTTTAAGTTGGTTGTTAAGTGAGTGAGTTGGTTAGTTAGATGGTGAATGATTGAGTCAGTGAGTTAGTTAGTTAGTTAGTTCGTTCATTAGTTAGTTTGATAGATAGTTATTTACTTCTCATGTTAGATATGTAAGCACACAGCAAAACAATTTACTACCATATACTGTGTGATTAGTCATTCTCTGCCTCTGTTATCCAAACACACAGACACAGACACAGACACACACATACAAGACTGCAGGTCCATTTAGATGCGCAGTGTTTTATTGTGCTGATTCAGATCTTCTGCAGCATGGCTGAGCTGTTCATATATTCCTGTCTGTGTGTTTGTCCATGTGCTCTTGTGTATCAGTGTGTGTTTGTTGTGTGTGTGTGTGTATGTGTGTGTGTGCCTGCGTGCGTGCATCAGATGGCAGTAACTGCTGTCAGACCACATGACTAACTGAATCTTAACCCCGACACAAACAACCACACAACACAACAAACAGGGAGAGTGCCAGAGCGCAGCAGCTCCTGCTGTTCTCTCAGCTGTGACTCAGTGTGACTGAAACTCAAACTGAGAAATGCTCTCTGAGGAACTGCTCATTGTTGGGGCTCGAGGAACTCAGGTGCATCTTCAGAAAATTTCTGTGGTGTCAAAAAAATATGGAGGCACATGGCAGGTGACACTGCCTAACATTCAACTCCAAAATACAGGGTAAGACTTTCCAAACCAGATGGGTCACAGGTTGTTGATTCGAGTACGGGTGTTTAATCTCCACAGGGTTTTTATGGTAAGATATGTGTAAACTGAAGCCTGAGAAGGTCTGTTATTACATGAAATAAAATGAGGAAATAAATAAATAAAGACATGAATGAAAGTTGGAAATAAACTGCCATCAGAGGAAAAGCAGCAAGGTCTTACAGGAAAATGTCATGACAGAAATAAAGATAACAGGTGATGACAGCGAGGTACTTTTATCCATGATCGTTGACAGGTACACCACATGTATCAGCTCTGTGTGTGCGGTGTGTGTTTCTTCCTACCTGGCTCTCGGAGCAGCAGCTGAGCCATCGCCTGTGAGCTGCCAGCTGAGTTTTCGGCGACACACTGATAAAATCCTTCATCTGACTTCACCAAACCCAGAATCTGTAGGTTACTGCCATCCTGAGAAACACACACACAAACAACAGGTGCATAAACACGTTAACTTTATACAACTAGGACTGCCTGAGGAGACTTTAAAAACGGGAAAAGATAGAGAACATCCTGTTAAGTGTAAGAGAGGAGGACAGGAATGTGTGTATGTTTGCATATGCATGTTATCATTCCTCAATAGATAATAAGATCAGGGATTAGAGTTATATCCAGATTATCAGATTATGAAATGATAACAACAGAGTCATGTTATACCCACTGATCTGCTGCTCTCACTGCTTCTTCTTAACACTGTTGACACCTCCGCTTTCAGTTTTTATCTGTTCTTGTGTGTTTAGGTTGCGTTTTATCCGACCACTGTCATGTTTTTTCACTGCTTTCATCATAAATATCTCACTCATGAACTTTAACCCAGTTTGGATCAAAGTCTAGATAAATCTACATGCATACATCTAGTCCTTGTCATCCATGGATTCAATCTTTGGATGTGTTAATGATCTAAAACGAACTAATCTAGATCCTTCCTCTGAGAAACCAACACAAAAACAGGACACTTAAAGAGGAGCTGGTTTGACCTGGTGGTTAAATTGTGCAGCCCATGTATAAAGGCTTAAGTCTTCAAACCGGGGATTATAAACTACAGCTTTGTTTTTGTATGTCACTCCTGGTCAAGCTACTGTCCTATCCTCTCTAAATACAGTCACACAAAGCCAAAAAAAACTACAAATAAAAAAGAAAAACAATCAAATCTAAGATGTTAAAGTTCATGAAAATGCACACACTGAAACATACTCAGTGGGTGTTTCATATTAGTCAGTAAAGCGTCATAATCTTTCTGTGAGGGATTTTGTTACTTATTGATATTTTTCTCACCACTATCTGGAAGTAATCGCTGGGAATGACTTCCTCTCCATTCTTCATCCAACGCACAGTCGGTGGAGGATTTCCTGTCACTGCACACTCCAGCTCGATGTCAGTCGACTCGTAGGCATATGTGTTGGTCGGGTAGTTCAGGAACTGAGGCGGCACTGGAGAAACACAAAAATAACACCACAATCACACACCAGAAATCTGAAACTCTAATAATAAACCAGACAAGCAGCTCCACTGTTGGACTGAGAGCGTTACTGTCCAGTGTTGCCGCTCAGAGTGTTTTTATCTATTTTCCTCCTGAGCTGCTGTCACATTAGTCAGTTTCTGAGGAAAAGACTCAGCTGATTATAAACTAATTAACATAATTAGACAAAGAGTCCTCAGCTTATTACAGAGGAGCACAATGTGTCTGATCCCATTAGCCTCCATGGATCATTATACGGTCCTTCTCTTGTCATTTGGTAATTTCAGGTGTTTTTCTCTGGATTTGCTTAATTTGCTGAGTTCTCAGGTTTTTTTTTAGGATCAAACTACAGAAACACGGCAGCATCAGACGGAGAGATTAATGAGAGGATCTTCATGATGTCTTAAAGGATATACAGTGATGCTGGTGCGCCTGAAACATTGTGCATACAGAAAAAGTCATTGGGGTTTGAGGAGACTTTTCTCAGACCTTTTCAGATCTCAAAGCTCCCACTAAAAGTATTTTTATGTGGTTATAAGACTGGCCAAGATGATTACTGATGCTTCTACATCACATACAAAAGGAAATAAGATCATAAGAAAGCAGATTGACCATTTCCAATCGAGTTACCTTTAATACTTGATAGATACTATACAGCTTGTGTGAGGTGTAGTGTTGTGTTCACACCAAGTGCGAGTTAAATCATTTGTGCCAGTGAATTACATGGAAAGTCAATGCAAAGGCGTGGTTAGATGCGTGTTGTACTTGGGCGGCGTGAATAGCACAAACTGTTTGTGTGAATGACATGATTCATGTCACGTCCCAAGCACTTCTTCCTTTCAAAGCCTTTCAACTAGGGCTGGGCGATATTGCCTCAAATCAATATCACAATATATATTGAGCAGTTCACCTCGATAACGATAAATGGATGATAACTACTCCACAACCTGCTCACCCCCTCCCACATTAATTTCATCTACTTCAGTTGCTGCTCCAGCTGCTACAACTTTTGACATGCATGCAGGTGAACAAATGTGCGGCCTCTCTCTAAACTGTGTGAAATATCAGAACATTTTATTTAAAAAAAAAAAACAAGCATAAGCCTTTAACTCCTCATGTCCTACTACGGTCAATGGAGCTTTGTTAGTTCCCATTCATAACTGTTTTTTTGAAAAGCGGAGCTTACTGCTGCTGCACACTCTGTATTCATTATAATTTATAAACTCAGAAGGTAAAGTGTATCGGAACCACCATCTGACACCAGCACACCGTTTCAGGCAGAAAAATAGAAATGCTTTGGGAAGTTTATGAAGAATCTCACTGAATAAACATCACAAACTGCAGGGAGGAAGGGTGAGGCGGGTGAGGCGGGTGAGGTAGCTGCCATGTTCTGCTTCTGTTGTCATTGAATGTCTCTTTGAGAGCAGGGACACGAGACAGGAGCCATTTTGAGCCTGAACAGAGACGAGGACGAAGCCTGAAGGGCCTCATGTCGCAGCGAGCCTCACGGTGACGCTGTCAGCGCCGCCAGACAACAACCATTCTGCCTGTCAGCAAACACGCACATACACGGATACACATGCAAAAAATGTCCTGTAACTGTCAACAAACACACACACGCACACATGAACACACATATTCATGATGTCACGGTTTCCTGAGCACTGATAAATATAAACAAACACAAGGAGCCAGAAAGCATGTGTGTGGACACCAGAATACTGACACACTCACGTACACACACACACACACAAACATGATAGAATATCTCAAAAAGGAGAGAAAGGATAATGGGAAAAGAAATTCAGCAGGAGTGAAGGCAAAAGTAGGACACAAGGACAGAAGGGGGGATGACAGAAGGAAAGAAGGACAGAGGGACAGAAGGAGATAAAAACAAAGGATAGATGAAATCAAGGGGGGAAAAAAGGACAGAATGAAGGAAACAGGAGTTAAAGGGAAAAATACAGGAGAACAGAGAGGACCAAAGGTAGAAATGCAGGACAAAAGGAAACAAGGAAAAGGGGACAGAAGGAAGGAATGAAAGAGAGAGGAAGACAAAAAGGATGGGGGCAGGGGGTGAGGTAAAAGAAGGAACAGGAATGAATAAAAGAAAGATAGAAAGAAGGAAGAGACTGAACGGTAATGGAAAAGAAGGAGAGAGCAAAGAGAAGGTGGAAAGGAAAGAGTCAAAGGAAAGGGAAGGAAAGAAGGAAGGAAATGACTGGAAGCAGAAAGATAAAAGCAAGTAAGAAGAGAAAGTGAGACAGAAAACCTGGACAAATGATAACAGAAAGGACAGGAAAAGGGACAGGAAGACAGAAGACAGAGGCATGAAACATTAGAAAAAGGGAAGCGAGATGAAAAAGACGAGGAAGGAGCGAAAGAGATGGAGAGCAAATTAAAACAATGAAGGTTGGAGAATAGAGGAAGCCAAAAAGAAAAGATGGGAGAAGATGTGGGAAACAAAGAGAGGGCTGAGAGATGGATGACAGAAGGAAAAGAAAGAGAAAGAGTCAGTAGAGAGAAGAGTTGTGTGTCTCCGTCGATACATCATTATCTGGAGGTGTAACTTTATCACTGCAGTAATGCTCTAATTAAGAGACAACGATTTCCTTTAAACTCGGAGCTGCTGCTGCTGCTACACACCAACAACCACCCTACCATACACACAGACTGCAGCTACACAACTATACACAAACACGCACTACTACAATTATACAATGGCACACAAACAGCCAGCTACATCTTTTCAGGAATTAGACGAAGACATTTACACCACAGACACAGAGGGAGTCATCTGAACCAATCAGGATCTTCAAGTTTAAGTTGCGATGAGGAAGGATGTGATCACAATGACCCTGATCTTTGACCTCTGATTGTAAAACTCCAATACATCTAGTGTCTGAGATAATAATTCCCTGAAATCTCTGTGTGAAGATGTGTGCTCAAAAGGTATCAACTGAGTTTGTCGTCCAAGAAGATCATGGATGAATGAATGATCCTGTTTCACTGATCTAAGGTTGTATGTGATTAAATGAGGCCAAATGCAACGGCCAACAAAATGATACTGGGAAACATTTTGATATCATTTCAGGGTAACCCAGCTTTTTATTTATCTCAATAAACAGATATCTGCTTACATGTCCAGATAGAGGAGCCCAAAGAGGAGCTCTTTGATAGTAATCCAGCTATCGCCAGAGGCCCCACAGAGCCAGCTCAAAAGAGGCCAAGTCCTCGTACAAAAAAATGAGTTCAGATTAGGCTGCAGATATTTTTTTTTGAGTTATATTTTTACTTTAAGGCTGGGAGGATTTTTGTCTCCAACAGCCGTTTACCCTCAGTAACCGATTACCCAGCAGTCTTTGTTGTGTCTGGGAGATTCCCAGATGTCACCCATTGTTTGGATGTTTTTTGTCCCTGCAGAGCTACAGGTGTAACACTGATTACCTGGTCATCTGAGGGGACGTGTTAACAAAAGCGTTTGTGTTTCCAGGCGGCTCTTTGTGAAGCAGGCAGAACGCAGCGATGATTTTGAGTCTACACTGGGATGGAAACAGCTGAGAGCGACTATTCATATGGAAATGAGACGCCTTTAACAATCAGCTGACCTCCAGCAGACACAACAAGTCTGAGTCCACCCGGTGTGGTTACGCAAACACTCACCTGGATCATCATTAACAGCTGACACTGTGCTATAGAAATGCTGACACCTAGATGCAATCTTGCGTAGGATGTGTATTATTTAAAGCCATAAGGAAACACTTTGTTGTTATGATACCTCACACACACAAACACGCACACACGCAGACACACACACTTGGTATCAGTGAAGCGCCTCTCGAGCTGCACCATAATAACTTCCACTCAGCATTCAAATGGAAATCAGCTCCATCGTCCATTTAAACCAACATCTGCTGCATGTGTGTGTGTGTGTGTCAGTGTGAGAGTGATGACAGCACCCACTAAAGGACATTCACATTTACCACCCCCCACACACACAGACACACGTTCACACACACCAACACTAAGTCTGAGTTAACTCTGGTTGTGTGAACAGCACTCGTTAGCAGCCTCTTTATATCTGCACTTAACTACCAATTATCTGTCATTAAGTGTACCCACAGAGGCTCACACACATGCACACAATCACGCTTCACACACACACTTTATCATTCCCTCCCTGGACACAATATCAGGTATAGTTAAGGAGCTATTTAAGCCACGATTATTCAGGAGTGACGCACTAACGTTGCTGTTAGCCGAGCTTCAGAGTGCGCAGCCTGAGTAATGTTCTTCTCTTGAATAAAAACTCGATCTATTGTCCGTTTACAGTTTTTCTAACCATTTGAAATCACTTTGGCTGGAAAAATGGTGCCCTAAATGTATCTGAAGGGTCTCCTGAGTCATTCGGTATTTCACTTCCATGAGTTTTTGAAATAACAGCAGTTAGACTTTAAAGGGAAAGTGTAAATCAAAGCATATCCTCACATTTAAACTCCAAAAACATCTTGTTTTTTGATATCCCACTGAGTTACTAAGAGTTTTATTTCACTTTAATCTTCCTTCCTTTGAAAACAGACCCCCTACAGGCATCAGGGGAAATTAGATTAACATGTTGAATTATGTTAAAATGTATCTCAAATAATAAAAATAACAGCCAGGGTTTTAAGTGGTTTCTTAACCAAAACTTAGACTAAGACTTCTTTCTTCCAGACGTCATGATGAGTTTAATTCGGGGTGATAAATATGGTGTGCACAGGGGTTTGAAATAGGTCGCCCACCACCTGACAAATGCTGGTGTTTCTGCGGAGAGTCAGGTGAATTTGCCAAACCTGCCAGCCACAATGGCAGGCCAATGAAATTAATGAAGTGAGTGATCTGTGACAGATAGCAACGTCGCTCTCCTGATTGTCGCTCGCTTACCAAAGAGCTCTCCCTCCTCCTCCTCCTCCTCCTCGTGTCAGTGTCTATAGTGACAGTGAATTGTGGCTGGCTAAACTTGTCCTCGCCTCTCTCCAAGTTTGATGTCAGTTAATCAGATAAGAGAAAGAAGCGCACCCCTCTCCAATAACTTATTTTACATGAAAAATGACCCTACTTTGAATTCTTCACACATCTTCATCATACCTGCCAACACTCTCATTTTTCCCGTATCCGTACGTAACTTCCACCCACCTCCCATATTGTCATATCCTGTAGTTTGCATGGTCCACATTCATTCATGAATCGGATCACTATATTGATCCAAAGTTTCCAGCTTTTCAGACAACCGAAGATATTGATACTTTTACTTTACAATTTGTGATGATTCAGATCGGTTTAAGCTGTAAACTATATTTAAGCAGTGTTTGTAGCAAAATGAACACTTCAATGAAAGGAAAACAAACGTGAGATATAATATTTACGTTGATAGTCCTGCACCGTCTCGGAGTGATGCATTCAGGGCAGCCTCAAAAAAAAAAAGGTGCTGTATTACACACTCAGATGTTCTGAGAGCCTCATACGGGAGAAATTCATAAAACTAATTACAGTGGACTAAATAAGTTCAAGGCATGTCGAAGCTATTATTTTTTTATTACCATTTGTTATTGTTAAAATCAAACAAAAAAGTGTGCAGCTGCACTCATACTTATTTGGATGAGCAATCTAATTACAAATACTCTCATAATGAGCTCATATCCACCATACAAGGTTACCCCAAAACTGCACAGTGCGCGCCGCAAAAATCTCCCGGATTTTATAACCCAAATGTTGGCAGGTATGATCTTTGTGTAAGCTCCAACTGATTTTACTGGTCAAAATCATCCTATTTATTCTTTACAATCAGCCACTCCAGCTGTCTGTAAAGTTAGACCGGACAACAATTTCTCTTTTAGATAGAGTAGAGTGGAAAAAGTTTGAGTACATCATGTCCACTTCTTTCCACACACGCAGTTTTACTGTTTGCAGATTAAAAATTTCCAGAAGCATTCAACAGCTGAAAAAGAGCTTTTTTATTCAGTGTCTGCAGTTTGTGTTTACAGAACCAATTTATTCAGTGCTCTGCAGCAAGTATAACCACAAACCTCTATTTGTCCTTGTCAATGAAAAAGCATTTGTTTTCTCACAAAAAAGTGACACTGAAAAGTAATTATTTTCTATCAAACTGAGACACCTCCCCTGCCTGAGAGTGGAGAGATTCACTCCAACGCCAACAGACACCTCCTCATTACGGGATTCACACTGTTTACCCAGAGCTGCTGCTTTTTTTTCTCTTTGTGCTCCTTTTACATAAACCCACATTTACAGAAGAAAAACTGAGCGAGCACAAAACCAATCTGAATGTTAATCAATCTGCAGATCAATGTTTGGAAGAAGGCAGGGACAGATGTGGAAAAAGAGCAGGATTTGTTTACAGAGCAGTGAGAAGGAAACTGATGTTGTCTCAAAGATATGTAAATCATCAGTTTGTAGCTTTTCTTCCCCATCGCTGTCTTTTTTTCAGCTACGAGAACAAATACTAAGAAACAGAAAAGCAAAATAAGAGCAAAAAGGATCTGAAGGAAACAGTACCAAAAGGATTACGGCTTTAATCGTGTTGGATTAGATGTTTTGAGTTCAACTACAAACCATAAACACAGAAACAGTCTGTTTTTTCATGAGTTAACTCTCTAACACTATAGCATGGGGGTTCTGGTTCCCTTTCAGTCGATTCACTCGGTACAACACATATAGTATGGGATATCACGCCCCTGCGTGACCTGACTGAAGACACCTTTATTCACGCCTTTAAGGCAGATGATCTGTGGTGACGTCTGGGAGGCTCCGCCTGCACATATATACGTGTAACACCACAGTCATCCTTCAGTTCTTACGCTCTTCACCTCGCTGAGAACACCTACACCGAGTCGGGCTAACTAGCTGCTGCTAAATTAGCCTGGTCTTGTCTCTGGCTACTGCTTGATCGACTTTAGCTCAACTGCCCCTGTTGGTGTTAGCCTACGGCTACCCGCGGAGCGCTAATTTCGTTCAGCTTTTGAGTCTCGTTATGAGCTCTAAGCCCATGAAGGTGAAGGCGAAGTCTTCTGTTCGCCCCTGTCCTCAGGGGTGCGGCTTCTCCCTTCACGAGAAGGATCTTCACGAGGCTTGTCCCGTTTGCCTGGGGATTGTCCACGCCAGGAGGGCGTTGACTGAGCCCGAGTCGTGTGAGTCCTGTCACCGGCTTCGGAGCTCAACCCTGGGAAGGCGGGTCAAGTTTGTGGAGAAAATTCTTGGAAAAACCGCTGTTGCGCTGCACGACCCCCTCCTTTCCGAGTCCAGAGACCCGGCTTCGTCCGAGTCCGGTGGTGAGGACTTTCTGGTCGAAGGCTCAGTTGGAAGCTGGGCAGACCATGTGGAGTGTGCTGACGGGTCAGCTGGATTTGAGCCGGGCCCGACCGAGGGCGCTGGCCAGCCGCTATCCGGGCTAGCTTGTTACCAGGAGGACGATGACGTGCTGGACATCGGCCTGGACGTGCAGGGTTTTTCGGAAGATGAGCTGGAGCCGTTGTCTTCAGGTCAGTATGCCGCCGCTGCTGCGCCGGTTGATCTGGACGACACATCCTTCCTCTCACTGTACCGCCGTGCAGCTGAGAAACTGGAGGTAGAATGGCCCTCTCCTCCTCCAGCTCAAAAACCGTCGCGGTTCACAGGGTTTTTTCTCCCACCCGAACCGACGACTGTTAAGAACAGTTTGCCCATGTACCCGGATTTTGTCGCTGAACTAACCTCGACATGGAACAAGCCGCTGTCCACCCGCGCCACAGTGCCCGGTTGTGGACAGTTTCTGGATCTAGATGGAGCTGAAAAAGCTGGATTGGTGAACCCTCCGCCTATGGAGGCGTCCCTGGCAGCTTATCTGGCCCCGGCCCAGAATCACGGTGTCGGTGGCCCCATCACGCTCCCATCCAAGCACTGTAGATTTTCAGCGTCACAGCTGGATAAAATTTACAGGACACAGGCAAATACGGCTCGTGCACTGAGCTCCGTCACTATGCTTCAGACATATCAAGCTATGTGTCTGGCAGAACTCGGCTCGCGTATGCCTCCTGACAGTCCGCTTACTCCTCTCCTCAATGAAGCTAGGGTCGCCACAGATTACATCCTCCGTGTGTCCCGCTGTGCAGCGCTGTCTCTCGGTAGAGGCATGGCTTCCACGGTGGTGGCGCAGAGGCACCTGTGGCTGACTCTCTCCGACGTTCCGGAGAGGGACAGAGCGGTTTATCTGGACGAGCCTGTGTCGGCCAGCGGTTTGTTTGGGCAGTCCCTCGACGACATTCAAGCTAAGTTTGAGCTGAGGAAAAAACAAACCGAAGCTTTGAGAAGCATCATCCCCAGGCGTGATGCGAGGCCCAAACAACAGGGTTATCCGCACAAACCGGCACCAGCGCCTCCCCCTAAGAGGACTGCAGCGCCCGCCAGCTTGGGGCCCCAGCCGGTGAAGCGATATGTACCCGGTCAGAACCCACGCCCTTCGGCTTGGAACAAGGGTCCGCCACCGAGCTTCCGGAGGGACTCGGCGCCCAGGAAGAAGAAGCAGCAGTCATCCTAGCTTCGGGATCGACTCGAGAGGGCCAGCAGCACGGAGACACTGCCGCCCTTCATTTTCTGCCGCCAAAGAGGCCGCGTTTAAAGTTCGTTCAGGGGTCCGGTCCCGAGAGGCGCTGCACTCCCTTAACACAGTCTCCCAAGCACAACCCCCCCTCACATACACATGCCCCAATAATGGCGCCTGTTGTTCACTGTGTGAATGTCACAAATGTACGTTCTTTGAATCAAATAAAGGTTTTGTTTTGTTCTCAAAACATCATGAATCAATCAAGTCTGGGCGAGAAAGTGTTGCCGTTCCCAGCCGGCACGCTAGGGGGCGACAACCCCTCCCCCACAGTACTGGAGGTCAGTCGACTGACTGTTCGTCTCTCTCGGTGGCGCGCATGCGCAGTCTCACCGTGGGTAGAGAGAACTGTTGCCATCGGCTACCGCTTACAGTTCAGGGTCCGGCCGCCTCGCTTTCACTCTGTAATACACACAGTTGTAGCAGAGGAAGCAGCAGTGCTGAGGGAAGAAATAAACAACTTGTTGAACAAGAGGGCGATACGAGTTGTTCCCGCTTCGGAAACGAACAAAGGTTGGTACAGCCGCTATTTCGTTGTTCCGAAAAAGGAGGAGGGCTCCGTCCTATCCTAGACTTGCGAGTGTTAAACAAATACCTACGAACCTACAGGTTCAAGATGCTAACACTCAGACAGCTACTGGGCGCGATCAGACCGGGAGATTGGTTTACAACTATCGATCTGACAGATGCTTACTTTCACGTAGCAATTCATCCGGACCACAGGCAGTTTCTAAGGTTTGCATTCGAGGGCATAGCCTACGAATACCTGGTGCTGCCGTTCGGCTTATCACTCGCCCCCCGAACATTCACCAAATGTGTCGAGGCGGCATTAGCTCCGCTACGGGAGAAAGGTGTTCGCATCTTAGCCTATCTGGACGATTGGGTGCTAATCGCGAGCTCCAGAGAGCGAGCAGCGGCTCAGCTGTCATTGACCCTATCGCACATCCAAACACTGGGCTTTTCAGTAAATTTACAGAAAAGTTCACTGACTCCGAGTCAACAGGTATCATTTCTCGGGCTGGAAATATGCTCCGTTTCAAGCCGAGCACGTCTGTCAGAACGCAGGGTGGCTGCGTTTCACCGCTGCCTTGCACAATTTCAGTTGGGACGCAAACTGTGTTTCCGGACGATTTTACAGCTGACAGGCATGATGGCATCTATGATCGCTGTAGTGCCGCTCGGACTGTTAAAAATGAGAGCGTTTCAACGCTGGACTCAGTCTCACCGGCTGTGCGCGCAGCGTCACCTCCAGAGGAGGCTGACGATAACTCAGTCTTGCATGTCGGCTCTTCTCCCGTGGAGAGAACCCGGTTTTCTACAACAGGGATCTCCGATAGGGAGGGTGTCTTTTCGCAAGGTGGTGTCCACAGACGCATCCCTGAGGGGTTGGGGGCTCTGTGCGAGGGCGCAGCAGTGAGAGGTGTGTGGACGCCAGCACAATGCAAACTCCACATCAATTACCTGGAGCTACTAGCTACCCTTTTAGCTCTGAAGCACTTTCGTCCCGTTCTGACAGGCCATCATGTTCTGATCAGGACGGACAACACAACCGTGGTTTCTTACATAAACAAGCAGGGAGGGACACGCTCTCTTCCCCTGTTAAAACTGTCTCACTATCTGTTGCTATGGTGCAGTGTTCATTTTCTGTCCCTCAGAGCCACACATATTCCGGGTCACTTAAACCTTGGACCAGACCTTCTCTCCAGGGGGGTCCTCTTGTGAGAGAGTGGAGATTGCACCCACTAGTGGTGGCTCAGATATGGGACCGCTTCGGCAAGGCAGAAGTAGATCTTTTTGCCTCCAGAGCAAATACTCATTGCCCCCTGTTCTTTTCCATAACAGACTGCAATGCTCCCCTGGGGATGGATGCGCTAGCTCACCCATGGCCCAACACGCTGCTATATGCTTTTCCCCCAGTGGAAATGATTCTGCCCATTCTGGAGAGGGTGCGCCAGCAGGGGCTCTCCCTGATCCTGGTGGCTCCTCGCTGGCCGGCGAAGTCGTGGTACGCAGAGATAATCAGTCTGCTGGTAGCGAGGCCCTGGCAGCTCCCTTTTTGCAGGGACCTCCTCTCCCAGGCGGGAGGAGAGGTGATTCACCCGCGCCCAGAACTGTGGAAACTACATGCTTACCTGTTGAAAGGTCCAACTTAATGGCTCAGGGTCTGCCCCCAAATGTGGTGGCAACAATCCAGAGTGCAAGGGCATCATCTACTAGGGGCCTATATGCCTATAAATGGCGGGCGTTTGAGCAGTGGTGTCAGGACCGAAATGTACTCCCATTTCAGAGTTCTATTGTGGATGTTTTAACATTCCTTCAGGACCTGCTGGATAAGGGTCTCTCTTTCTCAACAATTAAGGTCTATTTGGCGGCTATATCTGCATGCCATGTTGGCTTTGATGGTGTGACGCCAGGCGCTCACCCTCTTGCTATGCGCTTCCTAAAGGGAGTCCACAGGCTAAGACCTGTTCTTAAACCCAGTGTTCCCTCATGGGATTTAGGGTTGGTGCTTGAGGCTCTTGGTGGACCCCCATTTGAGCCTATTGAGTCAGCAGACATGAAATTTCTTTCATACAAGACTGCACTGCTACTTGCTTTGACGTCTGCAAAGCGAGTGGGCGACCTTCATGCTTTGTCTGTGCATCCCTCTTGTACCCAGTTCACTCCGGATGGATCTAAGGCTACATTGCGTCCAAACGCGGCGTATTTACCTAAGATTATCCCCACAGCCTATAGCTCTATGAGTTTTGAACTGCTGAGCTTCTGCCCCCCTCCATTTGCATCTGAGGAGCAGAGGAGGTTGCATTCCTTGTGCCCTGTGCGTGCACTACGCACTTACATAGACCGCACTCAGAGTGTGCGTTTATGTGACCAGTTGTTTGTCTGTTTTGCTAATCCAGCCAAGGGCAAGGCGCTGTCTAAGCAGCGGCTTTCCCACTGGATTGTGGAGGCTATCTCCTTAGCATACGGCAGCAGGGGTCTCCCGTTGCCCCAAGGTGTGAAGGCACATTCAACCAGGGGAATGGCGGCCTCTTGGGCCTTGTTTAAAGGGGTTTCTGTGAGTGATATCTGCACTGCAGCCAGTTGGTCATCACCGCACACTTTTGTTCGGTTTTACCGTTTGGATGTGACAGCACCTTCGGTGGCTCACGCTGTCCTTTCTGCTGGGTCTACAATGCACTAAAAGTTTTGGAGGTTTGACTTCGGTTCGGTGGCTGCTCTGCGGGGCGTGTATATATGTCCCATACTATATGTGTTGTACCGAGTGAATCGACTGAAAGGGAACGAAATGTTATGAATATAACTTCTGTTCCCTGAAGGAGAGGAACGAGGTACAACACTGGGTTGCCCCGCTGCGCGGCAGAGCTCGGTGAAGAGCGGCTATCGAACTGAAGGATGACTGTGGTGTTACACGTATATATGTGCAGGCGGAGCCTCCCAGACGTCACCACAGATCATCTGCCTTAAAGGCGTGAATAAAGGTGTCTTCAGTCAGGTCACGCAGGGGCGTGATATCCCATACTATATGTGTTGTACCTCGTTCCTCTCCTTCAGGGAACAGAAGTTATATTCATAACATTTCGTTTTGCTCAGTTAGTAGAGAAGGCATCCCTGGTCATTGTTAGGAATGTGCAAGGTGTAGTACAGCCTCTTTCCACTAGTTGGTGCTGTATCTCTTGTTAATGGATACTGCTACAATACCACAACGCTCTATTACCTGTATGTAAACAAGCACAAGTGACAGATGGCATCCTGTAGCAAAGGGGTTCCTACACTTTCCAGCCTCTGATCTCCAAATTGACGGTGCCAAAGACGAGTCATCCAGGTGGTTAGACTTTGCTCACTTGGGAAACTATAATATTGTTTTATTAAAACTTAAAAGAGGCTGGAAGCACAATCTCATTATTCTCTTTGTTTCGGCTGTGTCAGGGTAAAACTTTTCATTAATTTGACTCCTGTTGTGTAACATTTTACATTAATAAATATAAAATGCAAATTAAAATCATTTAAAATTTCATTTTCACGAAAGGCATCTGGTGACCATAGTTATAGGGAACATAAGGAACCCTCAAGTATATAAGCTTTGGCTTGTGTGAATCATCAGTAACACATTAAAAAAGCCATTTTACTTTTTTTTTGTCACACAAGTGGATAAAACACAGCTTATCATTTGGGTGACAAAGACAGTATTCAAATTGCATCTTTTACACCCCCATAGAAAGGTTTTTGCATCTTCTAGTATTTTTTCTAATGTCTTAAGATGACTCTTAAGGTCAGGAAATGGAGAACTAAAAACCTCTACAGTGATGGAGGTCATTGTGATGAATGAGTCAATCATAAAACAGCCTTTTATAAAGCTTTTTACCCTCAGACATACTGTCTGCCCTCCAAGTTCAAGTTATGTGGTTATGTTCTACAAAAACAGCCTCAAAATCTCTTTCAGACATTGCCTACTTCAGAGACTGTAATGCAAGCCTCTTTCTCCCCATTCAGACACCATTCAAAGATGATTTGAATGTGAATTCAGGACCGCGGACAGCTCTGTTTGTTGAGTGCTGTTACCAGGGTTATCAACAGGAATGGAACTTCATGGCCCGCTGAGAAGTGTGAACAAACAACTCTCAGGTTGCTTTCTTGTTAGATATTACATTTGTTACTGTTGTCTTGCTATCAGTCGACAGTCTGAACTACACATTTGTAGACAAGTGTTACTGTCTCCACACACCAACCGCAAGTAAAATCATTCGTGCGAATGAATTACATGTTAAATCAATGCAAAGACACAATTAGACGCTCCTACTATGAATGACACGAATTGGGCATCAGCTAAAACCTCTTTCAACTGGAGTGGATATTTGCGACGTGATAACTAATCAGCACGAAGGTTGGCGGTGACATCTAAAAATGGATGGTTGTTCACTGATATCTAAAACAGATTGTGTCGGTGCGTGGGTGCCCGGAACTATATACCTTTTCTTTCAGTTACCGAAACCGGAATAAAAAGGAGCTCACTTACAAACTGTAAAAAACCTTTTTCTATCACTTGATCCCGCCGGCTGAATTGGCAGGTATTACTGTGTAAATTACCATCGATGTGCAAATGAAGCGAGTAAATTCACGTGTCTAGATTCGCGAGATTTAAGGGAGTAGATGATTTTACTCGCACTTGATGTGAACGCCCCATTAGGACTATCCAATTAAATAAAAAACTGTGGACAACAGTACAACACACTGTTGACATTCAACTAAATATGCATTGATAGCATATAGAGTGTCAACAGATGTACAATCAAAATGAAGTGTGCCTGACACTTCTTGTGGTCAAAGATGGCCCACCCTTTGAATAAATGGACCCCCTGCTGCTACCCTCCACTCTCTCCCTGAGTCTGATCTCTGCTGTAATGTCTGATTTTGGGTAGCAGGAGACACCACTGATCTCTCCAGTGCAAACTCTGACTCCTAAAGTCTTCCCCTATCTTGATATTTTGCTCCACTCTTCCTGCCAACAGGAGGTGGACACTTACTGCTCTCTATATTCAGTCAGTGGTGTTAACTCCTGGCATCGTGACGAGGCTTTAGGCAGCCATTTCCAAGTCCCATACACTTATCACTTTCACTTCTGTTCTCACTCTTCTTGATGCTGATTAAAATCTCTCTCATCATCCTCTGAAGTCTGAGAAAAAGAAAATTAAGGACAGCTGAGTGTTTGGGAATTCACCCTCAGCTGCATATCAAAGCAGGAAGACAGACTTCCTGCCGGTTGCCATGGCAGCAGTATAACAGGCAGCCGGATGACACTGCAGATATGTATAAGGACTAATTAGCTCTTTGAGGTCCTTGCTGACCAACAGCGCTGACTCAGATCCTGTCAGATCAGCACAGTGCTGTCCCTACTGAGACATGGAGACACCACAGGCTGACCTCACCTGTCTGTCTTCAGCTGGAGCTGTCTGTTTGGACTAACAGGTGAGGTAATGTCTGCAGACACACAGACCGACAGGAAGCTGAGACAGAGGGCAGTGTAGGGCCAAAAGACCTCATTTACCAATACCAAAAGTTTTTTCTTCAACTTTTTTTCATTAAAAGTTCCTTAAAGAAGTCCAAATTAGATTTATGACCCAGTTCTTAGCCTGAAGATTTGTTTGTACTTTGTTTTTGCTGGATATAATTCACTAAAAAAGTCTTTGTCTGGATGGCAGCAGATGTTGCTCCTAAACCTGTAGATATTGTTCAGCATTAATGGAGTCTTCACAGATGTGGAAGATACCCATGATACACTGATGATCCTCATACCATCAGAATTGCTGGCCTTGAACTGAGAGCTGATAAGCTACAGCGCAGAGGACTGGAACTTCCTGAATGTTCTTTTCGTCCTAGCATCAATTTTGTTTTTAAATAGGTCTGTATTTTTCATTGAGCACTCAGATTTTACAGTTTCAAAAAGTTTTCTTTGGACTATTTCCAGTCAAATACAGCTATTAAATGATTTGCAAACCCTTCAAATCTATTATCCACATTCTCCCAGCATTTTTGGGATCCCAGTTGTGGTTTGAGCTCAATCTGAGGTGAAAAATTGCCAAAAACAGAGGAGAAATACTAACCCTGTTTCATTTTATTGTGTTTGACATTGGATTTATTCAAAAAGCTGTAAAACTGTAGCAGATTTTTCATTTGACATTTAAATACCTGTTATTAAAAGTAGGTTTATACTGCAGTGAAAGTTTGTTCTTTTGGAACATTTATTTAAAAATGTTACCCGAAAAGTTTGAGAGACATTTCAAATCTTTCGTGAAGTTTGGACGGCTGCTTACAGGAGCACAATTTAAATAAACAGTTATCTGTTTTGTTTAGCATCAGCGTGTAAATGTTGAAAGGTTTGCACTTGAGTTGTTGTTCCTGATATTGTTCAGGTGGGGATATCATCCTAAAATTGAGTTACTCTGCAGCCTGAAGCATAAAGGTTAACGATACAAAGAAGGTGAGGATAAACTGTAGATTAACCTCCAAATCTAAAATCACCTCCAGCTGGCAGTTCGAACTCTTTTACATAATATCTCTTCAAAAACAAAAGGACACACAGATGGCGGGATTTAAGACGGTAATCAGAACGATACCGAGTGTGACCTGAGCCACATGGCGCAAACGGGGAAGATCCCAAGACTCATCAGAAACATCCAAACAATCTGAGAGGGGGAAGGGACACGAACAGATGTTTCAAACTATGCAGATGTCTTCAAGCCTCCACCTCACACTTTTCACTTTCATTATGGTATCTTTTCAGAAAGAGCAGAGGACAGGTCTCAGCACAAGGTCACATTAGGTGGGCGGTGTTTGACGATGAGCTGTTGACTTTAAGCTTCAGCAGAGTGGATGTAAAACCCTGAGCGGGTCAGTCCTGCCAGTCCAGGTCATGTTGAAGTACACGTTAAGTCCCTTTTTTGTCTCCTCTGTGACTTGATTGAGTTCAAATCCAGGATTACAAAGCTTAAGAGACAAAGGCAGAGCAAGTTGATTTGATTCGTCGACGGGGAGTCAGCGGGCGCATTAAAAACCTGCGATCAGGCAGAAAGAAATGAGCAGCGGTGGCAGTACAGCGGAGTGACTGAGGCAGATTAAACAGTCTGAACATACGTGACAGAAGAGCCGGCTACGCTTTAATCTTTAACACCAGCCAGTCCACAAAGACCTGCTTTCATTAAGTGAGGAAAGACGTGGGATTAAGACACAAAAGACCATGAAGAGAGGAAATCTACATTATCTAGACTTCAGCAGTTTTATAATGAGACAAATTAGAAGAATCACGACTTTGTATGTTTGCAACAAAGACGGAAACAATCAGTGCGAGGATACACTTTCTGCACAACCAAATGTGACAACGCATATTCAAACAACTCGCAAAGCTCAGGAAAACAAATCTGTTCCTCTCAGAATCTGGTGGAAATTGGCTCCACAAATCACCACTCTAAATTTTTTCTGATGATGAAGAAAGCTTCTGAATTTGTAAATATTTGCTCAGTTTTGTTGATCTGTTGTCACTGAATTTGTGTTGCTAATCAAACAGAATGGTTGAAAATTTTCAGAGAAAGCAGAGAGAGAAAACAAGAAGAGAGGTTTGTTGGAGTGTTTTGATATCAAATTGACTGTGTGCAAGGTGATAGCATTGTGGTGAGGGGATTCATTCAACTCTTTGGTGATCATGCACGTTAAAGATTGCAGCATTTTTGTTTTTTATTTAATAACTTTAAGGTGGGGTAGGCAGGAATCTGCAACTTTTTTTTGTGCCGTATATACAAAAAAGCCGTGTCAACAATGATGGGGGACGCTTTGGGATCTTACGGACCCTGTAACCTTTCTGCTGGACAGGTAAACCACTTTAACAAAGTAAGACAAGTGTCTGTAACAGAAGTGTTTCTTGTCAAACGGGACCTGCTGCTTGTTGTAGCGCCGTTTAACTGTTAAGCTCGGGTCCTGGACTGTGTCACTTTATCTTAGTTGTAGAAGTCCTGCAAACATCGTGTTTGCTGGTAGTCTGTTGGCATCTACAGTAGCACCAATGCTTTTTACTTTCATGTTGACTGGGCTCCATTCTTAATTATCCTAACATTTATCTGCATTACATCTGAATTTAATTGGAACGATACGAGCGAGCAGGAGCGTCTGCTTGTGGGCGGGGCTTGATGGAGCAGAGACAGAGGGGAGAGGAGGAGCTGAGGGGAAAACTGGTTGGGAGGGGTAGTGTTTACATTCAAGATTTCTCCTCAAAACTGGCACTTCCTCAGATCCTGCTTACCCCACTTTTAAGACTTAATTTCCTCCAAGAAGTTCTGATAACAATATCATAAACAAAATCTGAAAAGGGCAAGCTGATGCAGTATAAGACTTTTAGAAATTTTGTGTCTAGCTTTTGACATAATTTTTGACAACAAACTGCAAACTATTGTCCGTTTTTGTTGGCAAAACACTGAAATATGACTGTCTACAAATCATCAGTGTTGTTGCTTTTGCGGCTCTAAAAAATGATTCAGTGTCTTTGTTCATTTCAAAACTAGCTAACAACTGAGTACAGCAGCTCAGGGGAATAATGGCACAAAGATGGCAAACGGGTGTACCTTGAAATTACAGTAAAAGTTTCCTCTTCCGGCACAGTCCTTTTTTTTTTCTTTCTATTTAATGCCAAAAAAAGAGTGAATATGTGTCAAAGTGAAATCGAGGCCAGAGTTACATCAAAAGGATCCAGCTGTGACTCAGATTTACCCCAAAGGCACCAAAAAGCTCTATTAAATCTAATCAAATTAAATGCTTATTTAAAAAAAAAAAAATGAAGGAGGAAAGGAGGGATAAGAGGGGGAAAGTGAAACAGAGGGGGTAAAAAGGAGAGGGTTTAAAAACACTTCTGCTTTATTTTTTATTCACTCTTTAATAAGATACCTTACTCACTGTTTTGTTCATGAACTATTAATTACCCTGAAGAGATTTGAGTGTTTTTGTTTTCTTCAGCTCCCTCCCTACTCTCAATTAAATTAGACTTATTTTTGTTATATGAGCAGTTTCAGGGAGACCGATTTTTAAACCGCAGTGAGGAGCTTTTTTGGCAGTTCATTCATTCAGATTGGCTTAAAACGCCTCACTCTTGGTTGGACTGACGGACATATTGGCAGACTTAAATCCTCCCTGTGTATTAGCGAATACTGGCCCCTCTCTGTGGGAGCTCTGTGACCCCGCCCCCTCTCTCTCCTCTCTCTCTTTCATGTCTTTCAGTCTTTTTCGGGCGAGCGGCAGCAGGCCGGCCGGTGGCTCAGCGGGGGAGTTTGGCAGCTTGTTAAATGTTTTCTGAAACACCCACAGTAATTCACAGAGCCTGTAATTAATCAGGAGAGGAACCCCGCGGGCCACTGTGAGGAAAGTGTGCCTGTGTGTCTGCGTGCGTGTGTGTGTGTGAGTTAATGTGTGTGTTCAGTTCCTAGAGAGGGGCTTTATAATTCCACAGTGGAGAGAAACAGACAATCACAGCAGACCGCAGAGACTAAACCAGTCTGTGTTTTTAAAGCTGTGAATTAGTCTGTGTGTGTGAGAGTGAGAGGATTTAGCTGTTTGTGTGAGAGTGCGATTTTAAGATGCATTAGCAGTGCTTCATTAAACAACAAGCCACTCTTATCTTAAATACGAGCATGTAAAGAGTCTTTTCTTGTAGCACGACAAAACGGGCTTAATCGGGTTTCACTTTTGTGTCAGGATTCACGTCTTTGTCTGGACCAGACTCTACATCCTGGATGTCACAGCTCGGAGGGACTGCACTTTCATACATTTGCAGAGGCTGTCATCACTATTCAAAGCCGGTCACATAGCAGTTTGGAAAGTAATCACGGAAACATAATACAAACATTTGTATTCGATTTTTCCCTCTTTTTCTATTCAGAGAGTAAGGCAGCAGCACAACTCCAGGCTCTGATTGAAAGTATATTTTGCACCTAGAAATTGAGCGCCTTTACTGTGGCTGGTGATGTAGTCCAAAGTCAGAAAGCCTGCTGGAGGCTGGTCAGTGGTGATGGATGGTTCAAACAAACACAGGACTTAAACCCTGAAAATGGAGTTTAAGTCTCACGCACATAGCCGACACGTGTAAATGTGCTGCACGGCTCTTAATCATCTCCAGGAGGAGAAACAAGAGTGAACATGCAGAATGTACAATATATAACAATATGGTTATTTTGAGTTAATTTTGATTCACTACTGATATCCAGTAATCCCTGGTTGATCCTACATGTGTGAAAACAATGTTTCAGGTAACAGGCTGGCACTGCTGGTCTCAGCATGCCTACCTGAGGGTGCCCCTTAAGGCTCATTTATGCTCAACATTACATAAGGATCCAGATCAGGATACGGACGGAGCTCTACGGCCGTTCTTTGCGTGCTTTTCGTCCGTATTTCTACACTTATCCTTGAAGTGTACGGATACAGGCCAGAAGGAGTAATACGACCGGAAACCGTGGGGGCAATGTTGCTGCTGCCACTACCCGGTACACATCTCTAGAGAGAAATTAAGAAGATAATGGCAGGGCTTTTTTGAGGATCGTCGTCTGTTTCTCTCATCAGTACTACTAGAGAAAAGAATTCTCTGTACTCCAACTGCGAGGCATTTAGTGGCCTGACCAACTGCTGCCTCCCTATATGCCAATTTTGTTATTTCCAAATATATGCAAAATATACATAATTTCTGTTGTTGTTAGAAACTTTTGACTCCGGCCTGCCCTCCTGGTAAATGTAATGGTTATCATCCATGCCAACGTAAAGGATGCATAAAAGTATGTGGGTAGTGATGGAAACATCGTTTGAAACGGAAGCGTACATTTTCATACGTATGGCGAGCATAAATGAGCCTTTAGACCTAGTGACATCTGGTTCATGCAACAGTTTCTTAGTGGTTCCAGTTTGGTTGCTGTCTCTGTTTAATACAGGTAGGTCCTGGTCCTGGTCCTGGTCCTGGTCCTGGTCCTGTATGTGTGAAACTACTTCTCTGCACAACAGTCAAGTATGGCTGATCTTAACATGTCAAAGCCGGGGCAGAGCAGATCTGACGTTTTCTGGTCTGTGCAACATTATTGACACTCTTCAGGAGTTTCAGTTTTGTTACCGTCTCTTTTTCATGCCAGCACTGCATGAGTGAAGTAGTGGTTCCAAGCAACTCTTCGGGATGTCCCTTAAGACCCAGTGATCCCTGGTTCATGCAACAGCAAGCACACTCTCTTCAGGAGTTCTACAGTCAGCGTACAACGTTAAAGCAGACAAGGTTATGCAAACCGCCCAAACAAGACATTAGAAGAACTTCAAAAGAAATGCAACAACAGCACTGAGCTCTGAATGAAAAGAAACAAATGCATGAATATAAAGGATGGAGGTTTACAGTCAGACAACATGAAAATACATGAATAGATAAATACTGCATATACTGCCACTGTAATAGATATGTTCAAAGTCTGAGTGAGAGGACTCTAAGTGAAACACAATTTATTATAGACAAGAGACGGAGAGGAGGATCAGGTTACTCAGACTGTCTGAACACGGAACATGAGACAGCATGTTTCTGAGACCTGTTTCTTACCTAAAGTGCTTTGTCCCCTGACTGTTACTCACTATATCAAGATGAGGTATTGGCAGTTTTGTCCTGAAGTGATGCAGGAAGGATGCTAAATCATCATATTTCCATGGTTTTGATTATTAGAGTGCATGAGTCACTGTCCCAGCTGTGTGGCAGACCCTGGAACAACACTTGAACAGTGTATTATGAGACTCTGGCAGTAATATAACACTGTCTGCCAGCAGTTGTTTTCTTATTAGCTGTTGTATGAGGCCGGACTTGTGACCCTTTGCTTACAGGGTAGTCTTTTGTCCACACTGTGTGATTTTTTCCATTAACATCCTCTGCTAACACCCGCAGTTTCACTGACAGCAGCACGCTGAATATGAGTGATAGCTGCAGCCCCGGCTCTGTTTCTCTCTGCTTTCATCAAGCCTCTAACAGGAACCAGCTAATGAGCCGGGCTGCACTCATTATTATGGGAAACAACACACACATTCGTTATCCTAATCATCTAATCATGGTCAGTGCCCTGTGGAGTCAGAACACACACATCTCCATACATCAGCACACCAAGGACATCCATCAGCATCTAACTGCCTGCGATCGGAAAAACAGAGTGTAATGGGGCATATTAGTGCAACATATTTCTTCTTTATTAGTTTAATCTAAATTGAAGACACAGACTGGAGGAGGGGGCTCGCCCAATCACAGCCAACTTTCTGAGAAAATATCACTTTTTTAAACACAGGGTTTTAAATCCAACATTAATAATACTATACATTGTTGTGCTCCTTCTGGATGTCTTTAATTAACATAAAAAATATAAGCGTAAGAATAAGTCTATTTAAGAAATACAAAATAGAGTGTATTTCCAAACTCCTTCTAAAGTAATGTGTAAAAAAAATAGCTTTATGTTCAAGAAAAATATTCAAAAATATGCCATAGTTGTGCTTGAGCATGTATGAATGTGTGTATGTACCAGTCAGTAAGTTTACATGACACTTGAGAAAACTGAATTATTGCCTTACTCCGATTAAGACCGGACAACTGAAGTGCATGTAAACACTTAAGTCCGACTATAATCTGAGTTTAAGAACTCCTATTGGAGTGTATCTCATCTGCAGAAAAAGTAGCGCATACATCATGTACGACAAAAACAACGCTGTACTGATGCTCCATTTTCTTGCTCGAAAATGCCCAGCAGCAGTTGTAGCCACTTCTGACGTTTGGCACGGACCTGCTGTTGTTGTTAGGTCACAGCGCCACTGAAAAGACCCATATCGCCCCCTAGTTTTGGGGAGGAGGACATGTTCACGTCAATAATTCGATTTTCTTAGCTGCATACGCGGACTAGGAGAGAAGTCCGATTCGGCAACAGAAACAAATTATGAGTTTAGTCCGATTAAGCTGTGCATGTAAACGCACTGACTGACTTTAGACTTTAGACCAGGTTTAGTTAGGTCTTAGGTGCAGGCGTTTTGTGTGTCCTTAAGAGAGCAACAGGCGCCACCTGTCTGCCTGACCGCACCTCATTTTCGGACCTCAGGTGAGAACATGGTTAAGAATTCATTTACACAACTTGGGCACAAGAATGAAAAGTGAGAGATGGGAATATCTGGGTTAATCCGCAAGACGTTTTAGTGGAATAGTGTCTTAATCATTTGTGAAATATGGGCATTTATTTCACTGCAGCCTTATTGTCTGACCTTTGACCACTCAAAACCAAGAAATTCATCTTGTATTTCAAAGTAGAAAATAGTGCCAAGTTGGGAGAAACTCCAGTGTGGCATTACTGACTTATTTTAACCACAAGGATAAGAGACAGACGGATGAAGGCTGAAGATTCTGCAGTTGCTGCTGACTCAAGGGGAGTAAAAAATATGAATAAATTAAGTTTTTTTAGCAGTTACTAGTGTGTAAAAATAATTCAAGATTAGGAGTAGAACTTCAAAAACTTAGTTTCACATTTTGCCTGACATTCTGACATCCTGTTAAAGCCTGTATCAACTAAATGTCCCTGAAAGCAGCAGAGGAGCTGCACTGAAACACTTCCTCTGAGGGTGTGCGTCTGTGTCCTTCCTTGGTATTCAAATCTCCATAAATATGCAAAAAAAAAAAAAGTGTGTTAATGCAGCAGGATAGAAAACTCTTCAACTTATCAAATATATTTAATTTTGCAGATGAGGCAGAGGGAGATAAAAGGCAGACAGATGGAGGGATAAATAAATAAATCCACAGTGGATTCACTGATAGCTGCAGGCTCACCACGATAAGAAAAACCTCAGTTTAAATCCTCGTCTGCTTGAGCCCTGAAATGTTTTATCAAAGAGCATTTAATGGAAGAAATGACAGGAAACAGATTGGAATAAATGAAGTGTAGAAAACAGAAAGCAGGAGCCGGCGTGTGTTTGTGAAAAATGCTGACATTACTCTAAAGATGCGTCCTGCTCGCCTCAGTTTAACATCAGCTTTGTATTTAGGTTTCCTCTCAATCGATTTCCTGGTTTTCTTTCATTCCTCTCTTTTCTTTCTCTCTGGTCCTTTTACTTCCAGCCATTTATCATCTTTTCTTTTCGACTATTGGCACGTGCTGAGTAGATGTGCACCATCTGCTTAGTGCCTCTGACAGTGGATTTAAAAACACCCGAGTGTGTAAGTGAGTCATATCTCTTCCTGCAGGGATGGATGGACTTGCAGTTCAATTTGTGGTCAAATTATTGATGTTTGTGCTTTCAGTATATGAGGATACTCCTGCTTATGAGGGGCTCTACTGCAACTCAAACCTTGCACTTTTTTTGCATGCATACACTGCAGTGCTTTAAGTGGAATAATTAAGTGCTCCTCTAATTCACCTGCAGCATTTACTGTGCAGCCAGAATCAGTAAATCATTAGCACTGTGTTAACAAGTGTCTGTCGTAAAGAGATACCAGGGAAATGCTGAATTTTACAACATGCATTTATTAAAAAAACAGACAGTTTGTCAAACAAAAAGCCTCTTCATCACATCGCCTCTCATCATCAAGCTCCTACCTGATTTTTTACCTGTCCACAGTAGTCTTGGTGTGTGGTGCATATAGGTGTGTGAGAAGTTCGTGTTAATCCGATGTTACCCTCCATCAAAAACAGATAAGCGAGTGTCATGTCAAGCTGATAAAAGGATGCAAACACCTTGTAGTGTGCTTTCAAATCCATTTTTATGAGGATTCTTGGTTTTTGTAGACTTTTAGGTAGGGCTGGGCGATAAAATGATAACGATATATATCAAAAATCAATTTCCCTCGATATCGATATAAAACAGGGTTAATATGCTTTTCGACAGTCAGCATGCTGCCATGTTTTAGTAGACTATATGAATAGCCAATGAAAAGGGGAGTTACTTCACACTGAACCAATCATGTGCTGAATTAAAACCAAGTAGCAAACAACTGCATGGTAGCAGGCTGCAGCTACACACAACCATCGCACTTTAACACGCGAAGCCGACAGCACTGTTGGTGAGAAAAGAAGAAAATCAGTGCGACCCCCGGCAGAAATGCAGATAAAGGCTCAACAGATGACGACATCGTCTGAGGTATTTTGTTTTTTTGAGGTCAGACATGAAGCAGAGTAATGTGCACTGTAAATTATGTTGAGTCCATGTTCTCGCAAAGTCGGGGAATACCTCAAATCTTTTGTTTACTTCAAGTGAGGAAGTCAGGATAGTGTATGTCTCTTCACTTCTTTTCTTTGGTCCAGGGGTATTTAGTTTAAAAGAGATAGCTCATTTTGTTTACTGTTTTAGGCCATAGTCCACCCTGAGAAGTTGAATTTATTCAACTTACCCTCACCTATTTGTAAATAAATCACCTTTAGATTCTTAACTTCAGCTGCGTCTAAAGCTAAAGTTTCACACCAAACTTTAGGAAAGGAAAAATCCTTTTGAATCTCTACATTACTCATATACCCTCTATAAACAAACCGGTTAATTAATACAGTCCAAAAGATGTTCATCAAGCTCCTCTCAGAAGCTTTGAACAGTTCTTTCAAAGTTGTAAAGCAAGTTTTCTAATGAGGCAACCATTGCGCAAAGAGAGGCTGTGAAGACAGGAAATCACCCATGTCTAAAAATGTGCAACAAGCCGAACATTAAAGGCTGCAGGTCTTTATAGATTTGTATTTTTGAAAAAGATTACTTTTGCCCTTTTGTTGCTATTTGATTGAAATGTGCTGCTAGTCAACACAAATAAGTTTTACAAAATGTTCATCTGAGTCTGTTTTTTTATAAGATGTTTAAGGTCATCATCAGTGGAAACTCGAAATGAGCCTAAATCAACAAAATAAAAGTGATTTTGGAATCTAATGAAAGTTTTCTGACTCACTTTTTCAAGGTAAGCTGCACGTCTTTATTTTCAACAGTCTTTTCTCAGATTTATACTGTGAAAGGTGCAAAAGTGAGACAAACTCAATTTCATGAAATGTATTGGAAGTTGACCACTGACTCAACAGTTTCCCTCTCAAGGTAATAAAGAAGAACTTCAAGTAATTATTGTGCAGTGTAGAGAAAAAGGCTCAAATCAAACAAACAGGCAAATGTTCCTCTTGGAGACTTGCACTGAGTTGCACCATCTGTTCAAATTTGTCCCAGTTTGAAGATCATTTCTGATTTAGGATGGATTTGAAGCCTGCTCCTGTTTTCATTTTCCACAAGCTGAGTGCTGCATGGAGTGCTGCTTTACTATAAATACAAAGATATTATAGTTGACATAACGTTTGATATGTGTGATGTAAACTCGAGACTAATTATCACCTTATCATAAAGCTTTGTCAGACTTCACAGGCCCGTCTGCTGCTGTTCGTTGAGAAACAGGAGTTAATGGCTGAGAGAAAACACATAGACAGTCACTCCATATGGAACAAAGCTTTTCTCTGATTGGCTACCGGAGGTGTTAATGTCATATCTTTGTCATATCAATATTTGATAAGATGAACTTTACATCTGCATGGTGCAACCAAATCTAGATACAGCTAAAGTTAAAGCTTTACTGGTTGACAGTAGTGTTGGGTGGTATGACGGTGTGTGCCGTATGACAGTATAAAAGTGTCTGCTGGTAGAAATTTCGCTATACCGTTTATACCAGAGAGAGAGAGAGAGCAGATGTCTGCTGCATCTCTGTGAGTCAGCACTATAATCGCCAGCGTGTCCAGCAGACTGCCTGGCATAGTTTCGACGAAGACGAAACAGCTTCACTGGTGGTGGTCATGGCAGACCCTGAGATTCGTGGCAGTACGGAGCAAACGGAGGCAGCCCGACCCACCTAACACCAGCAAGAGGAGGAGGAACTCATTCCGAAAAAGGGCGCAAGTTGAGACATCGGTTGTCTGGAGATTCCTCAGATTTAGATAATCCAACAATGACCAAAAAACAATACTATACAAAAAGTGTCGTGTGGCTGTCATTGCTGGAGGAGGAAACACCAGCAACCTCTTTAACCACCTAAAGATGAAACACTCCAAGCTCTATGATGAGAACCAAAAGATGCGTGGTGCACCAAAAACTAGAGTTGCAGCAGCTCCTCTTACACAAAAGAGCTTGGCAGAGTCTTTCGCCAAAGGTACGCAATATGATAAGAAATTGCAAGACTGGTCTGGCATTTTGTTTGCATTTGTATATAAATCCGAGTTTAAAAATAAAAGTAAAATGAAAAACTACGAAAGTATGGTTATTTTTAAGCCATTAATTGAATTTACAGGGAAAAAAACACACTGTGATAAATACCATTACTGTGAGATGAAATTACTCCTACCGTGATAAGAGATTTCGCTCATACCGCCCAACACAAGTTTAAAGTTTAAAGTGGACTGTACATCCAAACGTAGATGGTGCAACAGGCCAATGATGCCAACAGGTGCTGAGACCCAAAGTTTCTATTTAGGGCTTTTTATTCGCCAGATCTTGACTGAGTATGAAAAGGATCACCTTTTTTCTTTACAGCATCAAGGTTTTAATCATCTGAAAAATTCCTGCAAATAAATAAGAAAAATTCTCCTGCCTTTTGTTGAGAGTTGTATAAAAGCTGCGCTAAGTTTTCGTAGGGTTATTAATAGTGTTGAAACTTTTCATATCTGCATCTGTGAGATTAAGACGCCCTATGGGTCTTCTGATTATCTGAGCGTGGACGTGTCTCTGGGACGTTAATCTAAGATGTCAGAGTACAGAACGCTGTGATCAGATAGCAGACGTGATTCAGTGAACACACAGAGCCGGCTGTTTATGGTAAACATCATGTGACGTTTGCAGGCGGGGACGGTTGAGAGCGCAGTGTACACAGAATCTGAATGTGAAGTGAACACAGAGACAGACTCAGAGGGGACACTGAAACAAAGACATGAAAGGACGGAGACGAGCACAGAGGCCCATCTGGAGGGAGAGAGGAAACACTAGAAGGTTAATTTGCAGATTTTCTCCCGAGAGTGGAACAAACAACAGCTGCTTCTGTTTGATTTCAACTCTCAGCTCTCAAAAAAAGAAAATACTCATTAAAAGGTAAAAGAAAAGAAAGAAAAAACACTGAGGCACTTATCTGCTGATAAAACGTCTAATTCCACTTCTGTATATCAATTAAGGAAAGACATCTTCAGTGCCCAGGAGGTCCAGAAAGAAGATATCATAATACGAAGATCGACCAAGCTCCTAATATGAGTGCTTTCTTTAAACGAAATAAAGTTATCACTGTTAAATAATTTCAGAGACAAAAACTGATTCTTCCTTAAGTCTTGGCAGCCAAAAAAACTTCCTTCAGTTCAACATCCTTCACACAAATTGTTCTATTTGTTCCTAAACTTTGAATTTTTGCAAATAAATTAAAATGATCGAACAGTGTTTGAATAGTTTTGCTTATTCTGATGTGTTATGTCTTGGTTTCCTTTTTCAAATGCATCTTTTCCTCAGAATCTGCACAACTCTGACTAGTAAAGTAAAAATATAGTAAAATATAAATCAATGCTTCAAGTTGTATCTAAAAGCCCAACTAAAAATATTTAACATCTTTTCCTTCCCAGAATTCACTAAGTGATTTAAACTCGGACTCATACTGTTCCTTTGAAAGTAACTGTGACGCTGTGTGCAGAAAGAGATGTCAGTATTTATATTTGTTCAGATGACTCTTGCCTTACTCTTCATGCCTGTATATCTGACAGGTACAGTGGGTGACAACTTCACTTCTGAAGAATGACTTCCACCCTTGTGTGTTGAATTTTAGGTTCCTCCATCAGGACGGAGAATTTTGTAAAAGAAAAAGATATAAAAACTGTTTCATTTCTGCTGCTACCATCCGGCTGAACAAGATAGAGCATTATTTGCGCACGTGACAGAAGCACTTATTTATAACCAAGTTTTATTTGGTCATTTATTTGCTTTTTACTTTGTTTTTATTCCACAGGTTAGCCGTTTTACTACAGGTCTCATTTAATCATTTTATTCTTTCTTGCTTAAGTTTTGAATGTCAAACAGGATGTCATCACCTTGCTGCAAAACAAAGCTGCCTATTGGTATAAATAAAGTAACCTGAACCTGAACCTCACATGTGCACAGCAAACAGGCACTTTGATGGATGCATCTGCACCAGAAATCCTGTGTCTACACCGGTATTCCTTCACAAACTGATGTCATTTGCTTTGAAAATGATCAAGCTCTTCATATCCCTAAAATCTGAGCAGTTATGTAAGCCTTGTAAATTATTCTCGTATATTTATGGTTGTATATCAAATCATATTCAAACAGGATTATGCAAACAAATACCTCCCCCTGCCAGATGTCAGCCGCCCTCTGCTACTCTCTGCTGCTTGAGCTCTTGCAGCATGTTTAAAATCACGAGTAACTCTACTCTACACACTTCACTCGAACGATGTGGGTGTGAAGACTGAAGTGTATCTCTTAAAGGACAAAAGACATGGGGGACTCTATCTTTTATGGTTTTGATCATGAATCAATGTGAAGATTGAACCACTTAAACAATCCTTGACAAGAACCTTGAACTTCATACAACCACAAACACTGATTCACTCTCCTTGTATTGTAATGTTACAATGATTGTCATAAGTATGTGCTTCTATGTGCATAACTGGATTGTTAGTAGTTGAATACTTGGATCCAAGGGCGTCAGTTTGTTTTGAAAAGTGTGTGCGTGTGTGAACATACGAGTTTAAACACGAATAAACGTTAATAAAAGAACGTAACAGTAAACGTTTTGGTGTGAATCACAATATAAGGGGGGGCATGAGCTGCTTGGTGGAGGTCTGCGCTCTCCGAGTGCTTTTCTAGTTGATTTTACTTTTGGTATGGCTACTATAAAATGCGTTGACTTACCTCATGTAACCAACTAATGGCCCCTTGCATATATTTATTACACGGGATAATCATGGGGTTAAACACACAAGTTTTCTAACTCACCACAGGTATTATCAGAATAAAAAGCACACTCTGAGTCGTAGCTTCAATTTGGCACAAAGGCAAATTTACAACAGCTGCACGTTTTTGTTATCCTCGCGAAGGTCTGCTGTGTCTCTCAGCAACTCTCCGAGGAATACAGATGATGTGTTCAGGAGCGTCGTTATTTTCTATACTACTGAAAATGACTGGGGTTACAATGGCTTACACGTTAAGGATTTGCGTATGGTGGAGACAAAACTGATGCCTATGCTTGGATCACATAGTTCCAAAACATGCTTCATGTTATTGCATCCTATGGTATCATACCATACATATTAAAAGAATCACGTTTTGTGGCATGTCTCAATGTGTCTTTTTCTTCCCTTTCGACGACAAAAGTAGAAACAGGAACTGCCTCTCTGATAAAGTAGAGAGAGCCCATCGGACCAGGCTCCAAACTTACTTATTTAAACTTTAAGGAATTAGATTTCCTCTCTCCCTGGTGTTTGAAACAACAAAATAAAAGCCCCTTTATGCAATTTTAAAGTGAAATGTTGAAGTGACGCTCTGCTAACACAAATATAATTTGTTCTTGAGGCTCTTCAGTCTTTGGAGATAATAGATTAAGTTCTGAGTCATGCTAGTCTCTTCTGTTACTATCACTTACTGAGGTTTTCCATGTCATTTTTTTTTCCATGGGGAAAAAAAGCACAATTTTTAGGGCCTGAGGGCGTAATATGACCAGTGACCCAGATCCGACTGAAGCGAGCAGATCGCCCCTCCGCCTGGTCCCAGGGTGCAGCTGGTGACAAGGTTAGGTTGGGCGACTTTATGTAAATGGAGCCTCCCCACAGTGTGCAGAGTGTGCAGTGTGCAGACAGAATAACAGTGAGACAATCTGAGCAGTCCAAAAGTCTTAAGATCCATTTTCTCTCTGTAGAAATCTGTACTTATATCCTAAACAGAGCAGATTTGACCTAATATGAGACATTTTGGCTGCTCATAATAGAATTTCAGGTTATTACTAAAGGCAAAAACAAAAAAATACAATCAGCTTTAGGATTGGTTCTTCTTAATAGTTACTTTCAGTCATTAGATTTAGAGAGAGTGGTTTACAGCGCTCTGAGCAGAGAACCTCAGTGAAGATTTTCTTGGGCAAAGTTTCACAGTGTTTGGCACAGAAGATGATTCAAAGGAAGCAGGAGGAGATTGTTCTTGTCAGATAATACGACATACATGAACAGGACCAGCAGAGAGGGTCAATGCAGAGAATTAATAGAAGAACAAAAACAGTGAAAATGCAAATAATACGACACAAACAACAACTGAAGTTTGTTTGTTTTTTTTTGGTCTTTTTGGTAATATCACCAGCCCCAGGCTCTGTACTCGTGTATTCGGGAGAAATAACATATTATGCCACAATAATATCTTTTGCACAGATAAGATTTGACCTGAGGTCACAGATGGACTTTGCATAAATGCAGTGATGAGAGCCATTTCTGTTCTTTTCCCCTCAGAATAAACAAGTAGGAGAAAATTACGAAATAAAAATGTGTTTTCTAAGAGGACATTATGACTTTATTCTGGCTGTTTGAAAACTTGTTGAAATAAAGTCTTAGACCTCTAGACCTTGTGATAGACTCTATTCAAACAATGTTGCTCATTATCTGGTAATATTCCTGCAGGTCTTTGTAAGAAAAGACACAACAGTACCGCACAATGATTAGAGCCATAAACTTATAAATCAAAGTTGGCCAATAAAAACTGTTCTGTAAATCTTTAACCTCGTCTTATAAAACCATTTAAAATGTTAAATGCTTTATACCCTCAAAATCCTTACAAGCTAAACTGAAGCATATGAAGGCCAATTATTTAAATTGGTGTTTAAAGGTTCAAACTGTGTCATGAATAAAAGTAAATAAATCATTTAACCTTGTTCTTCACCAGCCCTAATCAGAGTTAATAGCTGGTCAATCTACGTTCTAATAATACACGGCATCTGAGCTTTAGTGTAGCCACTGGCCAGAGACACAGCCGAAGCAGTGACTATGACTATGGTGCTGTAATGCTCCACCACCTGGATGTAAACAAGCACAGATGGCATTTTGCACAGCGTGCTTCGTCCGAACGATCTCAAGATTGAGGAGTTGTATTGTCAGTTGTGTCTAGTTAAATTGGCGTATAACCCCTGGACCAGAGCAAGATAAACCTGCAAGGAGCGCCCAAGCTCTGCTAACGTTAGCCACACTTAGTAAGCCAACTCAACATCATTTATCCAAAGGTTTATCTAGTGTAAATCAATTGTGCTCAATTTGATTGTTTTCTGAGTGTTTCAGAGGCTTTTACACAGCAGCTTGTTGCACAGGAAATGGAAAACCAGGGGTCCTTCCTTTACACTGAGTTTTAAATAAGAAACGCAAACTTTTAAGGAAGGGTCTGAAAAGTAAATCTTGTGAAAACATCACCTCTTTTGTCGCTGTGTAAATAGTGCAAGCTGATATCCTGTTAAAATGGTGTGACTGGAAACATAACAGTTGCTTTAACTATTATGTAGAAAAGCACCTTCATGCACAGTGGTGTAGTGTTCTGATGACGTGTTTTTTTACAAAGTCACACATTTATACCACCAACTACTGGCCCAACATGCATTCTTAAAAGATCACTAAGGCTGTGTCCAAAATGAATCATTCAATCCCTAATCCCTAACCCCCCATATGGGGTTTTACTATATAGTTGACTATGTAGTGAACTCAATTACCGGAGGTTTCGGACACTACATGGCAAGACGCAATGCATGATGGGATGCCCACCACCGGTGAGTGACCATCGGATGGTCACTACATTTTGCAATGCTCTATGGGAAATTTTGAGTCACCTATATTGGGCATTGGAATTGAACACTGAGGTTTCAGACACCCCTCAAAATGGCGCTAACCCCCATGTAGTCACCTATATAGGGCTTAGGGATCCATTTCGGACACAACCAAAGTTGTTGAATGAACGCAGGAACGACCTCTCCATATTTAATGGCGCCATTCTTGCCAAAACAAGACCTGAGTCCAGTCATCTGGAAGGAGTTTAAATAAATTTCCCTTTGAATTATGAAATTATTTGCTTTGGAACACCTCAAAGTTTTACTTAACACTCAAAACTCACCAATATAAACCAGTCCTGAATGTAGGAATATAAATAAACTGCTCTTCAGCTTCTAACCTGCCAAACTTTACAGTAAAATGAAGAACAAGAGGTTCAGCTGACACTTGTAAGACTTAGGAGTTTAGATCCTGCGTAAGCTCTCTGTATTTTCAAAGAGGGCTCTATTGATCATAAATACTATTTCACAACAATCTAAAGAGGGAGAGGAAACAAAAGGTTCGCCCGCCTCTTTTCATTGGGTTAATAAAAAGCCCTGTGGAGAGGATTTGTAACTGTATCGGTGTTTGTTGAATCATAATTCTATTTAAAAAGCATGCATTGTTATCACAAAGCCTCAGGATCCTGCCTCTGCAAACACTTTCGTAATCTTCATATCACAGCAGCAACGGGGGGATTTTGTTGAGGGGTTAATGTGGTTTTCCAACATAAAAGCATCAGCATAATGCAGTATACAATAACGCCTTGATAGGATGTCAATACCCCTCGTAATATAATCATGTTGTGTCTACATTTGCGGGAATACTGTTATTTGTTATGGAAATCCAATATTCTAACAGGGAAACCAAATTCTTCAGTCTTGTCTGGTTTGGTTGGAAGCAATCAGCTGTTGTTCAGGTGTGTGTGAATATACCTGAATACACAAGCAGTAGCTATGTGTGAATGCAGCAGCAGCAGCAGAGGAGAAGTCAGACAATAAATACAATCATATTTTATTTATGAAAAGCTCCTGAAGCACACAGACGGCTCCCATTTTATATTTCACGACTGCGTTTGATTCTGGATGCGAGCGTGAGCAGACAGGAGGGTTTCTGTCAGCCCAGGAATACCGACCAGCTTTTTTATTTTACCCTATTTCTCTTTATTGTTTTGGAGATGTCAGACAGTTAACAGTTTCCAGTCAGGATTTTTTTTTCTGTTCGTTCCCTCGGGAGCTTTGAGAAGTGACACTGATTTTTTTTTTTTTTTTCCCCCACCACAACAAGCCCTGAAGGTGTGTTTGTGAATTCTACTGTTTCTTACTGCTCGTGCTCTGAGAGTTAAAGTTAGTGTCAGGGTACTTTTTTTAACATGTCAAACATATAATAGAAACATTTCTGATTCCAGTCAAGCTGTGAAACTTTTTTGCACTTCTCGTCTCTTTACTTTGACTTTGAGAATCAAAATTCTCAAGTCTGAATGCGAGTTGACTCACCCAGGACGCTGAGCTCTGTGTGCGCGGTGATGTTGTGGTTCTTGTTGGAGGCTGTGCAGCTGTAACTGCCTGAGTCATCGTCTGTGACGCTCCTGATGACCAGGTTACTGCCCGCCAGCAGAGAGTACTTCTTATTCCTTCAGAAAGAGAGGTAGAGAGACGAGTTTCATCAGCCCACTTACATTAAAACCGATCACAGTGCTAATTCAGGCAGACCAGAAAGTCTGGGACGCTTGTATAAAGTAAGAAAATGAAGAGTTTTTATTGTATTTCTTAATGATGTTTCCACTTTGTGAAGAATTCCAGCTAAAAACTCATGTTTGCATCAAAATAGGGCTGCTTTTCGGTAGTGAATGTTGAGGGACAACATCTTAGCCACATGTTTAACTCCTTGGTGTCAGACTTAGACTGCATACAACTAGGATGTCATCAAAGACATGCAAGAAAGATAAGGATTCAAAGGTGCAAATGGTTGATTATTCACATTTTGTCAACGGCTAATGCTGACACCAGTTATGAGAAGGGCTGCAATACTGCTGATATTACAATGTTGTTTTATAATATGATTATATATTTGTTAAAATATAAACAAGTGAGAATCAAAATTGCTGACCTTGTGTGAACACTTTTGTAAAATGATTATTGACAAATATAAAATTTTTAACACATGGGACTTTTGGATTTATGTCCAACTATCTTCAAGTTGTAAGAAAGGAAGAAGTATTCAAGATAAATATTATTATTATCATTAAACTTTAACACTCCACACAAACACAACACTAGCATATGGCTGTCTTGGATTTCATATGCTGTCATTTGGGATTGGAAAATGCCCAACTCATCAGCCAAATTATTAATCTGTCCATTTCTACTTTATATAATATTCATATCCTAACCACGTGAGGTGTAGCTCTACCTTTACAAGCTCCATTTATGTGTCTGCAGTGAGCAGGTCCACAGCAATAACTGAATAATTTATTTCGAAAGTTAAATGTGGAGGAATGAGACAGCGCCTGAAACTCCCGAGAGCTGATCCAGTTCAGCTAGCAGTCATGACACTGACTTTGAAACAGGCAGGTAAACTAGCTGCACCTCATCTGATTAAAGACCCAAAATCATTTATCAAATCCTACATCTAATATAGCATCAAATTCAATTTTTGTTCTTTTGCACATGCAGCTAAATTCAGGACCATTTGAATAAAAAATTAAAAAATGATCAGATCGGATCAATCACATCTGAGCAAATACTCTAAAGTCAGCATCCAGACCTGCAGTGTGAACATGGTCCAGTATCAGCAAAGATAAAAACATCAAAGACTCAATAACAAATAAACAGGGGGATGTTTTCAGGATCATCTTGTGCCCAATCCCCCAAACAATAACTCCATGAATATTGTGAGTTTCCACAGAAAAAGACAGATCTTTTTTTAGGAGAGGTTGCATCATGTTAATCCTGTAGTCACTGTGTTGTTTTGCACTGCAGACACAAGTCTTAAACTGTCATTTATTTTTGACATTATTTACCCCAAAACTAAAACACCTGCCAAATCCAAGATGACCTATTTTCTACTTCTGGTTCTTGTTATTACAAACACTAAAATGAACATTATTTTTCTACTATAGACTTCTGTAACAATTGTTGTTCAAACTACTTTTGCAGAAAGATTTTCAACTTCAAAATTACACTTGATTTTGTTCCTCTAGCTGCAGGGAGACAAACTCATGTAGGGATATTTGATGCACTTTTTCAACCTGTGGTTCCAGTTTGTCTTTAGAAAAAGGCAAACATAATTTGAACAAGAGGAAATGGAGCCATTATTGAAGTTCATTATCAGCTATGAAAAAGTACATGTTTTAGGCTCTGGTGTGTATTTTTGGGCAGCTGAGTACTATGTGTATGTAGGGAAATAAAGCATTGTTTCGCCTATTGATGTGTGTTTCAGAGGTTTTGCGCAACAAAGTAAGTTTTACAGATAATTCAGGCTTTGAATACACATACAGTACTTATTAAAGGGATGCATTGTATTTTTTTTTTCTTTTTTATTATCACTGCACTGGTGAAAAGAACTACTTCAGAATCAAGCATAAGAAATTCACCTACACATTATGCAGCTTTGCAGGCCAAGAGTTCAGCCTGATTAAAAGCTGTCAAACAAGGATTATTTCAGGATCCTGCGTGCTTTTAACAGTGAAAAAAAGAGTCATGGTACAGACCAGCTCTGAATCAGCTCCTCTCCTCTCCTCCACTGGATGCTCGGAGTTGGGTATCCGGATGCGGCGCATTCCAGCACCGCATCGCTTCCCAGCTGGACCGTCACTCTGGACGGACGCTGGAGGAACTGGAGAGTCCTACTCACACCGGGCTCTGAGAGACAAAGGAAGACAGAAAGGGGAGGGAATTACAAGCTGAAAAATGGTTCTCACTCTGAGACAAAGGCGAAAATATGCATTAAACGAGGAATTGCAGCTGTGGGTTACGGTTAAATGTGTCATTATGAAACAATGGATTGGGATTAAGCCTCCTCTCCTCTGGTTCCAGTCCTCCCACCACATGTTGGACCTGCAGCAAGGATTAACTCCCATTCAGCCAGGGAGAATTAGTGAGATTCAGCACTGTCAGTGGGTGATAAGGTCTGCCTAACAGCTGCTGCTCCTGCTCATCACAAAGGTGTTGAATGAAGGTGAGGTCACGACTTTGTGTAGGAATGTCTTCTCCCACTTCCTACACTGCATACTGAGAAAACTATTCCTGCAAGGAGCTGCTTTTTCTCCGGAACCGCTTTCAAGTATTAAAAAAATCTCAACTAAAGCATAATACGTAAGAACACTATTATGTCTAACATCAGAAATCCTCCAGTCCTTTTCTTTCCTGCTTTGTATTTGTGAAGCACTTGGAACAGTCCAAACAAACAGCTCCCGCTAAAAAAAGACACTGACATTTAAGCGTCATTCTCATTTTTAAAACATAACTTTACCTTTAATTGGAAACTAACTTTATACGCATCAGAGCTTTTTGTGGAAAGTTTTGTCCAAACTTTAAAAGAAACCCCCAGATAAAAAGAACAAAATGTGCCTAAGTGTTTGTAAAAAGCCCAAAACAGTCCCGATGGAAAACTGTCTCATAAAATAAATGCAGAATTTATCTTGTTAAATTTAGACGTTTATCATAAAAAAAGACATGTTTTGAACTACATCCAGCACAGTACGGCTGTAATCAACCAAAGAGATTCTTGGTCGACTAAAACCTTGACATTTTCGACCAAAAATCGACTAAATCGACTAAATCCGACTCTGAGACGACGGGAGATGACGCGGCTCAGCACGGTGAAAATATACTGATACCGGCACAAGAAGGCATTAAACACAGGTTGAAACGCTCAAAACAAAAATAAATGTTCTCCAAACTACCGGACATTGATTAACGTGGACGCTCGTCTATCTTCCGGTCTGTGCGTTGGGCGAATCCAAAATGGTGAAAACAAGGGGGGGTGTTCTGAGACAGGCTGTTACCTGTGAAACAGGGGTGCTCTGAAAACACCCTCATTAGCACTTGGTACGTTCCTCCCTATGAAATTAACCACAGACTGTAAAATGACGCGAAACGACCAATGACCAATCAGAATTTTGGTCGACTCAGCACGCATCGACCAATCAGTCGACCAGTCGACTCGGACTTTACAGCCCTGCCACAGAAGGTAATCAGGCAAAAACAACTACATCTATGAAGTGTCTTCAGCAAATTAACAGATAAGAGCTGATTTTATGAGTTAAAGTTGGTCTGATTTTATCACACAGCTATATGGAAAAACGATCAGTCTCAACTATGATAACAAGGCAACTTCTATTGTTTAATGATAGCGATGCAAGCCATGCAAAAGAGTGAAGAAAACAAAGTAAAAACTCAAGTTTTAGTAACTGTGTAGACTCCCTGGCTTCCGTCATGGACTGATGACACAATGATCATAACACTGTCACCACCGGGCGCCAAAATGTTTGCAGCAGAGTCCTCCAGGTCTGTGAAGTTGTGAGGTTAGGCCCCAGTGGATCAAACGTGGGTGTCCAGCTCATACTCGAGATGTTAAGAATCAAAACCTTGAAAATTCTCCTTGCTCTGTGATGAGTTTCTCACAGGTCCATTATAAGGTGGTGGACTGGGGTCAGCGTGAGCACCCTGACCGGTCTGCAAATACACAGCTGCATGTGCCGCCCTGTGCGCTCTGACAGCTTTCTATCAGGAGCTGAATTTATTTTTTGCACAGTTTGACCTCAAGAAGCTCTTCTGTTGGATCAGCCTTTATTTTCCACACATATTACCAAACCTTTGACTCCCACTGGATTTCCTGGGTTGGAAATCCAGAAACAACTACAGGCGCTGCAGATTTAGAGATGCTCAGACCCTGTCATTTAGCCATCACGTTTCAGTCCTTGTCAAGCGTGCTCATGTCTACTATTTCCTCCTTCCATCACAACATCTGGGTTAAAATGTTCACCTAATCCAAACATATCCCTCGTGCTCACAGCTGACATTTCAAAGAGATAATCAATGATCTTCACCTGTCAGCAGTCACAATATGATGAGTGGAGTATATGTCAACATTCATCATCTTCTTTCCTACAAAGGGTAGGATTTTTTTTCATCTACTCTGGAGAAGATAAGCACTCCTAGGTGCAGCAGAGACATAGAGAGCAAGTATCAGGCATGATGAATAATGAGGAAACAATCAAATCAAATTTTTACACTTCTACATCTCCAAAACCAATGTTAGACGTCTGACTTATTTGGGCCAATCAGGCAGCACCACGTTGGCCAAAACTCACTCCCAAAAACCCACTGTCTGTGAGCACAGCTGTGGCTTTATCAAAAAAATCAATGTGAACACTGTACCGTCCAAAGACAAAACCACATATAAACATGATTCAGAAATGACAGACCACATCCTGCAGGGATTACAACAGCATGGCTCTGTAGTAGAAGAGTCCTGCTGCTAAACTGGCCTGAAGCAGTCCTGTCTCGTCATCTTTTGAAAACATCTGAAGCATCATAGAGAAAGAAATACAACACAAGAGACCCTGAACTGTTGAGCTGCTGAAATCCTCTATCAGGCACAGATGGGACGATATTTCACTCTCAAAATCTCTAAGGACGTGTCTCCTCAGTTCCCAAATGTTCACAGTGTTGGTAAAAGAGAAGCTGGTGTCATTTAGTGGTAATCATCTGTCCCTAATCTTTTGAAAACTGCTGCTGATATCGAGTTTAAAAAGAGCATTGAGCTGTCATGAAACAAACAAACAAACAAAAAATAAGTTTGTAACCCAAGTTATATTGCCTTGGCACTGTTTTTAATTACTTCAAGAGTTTTAATGATTGGCAACGGACAACCATGAGATTTTGTTTTATTAGCATTTCACACAGGGTCCAAACTGATTTGTAGGCAGGGTTATAGTTCCTTTCAACAGATACTTTGGCTGCCTGTTGAGGGCAGATGATGTAGTCACTGTCCTTGGTGCTGAAAAGAGCTGGTACATTTGACAAACAGTTTATTGAGAGAAAAGCAGGCAGAAGGTCATCATGAAAGCAGATTTCTGCGCTGATCTGCCCTTTAGCTGAGTCACTGCTGAAGCCTTAAATCCAGGAGAAAATCTAAATTTGAAACTGAACAAGCTGTGAGACTCAGAACCAACTCAGAAATATGGAGACACAAGGAAGAAACTTGAACATAAGACTTACACATGTTCTCAAAATAAACACATGACTACATGAGCAGGAAAAAATGGAGGGTGTGATTTGTAAGCCTGATGATTTCACACACTCATCACTGGGTGGCTAATTTCGTATTGTTAACACCATAATCAATTTTACAAAAACCTGTCTACGAATTTGAATGTTTTTTATCACACACATACGCACATGCGCTCCTGTAATGGGTGAAGTTGAGATCCCCCTCAGGTCAGCTTGAGGGCTTTTATGGATACAGGAAGTTACATCAACACGCTCCAGGGTAATGAATCACACACACACACACACACACACACACACACACATACACACACTTTCAAAAATGAACTGTTCTGGTTATCCTCCGTTCATTAGGGAGACATAATGGAAGCCTATAGTTATTACCACAGTCTGAAGCCTGAGGCCTTTTACTCATACATAAAACTCCTGCATACATTTCCTGTGCATGTAAGACGTGGGTGTAGACTCTCTCTGTGTCACCCATCCATTGGTGCCCTAGTTCTGTATTCTTTAAAAAAGGCCAGAAAGTTATGGAGGGTTGTAAATTTGACTCTATCTGTGCAAAGGTTTATGATCAAATGTTCTTACTTCTTCAATCAGTTATTCCTTCAGTCTGAATTTCTTGTTTCACTTCTTCTTTTGACACCATCCTTGTCCACATTTCATTGATAAAGTCATACCAGCCCCTTTATGAACAAACGAAAGCTGCTGTTGTGATCAACTTGTCTGAGGCATCTGCTGAAGCTCTGATGGCAAACAGACGGAAAGGGCTGTAATCAACCAAAGAAATTCTTAGTCGACTAAAACCCTGAGATTTCGACCAAAAATCGACTAATCAGGGGGGAATTTCCCGAGTCTGAAGGCAAACCCTTCTGTGACAGGGGGAAGACATGGCTCGGCTGGGTGAAAATATACTGATATCAGCACAAGAAGGCAATTAAACACAAAAGGCAAGTTGAAACGCTAAACTCTGAAACGCTGCTCTGAAAACACCCCCATTAGCACTTGGTACATTCCTCCTGATGAAATTAACCATAGACTGTAAACTGACACGGAAAAAATCGAGCTGACCGATCAGAATTTTGGTCAACTCAGCACATATCGACCAATAAGTCGACCAGTGACTAGGACTTTACAGCCCTGCAGAGGGATTCCCTTACTGTACAGACAATGAACCAAGATGACTTACTGAATAGTCATTTTTGTGCACCGTTACAACCTAAACTTAGAGTCAAGTGGATGAAAAGAAAGAGTTCAATGTTCATAACAGCAAAATTGGCTGGCCAAGAGAGACGTCTGCTGAAGGTCCAGAAGAATGACAGATTTGACATCTTTATTCTCTGCCATACATTATGATGCAAATGAACCAGTTCATGACACTGAGCAGCTACTTATCCAGGTGATGGAGGCTGCACAGCATTCTGGTGCATGTAGACGTCACCAGCATAGAAACATGAGTATGAGAACTCTTCGTTAATACAGCAGCAAAGATGGTATTTTAAATTAACTTTATTCACCATCAATACATATCGGCTTCCACTTAAAATGTCTCGAAATATACGCATCACTATTACAAATATTGAGTTTTTTATTTAGTAAGATGTTTAATTTCTCCACAAATTATGTTTTTATAATTGATGTTTGTGGGATTTACAGTTTCAGGGAGTATAAAACAGTACGATTGAGACTCAGCCTCTCACATGAGCAGACACGTAAAGAGAGTACGAACTGTCTGACCTCATGAATAAGAAACGCATACAGAACATGCAAAAAACCAAGATCATCAGCAGAAACCGAGCAGGAAACACAAGACGACGAAGCAGAAAATATCTACACTGCAGTTTGTCTTTTTTTTTTCTTTTTGGGCCCGGGAGAAAAAAGCAAAGAGCGGTGAGGGATCATAGAAATAATCACTGAACGACAGCGTGACTCCTTTAATGCTTTCACAGACACGTTCACCAAAGGAGAGTGTCAGCGGTTTAGACGACACAATGACACCTCACGCATTAAAATCAGGAAAAGGAGCCAGTGTTCACTCTGATACTAACACGCATACATGCACAGATGTAGGCAGATACATGACAGACCAGCAAAGATTTTTTTTTCTGTTTGACTTTAACTCTGTGCACTTCTGGAGTAGTCAAAGAAAAGAAAACTGTCTCTCTGAAGGGACCTGAAACCTCACCATCAGATCATTCATCCAGTTTACAAACTCCTCAGCCGGTTCACTCTGAAGTAAATCAAGCTCACTGAGATTCTGTTTTTTTTATCGGTTTTATGAGCCAACATAAGGTTAGTGATGTTATCTCGTTCTGCAGAGCGCCTCTCTGAATGTCATCAATCAGAACCTGAACTAAATCACTTTTTTCTGTAGGGAGTCTTTCAGGACTCACATCAGCATCCCAAACCATTGCTCAAAATGAACTTTCCATTTTCATCAATATTTTGAAGAGAGACAGAACCACACAGAGGTCTGTGGAAACATGGGGGTTGCAAGCCGACTGAGTGACCACTGGCTCTTTCTGGGCGATCAGTATTTATTCAGGTCAGGATCCTTTTGGATACTTTGAGGTTGGTTTATCCTAAGACGCCTTTCCCAGAAAAGGGGCCAGATTTAAACCAGCGTGAGTATAAAGCAGTGTCATATTCGAGTCTTCGAGAGAGTAGCTATACTAACTTGTTCAGCACAATGCTTTTTTCTATGGTGAAGATATTAACGCCTCGACTAGTTCAACCTCATCTCAAAAACAAGCCCAAACACTGCACTTCTGTTTGATTTTGCTCTCTGTAAGAACTGTTTCCCTTGCATACACCAAAATCTGCTAAGATCAGTCAATACCAGCACCTACTATGGGACCATGAGCAGAACCTGTGCACTCCTCATGTTAAAAATCCAGACCCCTGAGTACAAAGAGGAGATTTTTAAACAGCAGAGAGTCAGTTAATTTGGGAAATCATTAATGTGCACTCAGAGATTAAATATGCGAGTCCTCTGGGCTAATGAAAGAGTCCTGGGTGCTGCTAATTAGGTGAAAATGGGACTGAAATTGAACAGAAAATCCAACATGTCTGCGAAATAACATGCAGCACCCACTCTGTTCTTTATCCGTTCACTTTGTTTTTAGCTGGTGTGTTAAAAGGATCTTTAAAGTTCATAACTGATCAGCTCTATTGTTGCCAGCTGATGACTACACTAGCTTTTAAACCACAGACCACAGCATCTCTACATGTCACCTCTTCAGTCCCCAATCAGATTGGGACAAAGGTCAAAGATCACTCAGCAGACAGTGACTCAGGCCCAGGAACACCAAGGAATGGCACATGAGAATAAGATGGTGAGTTTTGATAATATCTGACCTCTGACCCCTGAACTGGTCTGATGGCTCCCTCTGATAAAAACTTTATAAAGTCAGAGAGGTAACAAAATCTCAGTGGAGTCTGAATCATTAAAGCTTAATCCATCTGTTCCATAAAAGGATGCAGATTAAAGTGAAAGAGGGAATTTTAAAAGGGATTAAACAGGGACCTCTGACCTTTAAAAAGATCTGTGCTGCAACGCGGCGAACACTATGTGCCGGCCTTTTGAAGGAGAGTCCTGTTATAAACCTGCTCTGCAAGGTAAAATTCCACTTTTTGTCATCCTGGTCTGTTGGTTTTGCAGGAAAGTGCGAATAAAGCTGTCACTGATTTAAGAAGGTATGTCCAGTGATTTCACCTCGGTCTTGTTATTTTTAATAACTCAATATTTTCAAGAGCTTGGATGTCTTTGATTACCATAACTTGACGTTGTGTCATAAGTATAAATGTAGCTGCAGTAACAGTCCAAGTTAAAACTCACCCAATCACATCCTGAGCTCTTCCATCCTTTTCTATCCTATCCTTAGTTTTCCAAAATGTTTGCTTGATAAGGAAGATTAAAACACTTTACTTTGCCTTCTCCAGGTCGGAGGGGCGGTCCTGCCTCAAGTGAAGGAGTTTGAGTATCTCGGGATCTTGTTCACGAGTGAGGGTAGGATGGAGCGAGAGATTGACAGGCGGATTGGAGTGGCGTCAGCAGTGAAGTGGACGCTTAACCGATCAGTTGTGGTGAAGAAAGAGCTAAGCCGTAAGGCGAGACTCTCGATTTACCGACTCTCACCTATGGCAATGAACTGTGGGTAATGACCGGAAGAACAAGATCCTTCACAGGGTGGCCGGGCTCAGCCTTAGAGATAGGGTAAGGAGCTCGGACACCAGAACCGCTGCTCCTCCACGTCGAGAGGAGTCAGCTGAGGTGGCTCGGGCATCTGGTTAGGACGCCTTCTGGACGCCTCCCGTTAGAGGTGTTTCAAGCGTGTCCCACCGGGAGGAGACCTCGTGGCCGGCCCAGGACCAGGTGGAGGGATTATATCTCTCGCCTGGCCTGGGAATCCCCCCAGAGGAGCTGGTGGAAGTGGCTGGGGTGAGGGCCGTCTGGGCTTCCCTCCTGAAGCTGCTGCCGACGCCGACGCCGACGCCGACGCCGACTTTGCCTTCAGACTGCTCATACTTTTTTTATGTTCCCTATTTTTCAATATATATGTTTGTACTTCTGTTATACTTTTTAAATGGACAACATGAATATAAAATTAAACAGGTTAGTTATGATGTAAGACATTGTGAGTTTTCTCCTTTGTCTGCATTTTCAGCTGCTGCTCTGAAGCTGAAGCTCAACTTTGAAATGTAAAGTACGTCTGATTATTCCTCAGAAGATGGACAGATCCCCTGCTGGGACAGCGCCGAGGAACACTTCACAGGCTGCAGTCAGAGCCATGTTTCACCGGGAAGCTGTTAGCTAACCTGCGCTGTAATCTGACTGATGAAGTGGGCAGACTGTGGACTCGTTTAATTGGACAGAGCGGAGCGTGTGAACCATCAGCGGCTGACAGACTCCCTGCAGACTGATGCCGCCCCTCTGAGTGTACACACTCAAGCATTATTAGAATCACACCTCACACACTCCTCATTCATTTCATCACATTTCATTTTAAAATGAGACATGGAGCACGGAGGGGATATGAACAGAAATTACTACCTGACAAAAACACGTCTGCAGGGAAGCAGCAAATCATCATGAAATTAAACTGCCGCTGAATTATGCTACTTCATTTTAGCCAGGAAGTAGGTTGACTTTTGAAGGTTGATAACACACACTATAATTCATTCCTGTCCCATTATTCCTGACGCAAATTTAAAGGTACGTTTGTCAAAGTGAAAAAGACTCTAAACCCGCATCTGTCACGCTGTGGGGCACTAAAACCTTCAACCTAAAGCACATCAATCAAACTAGTTTATGCTCAGTACATTTTTAAAACCCGCAAAGTCCAAAGAAATATGAAAAATGTCACTCTGCAGTCAGTCTTCTATGAAAAATCCTCGACAAGTATTTGAACGAGGTGAGATACAGGGTGATGACACTGAAGTTTTTCCTCTTTCCTTTCTTTTCAGTCGCTCTACATAACTTTGCTTGTGTCTCACAACAACTTTGCAGACACTTTCATATAAATACATAAAAGCTCATCTTTAATTCTATAACAAAATGCAGGTTCATCTTAATCTGCATATAAAGTAGAAAGGAGAGAGTTGATCAAAAGCGGCCACTGGAGAAATCAAACTTAACCTCGACTTAAATCTCACCGAAACCTAAATCTAGCATTAAGCGACAGGTACTGTATGTTGCCATTTACACAGTGGGCTTCAGCTTTTCTATTTAAATATCCTAGGCTAGAATCAGCACATTTCACCTCCCCCTTCCCTTAAAAACACAAAAAGGATAGCAATTTACCCACTTTGTGCCTCAGTACATCTCATTTAAAGACCAACATAAGTGTCATTTACCAGGTTGAAAATGACTTTGCATTGGGCACACAATAAGATCCTAGTCTTCAAAGCACACACCAGCTAAAGGGTAAAACTTAACTCAACTCAACTCAACTTTACTTTATTTGTAAAGCACTTTAAAACAACCACAGCTGAATAAAGTGCTGTACATAAATAGACAAAACAACGCAGACGTAAAAAACAATCAAAAAACAGTTAAAACAATGGATAAAATAAAAGCAGAATTAAAAAGTAGAATATAGTTTCAATGTTTTTAAAAACTAATTCAAAAACATAGAAACAGATAACTTAAAAACAAACCATAAAACACTAAAACAGGAGCCGAGTCTCATGCAGGGTTAATAGCCAATGAATAAAAATGGGTTTTAAGACCACTGAATCAAGACACTGTCTAAGAACCACAAAGGAAACAAAGCTAGGGCTTAATTTCTACCCCTCAGATCCCTGCAAGCATCTTAAGTAAACTCTCTGAAGGTAGAGTGAACTATAAAACTATAACTCTAATTGGAGAAGTGTCAGATAAATCAGTTATATACAGGGATACATCGATGACCGATCAGTTACCTGGGAGCACTCTGAGCTCTGCGTCTGTCCCCGTCCTTGTGCTGCCTGGGTTGTCAGCCAGGCAGCGGTATGTGGCCGAGTCTGGCGGCTGGACTCGGCTGACTTGCAGCGAGCCGGATGGTAGCACTGCCAGACGGGATTCAGGTTCAAAGGTCACTGGGAGGTCCTCTCTGTTCTTCTGCCAGCGGATGACAGGCGTCGGGTCGCCTGAGACCTCACAGCGCAGCAGGGCGGTGTCACCCAGGTACGAAGAGACAGACTCTGTGGGGATGACCACCTTCAGAGGTCCTGAGGGAGAACAAACAACGATAATGATTATTGATTGAATCACCAAGCGTAAATATACATATATTGTTCCTTTGATTTCTGCCTAAAGCTCTCTGATTCTGTTCACAGAGTCGTTTTCATTTAATCTCTCCGTCCTTGTAAGAGAGTACAAACTGAAAACTCTGCAATGCAAGCAGGGTTCATCAATCTCCCCAACAGCAGCGATAACAACACAAGGAGATGAGGAAGTACTATTCAACGCAATTAAAGCAAACTCATTCCACTTCATAGCAGAGCAGAACTTTAAAGAAATGCAGAGAGCTGCTGAGCTGAAAGAAATATACAGCACTCTGCTTATCTAACCTTTACGGAGCTGTGAAGCGTGTAAAAAGTATTTATTTACCTTGGCCTCCTGCAGACGCCTGTGGCTAAAATCCTCCAGATATATATATTTCGAATTAAATCACGAAAATTTTATGAAAAGGAAAGCATGTAATAAAAACTGCAAGTAGACAAGACATGGGACAGGAAAACATGGAACAAACTGAAATCTTACTAAATGCATTTGTCCAATTTCAGGTCTTAAAGGTGGAGTAGCAGCAGGAATCCATTAAAGAAGCATCTTTTTTTGTGCTGTATGCACAAAAAAGCTTTTAATATCAGTCAATAGCTATAAGTTATTGATGACATTTGGGAATATCACAATATCGCAGTGTTTTGTTATGTCTATGTAGTCAACTTTTTAAAATTTCAGCGCGCTCCACTCTTTCTGACTGTAAACAAAGCCATTCCCCGCCTCCCCCATCCTGATTGGTTGTGAGGCAGACGCTGCTCCCCCATGTCGTTCAGGGGCCCAAACAAAGTTAGCGTGCAGCAATATCAGACAGTAGAAACCAACCAGAAAGTACAGAAAATTGTCTGAAACCTCCGTTGGCCACAGCCACCAACACAAGCAAAAAAATGAAGTAAATACCGGAGACTCTGGCGGAATAACGGGCGCTTAAAACAGAGGTAGACCGGACAAGAGCTAAAAAGCTGGGTCAACAATGATGGGGGATGCTCCGGGATCTTAGGGACCCTGTAACCACTTTTACAAAATAAGCCAAGTGTAACAGAAGAATTTCTTGTCAAACGTGACCTGCTGCGTGTTGTAGCGCCGCTAAACTGTTTAGCTCGGGTCTTGGAGTATGTCACTTAAACCAAGTTGTAGAAGTCCTGCAAACATCATGTTTGCTGGTAGTCTGTTGGCATCTACAGTAGCACCAATGCTTTTTACTTTCACATTGACTTGGCGAGCAGGAGCGTCTGTTTGTGGGCGGGGCTTGCTGAAGCAGAGACAGAGGGGAGAGGAGGAGCTGAGGGGAAAACTGGTTGGGAGGGGTAGTGTTTACATTCAAGATTTCTCCCAAAAAACTGGTACTTCCTTAGATCCTGCCTACCCCACCTTTAATCAATGTTTGATCAACATAAAATGGTCACTTTCAACATTTATACGTTATATCTGCAGTGAATTACAGTATAATACAGTATACCTTATCTTTTTGGAACAGGTGAGTTAAGACTATCAACTTCTTGTGCAGTTTTCTACTACGCAGAAATGAGCCAGACTGTGCTTTTGTTCTGTTTTGAATTCTGAATCTCAACACAGGGCCTCATGAGTGCCGGTTTATCCTTGCAGCCAGCCTCAAGTGGCCACTTAAGGAACTGCAGTTTTTGAAAATTCTTTCATCCTTTCATTTTTCAAATACCAGGACTGCTGCTTGTGAGAGACTTGTACTCCTTTCATCTACTAAAACAGCTGCTGTCAGTTCTGCTGTTAGCACAAAAGTGCCTCTGCGTCACAAGCTGGAGACACACAGCGGCATTAAGGGTGGAGAGGAAGATGTAATCTGACAGTTAAGGTTTTTCAGGTCGACAAGAGAAGAATCACAGAGACAGAAAAGGAACAGAGGAGCAGGGAGGCTCAGCAGGTGCAGGTATGAAAGAGGAAAATAGAGTGTGAGCAGCAGCAGGAGGAAAGATGAAAGTCAAGACAGACAGAGGGACAGAGAGCCGATGAGTGTGTTGAGAGAGAAAGAGTCCAGCCCGCTGTGTTTAGGACACACGCCGCTTCCTGTCTGATCACATTCACTCCAACAACAAACAGCCTGTAGCCACACAAACACACGACCCCGCTGAGTGCCAGCCTCGCTCCACTCCACTCTGCTCCGCTCGCTCGGCTCTGAACAGCCGCCTTGTTTTATCATCTGAAGCTCACGGCTGGTTCTGTTTTAATTTCAACTGGGCAGCTCCAGCCTCAGGGCAGATTAACCACAATCTGCAGGAATGTCAGGAATTCAATAAAGAGAAGCTTATTTTCATATCTGTGTCGATGTTGCTCTGAGATTTTACTGTTCTGTCTAAAGGGGTTTATATGAGAATATTTTCATGCCAAAATATTCGAAATATTCAGCCGGTCTTCCTGCCCCTCTTTCTCTCTGAACCCTCCAACACAACAGCCAGAGAGTCAAGTGAAGCTCAAAGGTGTCCTTCCACCTCATCAACGAAGGGGACATTTATCAAACTGTGAACACGGTAAACAAAACAAACAACATTTTTTCCAGTTACATGTCAGCCTGTTTGAGCAAGGTCACTAATCACAGCAGGTGGCTAAGAAATACTGTACATGCATGTAGTGGTTAAGTTATGACTCAATCAGGTAGACTGATTCAAACTGAAACAGTTCATCCATGCAGTCAGAGCTTGAAAATCAAACACCTTACTGCAGGCCACATATGAGAAATAGACTCCAACAGAAGATAATAAAGGTGCTTCACTCAAATAACTTTTTGCCGATGGAAAAGAACCAAAGTTTAACTCTTTTGCTGACACATTTTTCTGTATTTGAATTTCAGTGGTTTTCTGTGCACCTGCCACAGGAAAAAAAGTGCTTGGTGTTAAAGATAACAATTAGGGATAGGCGATATTTGGCTAAAAAATTAATCACAATATGATTTGCTATTCTGGAGATAACGATAAAAGTCCTGATAAAAAATATTATAATTCCAATCTATATTTCTGACTCATTTTGTCTTGAGAACACCAGTTGGAGTAGTCAAACAAGACACTTTACCACGAGTTCGAGTTGTAGGTTACGTAGGAAACTAACGACATCAAACAAGTCTCAAATGGGAAAACATTTTCAACACTTGTTGAAAACTCTGAACAGCAGCAGATCCACTGTCCGATTGCGCTTATCTAAATCCCAATCTTGAAGAAAATCCCTATGTGGAGCCTCATTCAGTAAGAAGCTGCTCAGAAACATCTTCTTTATTACCTACAGCCATGTTTGTTTGTTATTCTGCTCTCTGTGGGCTATGGCTGCGAGTCTGTTGCTCGCGCTTGCGTCATCAACTTGCATTTATCGTATTTATCATGAGATGGCAAAGATTTTAGATTTAGAAATGCTCCCTCTCTCACCCCGTCCAATGGTAATGCAAAGGTGGCCTTTAGAGGACAAGAAGCTTCTATCACGAATGATAAGTATGATCCTCCATTCAACATGTTTCTACTATTAAAAGTGTCTTTCAACACAAATTAGTCTGTGCACAACAACCAGGTGATTATACATTAACTCAAATAAAAGTATGAGTATAACATTTCCTGACTGGTCATCATCCATACAGTTGCTGACCATGGGGTTGGAAGATTAACAGTGGTGGATGACATTTGCGTGATCATGTATTTGCATTTCTCCCTATTACTATGCAAAGATACAGCTTGGTATTTGGTAGAGATGGGAAGATAACACTGAGGCTCTGGTGCTTGAGTAAACCACACAGCTTCACTCTCAAGTGTTAGAGCTTGTGTCCAAGATGAAATGTCAGGTGACGAGTGACGTCCAAGGCTTCAAACGTCACCAGCACTTCAGGAACTCTTACTAACCAGCAGGCTGTCCATTCAACCGCCAAACACTTCAGTCCGTTTTTTTAAACTTTGTATTGAGGGTGGATTCTTGGGATGTTTGTGGCTTCAGTAACAGTTTGAGTGCTTCATTTTTAAATATTCATATGGTTGATGTCTTAGCTCTTATGCAACTCTCAATTATCTCCAGTTAGTCAGAGTCAGAATCTAGACTAGACATTTCCAAGCAACTTCGTCATCATTTAACCAACTTTGAGGAAAAAAAAACCAAAGTTTACTCTGCTACTTTGTCAAACCCAGTAGCTCTTGGGCTTCAAAATTTGAAGTGCAAAATAAAAAAAAACAAAAAAACCCATGAGTCCCAAATTTCTGGCGGCATAAGAATCCTCATGAAGACAGAAAAACAAACTCAGTCTGGTGTCTGATTTTCCTCCAGTTTGTGTTTGTTATTCTGTTTCTATGCTGGCTTGAAATCTGTCTCTGGGACAGACAAACAGCCGGGAAACTTTGACTGTACCACACACACAAACTTTCTCTTTCTGTTCTCTTCTGTGCGGCCTGACCATATGAAAAAAAAGCTTCAGATAGACTCTTTAATCATTGTACGGGGCATCGCTAGATGCAGGTCCAAGCATCCTCAGAACAGCAAAGACTAGAGTGGCTGTGACATCACCCGGATCGAAGGCGCAGGGAACACTGATGTGAATCTAGATCATGGGTCTTATATAAGTTCTGCTGCTGTCAGTTCCTGTGTGGATCACACTGTGGCCCGCAGCTGCACACAGGCACTCACTCACACACACACACATACACACACACACACACACACGAAACATAAAATCTTCTTTTTACAACTTGTGCGGACAATGAATTGGTTTAGTTTTAATTTAATTAAGATAATGCCTCACTACAACTGCTACAAGTCTAATCCATAAAAAACAGTCTTCATCTCAATGTAGATTGTTAAAACATGACACTTACAGACCCTGTTGTGTGTAAAGGGAGAAGCTGCTGGCCCCCCGCAAGCATTATGAGTCCATGTCAACCCATAGTCACCACATTAATAATCAGTAGGCATGGACTGAGTTCCTGATGTAATATGTTTGAATTAACATTGACAGGCTGCTTACAAATAAAGTGCATATTTATGATATAAACACAGAGTAAAGACAAACTTTATTAAACAAACTTGAGTTTAACTGAATCTAATTGTTTTTTTATAGGATGTATTTGTGAATGAATTTATGCTTTAGCTGACTGTGATTCATAAATGACTTTTTCTTTTGCTCCTTTTAAATCAAATAAAATGTAACATACCTTTCAAGCTAGCTTTATAACAATTTGTTAAAAAAAAAACACATGTAAACCATCTATTGTGAATGAAATACTCACTCATTCACAGGTATCTCTGTCCACCTGTTGCTAACTTCAACAAACGCATTTTGCTTTATGTTTGTAGCATCCTTGCTAGCTTAAAAATGCTAAAATTTAATTGAATAAAACCACAAAAAATGAGGTTTTAAAGCAGCTTTATAACAATTTGTTAAAAAAAAAACACATGTAAACCATCTATTGTAAATGAAATACTCATGTAGAAGGTACCTCTGTCCACCTGTTGCTAACTTCAACAAGTTCGTTTTACTTTATGTTTGTAGCATCCTTGCTAGCTTAAAAACACTCAAATTCAAATGAATAAAACTACAAAAATGAGGTCTTAAAGCAGCTTCATAACAATTTGTATAAAAAACAAAACTCAATCTGGCTCCATTGTTGGTTCCATCAACTGAACCAGCATTAACCTCATCAGTAATTTGAGCTACAGTAGTCCGTCTGTTGGATCAGACCGCAAGGACCAGCCTTCGCTCCTCACATGCATCAATGAGCCTTGGCCACCAATGACCCTGAAGGTGACCACTTTTGATGGATACTGACTGCTGCAGTCCAGGAACACTCCACAAGAGCTGCAGTTTTGGAGGTGCTCTGACCCAGTCTTCCAACCATTGCAATTTAGCTCCTGTCAAACTTGCTCAAATCCTTACGTTCAGCCTTTTTTTTCCTGCTTCTAACACATCAACTTTGAGGACAAAATGTTCTCTTACTGCTTAATGGAGCCCACCCACTCACAGGTGCCTTGATGAAGAGATAATCAGTGTTTTTCACCTTACCTGTCAGTGGTTATAATGGGGCGCCTGATCGATGTTTCTATATCTGTACAGACTAAAACTTTTCTTGTCTTCTTGGGAGTTTTTCCTGCTGAAAAGTTGGACATTTATAACAAGAGGCCTAAGTGAGATTGACTCCCTTCAGGAGGCAGCCACCAGTGTACAATCAGGGAGCTGGTTTTTGGCGCTTCCACACTGCTTCTTTAAACTATCAGAGGAATTTGATGCCTGAAAACAGAATATTTAAAAACTGGAACTTGCTGCAAATGATTTTGGTAAGATTTAGTGAACAGTCTCATGAATACCAAGCAGGGACGGAGTCTCTGCAGTGCTCGTCTTTTTGCCAGGCGATTCTGATCAGACAGAATAAAATATAAAACGATAAGGGGAAAGTCAGAGAGGAAGAGAAGGAGGTCAAATCTTCAGGATGGAGGGAGGATGAAAGAACAAAAGGAGTGCAACGACAGGAAGTACGTGGGAAAAGAAAATGTGACCCGAAAATCATTATGTCCCCATGTAAACTTTCTGGTTTAGGATTCAAACCAGCAACCATCATATCAAACTCCTTGATGACAGTGGCTGTGGTCTCCAAGCTGTTTTCATCCTCATTAGATGGGCGTCCAAAATAACTCAGACGGATAATAAAATGCAAATCACAGCAAACAGTACAGGGCAGCTAAGGGATTTGGGGACGCTACTGTTCTGAATCTTTGCCTTGGGAACGATTATTATCTGCTTCTGTGGGTCGACCGCCGCTCCTCCTCATCGCCGTTAATTGGGATTTGTCCAAATCCTCAGAGAGGTGGTGGCTAATTGGGGATGGACAGACTGAAGGTTTTTCTGTTTCTCTTTCCAGCACTGTTAACTGAGGAGCTTCAGATGTAGTTTGAGTTTGAAAAGCACTAAAAACACCAGAGAGTGACACACTTTATCTCTGGATGAGCTGTAGAAAATGTTGGACAGCATAAACAAAAAGTATTCTCTTGTCAAATATCTTGAGAGAGATGTCAGTAGTCACAGCCTACATCAACATGACCCACATATCATGTACTGCAGAATGCATTCAGGATAAGGAAGGCCTAGATACCCCAACCCCACAGACAAAAAGAAAGAATGACACGAGCCCACTCACACATTCAGCTGAGCCACTGCTGCTGTGACTGCCTATGGCAGATAACACTGCGGGGAAACGAATGAATATCGGTTTCATTTCATCCCTCAGTCTTTAAAATGAAATCTCAAACTCAGCACTGCCTCTTAAATACGACAGAAGAACCATCTCTATTGATCTTGTTTGAACATTAAGGACTCAGGTCGATAGGACAGAGGGACATAAAGATCCTTCAGCACCAGCAGTTGATGGCGGGATGCTGCACACACAACAACTTTGACATTTTGTACACCTCTGGCAGTAGAGATTTTGTGACATATTTTGCATTATAATTGGCACTGAAACTTATGTTACCCATTGGATTTCTTCACACAGAGTTGAAGGAATGTCTGGAAAAGTCAAAATCCTTTGATAAAGCGCCAATATACAACCCCAAAGTCAGAATGCTGTGGAGTATGTTGATAAAAACACAATTCCATCTTTTGAAAGACATCTAAATGACCATTTAAATAAAAAATGTGCAAAGACAGCACATTAAATGTTGAAACAGAAGATCAGTATTTTTACTCTTTTAATTATAGTTAAAGGGATATTCTTAATTTAAGTCATGGTCAAACACACCAGAACACAGAGTTAGACACCCTTGCCATACGACTGCTCATCGTATGGTCCACGTGTGTGAAGTCTGTGTTTTATGTTTTATGTTATATGTCCCATGTTATTTCACATGTTATGTCATGTCATGTCACTGTAAACTGTTCAATGTCTGTTTAATATCTGGTGTATTGTCGCAGCTACCACCTGCACTGTCAAAATTCACACCAGAACACAGAGAAACTTGACACCCTCTCTCGAGATGAATGTTGCTGACTGCTTGCTTCTCTAGTTATACCAACTTCAGTAACAACCACACGATAGCAATACACAGCGGTCAATGGATCCACACACAAACCTCAACCAAAAAGCCACTCTGTAGCCACAAATAAAGCTCAGAACAGCACCTAACTTCATCAGCAGTACATGTAGGGCCCCAGCCTTAGCACTAGCCACCAAACATCTTTTCAAATTTGCCTAATTTCTTTAGCAAAGACATCGAACACAACTAACCTACTCTCTACCAGCAGCCACTTGTTTGTGGGGGAGCTCTGATGAGTCGATCACCAAGTGCAGCATGATCATCATATTAATCATTTTGCACTACTGACACAGTAGTTCTTCTGCCTTAGCGTCTCGGTCTGATTGCATTTCTATGAAGTAATAATCATAAATGTTCTTCCTTGAGCTGCGAAACTCCGCTGCACTCGGTGATCAACTCGTCAGGGCTCCCCAACAAACAAGCGGCTGTGATTGCTATCCTCAAAGTCTCGTCTGAATTGGGATTTTTTAATCAGATTTTTAACAGTTTTTCTCCTTTGTTGTATTTTGGTTTCATGATGCACTTGATCATGGACTTCAGGGCGGCCAGTTTTTTTAGTAATTTGAAAAAACTCAGGAACATTATTCAGACATAGTTGAACTATTTGTGAATGCAGTCTCTTGCAGAATGATGAAGCTCTTCCCATCTCTCCCCCTCAGACACTCAGCCTATCTGAATGTCATTCTTATTCCCAATTCCCATGTCATGAGCAGAAATCACATTAACCTTTATAAACATTCACCACCAATAAGGATCTTTGTGATGATATATAAAGCGTGATTTGATTCACTTGGTCACAGCTTTTAGTTTCAAAGCGTACTCTCTGATCAGTGTTGTCTCAGTTTCCTCATGCATAAAAAACCTTGGTTAACATGCATTATGATTCAAACTTAAAGACTTACTAAACTAACAAAGCATAAAATTGATGTTTTTTGAATAAAGTCAGTGTTAAAGAGTTTTGTAGATAATGGTTTATTTATTGAAATGTCTTTCTATGTTTGCTTAAATGTGCTCTATCTTTCTATTTCCCTCACATAATTCTTTTATCTTTTTGTTTCTTTGTACTCGGGTTCATTTCGTGTATCATTTATTTTTCTGTCTTTCATCCTTTGTGTCTTTTTCGGTCTTTCTGTTTGTCTTCTCTCTCTCTCTCTCGTTGTGCTCTCTTTGCTCACTCGATTCCTTCCCGTCCTTTCCTCTCTCTCTCTCTTTCTCGCTTCCTCTATCTTTGTGTTCAGTGTTTCTAATTAATTCCCAGTTTACAGTCATCTTCGAACACACACACACACCCACACATACACACACACCGAGTCAGAACACTAATTGAATTTTTAAGCCTCTGCTTTTCATTAGCATTTTGCCTTGTAATGTGTTTTGCGTCGCCTGTGTGTGCTTGTGTGCGCTGCTGTGTGTGTGTGAGCGTGAAAGATGGGCAGACAGAACTGATTTATATTTTAATGTAACACTGGTATCGAGGTGTATTATTTTCATTTGACTGTGTGTGTGTATGTGAATGTGTGTATGTGTGTATATGATACTGCTCACATTAGGGTACAGGCCATGACAGTCACCTGCTGAGACTATACAGGAATAGAAGGGGGATTTGAGCATATATATATATATATATATATATATATATATATATATATATATATATTTATATACATATATACATACACACACATATATATATATACATACATACATACATATATGTATATATACATATAAACATATATACATATATATAAAAACATATATATATATATATATATATATATATATATATATACACATATGTTTGTAACTTTAGGTTTCGCAATTGTACTTTCAGATTTACATCTTTTCACTAGTGTAAATCAAGACTGAATAATCATATGTATGTGAACAAGAGGCCAAGTTAAGTTTTGGCTGTGCAGCTCTTCATATAAATGTGCTAATAGGCAAACCTGAAGTCATTTCAAAGAAAGAAACAGTTGGATTTCTCCTTGGCAAACATGTTTTTCTCAAAAACAGTCTTTCTAAAACTGTCTTAAAAGTTCTCTGCAGCGAGATGACAGTGAGTAAAATGTCAGAAAGCACATATTTCAGTTTTCTTGGAGTCTTGGTCTGAACTCCAAATTTCATCTCAAAACTAGGAGTCATCTCAAAATCATCTGTAGTGATGTTGACTTAAAACCAGGAGTTCAGGCTGAGAGCCCAGGTTTCAGGAAGCCCAAAATTATTTGCTGCGTACTTTCTGCAGTGGCTAAGGGTTAGATGATTGTTTGAGTGGTAAACTGTGAAACCACAGGCTCTGAAAACACACACAAACACACACACACACACACACCCTCTCTCTCTCCCTCTGTGTGTGAGCTGCAGCTGCTGGTCTGCGGTCTGTGTGAGCGTCTAACTGAGTGGGAGGCTGAGAGTCACTCCAGAGACCAAAACACTCAAACACAAAGAGCTGAGCGAGCTAAAGTGACGACCGGCTGATACACACGCAGAGAGAGAGCAAGGGAGAGTGTGTGTGTGTGTGTGCATGTGTGTGAACAGCAGCTTGTTATCAGAGTCTCAGAAGTAATCAGCATGTTGTTTAGGCGATAATTTAAATTCAGCCGACTAAACAGAAGAGTCTAAATGAGAAACTCTCTGACCTCACCTTAAACGTCCCATCATGCATTGTCAGAATAAACTATCATCAGCTCTGACATTTAAACTAACAAACATGGAAAGCCTCACAATTCTGCGGGATTTGCTCTTTTCTGTTTTGATTTTTTTTTTATATTCAAATATAGTCTGAATAAAAGTGAGCAATCATCCGAACCAGTATGTTCAAAGCACATGGAGAGTTGACAGTGAACACTTTTTTGTTGTTAGAAACAGAGGTGAGAGTTGCTGTTTGCTCTGCTCCAGTGTAATAATGCTCCTTGTGTTTTTCCTGATTTGTTCTGTTGTAAGCTGAACCTGGATGCAACTACAACAACAACAAATTATCCCTCTTTACAAATTATGCAACGAACTGTCAAAAAGTCAGTGGTGAAGAAGAAGCTGTTTAAAACATGGTTTTAATCTCAGTAAGATTATTCATTTTTCCTTCCAGCGTTTCCGTTCTAAGCCTGTTCATAATGCTGTAAAAACTGGAGTTTTTGAGATGTGACTTTGAATTGAAATGTTCAGTTTTATATCAACTCGTTTTAATAGGATCCTTACCTGCATAACCACCTATTTACTATACATTACTCTTTGCATGTAATGCTCCGTTAACTTTAACTTAAGTTAATAATACTTCTAATCATATCACATCAAGAGGGGTTTTTCCGAGTGGCTAAAATGCTCAAACCCTGCGATCAAATTTTGAACCGTGAAACTATTGCTCGATGATTCTGGGTGTTATTTATGTTCAAGTGTTTTACCGTGGCCTTATAGCATGCAAAATCAAACTCCTACAGAGGGTACTCATTATCTGAAGAGCGATGGTGACAGAGAGCTTCATTCAGCTGATGGCCACTCCACCAGAGGCTCCATTTTAGTTTTAATCTACTGATGGAGAAAGAAACTTCCTGAATAACAGAGGAGTGAGGCTATTTTTAGCAGTATTAAAGGCTGACGTAACCTGTGTTTTATCACTTTATGAAAAGTTTAAATGTGTGCGATGGGTCAGAAAATAATCATACAGTGCTGCAGGAGGACATGGGTCTGTTATTATGTTTGAAATTAGTACGTCATATTTCAGAAAACAAAAGCAATAAAGCGAAGTAAAAACCGGAGACTCTGGCAGAATAATGTGCGCTTCAAACGGAGGTAGATCGGACAAGAGCTAAGAAGCCGGGTCAACATCAGCATAAATGACGGGAGACTTACTTTAATGAAATTAAAACACATTTTTTTTCAACAAGTGTAGCGCTTTCTATGTATCAACTTCCCTTTAGATACAGCACCCTGGGTTCGTTACATAAAACTTCTGGAGGAGGTTTTAAAATTTTAAGTGTCACACTCCTACCCTTAGATCATCATCTCCAACACACATGAACATGGACTCATGTCAGGGATGTACATTTCAGACAAACATACAAACATTTTCAGGCTTAAAGTGTTTGTCAGAGGGGAGAAGAATAAGAAGTAGCAGACTGTTTGCAGGCAAAGACCACCAATGCTTTGCTCGTCTTGACATTTAATCATTATTTTAATTATTTTTTACAATGATAGTTACGGTCAATGCTGGTGCATTGTTACTGCCCCAGTACTAAACGTGTTTAGCATTAAGTTGTTGAAATCGTGCTTTGAAAAGAAAATTAGATCCTTTTAAATTTGAACAGACTTATTAAAACTAAACAAATAATATATTTTTACTTCAGGCAAATACGCGTAATTACCTAACAACTGTTGTTCACAACGTTATATTGATGGAAAGTATGCTTTATTTTATTTCATTTTTTTGAAGTATGACCAAAGTGAATTTATTTTATTATTCATTCTCTTGTACAAATCAAATTAACATTTAGTCTAACCTGTGAGCCGATACGAGTCAGGATATTGTCCATGAGTGCAGACAGCTGTGCACATTACTGGTGATGGTGCTGCACTTAAGCCTGTGAGCCTCTTTCTATTAACGTCTTCCATAAACAGTATTGATCTTAAGCCACACTCCACTTACCAAATTACATTACAGGTGAATTACTTTACTTCTATTATAAAATACCAACAGTCACATAAATGGAGGAAGCAGAGTGATATTAAGAACGGCTGTATGCTGACTGATACTGTCAAGGACAGGTCAAGGTGTTACTGAAACATTAATGTGAATGGAGGAATGTTCTAGGTACTTCCACCCTCCTTCACTTCACAACTCGGTATAAAAAGGGGTTCAAGGAAAAGATTTTTTGGATCCTCTTGAAGGCTCTTAAAATCTTAAAGACGGATCTCAGTTTTCGACATGAACAGGGTGAAGAGATGTGTTTTTGAATAAGCAGTAAGAGAGAAAAACTTGTAAAAAGCAATTTGGTTTGTTGATTGGAGATGATACAAAACATCTTCATTGGTGTATTTTGTCTTCCTGGCTTGTGTGGTGCAGCTGTTTCCGTGCCAACACTAAATATTGTCATCGAAAAAAGTGCTCCAAACTGATTTCCTTGCTAATTTAACTCACTGAGACAACGCTTGATGACTTTTCTACACACATTAGCGGAGTTGAGCGTAAACTGCAAACTGAACAGCTCAATTTGAAAATTGTGAGCAGCAGCATGAATGTGGTCGACTCTGGAGACAGCAAACAATCCCTAACATCCTGGGAGGATAGAGGAGATATGAAGAATTACCACGCACTGTGTTTTAATGCAGCAGTAGTTGTGTTTACGGCATCCGGCATGCACTCTGCAGTTCAGATGTGGTTGGCAGTGTTGATGAAGCAAGTTCTAGTGAATAGTTAAGAGTCTTGTGACCAAATCAGGGCAGATTTAACCAGACTAAAGAATCACAATGTGACTTTGTTGACAAAAACTGGAAGGCTGAGACTGAACCATGTACATTTAAAAGCTTATTATTTCTGGATGAGCTGTTACTTAAAGGGTTATTCCAGTGTAAAATTCAGTTAGGGTCAAACACACCGTAACACAGAGTTAGACATCACGTCGAGAGATTAATGTTCCAGACCGCTTGCTTCTCTAGTTATACCAACTTTAGTAACAACCGCACCACTTTATCATTTCCTTAAAGTAATTATCAACATATTAATTATTTTGCACTGCAGACGTTGTAGTTCTACTGCCTTAGCGTCTCGGGGGCTGCTGGAAGAGAGTGGGTGAGTTGTGTTTAGTCTCTTTGCTAAAGAAATCAGGCAAAGCTAAAAAAGATGTTTGGTGGCTAGGACCCTATATGTACTGATGATAAAGTTAGGTGCTGTTCTGAACATTATTTGTGGCTATAGAGTGGCTCTTTGGTTGAGCGTGTGGCTCTCTGTATTGCTATCGTGCGGTCATTACTAAAGTTGGTAAAGCTAGAGAAGCAAGCGATCGGCAACATTAATCTCTCAACGGGGTGTCTAACTCAGCGTTTCGATGTGTTTGACCCTAACTTAATTTTACACCAGAATATCCCTTTAAATATAACGTTTGTGAAAGAAGTCTAAACAAAAAGAGAGACATGTTTCTTACCAGCAACAGTAACTTTGGCTGTCCGGCTTACGATGCTCCCTACTCCATCCAGCGTGGCGAGACACTGGTATTCCCCTTCGTCAGGCCGGTGGTGCCGTGAGTGCATGACATTCTGCACCAATAGTGATCCATTAGCTAGCTGTCTCCGCCTCTCGTCCACCACTGTACTCAGCAACACCCCGTCTTTCCGCCACGTGATGCTGGGAGGTCCCGCCACCGTGTCAGACTGAGCCTGGCAGTCGAGCTGCAGTGTCCCGCCTCGCACTGTCACTGTGTCCTGAGGCTCCTGGGTGAAAGTGAAGTCCACGAAACCGCCGAGACCGGACGAGGAGGTGGAGGAAGATGGTGAGGTGTCTGAGGCTGCAGAAGGAGAGAAGAATAACCATGAGTTATGTGGAGAAAAAAGTACATCAATATTTTTCATTTTCACTGAATTACACTTCCCGAATAGTTATCATAATATGGCTTCCAACACTAAGCAGCATTATTACATATCAATATTTTCTCATTTGGAGGAGACAACAGTAATATCGGCCTTGTGAGGGAAAGCTTTGCCAAAAAGCAAGTTTATTAATCAGTCTTTCTCTCACTGAAACTGCTGCACAACCCACCCCAGCATCACACACACACAATATGAGGATAACACTTAACACGGCAACACTTAACTTGACGCCTATCACTATAACGCATTATTAATATATGTATAATGCGTTATAATCATGTTATAGCACTGTATAGCTTATAACTATAGTTATAAACACCCATAAATGATCATAATGCTTTATAATGCTTTAATCATAACACATTATAAAGCATTTTATCATGACTTACAAGGTCAGCTATTACAATGTGTTATAACTGTTAACCACAGTTGCATTGCATTATCTATGTGGGCATCGTCAGTGAGTTGTTGACAGTTATAACACATGATAATAGCTGACCTTGTAAGTCATGATAAAATGCTTTATAATGAGTTGTGATTTTTGCTATAAAGCATTACGATCATTTATGAGTGTTTATAACTGTAGTTATACTGTGCTATAACGTGATTATAATGCATTATACATATATTATAATGCGTTATGGAGATAGGTGTCAAGTAAAGTGTTACCAAGGTAACATCCAAAACTGGCCATGGTCCAAGCTGCAATATTTGACAAGATGAGAGTGAGGATGAGCAGCATATCTAACGCAGGATAAACGTACCAGTCATTCTTGATGCAAAAATGACATTTCATGTTGCAAGATCTGACGCAATCATTATCAGCCCGGCAAAGTTAGCTAGTTCTGCAGACCTTCATTTCATCCGACAAATCAAAACTTTTACTCCAGGAGCAAATGAGGAAGGACTTGATCTCAATTTCTTTCATATCAATTAATTCATGAGTTCACGACTCTGTACATGTTTTTCTTCATGTTCTTATTAATTATGATTGATGCATCCCTTTCATGCAGAAAACGCTGCCTCGAGTTTGACCTTTGACCCCCACTGCTTTGCTTCGAGGTATTTCATCATCTTCTTCAAAGCCGCATCAGCATGTAGTTTTTGTTTTCATGTGTTTATGTGTATTTTAGTCTAATCTCGGGAAAGTGCGTACAGCATTGAGCGGCGGTGTCTGCGCTCCCCTCTTTGAAGTCGATGCTGCGTAAAAGTCTTTCATCCTGATCAGAGAGGCAGTTTGTTCGGTCAAAGCCGCCGTTCAGCTCCTGTGTGATTCCTGGATAGACTTAACAGAGGTTTCAGAACAACCTGAAGTCACGTCATTACCGCACAAAGTCGGCTTTGAAGGAGCAGATGTGTCTTTTTTTTTCCTCTCTGCTTTTTGATTCTGCTGAGTTTCCTTTAAAAGACACGCAGCTTCAGGTTCTCCTGCAGGAAATCTCTGATCAGATTAACTTCAGGTACAGAAACTAAACTCTCTCTGCTTGTTTCCAACTGAGACAAGAAAATAAATGGGGAGCATTAAAGTCATTTATCCCTAAAGAAGGCTTTTCTTGTTTAGTTTTTTTTCCCTCTCTTACTGGTTGCTTGTTGATAAGACCCTGAATTTCCACCTCAGCTCATGTTTTTAGGTTTATTTTTCCAGCTGACTTTCTCCCATCATTTTTCCATCTAGTCTCCTCCCGCTTTGCTTTCATTCTTGTGTCCTCTTATCTACCTATTTCCCTCTCTTCCTTCTTTCCTTCCTCTCTATCTTCCTTCTCTCCATCTTTTCCTTCACGGTTTCCTTCTCATCGATTCCCCCTCAGCAGTCCTCCCTCCCTTTCTCTCAGTAAATCACTATCTTGACAGCTCTATCTGTACTCACTCCCACCAGTCACACACAGACACACACACGTACACACACACCGTCACTTCATCAGTGTGTCCTTGTCCTGGTTGTCCTGCACTTTGATGCTATCACTCCCTGTCTGCTCTCCTCCATCTCTTCACTTTTTGTCTCCCCTTTTTTTTCATTTTTGACTGTTTTATGAAGCTGCTCCACTTTTCCACCTTATCGAACACAAACTATTTACTCTTCTGGTCCATTATCCAGACCTGGACTGGTTTTCTGAAAGCCTCAGTGATGTAACAGGAAAAAGGATGATCTGGTAAACAGCTCACAGCTTACAAAGTGTACAGGCCTTATAAAACACCCCAACCTTTACAGTCTTTCATTCACAGTACAGGAGGTTGGTTTCATTTAGTCCAAGATGAGCACTTCTGCATGCATGGAGCATTTTTGATTATACCCAGCTTTAAAAAAAGATGTGTAATGGGGTTTAAATTGGGTGCACTTGCTGTGCCATTTTAACGTACAGAGCTCTTTCCAGAAAACATCCCAGGATATGATTAGGACATTAAAACTTAATAAAGCAGAACTTAATTTTCACTACGAGTTCAGAGGATGAGCAGGAGACAAGAAACTGTCGATAAGATTTGAGAGCCTTTTTTTCCCCTTAAAAGCTGCAAATCTTTTCTTCAAGTCTCACTATTTAAGAGTACTTCACTTCTCAGGTTTTGTTCTTTTCTTCTTACAGACTCATTATTGTGTGTCTGACAGCATCACAGGAAAGATCCTGGTAGAAATGAACCTTTTTATGAAGAGTGAAACACCAAAATAGCACTTCCAATGGCTCTATTGACAGAAGCATTTCTGGTTTATTTGATTTATTTTACTGTGCAAATGCTTTCCACAAAGGTTGTTGCAAACTAACAACAAAAAGCCCAAAGTCTGCAAAATTGCAAGAATAAAAAGGGGGCGAGCTACTTGGCGTTCAGCTAGGTGAGATTTTTTAATGCTGTCTTTTATGAGCCTTTGACAGAAAGATTTCTCTTTGTAGGGGTTCTTTTCGGAAATTTCCAGACTCTATCAATAACTCTTTCAGGCCTCTCTGGGAAAAAACAAACACTTCTACAGACAGTAGCAGTGGAAACAGGATGTTTTAGGGGTGTGTGATAGAGCACCTGCTGAAAGACTTTGAGTGTAAGACACAAATTTTGTTTATCAACCAAACATGATCAGTTCATTTCCAGCTTGTTCACATTTGATCCACTAAAAAAGCAATTTGTTCACATCTAATTTGCTAAAAAGGAAACTGGAGGGGGTCTTATTTAATACATACAAAAACCAAGCAAAGGGCACTTTGTTTGTACCGACTTAAAAGGGGATACTTTTTCTGGTTAACTAACCAGAGGGCACTTAGTTTCTATTTAATACACTAAAAGAGCATTTGTGAGTAAGTATCATGTGATTTCAACTGTAAGTGAGCTGGAGAGGGTGTTATTTAAACTGATTTATCTTCCACAAAGGCATTCAAGAGGGCACTTGTGTTGCTTTTTTTGATACATGAAAGCACCAGGGGATTGATCGCCCTCTGAGTACACCACTGAGCAGTGTGTGAAGAAGGCCAACCATACCAAAGTTAATACCAAACATTTTTTACATGTTTTTTTTCCAAGTAAAAGACTTTGCAGAAAAGGATGTCCTTCAGTACATTACTCCTGTCGATGCATTGTTGGTGCTCAGTCCTGTGTTGGGTATGAAACTTCGAAGATTAAAAAAAAGGGGGAAGAATTGCAAAAAAGTGCAAAAAAAGACTGTCCTATGGTTTAATGTGATGGAAGAGGGTCCTTATTATCCTCAGTATGCGTCTGTGACTCTGGTCTGTGTCTCTTATTCACTAGGAACACAGTGACCCTATAAATCTAATGATGCGTGGCCTCCCATAGAGGAAAGCCGCAGGTTGAATCAGTTTTACAGCTGAGGCAAGGAGTTGGCTGGAGAGGTGAGGGGATATAGAGCCATCCAGGACTTTCACTGATAAGATGAGAGTCGGTGACAGTGAGGTGGACAACAGCCAGAACCAGCCCAACACACACACATGTACACACACACACACTCACAGTGGCTGTCACCATGGGTAACTGTCTGAGAAGCAGACTGCATTAAGGTCCTGGACAGTATCCAAAGTGTGTGTGTGTGTGTGTGTGTGTGTGTGTGTGTGTGTGTGTGTGTGTGTGTGTGTGTGTTAAACTCCATCCGCTGCCAGCTGCCAGCTCAGAATCATCTTAACTAAAAGGCGACACAGGAAAGACCGATCACTGCGGAGGAAAGGAGGGGCCTAAATATCCAATAAGAAATATCATTCAAAATAATCTGTCACAGAAACAGCAAATGAACTCCTCCTGACATGGTGTTAATTAATGTCAGAAATAATTAGCCGTGTGATCTGACATCTTCCCGAGTAAGTTGGGTGAATGATTAAAAAGAAAAGAGCACGAACACATTAAAAAGATATAAATGAAGACAAAGATGCGTGTGCAGCACTTCTTGGAATAAGTGTGTTTGATTTCTGGCAGATTAAAGCTTCAGTTTATCATTGCTTAAAAGTCCAATCAGCCAGTGCAATGCATCATGGGAAAAGGGACAGAAATGAGCAATAAGAGCAACAAGAAAGTAGAATCACAGAAAGAGGTTCTGTCCAAGAGTTGACCGAGGTGATCAGCTGAACTCCCACATCTCACTATCCAAATATCTTGTCAGTTAGAGGCTGAAATCTAATTTCCTGCTGCAGTGTTGTACACTCTCTAACACACTTAGTTTTCAACTTTTATGAGCCTCATCTAAATGATGAGGCTCACATTGTGCCAAAATGAACTTTTCACATCAGAGTTAATCAGAGCAGTTGCACTCCAAAGGCTGTCCCAAATCAAAAACTTTCCTCTCATCTTGAAGTCATTAGTTAAAGCTGGTAGTAATAAAGCCCCTGTGCTTTCAAATGCTTCATCTGGATCAGATTTAGCTGGATCTGAAATCCACTCTTTTGCTGTAAGGACCAGATAATCCAGTTTTACCAGGACTGTATAAACCAGGGTGACCATACATCCTCTTTTACCCAGACATGTCCTCTTTTTGGTGGGTTGTCCGAGCTGTTCAGGCTTGTCCGGCTTTGTCCGGGGAAGTTTATAAAATCCTCTAAATGTCTGTGGTTTTGTACAGTAGTTTCGAGTTTGTGTCACATGGACTTACTGAGATAGAAGCGCGTAAAAGACACTCGAAATTAACTTCATGTAACTCTGTGACTCCCCTGCATAGTCGTGTCCTCTTTTTGAGAGGTCAGGATATGGTCACCCTAGTACAAACCTGATCCAGACTTTAAAAGTTAGTCATTTTAAGCGACCGACACACTGCATAATTTGTTCACAGGGGGCGCCAAAATCCTCACAAACCTAAAGGTCCAGCAGTTGCTTTGCATACCTTGCGTACGTGTATTTTTAGACGGTACATACTGTTTTTTTTTTCACACTCTAATCTTGAAATAAGTGATTCTCAACGCAATTCTTAATGTCAAATTGGTCTGCTTGAAGTGTAGCAAATGTTTGCGAAGCTAGCAAGTCAAACAAAAGGAAAACACCCGCACACTGTCCAACTTGAAGCAGAAGAAACAGGTTTTCTTGATGAAGGTCTAGTACTGAAACGTTGCGACAATAAACTTTTCCTTTTTCTCAAGTTGGACAGTGTGCGGGTGTTTTCTTTTGTTTGAACTGCTGGATCCTTGCTCTCCGACACACCCATCCTGGATTAGAAATGTGCGAAGTTACCTCTCCATAGCAAAGCTAGCACCAACAGACTTCAGCCCTGCTTGCAGGTTAACATCCACATGCTAATGCTAGCTCAACAATGGTCCTGCCAAATGGTTTGTATTCCAGTTTAACCAGTCACATCCTCCAATAAGAATTTGAAGCAAAGAGCTCTTACTTTTATCCATTTTATTATTTTATGTAAATATAATTTGGTTTAAATACTGACTTTAAATTTTACGCTAGCATTATTCCATGATTCAACCCCATAAACCAGCTTTTTTTTTGTACTGTAAACTTTCAGACACCTCTAAAACCATCATGACCCTTAAAAAATGACAAATGGTATATTAAGTTGATTCATATCACAAATTTGTGCATTTTTAAGCAAAGTATCTACGTTGTTTTTAACGTCATGTCATGAAACTCAAACTTCTGTTCAAAGTTTGGAGCAGCTGTTTCCCCAGTAATAAATCATGAAATAGTTTTAGCTTGCATGTGACACCAGCTGAGCTCATTAGTCCACTGCGTTTTCACATCCCGACTCTGAAGGTCGAACAAAATTGGTGCATCACTTTCTCCAAGGCCTGTGACATAACTGCTCCCTGACAAGTGCTCTGAGCCTAAATAACTTCCACGCTCACTCAGAAGACCTTCAGCTGTCAGAGGAGAGGCTGCTCACTGAGTAACACACACACACACACACTCGTCTCTGCTCTCAATGACAGTGAGAATACATGCAGATGAACTGTGTCGGACAGTTATTTAAATGTCAAGTACGAGATGATTGATGTAGTCTGGTTACGATAATGGTCCAGTTACAAGGGGAGGTACAATGATGAACGTTTTGAGAGTATTTGAGCACTCACAGTGTCAGAGTCCAGTGAATGGGACAGCTGTGGGGCAGAGTTTTAGCTCTGATATGAAGGAGGGCATTGTTTCACATTAGTGTGTTATGCCCTCCTGTCCCAATCTCCACTCTAAAGCCTGTGCACCGATCCCTCAGGGACTTGAATGGTGTCAAGCGTTTAGCCCTTTATGTCTATGAGTTTGTGTCAGCACCCTGTGTGCAGACTGACATTTGTGTTTTTATTCATATTTGAGTGAACGATTAGGAGTCAAAAAGGGATTCGTGTCAATTTTTTCACTCATTATGAAATGAAAAACACAAACTCTACAGAACTTTGAGCCACAGTGACCTGCCAAGAATGCATGACTCAAATACACGTCCACAAAAAAGCCTCTTTTCAAGTTATCTAACACTCCAGTGATATGGTTTGTTGTGATGCAAGAATACAGTAACGTTTTGCACCCTTCAAAGTCTTTGTTAACTCCAGGAGGAATAGCCAAGTCTTAACTAGTGTGAATGGGAACCTGACAAAGAAAGAAAAGTACGGAAGCCCTAAGTGGACATGGTTTATTTTTATCTTTTTTAAACCCCGTTTTCTCGAGATCGCAAGATAGTTTTCTCGTGATCTTGAGAAAACAAGGCTTCGTTTTCTCAAGATCACGGCTTTGTCTCACATGCCACAGTTCGTCTGTATATACCAAGAAGCACCGGAGCAACAGCCTAATAGTTATGACTATGAATAGTTTTTGGGTGATCTGTTCCTGTAAAGTTCACAGAGAGTGCATCTCACCCCGTGCATTTCATCCTGTAGCAGAAGGCAGACACCGGACACCGCACCACGTACAGTTATCAGCCCGATGTTTCTAGTCCACCGCAAAATTAATTTGTGATCTCGAGAAAACGGGGGTAAAAAAATAAATAACTTCTGTCCCCTTAGAGCTTCCATAGAAAGAAAGAAAGAAAGAAAGAAAGAAAGAAAGAGAATATCACTACTACATCAAAAGCAGGGACAGAATGTAGACTGGTGTTGAACAAACCAAGTCCAGGAGGACCAAATATGTCTCTAAGTTGTAGTTGGGTTATCTCTCAGTGCTGAAATCTGCAGACCTCAGAGCTCATATTTATGTCGATGAGTAATCTTGCACCAAAGGGGCTGACCTCTTGAGTTATTTCACTACAAATACCAGTACATTTACTCAGATTGAGTAAGCGACCACCACGTTTGCAGTGAGTTCTGGGTGAGTACCACAGGAAAGTCTTCAGGACTGCTGGCTGTGAAAAAGTCATGATTTGTTGCACTGAAACCAGAGCACTCACTCTTTTTTTTTTATTTACCCGGGACAGCACTGCAAACACACACACACTAACCTGGAACAGGCCTTTTCGTCTGCAGCTTTGTCCAAGTTAAAGATAACATCTTTCAAAGGACCTGGGCTTTTGTTGTCTGCATAAAGCCCTGCAGCTGACCTGAGAGGATACAGTCGTGTACATTGAGAATATCAGTGTGAATTCCTTTAACCATCTCATTACCACGTACCCTCTTGTCACTTAGCAACCTCACAAACTGCACCGGCACAAGCTGACAGGAGTAACATCATTTAACAGGTTATTTTGTAACAATTACGTGACTCAAGGTCCCTCTAATTTTTCAACACACGTTTCGCCTGCAATTCCACTGAGTTAGAACTAAACACCTACGTTTAAGTGTGTATTACTTGGCCTCCTGAGAGCCTGCTGTCTCTTTTCAATTAGTCTATTATGAATCACAGGATACGCGGGGCTGTGAAGGATGCACCTGCTGCAGCATCAGCATTGTCAGCTGCATTTGAAGGAGACCTGAAATGAGACATACTCTGGTATTGAACGTGCCCTTGAATTGGCACAGAGCATGTGAGAGGACATCTGGATTGTGCTGTTATTTTATCCTTGAAAGTACCTGGACGGATTTTTTTAGTAAATGTACCACATGTCCTGATAAATAATTGCAAAAAGACTTCTTTGTTCACATCAACCGATTACAACTGCTAACCATTTCAGCTCTCTCAGATTCCAGAGAGTTGGTGGAAATTTTTGTGGATTTATTCCTCTAAAATGTGCAAATTTAAAAGTTTCCTCCTGACTCTGCAGCTGCACCAAACACTTATTCACACAGTCGAATCCTTGTCTACCTGACAGGATACACCTGTTCCTGCTTCTGTTCGTGTATCCACCGCCTTCTGAATCAGCATGCAAACTAAAAACTACATTTTGCTGCCAGACACATTTACAAACCAGCCAAACCAGCCAATTACACACGCACACACACACACACACACACACACACACACACACACACACACACACACACCACACACACTGGGGTTGTCCAGCTGGTGTCAGGCCCTCTGCAGATGGGACCTTCATAGACTGTGTGTGTATGTGTGTGTGTTTAGCATTAAGCCTTCATTAACAAGGCTCACCTGTCGTCCACCCTTTGTGTCCCACTGAACTATAACTCCCATAATCCCTTTGACAGTCTCACAGCTGAGGTCTAGCACACACACACACACTCCAGCATCGACCCAGGAGTGTTTATGATAATTGCTCGGCCTGATTAAGAACTTGTATTAAAGCACATTTTTTCATGTTTTGGTTTTTCGTTCGTGAACCTTCAAATGATCTTGATTTCCTGTTTAAACCTGCAGTTTACAGGTAGAAGGACCACAGTCATGTGCTGTGCAAGATTTGCTGTGTTAAACTGGTATATCACAAAGATACTAGTTTGATGTTTAACCTCATGCACTTAAAGCACTGAGAGAAGACGGCAGGGACAGATAATGGGCAGTTTCACATCACAGCATTTTCTAGCTCTGTTAGCAGACGCCGGTGTGATGATACCACTGTGGAGAAGATTAGCCTGCTAATAACAAAATGGTTACTGGAGACATGTTCCCATTAAGTTTTGAGGAAGGGGAAGGCTTCTGTGAGCTGGAGTTCAAGCCACCATCTCAACAGACAACAATCACGAGAGCAGGAAGAACTGAGGGCAATGTTGTGTTGACAGTCAGTGTGTTTACATGCACAACTTAATCAGACAAAGCTCATGATTCGTTTTTTTTTCGCCGAATCGGACTTCTCTCCTTGTCCATGTATACATGCAGCTGAGAAAATTGAATTATTGACATGAACGTTTTCTCTTCCCCGAAACTAGGGGGCGATATGGGTCTTTTCAGCGGCACTGTGTCCAGTTGACCCAACAACAGTGGCTACAACCGCTGCTGGGTATTTTTGATCAAGAAGATGGAGCATCGTACAACGTTGTTTTTGTCGTACATGATGTACGCACTACTTTTTCTGCAGATGAGATGCACGCTACTCCTCTTCTCTGGTGTATTTGTTCTGGGGTTACGGGGGCTTGGCACACGCGCACATGCATTGTCCTATCATACGCATAATCGCATTATCTGGGTGTCTTAATCAGAGTTCTCCGACTCCAATCGGAGTTCTCAAACTCTGATTATAGTCGGACTAATGTGTTTACATGCACTTCAATTGTCTGGTCTTAATCAGAGTAAGGCAAAAAAGTGTTTTTCTCAAGTGACATGTAAATGGACTGAATGTCTCACCACAGAGTCCTTTGTTACCACCACTTGTCATTTCATTCGCAGCTGAGAGTTGAAGACCGCTGTCATTCAGACACACAGTACTCATGAGCAGCAAACAGGATCAAGAGACCACAGTCTCTGCAAAACAGAGATTTCAGATTTCAAACCTTGATTCTACTGATAAAATGCAGAAAAGGAATATTTCACAGTTTTTGTTTTATCTGTAGACCTCATTGGATTCAGTCCTCATCCTGATCTACAACACTATAACTTGTCATATGTGGAGGTGAACTCGTCCTCTACAGTCTCAACAGTCGTACAGATCTCAGGGGCCTCGGTATTGGGGTTTAATCTGTTTGTGTTTAAGACCCAGCAGCCTGTCAAATCCTGAATCTGTGTCAGACTGTGAGGCTGCATCAAACAAAAGAAGTAACATTAATAAACCATGTGAGCTCTCTGATTGGTGGATGGTACGTCACATGGTGAAAATTATGTAACACAACTCCCTGTGCACATACACATACACACACACATACACACACAAACAGCAGCCCCTTGGTACAAACACCAATTGGTCTTAATTAGCCGAGTCTGATTCAGCCTGCTGTATTTGCTGCTAATTACTCTGAGTGTGTGAGTCTGAGTGTGTGAGTGTGTGTGTCAGTATCAATCACAGCCTGTTTATTTTAATGTGTAAATTCAATTATAGTCAGGAGGGGGCTGAAAAGGCTGGTACAATAATACTGATTTTTAACATTTCTTGTTTAAAACTTTCCATTAGATGTTTGAGTAAAAACCAGAGACGATCCAAAACACCCTTAAAGTTTTCAAATAATAACCATTATTCAAGCTTCCACATTCATAGATGAAGCACTGACACATTCTGGTTATTGAATTTATATGTATAATGATTGTTAAGCTCATAGATTAGACTATTTTGGACACGCTGAAAAAATCAAAGCAAGCAAAATGAGCAGAGGATTAAACAAAGGCGACCGAGCAGGAGACAAAAAGAGATCCATTTCAAACCAGCACACACACACGCACACACACACACACACACACACACACACACACACACACACACACACACACACACACACACACACACACACACCAGGATTTAGACCTGTGTGTGATTTCCATTTGGCTCTTGTCAAAAAGCCTCAAGAGACGACAGTGACACTCCCTCCCCTGAGACAGAAATCATCATATTCATTTTGTGTGTGTGTGTGCGTGTGTTTGCAGGTCAAAACCCCAATAAGCGCTCCTTTTGCACATTTTTAACGGAGACCTTTACTGCTGTCAGACACAATTAGCCGATGGTCAACAGCAGGCCAATCACACACACACACACACATACACACATGCATATGCAGACACACACAATATGTGAACGGCTATAACAAGGTGGCCCACTGTCAACAGAGGCGAGCAGGGAGTAGCTGTCATAATACTCTCTCTCTCTCTCTCTCTCTCTCTCTGTCTCTCTCTCTCTCTCTCTCTCTCTCTCACACACACACACACACACAGGGTTTTTGAGTGGCATTTTTAAGCAGCTTTGTGTTAAACAGAAATGGGAATAGCTGTCAAACGTCTCAGTGAAGCACACAACATTGGCGACAAACATATGCGCACGCACACACACACTGAAGCGATATCTCAGTCCACGCTCTGTCCACTGTCACAGCTCCCCCCTGTTTCTTTAAATATTCAAACTCAGATACATTTTTAATCACCCGGACGATCTATGATTTATGATGATTTAGAGAAAAGTTTCCAAAAACGGGGTCACTCCTTTTTGTTGTGTGAAACCAGAATCTCTAATTGTCCTCAGTTCTCTTGCAGCTGGTTTTACATGGAGTCATTAAGAAGCTGTGAAAACGAAAAAGTCTGTCAAAGTCTTAGACAATAAATGTGGGTTGATAATGAAAGAAAAAGTATTTTAAATGTGAGATAATTAAGGATTGGGAAGGAAGGAAATAAATGGATTAAAAAAGTGAAGCTTACTGGGAATTAATAAATACACACCTCCAAAACTCCATGAAAAACCCTCTGCTTGCCTTTAAAAGCAAATACAGTTGGTAGTTTTCCCACTGCCATCATGTAGAAGGGTATTGTGGGTATTGTGTCGCCATATCAGTTTTTTGAGTTTTGAGATAGAAAGTATTGGAATTTTTAAACTTGTTCTGCAACTTCATCCTTTTGCAAATGTATATCCATGTCATTTGCTCTCATATTAATATCATAATAACTTAATTTTACTGACCAGTACCATTTACCATCAGATCACTTCATACTATTGATACAGATACATTTAAAAAAAAGTTATAGACATAATGTTTTACTTGTTTTAGATTCAAAAACCCTTAAAAGATGATTACATCAGGAGAGGCGCAGATGGCCGAGTGGTTTGGCACGCCCTATGTCTGGGGACACAGTCTCGGGCAGTCACAGGTTCAAGTCCGGCCCTGACCATGTGCTCCCTGCCCCCCCCTCTCTGTACTATCAATAAAAGGCGAAAAATTGTCCAAAAAATTCCATCATGATTTAATAATTCATGCATGAAAGGGTTAAGTGTGACTCCAGGAAGGAGGCTGACTTGGTTACAGACTTGTAACACTTAATTCTCCTGTAAAACAAGATAGCTTACAACAGTACCAGGTTCCCCTTATTAGGGGACTGAATAATTCAGAGGTGTGACAGGAACAGGGATAGAGCTGCCTGAGCCTCAACCTAAAGCTGATACCTCACCAGGTACCCTGAGCTGGTTAGTAAAGGTCGCTTTGACTTTTCCCGTCTGACAGACCTGATTGAGTTCAACCGACATATCATTGCTTCTTATGTGAACCCTCAGAGGAATAGCATGTCTGGCAAATAACTCCAAAATATCTGCGTACATTTTTGAGTCTTCACTTCCTGAGCGTGTGTGACAGGACCGATAATCATCCATAATAAATACAAGCTGGCCGATTAGCTGGGCTGTAATGTGATCACAGGCAGAGTTAGTGGATCCAGAGGCAGATTTGGTGTGCTCACAGCGGGATCATATCAGGGATGAAATCTGCAGTGTGAAGTGAGAAGAGTGTCAATGCGATTCTGTCGCTCTTTGATCACAGATTCACTTCCGAGAGTGGAGAAATAAAACAACACAGCGCCTAAAAGCTGCAGGATGAAAGGAGAGATCAGGATGAAAAGAGGAATCAGGGAAGGAGGGAGGGAGGAGGAGAGATGATGTTCTGGGCTTTTTATTTTAAAGCCACTAATTCCCTCTTTCTCCCTCAGTCTTCAGTTGGCTTTTATCTTTTCTCTGCTTTTCTTCTCCGTCATCTTTGCTTTGATGGTTTTTATTTGCTAATGTAATCAGTGTTTTCTCTATAGGAACAAAAACAAAGAACAGGGGAAGGACGAGAGCTGATCTTAAGTATACATTAACTCAAACCATGGCTTTGTTTCATCAGGACAGTTTCTCTCCACAGTCAAGGTTCTGCAGCAGATGTTTGGCTGAGCAAATGGGGCAGGAAGAAACACAAATTGGTTCCATGTTGGAGAGAAAATGTCTTTCAGCTGGAGACCATTTCTGGAGGTGAAAGGTCAGCCGTGTGCAGCTCAGACTGACGCTCCACCGATCTGCCTCCATCTGAACGCTGCCACAAACATCCAGAGGAGGTGGGAAAGGTCAGCGCAGAGTGACTGCAAGGCCCAGAGGCTGATGGTAGGACTACATCGCCTGAAGCTAGCTGAGGGCTACAGCGAAAACAAATACAGGAATCAGACCCAGGCTGAGGAGTCTGCAGAGAGCGCAAATAGAAAGGCTAAAAGGGAGGGAACTACAAGGCCTGGAGTTATGAATAAAAAATGCAGAAAAAAGAGGGTTCTCTTGAACTTGTTTGTGTGCATCTTAAGGTGAATTATCTGTCTTTAGCATTATTTTTTTGTCTGAATGCCAAAAATGTACAAGAATGTTTTGAACTGCCTAGTTGATTGCTTCAAGCTGCAACGTACCCCATGGGAAAAATGAACCCAGGCAAATTAAAGCAAAGAAACCTCTTGTTTTGGCCCTGACAATTCACAAGACTCACTTTTGTCTCCAGAGATTCTTGACATTAGAGGAGGATGCAGCAGGCTGCAGATGCTTTGACTGATGGCTTTCTGTTATGTTATCCTGGATATATTGATGTATGTTTTAAAATCATGTGTTTCATGTTGACATTTGTTGGAGCGTACTGCTGCTAATCATCGCCTGGACTCAATGAAGCTCTTCTAATAAATGTACAAGAATAAAAAATAAAAGTATTTCAGCATTATAGCAGTAGCCTTTAAGTGGAGCCTTAACCTTGGCTACTGGCAGGTTAATACGCTGTTTAACCATCATGTCAGGCCTGCAATAATCATGATGTAAATTACTTTAATAAACCAAGAATGCTTCTATCTCAGTAAGGTGAGGAGGTTTAATCATTCTGTTGACTAACGGGTTTATGTAATGTTGTCAGACACTCAGAATAACACTCTGATTCAGTCGGTGACAATAACAAGGACTCTTCATGGACGTGTTTTCATCTGTGCATTTGCCGTCTGGGATTTGATGCAGTTATTATACACAATTTTAACACTGCCAACTGATGCAATTTACAAGAGCAATGACACATTTGTCTTTAATGCATAAGCATATAGACCCAAACAAATGTAAACATAAAACAAGTCTTGGCTTACATGTTGTAGAACAAATCAAATGGTTGAAGGATATAGAGAGGATGATCAGAGAGAATTTACTTCCACTGATTGGATTGGATCAGCCCCAATTTGCAACCCTACATACTTTACATGTTAATAATCAGTTTTCCTGTTGTACTGGAGAAAGCTCAATGTCAGTCTCTCAAAATTTCAACATCTGCTGAGACCTTAAAAATGTCTTTGAGTGTGTGGCCTTCCTTTGATTTTCATTTGTAATATTTTGACTCTTCATTTTGTTCTTTGTCTTTCTTTGCAGGGGGATATGAGGCGGAAAATTCCATTCTGGACAGTAATAAACCCAGCACAGTAAGAGAGACGCCGAGCTTAACTGGACCGTTGCTAATAATAATGCACTAATAATACTATCATATCACTCAAGCACTTGACGCATTATGTTTGGTTAGTTCATTTCTATTTGCAATTTTCTTTGTGCATGTGCATAAAAAAAAGATGAGATGCTGCTCTCCCAGCCCACAGCAGAGCAAAAAGAAACAACGATCTCTCTTAAAAACAGACAGTACAGTAACAGTAGTTAGGGTGCAGATAGTTTTGATTTTATGAGACACCTGAAACGATCCCAGTGCAGCGGGATCAATAAGTGCGTTTCCTCATTAAGAGGAGTGCAGTCTGTATTTACACACCGAACACAACACTGTAGCTTCACCGATTGATTAAATCTACAAACATGACTACAGTTTTTTTCTCAAAATGTCATCTTTATGAATAAAATGCGTATTACACATATCCAAAAGGTCTCAAACAGTCAGTCAAGGTTCAAACAGATGATAGTTCAGGGTGAAAGAGCAGCCCAGTGTGGAGTAAATAAGACTTTTAAATGATAAAAACTGAACTCAGACTGAATTTGAATTCTTCTTCAGTGGTTCAGTCTTAACCTGGACCAGAACACTGAGGATTTAAGACTCAAGGTTCGGTGACTCTGGTGCAACACTGGTCAGTCGTGGAAGTGAAATATTCACAGTTGGGATCCTCAGGTTTTTCCTCACATCTCCCATCACTCCTGCCTCTTATCCCCTCAGTCCCTAAGGCCATCTTTCCTTTTCTCTCCCCTATAATCAACCTATTTTTCTGTTTCCTTCCTTCTTTCCTTCCTCTCCTCCTGTCCTTCATCCCTTGCTTTAATTCCTCCTTCCTCTCTTCAGTCCTTGCTCTCCTCTTTCCTCTCATCCCACGTCGTCCAGTGTGCAACTTTAATCCTGATTACCTCACAGTGCCGGCCTTCACCATCACAAGGCCGACTCGGATCGATACCATTGATTAGGGAGTCTCCTTCTAACTATCTAAGCATCGCATGTGCGTGTGTACTTTTCTGTGTGTATATGTGTGTCCTAATCTACATATGTGTAAGTGCCCTAAGTGTGTGTTTACACATTGATCTCATTCCGCTTGCTGTTTGCATGCATTGACCTGTTTGAATATAATGAGGATAAATGTAAAATGTTGGGATTTGACCTTATTTACACAAAGGCACCCACACACACACACGCACACACACACACACACACACACACACACACACACACACACACACACATGCACACACAAACACAGTGAAATGTAAATGAGAGCCTGTTGTCTGGCTCTCCTGCATGAATGATTTATGTAAATTCATCCGTTTCTCCATTTCTCCATCACTCTCTCTTACTCTTCATAAAATGATGTTGGTTTATGAGGACAGTCGTCATGGCGATTGCATATCTGGTTGACATGCAAGCCATCAAGAGTTTACAGCACACCTTCCTGCTATCGAGTGTTTTCCTGCTTTAAACCAACTCTGGAAAAAGCAAGTTATGCTGCATGTGCTGCATGTGTTATCAGAGCCGTTTGCATCTGAGTTGTAAAGCACAAAGCGAGAGGAGGAGAGGAGACATCACTATGTCAGCAAAAACCAAGGCTGGGGTTGACTCCAGGAAACAAAACAGCCAAGGACACGCTTTCTTTCTTTCTTTATAGTTGGGGAGAGTCAGCAGCTTCAGCATCCTCCGAGTCCTGACCTGAGCTCACCTGATGTTCACTTGAATAACGGCTCAACTGTTTTGCAAATCCTATAAACAAGGCAGTATTTGTTTCAGGGGTCATTTTAGCGTCTGTTATATGCAGGAGTTTCCCTGGAGGGCTCCCCTGTCTGCTCTTGGTGCCATCCTACATAACAATTTGTTATATCCCCCAACAGAAACAAGACCCCTGCTTAAACAAATATTCAGGCGATATGGCCTCAAATCAATATCAGGATATATTGAGCAGTTCACCTCCAACATTAACTTCGTCTACTTCAGCCGCCGCTCCAGACGCTACAACTTTTGAACCGTCCTCCATCTCCTCACCTGTCTTTCGTTCTTTCTTACAGACTGGATGGGGTGGAGTCATGTCTCTGATGTAGGAGAGCATCTTAAAGGGACATGAGACCACAGCCTACCTACACACATCCAAAAACAACTTTTATTTCTTTTATTTGACACTGAATACACCAACATGAGCAAAATGACGTTGGTTATTATTGTAAATTTTGGTATCTGTAAATTTTCGGTTTATCGCCCAGCCCTAAATCAGGCTGTGCTGCAACAACAAACAACAAACTGTGATTAGAGCTAGTCCAGGCAGGCCACAAAGTCAATTTATTTGCCGTCTCTCTGTTCTGCTACCTATGTAAGTTAGAAATGTACACACAAGAATACGACACCTGTATGTTCATGACTCAAATCTCTTCACTATTTGCAGAGACAGTAAAGTGAGTTCGGTTGCTCACTTGTGTACGTGCACATCATGCTTCAAGTTCCTCTTGTGAGACTTATGAAATCCCAAGCACACATTTTTACGATCATCCCTTTACTTACCTACCTTAAGTGCAAAATTTTCTAAAGCAATGAGAGCTGCACAACCTGTTAAAACCCTTGACACATACATTTCCATGTCTTTATTGCTATCAATAAATACTGCTTTTACCTGTAGGGTCTAATACATAAACTATCAAGCTAGCGAGGTATTAAACTGTCAAAAATAAATACCAGAGACGCTGCAAACCAACTGGGATGTAGATGATTACGGAAACTCTGAGGTCTGAAAGGTTAAGATTTTGTTGATAATAAAGCTTGTGCAGCACACTCTCCTTAATTTCATTACACCGGCACAAACACATGAACATGATTCACATCAAATATTCAACAACAGATTAAAAAGCACCACAGCAGATGCACATATCCTCTCAGGAGTAAGAGGGGACTCTGAAATTAACACAGGAGGGAAAAACTGAAGCGTTATTTCACTTATGAGCTTATGTGTGTGTATTTGTGTTCATGACATGCAGATGTGTGTGTGTGTTTGTAATGCTGTGAGGCTGAGGTCAGCACAAAGCCACGCTGTAGATATAAACTGTGCAGGTTTGTGTCCTTCACTAACAGCTGTGCTGTATTTGGACTCGACAGATCGTCAGGTTTTGATGTCTGACCGTCTGTCGGTAAATCTCATTGCTGCTCTTTGTGTGGGCGATCGCTGCTGGGAAAAAAGAGAAAAAAAGCTGCTGAGCAGAAGATTTTGTCTGCTCTTTGTGTGAGAAAATAAAGCGAGGTAAAAGCTTTGGCGCGGTCTGAAGGATGGAGTGTGTTTAGTGATAGTTTTGCGGGGTCCAGATGAAGAGTAAAAGTAGCTGCAGGCTCCTTTGTCATTTTTCACTGTTAACTGACAGCGATCTGTACTCGGTGATTACAACACAATTCATGCAGGAGAAGCCGAGAGTGATTAAAAACCATCCTCAGAGAGATGCTTGAATCAGTGTGGAGTGTGCAGATACACGTCACCACACAACTACAACCTGTCAGCATTTATGGACCTGCAGAAAACCCCATGCAGCCTTAATGCGCAATATGAGTGTGTGATCTGACTGTTTCAAAGGTATAATCCGGATTTGAATTATTTCAATTATATCCTGTTTATACCATTCAGAATCAGCTAATTTCTCATGCTGCTCTTTATCCTGGGTAAATCCTAGAAACACAGGATTTAATCAACCTGATGCAAGCGTCTCACCAAATCCAGATGACTGATGCTCTACTGGGACCAAATATACAACACAGTTTGTCCAAGAGAGGTGCCAAAGTCCTCCTCAACTGCAAATTAGCACACATTTGGTGACATATTTCAAGGAACAAAACAAGGTGTTTTGCAAACTGTAGGTCTACCTCATTTACTGTTTCCTATATTCAAATGGAAAATATTTGAAACACATTTAAGATATCCAGAACTTTGCACTAATGTTGTTCATTAACTAATTTTGAAAAGTAAATTGTTTCTCATTCTGAAAATTCAGCTGTCTACTAGGATCAGGATATTCACAATAATTTAAATCAATGTCTGACCTGATGACCAATTTTAACATTTTTATTCCTTTTAACAGCTCTGAGCTCTGACCCAGCGTTGAATGTTTTATCTGATCAGATTACATTTGAACAGCTGGGCCTGGAGCGTTTTTTTGTCCTGATGGTTCGCTGAAAATGATGCAAAGGTGTGCGAAGCAAAAGTAGGTTTAAAAGGTGACTAAAAATGACGTGAAGCCAGGATCGTCAGACTGGAAAAAAATCAAAATTTCATGTTGGGACTATGACAGTGTGACTCATGATGCAGTACAGTGGAAGTTATTCAAAATTCACAGGAAGACCCTTTTAAACCAACAAACAGGGGGCCCCACAGTCAGTCTATGACCTCAGTTTCTCCTCCTGGACCCCCCATGAGCTCTTTCTTCTTTTCTCTGTGAATCAATTCTTCTCTTCACCATCTTTCAGTCGCTCTCTCTCTGGGGAACTTCTCCTGTCATCCTCTGGATCTCAAAGTATAAACGCTGAGACCGCTCTGATACTGTCTGTGCAACTGAGTGTGTGTGTGTGTGTGTGTGTGAGTGTGTGTGTCAGACAGGATGGGGGTTGTGCAGACAGACAGGGATTTCTATCGACTGACATCTTATCACAGTTTCTGTCAAATCCTGACAGACGCTGTCAGACTGGGTGTGTGTTTAGTTTTTAGATTTAAGGCTTGAAACTCAAATGACTGGTCTGAGGACCAAATCCCACCATGATCTGCGATTGCTTTTCCTTTTTTTCTTATCCAGCTGTGCTTAAAATTCAGGGCAGAAATATCATCTTTCCTTTACACTTAGCAGGGAGTGGGCTGTGTTAAATCAAAGGTCTCCTCGACATGAACAGCTTTCTGTTGAATATCAGTATTTCAGGCCGATGAAATATACTCAATGGAATGACTGACCTGTTACTGGAGGACTAGAGTAATATCTCATTAACAGGAAACTGAGGGCCAATCCCAAGTGTCACGCTTTCCCCTTCCCCTTCGTCTTACCCCTTTTTCTATCCCTTCCCCTTGGCCCTCTGTTTTGAAGGTCAAGGGGAAGGGGTGAAAACCATAGACTGTATATAATATAGACAACTTGGTTCCGCCTTCCGCCTGTACACGGATTTGAAGATGAAAAGCTCTCGGTATTTCCACGATTATTTCTCCACTTTCTGAAACCAACACTCCGCAGTTGCGTTGTGCGCATTCGGTGGGAGAGTCGCCGGGAGTTGCTGTGATGACGCTGCGCTCAAACAGCACAGTCTTTGTAGGGCTGTATCAGGTGTCAATCATAGAAAACATGAATCCCCTAATAACTTTAAAAAATGGAGCTTCACAGAAAAAAGAGGACTTGAGCACAAACCAGTCTTATGATAACTACATGTCAACATCACAACCAAGGCGGAGAAAATGTTTATTCTGTGTAATAAATTTCTAAAGTTTGTCCACAGCTCCATAGGTATTGCTGGAGGAGGCGGGATTTATGACCTATACTGCAGCCCGTCACCAGAGGGTGCTGTTCTCGCGATGGCTTCACCCAGTAAGTAGGCAGACGGTGTCCATTCTATATACAGTCTATGGTGAAAACACGTCCTTAAGGTGAGGGACGCCACCTGACTCCTGTTACGTCACCATGCCTTGCTGCTTGCTTGCTGTGTCCTAGGCTGATGCGACAAAACTGGTAAACAAGTCCAAATACAACCCCTACTGTTGTAACAATTAGCCATTGTTAGCTGTTAGCCATTAGCAATAGCAGCTGAAGACAATGCATAACTGTATTTAACACATACAATGCAATTGGTGCAAGAGCGTTTAAATTCTTGACAAACAGCAACAGATCATGACTATAAAAAGATGAATGCACTTGTTGAGGAGGATTTAGAGCCGCACGTCTCTGTGGGTTGTTACAAATTTAACACATCAACAGCATTTTTAGTTTGTGTAGTTTCCTCATTGTTGCGTCATGTTTGTGCTGCCTGTGTATCTTTAACAAAACAGCCTCCAGACTGACTGTGTGTGTGTATGTGTGTGTGAACAGGATCCTCTGATGTGTTTTTAACGTTTATTCCTATTTATCAGATTGTTTATTTGACTGTAAATGAGGCCTTTTGTTGCCGCTGACAGACGCTGAAGACTCATCAACGCTCACACACATCTGCTGCTGCGAGGCGCCCAAACGCCTTCAACACAAGCGCACACACACATGCACATGCACGAACACACACACCACACTACTAAGTGTGTGTCTGCGCGTATGTGTGTGTGAGACACCCATGACCAATCAAGACAGAAGCCACAGGCTTTCCAACTGCCGTCCCTCGAGACGAAGCTGCGGCCAGCCAATATGTCACCCACTCACACACACACACACACACACACACACACACACACACACACACACACACACACACACACACACACACACACACACACACACGGTGTAAGCCTGACAGATTGGTAGTTTATGGGTGTTAACAGACAGAGGGAGCCTCTTTCTTCGCCATCATCAGTCATAGCCTTCAGACCCTCCTCCTCCTCACACACAATAGCCCTGGGTGTGTGTGTGTTTGTGCATGTGAGTGTGTGTGTGTTTGGTTGTTTATTAAAGCAGGAAACAAACAGGGAGAAACTGGCGGCTGCAGGTCAGCGGTGTGACCCCCAAACAAAGCCTGAGTGTATTTGTGTGTGTGTGTGTGGATTTTTTGGGGAAAAAAGGAAATTAAAGGGGTGCAATACAAGGTCAAAGGTCAACAGCATGTTGACCTGGGGGTGAAGGAGGGGGTCATCGATCAACAGGGGGATGAAATGTAATGTAGAGTCTAGAGCAGAGCAGACAATGCTAACGAGGAATCGAACATGTTAATGACACAAAATCCAACCTCTGACCGCGTCGAGCTGGTTCAGCATTTTCTCTAATATGTTAAAATAAAGTCAGATATGAGGCATTATCACAGTAAAAAAACAAAGGCTTTGACACTGTAATGGCCCCCAAATAAATGTGCAACATGGCTGTCAACGAATATACTAAATTTGAATATATATTTGAATATTAAAAAAAAATGGATTTGAATGTGAAAATTTATATTCAATTATTAAATAAACAGTTGGGAAAAAAACTGAGAGGGAAAAAAAAATAAGAGGGAAGAAAAGAAAAAAAAAAACAGTGACTGTTTTGTGAGTGAGTGCACTGTAACGACAGGTCAGGGACAGGTCACAGGAGCTGCACCTGCAGTGACAATCAACAAAAACCGTCCATGGCACATGCAAAGAGAGATGTCGGGATGTTCAGAGCCAAAGCCGGAGAGAGCGATCTGGATTTCAACGAACTTAAGAAGCTCTGTTTGAAAATTCTTCGGATTTTGGGCAGAGATTAAGCGAGATTAAGTCATATGCAAGCTGTGTAAACTGGATATTCAAATACGTTGGAACCTACTGTACGTGTTTTTTTTAGGACGAATATTCGGACGTCATTTTGGAGAAATCTTGACAGCACTAATGGGCAAAGACAAAGCCCCATTTCTATCTTCCATGGAAAGAAATGCTCCTTTGGATTCACTTTGATCATGGACAATTCAACTCCATGTTTTACATTTTAATCTGAACATGTACACTTGATGTTTCCACAGGACATTACAACTACACTTAACATTTGTGTTGATCATATCATGGTGGCAATTTGCAATCACAAGAAACACCCACTCTTTCTCTTGTTGGCCTCTTGCTTACAATTATGAGACATTATATCGGTTCTAGTGTTGATGCAGATCATTTCCGGCTGCTGTTATTCTGCTCAAATTATCTGCAAGACTGATTCAGTTCTAGTGCAGACTAAGTGCTCTTTGACTATTACTTTGCATTTCTTTCTTATTACTCAGTGCATAAAGGTATGTTCGCCACACTGAGAGCAAAGAAAGCTACCAGCAGGTTGTTGCAATACAACTGAAGAGGTTAAACTTAAACTGAGTCCTGACTCCAGCCTTAGTTCAGGATGTTGTAAAGCCACCAGAGGGGACTTCTACCAGCTCTTAGAAACTCCTGGACCTGCCCCAGGACTTCATTTTAAAAACAACATGTAATACGGAGGGTTTGCCTTTTAGATTGTGGATAAACACATTGGCGATCCCTATTTGTTGGTATTTAGCTAGAAATTGGGGTGATAAATTTAGTACTGAGAGTCAGAACTATTTATGGAGCTCAGAGAGGAATGTGGTCTCTCAGCTGCCAATCTCATTTATCTCATTTGGAAGATTACAGAGGCTGACAAGAGCACGGACTGAATATGCAGCATTTTTTCCTTGCGTGTGTGTGTTCTGGGTTTGTGAGCTCTGAGTTTTCATGGTTTATAAATTTTGCAGCATGTTTGATATTATTGCAATTGTTTCAGCTTCTGGAGCCTGTTTTTCAATTGTGCATTTTCTGTTTGGGAGTTTTTCATGTGTTTGTGAATTCAGTCTTTGGGAGACTCAATTTAGTCAAAGTCTAAGTTTAGTCTAAAGACAAAAGACAGTTAGTCAAAGAGTTATGCCACTCTTGGGAGGACTGAATCTATCCAGGGAGTCATTGTAAATACAAAAATGCTTTCACGTGGCCGTAAGCAGGAGGGTCTCATTATCGTCACGATCACTGCCGTCTGAGTTTAAAGTGTTTCCAGAAACATGTATGCAGACTCTTAGCAGAATTGGACACGGACCATCTGAACTCAACTCCAAATTTAACCATTAAGTGTCTGCAAAGAGAACCAGCTTCAAAGTGCAGTGAGGTGCAGCTCACAGATTTACACTCAACACAAACAGAAACACAGGAACACTCAACAAAGCCCCTCAGAAAACACCCACAGGCCCGTGGTTTATATTTAGTGTACATGTTTAGTCACCAGTGAGCATGTTTGCGTGTGTATGTGTGAGTGTGTGTGTGACTGTGGGTGTGTGTTGGGGGGTTAGTGGCTGTCAATCAAACTCAGTGGGGCATTAAGAGCGAGGAGGGGCGTCGCCGTGGGGAACGACGAAGAGAAGCTTCCTCCGTTCCCCTCCCTGCTTCTATCTTTCCTCTCCTCCTGAATCACAGTTTTTCTCTTGTATGTTTTTTTTCTCCCCCTTCAATAGTTCCTATTTTTTGTTATACATCTTATTCCTCTACCTGACCATTTCTTAATCTTAATCTTCTCTTTTAATTTATCTTATCTTCATGCCGGCTATTATCCTTTCTTTATCCTCCCTTATTTTGTACATCGTATCTTCATTTTTTAAGTTCCTCCTTATCCCTCCTCATCTTGTTCAATATTATTATTACTCTTCAAAAAAAAATGTCAGTCTTTTTTATGTGTTTAAGCTCTTGTGACTCATTCTTGTCCTTCATTATGCTTAAAGAATGGGGCTGTCAGTATAATAAAGAACCAGTTCGTTGTTTGGTTCGACCAATCAGATGCGTCCTTTGTTTGCTCCAGTCTAGTATCGATATATTGAGCCCAGTTTAACCAGTTAATGCTGCTCCATCTGCACTTCTGCTAGCACACACTCCCAGCTTCCCCCAGCGGCAGACTGAATATTCATACACACACACTCACTCACACACACAGACACACACACACGCTTACACCCCACAGCATACGTCCAGGGGTCAACACGCCAACGCTGGCCAGGGGATTATGGGTGGGCTGAGCAGTTGCTGTCAGCAATATGAGACCCTTCACTCTCTCACAATCTCACCCACACACATGTACATATTTATATGCACACACACACACACACACACACACACACACACACACACACACACACACACACACACACACACACACACACACACACACAATGTTGATGCATATATGTAAAATCATGCTTCAGGCCTTCTGATGTCCCTGGAGTTTCAGTGAAACGCACACACACACACACACACACACACACACACACACACACACACACACACACACACACACACACACACACACACACACACACACAGATCAGGCCAGCACTTTCTTCTCGTTATCAAACTTTGTCACTTGAATGTTATTTTATATTCCTCTAATTTGCAACAATAATCATGTTTCAATGACAGAAACAGAATTTCATTTTCCACCATGACATGAATCTCTTGCAGAAATGAATCTGCAAAACGTTTACTAAAAACAAATTTCAATTTCCTCAGAAGATGTAAGTACGGAAACTGGAAAATTCTACAACCCTTTGATGGCAATGAGATTGTACAGCTCTTTTCTGAACAGAGGAAAAGCTTCTGCAGCTTTTTGAACTTTCTCTGTCCAAACATTCAGCCTATTTGACTCCCCGTCAGTTCAGAGAGGCATCGTGCATCTTCTGAAAACATGTCCAATAAAATAATCCTGAGAAAAAAACAAAGATAAAACTTTTACATTTGGTGGATTGCTCTTATGGAACTGAAAGACTTCTTACAGACTGGCCAATTGAGATCAGGGTGAGACCACCCAAATACAAACACAGCAACGAGTCTGGGTTTCCTTGGCTTGTCTGAATCTGCAGCTCAGAGAAGGGAAACCCTGCATCAAATCTGCAGCTGTACAATTTCCAAAACGCATAAATCTGTGTGCTAAAGAAAGACATATGGAAGCACTTTCTGAGTCAGCGCCTGCATAAATATAATGACATCATGTGTTTGTGCCTTTTTAACAAATCACTACTGGAAAATAAATGCACTGTGATGTGACAAATCATCTGTGAAGCTGCCAAGAATTAGGCACAGACTGTGGTGATTAGCAGCTCTGAAAGACTGTGACGGATAAACAGAATGAGAAGTTACCTGAACCTGAAAACACACCTGACATGCCCCACAAAACGAGATTTAGGTGTTCAGATTGTTCTCCGTTTCAAATCCAATGAAGTCGGGACTTGTAGTATCAAATCCAAAATAAGTAAATGTTTGCAAAGGAACAATTAAGTTTATAAGTTTGAGCATCAAAGGTCCCCTGTTATGAAAAATCCACTTTTGAGTGGTTTTCTTCAAATAAAATGCATCCCCTCGAAGCCACTCCCACCCCCAACCCCCCTTATGCAGGGGGCTTATGCGGTCATGATGACATAACCGCATAAGCCCCTCCTAGACAAGCAGAGATGGTTATGGACCATTCATACCCTACTTAGAAGACGGAAACAAGACGGATGGAGCATTTCATCCGTCCTATCCTATCATTCCGGCGATCTTTTTGCAGTAGAGTAGGGGACAAGTAGGGGACATTAGGACGGATGCAAAATGGCGTTAGTCAGGAGAGATAGCTATAACATTCCACTTTTCAAAATATTGGTAGCGACGAACACAGCAGAGACGTACCTGTAAGGTAAGCTAACCCACCTAGCAATGTAACACAACACACTAACGAAGTAAAAAGATAAATATAAAGATACATATTTGTAACCAACCATTCAGAAACAGACATAGGCATCAGAGGAGCTAACCCACCTAGCAGTGTAAGATAACACACTGAGTAAAAACACAAATATAAAGACACATATTTGTAACCAACCATTCAGAAACGTCTTGTTGCAGCCGCTGAGTTTGACTTTCTTCTGGAGCCTCTCCCTCTGGGTCAGACTTTGGGTCAAATCGGTAGGGCTGAACCACAGCGCTTCTACAAGCCATTACACTGCACAGGCTGTAAACATTAGCGCATGGTATCGGAGCGAAAGCCGAAGCCCCTTCCAGAGAGGGGCGTGGTTACACACAGCTCATTATCGTTTAAAGGTACAGGCGCGGAATCAGCCCGTTCTCAGTGGAGCTCAAAAAGAGGGCGGTACAGCCTGGCTGAGATCCACAAACAAACTGGTGTTTTAGACAACAAACTGCCAAACGAGACCAACAAACACAATAGGGAACCTTTAAATATCTTGTCTTTGTAGTGTATCAAACTGAATATAGATGGGAAAGGATTTACAAATCAATGAACTTTACGTTTTACACAACATCCCAACTTCATTGGGGTTTGTACACCTTTTCCTTCCATAATGGAGGAGTCTACAAAGAGGATAAATGGAGAAAACTTTCTTTATTCCCATGTCTTATATTCAGGCTAATATGATACATAAAGATATATTAGAAAGCAACCAGACGTTTACAGCCAATCAGGGCAAAGCAGCAGAGTGTGGAGCTTTAACACGGTTATAAAGGATGACAGAGTGAAGAGGAGGGGACAGTAAATTCACTGTTGGTAACAAAAGAGATCAGCAGCCCTGAAGGAGCCAGTTAACGCTCTGCGCTTCATATATCTGCTCCGTCTTATCGCTCAGACTCAAATACTCAGTATCTGATTGTAAAACACCGACTATCAGCGGGATCCAGTTTAACACACCACCAACAAGAGACGTGACAATGTACTGTGAAATAAGCACTGATTTGATGATTATAAATTGCTGTTAGCTGTTAGCTACTAACAAGCTAGCTGTGATTGAGCGGTGTCCATATGCACAAGGTCAAACTGGATGTAAAACAGCTGATTAGAACGTCTGCAGGATGTTAAATGGCTCTGCAGGCTGCTGTGATAATAATATACCGAAGATGTGTGAGTGTAACGGCTGCTGATGACACCCCTGATGATAATAATGATGGAGAAAGGCGACCTCTGGAACAAGCACTCTGTGTTCTGTTAAAGTGGGAATAATGTGAAATAAATGACAGTGAATTAGAGAGGGGGGTCTGAACTGAGCAATCAGCTCTGTTTGTTCAGCCAATCAGATTCAGGTTATGGCTCGGTACATCAGGAAACAGGCCCGACACATACTTATTTTTTAAATTAGTAGTAATGTACGGCAATTCACTTTCATAAATCGATCACAAAGTTATAATCTGTCTTTTTTTCATGACAGCCCCAATGACTTTCACAGTCAGGTATTCAGGGCTTGAAGCAGAAATGACTCCTGTGCCTGAAAAATTTTAATGGGGGGGGGGCTGGCACTTTTTGACAGTGGAGTTATTGATTAATACTGGAAGATATTAATGATTCATAACAAAAAAATCCATCAAAATTATAAAAAGGCGCATTTTCCGAAAACAGCTGTTGTAGTTTGAAGAGTTTCTTGGTGTGTGTGGTGATTTTGGGGTCTCAACTGTACAACAGTGGAGCTACTGATTTTTGTTTGCAGCGTCTAGCTTATATCGTTACTTGCAGACGATCCCTTTGCACTCGCCCAGCTACCGGCTTTGCATAGAGATCAGTATTATTCATCCAGCTTGAAAAACAGCTTGTTTTTGTAAAACAAATCGGCTTTTGATTCTTGTAGCTAGCGGTCTGTGCTCTTACGACATGAAAGAGGCATCATTTGTGTTTAGACAACATTTCGTCTCGAAGTTATTGATCCCAGAATCTGTTAATCTTTCCAACTTTACCAAACTTTTCCCCACTGCTGCCATTTATAAGCTTTCCGGTACATAACACACAAAAACAAGCACATGGCTCTTTCGTTTTTCGGCACCAGCTACCATGAGACTTTCCATCTTTTCAAGCCTCTTCCACCCAAGCCCAGCTTCTAATATCACTGTTTCTTCTCCTGGATTAATGCACCTGGCATCCATTGTTTGAAATATGCCTCTCACTGCTCGCTGGTGCGTCTTTTTTTTCTTACGCTTCTTCTTCTTCTTCTCCGGCAGGATGTAAACTATCCAGCATAATGCTGTCTTCTACCGGTCATTTTCAGATCTAACTAACTACTATTTTTTTTTTTTTTTACATGATTTAGAAAAAAAAAAAATCCCAAGCCAGATTTCCAGCACCGTGCCGGAGGTCTTCAAGCCCTGGGTATTTCAACTAGAATCTTTAACGTGCATGACATGACATGACATGACAACCCTGAATTCTTTAAGCAGAAATGGTGCACCAATCCCTACATTGTTATTTACCACTGACAGTGTAAAACCATAGACTATACACTATTTTTATACATGTTCTTTGTTTTGGTATCACATCATTTCACGTCCTTCTGAATCGTATCATATTGGATTAAATTTTATCATTATTCTGAATTATATTGTGTCCTTTCAATTAAAACTGTTGTGTAGTATTGTTTTTTTTATCACATCCCATGAAATCATATCATGTTGCTTCATATCATATCATTTTTGACATATTGTATACTTTGTCATATCATAATGTATCATTTTGTGTTGTGTTGAAAAGTATATGAGCTTCACACAGTTGAAAAATAAAATACACAAATAGTCTTGCACATTAATTGTTTCTGTTGTTACCATACCGACAGTCATGATCATCAATCATTGTTGTATCACATCTTGTTATATATTGCACTATTTCATATCATATACTGGTGCTGCTTTTACTTCCAGGAAGTCATTTCCACAAACACACTGCAGACGTATTTCTGGTGACTAAATTGTTATGTTTCCCTGTTGTGATGTTGTTTCCTGGGGGATCTTTAAATGCTTCATATGCACATCATCTTAGTTATTCTCTCAGTATTATGGTCTCCGTTTTAGATCACTTTCAACAGGATTATGCAAACAAAGATCTCCTGCTGGGAGGATAAAAGACGAGGTGTATTTGTGGATTTCCCTCCTTTCCTTCTCCCAGGACAAGCTGTGGGTGTTTCGCCAAATCTAAAAAAATGGTTCAAACAGGCGCTGTATTTTAATGTTGTTTCTGGAGTGAGCCACTTTAGGGGGATTCTGCTGGAGAATTTGGGTTACATTTTAAATCCTGCATGGCCTCCAGCTGAGAACTCTGACAGGGTGGTGGCGTTTTCAGGTTGAGGGGCTGATTAAATGCTGTGACTTGACTTTTTCTTTACCAGCAGAGCGAAATGTGCAACACTCAGAGTTTTAGGCCAGCACAGACTGCTTTCTTGAAAATGCCTCATTACACACACACATACACACACACATTTAGTTCTGCATGTGTGAGTTTGCATGTGCACTTGATGGGAAAGTTAGTATGTTATCGCTGTAGTTCCATGTGCTGTGCTGACTCACTAAATAAAGCATTTCAACCAATGTGTGTGTGTGTGTGTGTGTGTGTCTTTGTGTTTGAGCTGTATGTAGGTCAGAAGCTGCCAGGAAACCTGTGTTTTGTGTTCCTGTGTAGCGCAGCCGTCTGGTTCCTGCCTGTTCAGGTCGCACTCGTTTGTCGGCCCACCAAGAAACAGGCTCATTAGGCTAATTAGGCAGATTAATGCAGAGGTGACCTGCACGGCTGAGGGGCCCCAGGGCCAAACAGATGGGACGGTAACACCACCAACCTGCTCGTGCTGAGCTCACAGTCACCGAGTCAACAGTTCAACGGTGAACACAGCACAGCGACAACACAGACATGCAGGTCTCAGCCTCCACAGACAGACTACGAGCTGAGATGGAGGGTTGAAGAGAAACAATGTGACAGATCGCAGCCAGGACAGAAACCCTAATGATGCAGAGACAGACACTGTTGATTGGCTGTAGCTAAAACGCTGACATGAACACACTGCATGATAAGGCAAAAAAAAAAGGCTGATATTAAGAGAGGATATAACATCTCTGATATTCCCTGCAGCTTGTATCTTTAATGTGCAAATACGGCAACTAACTAGACCTGATATCAAGAGCTGCACCCAACTCAGGCAGAGCAAAGGTTTCACTGTTTCTTTTCTGTTTCTGCTTTCTAGCAGTTTCATGCCACATTGTCAGTCCTCGGGGTTCATGATTTGAAAGACAAGGATTTATGTCTGATAGTGACTTTTTAGTGAGAAGCAGCTCTGCTAGCAGCCACTTCTTTCCAGAGCTCAACCTAAGAGCGTAGGAGAGTCCTGGGAATTGATAACCATGTTACTGAGTGTTTGTAGGTTTGCTTTGGAGAGGTGCTGACCTCCCTGGATTCTTTGCTTTTGCTTTAAAACAATGAATACTGGAGGAATCCCATCTTACAAGTCAAAAACTTAATAAAAACGGGGTAGCTCAGCCCCCAGCCTCTGCAGATGAATTTTTCTTACAAAAAACGACTTTCTAAGATACATTGAAAGGTAACAGGAATTTCTGCTGGTCTGAACTGTCTGGTCCATTTGTTCACCAAGAAACTGAGTTACAAATCACACCAGGGTTTTCTATCATCCCAAACCAGTAGCCTTGAGGCAGCTCAGCTTACAGCCCCCTCTGATCTTCTTTGTCTGTCAAACAAAAAGTATCAAAGATCTATAGTCTTTAACTTAACTTACAAGTTTTTCAAAAAATCAGACTTTTGCATTAGTCTGACTGAAACTGAACTTTAAAAATGTACAAAGACACGAGTCCAACTCAAGCTTCTCATAGTGGGACTATCATACGTATATAATGCTATTTGGGATTGACTTTCTCTTGCATATAAACAACTTAATCTGGTTTGAAATATTGCTTCAACCCTAGTCCTTATGTGCACACAAAGAAGCATTTCATTAGTCAGTCGTACAAACGTTGGCTGACGTTTGGTTTATTTTGGGGAGTAATGGTTGTCATGGTTGAATATGAAAACACTTGACTGCTGTAAACAGGATTACAAATTCTATACCATTGCTTGTATCCACATCACAATGAGCGGGATCACTACAGGATACAGTGAACTGGGTCACACTGAGAGCTAAATGTAAATGTAAATCGTAAGCATGTTTGAAGGATGTCTGAATCCAGATGACTGACATCAGAGATTCACTGGCTTTGTAGGACTGAAATAAACACTACAGTGCAGAACAAACACTCCTGTCCCTGAGCCAAGAAACACGCACGCGCACACACACACACACACACACACACACACACACACACACACACACACACACACACACACACACACACACACACACCCCACACACACACACACACAGACACACACACGTCTAACAATAGATCAAAATGACAAGGACAAAATGATTTAGACGAGGAGACAAACACGTAAACAACTCTGATATGAGTGTTTGTTCCCTGTTACTGAGAGGAGGCGGAAGAAGCTGGCCGCCTCGATGAACTCTGGGTAATTGCAGTCATCATGAGAGTACTTTTTTCTATAGTATTAACAGACTGAAACTCCTATCTGTAGACATACCCCTGCCGTACAATTACGCTCATGACAACCTGCAAGTTTTCTGAGAACATACAGTACAATCATTTCTGCTGTCATACTACATCCTAAATCAAATGCTGGACTGAACTATGTAGAAGAGTACGGGAAAAAAATTAGACAATCTTGATCTCCACTTGTTCTTCCAAGTACATTTTTCTGACATTGTTTGATCCTAAAGTCCAAATCATCCAAAAACAATGTTAATTTTGTAAATTACTTCCACAATCATATTCAAAACGACCATAAAACAAGGCATACTTTAAAGCCCCGAACCTACAGGATGTATGCTGTATAGGAACACTTAAAAATATAGGTATGAACACTGTCCTGAGGGTTTTGCATAGATATTATTGCACAAAACACCATTACCTCTGTTTGATTATCATAATGTATATCTTAGTTGCTTTGAATTACTGGTAGAAAAGGAGTTTATGAAATAGTGTTTGCAGTCCCTCGTCCCTGGTAAAATGATTCTCACTCTTTGGCTTACTAAGACAGAAACAGAAAAAATAATGCCTTTGAAATGCTTCTTTACAAACACGATAAGCACTCTGGTTATGTCCACTTCTTATATCGTATCACAGACATGGACGTAATCTCAGCTACGTCACTCAGTGTCACTCTGAAGCTCAAATCTGGTGTTCCCCTTAATGACTCTAACAAGCTTTTGGCTGACCTAGAAACCAGAGGAGAGAAATGGAGATGACGCCGTAACCTTGCCACCTCGCAAACAGCTGCACTCCAGCCTAATCACGCATAACTCTTCTAGGATAAATGGACTTTGTTTGGATAGTGCTTTCTCTCATCTTTTTGACCACTTACCATAGTACCTACTGTCAGGTAAATACCACTATGCGAAGTACCCATCAATATTAACTCCTCTCATTCACATATTCTTGGACAGGAGGATCTGAGATCAAATTCTTGACCTTTGACCTGAAAATTAATAAGGGCATCAGCTCTGAATCCTAAAAGAAATCCAGGGTATGACCTCTTTCATAAAAGCTTTGGCTGTTACAAAAGACAAAAAGAGAGTCAGCAGCACTCACATCTCTTCAGATCTCCTCTTATCTGGATTGCTATGGTAGGACAGTTATGTACGCACACAAAGCCCGATGTGCGTCAGCAAACATCAGCTCCTTCTGAGAAACTTTCCACTCCATCTGTCATCCATCTACACACGAATTCTCCAAACCCTGCCTCGGTGCTTCGCTGCGGTGAAAGTTCAATCTCAAACCTGTGTGCTGCCTGTAAATGTTTCTGCAGAGGTTCAGGGGGGTAAATGTTACTCGGGCTTGTTCAGATTGAGCTCTGCCGCTCCCTGAGAGCTTGTCTCAGAAAAAATAATGCCACCAGAAGTTAATGTCACATCCCTGATCAGAGCTCCAGAAACCACTGAGATCTGAATGTGAACCACTTCCTCCCAGTCAACTTGTCAACTTAGATTTTCCTAAACATGGCTTTTAAACTCGCTTGTAGGCTGTGCGAGTGTCGAAAGATGTTCAGCCTCTCATTTTGATGCTTTTAACAGCTTTTAAAGAGAAAACCTCTCAGGTGGAGCAGCTCTTAGTTTGGTCCTGCATCTCTTGACATCAGAACAGCACCATGGGGTTTTTTGAGGATGAGGTCTGAAAAAGTTAGGAGGCTCAGCAGGAATAATGTTTTTGTCACCATGTTTATCAGAGTTGTCCTTGTTTCCTTGCAGTGACAAGCGCCAGTTTAATCTTTTTGTTGTTCTGCTCTGCCTTCTGACCCAGGATTATTATTTTTAAATCAATTTGAAGCTCAATAAAAAAAAAACTTTTACTGTGTTTGGTGGATTAAAATCTGTTACTGGAGAGTTCTGGTCCAGATTGCTGTGATAGATAACAAAAACACTCAAGGATAGGGCAAAAGATCAGGGAGCATAACTAGAAATTTCCTCGACATAATACCTCATCATTGAAAGCAGGTCAGAAAGTTTAATTTGTAAAATGTGTGCTTGCTGTTAGAAATAAAAAGCAGCTGTAGAAACTAGAAGTTTGGCTGTAAAAATCTGATTTTGCTCGTCCAAAAGATAAGCTGCGTCCCGCTAACAGTGTACCCAATTACACCAGTTTAAATGACGGAGCGCCATTAGAATAGAATAGAATTTTTGTGGTGTATATACAAAAAAGCTTTTAAAATCACTCAATAGCTATTAGTTTTTGATGACATTTGGGAATATAACGATATCGTTGTGTTCTCTTATGTCTGTGTAGTCAAATTTTTTTGAGCGGCCGCTCTTTCTGACTGTAAACAGAGCCGTTCTCCGCCTCCCCGACCTGATTTGTTGTGAGGCAGACGCTGCTCCACCGAGTCATTCACGAGCCCAAACAAAGTTAGCATGCTTCAATATCGGACTGTCGAAACCAACCAGTAAGTACAGGAAATTGTCTGAATCCTTCTTTGGCCGCGAGCAAGAAAACGGACTAAATACCAGAGACTGTGGCGGAATAACGGGCGCTTAAAAAGGAGGTAGACCACCCGGACAAGAGGTCAATAATGATGGGGGATGCTTCAGGATCTTACGGATCCTGTAACCTTTCTGCTGGACAGGTAAACCGCTTTTGTGTTTGCTGGTAGTCTGTTGGGATCTACAGTAGCCCCAATGCTGTTTACTTTCACATTGACTGGGCCCCATTTGTAATCATCTGAAGTATTTATCTGCATTATATCTGAAATGAAAAGAACAATAAGTGCCTGTTAGTGGGTCAGGGCTTGTTGGAGCAGAGAGGGAGGGTAGAGGAGGAGCTGAGGGGAAAACTGGTTGGGAGGGGTAGAGTTTACATTCAAGATTCCTCCCAAAAACTGGCACTTCCTCAGATCCTGCCTACCCCACCTTTAAACCCCTATAACTGGTCAGATCACATGACCAGTCAAAATTGCAGCCTTTGCAATTAGAAAATTCCATTTTATCATATCACATATTGCAAATGCAGTTAATCTTGCCCTAATCTTGAGCATGCAATGTTTCATCTGGCTCAGTTTTGAGAGCTCTCTACTGTTCCACATAAGTATGCCAAAGCCTGTTGGTGTGCATATTTGTAAAGCCAAGACAGGGAGAGCAGGAGAAGGGACCCTGGTCTACAAAATCGAATGCCAAACCTTAGGCAGGGGTGGAGATTGGTTGCAGAGTTGTTTGCAGAGGAAGTGTGGAGAGTAGGCAGATCAGCTGCTGTACTGTTGGCTGTGAACTTGACTTTGTGGCTCACCTGAACTAACACTGCAGAAACCTGGCAGCAGAATAAACAACATCCATCCAAAGTGTCTGACCTCATAACTCAGAAACTTGAGGAGTGATGGCGTCATATTTTGATCCCCCTAGCTGGAGTCGACAGGTGAGATTCGGAGGAGGTGGTGGGGCTGGCTACTCATACATGGTGGAGGTGGTAATGAGAGAGCAGAGGGTGAAACCAGAAATCTGTCAGCTCAAATAGACCATCAAATTAAGGGGATGTTTTGTCAGGTGATTGTCAGACCAACGCAAGTGTGAAATCGAGAGTTGCAATACTTCTATGCCTGATCCAGCTCTCAGACATCACTCCACAAAGTATCAAAATGAGTGGACATAAGCTGACTGACCCGAAACAGCACAAAACCATCAACAGAAATATCAGAGTTAGAAACACTTCTCATTCAGGCTCCTCTGGTTAAATTACTCACATAAAGGCTGTAGAAAGTAAAACCAAGTATTTATTATTTTATGCACGAATCAGTTTGATGTCTGTTGCTGCCTTGTCAAGTTTCATTTTTGACATGACGATAACAGGAGCTTTCTGCTAACGCTAAAACAAAGCTGTTCACGTTGACAGCTCGTATGAACTAACATTGTGTAGCTTTGATCTAAGCTGCAAGAGAAGTTAATAATTTAAACTGCTGAATGAAAAAAAAAAAACATGCAAGACAACATGTGCAATAATACCAATTATAAATCAACACCTCACTGTGAACTGTGAAAATGAGAGCAAACAGCTAGCAGGAATCAATCAGGGCAATAAATGTTTGACTTTGGAAGCTTTTCGATCTTTGGATAATTTCTTTTTTTGGCGAAGAGGATGAAGATTCGGATTGACAGGATGTTCAGGCAAGGGGATGTTAAATTGGGACATAAGTTTGAGCTTCAGGGAGATAGAAGAGATAAGAGAGACACAGCCAGGCCTCCTGTCACTCTTCAGTCATGTTGAATAAAACCTCAGACATCTGTCTGTCAGTGTCAGGCAACATCTGACTCAAATTTAACTTTACATATTTAGAGTGAACTTATGATGTTTGTTTTTAACTTTCTAAAATACTACAGCTAGTTAAACACTCGGCCCAAACTCAATGATATAGTTCTGACTTCTAAACAGTGAAAGTGACGCCAAGAATATCATGATCACACGTTGTATCAAATCAATCTGCAGAGAGAAATCAGGCATATTTCTTGTTGACACTGTAGCAAAAAAAAACTGTCAGTTTTAGTCTCAGGCTGGTCTTGAGAGTGGGGAAATGATGAGAGTTGGCAGGCAAGGATGTGAGAGCAGCCTGAGGAGCCACTGGACCCCAACCATCTGTGACAGGGAAAAGTGAAGCAGCATCCTGTCCTGCAATCCGTGCACCAGCAGCAGAGCTGGTGAGAGCATCACTTTGCTGCCATTTGCTTCATAGTAACGAAGTCAACAGGGTAACTTCACTTTGTACCAGAGTGTTGCTCACCCTGTTGCGTTTATAATATGCACAACCATCACTATTAATGTTCTGAGTTCACTATGCTTCATCTCTCATTGTGTCATTTGAGTTAAATTTTTTATCTGAGTTTAAAAAGTGCTAAACTATGCAGCTCTTCAAGTGTCCACTTCAGGCCACTTGAGCCCCAGAATCCATATAGTTACCCATTTGTTCAAGCCATACTGACAGTATTAATAAACATGTTTACAGCCTGATTTACAAAACAACACAGTTTTGGTCAGAATCACTTATTTTCTATCTGCACAAACTGTACAGTCAGGGAGTAAATATTTTTTAAGACTTTTTAGTAACCAAGTAATAGTATTTAACAGAATTAGAGGAACTTTGCTGAAAGGTGGGCAGACTAAAGCTGCTCAGAGGTTGATAGCCTGCTTCAACTCTGCCAACTGCCTCAAGCTACATCGACTATAAGTCAGGTTGAGTCAGCACTCTGACTATGGCATAAACCTGTCTTATAGACCCATAAGTCCATGTTTTATACAGTCTGTAGGCTAAACTGGTATACAACCACAGAACTGATTTGACAGTTGTTACCTGTAGACTCTGTGATCGCATGTTTAGCTGTGTTAGACTGAGACTAACACAACTTGGGACTTTTTTTCCAGAGTGTTTTTCTTACCATTATCAAATTTTACACTAAGTTCTTCTTATCTTATCTTATTTTATTAGAAAAGTTGGGATTTAATGTTTAGTTTGAATAAGGCCCCAGTTTAGCCTGGTGGTTAAATCCATCCCCATGTACACAGGCTGTAGTGTTTGCAAAAGGTGACTGGGGCTCAGTTCCAACCTACAGCTCTACATTGCATGTTCTTCCCTTTTCTTCCTGCTCTGGTTCACTGTCCTGTCATTTAAATAAAGGCTTAAAAGCTCAAAATAAACATTATTTGTGTTTAATTCAATGGGAAAATAATTGTTTAGGGAGAAAATAGTAAGTAACTTAATCAAATGGTATTCATAAGCATCAGGCTACAAAGTGTTTGACAGGCTAAGAAACAAAGCAAACACACGATTAAGGTAAAAATGCTAATAAAGGTCAATCAAACAAAGAAAGAAAGAAAGCTATAATCAACCATAACACTGGAACTGAGGTTAACAAAAAAGCATGATTACACCTTTTGTGCTGCAATTTGAGTAGAGGGTGAAAAGAAGGTCTGGATTAAACTTTAAGCCTTACAGGGTTAAACACACACTGTACGACCATTTAACCTGCACATCAACTCACTGCAGCCCTGATGTATAATACAACAACAAACAAAAATTCACAGTTCGGCATCAAAAAGAAAAAAAACAGAGGGGGAAACAAATCCTTTGTAAATATTCTCCCTGAACTCACCGGAGCTCCAGCAGGCTGAATCTCTGGTGTGCACCACCAAGAAAGAGCAGAGCTCCACACAGGATCAAACAGCCGAGCAGACTTCAGGGGATCCCAGACCAAAAACAGCAGGAAAATAGTTGCAAGAGTCCTATAGGCAACCCCCTCTCTGCTGCTCCCCCTGAAACTACGGCTGCTCTGTAGGCCGCCCTGACTCACCTGTCAGATGAAGACGTTCAGCTTTACCTTTGTTTCTTCTACTCTGATGCACAGTTTCAAATAAAATGGTGATGTAACATTATAAAGAAAGTGAAATCAGAAAGAGGCAGAGCAGCCGTGGCAACATGGCGGTCTAAATATCCAGGTCATTATTTAATGAAATATAGTTATAAAACACCCCAACTTCTGCTAGTGTAGGCTTAACAGATTACACTTTAACAATTTGCTTAAACAGAGGTATTTTTATAGTGACTTTGGGTTTAGATTGAAGACTACTGTGTTCATTCAAAATCGGTCCAAAAATGTAACAAGCACAGAAAATGTTTCCACAATAACATGATTGTGTCTTGTAGAGTATTTGGATTTATGTCTATACAATGGCCTACTGCCCCAAATACCTAACAGAGCACCAAATGTGGATTACTAACAGTAACTAACAGAGCCCTCCATTTGAAGTTTTAACGAGCATTTTTTTTTATCATTAAAGTAATTTTTCTGTATTTTTCAGGCAGTTTTGTCATATGTGGTAAATTAAAGCAGTAACTCCTCAGTGACTGCTTCATTAACTGCTGCATTTTGAAGAAATTAATAGTCTGGTTTGAGTAAACAGAGGTGAATATCTGGTCAGGCACAACTCTGCAAAGCGAATTCTTGTCCATCTGTACCATCCTCATTTTTTCCTGACTTTTGTTGCCATTGGTAGTTAAGTTCTTCAGACAGTTTGAAAGTAAAATCAAGGATTACCAAACGAAGCTTGATAATTTTTCCTGGACAAAAGCTTCTTAAGATGATGGATGCTGTAAGAGGAGCAAATATTACTACCTAAGAAACTTAAAAGATATCAGCAAGGTCCAAATATGTTTGTTTTTTCCCCATAATTGAGACAAGACATTGCCCTTAGTACCAATCTGGCAGCCGTAATACAAGTAATGACGTCCTGCAACAGGATGGGTTACTTGAGAGAGGGAGTGTTAATTTTATCAATTGGGCTTGGCTTACACTTTGTCGCGGCTCACACAGTGTGCCTACAGAGTTTACAAGAGTAACAATAAATCCACACTCCATTTGATATGAGCAGTAAATGCCCAAAGGGGTAAAGTGTAAAACAAAAAGAAATCCAGTAACACAATGTATGACGGTTTAATACACAGCACATAACAACAGAGTGCAAGACACCGATGTTTCAATCTAGAGGCTATTTGATTTCACTACGAAACTTCCTCCACCCCAGTTCTTGTCTTTACCAGTGTCATGAGTACTGTCACTGATCCTGGTTCTAGATTCTGGGTTTTTGCTGCAACTCTCTTAGCCTTGACTTTTCATGTACACACATGAAACAGAGAGGAGGTGTGCTCTTCCTGTACAGGGGGCTTTGGCAGGCATGTGGACGGGCAGGAAGCCTTCAGGGCAGAGCCATACCATCAAATATAAAGCTTAGATGAGACTCATTTATAACTTATATCTGATATGCATATAGATACAGACAGGGCCTTCTACCTGTACTTTGTGTTCACAGTAGGGTGACCATACGCACTCTTTTACCGGGACATGTCCTCTTTTCTCAGGGGCTGTCTGGCCTGTCCAGCTTTGTCCAAGGGAGTTTATAAAATCCTTCAAATGTCCGGGGTTTTGTATGGAAGTTTGGAGTTAGTGTCGCGTGGACTTACTGAGTTAGAAGCATGTAAAAAACACTTGATCTGACCCAAAAAACTCTCAAAATTAACTACACGCAACCCTGTGACTCCGCCCCTGCGTTGTTGTCTCCTCTTGTTGGGAATTCAGAATATGGTCACTCTAGTTCACAGTGTTCGGATTCCTGCGTGTTTTCGTAAGTTTGGACTAAATGTTGCAGTACTGGGAGTGCAGCTAGTTTCAAGCTAGACCAGTCAGAAAGAAACCATAAAGAGGAAAGATTGAGCGTGCCGGTAAAAAAATTATAAATCGAGCATAGCATTAGTTCGTCACATACCTGCCCCGCCATGTATGCATGTGGAAGGGCAGGGAACACTCAATGGATCCACATTGCCAAATAATTAACTACACAAACATAATCTGATCATTTTGGCAGAGGCAGTTCTGGCTGAAACAAGTATGTGAAACTACCTCTCCAAAGCCCAGAAACAGGGGAATAGCTAGGCAGAGATCAGACTACGACTGAATGCCAAGTGGACAGCAGGAAAGGTAAAAGCAGACCGGTTTGTTTGAGTGCCCCCTTGTGGATCCATCATTCAAGTTTGCGGCAAAGTAAAAAGAGAATATGTAGGTATAGATGTGCGTCTACTTTCATACTTAAATAAAGCATAACTGAGTCTTCACAGCGTCTCCATCCAATCTGAACCGCTTGTTTGTCTTTCGCTCAGCCCCCTGCCTATACAATCAATTAACTACAGCAAACGATTAATAAATCACGACATTGCGTAGCTCCTACACATTTGTTTTATTATTCATCATGGATTCTTTGAGCGCAAACAAGCTGTGACTCTGATCTACAGTCAGTGTAGCTGCCATTAATTACAGGAAGAGAGAACAAAGCAGAGTGAAGAGAAAAACAGAGAAAATGGACTGAAAATAGGGAGGAGAAGAGTCTTTGGCTTCCTCACCCTCCCTCTCTCTCTCCCTCTCTCTCTCTCTCCTCTCAGGTGCAGTGATGTATGGGTGCCATCACTGAAAATAATGACTCGTCTGCCTGTAATCTTTTATTTCACTGCAAGGCCGAGGAGGAGGAGGAGAGGCAGGAGGAAGAGGAGGATCAGAGAGAGGAGAGAAGACGAAAAGAGGAGAGACACTGGAGGGGAATGAGTAAGAGTAGGAATACAGTGTCTTCTACTGTCTGTGTGACGATAAGGCAGAAGAGAAAAATGGCAAGCAGGAGGAGAGCTGAGGAGATAGAGTGAAGAGCACTGATTGAGAGTATGGAGATGATGATGAGGGAGATGAACTGTCATGTATCTGGAGGGGGAAGAGGAAGGATGGAGAGAGAAGTGAAGAGGACAAAGAGGTTGGTTAAATGTCAGGATAATGGTGTCCGCAGGCCTTTGAACTCAGAACAAGCTAATAAGAGAGAATTAAAAATAGAAATACTCAATTCATAACCCAGTATCATCTCTAAATTCCAGTAATTTTCGTATTTTTTTCCATCATACTAATACCAAACCAGCCTTAACCCACCCAGAAATCTCCAGAGCTCTATCATGAATTTAAAGCCAAAGCGTCAAAAACTGCAGGTCTTGAGAATGTCCTCATAGAGCCTCATGTTGAAAGAGACATTTTCAGTCTGGTATCAAAGAAGAAAAAACACAAGTTAAGGTCTTTATGGAACAGCTTGACAAGGCTAAGTCTTCATGCAAAAAGTAATGTGATTTTTCTTCCCCAAATTCCAATATGAAAAGAAAAAGATCTTTTCATCTGAAGTTGTTGTGAAGGTCACAAAATGTGCTGTCTTCTTTTGCAGTGTCTTGTGATGTGGTTATAGTTCATGAGCACTTTCTCGTTCAGCCCCACCAGAAATGTCATAACACATGACATTTACCAGGGATCATCAACAGAAGAAATGCACATTGGCCATAAAGTCACCACAACAATTTTTAAACATCAACAGTCTTACACATCTTTGCTCCAAAGTCTAAGCAGCTGGTATTCTAAGTGTTACTGAAGAAAATTGTGAATGTGTTTGTCAAATCAGAGTTTGAAGAATAAACAAGACACCCTGTGCAAGGTGGCACAATCAAAAATGAGTTATTTGGTGCAGGCTGTAAACATGTTTATTCTGTTTTTAAAATGGACTCTAATGGAGCTTCTGGAGCTTTTGCAGCCTGTGCTTCAAGCGGACAAACTTAGCTTCCCATAGCTTCTACGACGGCCCACCCAATCATCATGACACTTCAGGCTGAAAAATGTCAAGATCTACCGGCAGTCCTGAAGCTTCAGAACAGCAGTCTCAACACCACTGATTAAAAACTCAGCAGCTTCATCCATCTCTTTTCTAACTCAAAACATACTCAAAACAAAATCGTGTATCTCTTGAGAACTGACAACACACGCACAGACTTAGATTTCAAGTTACTGCGTTTCTCTGGGTTACTGCTATCTGATGTGGTTTAGTGCAGTGGTTCTCATTGGTCTCACTCTGGGACCCACATTTTCCCACGGTCCTTAAGTCGCGACCCACTTTTATAGAATTCAAACCAAGCAAATTGATTTTTTTATCCAAAAAAAAAAAACCTTTACAGACTCTAATCTCTAAAATAAATCCACTTGTTTTATTGAGTAAAGTGCATTTCAGAGCACATGAAGGGGACAACATGAGGAAGACAACTACTGAATTTGCATATACAGACAATATCAAAGATCTAATAAATATCACATTGAATATTTACTTTTTTGACCAGCTGTTCGTGACCCATCCAGAACGTGTCCACGACCCACTTTTGGGTCGGGACCCACCAGATTAAAACCACTGGTTTAGCGAATCCTAGAAATGGAATTGCTTGTGCATGAAGTTGTATTAGAAAAAATATTGAAGAAATTAGTTTGCTTTAAGATAGAAATGTTCATTTTATGGTAAACAATGCAGGAAATGTATCATAACCTTTTTGTAAAAATGAACTATTTTCAGCGTTTATTTTAAATCACTGTGGACGTGATCTTTGTTGGGGATTTGACTCCTGCCAGAAACTAAACAATCTGTCATTGTCTTTTTTTCTTCTTCCTGTGGTCGGCTTCCAAACGGAGCTGAGCCCAGTTAAAAGCTGCAGCTCGTTGGACTCGTTATCTCTGTCTCTCCTTCGTTAAGAACCATCCTGCTCGTTAAGCCTCTCCCTCCTAACGAGCCGTCGCCTGACCTTGGAGTCGGGGGTTTTTGGCACGGCAGCCTAACAGGCGCACTCGGAGCGTCCTGTCAGCATATGGAGGGGCCGGCCGGGAGTCCTGGAAGAGGACTCAGACTCCACGGGAAGAGCTGGCCCACCTCCAGAAGGAGACATCCCGCCAAAATGAAGAGCACGAGAAGTTCGTTGGAGTGGTTTCTCTTTTTCTGCTTTTGTCTAATTTTGATGCCAAACTTGTCTTCATCCTATTGGATTTTTCTGTTGCTCTTGCTTTTTAATTTTACCCTTGCTTACAGTATGTTCTTATTAATATTTCCTTTATTTGTCCTTTTTATGTCTGTCAGTTTTATGTTTTATAAAAAACTCACCCTGAGCTTTCATAAACACAAGAATATAAGGTCAGTCTGTGCAGCAGCGAGTTCAGACCCTCGTGTTTCACTTTAATTTTTCAGTCTGTCAATAAACACACTGTCTGGTAAGCATGGAAACACACACAAATGCGCGTGCACACACACACGCACACTCAAGGCTGTGTGTGTTGGCTCTGTCTGTGGTGTTGTGGGTAATTTGATCAGATTTTGCAGAAATCGTGCCAACAAGGCTGAGAGCATGCAGAGAGCGGACAGGAACTAATGACCTTCACACACATATCACAAACCATATGTCTCCCTGTTTGTGTGTGTTTGTGTGTGAGAGAGAGAGAGTGATTGTGTGTGTGTGTGTGTGTCCAATTGCACTTCACTTATATGTTCGTGCTTTTTGCTTTATACTGCATGTCATCATAACTACATCTTGGTTCTGTGCCTGAAAATAAATCCTGTCGCTTAACAGGAACTTGTACAGAGTGCGTGATTAACAAAGATGTTGTTTTGCTTGTTTATGTGTTTCTTAAGAAGTCAACAGAAAAATAGAGAATAGGCTAAAAGCAGGTTAACAGTAAACTGGTCCTTTTGCTCCTTAATATTTTGGTATCAAGTAAAAGTCCCATATTTTTTTCCAAAGACATTGAATAAATTTGAAAGCATTATATCTGATCTTATCAGGGCCCAAGCACCAAGTTTTTAGGGCGTAATACTACTCAAAAGTCCTGAAAAACTGCATCAGGCAAAAATGCACACTTCATATTGGTTCAAAAGTGGGTGTGGCAAATTTCTTCACTAGCCCCTCCCAGCAGTTTCACCTGGAAAGATTATTATCGCCACACATATTCTGCATCCAGAGACTTAACAAAAAATGCTCTTAACGTCATTGTGAAATGTTGACAGGAGGTTGGGTATTTATGGAAAACAGGCAAAAAGCACCTGTTTTCAGAACAAACTTAGGGGTCGTCTGACAGATTTCTTCTTATACAGCACTTATCCTACCTGCTTCTGAGCAGATCAGATGGAGCAATTTCTGACTCAAACTCATAAGTAATATTTCATCCCAATTATAGTGCCGCCTGGTGGCAGAAGAATAAGTCCTACTTTCACTTTATAAGCTTTATCTCTGAGACTGCTGAACATATCTGCACCAAACCTGACAAACCAAAGAAATATGGTCAAACGATAACTGTTTCAACCTGTGATACAGCTTTAAATCAGTTCTGTTGTCATGCACAACTGAGATGGGTTTAACTTTAATGTCGTTGGCCTATGGGTCATTTTCTTTCTCGCTTTGTTAAAGGATAATCTAGACTATACTATGCTTCAAGGAGGTGATAAAGGAAGCAAAAAGCTTTTTTCTTTATTATTTGGAGGATTCAAACCGTTCTTATCGTGGTTCACGCACCACACCTTTCAGACGTTTGGCTCATTCAGGAACCGTCCTAACCAAAAAGGACTGTTCAAACGTATCCACTGATTCAACTGCAATGTCTGCAAGATATGACAACATGAAGCGTCTGATTGTGCTAAAGAGCATTTTTAAAGTCAATACTTTATCATGTCGTTCCCAATTTACATCATTTATCTGCAGCTGAAGGCGTCATATCTCTGTTTGCAACTGGACAGCATTTCTTTAGGGGAATGACTCTTAAAAAAATCAATGGCAAACATTTAGAGACAGTCCCAGAGCTGTTTCAACTGACTACACACAGTATTAACTCTGTTACAGAAGTGGCTGTCTGAAACCATGGTTGTGTTTGTGTGTGTGTGAGTCTGTGTTCATCTTTGTGTATTTAAACATGCCGCCCCCTCCCGTCTCTGATCGATGCATGTTGTCAGGCAGTGGTTGATAGATTATTGATTGTAATCAGCCTGTCCTCTGTGTGTGCAGACAGACTCTAATTCTTCTGTCAATCTGCTCTGACGCTCGGCTCACACACTCAGAGACAAACACACTCTATTTACTCCCAGAGGACTTCTTTATTTTTGCTCATTCAGATAAATATAGAGTAACTTCACGGTTCTGTAACCAAGATCAACTTCATCTATTACCGCAACTTACATCCAAAACACATCTTTTTAAAATGTGCTTTCAGACTCCTAAAAACACCCTTTAAATCTTTATAAAAGATGATTTAAAAAGCTGTCTTCCCTCTGCTCTATTCTTCCAGATACATCTCCCTGAAATACCTCTGCTCCAAAAAAACACACTAGAATCCTCTAATTTCCATCCAAGTGACATCTCTTGGATATTTTTCATTAAACTGGGATCATTTCAAACAATACCTCTCTGAAAGATGTTTTAATTTGTGCAAAATCATCCCCAATCACTCAAGTATCTGTATGTCTCTATATTTAATAAAATCTTGGCAAGTTTCTTGTAAACACCTCAAACTGTCTTGAAGGAGCCTTTGAAGTAGGGCTGGGCGATAAACCAAAGATTTACCGATACTGAAATTTACAACAATAACCAACATCATTTTGCCAATGCCAATATATTCTGTATCAAAAATAAATAAATAAATAAAAGTTGGTTTTGGATGTGTGTAGGTAGGCTATGGTCTCATGTTCCTTTAAGATGCTGGCCTAAGTCAGAGACATGACTCCACCCCATCCAGTCCGTAACAAAGAGGGAAAGACAGGTGAGGAGATAGAGGATGATTCAAAAGTTGTAGAGGCTGGAGCGGCAGCTGAAGTAGACAAAGTCAATGTGGGCTGGAGGTGAGCAGCTTGTGGTGAAGTTATCGTCCATTTATCGTTATTGAAGTGAACTGCTCATTATATCGTGATATTGATTTGAGGCCATATCATCCAGCCCTACTTTAAAGCCACAAATACTTTGAAATGTCATTCAGACACTTTGTCATTTCCCTTTAGTTTCCCGAAATCTTCTTAATGTGAAAATCAGGGTCAATTCTCATGCCAGTGTTATCTGCATTACCTCTTCTAATTCTTTGTGTCCCACGCACTTTAGGAAAAGGTCAGACATATGTTTTGGAGTAAAATTTACTCACTCACTCCTGTTACCGTTTCTCAGTCTTACTGTTAAGACCTGTCAGAGTAACAGAGCTGAAAGTTGAGTAGTTAGTAGTTCTATTTTAGAGTAGTTTAGAGAAGGACTGAATGTTGAGCATGACCCTCTTGGTTTTAGTCACAATATCTTAAAAATGTAAGGAAAACAAACTGAAAGAACTCACTCACTTTAAGTTCTACGGCCTTATAGAAGTCAAGAAGAAGAAAATATTCCAGGAAAATTGGACTTGTGAAATATTTAATAATTTTCAGAGGTGGGGAGAGGCGTTAAAGCTACAGGACTGTGTTAATCAGTCCAATGTGATGGTAACTTTTTCATAATGAAAAAGTATTCAAACTCTTCACAGGCGACTAACTTTTCTTAACTGTGTATTGATTTACTGATTTAAGACCATATCCCCTTGCACTAATATGACCTGAAACAGCACATTAGTTTCATTATGATGTACTCAGAAAGTCAGTTACATTCATTGGTGAAATTTATTGAGTAACGTATCACTCCTCCACTCCTGTTCTGTCTTCTCCTTTTGTTTCCAAATTTCTCTATTTAGAGAAATTAAGTGTCAGAGTTGCAGTCCAAAAGTTAGAGACAGTGGGGTAGAAGTAGGACAAGCATTCTACTTCAATGCAAATTTTGGACTGAAAGATCCAGGCTGTAAAAAATATTAATGCATTATTGATTTTTTGTTATATCTAAGCCCATTGCATTTATTTGTTTTTAATTCCTGTATCTTTTCTAATCTGCAGAGAGCAAAATAATTAGAATATTAGGTTTTCCAATGTTATGCAGCCTTTATGTGGAATTTGGTTTAGATTTGACTTGATTAGATTCAACTTTTTAATCACTGCATAAGAACAGGTACCGGAGAATGAAATGCAGTTGGAGAATAATGAAAAAAAAAAGGATTAAGAAGGATTTTCATTGTTATTTTTAAAGGTAATACGCAAAGTTACGAAGCAAGGTTACAAATGCTTGTTTTTTTTTAGTTTATATTGATGCTTAAAATCAAATATCTTAAATGAAGTGCTTTGCAAATCTGTGTTCCAAAACAAAAAGTGTTTTAGGATTAATGTTGATGCAAAAAACTTTCTCGGGATTTAGAAGACAGCTATTTTGTGGAATGGCCCTCATGACTATGCAAACAGATTTACTATTCAATGAATGGTTGATGAAACGAAACTGATAAATGGTCAGTGGTGAGCTTTGAAGAAAAAGATCATCAGCTCTTTCCAGGTCTCCACCTCCAATATGGCCGCTAGAGCAAAGTGTGGGTGCAGAAGGGTGGGGGTGTGTGCGGGTGCTGTCGACAGTGGGGGTTTGCTCTCACCTCAGAGCCCTCTAATAGACAGGCTGCTTTGATTCTGGGTCTCTCCAGAATCCATTAAAGTCAATCTGTGATATCCATTACCATCTCATCAACACCCTGCATTTACATAAACACGCATAATTAAGCAGAGAGAAGAATCACAACTCTGATAACACACACACACACACATACACACAAACACTGCTTCATTTATTTATATATTTCTTCACTGCTTTATCCAATCAGAACACACCTCACATTCAGAGGTTTGAGCCCAGACACATCAACATGCCCAGCTATCTCCATTTCATCTCTCTCTCTCTCTCTCTCACCCTCTCTCTCTCTGGGTATTCAATCTTCATTCGTAGCTGCCAGTGATGTGTGGAGAGAGAGAATGAGCTACAGAACCAGTGTGTGTGCATGTGTGTGTGAGTGTGTGTGTTCTGAATATCAATGCTCCTGCTGGTTGACTGGTCTTTTCCATTTAAGCGTTTTCACACTTGGATCTCCTGCTTCCCTCACATTCAGCTCACGGACTGCAGGCTGAAATTTATTTTCACCTGGAACAAAATCCTGAACGAATCCAATCTGAGCAAGATTGCTTCCACTATCTTGTCAACCTCAAATATCATCTGTCTAAAAGGAGCTCCTAATTGTTTTAATTAGTCACTTATCAATAAAGACAGCAAAAACATCCTGTGCCAAAGCTAAAAAGATAGATTAGGTGTCAGGAAGAAGACCAGTCCATGCACAGATCTGGTGTGTTTGCTTGGCCTTGAATAAAATGTACATGCTGCTCCAAAGTAGAAGCTTCTGAAAGATGATTCCTTGTGCTGGCACTTGAAACTATAGCGCTGACTTGATGTTGAGACTTTATATTAACATGAACACCTGGGGCTTCCATTTCAATACACGATCCATTATGCAGGGCTTGGACTTGTAGATACAGCTTTAGAGCTGTAAAACCTGTCACCTCGCCAGGTGGAAATTCAGTCTGTATGTAAAGTATGTTGTGTTACCTTTCGTTTAGTGTATGTTCAATTACTTATTCTTCTAACTCATGATTGCACCTGATAGGAAAGTCAAATGATTGCTGGAGTTGGCTCTAAGTCAGCAAAGGTGGTAAAGTTGATTTTAAAAAATGGTTTCGTTGCAAAATCTCTGAATCTAGTGCCAAAAGTTGCAATCAAAAATGCCTTAAAGACACAAAGGTGTTCTTTTGCCAATGGAGGTGACTTTCCTTCCTTGGTGCTTAAAAGCGAAAATGTCATACACAGATTTGAGGATTGAGGTTTATTAGCCTACATGAAATCATTAAAATAAGTAACTCTGAGCACCCCCATACCTTGGTTGCAAGGTAAGACAACAAGGTCTTGTAAACAGTTTGAAATACCGATAACTGTATTTCAGACCTGGGGATGATATTCAAAAAGGCAAATGTTGACGGTGAATCAATAAACAACAGTATGTTTCCATGAAGGATTCAAATATCTATAAAGAGAATTCAAAGAAATGCTAGTGCCAAAATAATACACCAACAACAACTTATGAGGTGTTTGATGTTCAAATTTTTCAGAGAAGGACAGCAGAAGAATTAATTAATTTCGTTCGATGGATGGATGGATGGATGGATGGATGGATGGATGGATGGATGGATAGATAGATAGATAGATAGATAGTCAAGTCAAGTCAAGTTTATTTGTATAGCACATTTCAGCAGCAGGGCAATTCAAGGTGCTTTACATGAAACAAGCAGGCAAAACATTCAACACAATTTAAAAAGTAAAAACAGCGTAAAAGACATTTAACAGATTAAAAGTTACATTCAAAGCTAAAATAAGATTGGAGATAAAAGAAAACAAAGGTTAGATTGGAGAGATAGAAAAAAAAAAAAAAAGATCAAGACAGGCAGATGATGAAGATGTTGATTAAAGGCCTCAGGTTTGATTTAATGATAGGCCACAGCAAACATATGCGTTTTCAGCTGTGATTTAAAAGAGCTGAGAGTTTCAGCAGACCTACAGTTTTCAGGGAGTTTGTTCCAGATATGAGGAGCATAAAAACTAAAAGCTGCTTCTCCACGTTTAGTTCTGACTCTGGGGACAGAGAGCAGACCTGCTCCTGATGATCTGAGCGGTCTGGATGGTTCGTAACGTATCAGCATATCAGAAATGTATTTTGGTCCTGATCCATTCAGTGCTTTATAAACCAGCAATAGTATCTTAAAATCAATTCTTTGACAGACAGGAAGCCAGTGTAAAGATCTGAGAACTGGGGTGATATGATCTACTTTCTTGGTCTTAGTGAGGACTCGAGCAGCAGCATTCTGAATCAGTTGGAGCTGTCTGATGGATTTTTTGGGGAGACCTGTGAAGACACTGTTACAGTAGTCAAGTCTGCTGAAGATAAATGCATGGACAAGCTTTTCCAAATCCTGCTGGGTCATCAGTCCTTTGACCCTTGATATATTCTTCAGGTGATAGTAGGCTGACTTTGTAATTGTCTTTATGTGGCTGTTAAGATTCAGGTCTGAGTCCATGACAACACCAAGGTTTCTGGCTTGGTTTGTGCTTTTTAACATTATCGATTGAAGCTGAGCGCAGACTTTTAATCGCTCGTCTTCTGCTCCAAATACAATTACTTCAGTTTTATCTTTGTTTAGTTGAAGAAAATTCTGACACATCCAATCGTTGATTTGTTCAATACACTGACTCAGTGTTTGTATTGGATTGTAGTCGCCTGGCGACATGGTTATGTAAATCTGTGTGTCGTCTGCATAATTATGGTAAGATATTTTGTTGTTTGCTATGATTTGAGTTAGAGGGAGCATGTAAATGTTGAACAGGAGTGGCCCCAGAATGGAGCCTTGGGGAACCCCACATGTCATTTTTGTTCGCTCTGATGTGTAATTACCTAGAGACACAAAGTAGTCTCTATCCTTTAAGTAGGATGCAAACCAGTTTAGTACTGTTCCAGAAAGTCCCACCCAGTTTTCCAGTCGATCGAGTAGGATGCTGTGGTCAACCGTGTCGAAAGCGGCACTGAGATCGAGCAATACTAGGACTGAAATTTTGCCATTGTCTGAGTTTAAGTGGATGTCGTTAAAGACTTTGATAAGAGCAGTCTCAGTGCTGTGATGCGGTCGAAACCCTGACTGGAAAACGTCAAAACAATTGTTTAGGACTAAGAAGTTGTGAAGCTGTTGGAAGGCTGCTTTTTCAATGATTTTGCTTAAAAACGGGAGGTTCGATATAGGCCTATAATTGTTCATTACTGAGTTGTCTAGGTTGCTTTTTTTTAGGAGAGGCTTTATGACAGCAGTTTTCAGGGCCTGTGGAAAGACACCTGACAGAAGTGACATGTTGACAATCTGTAGAAGATCTGAGGCCATGCAATTAGAAACTGTTTTAAAGAAACCTGTTGGCAGAATATCAAGGCAGCAGGTGGAGGAGTTCAGATTTAGTATGATGTCCTCCAGGGTTTTAATGTTGATCGGGTTGAATTGTGTCATGCTACTGGGGTTAGTACACATGGACAACACATATCCTGTACCGGATATTGAGCTACTGACTGTTTGTCTAATTTTCTGGATTTTGTTATTGAAGAAGGAGGCAAATTCATTACAAGCCTTGGCAGACAGAAATTCAGAGGCTACTGATACTGGAGGGTTTGTTAGCCTGTCGACTGTGGTAAATAGGGCGCGTGCATTATTTTTGTTTTTGGTGATGATGTCTGAGAAGAAGGATCGTCTAGCATTTCTTAGTTCTAGGTTAAAGATACGAAGTCTCTCTTTATAGATCTGATAGTGAACCTGAAGGCTTGTCTTTCGCCATCTGCGTTCAGCTTTCCGACACTCTCTTTTTTCAGCTCTAACCAGCGCGGCATTCCTCCATGGAGATCTTTTCTTGCCAGAGACTATTTTCACCTTGGTGGGCGCAATGGCATCCATCACATTTGTGATTCTAGAGCAAAGGTCTTCTACAAGCTCATTGACCGAGAGCCGTGAGAGAGCTGGGAGAGGAGTCAAAGCCTGATTAAATATTTCACTGGTGTTGTCAGTGATAAGCCGCTTGGTGATTACCTCTGTCTGAGCAGTGGTGAATAACATAGAGATAGTACTCTCAAAAAACACACAGGAGTGATCAGAAATAGCAACATCAGTAACCATGATTTTGGGTATGTTTAGGCCCTTGGAAATAATTAGGTCTAGAGTGTGACCTCTATTGTGTGTGGGCTCTGTTACATGTTGGGTCAAACCATAGTTATCAAGGAGACAGCACAATTCTTTGGTGCCTCTGTCCTGGGGGTTGTCAACGTGAATGTTAAAATCACCAACAATCACTACACAGTCAAAGTCAATACAGATTATAGACAGAAATTCAGTAAAGTCATCAAAGAAATTCACACAGTATTTAGGAGGTCTGTAGATGTTAAGGAATATTGCTCTAGTAGCAGAGTTCAACTGGAAGGCCACATATTCAAAGGAAGGAAAATTCCCGTAGTACATCTGTTTACATTGCATTGAGTCCTTGAATAGAATAGCTACTCCACCTCCTTTTCTATGCTTCCTCGTTTCACTCATAAAGCTGAAGTTAGGGGGGGCTGACTCAATAAGTACAGTTGCACTGTTATCTTGTTCTAACCAGGTTTCAGTTAAAAACATTAAGTTGAGATTGTGCTTGATGATAAGATCGTTGATTAAGAATGATTTTCCAGCTAAAGATCTGACATTTAAAAGAGCTGAGTGTAGTGTGCTAGAGAAATTTTCTGTACTGGTTTTCATGATGGGCTGACGGGGGATGGAGACTAAGTTTGATAAATTCTTAGTTAGATACCTTCTGTTTTTAGGCAGATTAGTATGTCTATTACTTATTATGACTGGGATTTAGATAGATAGATAGATAGATAGATAGATAGATAGATAGATAGATAGATAGATAGATAGATAGATAGATAGAACTCCTCCCCTTCTCCTTGTAATCTCTCCTCTTCTATGAATTTACATTCAGGACGTTCTTACCCATCACACAGACTCTGATTGATACGCTGAGTCGCATTGCCTCTGAGTGTTATGTACATAATATGTGTGTGTGCATGTGTGTGTTTTACAGGGACACGTCCTGACTTTCATGTCATACATTAGCATTAGTGTCGACAGCAGAATTTCCATTAGCATCTTCACAAATATTAGCATCTCCTCTGTGACATGAGCACCGTGTCCTTCAGACGAGCTGTTAGCTCTCCTGCATGTCTTCAAGGAGGAGGGGCATTAGCATTTAGCATAAAAACGTATTTAAGCTCAATATAAGGTCTGAGATTTAATTTTACCTCCAGTGTTGATGTCTTTACAACTGGTGTTCTTTAAACCTTTACAGCTGGGCCATAGTTTTACATATTTGGGGTTTTAAATGCTTGATAGTTAAGTCCAAAATTGGTCCAGTTGATTAAACCAGCCTATGGGTGCAAGAAAGACTTCAAACAGTACTTTAACCAGCGTTTAACAAGTTCATACCAACATGGGCTAGCTGTCAACTTTGGTTCATACAGTTTAATATAGTTTATGATAATTGTTCATCATTTTGATTAAAAGACGTGAGATGGAAAAGCTACAGCGTCAGTAGGATACAGGTGCATTAACCAGGCTTGAGCCAAAATTAGGAAAACAGATTCTCAGATAAACTGCAAAAAGGACAATTAAAACTGTAAAACTTCCTAAGTAAAAGCTAAGGAAGTTAAGTTCAGGAACTTTTGCATTCTCTTTAATTTTCTGTCTCCTTCATCTGTTAGCTGCCAGGGGGATCTGCCACCCCGGAAATACAAAAATACTGGTATAACTATAATTCGTTGGCAGAATATCAGTCTAAAAGCTCTGACTCAAACACTCAAAATCACCCAAACACAGAGGGAAAATCTGCTACTCTAAAGACAAAATGGGTGAGTCAGTTTTAACATCCCCTTAAATGAAAAACTGAGAATTATCTTTCCTGGAGTTGGGCGCTGGTCCAGAATGATGAATTAAAGCACTTCCTTTGCAACCATGTTGACCTTGATGCTCTTTTTAGGATGATTTTTTCACTCCTTTTACAGTCTTGAGTTTATTGCATCAGTGCAGCACCCTTTTTCTCTGATGATTCAGCCAACGCTTTATATTCGAGTGTTTTATTCCGTTGCATGTTTTTGTCTTTTGATGTCGTATGAAAATTGGTGGTATTGAACACAGCTCTGCTCCTACCGCCTTACCAAATGATCCCATATCTACAACGGTCTGTTTTCACCCTCTACTTTGAAATATTCCCACTCTGCTGACATTTTAGCCACAGGGATGCTAATAATGTTACAGGCTGTCCTGGGTTGATGTTTTTGCCCTTGAGCCATGTGTCTGTAGAGAGTCACTCTAAGATGCCATCAAGTGGTGTTGCTGTAACCCGGCTGGCTGAGCTCAAGTATAAGTGCAATTAAGTTAGTACCACGGCTGGACTTCCACATAACAGACCTGTTTAATAGGGGTGGGGAAAAAAAATCGATACAGCATAGTATCACGATATTTTGTCTGGTGATATATATCGTATCGTCATATTTACCAAGTATAATTTTTTTCAATTTAATTGCTAATATGAAGTCAAATGTATGATAATGGAAAAATAAGTAAAATATATACAATTATATATATACATATATAAAACAAATTATATATTTATTCATTTATTTACACACACATTTATACAGGGGTTGCAAGATGTGCTACATTAAAATAAGATACTGTGTAAATAAGACGAACATAAAGGAAAGTGAAATGCTAAATTAGCTAAACAGTTGAAAAAATTGTGTTAATCGCAATAGTTTGTATCGCAATACTCACTGTATCGCATCGTGGCCCAAGTATCGTGATAATATCATATTGTGGGGCCACAAGCGATTCCCACTCCTACTGTTTATTATTGTCTTTCAGCTACAGGTAGGCATTATGTGCAGACTGTCGTCAGTGACAGCTAACGAAAACAATCAGGTGAGAAAATCAGCACAAATCGCCAATAGTGCCAAGATCTCGTCCAATTCTCTCATAGAGACTGGGATCTTAACTACTGTTTGTATATTTGTTGTGTTGGAAGCATCCTCGGCAGAGTTTGGACCATTAAAAAGTTTGCAATTTACAGATTATTCAACTTTTATCTTCTTTAAAGTGCTCTTATTTTGAAGGACAGCGAAGAGTGAGGTATTAAAACCACAACAAAAGCAGTCAGTCAGCCTCCTGGTGTCCTTCTCTGCACCTTTCCCCCCTCAGCTTGTTCTCACACCTGTTTTATCAGATGTATTAGCGTGGACGGTAAACACAGCTCTGTGATTGGTTATTCACTGCTTGATTGTCCTTGCTGAAGCTTTTAGTGTTTTATTGGGTGAAAACAGTAAAAACATTGTTTTTACTTTTCCTTGGGAGAGAAATAAAAACCTTCAGCTGGCGGAGGAGAAGCTTTATGTTTCTTCTGTTCTGCTTTAAACGTCTGGGGCCTTTTTTTTCCCTCCTCCAGCAGCTTTAGAGACTTAACTGCACTAATTCTCTGTCTCTCTGCAGCTCTGCTAAAGCTAAATCAGGATAAATGAGCACCAGGCTGCATACCTCCAAATCCCCGGGCCGTCCCAGGTGATAAATTAAACGTACCTTTCACTTGAATTCTAATCAGAGCTGCTGGACGAACAGTCTCTGAGGTTAAATGAAGTCTGCTCGTGGTCGGATGTGATTATAGAATTCAGATTATTCAGTTTGGTGTACAACAGAGCTGAATAGCAAGAAGGGGCAACAACTGCTGCATAACAGTTGGAGGAAAAAACCCACAGTCCTTATCTTTAAGTTGAGCTGATGCTAACATGAGGCACAGTTAGACAAACCTTTGTGCACACTCAGCTAAACACGGCCTTATTTCCCGTCGCTGCTTCATTAACTGCTGCCCTTGTGCCACATGTAGCTCCTAGCTTGGTTCCAAACACAGGCCATAAAACACACATCAGGACACACACATCCGCTGCCTCATAAAGCACACTGCTGTGCTGCACTGACCCGCTCCGGCTGTGTCCGTGCTTCGCTCACCGCCGTCCACATAAACAGAGCAATTTAAGCAGGACGGGGTTTAACGCTGAGGCTTTTCTCAGACTGAAGCAGCTGCAAAGTCCTCATCGATTGTAAAATCCCGCTGAATCATGAGAAGAAAGTTCACAAATGCTCTTTGCTCTAATCTCAAACATGCACACACACCGGCCTACTAGATTTAAAAATAATAGGCCACCACAAAGGACAGTGAAATAAAGATTACGGTCAGCGCTAGAGAGAGAAAAGCACTTTCTCATGTGATCTCAGTAAACTGACACAGAGAAGCAAACCTGAGAGATCAATACAACATGAAAAGAACTAAAGCAAAGGGATGCACACATTTTAGAGGGGATGCATCGACAGGATTGATCTATAAACCAAGTCCATTTTTGGAGACGTGCACCTGCTCGCAAAGACCTTAAAGTTACGTTGGAGCAGGAAACACACTGATCTATAACTGTTTCACTGTCATTCAACAAGTGTGTGCTCAAGTTTAAGCACCAACACTCATATTTGAGTTTGACCCACTTAAAGCTGCTGTGAGGTTTCTGATGTTTAAAAAATTGAGTGGAAGTCAATTTGTTGCTTTTTGATAGACAGAAGCACCATCAGCAGACCATCAGTGATTTTTTACGTAAGGACTGTAGTGGACAAGTTTCACATAGTTTCACCTTCTTCCAATATGCATGGACAAGGAAAATGGTCTAAAAAAATCAAATCTCCAGTGGCTCTTGAAATAAAACAACAACTTTATCGACAGACCAACAAGGCAACAACCCAAAATTTGGTCCATAAATTAAGTTGTGCTTTACTTCAAGAGCTGTTGGAGTATTTTAACTGTAATTTTAAACCCAAATCAGCTGTGAAAGGGTAGGTACCATAGAAGCTGCTATAGAAAAGGTGTTTTTTCACTTTTTACTTTAAATATTGTCAAAAAAAATAATACACTTGACTGTCAAAGGCCAGAAGGAGGAGATTTTCTGTCAAAAAACATGACTCAAGCATGTAGAGGACAAGATATGCAAAGAAAGTGCTAAATAGAAAGTTCCTGAAAGGAGCTTTGAGGCACTGAGGTTGTGAGAGCTTTCTGCAAACTGCAATTCTTGTGTCCTTATTGCATGTGGATGCTTGAAAGTTTTGAGAAAATTGTGAGTCAGCCTGTCACCGAAATTCTGCAAAACTGCAGTGAAGATTTCCCAGCATGAAGGAAGGAAGGAAGGACACAAGGTAGCACAAGTACCTTTTGGTCATCATGTCAAGTTGTCTCCATGCCATAATTTTGAACTTCAGTACTAAACTTACTTAAACTTACAAAAATATTGATGCCACAGCAACATACAATGAACTCCTGGGCACCTAAACCTGGTTAATGTTTGTGCTATGCAGCCGAGAGTGGATGCATTTATAAGGTCTTTAAGATGTACTGTGAAACCAGCAGAAAATAACGTCATAATTTTCTTTTTATCGGCTTTGTTTTCTCTAAAGTCAATCCCAGATGTTAAATTCCCCGTGGATCAAGTACCACTTCTCTCTTCCATTTACTGACGACAGCATCTGTTGGAAATATGAGGCTCAATCTGTTTTTTTCATTGGCTTTAGGGCTTTTTATTTCATTTCTATGAAATGTATAAATAACAGATCTTCTTAAGTACTGAAGTTAGGGCTGGGCGATAAACAGAGAGTTTACTGATACCAAGATTTCTGACAATAACCGACGTCATTTTGCCCATGTCAATATATTCGGTGTCAAATAAATAAAAGTTGATTTTGGATGTGTGTAGCTATGCTCTCATGTCCCTTTAAGATGCTGTCCTACGTCAGAGACGGGACTCCACCCCATCCAGTCCGTAACAAAAAAGAAAACACAGGTGAGGAGATGGAGGACGGTTCAAAAGTTGTAGCGGCTGAAGTAGACGAAGTTAATGTGGGAGGGGGTGAGCAGCTTGTGAAGTAGTTATCGTCCATTTATCATTATCGAGGTGCACTGATCAATAAATCGTGATATTGATTTGAAGCCGTATCGCCCAGCCCTAACTGAGGTATCAACAATTGACAATCTGGCTTGATGATCATACCAATTCACACATCAGCTCACCTAGACTGCAAGTCATAGTTTTCTAGGGCTGGCAGCAAAACTTCAAGAGACGTCCAATAAAAGGTCTGAGACAGTTTTCAGGAGTTAACAAGTGTTACCTTACCAAATAAGGGTTCCACTGTCAACCCAGAAAATCAGCATCAGTTTGCATGTAAGAGATTCTTGTTAACATGTGAAATATGTGGAACATGTAAGAAGAATCATGGAGCTGTAATGGGTATATTTTCTCATGCTACTCCTCTAAATCATTCGTGTTCTTTGTCCAAATATTTTAGCTGCGATTAACACCAAAGCTTCTAGGGGGCGATGACAAGACCACCGATTCTTTGACAGGTTTCATTCAGAATTTCTGTTTTGATCAAACTTCCTCCTCCGGCTCAGACCTCAGCTCATTAAGAGCTTTTGTTCGAGAGAGAGTGAAAGGATTAGGAGAACAAAAGAGAGGCTGAACACCTGACACCTCTCTCACACACACACACACACACACACACCAGTCGATCAGTCCCCTTGCAAATGGTGGTGCTTGTGTGTGGCTCAAAGGTTAATTCTGTCATTGTAAAGCAGGAGTGTAGGTGGTATTTTTATTGAAGTGACACTGTAGATCGCCTCAGTCTGCAGCCAGGAAGCTGTAGCCAAAAACAAGGAAAGTTCTTGTTTTTTTTGACTAACGGGCTCGTATTATGACAACAAATGTCTGATATCATTAAAAGAAAGGGTCCCTACAAAGAAGTGCTTTTTATCCAAAAACAAACCAAAAACAGAAACACAGAGATGATGGTCAACTCCTGACTCATTTCATTGGGTTGGATTTTTGTTGATCGAACCAAGTGGTAACCTCTGGTGAAAAATTGAAGCCAAATCAGGAGTTCAAAAGACCACAATTTCTCGAGTGTCCACTTGAGGCTTTTTTCAATAAACCACGGATTTCTCATTAAGGGCCCATTTTACTACAAAACTGAACATGTCTCCAGTCTGGTTCAAATACAGTTTTTAGTATTTATCTCATTTTCTAATTTGAACAAGGGTGAAGTCTTTTTGTGTCGTCCTTTTTGAGGAAATGAAATCTTTGAGTTTTAGATAATAAGGCTTAATCAGGAGAGCAGCTGAGTCCTTTGATGAACAGTTGGGTGCATTGTGGCTTGAGTCCTGCCCACCTCTTTGCTGGCTTTCAAAATTAGATTGAGTCAGCATTTCTATTATGTATGGGCTTCAAAAAGTCTCCTGTTATACTAATTAGATGTTAGAAAGACTGGGTCCTCCGGAAGTCAATACGTCTGAGACCTGAATCATACTTTACATCTAATCTTCAGTGTAGCACATGCAGTCAGTTTGCACAGCTCTGTATCTACACAGTGAAGCCTGATGTATACCTCCTCATTTCCTGCATATAATTGCAAAAAACACTCCCTTTCTCTCTTCCTTTTTATTAATATTTGCAGTACCCACTGCTGCTCAAACAACACAACAATACCAATGCACAAGTACATACTGGGGTTGATTCACTGCAGAAGTAAAAATCAAGTTTAAATCAAGCATCATGCAAAAGGATGTAACACAATTTAAAAACATTTGCCCTTGAGAAAAAACGCCTTGAGATAAATTTTACATGCTGACGCACCATTTAAAATATTTGGGAAAAAAGTGTTTGTGGTTTGGATTAGCCTCCAGACTTTTTGGAAAGTTGGTTATAAAACAACACAACAAGTGACAGTTTTTGAGCTGAAAACTAAACCAGACAAAAGTTCAGTTTTTTCACTGTGAAAAGGAGAATAAAACCAGCCACTGAATTCACAGACTAGTTTGCAGCTTGTCAAAGTTCAGAAATGTTCTTCCATTTTTGCAGAGATTCAGACGTGGGACATAAAAATTCACTTGATCGGGAAAAAGTGGTGTAAAATTTATCAGCACTTCAAATGCACTGTCTTGGTCCCACATTGCTTCTCTGCAGGATCAGCAGCTAAACCCACAGAATAATGAAACAAACTCGCGGCTGTAGCCTGAGGCTCTTATTCTACACACTTACACAAACTCACACACAAACATGTAATTCCTCTTTAACTTTCTGACCACTACTCAGAGGGGATTTTTAAAAAAAGAGACTCTCTGACGTAACTTTTGCTTTCATTTTACAGTTTAAATTATTCATCGGAAGAAAAGAGAGAAAAGATATTCTATGATTTTCTTCAAGGGCTGAAAACAACGGCCAAGGGAACTAAAACCAAAAGCGTGAGAGCCAAATCACACAAACTACATGTACCATCAGCTGTGAAAGAGGCATTTGCATCCATTTAAAACTTTCTGTAGTCTAAGTACAAATCTTCTACTTGATATTTCAATGATTAAAGTCAACCAGTGTTAGAAAACTCAAGTTATATCATGATCAACAACAGAGAAGTTAAATGAGAGAGTTCTCGTCTATTTTTCAGTGGTATGTGTATTCAGTGTGCTTTGATTCTGTAAAATAATAAGAGAAAAAGTCTCGTCTGTCAGTTTGGCGCTGTGGATGGTCAAATCTTCAGAGGTTTCAGCTCTCGGCTCACTCACTGTGCCCAGAAACCGACTGCCTTGCTGGGCTTTGTAAGTCCAGAGGGCCCCCTGCCGTCCCTGGAGCTTCACCAACACAAACACACACTCAAGCCAAATATTACACACATTTCTAACATCCCGGAGGGCTCTGGAGATCCCCTCTTTCCAAAACAAAACAGATTTCCCTGGTTATGATTTATGAAACACAACATGGACTGAATAAAATGGTTTTAGCTGCTATGACTATAAAACCACACAGGAAATAAATGATACCCAAAACCTCTTAATATACTGCAGCGAAAACTACACTCTACAAACTCCAGCTCTAGAAGTGAAGATAGGTTTCTCCCTGAGGTGACACCGGTGGTTTAAAATGAGGTCTGATCTTATAGAAACAGATCAGAAAATGGTTCCTTTTGTTTGTTGATTTGGTCCCTTATTGTCCAAGTCTCCTGTATAGAATCATTAATAGATCATGATGTTTATTTTGTACAATTTGGTCCAATCTAGAGACAAACAGACCCACCTGTGGTCGCTACCTTCGCACTCTGTCAACTTGGATCCAACCTGGAGACCAAATAGGTAACCTCTGACTTACAAAATCAAGACAGGGAGGAAACTTTAGACTTTACAAAACATGGGAATGGTCAGAAGAACCCATTAGTGTAAGACTTTTTTATGCACCAGGGTGGGAACATGTTCAAATCTGCTCTAAAGATGAGAATTTGAACTCAGGTCTTAATGTGACTTTAGGGGATGGCCTCAAGTGGACATTTGAGGAACAGCAGCCTTTAGCACTTCTTCACCTGCTGGCACTTGGCACAAAACCATTTTGCACTATTGTTTGCACATCACACTCAGACCTAGAAGTTTATTTTTCTCTAGGGAGCTGGGTCAAACAAACCCTCCACTGAGGAAGAAGGATTGTAGAGAAGAGAAAGCTGTTGTTCATAAAAAAAAAAAAAGGTGCAGAGCTGTAAAAGTGAAAGAGTGATCCATGTTATATTCATATTTTCTTTGGTCCATAACATGATCTATCAGCTGGGAGACAGCTGAGTAGTAAAAAGCTGAGAGGAGGCAAATCCCCATCTATCCGAGCAGAGGTGGACAAACTCGCATCAATAAAAACGACTCTTTTTAGAGCTTGTAAACCGGGGCAAGGACAGTTTCATCCAGTTTGATCCCTAGACTGAGTTATTACTATGGCTCGATTTAACTGTGCATGTGAATGTACTTAGTGTGAGCGGTGTGTTGGTAAATCCCTGCCGTGTGTTTACCTCTCCTGCCTCCATGACTCTTAAAATCACCATTACACTGTTGCGCTGTGATGACAGCAAAGGTTTGTCTTTGAGCCCACCTGAACGAGACACTGCTCAGTGATTTAGGCCTTTTCTACATTGAGAGACCGCAGCCCTAAAAACACTCGCTCATGTCTACTCTGGACTTTTCTTCCTTTAAAAGCATAATGTTGGTTTCCAAATGTATGATTTGAGAGTGTATAGGAGATATGAGATGTAAAGGTCAGGTTTTACACTGATCCTGTACTGATTTAGTGCCTCTGCACATCCTCCAGAACACAGCGTGGCGATGGAAGTACTCAGCCCCTACACCAAGGCTTTTTGACATTTTCAGTCATGTCAAGACTGCAGATCTGTTCAAGTTCCACCTCGAACATGCGCTATACAAAGAACTTTGCAAAGAGGCAGTAGGAAGAATGCAATTTGGTGTTTGAGTGCAACCAAACCAAAGTGAACACCTTTCTGCCGTGTTGTTATTAGTGAGGCGATTTATAGTGCATTCCAGTTACCTCCGAAGTCGGATGTCAGAGCTGGGAATGGCACTACACCCGAGTTGACGGCGTTCCAGTTAACAAGTTGGAAAACCAAGATGAAAGCCTACTGTTAGCCGTTGTCAGTTGCTGTTAGCTATACCAGTTGTAAACAACGCAAAACACAGTATTTTACTCTTACAAACACCAAAGCACCGTGTTCACAGTTAGACGTTGGGTAGTACAACATATACCACTCATTTAATTTCACAAAAACAAAACAGAAATGCAAACAGTAATATATTACGAGAGCTTTCACTGTTACTCTTTACTGTTGATGCCCTGCGCTGCCATCTTAAATTATGATGTTGTCAAGTCGGGGTTTGTGAGCATCGTCTGACTTCCGACTCCGAGCTCAGAAATTCCGACTCCCGAGTAAAACTGAGATGCAGCATTAGATGTCTTCCGCTCAGTAAATGGCATGTTATTAATCTTCTTTGCATCAACATTAACCTTTCAATACTATCTGATTCACAATCAACAAAGGTTAAATTCTCCAAAACAGGATTTAGAGGATTAGGTTGAGTTAAATACATACTCTGTTTGCCAACATAAAACGCAGACATGCTAACTCTGCTTTTTTTAAGAGACACTGCATCACTACTGAAGCATTTTGTTAGAGCACAAACCCACTACTCAATTTCTCGACTGCAGTCATTGTTTAATATGATGCACTAAAACACAGACTAGTATTGTGTAACAAAGCATGCAGATGGTCACAGGACCTCCGGAGGTTTCTGAGGGTGGGCCTGCTCAGCATCCCTGCTGGTTTTTCTTCGACCAGACCCCCACCCCCCCCACACACCATCCCTGGAGCTCCTTAAATACACACTCAAACACACACAATATACACGCAAAGGCACGCAAACACTCGAACACACGCGCAATCTTAGTGACTCATAATAATGCTGCTCATGCACAGAGAAAGAAATTAATCCCACACACACATGCGCAAAAGTCAGAAGCTTACAACACACACACACACACACACACACACACACACACGCACACACACACACACACACACGCACACACAGTGACTGTATTTCAGTTGTGTTCATAGTTAAGTTCTCTAATTAAATTATAATTTACATGAGATTAAAGTCTTACGGTTCAATACGGTTTAAGGACATTTTTAGAGAACTGCCACCCACCCCTATTGTTGTAGCACACACACACACACACACACACACACACACACACACACACAGACATGCATACACATGAGTCTAGTAAGCGACTAATCCCCTCTTCCACTCACAGACACACACACACAGAGTGACAGCAGTGGTGTTGGAGGGAGTGTCAGTGAGTGAACAGATGTCGGATGTCCAGCTGCCTCCTTCTGTGTGTGTGTGTGTGTGTGTGTGTGTGTGTGTGTGTGTGTGTGTGTGTGTGTGTGTGTGTGTGTGTGTGTGTGTTTAAGTTATTGTACTTCTATTTTTGCAAGGATCAGTGAGAGTTTGAGGACATGTTGTCCAGTCTTCACCCCTTCAATTTCGTGTTTGGGGATTAAAATCTCATTTTAGGGTATAAGTAGAAGTTAGTAAGTCCAATATTATGATTTGTTATTTTGGGTCAAAGCACCAACAAACTCATCTGTGAACATGACTTTCCCATTTTACCTGTAAAAAAAAAAAAAGTGTTTACCAAATTTGCTAAAGATCTCTTTTTCTGCAAGTTGCATAAACATTCATTTTGTCAACTCTTATTTCGGTTGTTTGTTTATGGATCTTAGTGGCTTAGAGCACAATCCCCGAAGCCTCACAATTGAGCCCTGGAGAGATCAAGTCCATACTTAACCTTTTAACGGCACTATTATCTGAGCTTCTTTCTCTATATTCATCTAAGAAATTGGGCAAAGACAACTAATGTTTGACAACAGACAACAGCTGCTCGAGAGTTCAGGTCCTCCTTTGTCCTACTTTTTGGTGCCATTATGCTTCAAATGTTTCAGAGGGGGACGAGTCAGGACTGCAGGCAGGTCAGTTTATCGGCAGGACTCTTCTACTACAGAGCCATACTGTTGTAATCCCTGCAGAATGTGGTTTATCATTGTCTTGCTGAAATATGAAGGTCTTCCCTGAAAAAAGTCTTTGTCTGGATGTCAGCAGATGTTGCTCCTAGACCTGTAGATATTGTTCAGCATTAATGGAGCCTTCACAGATGTGGAGGATACCCAAGAGTTATGCTCTGATGTTGAGCCCATGCAGACCTCTCTGAATGTCCCAGTCGTGTTACTAACCTTGTTAGATAGAAAATGTTTCTAACTGATGCTCTAGTGTATCTTTAAACTAGTTTTTATGGAGCCCGGGAGGGGACATGAACTTTTATTTTTTTAAATTTGCATGTACGATTTAGTATCTCGCCCATGCGTTTTGGTATATCGTACGTGCGATTTAGTATCTCGTATGTGCGTTTTATTTGTATCTTGCGCATGTGTTTTTGTAGATAACCCTCTGCGCGCCTCAAGGACAGTGTCAAGGACAGAGAGCATACTATCAATGTTTTCTTTCATTTAGGTATGACTCACAAAGTGATAGCTTAGCCACATTTGGTATTGTTTTGAGTAGGAGACACCTCATCAGGATACTAAAAGCACAGGGTCTTTGTCGTTGGTGATATTCAGACTTGCAAGAAGTGATTTTGTTTATTAACGAACAGTTGTATCACACATATCATATACTAAAATGCACATGCGAGATACTAAATTATATGTGCGAATTAAAAAAAAAAAAGTTAATATCAACTCTCGGGCTCTGTAAGTTTGTCATACTTATTGTTCTTAACTTTGCAAATCATGTTAATAATGAGCATTGAGATAAAGGCTGAGTTGAATAAGGAACAATATAGGAGGAGTAACAATTACTGTATCCATCAGCCTCTCTTTCAGCTGCACTTGTATCTCAGTGTGTGTTTTTTTTTCCTGGGAGATAAAATTGATTCAGTAAAGAAAACAGACACGACTGTTTTCTCAGCTATTTTCAGAGAAAATGAAGCAGAACTGAAACTTATTAAAAGTTCAATTACACAGAGAGGGTCTACAACAGAGAAATAAGAGCAGACTTCATTTAGACTGAGAAACTAATGAGCGTTATCCTCGCAGTTCATAAAATCTTTGTAATACATTTTGATGTTGCATCATTGTGTAATTTATGCCGTTTCTAAAACAAATTTAAGTTATTAACTGTTTTTTTTTTCTGTGTTTTTGATCCATGCTGTCATCTTCCTCCTCATTTTGGGTGATTCAAATAGAAAGTTTTGAGAATGCTGCAGGAATAAAGAGGGATCAGCCGTCACAGCTGGAGATTTGGATCAGTTCAAACATGATAATGCAAACAAAAACTGCAGTATAGGAGTAAGAGCATCATTCTCTAGTTTGTATCTTGATTGGATTTAAAATCTAAAATCTGAACATGCTGCTTTAAGGTCTGGTGTGTGTGTGTGTGTGTGGCCCCGGGCACACACACAGATTTTGTGATGAAAGGCTAAAATCAAAGGTTCACAGCTGAATGAGGTGAAAAGAGGTAATGATGCCTTAAAATTGCATGAAATTACACATACATTCAGCTGAGTCCGGACCGACACGGTATTTTATCGGTCAAACTTGGACTATCATTGTAACATGGATTTACATCTAAAGAAGGTTAATCCTGTTAAGGATTTATAAAATTGCATTGTAGGCTTCATTTTTTTTTAAATAAGCACTTTTTATTCCAAATTAAAAGAGTCTCCTAGAGGTGATCAACAGATGAAATATAAAACTAAAAGAAAAAGGAGCTGAAAAAACAAACTGAAGGCTTTTATGATTCTCATTTAGTTAAACATCTAACCTCTAACTGTATTTAAAATAATTCTCATAGTTTTTTGTTTTTTTTATTTCATACTTGTAGCTCATGATAAGTGTGAGCTAAAAATCACTAACAGCCCCAATAGCTGGAAAGCTGAAAGGTCAGGGAAACCTCAAAAAAAGATGAAAACAGAACTAAAAATGGTTAGTGTAGAGAGCAGGTGTGACTGAGAGAGGGTCTATATCTACTTTGCCCTTTAGATCGTTTAACTCTATTTTAATAGCCAAGATGTTAAAACTAATTTAGCCTTTAAATGTCTGTCTTTACAGAAATTAACTCAACACTTTCTAGCAGTCAGTTTATTAGTGAAAGCAGCCGCAGTGCTCTTTGTTTTAAGAAGACCCCATCTGCTCTGTGTGTGTGTGTGTGTGTGTGTGTGTGTGTGTGTGTGTGTGTGTGTGTGTGTGCGTGTGTGTGTGTGTGTGTGTGTGTGTGTGTGTGTGTGTAAGGGGGGCATGTGTGAGTCAAAAAACCAACAGTTTCCCCCTCGACTTCTCCTACATCTGCCACCACCCCCTGACTGTGTGTGACTAACAGCACAGTATGAAGTCACTCTGAGTGTGTGTGTGTGCATATGTGTCTGTGTGTGCTTGTGTGTGTGTGGGACAGATGGGGCGATGACTGTTGATTGTCATGGAGATGAGGGTGAACCCTTTCAGCACACACACACACACACACACACACACACACTCGCAGGTCTTTCTTTCAGCCTCTGTGAATTGAGTGAAAACGTGGTGTTTTGCCGCAGAGCTCCGTCAGTTTGTTTCGGGTCAAAGTTGAAACCAAATGTGTGATTTTACCGAGCTGAAGCTCACTTGATCTTTTTGGAGGAGGATGAACTAGCAGTTGTCAGACGGAGTAACAAGATCGAGGTGGTAAATTAAATTACTTTTGGGTCAATTCAACTTAAAACCACTTGTGAACTGACCTTTTAGTGTAGCATCACATCAGCACAGGAGAAACCTAACCAGCTTGTTGCCTTTTCCACTTTGACCGAGACCTCCTGTCCTCCCTTTGACCTCCCTTAAATCCATACTTATCTGGTTATTGGTAAAAATGGCTAAAGAAAAGAAGTTTTACAACAATTGGAAAAAATAGACTGTAGTGTTACTGACTGTGGGTGGACTTTTTCCATCCTGCCGTTTCCATCAGCCATATCGTGGATTTCTGGCGATAAAGAACAACTGAGCCATGCAGTTAACCCACATATGCCAGCTATAAAAACCAAAAATGCTTATACTGCTATCCAACAAATTACATAAAAAATCTGAGATAACTTTATTAATTAATCGATCATTGAAACAATCAAAAAGTGTTGACTTTCAACACCACATCAATGTTTATTTCCATCTATTAAGCTAAGTTAAGCAGTAGAGTCTACCTCCCTCCTCCTGAAAGTCAGTTTGGTGTAAATTTCTCCAAACTTCATCCTGATCAGTTTGTGGGTAACTGTAAATCTTATCAACACCTTCCTGATAAACCTGCAACATATTTGGTCCCTTCCCCTCCCTTCGCCAGTGTGTCTTTCTTAGCCTCATAAAATGAAAGGAGGAAAGGACCATTAAGATCCTTTTGTCGTCTCTGTCCTGCTACATCTGTGCATGTAGTTCACATTCATTTTTTTTATCTGCATCTAAATTATCTGTCTTTAGAGCTTTGTAGACTTTAATTCCTAATCCCTAATCCCTGTCACTTCCTAAACTAAATATTTGATCAAATTCTACTGTCGACTCATAGACTGAATCCAGATGAGCTGATGAGTTTATTTTCCTTTTACAGGGTGAGTGACCTAGTGCTCGGTGAAATCTGACTGAAGCATCAAAAAGCAGCACTGACAGGTCAGTTGTCCCTGTGGTACTTTTCTGACACCTCCTGCTTAAGACCTCAAAAGTCAGACAGACCTCAAAGTCCTGCTTTCATGGTCTATATTTGTACTGAAAATCCAGATCAAGTCAGCTACTGTCCTTCTGCTCTGCAAGCCAGAGAAAAGAGGGTTATTTTCTCTGTTTTCTAAGCAAAGGAATGACTTTTCAGGTCAATTATAGCAAAACCCATAATCACAATTATTAAAAATGAGTATTTGTGATTTGACATCTGCATCACATAAAAAAACAAAAACAAAAACAATAATTAGGGAAAAAACTGTTTAGCCAACCTGTTTTTGTTTTACCAAAGCATGCCTGTCAATCTAATTAGATGATTTAGACAAACTTTAAAGAAAAAAAGTCATATTTACTTCCTTACTCTGATTTTGGTAATAATACTCACAAAATTAAACTATTGAAGTTCCTTTACTGCTTACATTTTATCAGAGGCTGCAGATCCAACAACTCATTCAGCTATGAGGTCACCGTCTTTTCCGGACTTATATATTTATACCAAGTACAGCATGGAGACGAATACCCAGATATCCACCTGCAGACCTGTTTTCAAAAAAGATGCAGAGTCATGGACAAATACGCGTCTCCGTGTGTCAATATCACCAGATCGATAGTTTATTTTACCGGTGTCTTACAAATTCGTACTCGTATAAAGACCACCTCAGTGTGTAGGAAGTAGTGGGGGCAACAAAGCAGGCAGCTCAACGTCGTTCAGTCTCCATTATCGTACTCTTTTAAATTGTGGGGGGTCATAATCATAATCATAATCATAATCATAATCATAATCATAATGAAAACCTGATTAATCTCCCGGCTCATGTTGATGTGAGGGTCATATTAACTTTAGAGACTTCAAAAACTTCATCATAACAAACCCTTTTATATAACTGCTACTGTTTCTGCGTTTCAGCCTCATTCTGTCTAAAAGGACACGGTTGGATGTAATTGCTTCTATATGCGCTCTTAATGAAAACCCTTTTCTATACTTTGACTATAATGCATTACACATGTTACAGAGTCATTAATGTCTGCTGCAGTTAGACGTTCGTGCGCGTGTGTGTAATCTGCAGTGTTAAATAAATCAGCAGAGCTCCATTTACAGTCGTACAGATAATGCACAAAGTTAATCAAATGTATCTCTGAAAATGAGGCTGAAACAAAGATCTTCCTCTTCTTGTATCACTAATGAGATGCCTTTATAATTAGATTGGCTTATCTGCATTCACTATACATTTGGTTGTTTAAAACATAATTTCCCTGCTGCTTTAAACATCTGAACATCAGAGGTGAAGCTAAATGCACATCAGTTCATGACGGCAAGTAGAAAGGACTGATAAAAGCAGTCAAAGCATTTCACCGGTAATATTCATATTTGTGCAGGATCAACGTCTATTTCCTTTTCAAAGCTCCTTTCCTCAGTCTTTATTTCTCCTTTTATGCTCAAACTGCATTTAACATCTCAAGTATTTTCAGAAAAGTCCTTCTAAAAGTGCGTGTGTGTTGTTGCACTCATTTGCATGATTAATCATGGCAAAGCCACAAAGACTCGGAGATCTTGGCGAGAGATCAATGACAGTGGGGTGTCATTTCAGGGAGGCTGCAGTTGAGTTTCCATCCAAATTGAAATCAAAATATATTTGAAAAATACCTAAAGTTTGGAGGGAAATATTGCTAATTTATGTGCAAATCCATCCTTTACTTTTAAGACTAGAAAAAAGGGTCTCGGTTATAGTTATGGTAGAAACACTGAGTAACGGAGAAAGGTGATAGTCTCAAAGGATAAAAGAATAAATTCTGTGGATTACAGAATTAAACTGGAGGCTGCAGGGATGTTTAAAGATGATTTATGATGCCACGCAGAGGAACGTCTTCAGGCGAGGAAATAAATTGTAATTTCAATGATCAAACTGGTGGAACAACATCAGCAACATGAGCTCCGATGTCCCAAACAAAAGTGATTTCTTTTTTATAGATGACACTTCGCAGCCCGAGAGCATATCTCGTATTAATTATTAAAACACAACCACCTTCCTGCAGGCCAGTATTACTGAAATCAAGCATTTAAGAGGCGCCACTCAGACATGAGAGAGGCACTAAAAATACATTAATAGTCTGTCTGAGGATGGATACTATAAAGATAGCATTATTACTACACCTTAATTAAAGCACAAACAGTCAGATAAGATATCACCAACATTCAGCCATAAAAGCACTTGAACTTCACTAGTACTGTAGCATCATATATGTGTATTAAAGCATCACTGAAACCAAATAAAGCACAATGATTAAAGTTCAGAATTAGAGGAAACAACTAATTCTGCTAAATACTAAAAAATGCTAATGATCTTAAGAAGTGGTTTAAGCATCAGGAGTAAATTAAGTTTATTAAACCTCTGTTATTTCTGCAATTTCCACACAGATTAACGAAAAATGAGGGTATTAAATGAAACCATAATTTTTAATCACTTTAATGCAGCGCCTCATTTAAACACATAGTGAAGCTGATTGCTGTCCAGGCAGCTCCTGTATGTAACACAACTGCAGAATGTAAACATGCTCACCTGGCAAACACTTAGTTCAGCAGGGTGTAGTTTAAGACTGTATTTTTCTGCTTCTCTCTGTGTAGTTACGCTGTGAGAACACTTCAAGACTTTTAGTCTAATGAATGTTTACCCTTAATGTCTACAAGTCCCCTGCATGTTCTGCTGATGTGAAAACTATATGCTGTGTACGCACCTTTAGTATAATGCAGGAGAGGGGAGCTTTTAGTAATTTCAAGCCACCATTGTAGGTGTTGTAACACAGATCACACTTAATTTTGGGTTACAAATGATAGTTGATTTGAGAGTAAATCACTCCCTTTTATTTTAAAGTTTATTTAGTAACATGTGGCTCCACCTGTTCTACCTTCTACTGTGTCTTTATGCAGGTATGCATCAGGGCTGATGTCAGGACACTGAACACAAGGGATGTCCCGATCCGATATTGATACTGGATTTCACCCCGATATCAGCAAAACAAACAAAAAAGGAATATTGGATTATATCGGCCTACATCGAAAATCTCTGATATCAGCATTCCAATACAAGCAGTCCATTCCAGACTCTACTCCAGCACCTCTATCTAGCAGCACCCAGATCCGGCATGCAGAGCCCATGTAATTACAACAACAGTGTGTACTAAGGTACTAACAAAGTAGCAAGAAGTAGGAGTGATGTCTGCCCTGTGGCAGTATTTTTCGTTGAAGTCCGAAAAAGACATTGCAGCTGAGTGCAAAACTCGTCATGCACAATTTTGTAGTAATATCGGATCAATATCGGTATTGTCCAATACTGAAGGCTACAATATCGGTGTCGTATTGGAAGTAAAAAAGTTGTATCAGGACACCCTAAATGAATTCTGTATGATATAAACAGGAAGTAGATTTGATATGACAGAAGAAAATAGACTGAAAGATATAATATATATACACTGCATTAAAAAAAGGTTTCTTTAGTTTCTTACAGCCCTAGATGGCAGTATAATTGGAACGCAGTGTTGGCATGTAGACTGATGAGGGCTTTAATCAAACTTGTAATGTGCAAGTTTCTCTTTCATGGCAAGACACCGAGCTTTGATGGGTCGCCTACGCCGTGCCCTTTGAGTTTTGTGTGAGTGGAAGAGACCTCCTCTGTATTGAGGGCTTTTCTCGCATTGCAGCAAATTTGAAGTGGCTCCCTTTAACCTGCGATGAAGAGTGAACCAAAATGTAACACTAAGCTTTGACAGGCTGCCACAGCCATGCTCTTTGAGATTTTGATCACTTTTCATCTTAAAGTCTCTTGGAGCTGCACGCTAATTTGAATTGCTTTCTGCTTGGAGCCTCAAAAGGTCACATGGTTTTCAGATTCTCACTGAATGAAACACCTCAGACATAAGTAGAAAACGAAGCTAACAGCAGACTAACGTCACAACACCTCGCTTACAAATGTACAGTGGAGAATATGACCTCTACATGTTGAAGTGTTTTACCGTCTGCAGGAAAAGGTTCTTAAAAGCTTAATTGTGCTTCTTTGACACATGATTGACAGGTCCTCCTCAATAATTAACGCTTAAAAAAGCTCTGGCAGCGTCATTGTCACCTGCTGCGAAGGTCTCTTACTCTGACACATGAAAGGAGCTGCTGGGTGAAAACAGAGCCTGGACAGGAGCCAATCAGCTGTCAGAGTGGGAGGACGACGCCGAGTCACAGCAATGCACAGAAAACCTCGTTAGCCCGTCCAATCTGTCAGAGAGTAAACCGTGTGTGTGTAGGTGTGTGTGTGGATACCTACAGAGTGTGCAGCACTGTGTGAGGGCAGTGAAGCTGTTAGTGCCGCGTTTTTACAAAGTGTGAAGGAACTTTTCTTTGAGAGGGAATAAACATAAATAGTGGCTCCTCAAACATTCACAGGTTTGATTTCTTAAACCACCTGCCAGCAGGGTGAGCATATTTGAATAAGAAAAGCTCACTGAAAACTGTGTTATTAAGTTTTTAAAGGATTTCAATGTTTGAAGAGCCGATTTTCATTCTCACCATGAGCAGTTCTCCCACTCCATTGGCAGAATTTTCTATCTTACCTGAGGGGGGAAGAAAGAAACATAATAAATGTGATTTAAAGTCTTGGTGGAAAATTAAATGACTCGTAAAGATGAAGGTAGTTTGCTGAATATGAATGAGGGTCGCACAGGGAGGCTTTCAGCTCACTGTAGGAGCTGCAATTAAAACTAATCCGAACCTTTAAAACGTCTGATTCAGAGCCAAAACATAAGAGGAGGAGGAGGAAGAGGCACTGCCTGCAGCTGTCTGAGAACAACAGCATCTCAAAAAACATGGCTGAATCCAAATCAGAGCGGAGACACTTTAAGAGCAGGCTGGGAATACAGTGTCCATAATAAAAGTCTTGAAGAGGAACAAATTAATTTAATTATTGGAGTACATTATCAGATTTTTGCTGCTAATGAATTACCCATCACATGCCTCTGCTATGTGCTGCGTTTAAAGGTCTAAATCAGAAGGCACTTTACTCTGGCGATATTCAAGTGCAAAAACTTCCCAAAAGCTGAAGAGCTGCACGGTTTGTTCCAGTGTTGCGTCCATAGACTATATATGCTATCGACAACTTGGTTCCGCCTCTCGCCTGTATACAGATTTGAAGCCGAAAGCTCTCTGTATTTCCGCATTTTTTCTCCACTTCCTGGAACCAACATTGCACAGTGGCATTGTACGCATTCAACGGGAGAGTTGCTGTGATGATGATGGAGAGCTGTAAGTGTCTCCAGACTCTGCTGCACACAGCTGCACTGCGCACTCTCAACTACAATACTAAATTCTTGCTCAGCTCTTACCATAATGAGCTGCATAGAGAAGAAAAGTCCTCACTTTTATCATGTAGAGAAGATTTTTGTCTGCGATCCCATTTCCTATTTCTTCTAACTGTGCATAGCTATTAATACAGGTTAGTTGATTTTTGCACTAAGGCTCATTTGCATTGAAAAGAGCCTGTTCATCTACAAATAAATGCGTCACGGTTGATTTGAGTGTATGTGAACTACCACAGACAATATTTGCTCAGCAATGCAGTTTGTGCAGCATTTAACCCTTTGTGCACATGCTTTGTGTAGTAGACCCTGTCCTTTTTTCTGGTTTGCACAGATTCAAAGGTCAAAAAAGTCTGCAAAATACTTTGTGAACAAGGCCCCTAGAAGAGTTTAAATCAAAACTCATTTTTTTTAATTTTAATATCATAACAAAGGTGATAATTCATTAATAAAGGCAGCAGACTGTTGGACAGTAGAGCTTGTGAGGGGATCTTTAAGCTGCTGATCTTCACTAAGAAACATCTACCATACCAGTAATTGGATTAGATTAGATAGAACTTTATTGATTCTTTTGGAAAGAAGCCCTCAGGGAAATTAAAATAATGATAACAACAACGGTGTTCAAAGTTGTGACATTTGCCTGATTTCCATTTATTAAAGCTGTACCAACTCCAAAGCCCAGAGAAGGAGCGCTGGATGAGGACAGAAAACAATATTCCTGCAGAAAATCACAGTCACTTTGACATCTTAGTCGATACGAATATCAACTCCAACACTCCAAAACACTTCTGTGCAACCAACATGTGAAAGCTGTTATTGTCCAATGATTATATCTGCAGAAAATTTTCCTATCTGCTGATACCAATGCTCCAGCTTTTATCCTAGAGGTAATACTGTGCATCCATCATACCAACAGCTCTGAAGAACCACTAAAATACCTCCACACTTGGGACTGTCATATGATATCGGTAATCATGATTAGGGGTATTTAGGGGTGGAAGAAAAAATGGATGCAGCATTATATCATGATATTTTGTCTGGTGATGTATCATCTCATTTACCAAGAATAATTTTTTTCAAATTAATTGTTAGAATGAAGTCAAATCTATGATAATGGAAGAATAATATCAGCTATTTGTCCAGAGAGGTTGGCAGAAGTGACATCATAGAGCAGGAGAAAGTTAGTACAACGAATATATATATAAGGTTTGCAAGATGTGCTACATGAAAATAAAATATGGCTTAAATAAGACAAACATAGAGAAAAGACAAGTGCTAAATTAGCTAAACAGCTGAAAAATATATAAATTGCAATATACTGTATCGCAATACTCACTGTTTTGCAAAATGTTAAAAATCGCAATAATATCGTATCGTGATAATATCGTATCGTGGCCCAAGTATCGTGATAATATCGTATCGTGGGGCCACTGGTGATTCCCACCCCGAATAGTAATGTTGATGATGACCATGAGCCACCACCACTGCATGCCTTGGTTTGTGTCATCGCAGCAAATCGGTAAATTCATGCTGTCAGTCTAGCGAGGTTGAGCAGGGGACACTTCCAGATAAATGCCAGTCCTCTTGTAGTCACTGGAGGGTATTTGGTCGTAAACCAAAGTCAGGTAATGTCTCTGAAAGATTAGAGTTATGAGGCCTCATCCTGAGAGAGAAACTAACACGGTCTATGTGCCAGATTTCCTGGGAATCCAGCCAGTCTCTGTCAAATCATTTTAGTCGCCTTCTAAATCTGTCAAAGACTGAGTGACAGCGTCTCATGCTGACCACAGGTTCAGCTCTCTAATAGCTGGAGACGCTCTTTAACCCCTGAAGCTGTGAAGCATCAGTGCGACAGGCTTTCTACGTGTTTAGTTACACTCTTTGCTAAACAGTGTTTCAGCTAAACTTGATCCTTCATTCTTTTGTACCCCGATGAAGTAGAGCTGGGGGGTATGGGGAAAAGTTTATCATGATATATTTTTACAGACATTATTTACAGTGCACATTACTCTGCTTCATGTCCGACCTCAAAAAACTAAAATACCTCCACACCACCGAAGTTTCGTGCCAGTGTTGTCATAATGTCATCATCTGTTGAGCCTTCATCTGCATTTTTGCCGGGGGCAGCACTCATATTCTTCTTTTCTCACCAACAGTGCTGTTCGCTTTACGTGTTTAAGTGCTATGGTTGCGTGTAGCTGCAGCCTGCTACTGCGCAGTTGTTTGCTACTTGGTTCTAATTCAGCGCATGATTGGTTCAGCGCGAAGTGGGACCAGAGAAGCTCCCCTTTTGATTGGCTATTCGTATAGTCTACCAAAACATGGAAGAATTATTGTTATTGTTATTATTGTTTTATCGCCCAGCCCTACGATGAAGCAATCTGTTTTGAATTCTTATCAATTCTTTATCTTATCTTATTTTGGATTTTTATCGTCTGAATTTTTAACATGTTTTCTTTAAAAAATTTTCCTTGTTTTTTTTTGTTGTTTGTTTTGTTTTTAGTTCCATCTTTTTCATTTCTTTTCTATTAAATGAAAAGCATCTGAAAGCATGAGGCACAAAATAATAAGCTGCTTCAATCAAACATCTGTTCGTAGGTCAGAAATGAGCACTTGCTCAGAAGTTTGTCTCTTCTTTAAACTAATTAGCAAAAAGCCCAGAGAACCCGACAAATATCGAGCTGATTTTAACTAGAATGAAACAAACTGGTGGATTGAATCTGTCAGGAGGATAATATCATCATTAATAATAATAAGTGATCATTTTGTGAGGTCAGCAGTGTGTCGTCCTGCAGCTGTGCTGGAGCCTCCTGCGGCTGATGCTGTTTGACATTCTTGCTGCAGGCAGCGAATTAACATCAAGACGGAGCGTTACACGCAGCAAACATACTGATGGCGCTGCAGGCGGAGCACCTCCACATCTCTGTGAGCGTGTGGGTGTGTGTGACTGTCGCTGCTTAAGCTGGAGTGACATTTCTCTGAAGTTTGGTTCTGGTGATCCGCAGAGTTTTCCAGGTCAGTGACGCTGTTCCGGTTTGAAAACGCAGCGACCAGTTCTGTGCGGGTCACGACCTCTCTGATACTTCCTTTCTCGTGATGAGGACTGACAGGGTTGAGCTGAATGACAGAGCCCTGTCGCCTAACCTTTATTCCTCCAGGGAAGGACGACAGAGGAGACAAACTGCTGGCTTCAGGGCTTTGGTAAAGGACACGTCCACTGTTTTTTATCCTGCAAGAATACTTCAGATCTTTTCTTCATACACTGATGACTTTTTGGAGGAGTCAAAGAGGATTTCTGTAGTATTCACGGGTTCAAGTTTGGCATGTTTTAGTTAGTAAACGACCAAAAGCAACAAAAAGATGAATCCTGTGAACTGTCTGGGAATGCAACCATGAAACAGGTTTGAAGGACTGTAATGACATCCTGGTGGGAGTTCACAATCGAGGTACGAATGAAGTGACAACAGTAATCCCAGAAGTTTTAGATTCAAGTAAGAATTTCACTTTTATCTCAGAAATCAGCCCATTCTTGTCGTAACTTTGTGGTATCAGAGGTGGAGTGGGAGGAAGAAGAAGGTGGGTGTCAAGGCCTGCAGCGTGGAACAGCTCCTGTGAACTGCATGTAGAGTTCACATGCAGGTCTGCGAATGTAGAGCTCCAGCTGTGTGTTAACAAGCCGTGCGCTCATGTGTCTGCAACTACATACCGCGCTGTGTGATATCGCACCAGGAGATTACACATGAAACCATTATGGGTGCAATGTGTAAGGCGTATCTCCTTACCAGTGCTGTTGCAGTGACTAACCTACTGTAGCTTGGTGTTTCCAGGGTTTTGGGGACAAACCTTTGGCACACCATTTGGAAAGCAAAAAGTCCTTCTGACAATTTTCAGACACTAGAGGTCTGAAAAAGTTATCACAGTAAAACTAAATACATATTATCCTTTCGCTCATAAACACAGGAAACGCATCGAGCACACTTTGACAGCGTCCAATCTGCACAGAATATTTCTCATTTAACTATAAAATGACGATACATGCTCTCCATTAGAAGCAGAGAAGAACAACTGGTGTGCATGTGTGCGTAAATGTGTGTAAGTGTGTACTTGTGTTTCATAAATTATGGCTGTCGGGTGAAAATCTTGTATGTCTGCATTTAGACATAAATCAGAAAATAAATCAGGACAAAAGCTTTACATCATGGAGATAGGAGGTTTTTATCTGACGACAGCTCTGTGCATGAGACTGGATTTCTGTGTGTGTGTGTATGTGTGTGTGTGTGTAAGAGTGCTGCATGCAAGACGCATCACTAATCTTTATAAGTGGCTATAAATCCAGCTGGCTGTGCGGCGGTGCCGGGCAGCATGCTGCTGCAGGTGGAAGGGGGGAGGAGGGGGATATTGGGCGAGCGTTCAGGGTTCACCAGCTTCTGGAGTCCTTCTCGCTCGCTTGTATGACGCCATGCCTCGCCGTATGAATATTTATGAAGGGGAAACTGCTGCAGTTGGGGCGATTCATCTCTTTTGACGAGGGTTGCTGCTCTGCACAGGAAGTGAGCGTGTCTCTGGGTGTTTCTGGACTCCAGCCAACATGGCCGACTCCGTTTGTCATCTCTTAACATCAGCAGCTTGATCGTTGTGTTTGTTTACAGCAGAACAAGATGTCAGGGGAATAAAAATGATAGAACTCCCACTCGAAAACCTCTCCCAGCTGCTCTGTGCTGTAATCCTTCAGCATACCTGTACCTGTGTGGCCTCACCCTGTGCACACTCACCTGCACATCACTAAAATGAATGTCATTTGAAGAAAAAAGCCAATGCTGAAGTCTACTTAACCTTCATGTTTTGTGCTTGAGTCAGGGCCGACTCCACTGGTTGCACAAAATGGTGTGAAAGTTTGTGAGAAATCCTTTTGCACATCTCTGATAATCTATTCCTGATTTTTTTTTCCTAACGTTGAGCAGAATTTCCTTCTAAGAGTACAGAGTGCACAAAATGTTAAGAAATCATTAAATAAAATATACTCTCATGCAATATCTTGAAATACAGTGTATGGACTCTGTATCTGGCTGGAGTATAACCTTTGTCTGTAAGAACACCGAGCTGATACTAGCATTTTAGTGAGTGTGGCATTTATAAAACAGCCCCAGTCGTATAGAAAGGCTTTGAACCTCAGATTCTGATAGCATTAAAGTGGTCCTATTCAGGAGATAAGAAACACTTCAGATATGACATTTTACAGTGGAGTGGTTGAACAATAGCCACTGTTTCAGCACTGTGAAATTTTACAGTGAAAAAAAGAAAAACCCCTAAACTAGCTTAAAGGGATATTCTGGCGTAAAATTAAGTTAGGGTCAAACACAACGTAACAACGAGTTAGACACCCCGTTGAGAGATGAATGTTGCCAAGCGGTTGCTTCTCTAGTCACGACCACAGATAGCAATACAGAGAGCCACACGCTCAACCAAAAAGCCACTCTATAGCCACAAATAATGCTCAGAACAGCATCTAACTTCATCAACAGGACATATAGGGTCCTAGCCATAGTACTAGCCATCAAACATCTTTTTAACTTTGCCTGATTTATTTAGCAAAGAGACTAAACACAACACACCTACTCTCTTCCAGCAGCCGCTTGTTTGTAGCGAGACCTTGGACCAGTCCATTACAGACTGCAGCGGTGTGACGCAGTTTAAGGAAGAACATTTATGATCATTTCTTCATGGAAATGCAATCAGACCGAGACGCTAAGGCAGAAGAACTACCGCATCTGCAGTGCAAAATGATTAATATGGTGATTATTGCTTAAAAGGAAATGATAAGGTAATGATCATACATGTACTGGCTTGAGGTCTAACTACAAACAAGCAGCTGCTGGAAGAGAGTGGGTGAGTTGTGTCTCTTTGCTAAAGAAATTAGGCAAATTTAAAAAGATGTTTGGTGGCTAGTACTATGGCTGGGACCCTATATGTACTGTTGATGAAGTTAGGTGCTGTTCTGAGCATTATTTGTGGCTATAGAGTGGCGTTTTGGTTGAGGTTTGTGTGTGGTTACATAGACCGCTGTGTATTGCTTTCGTGTAGTCATTACTAAAGTTGGTATGACTAAAGAAGCAAGCAGTTGGCAACATTCATCCTTCGACAGGGTTTTCGAACTCTGTGTTACGGTGTGTTTGATCCTAACTTAATTTTACGCCGGAATATCCCTTTAAATCTGCTCACACAGATTCTCGTCCTAATGCACTGCATGCCTGACATGATCAAAGTCTAGGAGGGTTCAGTTCATGATTTTAATTTATCCCTCTAACCTGCAGACCATTCACTTCTACTGCCTGCACCAGCAGAGCCGGTCTAACTGCTGCTCTTTCTCGGGGTGCAGGTCTCACATGAATCTGTGATGTTAATGTCTACATTAATTCAGAGATAACTGCGGGTCAGGCTTCGCATGTCAATCTGCGCTGCAGTGAGTGACAGAGACTCGCCATGGGGTGGTCTCTGCAACAGCTGAACTTAATAAAGGTTTGGAGCTGGATGAAGTGAGGTTCACTTCATTATATTTGTGTGCAAAATTACTCTCTATCAGCCAGATAAGCACAAAAATAAAAGAAACAAACATCTATGCTGAAACTACCGTTTTTTCCCTTTTACATTATTTCCTGCCCAACTAGGTGTCAAACTAATATTATTTGAGTCCAACAGATCTAAACCTCATAAATGTAAAGTTTCCAAAGAGAAATGAAGCAAATGCGCTCATAAGGGAATCTGGAATGGAACATTTTGACATTTCAGCGCCAGCTCAATGCGGAAAAAAGGTGCCAGATCATGTTTGCTGTAAGTGGCTCCAAGCTGCAGCATAAAAGTCCTGGAGATATGAAGTTTGTGTCTGAGTGTTTGTGTGTATTATGGGTTCAATATACAAACTGTTTATATCCTGAGGCCAGAAAACTGCACGCCTCTGCATAAAAACCTTTTCCATTTGTTCCTCACTTTTTAATCAGCTCCAAATCCAAAAACACCCACAACAAAAAGCAGCAGAGCAGAAAGGAAAACAAAGGAAAAACAAACAGGGCGCAGGAATGAGAGAAGTAAAAACCAATTAATGTAAAAGCCTGCAGGAGTATTAATGAGGAGGATTTAGAGGTGAGGGAGATGGAGTGCTCCTCAGGCAGGTAATGCAGGTTCCAAATATGAATAATGTATGAGTGTCAGAGCGAGCAGCTGATGTTAAATATAGACAGTTGAGAGAACAAGATGTAAATGAAAACGCTAATGTTCAGAGCTCAGGCAAATTATCTTCCCCTAGATTACTCAGGGTTGCTTTTTGTTTGTTCGCTCTGTTTTTTTTTCTTCATATTCGAGCATCTTAACAATGCAGAGTCAAAAACACATCCAGTCTTAATTACAACATACAGCTTGGCTTTCGGGATGAAAACATTACAAATCTAGATCAGAAAAACACGGCTCCCTTTGTGCGATTGAATGCGGAAAAACAACTTTTCAGATGCTGAATAAAAGCTGCTGCGTCTCTCGGCCTCTTGCTTTGTTGACTTGCAGATGCAGTCGAGTTTTCTGATTTGACAGAGGCTGTGAACCTGCATGATCACCCTTAAGATCAGTCGACATGTCGAGAGATGCTGCTGTGTTTTTTTTTTAAAGCAGAAACTAAAAAAGATCAAGAATATTTTTGGAGACATTTTGTCGAGGTTTTTGATCATCTATGTGGAGGAACTGATCTGTTTTTCAGCCCACACTGAAAGTCGAGGATTTGTATCACCAGTTGAAAAGACCTTGAGTCGATTTATTTAGAAGTGAAATCTGTGTACTTACATTTTCAGACTTTGCTCTATCAGGGTGTTTCATTTACTGCAGAGTTGATACTCTCTGCAAACAGAAATCATGGTATGTTTGTCCAAATTCCTGTTTTGTCAAATTGCCATGTAGGTCAGTTTATGGTGGGGCTTCGCTGAACTGAAGTGCTGCTCTGCTGCTTTTGCAAGGCTGGAGCCATTTTACCCCTTGAAAAGACGTGCAAGTACTATCAACCCTGTAATTCTCTTTTTCTCAGTGAGGCAGCTTCTCTGGGCTCTTTTCATCTGGTTAAGGGGGAAATGTAGACACAGGCTTCACGGGAAATGTGCTGGAAATAGCTAGAAGTCATATTTAATGCTTTGATAGGGTCAAACAGTCTACGAATGAAGATGTCAATCAACATATCCAGTAAGAGTTGCCGACAGTAGGGCTGGGCGATATGGGAAAAAGAGATTTTCATATCACTCGATATCGATATTTATCAGGATATAAAACAGTCACTTGTCAATCTTAAATGTTCCCTGTTACTCTTAAATGTAACAGTGCTTATTGGTAGCATGTCTTTTGCGATACAATACGCTACTGCATCTATGATGTCTTTGTGTCTTTTCGATGTTTTGTCGTAAGGCGTTGCAACAGAGAAAGCGGAATGGTCAGCCGTTTCGAGTACACAGGCGCCATGGGCTCCTTGCTCTGCTCAGGGTTTGTAACCTTTTGCATTGCTCGTGTTCTGGAGCATGGTACTGCTCCAGGTGATGAAGAAGATTTGAGGTATTCCCCGGCTTTGCAAGAACATGTACTCGACATAATTTGAAGTGCACATTACTCTGCTTCATGTCTGACCTAAAAAAAAAACAAAATACCTCCACACCACCGACGTTTTCGTGCCAGTGTTGTCTAATTCAGCACATGACTGGTTCAAAGTGGACCCGGAGTAACACCCTTTTTCATTGGCTATTCGGATAGTCTACCAAAACATAGCAGAATGCAGACTATAAGCATATTGACCATGTTTTATATTGATATTGAAAGAAATTAATTTTCAATACAAATCATTTTATCGCCCAGCCCTACGTAGACAGATATATTGCAAGTAGTTTACAGACAGTTGAGTGCATCCTCAGTACTCAGAAACATGCTGGGCTAACATTCAAGGTTCATTAGTCCATATTTATTCTTCTCTGAATAATTATGGCCCTCTTTGATTAAAGGCTTTTCAGTTCATCCCTAGCTTAATCGAAGGTGCTTTAAGATAGTCCCTGTGGCTTCCCATTCATGCACAGTTTAATGTTATGGATTTAACACAAACATTAACACCATCAGGGTTTAAATTGTGATAAATTTGTTATCTTGACTGAAGGAGGCTGATAATAAATGTACGCAATATTTCTGGTGTTTCTTTAACCTTTCAAATCTGATGGCTCACTTTATATCTTTCCCCAAAGTATGAGGACCACCTTCCTGAATAAATGACATAAAAAAAAAGCAAAGCATAGATAAAGCTCTTTGTTCTGCCAGGTGGATGAAATATCTGTCTACTTCTGACTCTTCCTGGTGGTGTGCGAGTATCTCTGGAGCTTTGATGGTTTCAGCACCTCATCTGACAGGATTTCCCCACATCCAAACACCCCGCGCTCTGGGCTCTGGGCTCAGCTTCACCACCTGCCATGATGAAGCCACATGTAATGTATTCATGGTCATATTTCTTCCAACACGCTTTGGAGATTTAACTGCTGCAGGTTTTACTCCATGTCACATTTTCATTTCAAATGGATCCATTTTTTTTTGTCACTGCATCTCAGGAAACATTAAGAGGCTACCAGCTGCAAAACCTGTTTGTCTCCACCTGATGGATGTGGGAATGTTCAGATGTATGCATTTGAATTTTACGGTTTACCAGTCTAGCATGCTTTTAGACAAAAAAACATTATTATTTATCACACGGACATGAGGAATCCCAGTCTTATATTCACCACTCCAAACAACTGAGAGAGTAAACACACCAGAAAACCAGTCATTGGGACATAATTATTTTTTCCTCCTTCAAAAAAACTCAAATTTACTCTTAAGTCCAAGTGAGGCTCAGAGGAAGTTCAGGACCGGGGGGATTTGTTTTCCTGAAATAATAAAAGCATAGAAGTATTTTAAAACTGAATCATGTTCCTCATTGTTCATTCCCTTTCAGCCGTGTGTTTCCCTGCTTAGTCCAACCACTTCCTGATAAATGAAGCTCTGCTGCTCCTACACTCAGCACACCTCCAAGTGTTTCTGTTTGAATTAATATCTCAGGTTTAAAAATGACTTTCCGCTCACCGCAGGAGTAGAAAATCAAATTAAACTGAGCCGAGCAGCAGTTTACACATCGTTTTCACTCAACCACCTTATTAATCCACACCTCCTGGCTGAGATTACACACAGTCCTTTTCATTTGACCGAGAGATCCAAAACTCCCTGACCGACACTTCATCTGTTTAAGCAGCCCGCTGAGAGCCCCAGTCAAAGCTATGAAGAGGAAAAATGGAAATGATTGAGACAAAACCAACAGGTTAAAAGAAAGAATCGACCAAGACAAGAGAAGCCCAAAGAACTACTCTTGTAATATATTAAAGAAAAGTCTGGTAATATTTTGACTCACTCTGGGCCCAGAATACCAGTCATATGTTGTGTACTGCAGCGCCTGCTGGTAGCAACTATATATTCCTCTTTATTCCATCAGAACCAACAGTAATCAAGCCAGACGAGTTCATCCTCAATGAAGTCAAAACTCACAGTCCAAGTTTGAAGCCTATGACTTAAAGACCCACTCCGATGAAAATCACGTTTTTCTTTTTGTCTACATGTTCATACGACATTTTTCTGATGCTAGAGGACATATCATGAGACAATTAAGAGCAAAATTGCATTTATGAGTATTTCTGCATTCAAATCGCTGTGAATCTCTCTCAGACCCAAATGGCAGGCTCAGAACAGTGAGATTTCATACATCACAACTGCAAGCTCCGCCCCCAAAGCCCTGCTATGTGGGCCAAATTCAGATTAGTAGAGGGCAATCGTGGAACAAGCGTGTGCGGTAGCGGATTGCAATGCTTGTTAGAAAGCTAATTATGATATTAATTTTTATCATGCCCCCCAAAGACAGTGTCCGAGAGCCGAAAATCTCCTATATTATCTGCTTTATCGGCTGCACCGGCAATGCTAGGCTACAAGCTAGGGTGAAGACGAGTGTGAAAAGCAGCACTGTCTCTGTCCACGACTTTGCAGAAGAAAAGGCCTTTAAAATGACACAGATAACACGATTTTGGCTAAAAACTTTAAAATCCCAATTTAAAGACCACTGAGAACACTTTGAGTGGTAAAAAAAAAATACAATCGGCGTGGGGCTTTAAGCTGACTTTAGATGATAGCAGCCCAATACCAAAATTCACATTTCTCAGTTGCTTTACTTGTAAATGTTGAATGCAAATTAATCTTTGATCAAATAAAGAAAATCAAAGCAACTTAATTTTGCAGCATGGTTGTAATGATTGCACCGAGGTCATGAACTTTATGCTATAACCCATCAACCTGACAGTTACTCAATAACAGAGCTGTTACCCTCACTGATCATTGCTGTGTGAAAACAATAATACATACAGTATATTTGATATTTTCTGGAGTGATTCACTTGTATAAATGAACCAAACCAAGCGCCAGAAAACAAAGGTTTGATTAAACTTTTAACGCCCTGAAGCTGGCCTCATTGCAACAGACGAGTCAAATGTGGCAAAGGGTGTTATCGTCAACGTTTAGGCAGAGCTGCAGAGCCATTATAAAGAAAGAGCAAAAGTAAGAGTTTGACTGAGTACAAGACTCTAAATGGAGCAGAGGAGGAACGAGAATGTGAGAAAGAGGAGAGGAGGTCATGCAAAGAGTGAACACCGTAAAGGATCACGGGCTGCTCCTGTCGCTGATATGTTGTTTGTGCAGTTTGACTTTGAAACACTGTCACAGGATGTTTGATATACATTTTTTGTCAAAGCATGACAAAAGTCATTATGTACCCTGTATTTTATACAATCACCAAACATTAAGAAGTTGGTGTTTGTATTCATACGAGGTCTCTCCCCTCTCGGTAAAGAAAGACTGAAGAGTATCCTGAGATCAAAGGACAGCTGAAGGAGCAAAGGATTAAATTTAGATCATCTCATCCAGAACTGCTGAGGAGCGGGAAACATGAAGGAGTTGAATCATAACTGAAGTTTTTTTCTTACTTCATAAAACATTAATGAAGGAAAAGGTGGATAGGAGGACGGATGGAAGTGTAAATGAACATCTCCTTGGTGTTAAAAGCCTGCTGTGTCTCTAATGGATGGTCTCTGACTTGATTATTCAGCTCTGCTTATTAATGAAAAGGTTTTACTGCTTTGAGCTTTTAGCTTTAATGTGGTTCTTGATTAAATTTACATCCTCCTGCTTCATTTGTTTGTTGTTTTTCTGCAGCGTTGGGAGTTTTCTTGTTGCTTTTGGCTGCAACCTTGACGCAGAGAGCCGGCTCTTAATCATGCAGGGGTTAAATAAAATGCTTTTTTTAATTAATGCATTTCTCCATCTCAACCTTCCAACAGCAGAGATGAAAACAGGGAATCAGAGGAGATAATTAATAACTCTGGGTTTTTAAAACATCACTACAGTACTTTATGTAAATATTCCTGAGACATTCAAACTGACAAACTGAGATACAGGATTGATATTTCATAATGATGAGAAAAAAATGTTTCATCTTTTCAAAATAAAGTTGAACTTTACATAAATCTTTTAATTCTAGATCATAGAGTTAGTTCATACAGTTTTCCCCGCTGAGAACATAGTGTCTTAAAACTTTCATGGTGAAAAGTTAAACTTTTGGATTATTCTTTCATGAATTTGTGTCTTCAGTTAAATTTTTGTTATTTGATCATCCCAGGGCAAAAATAAAGACTGGTCAAACTATGATCCAACATAGCAGAGATGCACAGATACACGGGTTGGGTATCAGTATCATGCAGTTTTCACCGTATTCACAAATGTTCATTAACAAACACTTTGACATCCTACATTCAGTATCAGATACTGGGTCACATAAAATTCATGGAGTCAAGGTATAAGCCTGAATTTTTAGCCAAGTGGTAGCATCCAGGGTTGAGGAGAGGAGCCGACGCCTAGGTCTAAAAAAAGCTGCAGTTCCTTAAATGTCCACTTGAAGCTCTCTCTAGAGCCAAAAGGTCCCTTGTTAAATGTTCAGCTTAATAGCAGAAATAAACATGTTTACAGTCTGGTACAACACGCGTTTTTGAGTTTGAAGCTTATTTATTTATTTTTTTTTTTTTTGTACAAACTGTTCAGGTGGGGATTTTTATTAAGAGTATGATATAAAGGCTTTGATTTTGAATTAGCAAAACCGACAAAGGTGAGTTTTGGTCGGCGTTTTCCAGGAGGTGGCTGCCATTGTTGGACTTTGTAACACCTAAACAGAAACTAATAGACGACATCACTGAGACAACATTCATGTTTTATACAGTCCTCATTTGTAGCTGACACTTAAACTTTCACTGGGGGGGTGTCTAAAATGTGGAGTAGCCACCAGCCACTAGGTGGGGCTGCAGGTAGTTGGTAGTTGCTCAACTACCTGGATGTAAACAAGCACAGGTGTTGGACAGCATCTTGTAGAATATTGCGGTTTGTCATTAAGTTGATCTGGAAAATGGAGACAAGGTTGTACAAGGCTTTGACTTTGTTCTCCTTTAAAGACAGTTAAATGAAGGCCTGAATAACTTATCGGTATTCACTTAGGTCAACTAGAGATTAATTTGGGTCCTTGGTCAAAACGGGGGAATTCATGAGAATAAAACTGATATAGGCTACAAAAATCAATTTTAAACATAAATATTGGAGTTCACAATCAACTAAATTGTAATTTTTAACACTTGGGTCAGTATCAGCCCAGAGCTTCTATATTATTGCATTCATGCTGCAAAATAAACCTACCTTAATCTGAAGGTTTTGTTTTAGAAATTCTGATGGGGATCTTTTTTATCAGTCTGCAATCACTAAAAACCTTTTATTTGATCTATCTGCCAGATTTTACCTCTTGAGCCCAACCGATCACACTGACTGATTTCTTTCTTTGGACTGATAGCAGGATGTTGTTTCTGTGCTGCTGACCTGGATCAGTCTTCAGTTTTATAATCAATACTTTGATACCAGCCAGAGGATTAGAAATAATTTCCAGCAGTGGTCAGCAGTGTCATTCATTATCATTAGACTTTTCATCAGCTGATCAATAAGTTATCACTGACAGCAGGAGCGGCTCTCTGCAGCCACTGATCAACAGGGGAGTTTATCATTAATTCTGTTTGAAGCAGAGATGGATCAATAACGCATCGACATGAAAAATCTGCAGGACGAGCCTCATCATGCATTAACACTGAATGATAATAAATCACAGGCAGGATTACAAAATGGGGGGAGAAGAAAGCAAGATTAGAGGAGAAAATGTTGTACACAAAGAGATCATTTCTACAAAATATTTGATGATAAAAGAGATGCGGAGGAATGACGAGAGAGGATGTAAAAAAGATCGATTTGATGATCAAAGACAGGGACATTGGATAGTTAAGATTTTAGTGGTGATTAACCGTTTCGATTCTTAGTCAGAAAAAAGTAGCAACTCTACATACAACAATCTGAAACGCTGGGGTTACAAGACAACAGATAATGTCAGGGAAAATATGAAGAGACAGGTTGGCATTAAACCTGGAAACTGAACGACATCAGAGTCAATGACCTTTGACATGACTCAGAGGAACTCACGACAAATACCAAACAGGAAGATAAAACTGAGGCACTAAACAAGATTTTAAAAGACACTCAACAGTAGAAAACCATGAGAAAAAGATATATCTCATCCCCCTAAAGACCCTGCTGTACCCTCAGGCCAAAACAACCTGCCCCCCATCCAGCCCCCCTGCTGCAGACCTACAGACAAAAACATATAACAACCCGACACGAATTCAAGATTCAAGAGGAGGGAAGTAACACAAAACCAGCAAAGGAAGTGTACAGACACAATCTGCTGGATCAGAGAGACACCAGTCAAACTGCAGAAGACGCCATAAAACAAAACAGAGAGATGTTAAAGGGGCGGCTGATCCTAAAGGAAACATCAACGGTCGTAAAAAGCTACAAGCACAGGAACGGGCGAATGTTAAGACTTCACCTTGAGTGCATTTGTGCAATCAGAGGGACTTTTTTACTATATAAATAATTATTTTCAGGTCATCGTCATTGTTGTTTTTTAGGTTAGAAGACAGGTAATTTTCAAAAGTTTGTATAGTGAACAGGTGATTTTAGCAGACTGGAATCCTGATAGGGTGAACAGGATACCAAATGTATCACAAATCGTCCCTTAACTGTTATGCATGCAGAGTTATCAATGATGGAAACTAACTTTGTAGGTTTGAGGAGAAACCAACAATTTAAACGAACCAAAACTGAATTTGTTCTTTAATCATTCTGCATTGATTCATCACATCTGTCTTAAATGATAATATCTCTGCCCGAAGCAGCAGGACTGCTCTGTCAAGAGCTGGGAGACAAGACTGGTGATTGGTCCCAACAGAGGACGTCCTTCATTCAAAAAGTACCTGCTCAGGAATACATCAGATATTAAGATGTAATTCAAGTGAGAAGGTGTGTGATGTCTAAAACCCCTTAAATACTAATATATTGATTATTCACATGATAATTTGTAAAATGGGCATATATGTATTGCGCATTAAATATTCATAGTATAGTGTTTGCAGCAGAGCAGATTTCAGCCAAACACACAAACACACACATGATCACAAAGCACACAAAGACAAAAGAGTTGACTTCACAATAATACACAGTAACAACAAATCCTCCACTGGATTTGGGCACAAAGCTTCAGAGATAAATCTGCTCAGTCTTAATGCCAGCAGAGTGCAGATTCCACATCATCGTTCAAGTGACCACAGCCGACACCACAAATATGCACATATTTACCCAAAGAGAGACAAAACACGAGTGAATGAGGGCAAACTAAAAGAAAAAGAAGATAACTGCAAGAGGATTTTGCGAGTGACTCTGAGCAGCAGGTTAAGAGAAAATCATTCTTTTATTAGAGCTCCTGGATCTCTAAAGTAAGACCTCTGAAACCACGAAACAACAGGAGCAATTATATGTCATAAATACATGAAAACACATCTGAGGTGTAGCAATCAAGACAACCCTGGGTGTGAAACCCACACATTCCTCACAGGAAAGTTCCTTATCTGGTCCCAGGAAACAGGATATAAATCTTTCCAGACTCATTTACACTTTCAGGTTAAATAAGTGACCCAACCGGAGGTTGACTAAACCTCCGACTCTTCACGATTGGTCAATTCGGAGAACAGAGACAGAGTTTTATTACCTTTCAAACTGACTCCATTTGCTGACCATCTAAATAAACATTAACGTCTCAACCCAGATCTCCCATTTGAGATTTAGTGTCTTAAAGTGTGTGAACATACGGACCCTAGGAAAAGGGGGGACACTGACCTCCAGACCTCGGTCGTAAAACCCTGCTCGACCATGCACTGATAAAGACTACATTCCTTTGGTGAAAGAATACAAATGACTGATCCTGACATCTTATGCATTCAGCAATGTACTAATCTGTCTAATCATGAAATTTGTGTTAAAATGAGATGTTTTCCGTTTTTCTATGTGCTTCAGAAGCCAAATTATCACTCCGGATATCTTTAGACCAACAGCTTTTCAGACTGTTTCATGAACTTTTAAGAGTTAAATTTATTGATTGTGACTCATAACTTAGCTCTAATTAACAGAAATGGTTTAGAAATGTTTGTTCTATATTTTAATCGTTTATTTAGTATTTTTAACCATTAGGTGGTTATAATGTCATTGAATAACCTGAATGTGAGTATTTAGAATCCATTATTAATCATGATGACGTTCATTCACATGTATTTACTCTTTTGTTGTTCACAGTTTCCATGTGTTACTATCTGTTTCATTTCAGAGTAATTTAGCATGTTTAATGTGATACTTAAAACATAATGAGAATGTTTGATGTGATCCTACACTTCATTCATATGTGTTTAGTGTCAAATTATTTATCATGAAACCTAGCATTCAATGATATTAATCATAATGAGTGAGTATCAGATCTGACTCTTTTACCAGCCAAAAGTATAAGTTAGATCAAATAATCAGAGATCCGAGTTCATCTCTGCTTGGAGACCACACAACCCCTCCTCCTCTTTCTCCTCACACCCACACGCCGGAGACACACCCAGTGTGAGAAGATAAAACCAGTGAAGTGGGGTTGCTCACTCTCTTATCTCTCTTATTCCTCTTATGCTTCTGCTCTTCTGCTGACTCTCTTGTCCCCGGCTCTTATGCCCCTTCTCTTCTGCCCACACCCTTCTGTGGTGCGTTTCTTTGTTTTCTCTTAGAACTTTTTCTTAGTCTTCTAAGTTTTACGCCACGTGTTGATTCACGTTGATTTTTCTTTAACATCGTCTTAGTTCAAGTTTTGAAACTTCAACTTTTTGTGCACATAGCAATTCAAGATTAAGCCTTTGATTGATTTTTCTTTAATTTCGCGAAGCCATTTTTGAAAGTTTTCTCTGCTCTTTGAGCCTCGTTTTTCTGAGTTTTCTGCGTGATTCAAAGTCACCTCTGAACGCAACCCAGCAGGCCCAGGTCATCCTCTGTGCCAGAGTTTTTAAGTGAGACCAAAGAAGTACCCAAACGAGCATCCACAGGATCCACAGGCGCTGGCTTTGCTTCGGGCCCGAGTGCTGCAACTCCTGGCTCATCCTTCGGCTGACTTCAGTCGTCTTCTGAGCTGAACCGCTCGAACCGCCAGTAGCCCTGGACCTTCGGAACCTGCTCCATCTTCTCCAAGGACCAGTCTCACTTAAGTATGCAAACCTCCAGAGCTCCAGAGAGGGCTGGTGCTGTCTCATGCGTTCATAACTCAGATATCCACCTATTTCTGGTGATCTTAGATTCCTCCAAATCCACATCCGAGTTTATCTCGACACCAAAGTTAGTGTAGGTTAATATGTTAGCGCATATTCACTCACTATCATTAACTTTAGTGCTCCTAGCCTGACTCAGAATCTTTATTTATTCACCTATTATTATTTTATCCTCATTATCTTATCATTTATTGCATGTGTGTTGTACCATCATTTATCCTGTAATAAACAGATCATTATTTTTCTAAGTTCCTGTCTGTTAGTGTTCTTCCAGAAGTGGAGTCCCTGAAATTAGAATTTCGACTTAAGATATGAGACTGATTAATTAAGACTGATTAATTAAGACTGATTAATTAAAACTGACTTGATGTTTGATTTCTGAATTAAACTTTTGTTTTCTTTATTTTCCCACCATTAAGGGTGGGTGGTGCCCCTTTCAACGAGTGCATAAATGTCATAATTTGAGATTATTAATCTTCAGACATTTATTATAAATTCCAATCGCCAAGTATTATTTTGGTGCGGCCTTGTGTGGCTCATTTCAAATCGCTACATATATTTTGGTGCGACCGTATGAGGCCCATTTCAAAAATACATATATATTTTGGAGCCCCTGCGTGAGGCGTTTCAAACAAAACTTCTGGATACTAACAGACAACCTAAAACTTAGCCTTCCAAATTGATGCGAGAGACTTATTTCCAGGCTATTTTAGACTTAATCACAATCAATGCTATGCTTGCTGAAGTTGCTTGACTAAGTTCTGATGTTTTCCTGATCTATGCATAAAACCTTTATGCTCTGTGTTTCACACACTTTTGTACTACATGCCTGTAGTCTGTGTTTGAGCTGGACAGCGTGAAATGTTGTTCTGAGTAGCAGTGAGACTGACTCCTCTGCTCTGTCTAAACTGTCCAATATTTAAGTGCACGATTGTTGCGTCGCCGTACGCTTGTATTTAAGGCCTTTGGCTGAACCCAGTGTTCGCGATGCTCCGAGCTGTGGTTTCAAGCCCCTGAAGTCTCTGTAGTCTGCTACGAGGTTCTAGTAACTATATGGGATTCAGATTTCCTCCTTTCCCCTGACAGATTAGCTACCTGTCACAGGAAACCACTGTAACAGTGGGAGGTTGTTGTTTGATTGAATTCAGACAAAATTTGTGTTCACAAATCGCCGCCTTTGTGATTTTAAAGTCTGCAGTTGAATCTGCTGTTGAGGGATTTGTCACTTTGATTCTTGTCTCTATAGTCTGCTACGAAGTTCTAGTAACTATATGGGATTCAGATTTCCTCCTTTCCCCTGACAGATTAACTACCTGTCACAGGAAACCACTGTAACAGTGGGAGGTTGTTGTTTGAATGAATTCAGACAAAATTTGTGATCACAAATCGCCGCATTTGTGATTTTAAAGTCTGCAGTTGAATCTGCTGTTTAAGAATTTGTCACTTTGATTCTTGTTCCTGTAAATGATTTTATTGAACCAATCTGCCTGAGCAGATGGTGTAAAGTTCTATGTTTGAGGGTGCAGACACAGCTGCTGTGAAATGTTAACCCTTTGTTGTCAGTGGAGAGACTGACCATTTGGCCTTAAGCAGATAAGGCCCTTCAAGGAGGCAGAGCCTAAAGGCCCCTTCCTTCAGACTTCCCAACTTCACACAGCCACAAGAGGCTAGTTGGATGACTGTTTCCTCTTTGCTTCTTCTTCTCCACTTGTGTTGAGCTTGTGCAGTTCTCCCAACTCCATACTGCCCCACATGGTTGCTTTTGGTATTGAGCTAACACTGCTATTATCTGCCTGCAGTATCAGCCAGCTGTACTGCCTCTCTGTAGTCAGTGTGTAACACTCTACAGACATAACTCAAGTGATTGACTTGGTTGATGAAGTTTGATGTGCTTATTCTAAATCATTGATCATTGATTTTTGATTTTTATCTTTGTTATAAGAGCCTACATAATGTATTGATAAAGTAACTCCTTGAATCAATCACCTGATCTGTTGTTACTTATCACACCATTGAGCAGTTTTACTGTTCCCTATAATACATGAATGTATTAACCCTCCTCATAAGATTAATTAATTAATGAACAAATTAATTAATATTTGAAATCTATTTTACCATTTCAGATGAATTGGGTAGTTGAATCTTTGGCTTTATTGCAATTTGTGAATTAACTTCAGAGTTAATTCCTTAAATTGACAATTTCATTGGTTTCAGATTCATCCAACTGCATCAGGCAGTTTATTTAAGCTTTGCTGATCTCTGCAACACGGAGACAATTTGAACCCTTTATTCAATGGTTCTGTATCTGATGTTAAATTTAATTTAACATTATTTCACCTTGTTTTATTTCAATTTTCATTGAAATGAATTTAACTTTATGTTATTTTTCTCTCCATTAGAGATCTACTCAGATAGGCTCTTCCTCTTTATCAAGCACTGATAAATTAAGTCGATTAACTCACTTAATTTGATATTTTGCTTCTTCTTTTCATTTTAAGCCAACTCAAACTCATCAACCAACCACCTGCTCCTCTTTACCAAAACCAAACATGCCTAACACAAAAGAGTCCAGCCTGGGAGACCCCCTGAGGGACATACACACAGTGTTAGCAAACTTAACTAGTCAGCTGATACCTCAGTACATGACTAAGATTCATAAGGCCAAACCCTCCAATCCGGAGGATGAAATGGCTGACTTACTGGAAACAGCCTTAACCACGACACTTCGTGACAAAGAGCTCACTAGATGCATGTCTGTCATGATGTCTTCTCAGCTTGAGTATAAAGACTACTTGCTGGAATGCGCTTTAGCAAAGATAAAGGCGCAAAAGATGAAAACAGCGCTCTGAAAAAGACGCTAGAGGAGACTAAGAAGTCTTTAAGTGTTTTAGAAAAACACAGTGCCAGATGTGAAGCGTCAAAGCTTCCCTCACTGATAAGTCATGAAGAAAATCTTGATCTCAAAGACAAGATTGAAAGACTTAATGAAAACCTTTACAAAAAGGAGAAAGAACTTGATGACACGAATAAGCAGCTTGCTAAGACCACAGAGGATCTGATACAGTCAGAATCCCTACTAGAGCAAGCAACAGAAGATGTAAAAACTTTGAAAGCACTGGTCAAAGTGCGTGCTGAAGCTCTTGAAGTTAAGGAGAAGCAAACTTCTACCTTACAGCACCAGCTCCAGATAGCTCAAAGACAGTTAATTCTTTGTCAAGAACGGCAAGAAAAGACAGACAAAGAACTTGAAGATGCCCAAAGAGAGTTACAATGCTCCCTCCAGTCAGGTCGAGCCCAAAGAGAACGCATGGAGCAAACGTTTCTTGAAGAAATGATAGGTGATCAGCCACTTGAGAGAGCGCCATCACTTCCTTCCAAACCAACTCTTAAGTATCTCTCTCAGCATCATGACAGGACCCTGCTTGACCCTGAGAGGTCATCCTTAAAGCAACAGTCCTACTCTCCTCCTCATGATGGCTTCTTACCATTTCCCTCAGACAGGGATCTTGACAAAATTGCTCGCAACATAGCACGCTTTGAACCTGAGCACCAAGCTGCTATTGACACCTGCACCTACTTGAAAGACATTGACTTTTACCTGAGGAAATTTCCAGGTGCAACCATTGATGACAAAATCTACCTTATTAAGGCAACGTCAAGTCGAGAGGTTAGCAGTTTCCTTGAACGACAGCCTTATCATGTCAGAAATAATTATGACTTGCTCTGCCAAGCATTAATTGAAGAGTTTTCTGACTATTTGACCCAGACAGGCCTCTCTGCTGCTCTGTCTATTAAACAAGGGAGATCAGAACCTCCCCAACAGTATTACAACCGCTTACGCGAAGCTTACTTTGGTTTCCGAAATGAACCAGAAATGGAGGAGGACTTGAACTTCAAAAGGCTGTTCGTCCAGAACCTCCACCCTACCACCAGTCATCACCTTGGCGTCTTAGCTTGTCCAAACACTTTGACTAGCCGACAGCTTCGTGAACTTGCTGTAAAAGGTTTTGCCAAACAACGACAAACTTTGGCTAAGAAAGCAGAGCCCGTTACTCTCTTGGCTATGGGGACAAAATCACTGCCCATGGAGCTGAACGAAGCTTCAGACTGTGTATTTTCAGGCTCCGATAAGCCTCCAAATGAGTGGTTAACCAGGCCTCCAAAACCTTTTCGACCTCAACACATTCACAAAGGTCAAAGTTACACACCAAGGCCCGGGTCTGACACAGACCAATGCCAGGTAAACTTTGAGACCAACTGTTGTTATTCAGACTCCCGTCACGGTGGGTTTTATCCCAGACAAAGGAAAAACCATCAACACCGCCAAAGGGGGGTGAATGACTGGCAGAATCAGAGTAAATCACACTCTCAGAAACGACAATCTTATTATCCACCTCAATCGGTTTCATCCACTTCGAAGGTGAATAAACATGACAACTCAGCTAACCACTGAGATTAACACTGCGGAGTCATGAAGGTGTGAGTCCTGCGAAAGCAGAAGTCACCTAGCCAAAGCTAAATGACTCCAATAAGATATCCAAATGCTGTGGTGATACATTGATGACTGCAATCCCAGTTGCTGCTTTCTTTGTTAGCATTTGTCTCTCCTCTGTCAATATGGTCAGCTTGTCAGCTGTCAAATATCCCATGAACAGATTAAAAGCTGAAATTTCTGTCATTAAGACTCAGATTGACAAATTTCAGACTCAACAGCAGATAATTAGTCAAACCGATAAGAGCATCATCCCCAAGTTTAACAGACAAAGTTTAAGAGAAACTCTGTGCAGTAAACTTTTGATGTTTGTGATTCAGGTTGACTATGCTCATACACAGATGGTTAATATGTCTATAGCAGACATTTCTTTTCCACCTAAGTCTTAACCATTTTTGAAACTGAAATTGAACTTTCAGACTTCTCCAGCAAGCATGAAAAACAGCTATAGCTTTAGATCCGGTTAGCATTCAGACTAAAGAGTGCTTTTCTAAATCTCATTAATACTGAAAATTAGGAGATTTTCTTTCACATTAGTCTACCAATAGTTAACTGAGAAAAGTCTAACACCTAGACAATTTTATTTGATAGCTTAATGCATGCTTGATGTTATCTTAAAGCAGATACTAGTGATTCACATAGTGATAATGAGACGCATCAGTCCTATTTGCATACACCTGCTGCTGCTGCTGCTGCTTCATGGTTGTCTACTCGTCGTCCCGATGCTCCATGGACAGGACCACCGTGACGAAGGGGGGACTGTAGCAATCAAGACAACCCTGGGTGTGAAACCCACACATTCCTCACAGGAAAGTTCCTTATCTGGTCCCAGGAAACAGGATATAAATCTTTCCAGACTCATTTACACTTTCAGGTTAAATAAGTGACCCAACCGGAGGTTGACTAAACCTCCGACTCTTCACGATTGGTCAATTCGGAGAACAGAGACAGAGTTTTATTACCTTTCAAACTGACTCCATTTGCTGACCATCTAAATAAACATTAACGTCTCAACCCAGATCTCCCATTTGAGATTTAGTGTCTTAAAGTGTGTGAACATACGGACCCTAGGAAAAGGGGGGACACTGACCTCCAGACCTCGGTCGTAAAACCCTGCTCGACCATGCACTGATAAAGACTACATTCCTTTGGTGAAAGAATACAAATGACTGATCCTGACATCTTATGCATTCAGCAATGTACTAATCTGTCTAATCATGAAATTTGTGTTAAAATGAGATGTTTTCCGTTTTTCTATGTGCTTCAGAAGCCAAATTATCACTCCGGATATCTTTAGACCAACAGCTTTTCAGACTGTTTCATGAACTTTTAAGAGTTAAATTTATTGATTGTGACTCATAACTTAGCTCTAATTAACAGAAATGGTTTAGAAATGTTTGTTCTATATTTTAATCGTTTATTTAGTATTTTTAACCATTAGGTGGTTATAATGTCATTGAATAACCTGAATGTGAGTATTTAGAATCCATTATTAATCATGATGACGTTCATTCACATGTATTTACTCTTTTGTTGTTCACAGTTTCCATGTGTTACTATCTGTTTCATTTCAGAGTAATTTAGCATGTTTAATGTGATACTTAAAACATAATGAGAATGTTTGATGTGATCCTACACTTCATTCATATGTGTTTAGTGTCAAATTATTTATCATGAAACCTAGCATTCAATGATATTAATCATAATGAGTGAGTATCAGATCTGACTCTTTTACCAGCCAAAAGTATAAGTTAGATCAAATAATCAGAGATCCGAGTTCATCTCTGCTTGGAGACCACACAACCCCTCCTCCTCTTTCTCCTCACACCCACACGCCGGAGACACACCCAGTGTGAGAAGATAAAACCAGTGAAGTGGGGTTGCTCACTCTCTTATCTCTCTTATTCCTCTTATGCTTCTGCTCTTCTGCTGACTCTCTTGTCCCCGGCTCTTATGCCCCTTCTCTTCTGCCCACACCCTTCTGTGGTGCGTTTCTTTGTTTTCTCTTAGAACTTTTTCTTAGTCTTCTAAGTTTTACGCCACGTGTTGATTCACGTTGATTTTTCTTTAACATCGTCTTAGTTCAAGTTTTGAAACTTCAACTTTTTGTGCACATAGCAATTCAAGATTAAGCCTTTGATTGATTTTTCTTTAATTTCGCGAAGCCATTTTTGAAAGTTTTCTCTGCTCTTTGAGCCTCGTTTTTCTGAGTTTTCTGCGTGATTCAAAGTCACCTCTGAACGCAACCCAGCAGGCCCAGGTCATCCTCTGTGCCAGAGTTTTTAAGTGAGACCAAAGAAGTACCCAAACGAGCATCCACAGGATCCACAGGCGCTGGCTTTGCTTCGGGCCCGAGTGCTGCAACTCCTGGCTCATCCTTCGGCTGACTTCAGTCGTCTTCTGAGCTGAACCGCTCGAACCGCCAGTAGCCCTGGACCTTCGGAACCTGCTCCATCTTCTCCAAGGACCAGTCTCACTTAAGTATGCAAACCTCCAGAGCTCCAGAGAGGGCTGGTGCTGTCTCATGCGTTCATAACTCAGATATCCACCTATTTCTGGTGATCTTAGATTCCTCCAAATCCACATCCGAGTTTATCTCGACACCAAAGTTAGTGTAGGTTAATATGTTAGCGCATATTCACTCACTATCATTAACTTTAGTGCTCCTAGCCTGACTCAGAATCTTTATTTATTCACCTATTATTATTTTATCCTCATTATCTTATCATTTATTGCATGTGTGTTGTACCATCATTTATCCTGTAATAAACAGATCATTATTTTTCTAAGTTCCTGTCTGTTAGTGTTCTTCCAGAAGTGGAGTCCCTGAAATTAGAATTTCGACTTAAGATATGAGACTGATTAATTAAGACTGATTAATTAAGACTGATTAATTAAAACTGACTTGATGTTTGATTTCTGAATTAAACTTTTGTTTTCTTTATTTTCCCACCATTAAGGGTGGGTGGTGCCCCTTTCAACGAGTGCATAAATGTCATAATTTGAGATTATTAATCTTCAGACATTTATTATAAATTCCAATCGCCAAGTATTATTTTGGTGCGGCCTTGTGTGGCTCATTTCAAATCGCTACATATATTTTGGTGCGACCGTATGAGGCCCATTTCAAATCACTACAGAGGATAACACTTTCTTTATGACTGTAAAGCTGCTTTTTAGCCACCAGATTTACAATGTTATTTCAGCTCTCTACAGCCAATCCGTCTTGACTACTACTTGATGGATGACTGTGAAATTTGGCCCAGAAATGTATGTTCCCTTCAAAAATGGAGCCAACCAAATTTGATTACCCCCTGGCTATTTCAGTCACTACACCAAGAGAAAAAGACTTCTTTTATCTTAAGTTTCCTGAATGATTTGTAACTGTTTGTGGTCTTGTTGTGAAGGTCATTGCACACCTTTGCTGCTGCAACATTGAGGTTATTTGTAGAATTTTAAGTGATCAGTTACACAATGAGTGACTAAATCCTTGAAGATGTTAAACACGTCTTTTGGCTTCAGCTCTTCTTTGTCACAGTGTCTAAGTTGGCTTTCTCACACATCTATATTTGCTCATTGTGTTTGCTGCAGAAGAATTTGAAAGTGTTTGAAACAGAAAGCAGAAATATTTGCAATGAATGTGGAGCACCACTGATGTATGGAGAAGGTAAACAACACACCAACCAAGAAGTGTCACTGTGAAGTGCACTGAGAGTTCCTGAAAAGAAAGATCGAAAAAGCTTCAGTTTTCGGCACTTTCAATGGTGGTCCAAGCCTGAGCAAATCTGGCTGACTTTTATTAAACTAAAGTGAAGATAGCAAATAGGCAAGCGGATACTTTCACAGGCAATATGTCCAGTTACACCTCAGGAATAATACTCCAATCTAGGGCTGGGCGATATGGCCTCAAATCAATATCACGATATATTGAGCAGTTCACCTCGATAACTATAAATGGACGATAACTACTCCACAAGCTGCTCACTCCCTCCCACATTAGCTTCATCTACTTCAGCTGTCGCTTCAGCAGCTACAACTCATGAACCGTCCTCCATCTCCTCACCTGTCTTTCCCTCTTTGATACAGACTGGATGGGGTGGAGTCATGTCTCTGACACAGGACAGCGTCTCAAAGGGACATGACACCGTAGCCTATCTACACACATCCAAAACTAACTCTTACTTATTTTATTTTTTGGCACCAAATATATTGATATGGGCAAAATGACATCAATTATTGTCGTAAATTTGGGGTTTATCGTCCAGCCCTACTCCAGTCAGTTCTAACTCGCCACTTCGAAGACAAAAAGATGCTGCCAAATGTTTCCACCATCACCCTCGGTAAATGTTCTTGATTTCAGATACCACTACCAAGTTTAAATGTAAATACCGCATGAATAAGTTTGTAGTGTGCACAGTAAAATAGAAGAGTAGAAATAGAAGTATTGAAAAGCTACAAACGTTACTGCAGGTTAAAATATTTTTTGCATCATTACATGTTAAATTTGAGTGACTGCTACTGTCCATTAAATCCCAACTGAGGCATCTCAACTACTATCCTAGATCAGCATTAAAGTTGTGTTAAAACTAATCCCACACACCTCATTAAGGCATTGTAGTCATAATGGTGCTTTAATCCATTATGCTCTGGGCTGGAAGTACCTTCATCTAGTCAAGAGGACGGGCTGAGAAAGGCAGTCTTTGTGTTGCCAAAGTGTGTGACAGTTTGAAATGTGTGTGTGAAGCTGCAGAAAACTCGGCTCTGCTCGGTTCACTGCTCTCCTGTCGAGTTTAATGATAAACCATGGAGGTTAAAGCTCAGTGGGAATAATCTAATAATGTGGCTTAAACAAAAACAAAGATGATGTATTCACCTCTGCTCAACATCCTCAAATACTCCATCCTTTCTCATTTGGACCTCGGCTGAAACATCAAGCTGGCAGGAGCAGAAACTACAGACAATTTCAGCCATTTTTCACAATCAGCTGAGTTTTCTGACTGTCTGAACTCCTCTCAGCTTGTTTGGGATACTTTTTTTCTTCATATTTTTCCTCTTTAGGAGTGACTCTGAAGTTTGGACCTTTTTAACCGCCTAGGGACTAATATTTCTGGCATAAACGTTTTCCTTGGCTCAATAACCGAGTTCAAGCTGTTTGACTTTGACTTGAAATTTACAAAATTGTCCCTGTAATGTCTAGTCTAGAAGAACGCTCTGTCGTCCAGCTGGATTCTTTATTTGCAGGTAAGAGCAAAGGATGCTCATTATGTGCACAGTTGATGTGTGAGAAGGAACTCCAGCCCTCTGGACCGCAACAAAACATGGGGCCAGACCTGATAAAGATGTTCATCAGTGAGTGTATAGTGGCATAGGTTCCCATCAATAGGACCCTTTAGTTAAACAAGGACAGGCATCAGAGCTAAGTTGTAATAAGTGGAAGGCAAAGATGGGGCATTTGGTCGTAAAGATAGGCTGATAAGATGTTGAATATCAGCTCTAGTTCAGTAAATAAATGCCTATGGCGGAGCTGGGGTAGGGATGGTTGTTGTTCAAATAGAAATTTAAATCCTGACTAGCCGACCACACAAACACTTAAAAAACTGTCCAAACTGAGCACAGGCTCACTGAATCAGAGTCTGCAGGTCATACTGGTTTGCTGAGTACAGCTTACTCTACACATTGTGATTGGTCCACAAGAGCCAATTCAGTGTCACAAACCACCATTCCGCTGTAAACACCAACAATTGAACCCACACTGAAGTTCAGACTTTACTGAATGTTCGAGGGACTGAAGTGAGACAATGTGATTCTGACTTGGCAAAATCCTAATATCAAACTCTTTTCATGCCACCCCACAGCACTGCACATCCACCACAGAGGATGAAGAACCTCCTGAGTTTATCAAGTCTCGGCCATTTTAAACATTAGACTTAAGAATTGGGTGAATAATATATCAGAACACAGTCTGCCACTGAGACAAAATGGGTGCAAGACAAGCATCATGTGGAAGGTCCTACTCTGGTTAAACTGACAGAAGCTCACTCCAGAGTAGACCACAGTTGTTTTTAATGCTCGAACCCTCTTATTTTCAATCACTTCATAACCTTTTTTGTTGTTGTCTGAAACAGATCTAGTCAGCCAGCTCTTAATAAGTTTCCCTGCAGCAGTGATGACACATCACTCAGTCCACTCAAGCATGGCTTTTCTCTGCTGCAATTTCTTGGTACTTAGCAACGCTCTTACACCAACTCCAGTATATCTGCTGTAATGGAGAGCCCTATGAAGCCTGTTTTATTTTTTCCAAAATTCAGTTCTTTCCATCTTAACTTGTTAGGAATCCATTTTTTTTATTTTTACTTTCTACACTTACTCTACCACCATGGCGTGTGTGCCTTTTGCGTCAGTGAATAAAATGTCCTTTAGTGAAATGCAAAACTCCTTAATTTTGTTGATGCGACACATCATTGCAGAATTTTTTGACCAGTATTTCGAGTCAAAACATAATTATGTTGTAACAGTACAACTTACCAATAAGTGCTTTAAGTAAAAACTGCATATAATTATTTACATGGTTTCAAGTAAAAGAAATAATTGAATGTAGACACAGCTTTTCTGTGTTTTTCATGACTTTTAGACAAGTGGTCATCACATGTAGTTTTACGTTACCAGTCAACAGTATGTTGGCAGAATTTACATGTAGTTTAGTTTAGGTGAGGAGATGCTACTGGAGATGCACAGGGTGGTAGGGCTGTCCCGATACAATATTGATATCGGTCCATATCAGCCAAAAAACAAATACCGGATTATATCGGCCTGAATCTGAAATCTCCGATATCAGCACTCCAATACAAACAGTCCATTCCAGACTCCACTCCGGCACTTCTAGCTAGCAGCACCCAGATCCAGCATGTAGAGCCCATGTAATCACAACAACAGTGTGTACCAAGGTGCTAACAAAGTCTCGAGGAGTAAGAGTGATGTCGGCCCTGTGGCAGTATTTTTCGTTAAAGTCTGAAAACGACAAATTGTCATGCACATGTTTGTGTCAATATCGGATCAATATCGGTATCGGCCGATACTGAAGGCTACAATATCGGTATCGTATCGGAAGTATAAAAGTTTTATCAGGACACCCCTAATGGTTGGTGCCACGAATTAGCAGTCCCCTGAAACATTTCCCCAGACAAACGTTCCCTCTCCTCACAACGACAGCATTTCAGTCACATGATGTCAATTTCTGCAATATTTCACGTTTAACTTTAGATTCATTTTCTATTGGCTGTAGTCAATTTAAAAAAAAAGTCCTACTTCATCCAGAAGAGCGTTAGAAGAGTTTGCAATATGCTGACATGACAAAATATGCCACTGTAACCAAAGGACTGTTGTCTTGCACTCTCTCTCTTTATTAGAGGAGCATTTTCATATCAGCTCATTACTTTATGACTTGGACATGCTCTCCATTAATATTAGAACCAGCACATGTCTTAAAATAGAAAATTGCTTTGACACGTGACGATACATGGTGAAAGGTTTTTTCATGACTATTTAATTAGGGCTGTGTTTCGTCTTTGACCAAGACTCCAAACTCCAGATTGACTCATCTGCAGGAAAGAAGGGGATCTATCATCGCTCATAAAACCTGCAAACATTTGGCTCTCAAAGAAAAAGAAATACTGAACACTTCTGTGAAAGAGAGCAGGACCTTCCTCTGTTAAAAAATAAAAACTCTCCTCCTCTTCAGACATTTTCTGAATCAGTGTGTGTGAAGCTTTCATGAATGAGCCTGGAAAAGGAGTGTGTGTTTCTGTGTGTGTAGAATTGTGTAGCATCCACATGGATAAACGCTCGGTCTGAGTAAAATATTCAGCAGAGAGTTTTACAGCTGAGCGGCTGAGAGACGACGGACCACACACACACACACACAGACACACACACACACACACTGAGATACACGCAGAGAAGAAACCACTCAGCTGATCCAGCAGTTACAGGGCGTGTGTGTGTGTGTGTGTGTGTGTGTGTGTGTGTGTGTGTGCGCGCGCATGCTCTCTTACCACCAATTAGCTTAATTAAAGTGTTTGCACATAATTTATTGACAACAGGAGACTCAGAGATAAGAGGGGAGAGAGAGAGAGAGAGAGAGAGAGAGAGCGAGAGAGAGAGATGCGGTAACTAAAATAATAAAGCTCAACAATAAGTATAAGAACTTAAATAAGTGAACTAAAGGGACACTGTGGGATATTTTAAGTTTACCTGAGCGAGGAATCATTTTTTAAACCCTGTCAGATAAGCTGTTTTCTGTGCTCCATGTGCTAAAATATAAATACAAATTAGCAACAAACTGTTTTCCAAGGCAAATAATGGCTGTGAGAGTTTCGTTTAACTAAAGAGTGAAAATATCTAATTCTAGCCTCTTAAAGCCCCTGTGGGGAAGTTTTTAATGCATCTGAAACAGACTGAAATTAATACTAATGCCTCTTTATGACCTACTAAAGCAACAAGACCACTGCAGTAATGACTGTCAGTTCTTAGAGTATCGTTTCTTATGCCGGAAACTACCAGGGGAGAAAGTGTCAGACCAGATAACTAACAGCACACTGAGGACACAGCCTTTCTTTACATTTTCAACAACATAAATTCATAATGAGTGATGCATTTCACTGCCAAAAGAAAGCAGGATGAGATATCTGTGCAATATAATGTGCAGGCTGCAGTTCCAGGACTGCAGCTCTGGGACAACATTTTTAGGACCCTTGTGGTTAGGGTGTGAGTGAGGTTTAACTAAAATGAAACAAGTGCTTGAGAACATTGGACCATAGCCGCACAAACTGCTATTCCTGTGCATAGACCGGCCAAAACCCAACAGCACTTTATGAACTTTTTTTGCTGAATGTTTCCATTAAAACTGTCTCTAAAATTAGGGTGAGGTGTCGTAATTTCAGTCTTGAATATAAGAGTAAAGAATACTGGCGGAGTATTTACAGATCAAGATAAGCGAGGCATCCTTGCTCACTGGGGGCGCCAAAAGCTTCACATGTAAAATGTCTCAGGTATCTTTCCTCATGCAAAACAGTAAAACAAAAAAAAAATTTTGAGGTTTTCCTTTTTTTTTTAGCATTTGATAAAGTCTGAGAAAAAATAATAACCAATAAGACATTAAGTTGTTAAACTTGAATGAACACTTTTATCATTGGCCTTCCCAAAAATAAGCAATGGCTGAGTAAAAGTTGGCCTATCAGTATGACAACAGCGTACCCGCTACCAACATGATTTCCAAAAAAAGGCATTCCAATAAAGAACTGTGCAGGTGATCTCATTTCCAAATACCATCCCTGGATTTCAATGTCATGATCTGTATTATTTACCCTGAACTTCAGGCCCCAGTAAAAACGCAGACAACAATGAGCCACAGGAACCATTTAGTTCCCTTAAGAGAAGTCCCTACGACTAATAGTTCAGGGTGCTTTTGATCGAAAAGCACCTTTTGAAAAATATAGATTGTGTTAAGCTATTGGTTTCAGATCAAGAATCATATTACACGACATTACACTACATTATTGTCTACACCCAAAAAAAAATTAATTAAACATGAACAATATTAGTTTTAGACTTGATATGCTGTTATTTAGGATGGGGAAAAATGTGTTATCATTTCAAAAACATGATGTTGATGATGGTAAGGAAGAACTATTTATAGACCATGAGAGTAATAGTAAAAGCACAAGGGCTCATAACTAACTTAACCATTTCACCAGCTCCACTCTGATGAGGCTGTGTGCAGTATCTGCAGGTCATTTATTTTAAATGACCTTGTGAGCCCAGGCGTCTTCTGATGATTATGTGATAACGCTGTTAATCAGCCAAGAGATCTGTCACTATTTTTCGGACCAGAAACTAATCAATGGATAGAGAAAACACTCAACAGACTTAGCAACTCAGGAGCAGCAGACCTACATCGAAACACGTTCACTCATAAAACAAAATCTATAAAAGCTCGGAGCAAAATTTGGTGGGCTCGGGGTCAACTGTGTCAAAAATATCCAGTCATATCCAACAAACAACATAAACCGCTGATATGCCCCTGACATGCAGTGCAAAGCTTTAGGTATGGACTCAAACATCTATGCTCCTACCTTCGGTTTTCTGTTTAATCAACATATAGGGTTCATTTTGAAGCAGTTTGATTTGTAGGTTGCTTTTCTGGTATTGATGGAGCTTGGTGGAGCGGTACAAAGTAAAAAAAAGTGTTCAATACTGGACTTGACCCTGTCCATGAAGCGCCAGATAAACCTGATAAATGTCGATCAGACACACCAAAAAGCATCATCCCCTGATTCATCTGAGGATCCTGAGGAGCAACTGATGAGGCCTGAAATCATCTAAAGCTGAGAAAAATTGATTTTGATCCAGTCAGACCCAGCAGACCAAAACAGATCTTTGAACCCTTTTCGTCTGTAAGAAATTGGGGTTAAAACAGCGGGCTAAGCCCTGAAATATTCCTCAAAACCTGTTCAAAGCAGCAGTCTGACACAGAATACTGATCAAAGTCTTGATCTAAACATACACAAACTTCATCAGTCCCTGCAAAAACTGAAATCAAGTCTGGCTAAATCATCAAAAAAGAGCCACTCCTGCTGAAGGTGAGGCTAAAAGCAGTGTCACATTCACCCAAACCTGCTGAAACCAGCTCATCACATGATCAGACTGTGGAATCCAAGTAGAATCCACTTAAACCCAGGAAAACCAACATGATCAGACTGGTAGGATTCAGGTAAGACCCGGTAAAGCCCCAACGAAACACCCAGAAACCAAATCAAAGCACGAGAGACCCAGTAAATCTGCGCCAATCCTCCAGCCTAAACCGGATCAATAAATCGGTAAATGCGTTATTTTGTAGGTGCAGAAGGTAAAAACAACAATAAAACACTTCAGTCTGATTAAAGCAGCAGTCTGACACGTTTGAGCTGCTGGAGCCACGAAAAAAATCCACCTAACCCCAGTCAAACACTCAGTAAAACCCGGATCAGCCCGGGCACACCCGAGTCCACCCGGGTTAGAGGCAAGGTTTAACCAGCAGCCAACAGGGAGACGCAACAAATGTGTCTGGTCTGCCGCAACCAGAGCAACTAGCAACCACGCACACACACACATACACACGCGCAAGGGCAGAACCCGCTCACATACACACTGCGGGATGAAACCACGCATATTTTTCCCTCTCCCTTTTCTCCCCACTCACCGTGCGCTGAGGTGTGAGCATTCAGCAGCCAGCAGAGCAGCAGCAGGTAGAGTCCTCCTGTCCTCGTCCTCCTCCTCCTCCTCCTCAGCACCAGCACCTCCCAAACATCACCAGTACATCCACCCAAAACCAGCTCCATGCCGCCCGGCTCCAGTCCCAAAGAGCCCGAGGAACCACCGGAGCAAAGAGCGCAGAAAAATCCTGCTGCGTTTATGCGTAAAGACCAAAAATCCTCCACAGGAACCCAAGTCAATCAAAAATCAAGATAAGAGAAGAAAATCACAGGGATGCAAGTCAGGGATGTGAGGATGAGGAGGAGAGTGAGAGGGGTGAAACGACCTCTCCTCTCCCCAAAAAGAGCCCTCCGTGATCGGGCTTGGATCCCCCCAAAAAAGCCCAAAAAGAAAAGAGAAATTCCAAAGAGACACTGTGGAGCAGTTTAGTTTCCGTCTTTTTAGGCTGAGAAATAAGTTCCAGGAACTATGAAGGCAGAGTCTCCATCACTCCTGCGCGGTGCGGCTCAATCCCAGTCACAGTGAAGTCAGGAGGGGTAAAATCCACGCTGCCTTCCCGGAGGTCTGCTCCGTCTGCCGGGGAGGACGGATGGAGAGGGTCGGAATAGGAGGAGAGACGAACCCAGTCTCTCTCTCTCTCTCTCTCTCTCTCTCTCTCTCTCTCTCTCTCTCCAGGTCTATACAGCTGGAGAGAGAGGAGGTAGAGAGGCATTGGCAGAGCACGGAGCCATTGATCTAAATGGGGTGGAGGTAAAGCCCGGAGCTGGAACTCGAGCCGAGCGGAGTGGAGGGGAGCCGGGCGGAGGAGCAGCTGGAGCCCGGCCAGCAGAGACAGAGCAGGGGGGGAGAGATTAGCTGAACTCTCCTGCCCTCTCTGGCCACACCCGGAACTTTCACACTGAAAAAACAGCTGGAAGAGAAAAAAAGAAAAAAAAAAGTCATCAGGGCAGGGTGTTCTTTTTATTTAGTCTCAGATTAAACTTTAATTGTGTGGTTTATTTGATTTGTATGGAATTAAATTTTCTCCAGGAGATAAAATAGTTTATTTTTTAAGGCTGTCAAAGAGTAAACCATTATTGAAATAACAAACTGCTAAATTCCCTTCACTCCTGTCAATATTTAGTAATTGACTTAAACTCATTTTATTAGGCATCTCACAGAGAGAGTGAAAATTAGTCTCATTATCTCATAAATCTGACAGAGAAGAGCAATTTAGGATTATTATCTCTGATTTTTGACAGCATGTTTGTGACATTCCCAAGGAAGTATTTATTTGTCAAAATTCTAACTTTTAATAAGTTGTTCCCCGCTCTTTCACATTGTTATTTACTTCAAATCAGCTTGGTGTGTTAAAATCATCTGCTTCACACCTGTCTGCTCAGTCTATTAAATAACATTTTTATTTACCAGAACAAATCCATGTCTGCAGTCTCTATTTTTTTGGCCCATTTAACCGCTGATTATGCTGTTTCATCCTGGTCTGATTAAGGTTGAATCTTTGTTCAGTTTTGGGTCATGCTATTTTTGGATATTCACCTCCCCTCAGCTACATCCCACATCACAAATGATAGTTCCTTGCATCCATACCCATGCATATAGGCTGATTATCTGTTTCCTCCTCAAACCCTAAACCCTGAGCCTTTAAAGATTCGATTGACGTCACCTCTGGAGTGATATAGTGCACAAAGCGCCAAGGTCTCAAAATAATGGGACATCACTTAGCATCTCCTCACAAAACACTGAAAACAAAACATCCCGTTCCTCTCTGGAGTGGCGCAAAGAATTTTTATTTTATATTTTTCACTTCATCAACTTTCTGTCACATAGGGAACACAAAACAAAAAAGGAGGACCAATGTGCAGAACTACAGAAAGGATTTATTAAACAAGACTTAACTTGAAACAACCAAAAACTTACTCAGGAAAACGTCCAAACAAATCCATATCCCAAAAGTCCAAAAACCACAAGGAGCAAAATCCTGAAGAAACTGAAACTTAATGGAAACCATGAAACACTAGAACCAAAAGACTGTGAAAAAATCGCAAATAGATTAGTGAGGGACGACACACATTGACTTGGACCAGCATACATACAACAAAGCAACGAAGAAAGAGAGGGACTATATATCAGACTGGGAAACGAGCAACGAGAGGCAGGTGAGATATGAAGACACGGGTGCAGACAATGACTGGAGAGGGAAGAGGGGTGAAACTCAACACACAGGGATTGACTACTACAAAATAAAACAGGAAGTCAAACACACAAGAAGAAGGGATGACAAAATAAACCAGGAAACACTTCAAACTAGCCACAAGACCAAACAGATAACACAACAGGAATATAGGAATAATGGACACAGGGAGACAGGAACAACAGGGATCAGAATCTAAAATATTCTAAATAACAAAATCGGGAAAACTAAAACAGCAAGAATCAACCATGACACTTTCTCCTGCATTTTAATCCCACAAAACAACATGTAGCATTAATAAATTCTTCTTCACTTTCTAAAAAGAAGCAGAAAGTCTGATATTAATATTTTTTTAAGTTATATTAATGTTGAAGATTTTCATTTGCATGAGTTATTCTGAAAAGTACATTGTTTTGAAAGTTGGAAAAGTAGCTTGAAAGTAGTTAGAAAATAAAATAAAAAGCAAATTAGTTAGCTCCAGATTCAGCTCTGTACCCTACTTGCACGCCTTATGACATAGAGAGGTGTTGCAAGTGTTTCAGTTAGGGGTGTCCTGATGCGATATTGATATCAGATATCGGTCCAATATCAGCAAAAAACAAATATTGGATTACATCGGCCTGCATCTAAAATCTCCGATATCAGCACCCTGATCCAGCAAGCTGAGCCCACAAAATCACAACAACAGTGTGTACTAAGGTACTAACAAAGTAACAAGGAGTGGCAGTATTGTTTGTTTAAGTCTGAAAAAGACATTGCAGCTGAGTGAAAAACTTGTCATGCACAGTGTTGTCCCTAATATACAATATCAGTATCGTATCAGAAGTCAAAAAGTTGTATCGGGACACCCCTAGTTTCAGTGTGAATAAAGCCCCACAGACAGTGAAAAAACATCACCTTGCTGAAATGAAGAATAGCTGTACAGGTGTATCTTGGCAACATTTCTTTTCATACAGACAAAAATGTAATTTTCAAGCGTCAGACCTGCATCCTCGGTTAAAAAATGTTTATGCTTCTGTTGGGTTCACACCAAATGCAAATAAAACCATTCGTGTGAGTGAATACCATGTAATGTCAGTGTAGAGATGTGATTAGATGCAAGTTCCTGTCGGGCAACATGACACAAAGGTGAAGGCACGAATTGACGGTTTATATGTGGGACTTAAAGTGGTGGCACACTAAAGGCGTTTTCATTGTGTATTGCATTCTGGATCTCCTCACATCAGACATGAGCTCAGCAGTGCTGCATTATTTGAGTTTTCTTCCTCATTGTGACACACTCGTGAATTCAGGAGGTGTTCAATGCACAGCTCACTTCATTCGCTCATTTGTAAGACTTGAAAAATCTGAACTTCACACTGCAATAACTAATCAGCATGAATTCCTCGGTGGTGTATGTCAACGATGAACCAGCCGAGGAATTCATTTGGAAAACAGAGGATATACCGATCATGATGGAACACAGTTATCTGAGGGTACAACTAGGAATGAAAAAGAGTTTGGAGGAAAGTGAGTGAGGAAGTCTGATTATTTGGTGAGTTCTTTAAACACAACAGATCCTCACAATGTGATTTTCGATGTAAACAGATGGACATGATTATTCACGTATTTGGGTGCTCTGCAGATGCAACATAAACATGTGAATGGAGCGAATTAGTCACGCTAATCAAGCAAGTAAACACACAACATTCAGGTACCCAGAACTGTACAAACTAAGCGAGTCAATGAATTTATTCCCATTTGGTGTGAACACAACTTTATGGCATTCTTTTACACTTTCACTGCTTGTGGGCTTCCCCTGGGATTTCCTTGTTTCACATCACAATGCTATGAACTATGGGTAAGGGTCCATTCGATCTGTATTTTTTGTTAGGAAGGTTCCTAACTGAGTTTGGAACTGAATCCTTCAAATGATAAAGCCAGGAGCTGCATGGCTTTCTTTATGACTTTGTTTGATATAGTATACAATTTATTTATACCAGAGCAGTAAAAGTTCAATCTGTAAATATTAATTGTGCCTTCTGCAGTCGTAATAACCTTCATTACAGAACACAATCGTTTGCCCTTTTGCAATTTAAATAATTACATGAACATCTGTAGCCGTAGAGCACTTTTATTTTACAGTAAGTTAGTCTGACAAAACCAGGGAGACAAATAGGATTCATATTAGAAAATACAAGATAAAATAAGGCTATGTGAAAATGATTCCTCAACATAAATTTAGAGTAAGGAGGGATTAAAAAGGATTTTTTCAGATAAAGTTCGCACTGAGAGATAAGAAACCTTGCAGATGTTTTCTCCGATCCTGCAGATGCCATAATATTGATCACAGAGTTTTCACTGTTTATGTGTCAGCATGAAACAACACAGTAAGAGGGATTTTTGCATCTATATGCTCATGGGACATACATGCCCAGTCATTTTTAAAAAAACTGAGACATTAACCATCGTTTGCACACTTCGTTTAGACACAAACAAGGAGTTCGCCCCTGAAAACGAGATTTGCGCAGGAAAGACAGAAGGCACATTGTTGTTGTTGCTGCTATGCAGGATTCTGATTGGCTAACATGGGCTTGAGCTCCTCGCTAAACTGCCACCCACATGTTTGATATACTTTTGAAGACATATATGCACGAGTTAGTGTAAACAAAAACTTTTCTGAAATGGTGTGCACACAGTTGGTTTTTTGAAAACAGAGAGGGTGAAACGCCCGTTTATGAAAACAGACGGACACGTGTATCCGTAGTCTGAGACTTGGCTTGAACATTGTGAAGTCAGTCAGTGAGTGTGGACATTGAGACGATTTGGTTATCAAGAACCAGTTCCAGCTTGGAAACAAATCTGCTATTCTTGGATTCAAGGGATGCAAAATAAAGTTTCGCTTTCCAATTCTGAAATCTTCCAGGATTAAACCTCAGCAGTATTTTTCAGTCCACGGAAAGTTATTTTCTCAGGATGACACTGTTGATACAGTACATAAACGAAACTGTGAGAAGAGGATCATGGCGGACTGTAGCAAGCACATTCACAATGAAAATGTAACTTCAACAAAGATAAGGACCCAAGTCACAGACAACAACAAAAAAAAAAACTTAAAGCTGAACAAACAAAAGACCAGAAAGGCAAAACAAATTAAAACCTACCTTTAAGAGAATGTCCTAAAAAGTCCCCAAAAACTCACAAAACTAAAAACACTGAAAAAGAACAGGAACTCACAGGAAAGGTTAAAATAAAAATCCAGAAACAGGGTGGACATTTCTTACCAGACTAACCAGAAAAACTTATAGGATGGAAATCAATAACAAAATATTATTTTTTTTCTTTTTGGTTCATAACACTGGGGTTAGCAGGAGTAAAGCCACTGAGCAACTTACAACTTACAGTGAAGCTAAGACTCACCAGAAACAGATGAACAGGCGCTCCTCTTTCGCTTTCATTTTACAGTATTTTACAGTTTTTTTTCCACATCTCAAGGCAACAGTTTCACTCCACTTTTTTAAAAACACATTTTTGAGAAGCTGACTGGACTATTCGTAAAGCAGCACACACACATACAGGGAAGAAGGATCTAGGTTGTATTTCAATAACCCCTGAGCAGCCTAGAAATGCTGAGAAGTGGTTTGTTGTTCCCAGAGACGTACGCTGGCTTCGAGAGATTGCCAGTGGGTTTCCCTCGTGACATTAATACGTTTGTCAGTGAACCTTGTCTTCTAACTTTGTCACTGTTCTGATTAACTTGAATTGAGCCCCTATATGAAGATAAGTCAGGCGTTTAGAGCTTTCTTAAAACCAACTTTTCATTTTCTGTTGCCTTTTGTTGCACTCAGATGGAAAAGCTTCCAGGACAATAAGTCTGAGACCAGAGTAATGGAAGAAGCCTCTGATGAAAGGCAACTACTTTTTAGTTTTTATCTTTTCATAAAGCGAATGTTTTTCATTTTTCAGTTTGAACATGGCTCAAAAATGCTTTTATCACAGTCACAATGAATAATAGTCAATTTGACAGATACAACGTTACACAAGAAGAAGAAAGAAACACAAAACCCCCTTTAACCTCTTCTCAGCCATTACAATCAGACTTTGGCACTAACCTTGTCAAAGATAACAGAGTTTATTTTAGATTGGCCACTAAATCTTTCTCCCAATGTGCAAATTTGTGTACAAAGCTCTTCCTGCAATTCACATGATTCATTGAAGTTGTAAGGGCAGCCAAAATTAAATACGGGAGGAGTGTCACATGGGAACTTCTCTGTGTGTTTTCAGAGGACAATTTTTCACATTTTAAAGATTGGAGGGACATCCAGGTTAGAAGACACTGAGAGGGCACTATTTTATATTTCCTTTATCTAAGGGGAACTTTGTCATATTTTACAAAGCAGAATGACAGTCAATAGGGCACATCTGCATCATTCATTTTAGATACTGGGGAGAAGAATCGCCCCTCCAAACCCCTTCACTTCAGGCCTCAGTAAATGTGCAATTAAGTTCGGTAAAACGACATCTGCATGAATCAGCTTCTTTTTGGATGGCATATCTGCTTTAACACACTTCTCTTGCTGTCACTTTTCTTATTTGTCTCAAAAAAGGGAGACTAATCCAAGAACAGCATGTCTAAATCGACAATGAGCTGCTTCAAACCTGCTGAAGTGGGTTGCATGGTTATGGTTGGCTCTTAAGATGATGGGAATTCACGACAAATATCAAACTTTTTGGTCTCATAACAAAGGGAGCCAAAAGGGTCTTTTTTTAAAAGGCAGAGAGATCATGGGGGTACAATGAAGACCTGCTCTGATCCCAAGCAGAAACAGTCTGGATTTATGTGCTGAATTTGACCAAATATTCTGTAAATCTGTACCTCTGAAGACTTAACTCAAACAATGTTAAGCACTGTTTCCTGGAAACCATGTATGGTTTTTGACATAAATGTTCATATATCAGGAGTGATGTTTCCAAACATGTTACAAATAAGGCAAATACACTGCTATAACACACGTATCACACACTTCATATACCCGAGGAAATGATAAAATGTAGATTAGAAATATGTATGAAATACATGTACATAATTTTTCTAATGACATTTAATCTGTAAAGGGCATGAAATGTTTTTGATGTAACATGTTAACATATATCTGACATGTCTGTACATGTCAATATGTTTAATTGATTTATCCTTGTTTTAATCAAATATGTTGATGTTCAAGCTGTTATGGCATTGTGAGATTTCTTCATCTATGTAAAAAATATTTGTTAAATTTATAAAGGCAGGTGTATAAAAATGGTTTAATTCTTTGAATTTAAATCATGTTTTGGCCATATATGTTATATATGGCCAAATATATATCTTGAAATTCTTCGATTTCTTACAGGCTTCATATAAAGTTTGTCCATACTTGCACATACATGTTTTTACCTCATATGTACACATACTTTACATAAGGGAGCGCAATATATGAACACACTGTGTATTACATCTCCATATAGGAAAGCTGCAGGCTTATAAATATCAGAAAAACCGAGAGTGAGGAATGACAAGGTTTGTAATTAAGGCATCAAGGACCTTAAAAAATACACATTTTCACAGCTGAAGAATTTACACAAAGAGACACAAGACTGAGGTGAAAAGACTGCAGACCAGCAGGGTTTGTTTCCCCCTCAGTGTGAGTCTGATCAGATGATAATACACAAATACACAATTACCTAATTAGGGATGATCAGACTCTGAACCTGCAGCAGGCCAAACACCATTGGTTTGTCTGTATGTGCACGACTGTGTGTGTGTGAAAGAGAGAGAGAGAGAGAGAGAGAGAGAGAGAAAGAGAGTGAGAGCCCTGTGTAACAAAGGCGTCTTTATTCCACATTGAAAACTCTCCAAAAGGAGCCAATTAGAACACAATACAGCTGATAGCGTGTATTTTTCAGACTGCTGCCTTCGCCTCATCACCTGCTGTTGGCCGTGATCGAGCTCTGCATTTTTAATAAAGACTGAAAGACCTCAATTCACCTCCAATTCTTCAGGAAAAAAAACGCACCTTAAACCAGGTTAAATGTTGAGAATATAGAAATCCAGAGGAATTTAGGACAGATACAAGATCTATCACTGTTAAACCTGTGCAGCTTTAGTGACCAATAAAGTCTAAAAAGTGTGACCATATGCGTTTTTCAGATTCTTCTCCACATCTCCACAGGAATATTCCCATTTGATAAAACATGATTTTCCCTGTCTTCAGTTGTTGCTGCATCACAGCTTTACCTCTTCTCTCCGTCTGTTTTCATCTCAAAGATCAGCCGCTCACATCTCCCAGCACAGCAGAGGAAGGCAATGAAATCCCATCTCGTGTTTGCGTGTGTGTTTGCTCTTTATGTGTAGATGGCCACGTGTGTGTGTGTGTGTGTGTTTGAGTGTGTGCTCTCCTACAAACGGATATTAATGTCAGACGGGAAATTAAAAGCCAGGTTTGTGAGATTTTGTGTGTGTGTGACTGGAGTGTGTGGTGCAGGGGTCCATAAAGGCAGACTGACTGATATGACCACACACACACACACACACACACACACAGGGACAGAGAGGGAGATTGTCTCAGCTTCATTGTCAGAGCTGGAAGACTTAAAACAAAGAGACTAGCACCCTGAATTTCCCCTGGTCTGCAGACTTTAACAGCAAAAACCTGTTAAAAAATAGGATCACCAACCAAACAACCAAAAAAAGCCTGTTTTAGACTCATCAGTGTTTCCATTGGATTTTCATTTCCACTTAGTCAGTGCAGTTTTCACTTTGATCACAGGGAATTTTAAATTCAAAAGTGTGAGGATATCCTCTTTCCAACATGATTGCTTTATCCTGAAAGACAATGTTTACCTGAACTTGTCAGGTATTCACGGCTCACACAGAAAGCTGCTCCTGCAACCCATGTTGTGTATATCTTCAATTCAACTTTCGGTGTCCCAAATACAGATGTTAGTGGTCTCAGTGGGCTCTGTAACTGTCAGTGATGAATGCTTTCCTATTTGCTCTGGTGTGAGACTTTGCATTTATTTGTACTTGTGGCTTTAGGGTGCTCTCTCTCTCAGTCCTGTTATACACACTCAGCAGGAAGCCTTAATGCTTTCCCAGTACAAAGTGAAGTGTCCTTGGTGGGTTGCAGAATCCAGCACTGTGCACACAAACTATATTTATAAATTTATTCTTATTTCATAAACTCTAAATGCATTTTTATTGACATTACTGTTTATGAGAGAAGTCCTGACTGGGTTATTGTCTTACTTAGTGCCACTATGTATTGTCCATAAAACTACATTGTTTTGCCCCTAAAGCATCCATGTACCGTATTTTTCAGACTATAAGGCGCCCTTAAGTGACAGTGAGATAGTGCGCCGTATAATCCAGTGCGCCTTATGTTGTTGTGCTGACTGACCGATTTTATGTGGTGCAATGCGTTAAAAAATCTGTTGAAATGTTTAAGTACGACTTTGGTGAGCAATGAAGCCGCTCCACTCCCTGGATATTCGGAGCATTACAGTACGCTGTGTCACTACCTGATCAGCATCATAACAGGACCTCTGAGCAGTCTACAAGACTGCCCGACTGTAATGCCTAAACTAGAAGTGCAATCATGTAGGGCAGTCCAGGCCTGGATTATGCGCTAGCAACAACAAACCAATCAATGCTTAATGCGCCTTATGTGTGAACATAGACACGTTAATTCACACACAAGGCGCCGTTTAATCCGGTTTGCTTTATCGCCTGAAAAATACGGTATGTTTGAGTAACCTCAGGACATGTTTTGGTTAAAATACAGCTCAACAGGACTTCCTTAAACACATCATCAGGAGTTTTAGCTCTTCTGCTCCTTTCAATTATCTGAGAATGATTGTTTGGGATGTTTTGAATACCTACAGGATCCCGACAGTCCCAGTACTTTTGTATGCAGCCAGATGCTCTTGCTTTGTTAAGTTACAGATAATGATCTTGTTTTAAAATGGTGGTCATATTATATTACACCAGTTTTTAAGTTACAAATCAGTTCTGCTTCCCAGACACAAACTGAACCTTTGCTCAACTTGACTCTCACCACAGCTTTGACAGTGTGTAATAACCTGTCCGTCTACTCTGTTAGACAGTCTCCACTCTGCTAATTCTCTTCATTTTACACTCATCACCACAGTCTGAGAGATTCAAAGGGCTGCAAATGTAATGAGCTCTTTAATGACTGATAATTAATTGAATCAATTTTATCCTCATGCAGCGCACGCTGCACAAAGGCCTGACACGGTGTTAGCACACATACAATCATTCAAATTAACATTTCCTATCATCCAGGGAGGCAGAGAAAAGTTGGGCTTCAGTCCTATAACTTTTTTAATCATGATGCAATTACAGTTCATTTTAAAGCTCAAGGTTCTGATTATGTTAAATGCTGCAGATGGTCCGCTAATTGTTTTAGTCAGTTTGGAGCTCAGGATAACTCTTAATTGTCTGACAAATGATCAGATGTAAATTACTGTTCAGAAAACCCTCCCAGATGATGTATTTAATGATGTTTCATCTGAGAATTCAAACTCATTTGCTGCAAAACTGCTGCTCTGACAGGTTGTCATTTTCAACTCAAACTTATGAGGCAAACACAAAGTAACAGAAGCCCACTGAATGCACCAATGAGCCTGAAATTATGAGTTATACTGTTGTTATAACGTTAATAAAAATGTCCTCTAGGTGCCTATCTTTGAGTTTTATGAATTAAGAGATGGGTTTCTGGTCATCAAAGAGACAATGCTGCCTTGAAAGATGTTGTGTCACAGTGTTAGTGAAATATCATAAAAATAAAATATTAGCTTTCATAGACAATGAGAATACATACTAATTAGACCCTGTTTGGGTCTAGACTTTTTTGAACGAGTGTTTCTGCAGCCTGCCTCAAGTGGACACTTAAGAAACTGCAGTTTTCATCACTTCTGCATCTGCTTCATTTTTGTAAGACTGGAGGTTTTTGCTTGGTGTGTGTATGCCCTAAGGACCTTCAGTAAACTGTTTTTGTAACCTTTAAATGTTTTTTTGTGAGCAGTGATTGGGGTTGGGCGGTTAAACCCAATGCCCCTATGTATTTCTCTATTTAAGCGCTTCTTTGACAGGAAAAAAAAAATGGAATGAGACATTGCTTCATAGTGTATACAAAGCCTTGGACGGATGCTGTTGTTGCATCCATGGAGGGAGAAGGTCTCTCTCATACCTTGACCAACTTTAATTTCCTCTGCAACTGACACACAAACATACCTCATCCATAACATTGCAGAAATAATCTAGTTCAAACTCTTCACCCTCCGCTAACTGCTTCTTTTTCTTGACAAACCTTCGAAGTTGAAGCTCCTCCAGGTGACCTCCACACCACGGCAACTGGAGCTGTGGTCAGTGGCATGCAGGAATAAACACCGAACACAGCCTACATCTCTTCTTTGTCTACTTCTGGCTATTCTGCTAGCAAACAGGTTTGATGCCTTACAGGGATATTGTTACGACCCAGAGGAATGGTTAGGGGAAGATGGGAAGTAACAATAAATTAAACCACGCAGGGGAGACTAAATGAAGAGTAGGAAACAGGAAATTAGAATAAGCGAGTAATTTATTTACAATCAAAAGTTATAACAAAAAGAACAACTAAACAACTGCTTGCTTCTCTTGTTATACCAACTTTAGCAATGTCCGCACGATAGCAATACACAGCGGTCTATGGCTCCACACGTAAACCTCAATCAAAAAGCCACTCTACAGCCACAAGTAATGCTCAGAACAGCACCTAACTTCATCAACAGTATAGGGTACTAGCAATCAAACATCTTTTTAGCTTTGCCTAATTTCTTTAGCAAAGAAACCAAACACAACTCACCTACTCTCTTCCAGCAGCCACTTTTTTTTTATGGGGGAGCCCTGACAAGTCGATCACCTCAGGTCCACAGACAGTGGCCTTTTGAAAATTCTGCATATACTCTCCAAAACATGAGAAGCTGCTTCCAGTTTTTATGCCCCCAGTAAATGGATTATTCTGCCTGAGGACCTAAGAACGGCTCCAACTGTGAACGCTTTTAAAAATAGGTTAAACACATTCATGTTTGCTTTAGTGAATATGTTTCGAAGACTATAATTATCTATGCTGTTCACTGTATTTTTCACTTTAAAATTGCATATTATTCTTCTAATTGCTTTGCTGCTGAGTGTGGAGCACATTGCGCCTTGTGTATGAAATGTGCTATATATAAATAAAGTTTCACTACATGTTCTTTAGACTGTTTTCTTCTAGATCTATAACTTACAATCTACCAGAAAGAGTACACTTCAAAATAAAAGTAGAGTCGTGGGATACAAGGCAACCAAAAAGCAGGAGCTTTGTGTGGCTCCCATGGGATGTCTGGAGCTAATACTAAATGCTAACAGCAAGCAGAGCTTTATAGCCAACATGCCTGTGTTTACAGAGCCTGACACTAGGCAGAGACAGTGAACTTTACCATTAGCTACAATATCCTTATATCCTTATATCTGAGATGTCCAGGTGTCCTTGAACACAACATCTTTAGAAACAGCCACATAAAATAATGTTAAATGTAATTGGAGACATAAAAACAGACAAATTTTGTTTCTGAAAGAAGTTTAACATCTCTGCAGGAGGACTTAAGCAAAAGTCAACTCAAACCAATGACTTAGGAAGAAGGAACTCAATCTACAATGTGGTGGTGCAGCCTAACCTGAAGTGCGTGTGTTTTAATTCTTCATGTCCTCAAACATGTCAAAGCTGAAACCACTTCCTGGCACTAATTATCGGTGCTGGCCAGATGGCGTGAGGAAGTTTGCCTGTTTGAGTCCAGAATCGATAGTCAGAGGTGTTATCAGTTTATTAGCAGCACTGGTGTGCCAGAGACTCCCCTGATAAGATTGTAATGTAGCTGCAGTCCAAACAGCAGCTAAATGGAGTGAACAAGCTGCTGTTTGTGTCTGTCGGCTGGAAGTCGGATCGTATCTGCAAAACAAAGAGCAGCAGAGGAACGGCAAACAGAGGAGGAGAGGACAGAGCCTTTAGTCAATGCTGCTGAGCCAGGGATGAAGGGAGGGAGGGAGGGAAAGGAAAGAGAGGCGTAGACATCTGGAGTGTGTGAGGTGGAGGAATGAAGAGAGGCAGAGGAGGTGGATAAACAAGGAGTTTCCTACTGATGGCATCTCTGTTGTTAAGGTTCATCGTGGACGTCTTGTTAAATTTATCCTCTGAGATGAGTCCAAGAGCTTTGACCCAAAGCGACCCAACTTAACCTCATTACCATCCCGTCAAATACAATGGTACTGTTGAGAACTTAAGGTCTCAATATGTGTTGATCGAGGTACCTCTCAAGTTTCACTTTCTTAGAAGAGGCTCAGCAGTCGAGTAACATGTGATATTTAATATTTGGTGAAATTTTCTCAGGACAAAATTTCTTTTATGGATGTGCAACAACAGTACAAAGTTAAAGCTCCTGCAAGGAACTTTATTATTACATTGATTTTGGGGCCCCCCTGTGGACAAGGTTGCACAACAGACCTCTCTGCTGATCTTTTTCTCTAGATGTGTAAAGGCTCATTTATCCTCACCATACGCATGAAAATGTACGCGTTCATTTCAAACAGTGGTTCCGTCACTGCTCATTTACTTCCATGCGTACTTTACGTTGGCATGGATGTTAACCATTACATCCGCCAGGGGGCAGGCCGGAGTCAAAAGTTTCTGATAACAACAAACAAAAATAAAGATGGCGTCTGTGGGGGAGCAAGTGATAATGCGCATAGGAGACAGAAACCGAGGCAGCGTTGGAGGAGGCGGTGGTCGGTCAGGCCACTAAATGCCTTGTGGTTGGAGGACGGAGAATTCTTTTCTCTGGTGGTACCAATGAGAGAAACTGACGATGATGCTCAAAAAGCCTCACCATTGTCTTCTTTGTTTCTCTCTAGAGATGCATACTGGGTAGCGACAGCAGCAACACTGCCCCCACGATTTCCAGTGGTACTGCTCCGTCCAGCCCGTATCCGTAAGCTTCAAGGATACATGCAGAAATATGGACGAAAAGAACGCGAAGCACAGACAGAGAGCTTCGTCTGATTTATCCTGATTTATACTTTTGCACTTAACTCTATCACCCAATTACAATGTTGTGGCCAACACCATCTTGAGCATTAATTACATGTTTGTGCAATGCATTGCAAACTTCCCCCTATACACTGGCTGAAAGCATGACTTCTGAGCTTATGTCACCGCTTTTCAGTCCTGCTACCTTCCCTCCTTGTTGGTGCACTGAAAACTGAATTTTGACATGGATCAATAAATAATTAAATACCTACCTAAAATGCATTTATAAGATCGAGAGGTTAAAAAAAGAGTCAGTTTAAAAGAGGAGACAATGGAGGAGATAGACTATAAGGCCAATAGGGAAGAGGATGGGGGACGCTGGTGATACTGGAAATGTCTGCAACTGAGGGGACCAATCACAGGGCTAGATAACAGACACAACATGTTCTAACTGTGTGCGGGAGCGCAAAACTTCAGGCACAGTTATCCTGCCAAAGTATAACATGCTGTGCTGAATTTGTTAATGACTTAATCAATCAGGAGATAATTGTAATGCTGCAATCTTTTCTTTATAATTTCTACAGCAAACAAACAAAAATAAAGCAACACTTTTGCGCAATTATTGCTGAAGCAAAACAAATTATCTGCAGGAAATTCAAGTATTAAAAAGAGGCAGTAAAAAGCTTTAACAGGCGTTAACCAGCCGCAGCAGAGTCTCAGCAAACAGCGCTGGCAGCAGGAGAAACATGCTAACGAGCTCAGAGTGTAATTTCTGGGACAGGAACCAATCTGGTGAGGACCCAAGTGGTCTCTTTAGTATTCTTCCTGTGATCTCAGCAGCAAACACATACAGCTCCATTATCAGATACAGACTGTTAGCTGTGGAGGATGAGGCGATTTCCTGCAAGAAGTACTTTTAATACTAAAATTGGAGAAAAGAAATATCTGTAGGAGCTTGAAGCTGCTACATCGGGACAGGGAATGAACCAAAGTCGTGGGTTCCTCACTATCATTTCCTACACAGATCTCCCTCACAGGTCTCTGCTGTGTTAGAGAGGCAGTTTCCCTGAAATCATCAGTTCCTGACTAAAAACATTGCAGCCTCCAGGATACAAACCCTTTTTTTTGTGGGCTCCAGATTGGACTTCTGTCAGTGCAACAACACTCAGCTGATTTTAGTCTGCTCAATTCAAAAATTCTGAAATGGTTTAATTCATAATTGCTCACAAACAAATCCTGCCTTATTTACAACCACATCCTGGACAAATGCTTGGACTTGATATGTCTTACAGAAACCTGGCAACAACCAGATGTTTTTTTCTGTTTTAAATGAGACTAGTTCTCTTAGCTACTGCTACCTTCAAGAAGCCTGCAGTACAGGGAGCAGTGGTGGTTTGGCTGTAATGTACCATAGTCACCTGGATTTGTCTGTCTTAGAACTGTCCACATATTAATGTCTGTATTAAATGCAAACCCCCGTTCTCCATGACAATACTTCTAATATATCTACTACCTAAACCATATCCATCCTTTATTCCAGAGATGTATAACCACCTCTGAAAATTTTCCACAACTTCTTCTAACATCCTAATACCAGAGGATGTGAACACACACCAAAGGCCACACCTTCGATCTGGTCATTACTGGCTCTGCTCCTGTAAACAACGTATGTGTACGACCTGGGTGTGTCTGACCATAACGCCATTTCAATGGAGATTCCATTTTCATCCCTCTTCACCGAGCCAAAGTACCAAATCTGTTTCAGAAATCTAACAAATATTGACTCAGACTCCCTGACAATGGAGTGCCAGCATCTCCTCTTCATAAATACTTGTACAGTGGACTTCTACAATAACGCTCTGGGCAGTATCCTGGATGTCCTGGATGAGCCTGTCAGAGCCAGGATGGTCACTTTCTCCTGGTCTGCCCTTTGGTTCACCAGCAAGCTGCAGAGAATGAAGGCAGCTGGACGTGTCTCTGAGCGACGACACAAATCTAGTGGTCTCACTGTTCACAGACTGGCTACCAAAAACACTAGAGGGCCTACTCAAAGTCCATCAAAGAGGCACGGTCACGGTTCTTCTCTATCATCATCCAAAAACATCCTGGAAATTCCAAGCAGCTTTTTTTCACCATCCATCACCTTCTCAAACCTCAGACCTCCTCACTCACAGGAATAATAGAGGAGCTCTGGACTAAGTTCATCAAATTTTTAAAAATAATAATAGACAACATTCGATCAGCCCTCTCCGGACCCCCAGCAACACTCATCCTACCTGCTCACCCACAGTTTGGGATCTCCAAGCTGTGAGATAAAGGACATTATTCACCTGCGCCCTTGACTCCTTTCCTATAGCTCCAGTAAAGAAGCACACCTCTGCTATCTCTCTCCTCATCACCACAGTGATCAACCAGTTACTTCATAATGATCACAATCCACCTGCTCTAAAAATTGCCATAAACAAACCGCTCCTCAAAAATCCCGCGCTGAGCCTTTAAGTTCTTGCAAACTTCAGGCCCATATCAACCTCCCATTCCTCACCGAGGTTCTTAAAAAAGTTGTTGCTGTCCACCCTTGGTTACCGGTTCAGCATTTTGTCTTGATTTGGTGTACAACGTTGACATGCTTGGTCAAAGAGGTTCGATCTCCATTGAAAGAGATAATTTTACCACATATATTGCATTTTGCTTCATACTTGTCTTCCGCCTTGGTAAAATGGAGCCACACTTTGGACCTTTAATTCATGAACAAGAAATTAAGTTGATGCAAAATTAGACTAACAAAAACCAAGTTTTATGAAGCTGCTGAAATGGGGGGACAAAGTGTAAACGTTTTCTTAAGATGACAAACTTTTAACAGTGTGATTCACCTTTTTTGCACCACAACATCTGAGGGGGGACTAACCATGTTTGGTCTTACAACAAGAGAGATGAAGAATTTCAGCCAGTCTGGTAGTAAATGAATGAATCACGCCTGTCGAATCTTTATGACAACAGATTACGTTTCACTTTGTAGGATTAAAATACAGCTCTGTGAAATGCTAGACTACTGATGATCTGCAACTTTTCTTTTTTAGACTGCTAAAATTCACTTTAGGTGAGAAAAACTTAAAATAAAAAATGAAGAAAAGCAGAATCTCAGGGAAATATGGTTTGAGACCGACTTTTGTTTGTGTGTTATTGCAGTAGGATTTATTTTCGAGACACTAAAACTGATGTTTTTCATCTGCAGAGAAAAAGAACAAGACACAGTAACTCCTTTTGCCACAGGAGAAAAAAATTCTCATCTTTGTTGTCTATAGGAGCAGAACTGTTTGTGCAGGTGAGACAAGGACTTTGTGTTTTAAATCAACCTGAACGTCTGAAAGAGAGTTCGATATGAATAAAACACAAACCAGGAGCAAGGAAATGAATCTTAAAAAAGACTCACTTTTTTCTGGAGCTGCAATAAAACATCTTAAGATCACATACAAGCAATAAAAATGAGAAAGTTCATCTGGGAGTCAACCCGATGCTGACGACAGAATATCATATGCTGTGTGTTGTTATAGATCATTGTATAAGGCCGAGTTTACCGAGCACATTCAAACAAAAACTAATTTACAGCAACTCTCTCCAAGTGTCTGTTCACAGTCTCACACATCTACCTCCTCCCTTCCTTTCCGCCCCCTCCCCCTTTCCCTTTCCTCTCCCCTTCCTCCTCCTCCTCAGTATTCTGGTGGCAGCAGGCACCGCTGCCAGCGCCTATCGATCAGACATTTAGCTGAATGTTCTCATCGAACAGCCGGCTGCTGCGGACGAGACGCACGTGGAGAGACTGGGAAACAGCCCCCCTAACACACACACACACATATATATATATATATACGCACACACACATCTGCAGACACTGAGTGGAAAAAGTGCAGGGAAAATAAAGGAGGGTCATGTTTGAAGGCAGTTTGAGCAGACTGTTATTGCTTTCAACATGAAATGAATTCATAATAACAGAAGAGGCGAATTAAACAGCAATGCAAATATTTTTACGAGTGAAAACCTCGTTAAAATGCTGCTCCAGTTCCTCCAGCTCATCACTGGGGTGTTGGGTTTGGATTTAAGACAATAAATCATTTTCACCTCAAACTAGGAAAATATCTCAGTTGAGCTTTCTTTGAGCACTAATAGATGTCACTTTGACCTCAGAAAGCACCAAGGAAAAAAACAACTGGTAATGGAAAGTTGAAAATATTTTTTTTTCAGACCTTTGACTTAGAGAGATAATTAGATTTATTTTTAACAAGAGGTTGTATCATCCAGGGCTCTTTTTTAAATTTTGATTGAGATTTTTCTCTAACAAGTCTGGACAGAATCAAACAGACTTCAAAATCCTATGATTTTAGAGCTGAAGCTTTCCGGAAATGTAGATTAATTCATTTTTTTATGATTGTGTTTCTTCACCCTTATCCCTTTTAAGTACAGGTAGATCTTCACCAACACTCTCAGTTACCTGTGTTTAGTACAAACCCCAAACCTAATGAAGTTGATAGGTCATGTAACGTGACTAAAAACACAATACAATGATCTGCAAATGTTCAAACCGATTAAATTAAGATTTTTTTTTTCTTTTTTCCAAATATTTACTCATTTTGAACTCAATGCTACAGCACATTCTGAGAACGGTGGGTCCTCTTTACCGCTGTGTTGCATCACTTTTCCTAATCCCTAAATTCCTGCAATATATACTGCTATACTTTTGGGCTATTTGCTCACGCAGTTGTTGACAAACTGGTGAACCTGGCCCCATCCTTGCTTGTGACTGACTGAGCCTTTCGAGATGGTCCTTTGATGCTCAATCATGACACTCACCTGTTCCTATTAACCTGATCATCTGTGGATGTTTGTTTTTCTGAACAGTCCTCAATTTTTCCAGTCTTTTTTTGCCCCTGTCTGAACTTTTCAGGAACGTGTTTGAGACATCAAATTCAAAACTAGTGAATATTTGTATTAAAACAGCCAAGTTTATAACTTTGAACATCAGATATCTCTTTTGGATTTGCAAATCATTGTATACTGTTTTTATTCACATTTTACACAACAACCCAACTTAATTGGAATTGCGTTTGTATTTGGTGTTCAAGTTGAAAGCTTTAGCCAAATATTCTGCCAACTAAGTATAGCCAGCCTATGTGTGTGTTCATGTTTTTCCAAGTATGAAAATTTTTTCCAATATGTTTAATTGGTACTCATTATCTTTTTATGATTCAGTGGTAGAAGCTAGTGATTCATTTCGTAAAGGAAATGTCTGTGACTGGGAGTTGGGGGTTGAGTGAGACAGAGTCAATAACAAAATAATGTCTCCAGCTTACTTTTTACATCAGGACCTCTCAGAGAGGATTATCAGCAACACAAAACCATGAAAAGGGAACAACAAGTTCAACAAGCAGATCAACATCAACATCAGCCGAGGAGAAGGTCAACAGCCAGTCCAGATAATCATAAAGAATCATAGAAGACAGCAAAACATCAGCGAGGAGAAAAGACTGATTTACTCTGAGGAAAACCACACTCCCACCCACCCACTCACACAGATATACACACACAGACACCCACTCACCAACGCACACACACACACACGGTTAGTGTGAGGGGATAAATCAGAGTGAGACAGGTATAGTCAGCAGGTGAAATGATGGAGAGGAAACTAATGGTCAGCTCCACTTCAGTGTGTGTGTGTGTGTGTGTGTGTGTGTGTGTGTGTGTGCGTGTGTGTGACCCCCCAGGTCAGATCTATAATGGAAGATCCTCTCCTCCATCTCACTGCTGTGCCCTTTACACTGCCGCTGACACACATAGCAGCACAAATATACACACAGACACACACACACACACACAGCTGAAGAAGAAAATAGTCAAAGTGTATCACACAGACAACAACCCGAGAAGAGCAGAGAAACAGCTTTGTCACAAAATGAATCCAAATATATACTGTCAAAGCTTTATTAAAGCTATGTGATATCATGTCATTAAAATTTAAGCACTGCATGTCATTTATTTTATTAAATTAAAAAATATTCCTTTAAATTGATATACCTCTCAATCAGTCAGTGCCAACCATAGACTGTATGGCCAACTTGGTTCACATCATGTTCAATCACATCGAGTTTTTACAAACTTGCATCATCCAGCCACTAACTTGCTGTGTCTGGCTAAGAGCAGCTCCCTTTCCCTCTCTCCCCTGTCCTATTGGGTTTATTTTTGCTTATTCATGAGTATCCCACGTCTGTTCACATGATTGGATCCCAGTTTCAAATGACTGTATCTAAGGGTGCTTTTTTTCACAGCAGGAGATTTCCCAGGGAACTAAGAACTTTTTGAGGAACTTTTGAACAGCAGGAGCCAAGGTCTAAGTCTTAAGGTCGAAAAACTTTGTGGATCAGGGCCTAACAAGGACATCATTTATGTTAAATCAACAGGTCCTGATTATGACATGTAAAATACGGTGAGGTTTTAAGTAAGTAAGACACTTGAGTGGCACTTATGGAGTCAGTCGAGGAAACACTCGAAAGAAAAAATAGACAATGGGAATTCGAAGCAACGTCCCAGTTACATTGGAAAATCATGCCGAAATGGACCTAATCCTTCTCTGTATGCGTCTGCTTGTCACTGCCACTGAATAGGACATGGAGGCAATGGAGGAAGATAAGCAGCCATGACTGGTGGGACAGAGTCGTCATGGAGTTCACTGATACTAAGCGGAAAGAAAACATTCTGATAGACAGAGCCTCCTTAACAAGGCTGTGTGATGTCAATGAACCATTCATGAGCCCGCAGGAAACAGACAGACTAAGCAGCAGTTCTGCTTCCCATGAAAGAGGCCAACACATCGTACAAACCAGGCAGATGTGGAGAATATTGGTTGGTGGGTACCAGTCTGGAGTGCACAGAAGTACAGTCAAAATGTATGTGTACATGTTCTGTGGTGGTATGGTGGACAAAGCCATGAGCCTTTTCGTTGGGTTGATAATCGAGAGCTTGAATCAGACCTCTCTGTGCCCAGATTGTGCTCCGCCCAACTAGCAACATGCATTCAGACGCACCTCAACATACTCTGCACAACATTCTTTGGCCCACGTGTTTAGGATTGTTTGGACTGGACCTGAGTTGTTTGGTTATATTATAAAAAGCTCCCTCATCCTATTCTTCCTTTAGTTACTGCTATACTGAGGAAAGTAAAGACCCCTGCGTTGTTCCAGTTAGCTCGCTGATTTCTCCGCCTGTGCAGCTGATGTGGAGCTCTGCAGTCAGAGCAGCACCCAGCATGCCTGATATGTTCAAACAGAGAGCATCTGATGATTGTTTTATTATTAAAGTGGAGAACAGCAGGATATCTGCTCTCAAACAGGAAATGTATTATTGATCAGATCAGTTTGGATCTAACACCTAAAACAGAATCCCAACAGTTCGAAAGAGAAAATCTACTTTCTGTGTTAGCCTCATTAACTCTACTTTAAACTGTAAATGATGAAAACTGTGATACTGAACAAGCACATGAGGCAAAGTTTCTACAGATAACTGGAATAGAGCAACGTCTGCTGCAAATACTGTTATCAGAACAGCTCTGCTTTAAACAGGTTTGAACCAACTTCTTACAGGGTAGAGGGGATGAAATGCCTGTGCATACGCCTTTTTTTTCTTTCTGATAAAACTCAGAATGCTACAGGAATTCAATCTTAAGCAAGCCGAGATCCTGTGAATGAGCTGGTAGCGGCTAAGCTCGCAGCCTTTTGCATCTGGAGCAGCTTTTGGAAAGGAGATATGTGAAGGGAAAATTGGGCAAATAACAGACTGGTGATTCACTGCACTGACATTTAGGAAGCTGCCGCGCCATCATTAAACCTGTAGCCTTTACTATTTCTTCTTCTGCTGCTTTTATAACTGCCAGTCCTCCTGCTTCACTGACCTTTGACTCCAGCCTGCCCCTGTTGGACACTTCCTGATTATCTCTGAGTTCATCTCTGGTTTCTTTGCTGTTTTTTTATATATATATTTTTGGATCAAGCACAAACAGTTAATTATTTCCTCCAGCTCTTCCTGCTGGGGACAAACTCACGCAGTGAGCCCAGACTTGTGTTCGCCTTCATCTTCAGTGTCAGAGCTGCATGAGAAGTAGAAGGCAGGGCCGGGTGGAGGCTGCGTATGGTGAACAAGTCTTATCTAATCTCTTCTGATCTGGGTTCATCGGCAGATCAATGTGGATTAAACCCTTACATGTTGGCAGATTAGCTCTCACAGCAGCAGCCTTTACAGTTCAAACGAGCCCCCGGCTGCACCGCAGATACAGTCAGCGGAAGATAGGCGGTAATAAATCCCGCAAAGAACATATGGAGGGGAAAATGAGAGACGTAAAGCATGGAGAATCGACCTGAAAGCAAACCAAGAGAAACGCAGCATTCCTACAGTCATTACAGCGACATCAGCGAGACGTCTCGCTAATATGAAGATTTAATGGAGAGCCTGAGGCGGCGTGTGGTCATGAGGCAAAGAGAGCATAGAGGATAATGAAAAGAGAGAGAAACGAAGACTGTGATCAAGTGATGGGGAGACGAGTAAGAAATCAGACCGAAAAGACAGAAAACAAGAGACATCAGGTGTCAAATTACTTCACACAGAAAGTCAGGAAATAAGAAGTTTTGATTCTTCAGATCCACATCATATCACACCAACTTTTTGATGTCAAAGATGAAGTTACTTTTTCAGCAAGAGCCTTTATCATTGGGGTGAGAGTAATTGCCTGCCCTTGGGGTAGTTGTCCTTGTAACTGATTGATAAACTATTTGTCTGGGCTGTGTGTACCGAAGGTTTAATCTGGAAAAGAATGATCAAGGTTTGAACATTTCTTTTTTTTGCCGTCCAGGATCAGGTAATCCATCTTGATCAAGTCCTGTTTTTAAAGAACACCTGAGCTGAATCAAAGGCAGACTTTAAAGATTTAACAAGTCTGAAATATATTATATCAAAGAAATTTATTACATAACTTTCCGATATAACTCTAAAAATGTTTTTAATAACAATATTTGATGACTTATGAATCATTCAGTCCCTATTGTTGAAAAATGCGCCAAACAACATAACAAACATTGAACTTACTTTTACTTGTTTCATGAAAAATATATTCTCATTTTAAATTTGTAACCAACATCATGTCTCAAAAAATTAAGTCAGAGACAATCAAAGAGGTAAAAAGTTGTAGACAAAACAGATAAAAAGATATAACCCTTTAAAAAAGAAGGAAAACAGCAGGAGGAACATCTCCAACTAATGAGGTTAAATTTCCAGCAGGTTAGTAAGATGACTGAGTATAAAAAGGACATTCAGAGAGGCTGAGTCTCTCAGAAGGAAAGATGAGAAGAGGTTCATCACTCTGTGAGAGACTGTGTGAGCTGATAGTTCAACAGTTTCAGAATAATGTTCCTGAGTGTCAAATGTGAAAGAATGAGTGGATTTCATCATCTACAGAACATAATATCATTAAAAGATTCAAAGAATCTGGAGAAATCTCTGCACTAAAGGGACAAGGACCAAAACCAAGACTGGATGGTCCTGATCTTCAGGCCCTCGGGCAGCACTGCATAAAAAATAGACAGGACATGTTCATTTCTGCTTCCACAAACAAGGTTAAAACTGAATCACGCAAAGAGGAAACCAAATAGGAACAAGATTCAGATACACCAGAGACTTATCTGGACCTGAGCCCATTTAAGATGGACTGAGAGGAATCAAATCAAATTTTGAAAATCATGGACGCTGCATCCTCCCTCCAAAGAGGAAAAGTATCACCCAGCTTGTTATCAACTCCCAGCTCAAAGCCGGCATCTCTGATGGTATGGGGATCTTAAGTGTCCATGGGTATCTTCCACATCTGTGAAGATTCCAAAGATTTTTTCATATTTCAGCAGGACAATGACAAACCACATTCTGCAGGTATTACAACAGCATGGCTCTGTAGTAGAAGAATAAGAATAACTTTATTTATCCCCAAAGGGAAATTCAAAAAGAGTCCTGCCTGCCTGCAGTCCTGAATGGTCATCTATTAAAAATCAGGGTTTTATTATTTACAAATCAAATGTATATTTTGACAGTTTAAAGTGGCCTAACTTGTTAGCAGGGATTTGTGTTTGATGGTGAAACTCTGTGCTTGTTGGCTGTAAATATTGAGTATGTTCAGTATTAACAATTTCAAAATCAGTACATGTCACGCCTATTTATGAGATTATATCTGTGTGAAATATAATTGAAATACACAACATCAGATATTGCTTCTTCGATTTCCTTAGGTGAAGTCAGCCTGCTCCCAGCACTACACAGATCAATAAAATACAAATATCACGACATAGTAACTATAGTAAACGTTCAAGCTGTATCAAACTGAGTGATCCTCAGAAAGAATCACTGTGGATGTGAGTGGGTGTGAGCCAACACTCAGCGTTTCACAGCAAACATGAATGCCCTCATTAAAGTGACAGACTGCCACAAAGTGCTGAAAGCTCCAATTTGGTGTCAATGTGGATTTGTTTGGTGTTTAATAAGGCCGAGAACTTCATAGGTCATATCTCAGAGTTGGACAGGCTGACCTGACACGGGGCCGGTCAGGACGGGGGCTCTGCTGTGCTCTGAAGTCTTTCTTCTTTCTCTTTCACTTACTTCACTCTTCGACAGCCGTTATCTCTGTGCCGCTCTGGTTTATCCCACTGCTGCTGTTGCTGTGTTCAGAGCTGTAAGCTGTCGATAAAGAAATGAATTTCATAAAAACAAAACTTGTTTCCAGTCAGATAAAAATAAATGGAAAACAGCAGCAGCGTCACACTGCGTCGCCACCGGGCTCACAGTCAGATAACTAATGTTCCCATTGAATTTCAATGAGTCCCTGTGAGGAGAAATATCCTGCATAACTCAGACTCTCTGACAGCTCCAATCCATTTTAAGGCACAGATTCACTTCCTACCAATCACATATGATGTGTCCTGCGATGTTCATGGCCTTGTTAGAAAGAAACATTAATCTATTATGGAGCATTTCCCCAGAGGACAGAGAAAATCACACTTTTTGTGCTCTCTTCAGTCTGAGGGAGCAAAACTGGAACATAATGGAGAGAAAGTACTCCGTCACATGTATTGAAGTGGGCGTAATGGCACAAAGGACACAAAGTAATCAGAATTTGATCAGATTATCAGGAGGTATCCTGACACCATGCTCCTCCAGAATTACAGACAGAGACTGTTATTATGCGTAGACTGTGTTGAAATGATAGTGGCTATATTTGGTTACCGAGGGTTAGTAGACACCAAGTTGTTGACAGTTACTTCCAACAACAAATTCATTAGCAGAAGAAAGATGTTTGGCTTTGTTATCTCTGTGCTGAGGCAGCCGACCACAGCAGTTAATTTATTCATAAAGAAAGCAAGAGTTTGCCCAGCATAGCAAACCAGCAGCAAGGGAACCAAATGAACCGTGTTACATTCAATAACCAGTCCTGCCTTCAATATTGAAGTTTCTATCCTACAAGGAAAAGTAAACAACTACATAGATTCCTGTGTACCAACAACCACAAAGAAATCCATGTACTATCAGTAATCGGTGTGTCACGTCAAGCGCCACAGAAAAACATTATGTGTATGTGTAATTAGTATCTCCACACTGTATACCAAGTGGAGAAGTAAAAACTATTGAGTGTGAAACATCTATTTGCACTCTGGCAGCACTGCAGTGATGAAAAACTGCTGGCTTGCCCAGCATACATGCAATTAAATCAAGGCCTAAGAAGACATCAAGAGAGCCACAGTGGCAAATTTGCAATGCATAAAAACAACAACTGGCACGCTCAGTAAAGTTATGAAGCATTGACGTCACCATGATATGGTCCACCTTGTAAGACATTTCAACCTCCATTTTCAGTGACCTCAAACTCTACCTGGGTGTGTAGAAAAGGCCAAACCACCTACATGTGGACTAGAACCTACAGTAGCATCCAAACACAGTCGTAACTAGAAAAACACGCAATAACTCTCAAAGAGGCTCATTTTAACAGCCCACAATGGGATCCTTTTTCATTTACTTCCTGGATGTTTTTACCCATCATACTTTCAAGAGCAAATTAGAAATATGTGGCAGAATGCATCTAAATCTCAAAACCAAATATCTAACATTTTTAGAACAGCTCCAAAAGGCGTTACTTCACATAATCCTTTGCACAGGATGTCTCATTTCTCTTAAAACATATTTCCTCATCCATTCTCTCCTCATTCCTTGTCTATGGTGGAAGAGACAAAGATGAAAGTAAAAGACAGTAATGGGGTGTCCAACTCCTGGATAATGGTATGTACTCAATGTCTCTTCATTTTCTTATCATAACCAGTGGAAACCTCTACCTTCATTCACTGTATGTTCCTTGGAAAATACGCACGCCACCATTTCTGCAAATTCTACCATCAGTTCTCCATGCAAATTCCAGGGTACACTGCATATTACACGCTCACTATCAAATACACACATACTCCTTTTGTCTCTGTGGGAGCGCCATTAAACGCCCCGTCATTCCCCGACTTGCGCGGGTCTCTCTCTCGTGGCCTCAGAGTGCCGGTGCCGGGAGCGCGCACGGGGCGCACTCGTTCCCCGCGAAACCAAGTTAGGTTAAACTCTTTAACTGTTTCCCTGCAGGCCCGCACCTGTGTGCCGCGGTCCTGCACTCCAAGCAACCATTTCTCTTTTTATCTGGACTCTTTTCTCCCCACTGTAGGCGTTTGAGAGTGCACACCCGACGATGACACACACATACACACACACACATACACTGACTTACCTGCTGCCATCTTCCAATTCCAAACCGAGTTACTTCCTGGTCCTTCAGTAAATAGCGCAAGGTGGCGACCTTTGGGGGGGTCATGTGACTGCTGGACCATCCCATTATAGTTCATTTGTGATATTTTGTCTGATTTACTGTGTTTTCAATGATTAAGATCACAGCTGTATGGAGGGCTATTAGTGCCTTTGTGTCCATGTTGAAATGTCTGATTTATTGATGAATTTTGTGTTGTATTTTGCATTTTGTATCTTAAACCTCTATAATTTGTTGATGGATGTGCCCAGGGGAGGGGCTAAGGGGTATTTAGGAAGTGCTTTGCTCACTCTGGAGGGAGCTCTTAGCCTAGTGGCATCGTGGGTTGAAAGTGAACAAGTGTAAGCCTGCTGTAAATACGTCATTTATTTGCCTATTTTTTGTTTGTTTGTTTGTTTTGTTTCCTTCACTGTAAACATTTTTGCCACTTTTTGCTGTTTTTTGGGAGCTGGTGTGAGTAAAAACCCACCACACTGAAGTTTCGACTGCGCCATCAATTTTTGTCCCGAATGAACCCGTGACAGTCTCATACGCTGTATACAGAGACATGACAGCTACCCAAAAGTGAAGCCAAAACATTTGTAGTCTACTGACTGACTGGCTGCAACGTAAGTCATAAAGCCTGTATGTACGCTGTTTGTGAACAGATGGGACACGAGTCAAACGTCCTTAAACATGGTTTCTGTTGTAAAAGTTAGCTGTCATTGTGCGGATTTCGTTTTAATTTTTTAGACAAACTTACTTTGGATCAAATATTTGACTTAATGAAATAATGTTGTAGAGCCATGATTGAAAGCTCTCTTGACCAGTGAGGCTACTGTGGCTCTGTACGTACTTACACAGGAGTCATTTAACTCTCTGTAAACATAAGTGTCTGCGTCAAATTTACACAAGAATCTTTTCTGCTGTGGACTCTAGAGGGTTTTCTGCTGTTTTTATACTAAGTTTATTCTCAATTGTAGAAACCTTGACATAAAAAAAGTGTTTTTGTGTCAGGGAAGGGTATTTGGCTTTACTTGCATCATCCATGAATATGGCTTCTCTGTAAACCTGTTCAAACTCTGTCTGGAGTTGTTCCTCTTCATTTTCATTGGTGTCCTTGAAGGAAGCAGTTGATTTTGACCACTTCAGAGACTCAATTGAAGTTTTCATATTGTTCATTTTGTTGTCAGATTCATCCTTCAGAAACTCTCTTGGTTGCATTCAATACCAATCTGTCTTGCAAGCAGTCGATCAAGCTGTGTGGGTGTGTGCGTGTGTCACAAATTGAATCTGTGTTTTTCAGTCTATTTATTTCTGTAATCCACGCACAGCTAATGGATGAGCTCTCTGACTGATAACAGACATTTGGCTGTTATCCACATGCTGCAGAGTGCAGCACAGATAGTGTTTCTGTCATTGCTACATGCTGACCTGCACAGTTATTTCTTTATGCCCATTTTGCGTAAGTAGGGAATGCATTTGAGTCCATCTGTGCTCTTATTAAGTGCTGATCTTAATGACTTGTGGGCATGCACAAAAAAAGGCCACACCATTTACCGTCAAACCAATGGTGCACCATTTCCTGCTGTTAGAAAATAAACACATCATTGAGTCAGAAAGATGCTCCTACATTGACAGAATCTGTATTCCTTCTTTTTATCCACACTCCTAACATGATTACAGTGCTTTTGGCATTGTGCAACAGTTCATTGATGCCAGAAGACGAGGACCTGCTCATAGCTACGTCCTCCCACGCCTGCTTCACCTCAGGGACCTTTGGTGGATTCCTTTCACTTTGTGCATGAGCAGATCAGTTTCCCCGGGAGAAAATTGCAGCTTCTCCTTCTGCTTGTTAAATAGCAAAACACCAGGTGCACCTGAATAAGAAGAAGACAGGGAGACAACACTCTTATAAGGATGGTAGGTGAAAAAAAACATTCTCAGTAGATGAAACACTGAAAAGAGGTCGACAATGCGCTGCCAAGACCAAAAATGCAAACCAAATGCCAGCAGCTATTTTGAAACTCAGGTTATCAGCATGCTATAGGCTTGTTTTAACCACCTTAGTCTACTTAATAAGCAACCTCTGCTATTATCTAACAGAATAGGTAGAGCAGTCGTCCAATAACTGAAAGGTTGGCGGTTCAATTCCCCCCTATCCAGAGTCTGTCCGTTGTGTCCTTGTGCAAAACACCTATCCCACCTTGCTCCCAGATAGTCGTCCTCTCAGTAGCCATGTTAAGATGCGCAAAATTTCTTGATCCAATTAAAAATTTGAGGGATCGGATTATCTGAATCCACTATTTACATGGGTGCAAAATCAAATAATCTGATCATGACATGCGTATACATGCACCTAGCTTTATTCAGATTACAAGCATTTGGACATGCGTAGAGTTGTCTGATTTCACTAAAACAACCGCAGTGGCTTACTCCATCCAATTCAGGAGTTTCCCCCCCTGTATAATGTTGTCACTAGATGGCGCCTTTGGGTACTTATTTTACTGCTCTGTCAAAAGTTGCACTGTGCATGCAGATGTGACATCATTACGCTGTATGCACGCCTTGTTATGTTATCTGAGGAGCAGACATGGCACCTGCGGTTGTGTTTTATGCCAGAGTGCTAATAATGAAACCTCCTGGACTGACCTAAGTAAATAAGCCAAAGGCTAAAAAGTAAAGATTGAGTCAGGTAAGAGAGTCACGATTGTTGTAAGTGTTTACATGGACGCATTTCGGAATAACGATTGGCATAGACCACCCCTCTCGATCAACTTCTTTCCAATTGAGCTGAACTGGATCAGAATCTTCCGAACAACATGTTTACTGACCCATTTTTATTCCGATCTGGCATTTATTCCAATTATTTTTGCCTTATGTAAATGCAGCTAGTGTTTTCAGGAATTATTTACATTTTGGCTGAAATAGTTTCATTCCTTACATGTCAAACCCACCTATGAAAAATGAAGACACGGTACAAGTTGTCCTTTTCGCTGTACTTTGGGCACAGATTATGCCTCATTAAACCAGCAAATGTGGAGTTAGACACCGCTCCTGTACCCACACATTAAATGAGGCCAGAAGAGTTCTGCTTCCCGACAGCTCTACACAAAGTGTGCTCCAGATCTTTTTGATACCATTTTGTCCAGTGAATCTCAAGTCTTTGGTCAGGTTCATCCTAGGTTATTTTAAAACACAGTGCACACAGGGGAAGTAACGGAGTGCAGTGAATTTCTTTTAGTCCTGAAGCCGTGTTGATGTAAATGTCTCGCCCTCTCTCAGGCAAGGAAAAAGTACCGAAACATTCGATAACGCATAATAAAACACAGTCTAGTGCTCATTTATTGATGCTGCTGTTTGCCAGATAATGTTTCTTTACATTTTCTTAAATCATCCTGAACCAATTCGAATGAAGCACAGAAAGTGTTTGTCTGTGTGTGTGTCTGAGTGTGTGTGTTAGAGACTGATTTACTGCATTGATTTCTACACAGTCCAGCCTCTCTACAATGATTACCCCTCTCTTACCCTCTTTCTGAGTAGTCTTACCCGAGATTTCTTCTATCATATTGTCTCTGGCTGCCATTGCGGATAAATGTGTGTTTGTGTTAGTGTGTATCGGCTCCCTGTGGTCATCTTCTTCTGTTTCTGTGGCGACAGAGCTCCTTTATTTGTGATATAGATGACACAGAGAGGCTACTGGTGACAGCTCATCTGCCTCACAGGAGTGCACATCAACTTTCCAAACATACAGAAAAAATGACCAACAGCCTGAAAAAATAGGTTTTGAATTTGAGATAAAGACAGGATTGGGGATCACTGAACACAACAGTAGTTTTTCGTGGGGTATTGAAAGACTTGCAGTGAGATAAGGCTAATAAAGCAGATGATAAAGCATGACATAGGCTTTGAGACCGATTAAAATCATGTTTCTCTTGTTGTCTACGAGCACATATGATATTTTTCTGATGCTACAGGACATATCATGAGAAAAGTAAGTGCGAAATTGCATTTCTGAGAATTTCTTCATTCAAATCACTGAATCTCTGGCAGACCCAAACGGCAGGTTCAGATTCAGTGAGATTTCTTATGTAGCAAATCCAAGCTCCGCCCCCGGAGCTCCGCTACGGTCACATTCGGAAAAGTAAAGAGGAAAATTGTGGAATAAGTGTGTGCATTAGTGGATTGCAATGCTCGCAAGAAAGCGAATTATAATACTAACTTTCATTATGCCCCCCAAAGACAGCTGAATAGCTCATATGTTACCTGCTTCAATGTTAGGCTGCAAGCTAGCATGACGAGGAGTAGTGCTGGCTCCGCCCACAACTCAGAGGTGAATTGCTAATGAGCTACTGGAGCTCTGCAGAAGAAACGTCTTTGAAAATGACACAGGTAACATGATTTTGGCTAAAAACTTAATAATCACAACTTATGACAGATTTCATAGGTCTCTTCATGTGAGCAGGGCAGTTGTGTTTGATGGTAAAGTTCATGGTGTAACATGTTGCCCCACCCTTGTCTTGCCTTTCCATCATTTTAAAAGGAGAGTGTAAGTTTCTTGCGTTTTCCATGGATATTTCAACATGGTTAAGTGTTTTTAGGGCCATGATAATCCTGGAGTGAAAATCATCTCTGTTTAAAAACATGGTAGAACCGACAAATGAAAAGGCAGGGGATCACTGTTAGGACTGTGAGGTACATCTGGCCTTCAGGCTCCTCGCTAAATTAACTCTGCTTCACAGAGACCTGTTCAGTACGTCTGCTGCTTCGTGTGGCCATAAAAACTATAATCGTTCTGATCGATAACACTCTGCTGAATGTCGGTCTCTGTGTCTGTTAAAGAAGCCTCTGCATGAGCGGCGCTGTATTTCTACTCCGATTATATCCTGTGACTGAGCAGACATACTGCGGGTTAGCGCGTTAGCTGCTCCAGCAAACATGCACTTATATCACTGTTGGAGGAGATCTAATGTGTAACTTTCAACAGCTCATCTTCAGGCATTACTTCATGTCTGTCTTACCTCCGTTCACAATTTTGGATCTGTGTCTGAGGTTTGGATTTTACTCTGGGGAGTGTTCTGGTTTCTGTTTGTCGTACAGCTGTAGTGTGAGTAGTATCAGAACCAATCAGCAGGCTTTGGTGTGTAAAGAAAAAGAGCCTATGTGGAGAGTAAAAGCAGGTCCACAAGTACAATCTACCGTAATAACATCCTGGCACGTATCTGCAGTAATCTGATGATAAATTTCTCTCTTTTTACTTTTATCTGCCTGCAAAAACAGTCCACAATCTGCCCGCATTCAAGGGTATATGGGTAGTGTCGCCATTAGACGATTCCTGATAGGTTCCAGTGATTGTGTCGCCTCAGATTTGTGTATTGCACTGATTGGCAATGTTCGTGTCAGTTTGCAGCAGGTGGGTAAACTCAATGAAAAAGCTTTTAAAAAACGTACACTACCTGTTCAATAGCAAACATCTTTTACTACATCTGTGCAGGAGGCATCCTGATTGACAACCCACACATCATCAGTTACCTGCTGGATCAGTAAATAGCATCATCTGGTTGTTTCCTTTGTGTTAGTTAATCAGTATGGATCGATGTGTCTGTGACAGATGTACAAAAACATCTGTTATCCCCGGCAGCAAAATGAAAACTACAGAACAAAACCCGCTGTCTTTTGCCTCTCTCTTATGGGTGTGCTACGATTTGTTTTCATCGCACTTCAAAGATCGGATGAAAGAAATAGATTAATATTTTCTTCCACCTTTCCTTGCGTGGGATATTTGCACAAGTTACCAGTTTTCTTTTTGAGTGAGCCAGCTCTGGTGTCCCTTGGTTCATCTAAGATTGCACTTTTTCTATTCCTCTGAATTTTTATAATGTTCCGTGTCTACAGAGGCTGCAGCAAAATCAAAACAAAAGTGCTCATCTTTTATTATAGAACAGCATTGTATTGTTTTTATAATTGCATTTCTGTGGTGAATTCCTCACAAGGACACTACTCCCATTTGGGACAATTATATCATGATGCTGAATGGAAAGTAGAGATTTAGTGTCAAAAAACTACATAATGGAAACTGAGGATGTAAATGTGGCTCATTAGGTTCAATGCTTGCTGGATAACTTTTGTGTAATGTCGTGTATTCTTTATGGCGTTTCTACTCAGTCCCATAAAATCAACTCTCCTGGCAGCTTCAATATATGAAAGCAGACAACAGAGGAAGTCTGTCCTTAAGTGTTACATCAGTTTTATGTAGATTTAACCTGAGTCTTAGTTGTTGTTTTTCTATACTGTTTGATTTCACTGGTCTTAAAGAAGGCCCTTATCGCCCATTTCAGTGCTAATGGCTTGCTCTGCTTATCTGTCAGGTGTATAGTGTTGTGTTTATACTTCTGTGGGAAACAGCGGAGAAGCAGTGAAAACAGAGGAGACGGGCAGACTGAAAAGGTTCATTAAGGCTTTAACAAAGGTCAAGAATGGGGGTGTCCACCTGACAGCATGAGGGGCAAACGGGAGGCGGAGCCTCTCAGGATCTGAGCATAATGGCAGAGAAACTGTGATGTTTGACCATCAAACCTGTAACGATGCAGGTCGATTAGAGGGCGAGAGGCTCATTACCTCCTTCACTCAATACAAAGACCAGCTCTGACATTTACTGTATGGATCCAGCTGAAAATTACCTTCACAACCTGCAATCAGACACTGAGATAAACACGCTATTTTCCACAACAGAGTGGCAAAACATCTACTTTCTTTGTCTGTTTCCATACCCACAGCAGAACAGTTTTTTATTATTATTATTATTGATTGTGAAGGAGATGCTGATAGCTGTCTGTGGCAGGGTGAATTCACCTGAGATTATTTTTAACTTACCAATTATTTTTAAAGGTGGTCCTTTAAATCTGTTCATCTCCATGGGAGATTTTTTTATCAGCTTCACAATAAAAAAGCTTCTTTTATGTGTGTTTTTTAAATTTAGGAAAGCTACAATGTTCAAGGATTAATGATTACCACTTGTAACTATGGTCCATCATCTAAGTGCACTCCAAATACGGAGGCTATGGTCCTCAGTGCAGTAGTAATAATAAAAATAATGTATCCGATTTCATATAGTGCTTTATCACAGACCCTCAAAGCGCTTTACATTGGATACATCATTCATTCATTCACATAGTCACACCTTGGTGGTGGTAAACTACCTCAGTAGTCACAGCTGTTCTGGGGCAGACTGACGGAAACGTGGCTGCCAGTTTGCGCCAACGGCTTCTTCGACCACCACCACACAACACTCACAATCATACACCAGTGGAGGACACACACTTGGAGAAAGGCGGGTTAAGAGTCTTGCCCAAGGACACAATGGACAGACTTGGGATAAAGGGGAATCGAACCGCCAACCTTCCAGTTATCGGACGACTGCTCTACCTCCTTGTTATGTCCCGTCTAAGGATGGTGAGGACGCAACATTTAAAAGATCTGTTTCCCTCAAGTCCCAAGTTGGTACAACAAGCACATCCAACACAGTCACAAATAAATTAACCCAAAGCCCCACATATTAAGACCACTGTCCACAAACTTCTGCTGTACCATCAGTAACAGCCCAGAATATCCCGAAACATGACTTTCAACATGTTTTTGACTTGACATGACTTGCATCTCCGGCCCCAGATTTGTGGACTTCTACAGCTGAATTGGATCAGGTCCTAGTTAAATGAAAAGTGGGTCATAAAAGCGTAAATTACACTTGCTTCTTCTAGGGTTAAATAGGACACTATGTTACTGTAGCTCCATCAGGCTGAAGTGTGGTTGAACCAGTTTCCACTGGGACTAATGTGCAATCAAACTGGACTCTTCCTCTTATAAAACAGACAGAAGAAATCGAGTCGACTGTATTGGATTAAACTGATTCCACAGAAGAGGCCATCTTGTTTCACAGTCCAGATGACACAGAGCTTGTTAATGACAGTTTCCATGGGGGGGACAGCTCTGACAGCCTCATTGGCTGGCTTTCAGGACGTGTTGGGGGTTTGTGAAGGGGAGGGGAAAGAGTGGGACAAATCGAGTGCTGTGCTTCATCAGCATCTGTCAAATCATCTGCTCATCAAATATTGAGCAGACTAAAAGAGATGTGGAGTATTGACCCAGAGAGAGGGGAGAGGGTGGAGAAGGGTGAAGACAAAGGAGGAGGAAATGATTGTGAAGAGCTGAAACCCCCACGGTGAATGACCACAAATCGGTGAAGGTAATTGTCAGTATTTACATACCACTGAATATATTATAGATATGGATTCAGCTCTCTCTGGTGTGGGGGAATTTTCAGATGTGGGGTCCTCTTTGCAATCAGTTCTACTCAGAGTGGTGAGATTGTGCCAGCCAGTGATTAGTCACTAAATGTTTTTTTTACAGGCAGACACTTTTATAAATTGTGTTTTTCCAACTATGAAAGGTTTGAGTTTATGTCACTTTAAATCAAGCGATGAAATTTCTTCTAACTGCAGAGATGTTTCTACCGTCATAAATGAAGTTTTACCCACAGCTGGAGGTTTTTGTGTGCATGACAAGACATTAACAAGTACAACTATTCTCCTGCTGATTGTAAAAAACCCCTATCTGTAGCAGCAGATTCACCTGACGTGAGTTTGATCATGATGATGCCCAAAGCGATGGAGTATTATCTGTCTGCACAGATTAGTTTTAACGTGTCTGTCCTTGTTTCCTTCCTCTGAACCTGCAGAGTTTTTCTGTCTCCTTTCTCTTCTGTCAGAGTGAACGAGGCCCAAAGGAGCTCTATCAATTAACAGCCAGTGTTCAGCGCTCTGCAGCAATCCTGCTATGACAGCAGTGATCAATCTGCAGTCTGCACACACACAAACACACATTACTCCCCCCTCATGAAGCAAGAAGCAGGTAGAAGACGGTGAAAGGCCAGAGCTTCAACTTTATGACCAAATTAACCCAAATTTTTAACTTTCAATCAGAGAAATAATTCAAATAGATGTTTGGTACAGTCCAAAAATAGCAGGAACATAAAAGTCTGTTATAAGAAGACATTTAAAAGAGACCGCTGACTTAGCTGATCTGATCTCCTCAGGCAGATCCGTCCAGAGTTTGGGAACACACAGTAGATCTCTGCCTGAGGATCTCAATGTACATATTGGCTCATATGATACGAGCAGGTGTGAGATGTAACTTGAGGTCAGGCCATTGAGAGCTTTGAAGGTAGTCGGTAAAATCTTAAGATCAATTCTAAAACATACAGGAAGCCAGTGTAAAGATGCTGAAACAAAAGTGATATGACCATGTTTTCTGGGTCTAATTGAAAACCTGGCAGCTGAGTTCTGGACAGTCTGGAGTCAATCAACAGATGCTTAGATAAATAGATAAATTGATGAAACCATAATAAATCACCACCTTGAAAAGCTCAAATGGATTAAATTTTATAAATATTCATAAGATGAGCAAGAACCTGTCTGTGCTAGCTTTGTTGTGTGCTTCTTGAAAGTCTGTCAAACCAGATGCCAAGGTTCTTTTCAGCAAGTTTGGTATACTCCAACAGCTGACAGGTAGATGGCAATATTATCCTTGTCATTTGCTAAGGTCCAATCAAAATAATCTGTTTAGTTAGAATTCAGCTCTAAAAGGTTTCTTCACATCCAGGACTCAGCGGTCAGCATGTGTTACAGGCAGGTATACATGTGTATCATCCACATAATAAAAATATTATGCTTATCCATGATGTGCCTCAGGGGGAGCATGTATAAGGAAAATAAAACAGGCCCTAAAACAGACCCCTGTGGCACACCATGCTTCATATCAGTGAAAGCAGAGAACAATGACATTGCTTTTAGTAACAGTGAGAACGGTCCCAATTGTGGGTATCATGGTAACAGTAAAAATGTTTCTGTCAACACTGAAAACCAATTCATCATGGATGAAGCTGTACGACTGAAGGAAAGGTTTTACCAACACTAACACTGTCCACAGTGTCCACCAAAGTAATGACAGTGACTTTTGTTCCTCTGAGAATGTTGCAACAAAAAAGTACAATGTCTTTATAAGCAGTCTAACATCTGAACACCGCAAAAAGATTACTTCTTCACCAAGCCTCACAAACAAAACCATTTAGATAGAGAAATGGTGAAATAGATTTCATTAAACCCACCTTTAGAGGGGGAAAATACCCAAGGCTAGCAGTAATTGTATAAATAAACTTTTGTATACTAACTTTGAAAGTCATCCCTTTGTTTTAGAAGTTTTGAGGCCAGACGAAGTTCACCTGATTTGGCCAAGACTGCAAATGAGTGCCTTAGCAAACCAACTGGTGCATTCCTCTCATGTTTTAGACAGTTCAATGCTTCAAATTGAAGCACTTCAGGGTATTGAGGCATTTTCAGCATTGAAAAATGCTTTAATAAGGACTTGACAGACCAGCAAGTAAAAACACAGTCATCTGCATTCATCTTCTGGCCATATTCATCATTATTTTGTCACATCACTCCTGCTGAGTTGAAGAGCAGATAAATGAATCTGATCGTCTCCCCTCTTCTCTGTGTGTTTTTCTCTGAACAATCCTCTTTAGATGATGAGATGCCTGGAGAGTCCTGATGAAAACATCAGAAAATTACCTGCAAATCTCATTTCGAGGCCACTTCTGACTTGATTACGGAGCGCTGAGTGAAATGAGCGAAGGCTGCGTTTTCTGAGCACAAAGGATTGATGCAGCGAGCGATAAGTGAGGAATAAAAAGAACAATCAGCAGTTTATCAGCTGATTGTGTCGTAGTGTTACTTAAGCATCACTCTGCAGGGGGTGGACTTGGTTTTTCCTGATAAAATAGAGCTGTGGATGTTGCGAAACAGTTCACTTTAATTTCATAACATATTACCACATACCGTGTCAGGAGAAGAAAGTGAACATTGAGAGGACACCAAAAAAAGGAAGAATTTTTTTTTTAAAGAAATGTTCAATTACATTCTTCAGTACTATTTCAACAATGCTGTGTATCTTTGAAGCTTGGAAAGTGACAGGGGCTTCAAAAACTTTTTAATCAGCTTAAAGATTTATAAAGTCTCTTAAGCCAGTTACAGGACCAATTTAAATTTGGAAGAAAGTAAGCAAGTAGTTTTATAGTTTCATAACCCACAGGCTCCTCAGACTTTAATTTTTCAGAAAGACTAAATTAATGAATATAGGCGAGATGTATTTGCGCTTCAGATGATCGTTAAAATGGCCGTTTTAAAGCCACCAGATATCACTGGGTCTAATGAGTTCAGTCTTTAAAGTTTTAAAACTCTTTTTTTAGCACAGACGGGGGGAGTTAGAGCTTCACAAGCATCGTGTGAGCCGGTAAAGGCTTGAATTTGGTGGCATCAGGCAGATCTTAATACTCTTTTCTCTTTATTATTATGATGGTAACACTTTACCTGACCCCTATCTCTATAATGCATAATAAATACATGTATAATGCGTTGCAATCACGTTATAACACTGAATAACTAGAGTTATAAACACTCATAAATGATCATAAAGCTTTATAGCAATAATCATAACACATTATAACGTATTTTATCATGACTTACAAGGTCAGGTATTATAATGTTTTATAACTGTTAACAACTCACTGACAATGCCCACATAGAAAATGCATTATACATATATTAATGATGTGTTATAATTTGCTTATAATCTTGTATAACTATAGTTATAAACACTCATTTATAATCATAAGGCTTTATAACAATAAGCAAAACACATTAAACCAAGCATTATGATCATTTTTGAGTGTTTAAAACTATAATTATACAGTACTATAACGTGATTATAAGGCATTATAAATATATTTATAATGTGTTTTAAAGATAGGCGTCAAGTAAAGTGTTACCGTTATGATTATAACTATTTAATATAAAAATTAGAGAATTATTCCCACCAAAAATGTGTCCAGTGCCAGTTCTAGCCTTTCAAAATAAAGGTAGGCTGGTAGAATTAATCAAATTATTATTTTAGAGAGACTGCAACACCTTTTACTGCATTGTCCGTTCACAGTGGTGCAGAGTTTACTTAAGTTTCAGTGCACTAGCTTGGTGCAAAAAAAAAAAAAAAAAAAAGCACTATCCCCTTAAATATTTGTCCGTATTTGTTGATCACTGCTTTAAAATGCATCGACAATATCTGACTTTCACATGTCCTCTCTGTGTTTGTTAAAGAAACGTTATTCTGGCAGTGTGTCAGCTCTGCAGGAGGAAATGAACGAGTCAAAATATAAAACAGAAAAACGTGCAGGGACTCCTTTTCTCTTCTTCTTCTTCTCCTGCAGACAGAGTGGGGGAGGGATGGAGCGAGAGAACGGATGAGTGGTCAAAAAGATAGATTAAGGGGAGGAGAGAATAGGGGGAGGGACAGAAGACAGAAGACAGATGAAGGAGGGAAGGAGATGGGGAATACTGGAGGAAACATGGATGAATGAAGGAAGGATGATGGAGAAGAGAAGGGACATCTCCCCTTAAATCAGTCTGTGAAGGGTTAAATTTGTGAAAAAGTGGTCCCCTTTATCATTTCTGCAACATCTTTCACATACCCCTCGATTAATTTCTCTCCCTTGTACTAATGCTTTTTTTCACAGTGAAAAAGATGATTGTTTGGATGGAGGGTAAAGAGAGAAATAAATAAATCATCGAGGAATCATTCAAGAAAACGATACAGCAATGAAAACATCAATATTTAATGTAAATAAAATAAAAACATCTGAGCATGTCTACAGGCTGCACACACACACAGATCACACCAGATTTGACATTTACAGATACACAACATTTATACATTTGAGTACTGTGATGCACACCTGAGAGCAGGAGGAAAAAGGAGGAAAGAAAGAGGCGTTGAAAAGTTGCTATTAGAGTTTGGCAGATTTCAGCCAGCTGTTATTTTCCAGAAGAGTTTGCTCTATATTTTTCCCTTGTCTCGAATAGTTGTGTGTCTAAGAGTGTGTCAAGGTGTGTGTTGTTCTTTAACCTTTGCAGAAAACTCAATTGAAGGCATATGGGAAGTTTTGTTGTTTTTTTAATGGGCAATAAGGTCGGAGGTCGATTTGGTCTGCTGGTACAGGAAATTTTCAGATAATGGCGTGTCATTATAGACTGAATTCAGAGACGGGTTAGGGTTAACTCCACTGTGTAACGAGGTAGCCTCTTTGCCTTTTTGTGCGATTTCAACATCCTAGTACCTTAAAAATACATTATTCTTATTGCCAGCAGGGGGAGACTTTATTTTACTGGATGCTCAGATTGTCGTTTTTTCCTTAAGGGTCTCAATTTTGCCTCAACTCTTATGTACAGCAGCAATTTTACATTTTGTGGTCCCATTTTGAGTCACAGCATAAAGCATATCTGTGATTGATAGGTTGTTGTCACAGCTACATGTCAATCAACAATGTATGTCAGTCTCTGCCTCCAAATATGATCAAGTATATCCTCTAGATTAGGCGCTCTTTAGACTGCAAGGTTTCCTTACCCAAACGTTCTGCCCCAATATCAACCTGTAGCCTCAAACTGCAAGAGTTTAAGATATTTCACCACTCCTTCATTTCTGCATGTAAAATTAATCTGCAAAAAATGATGAGATTCAGAGCCAAGACTTAAAAATAAACGTCTGCTGCTGCAATGAGGTTTTGATCAATACACCCTGAGCAGACTGACAGAAAAGACTTCATTTGGACATTGTAGAAAAATGGAGAATAGAGACAGCAACAGCATGTTTTGGGGAATGAGCTTTAAATAAGGACAGCTGTACAAATGATGACATGTCTAGGAGAGTGAAGACATACTGTCCTCAAATCCCATATAATCAAAATAAATCCAGGCAGACTGAAGTAAGTACGGTCCAGAAAGGGTTAAAAGTGATGAGGTCTCAGTCACTTATATCAGTGGGGGTCCAAACATGAAAATATAAAGGTTTTAAATGTATGCAGGGTGTGTCTGCGATGTTTACAGTTTAAATTTTCCATGTGACGCATGTGCATGTATGAGTAAAGGTGTGACAGTGTGTGTGAAAGAGAGAGGACAGTCTGGATGAAAACAGACTAAAATTACTGCGACAGTGCCCTCTAGCTCAGTCTCTCTGCATTAATTGTGATTTAAAGGGACATTTCACCTCATTTACACTGCTCCAGTTAATACCGGTATGTAAGTTCAGGAAAGCTAAAGATGCATTCATTTTAGTGAGAGGAGAGTGTTTTGCATGTTTTTTTGTGACAACAGTGACACAAAACAGGAACATTTTCCCACCCTGTGAGCTAGAGTAAATACCATTTCCCCACATTCATTGTTGTGGAGGCAGAGAGAGGTATCTCAAAACCACACACACACACACAAAAACCACAGCTGTGAAGATACTCACTCATAAATGTGAAAACATGTGAGTATATTAGTGTTGACAGATCACCAGTGTGGCTTTAATGTCTGTGCAGCAGATTCTCTGACCTCTGTTAGCACCACTCTCACACTCACACTGTCTGTAATTACGTTTCAGACTTCTACCAGATTAACACACACACACACACACACACACACACACACACACACACATAAACGCAGACACGCACACGCCCGTGCACGTATGCCCAGGGGGAGCAGCTTTGCCCCCTCTGAAGCTGCTAAACTATTTTTAAACATCATTACATTTGTCATGAACTCTAATTATGATAGAGGTAGTTAACACTCTTCACCTTCAACTGGGAGGACTGGGAGGGGGGTTCAAGGAGGAGGAGGAGAGGTAAGGATGAAGGATAGGAGGGATGGAGGAATACAAAGAGATAAAGAGAAAAAGAGGAGAATACAGATGAATGAGTGAGGTGTGTTCACACATACAGACTCAGAGCAGCCTGAGGCCGACGATTGTCTCTGTGTTGGGTGGCTTGTTGAAATCTGTCACTCTCTTGTTTTCCGTTTGTGTTCTGGAAGCTTGTGGTTTCCATCTGCTGCTAGCTCTAAAGGAATATTCTGCTATTTTAAACCATATGTTTGTGTCTTCAAGACTAATATAAAAACAGTTGTAGAAATACAGTAAAGCTGGCTGTAATGACTGCAGTGTTACCCTTTGGGAAACATTTCCTGACCAAAATACGCCCTCCAGTAGTTCTTGTTTTGGTCCCAGACTGTTATTCTAATGCTGGGTTCGAGTTACCTCAGAGGTCAGATGTCCGAGCTGGGGATGATGTCACACCTGAGTTCCCAGCGTTTCAGTTACCAAGTCGTAAAAAAGCAAAATCGCTGGAAACAAAATGGCAACATCTACGAAAGCTATTTTAGCGCTTGTTGTTTTAGTTATTTTTGTAGTTGTAACTATTTTGTTTCCGCCGATTTAGCTTTTTTCTGACTTGGTAACTGAAACGCTGGTAACTCGGGTGTGACGAAATTACCAGCCCGAAAATCTGACTTCCGAGGTAACTAGAACGTAGCATAAATGTTAAAAACCATAAGAGGAGTTTTGTTATTTACGCACTGCAAAGGGTTAAAACAGGCAAATACACAAATGACACAAAGCAAAACACACAAAGACAGAAAGACAGGGAGTTGCAGATAAAGGTAAGATAGGTAAATAAGTAAGATGTTTTGGTTTTTATTTTTTTCTTAAAAGTGCTCCAGCCCTGTGGGGGTGCTGGGTGACAGCAGGACATGAAGATGACTGCTCATTTGGACTTGTTTTGGTGGAACAGAGGCAGAGTTTGATATGAGGGAGGACAGACACACCAGACTCTGATGAGTGTGTTGGTCATAACAGATAAAAACAGTGTCCACTCCTCTCTGATCCATCTATAATAAAGCTGTGTTACTCAGCGCCTCCCACCCTGCCTCATGCCCAATGACACCGCAAAAAGGTCACAGCTCCAGACTCCCTCAACCCGAACATGGTGAGCGGTAATGATAATAGATGGACACAGACAGGTGATCAGAAAGAAAGCCAGGTAATAAACATGCGCACACTTTCTTTTCTCTGTATCTATTGTTGCCCAAAAACAGTTCAAACTCCATCAGTGACAGAAACTCTCTCTCGCTCTCTACCCCAAATACTCACCAGAGCAACAATGGATTCATCCACCCCTGAAAATAGTCCTGAAATCAAACCAGCTCTCTCCCCTGTTAATACCTCTGAGGACAGCCGACAGCCAATCAGAGAGCAGGACTTTCTGCGGTGTAACTCGAGTTATACATGAGAAGGTCTGTGCCTCTAAAGTCAGATATTCACAGCAGGTGGGCCTGTCAGCAAGAACAAGAACCACACACACACACACACACACACACACACACACACACACACACACACACACACACACACACACACACACACACGAGAGAGAGAGAGAGAGTCTCTCTGTGTCTGTCAGTGTCAGTCACTCTAATAGGCTGCTGTCAGGTAGTCCGGGCATGAGATAGACAGAAGAAAAAAAGGAGGAGAGAGAGAGAGTGAGCGAGTGAGAGGGTGAGTGTTGTGGTGTTTACTTGATCGATTTTTTAACCCCCCCCCTCACGCACGCACGCACGCACGCACGCACGCACGCACACACACACACACACACACACACACACACACACACACAGTCTGTGCATCTCTGAGTTCAGTGTGTAAAGATGCTGGCTGTCTTCATGTTGCTCTGAAGTTTAATGAAGATAAATCTGATGTTACTGGCTGATCTGATAAGCTCCGCCCTTTCCTGTATAGGGTTAGTTAGCATTGAAGACTTGACTCAGACTTGAATATCAAAGACTTCAGACTGGACTCGGACTCGGGGTTTGGTGACTAACTACAACACTGATATTTTTTATAGTTTATTTGATATTTACTTGTTTTTTTTATTTATTCATACCTTTATTGATGTTTGCACTCAATCATTTGCACTTGATAGGACTGAATTTGTCACACATGAACAAAGATAACAATGAAACATCAAATATTCCACTTATTATCTAATACTGTGTCTTTTTTTTCATGCTGATAAAACTATTATTTGCACAGCAGACATTGGCGCATGGTCCTAACCCTCACTTTCTGCCTCCTCTCTGTTGTTTGGACTTTTTACAGCGTGCTTGTCTGGTCGAGCAGAGCTCATGTGGGCCATTGCTGGTCTTCAACCCCTGTCCTTCACCGTAAGGCCCACCATACTTTCCACAAACAAGTTCCCTGGTAGGCTACTGCTACTTTTGCTAATGATGATGATGATTGCTAATGATAAGTGTTACCTTTTTTACGGCATCATGTCCGAAAATAACTCCATCCAAAATACAACATTTCAGCAATGTCTAAATGGAGAAAGAAAGAAGCCCCGGAAGGACAGGTTTGAAGATGAATATTTCTGGAGAAATTCTGAATTTTTGAGTGCAGAAGCTTTAATATTTGACATTGGGTGTATTTTACTGTCAGGAATGAGAATAAGCTGTAATAGATATGTTGTAACATGATTTCAGTTAAAAGATTCACCTCCACAGCTGCCTTTAGACTTAGTATTCACAGTCACAACCCTGCAGAGTGTGTGTGTGTGAAAATGACACGTTGTACTGCTGTTGAACATTCATCACTGGGGGCAGGTTGGATCTTGCAGGTTAACAAACGGATGTTGCAAAGATAAAAATTTCAGAGACAAATGTAACAAACGCACACACACACACAAACCTGGTTTGCAGTCGTTTTAATGAACTCATCTGGGTTTTCTTAGTGGAAACAGCTGAAAATGTGATTGGTGAGTGCATTGGGTCAAAACTGAAGCAAAGGCCGAAAAAGGTGTTCAAATTCTGTACATTTAATAGGAAATAGAAGCGGCAGCTGACCTTCTCCAAGGTTTTGGCACTTCGGCTCCACTTTGTAATAAATATCAGGACTCCAAAAAGACTGGGAAACCTGCAGAACCCTGCAGTGAAACTTGTTCTGATAGATGTGAAGGGATGGGGGTCATTATTTTCATACTGATACGATTATGGGGACTTCTTTATGGTTTGAGTCCTTATCAGTACGGCTTATGAGCATAGACGATATAGAGACACTGTGACAACAGCACCCTCTGGTGATGGGCTGCAGTATAGGTCATAAATCCCGCCTTATGGTGGTGTGGACAAAATTTAGAAATGTATTACACAGAAGATACATTTTTCTCCCACCTGCTTGCAGTGTTGGCATATAGTTATTCTAATACTGGTTTGTGCTCAAGTCCTCTTTTTCTGTACAGCTCAGTTTTTGAAAGTTATTAGGGGTTCGTGTTTTCTTTGATTGACACGTGATACAGCCTATGGGCGTACGAAAATTGCATAGCTCACTCGGGGATACGCTGTTTGAGCCGAGCGTCATCACAGCAACTCTCAGAGACTCTCCCACCAAATGCGTACAATGCTACAGCGCAATGTTGGTTTCAGGAAGTGGAGAAAAAATGCAGAATTACCGAGAGCTTTTTGGCTCCAAATCTGTATACTGGCAGAGGGCAGAACCAAGTTGTCCATAGTATATACAGTCTATGGTTATGAACCTTTTCTGTCATTACAGTTTCCCTCTTAAACAATTGTACAGTAACATAATATGATTTACTTTTGCTGAATACTTATTTTACCTACTGACCTTAAACACCTCACAGGGTAATCTTACATCACCACAGCGAGTTAGCTAACTACCTTTATTCTGCTGATTTCAACATGGATCTCAACATTAAGTTATGGTTTCTAACTAATGGGACTTACTATAAAGTCTGGCTATTCTTACTCCGGCTGCTTTGGGTTAAGAGACGGATGGCAGCCCCACAGTAGTAGCAGGATTTCTAGGTTACAAGAGAAAAAAAAACACACCAGTCATCCTCACTAGACCAGAGGCAGGTGGTGAAGGCTCTGCTAATGTCAGTCACTCTCAGCAATCCAGTCTGACATTGTTTAAGACTCTCTGACCCTGTGATTGGTCGTGTTAAATATTCTTTCCTCAATCTTGATTGTACCTTCAGTGTTTATTACCTTTAAACCTGTCAGTAATCTTCTCAGGAGATTTTTTATTATGTTGATTCAAATGCTCCCAAAACACCATGTTTGTGCTTTAACATCATTTGAAAACGAGTTAAAGCACCTTATTCAAGGACGGGTTTTACTGGACATGTGCCAGTCCTAGTATGAAAAAGACTTGCAAAATGCCTGAGTGCCCTGGAGTTCCCCAAAGCTTTAATTTCCTCTGTTCAGACAGAAAAACAACTCTTTAGTCTGCATAACGTTCAAACAGACTCATCTGCTTCCTTTCAGCGGCTGTGAGCTGAAACCTGCTGCAGGATGAAGAGCAGAGAAAGAAGGTCAGACATCTAATTGATGTTTTAATTAACTTATTAACCAAGCGGCTCTTTGTAATTCCAACAGGCCGACTGACGATGTGACCGTAGTGTTGGGGAGAACAGAGAGACAAATGTGTTTCTACATCAGAGGTTCGGAGGCTGACGGCAGACTGCAGAGAAACAGAGAGGATGAAAGTTCAGCTCCGTGCTCTCTGTGTTTTAGACAGTGATACAGAGGGAATGTAGAGGGATCCACTGCTTTATTTGTTAAATATGTATTATATGTTCATTTACAGAGAACCAAACATCCCCTATTCTCTTTATACGTCACTGAGAAGTTATGAGGGAAATATCTGTACTGTCTGGAAGATGTTTCCCATCAAAGTTTTTACTTTCTCTGAAAAAACTTCAAGCTTGTAAAAAGGTCAGGACTCTGCGCTGTCCAAAATCAAACAATACTCAATATGTAGAGCACCACAAAGGGAAGTCGAACTCAAATGATGATTCCAAACAATATTCAAGTATTTTATTCAAAGTGCATTGTTTCTTAGCAAAAATAGAAGGAAAAATCCAGGAGCACACGATCAATGCAGCATTATTTATAAGCTGTGAAAGAACTGATATTTACAGGCTGCAGGTGTCTTCCTTAGCATAAATAGAGAAGTGGATGAATGACAACTTTAAACAGTTTCTCTCACTTATATAATTTAAGCAATACCAAAATATACAAAAGAGAATATATTAAAAAGAAAAAACACTAGTGGTAAAATGGTGTTGTGTATACCGGAAAAACAATGTCACCACTTCTTTATGACAGGAGGATTATTTTAATACCCCAGAATTTGAGGGGCCTCTGAGCTGTATTTGTCCTTTCTACAATGTTGTGCCATTGTATTAGTTCGATTGTTTGTATGAAGTCAGACTATTCTGGCTTTAAGATGGTGCTGTACTTGTTCTAAATTCACTAAAAAAGTTCTCATTGTCCTGTTTAATCTGAGAAAGACACCTGCGTCACCAGGTGAGTACTATTGCACCACCACCAAATTGCTGCATTGACCATGTACTCCAGGGTTTTTTCCCCTTTTTACTGTGATTTTCTGATCTCATTCAGAGACAACCCAGTTTGCAGTTGCTCTATAGCTAACGCATGCACATTACCTCTTGCTGTGAATTTTTTTCAAATAAACCTCCATTGTAAGTTATTTCACAAAAGCATGCTCATCACAAAAAAATGATCATATCAGAAATTGCTTGGCTATTTACTACCAATCAATGACAGGTGATGAACTGCTGGTTGCAACTGTGCAACAGCATTGATGTCATTATCAGTTCCCAGCAAGACAGGTGAATAGCATCCAACTGTGACAGTGATTCATAGATCATCCTCTACAGAGACTCCTACAGAAGTAAGTTGTGACTGTCATTTCAGACAAAGCCAATAATCTGATTGATATTTCTGTTAGTCTGTTAGTGAACTTTGTTTGCCCTCGATGTGGGAAATTGTCTTTGGCTTCATAGTAAAAGAACACAATGACCTGTCTAAGCACTTGAAGCCCTTTACATCATTATAGTCCACATTATCCATAGATTAAAAGAACAATTTTAAAATTTGTAATTGCACTTAAAAGAAAGTAAAAATTTAAAAGAATTTTTTTTTTGTAAGGAAAAATAATGAAATTGCACTTCTGGAGCACATGAGGAAAAAAACTAAAAAAACTTTTTTTTTTACTATTTTTCAGTTGCAGTTGTGTATATATTTTAATCAACAGATGTCTGATTAAATAGCTGTTTTCTATGTTTGGTTTGAACTGTGGTGAGGATATTTGGCAATATGGAGACAGGAAACAACATGTCATTAAATCTTCACTACACCAGCTGGGGCTTAAACTTTGATTGAATCAGTAAAAACATGTATTAAGCTACCTTAAGCAGTTATTTGGTTATGGAACAAACTCAAACTTTTCATCATAACTTACAAAAGTGAACAAAACTACCAAAGAGGCAACTGATGATTTTATGCAGCTATTTTCTGCATGTCCCCCCAACTAAAAAGTATTTTTATCAGTTGCGTGATGTGAGTTACTTTTTGTCCTACACGTGGACATTGTCCTTCACCCACCGGGGAAGACAGATCAAAACAAATCTGAATCAAAAGTTTCCCACAAGAAGAGTAAAACTTTTTTTATTTTATTTTAGGAGATCAGAATATAACTCTCTTGTCAGACTTCCATCAAGTTGAAAAAGTTGTGTTTTCTATATAGTTCCTGTGTCTGTAAGTCAAGACACGAGTGATATACAATACTAGCATATTGAGAGTTGATAAAAATGGGTGTAATGTTTTGCTTTCAAATATGAAGAGAGACGTTTTGTTATGAGGGGAGGAACAAATCCAAACAAATGCATGCACTCCTGCTAAGATGAAACATGTCCTCCACTGAGCAGGAACATCCACTCCTGCTCTGCTTTTTGATAAGAGATGCCAAGAAAACACAGTTTATTCTGGCATTCAGCATCCTGTCTGTTGTTATGACAACCTATATTACCACAACTTTCTCATGCAAAACCTCCAGAGAGGGAGGGAGAGGGGGTATACACAAGCACACACATAGAGAGCAGTGAATGTGCAGGATTTTCATTATGATTCACACGCTCTCAGGACGAGCACTCACTCCATCACTGACAATCTCACAGTCTGAGTTTACAGCAGCAGAAAAACATCAGCATGAGTGGTTTTGAGTATGTTGTCCTACTTTCTCTGTGTCTGATCTCTGTCAAATAAGTAAAGGAGCTGAATTAATCCTGAAAACCACTGAAGGCACTAAAACATCCTATCTGTGGATAGTACCGTCCTTTCAGCACCACGGTCAGCGACTAATTCACTCCTCAGTTTCAGGGAATTGGGGTTAGAAAAAATCAGAGAAGTGAAAATATTGGTTTCTTGTGCCTGTTTGATTTCATATGCAGTGGAAAAAAATATGAATTTAAGGTTCATTCAAACCAATTACCATCAAAATTCAGTTTAGATGTCTGATAAAGATGTGATAATCCAGTTTATGGACTATAGATTTAGGGTTAGAGCTAGGGCACAGTCATACAGGGCAGTCTGTACCATGCTCAGGCATGCATCACCACCAAAGTCCAGTTAGTGTAACTAGTATGAGTGCTCTGTGCCAGTACACTTCTTTGGCCTTTGCATGTTTGGAGGTGGTGGGCTTAAGCATTGCTATGGCGTGCAGGGTTAAACAAAGAAAAGGACCCAAATGTAGAACAAAAAATGATTTAAATAAAATAACTAAATGAAAAAAGCAACAAAAGAGAAAATGCTACAAGGCAAAGTCACAGGGAGCAACAGCGGACACAAGCATTGAGGGGAAGACAGGGACTATATACACACTGGCAAACGAGCAACAGGTGAGGCAAACGAGACACAGGTGAAACTCATTAGTGATTAACAAAGGAGGGAAAACTAGGGAAGTAAAACCAGACTAGAAACACAAGGAATCAACAACTACAAAATAAAACAGGAAACACTGAGAACTGATCTAAAGAATAAAAAACAGAGAACAGGAGGGAAACAGGGTCAAACACAAACCAAAACTCACAAGACTGGACTACAGGGGAAAAGAAACACTAGGAAAAACACACAGAAAATGCACTCAAATAACAAAACCAGGGAAAAACTAAATTAACAGAACATATCATGACAAGCATGGATGTGCAAAGTGACCAACTGGCTTTGTATGTGCCTCTCTGAAACGTCATGTTTAACTGGCTGCTAGTGAAACACCTCCTTTTGTTGGTTCTTTAAATGGTGACTTTGGACAAACACCATTTTGAGTCCTTCAGCAGTTAGGTTCAACAGACTTTAATATTGCCCAAGCTAAAAAAGTTATGTGCAGTGATATCCCTGGCCTCTTCAGCACCTCAGGCGTCCCTCTTTGTGCAAAGGTTTCAGGGTGAAGAAAAAAAAAAAAACTTTGAAAAACATCAATTTTATTCCCTTACAAATGTGTCATAAAAATGACATAAAAAATGTTCTTTATGGGGGTGATAGGTTTTCTCCCCTCTCTAAGTGTTAAGGACCCAGACTGAAAGTGAAGACAGGGATCATCTGTTTGAATCCTCTGACACTAACATCATGATGAATCATCCCTTCTCTGTCAGTCCTCAAGATCAGCTCTTCACTCTCATGTTTTTTCTCTAGTTTCTTTTTTTTTCTTGATAGCGTCTGTTGTTTTTAGAGTTTCTGGGTTTGAAGTTTTTCTCGTTAGTTTCTGTCTGGTTTAAGGGTCGAGATGTTTTTAGAAAAATTGCTCCAGGCTTCGTCTGTCTGCTGCAGGGTTTGTGTTTATTCTCTCATCGCTCTTATCTTCTGTCAAACTGGATCAAACACAGGTTAATAATAACAACATGAAGCTGACTGACTCCTGCAGAAGCCTCTGATTCAGATGTCTGCTCCTCTTTTAGAAAATATACCTGTTAAAACTCATGTTAGAAACATGTCACATCATTAAACAGGGTATCACACACTTTAGAGCGATTAGGAGAAGAAGCAGTGATGTGCTTAACTGTTTTGCTACTTGTTTAATGCTGCATCAGATAATATGTAGTGTCAGGTGTGGGTTTTAGTAGTTCTGATTGTTTTCAAGTCTTTAAATATACTTCCTTAGCTGATTAAATTGAAACCTAAACAAAATCTTCTTTGCAGATAGACATAACCAAGTAGAACCATGGGGAGATGTAAAGGCGCAGAAATAGGGTGTCTCTCTTCAGTTATGGGATACAAGTACAAACTTTTCCAAAGATCTTAGGGTCAGTCAGAAAAAAAGCTTTCATTTTTCAGGACTACAAGTTATTTACCAAGATAAAAGCATTGGTGGGGCAGACATCATACTGACCCCAATATTACATTTTGTTTTGAATCTTTTATCTTTGGACACATTGGAGTTATTTTTGCCCTAAAAAGTTCTGGTGCAGTTTTAGTAAACCAAAAGTAAAAATATTTTTGTCTCCTCTTTGAGTCAAAAAGACAAATCCATTGATTTAATCAGAAATTGGTATTGACTATCGTGTTTAAATCTGCAACTCATCACTCGCTTAAAATTTAATCTTGTGGGAGATCTGCAGTCCATCAAAAACTACAGTGTTTTGTGATGGTTTATGTAAATATTTTAGTGAAAAAGTACAATTTCTGTAGTCACCTCCCTAAGCTGTGATCCTTGTTTGGCCATTCCACCAATCACAAGCTGTATCTGTAATCAGCTGACTAATAAAGGTCCATTTAAAAGCCTGTGATGCATACTGTACATTGCAGCCTGCTTACATCACAGGAGGAGGGATAGTACTTCTCTGAATAGATCAATATTCACCTTAATCTAGTATGAGTATATCTGTGCTCTCTCTGTGTACTAAAACAGGTGCTTCATTTACATATGATCATTTTTTGATATTGATTCGCTGTGACAACTTTATTTTGAGTTAATTGAAGTTTCATTCTACCCAAAAGATCTTGAAATGACTCCTCATCAGTTTTGATCAATGTGTACATTGAACCATTTCATCTAAATTGCTCTTAGCAGATCAGTCAGTCCATTTACATGCACAGTTAAAGTCCCACTCTGATTGTTTTTTTTACTACTTATGCTGTTCTCAGTGGTCTTTCAATTGTGATTGTGAAGTTTTAAGCCAAAATCACGTTACCTGTGTCATTTTCAAGAACATTTTCTTCTGCAGAGCTCCTGTAGCTCATTAGCGATTCACTTCTGAGTCGTGGGCAGAGACAGCGCTGCTCTGCACACTCCTCTTCACACTCCTCTTCACACTAGCTTGCAGCCTAACATTACTGGTGTAGTAGAAGTGGCAGGTAACATAGGAGCTATTCAGCTGTCGGACACTAGTGTCTTTAGGGACATGATGGAAGTTAATATCATAATTAGCTTTCTTACGAGCATTGCATTCCACTAATGCACACGCTTGTTCCATGATCGCCCTCTGTATTTCTCCTCTATATGCAGAGTGTGGCCTGTATAGTGGGGCTCCAGGGGTGGAGCTTTGATTGGTTTTGTATAAAATCTCACTGTTTCTTCTAACCCTGCCGTTTGGGTCTACCAGAGATTCACAGTAATTTGAATGAAGAAATACTCAGAAAAGCAATTTTGCATTTAGTTTTTTCTCATGATATGTCCTGTCGCATCAGAAAAATGCCATATGAACATATAAAAAACAAGAACATGATTTTCATCGGAGTGGGTCTTTAAGTAGAGCTATGGTTATAGCTCAGCGAGGCAACTTAACTGGATTGAACAAGGATCTAATCATCAGCAGGAGCATGTCCGCCTCCATAAGGGAAGGTGGTTACATGTTCCCTTTCAGCCCATCGCTGTTAGGTCACCTTCTGGTTGACCTGTTGAGCACCAGAACAAACATGTTATTGAGAGGCTAATGGGATGTATGTCGAATGGTAAAAGCACCGTCACTTTTACAGCTCTGTACCCTTTGTGAGTACAATATAGCAGCTTCATTTTTCTTTTTCGTGTCCTTTCTTCTTTTGTTGAGGTTTTTCTACCGCCCAGCTTCCTAGCAACACATTAATGCCATTAAACTCCCTGCTTCAAGCTTGTTGTACAAATTCTGGAGCATGGACAGAACACTCTGGCAGTTTTAAGCATTTATGTGTGAGAGAAAATCCCCACCCTCATTATTTACATATGTTAGTCCATCTAGGAGAAGTTTGAGTTCGTGCGATTTCATTTGAAGTAACATGGTTGCATGTGGCATAGAAACACTTGACCTGATATCTTTAACCTGAATGATTTCAACTGGATAGAAAAAAACAAGTCAATGTAAATGAAATCCACTGTGTAAATCTGATGAACGCGACCTACTCTACTGATTTCACTTTTAAGTTGGACTCTAAATCTTTTAGTAATTGCAAAAGTTCATACATAGTTTGCTTGCTACAGTAATTATAATAATGACAATAATTTATAGGGTGTTTGTTAGATACTCAAAGATGTTTTGAGAGTGAAAAATAAAGAATGCATGATACAAGTAGAACACTTCAAAGTTTGGTGGGAGAGGCAGCGGGAGAAACTTTCAGCTAAGGAGCCGTTCTCTGTTTTGTGAAAAATTGGATATGGTGGGTTATTCTGTGTTATAATACAGAATATCATCCCTTTGTAAATGCATGTTGAGTGTGAAATCCCCACAGAAGCAGAGGATATGACTGGTTCAAATCAACAGCCTCAGACGCCTCCACCCTCCCCCTCCTCCATCAGCGAGTGTCCCGGGGTCAAACGGTCTATTTCAGTATGAAAGTCCTGCTCGCTGCTCGCTGACCCTGAAGGCTCTGCTGCCTCTGAGATACCAGCCCTGAAATTAACAACCACCCCTCTCTCCTCTTCCTCCTTCACCTCATCCTCTCCCTCACCCTGCTCCTCTTTGGTTCCTCTCATCTTCCCCCCTTTGTTTCCATTCTGTCATTCCCTCCGCCCCGTCATCTCTTCATGCCTCTCCTCCTCCATCCCCTCTCTTTTTTGTCATGTTTTTACAGACATCTGTCTCCATCTGATCCCCCTCTTCTCTTCTGTTTCCACTTTTTCATTATTTGTCAAAAACTTTCTGCCCCTACTTCTCTTAGTCCTCCTCCTCCCTTCAATAAAATATCTCCAGCTGGAAATGAAGAGTTCTATCCTTCATTAAACACGAGCTTGACAGAGAAATAAAACCTCCAGTGAGGAACATTATGTTTGTGTTGATTATGGCGCCCCCTTTCTTTTCTGTCTTTCTTGTCTCCTGTTGCCTGCTTGGTAAAATTTAAAACCGATCACGGCATTTTTTAACGGTCAAACATATCAGTAACTGTGAAAAAGAAAAAAAAGCAGCTGTGGAAAATGTACTCAATGACTGTTAATGCCTGTAAACCAAAAGATCGACCCAATAGTTCTCAAAAGAAAGGCCAAAAGGGGGCGTAACAGGCAAGCGAGAGTCCTGATAACTTTGAAACTACAACCATTACCTTTTTAGGCAACGTTCTCAAAGTGTTCCCTATTAAACGACAAAACAATAATGATTAAAAAAGAAACTTAAAATTTTTGAGAAGTCATGGATTTTAAAGGTGAAGGCCCTGTTCTGCAAGAGTGTAAACATTTGCGTTAACTTATGTGAGTTCCTGCAGGCTGTAGGATAGACATCTGCACAGAGTTGTCGGGTGGATGCAATGGATTATGCATATTTGAAAAAGGACACAGCAGTTTTAAAGCTGAACACAGACAACAGTGTGGACACTCAAGAGGATCATGGTGAGAGTAACATTAGGTCTTTCTCTGCTGGGATGTTTCGTGCTTTTTAGACAGACAGAAGAGTGGGTCCTCCCCTTCAGACTCCATGGTCATGCTAGGGGTTATGGAGGTCTGTGTTTTTGCTTGGTCAGAAGGAAACAGCATATCTCTTCTTCTCCTTCTTTTTCCTCTTCTCTGTCTCTGTTATTCCCTTTTACTGCCATTACATAATGATAGGATAAGGTTGCAAAATCCTGGAGTTTTCTCTGGCAAAATGACAGAACAGGAGGTGTGCATGTTGCATGACTTCTTTTGCAACATCAACAACAAATCATATTTCCTGTGATTTCAAATTAAGAGCATTTCAAAATAAAATGATTTCTTGTCTATTCTATTCTTCCCAGATCATTGTATTTAGCAAACTTGTTGACACTTATTCATATAAATACTGTAAATTATATGTTGCATAATGGAGCTTCCAATGGTGACAAAACTTGTATTATTTTTACTGAACTGTCTTGTGTTCATATTTTAATATTAACTTATGAACATCTAACACAAACCCGAACATCATTACCGTCCTACGATGTTTCTCATTGCATTCTCACATTTCTCATCAGATGATCCCTGAGTTATTTAGTTCCCAGATCATTGTATTTCGCAAAATAGTTGACACTTTTTCATATAAACAATGTAAATCATATGTTTCAACATCTCAATATGAATGTCTTCAACTCAGTGTAATATTTAACACTATTCTTTAGTTAGAAGAGGTTGTTTTGATGTGTTGTCTCCTCTGGCAGTGCCGTACAAGCACTCGTATAGAGAAGGTACTGTCACCTTTAGTCTTGAACTTGAGTTATGAAACAACCAAAGAAGGCCATGCTAAAGGATGTTCAACTGTGAGGCAGAGCTTAAGAAGTTAAAAGGTCAGCAACATTGCCAGACCATTAAAAACAATCAGTAAGATCTTACTATCAGTTCTCAAACACCGGTGTGCCAAACACAGCGTACCCACAGCCTGTGTGATTTATGATGCTGTTTGCAAGGATATTTTGGCCAGAAAAGCAAGAAAGCTGAGCAGGAGACTTTTAGATGGTTGTTTTGGGGACTTTGACCTTCATTGGCTAAGACAGCCCAGTAGAGAGAGAAAATGTGGGGAGAAGGAGGGGCGGATGGCATGCACAAAACCATGTCAGGAGAGGAAATCAATCCTACAACCATATATCAAAGACTGCAGCCTCTGTGCCGAGCAGCAACCATGATTCTTGAGAAATGAAGCCAATGCATTAAGTGCTAAAAATGTCAGTTCTCGAACAGTCTGTTAAAGGGAGCAGCAAAAGCCCCAGAAGCTGCATGCACATCCATTCAAACAGTCTGGTACAAAATAAAAACGATTTTAGTATGAATGGTTAATATCTTAGTCTGCACACATGCTATGACGCAAGATTATTTTTAATAACTCACACATTGTTAAAACATTGAGATAAGGAGTTTAGTCTTTTCAGGGGCATGGCTGACCGGCAACTATGCAAAGCTGTTAGAAAGAAGGCTAAAGGTCCAACTTAACTCCACCCCTTTACCAGTTTTTGGCCCCAAAAAAGTTTGACTGAGTCAGCATTTACAACATGTTTACTGCCATCACTGGACACACCAGAAACCATTCATGTTTCATACACTCTGCTCTTTACATGGGGGCCTGCTCCACCAAACAAGCCCAGGTGACTTGAGTCCCCAAATGAGCGTCCTTATCTCTAATTCAATATGAAAGCATTGAGTGAAAAAGTCAGAACATAAATATCTTCATTATTCAAAAGTTCAGGATGAGTTGGCTATAATGAAACCATCACATTAAAAGTGTGCGATCACAGATAAACTTCTGAGACTGTTGACTGACACGTGCACCCCCACATAATGTGAAAACATCTGTTTGAGAACTATTAACCCAGTAAATACTGCAGAGATTGTGCAAAATGACAGGTCAATGAAGGGTCAGCTACTTGTCGTCCTTTGCTAATTTCGGTTCCATTTTTGACCCTTCTGCAGAGAGAAACAAACATTTTATATCTCCTGCCTTCTACTTCTTTCTCTAGCACCTCAAGTTTTGTGTCAGAAACCTTATTTCTCTCTTTATCTTTTCTTCATGATTTCCTGTAAGAAATATTTGACCTGTTGGGACATCTGTGTACGTTTTAGTCATCAGGTAGTGACTATTCATGGACAAATGTAGGTGAGTAAGGGGAGAAAAACAAAGCTGGTCCATGTGTGGATTTTAATTTACAAAGGATACACTGCGTGCAAGTCTGCATGCATGTTTAATCAGTTTTGGCACACATGCAATTTTCAGGGTTTTTCAGGCGCTAACGCAGAATATGAATCTGAATTCTGCACAGTGTTATTAAAGTCAGAGCTCTCATTGTTCAACATGCATGTCCAATTGAAATTAAGCTCTTCTGCAGCTGTCACACTTTGCACTCTGCACATGCAGTCAGTGTGAAATGGTCATAAAGTAACAGTATCTATGGTCTAATAACAATTAAACTAGAAAAGGAAGGCGAACAAAGTTTCAAATGAGGATCTGGAACAGACTCCTCTCACACCCACTAAAATCACACAGACACACACACATTGAAATAAAGAGATGAGCTGTGGGAGTTGAATTGCTCTTCACTTTTTACAGCTCAGCCGCCTGGAACAAAACTCATCATCCCAGACATCATCTCCGTCTCCCTCCTCTTTCTTTTTTTTCTGTCTCTCTCTCTCTCTCTCTCTCCCTCCATCCCTACTTATCCTCTGTGCTGTTACCAATCAGTGACACAGAGAGGAAGGTCAGCGCATGTCCCTGCTGAATACTCTGCTCATCAGCTACACTGTTCAAAGTCAGAGACACTCTCATAGGTAGGAATAAAGAAATGAAATCTCTCTGGGTTTGAATTTTGAACCTGAATTAATAATTCACTCACTAATGAGACAGACGGTTTTAATTCAGTCAGGGCTAGACTGCAATGACTCTAATTTTAAATTAAAATTGTCAGACATTAATGAGAACGAGCTGGTATACAGTGTGTTCATTGATGGAACAATGCTAAAGGGCGAGTGGGTCAGGTACTGTGAATGCAGGTGGGCTGAGGAGGAGAGTTGAGTGGAGATGGTGGGTGTTAATGCAGCGATGAAGTCCACTGACCTTCAGCCAACACGATCTTCATGAAGAGAAACCTGCTGCAAATGCTCAAATAATTTGATTTCAAGCAAAACACACAGAAATCCAGAAAACAACTGTAAAGGCACATCCAGATTTCACATCAGAAGTCCTCCAGGCCTGTGGGGGGCGCCAAGTGAATTAGCTTAAGTATTGAAATAAAAGGGGGGAAAGACCAGACTTAATTTACAGGTTAGACTGGAAAGTGGGGCAGTTTAAAATCAGGGTTAAAGTTAAAGTTAGTAATGGTGATACCACGATCAGGCACTGACACCAACAACATAGTTTCATAGCCAACATGCCTCTGAATTCACAGGCTCACACCAGGCAGTCAGCTAACTGTACTGCTAGCTGCAATGCTAATGGAGGGCCTTGGCTGGAAGCAGCTGAACTCAGCAGCACATTGGATATCACTAAAGGGTAAGCTCGGAGCATCCTGGAGGCGTTTATCATTGTGAGGTTTAATAAATGATTAATCTAGTCTCTTGTAATGTCTTGATTTTGTCTCTGTTGTGTCAGTGAAACAGTGAAACTGTTTTCCTTTGTTTTCTGGTTCAGTGTGTTTTTGCCTTTGGGACACATTTGCAGTCAATACAGTTGTTTTTTGCTATTGCAGCTTTATTTAGTGTTGTATCTATCTATTTGCAGCAATTTTAAGCTTTTGTATTCTCTGTACTTTTGCTTTTGCATCATGAAATGGAAAAACACAGTTTGTCATTTATGCTCCACTTGCTTGTAGCCGTTGTTGTACTGTTTCAGCGCCTCATGCCCTGATATGAACCTGCTTATGAGACATTTTGTGCCATCCTACAGATAATGAAACTGTTTTGAATTTACAGTCAGGTGAACCTGATGTGAACTCTATGTATCTTGTTTCTTTCAGTACATTACTGTTTCTGTACAGACTGATTGAAAAGACTTCTCAGTTCAAGACAACCTGTGAAAAACAGAGGTGGGAGGCGTATCTTTAGGTGTGCAGAGACAAGTGTGACCCATCCATCCTGTCAGGCTGCACACCAAGCAACTTGCACTGAGACCAGGTGGGTGATATTTAGACACCATATGCAACACACTGTGATACTAGTATGTATTGTGTCAAAATATAATTACACAACAGACTGAGAGTGTCTTATCAGGAGAACTGGAATATATCATAGAGAATGCGCTGGCAAGGTAAGAGTGTCAGCAGCCTTTTCATTATTTAAGGAGCATTTCTTTAAGCTGTAAAGTTGTCCCACAGTCAGGAGTGGGCTACAATGACTGTGGAGAAGAGGTGTGAAGCACAGTTATTAATGTGAACAAAAACGAAGAAAACCAAGAAAACCCAAGGTCAGAAACATTTAGGCAACAATGAATGAAATAAAAATAAGGCTTTACAAAAAAAAACACATCTAAAGAAGAAAGCTGGCTTTGTTATCCTTCAAAAACAAACTAAAATAAAATAAATTATGAAGAGAACGTACTTTCTCTCTTTAACAAACAAAACCCACAAACTAGGAACAATGGTCAGACCTCTTCACATCAGAAGTTGAGGCCAGTTCTCCTTATTTTTCTGTTTTATGTGGAGTAAAGTGAAAAAGCTGCTTGAGGTCTACAAAGACAACTTTTTGTTCCCTCGCTGACTGCCATTCTTTCTGATACACAAACTCGTCAAGCTGCTGCTCTTCAAATATCATCCTGTTAACATTTTGCTGCAGAAAAGTTTTAGGACACTTATTTTGTTCCCGTTAGATGTTTTGGACATTGTCAACCTAAAAAAATGCATGCCACTTTGGGCATGGTATGGGATAACAAGCAGGAGCAATACAAATGTTTGTTGAATTTGAAACTTGAATTTTGATCAAATACACTTTGGATGACAAGTTTGCAGAGAATAAGGCTCCTTCTCAGACCAGTAACACCAAAACTATGTCTCCAGTATCTAAAGTGGACTGGTCTGAGCTGTAAAACTACCAGGCTGAAAATTGTTATTCAAACTTTTAAAGGAAAGCTATGACAGGTTGTTGGAGGACTGAACACATGGCAGCTCTGGTTGTGGTGTTCAAAAGGTTCAGATTACAGGCTGTGTGAATATTTTGGTGTTTTGTGAGTCCAGCAGCTTCAGGTGTTTTGAAGACAAACACACCATCAAACGTAGCGATCAATCAGTTTAAAGACTCAGGCTGTTCGCATTCCCTTTTTCTCTCTGTCCCTCTCTCCCACATGAAAACAAACCCGAACTCTGCAGATAAAGAATAAAAGGGCCGTACAGATAGGGTGTTTTGGAAAATATCAGTGTTTACTTCACAATCTGTAATTAGCAGACTGTTGACTCACAAACAAGTCAAACTTGAGCCTGGATGGAGGCCAATAAAACACTGATTTAGAAACATAATAGAGGAAGTTTAGCCAGCCTCTCCTGGATAATGGAAAATAAAGTGATCAGAAAACCAAGAAAAAAAAGGAAATACAACTTTACGAAATGATCAACATAGAAATATGAAACATCCCCGAGGTCATGAGTTGTTTGCCTTAAAATGAATCATACTTTCAGCTGAATTGTGGACATCAGTTTGTATCTTTACTGCAGGAAGAAGTCAGAAGAGTTTAATACAACTTGATTTTCAAAAAAGAGGTTGGACACTTTTTAAACTGATATATATATAAAGAATTTGATTTTTCACAGGCACTGGCAATATATTTCAAAACAATCATTACAGGATCACATTTCCCAACTCTCTGTAAATGTTAATGAACCCAGGGACTTTGGAAAGTTACATGTTGTCCCATTCTTGCCTAATATAGGATTTCAACTGCTCAACAGTTCAGGGTCTCTTTTGTCCTATTTTTTGTGTCATGATGCTCCGAAAGTTTTCAATAGGGGATGAGTCAGGACTGCAGGCAGGCCAGTAGCAGCAGGACTCTTCTACTACAGAGCCTTACTATTGTAATAGCTGCAGAATGTGGTTTGTCATTGTCTTGCTGAAATATGAAGGTTTTCCCAGCTGAAAAAATCTTTGTCTGAATGGCAGGATATGTTGCTCCAAAACCTATTTAGCATTAATGGAGCCTTCACAGAAGTGGATGTTACCCATGACATGGACACTGATAATCCCCATACCATCAGGGGTGTGTGATCCTTCTCAGTGTCCATGATTTCCAAAATGAATGTCTAATTTTAATTCAGTTCAGTCCATCTTTAACTCAGAGGTTTAGAGAAGTCTCTGGTGTTTCTGGATCATGTTTATACCTGGTTTCCTCTTTGCACGGTTCAGGCTTTAACCCCAGTGATAAACTGTGTTCATAGACAATGGATCTTGAAGTGATTTGGAGCCAATGCAGTGACTCCTACTACAGAGTCCTGTCTGTTTTTAATGCAGTGCTGCCTAAGGGGACTCAAGGTCAGGACCATCCAGCCTTGGTTTTGGTCCTTGTCCCTTTAGTACAGAAATTTCTCCAGATCCTCTGAATCTTTTAATGATATTATGTTCTGTAGATGATGAAATCCATTCATTCTTTTTACATTTGACACTCAGGAACATTATTCTGAAACTATTAAACTATTAGCTCACGCAGTCTATCACAGAGTGGTGAACCTCCTCTCATCTTTCCTTCCTAGTATCCTTTTTATACCCAGTCATGTTAAAATTAACCTCATTAGTTTGGAGATGTTCCTCCAGCTGTTTTCCTTTTTTTAAGCATCACAGGACTTAAACAATCCTCAGTTTATATTCCCAACATTTTTTGAAAGGTAAACCCGAATAAAACAGACTTCTCTGGTGTAATTCCCCTAAAATCACCAAAAATCCAGGGCTCGTTTCTGAATCAAAAGGCTCTTCAAGACACACCAGAACCCTATCATCATGTCTTTTGTCACTGATGCATTTTGTGGTGCTAGGAGGGCAATTCAGCTCGAAAAAAAAATGACAGAAGTGCATCCAAGAAGCGTTCAAAGACACTGAAATGTGATTGCTTAACCCACCTGGGACACTTTTATTGCCAGATGCTGAGAAGCTGAAAATGCCACTCTGCCTCTGAGACACATATTTAATCTTTATTGCTCACAATATGTAACTACAGCGGAGAATGCTCAGTGGGAATGAGCACACACACACTGGTCTGTCTGCTGTGATAATAGCAGCTAAAGTGACACAAAAATTAACTGTGTTCTCTGTGTCATTAAAGCAACGGGGAAAAAAAGGCAGCTGTGGCGATTTAACACGTGCAGACAAACGGAAGACACATCAAGCTGCTGGAGCATTTACCTGATCTCTCATCAGACTGTCCCACACTGAAAGGTAGAGAGCACCACTAACAGACACACTTGCAGATATATACCACAGACTGTACATAAAGATAGATGGCACACCCATGTAGCGCTCCCTGTCGTGACTGGCTGCAGTGAAAGTCATAAAGCTTTTTCTTCCATGTGAACAGAACAGACATTAGACAAACATTAAAATGTTGATTGTTCTCATTTTTTATGATAAACACACTTTACGAAATCTTCTCTGCTAGCAGCTAAATAGGTAAGTAGTTAGCTAGCACGATGGCACAAATCTAGCTTCATTGGTATTTGCTGTTCAGGCTTACCTGTGCAGACAATTCCGTGTGAGTTTGTTTTGTTATAGGTCGCAAACTTTGCATGGAAAGTGGCGCACACTGCTATCAGGCCCGATTTTGTGTGTAATGTTTCAAAAATGAGGCCGCTGTTCAGTTATATGCAGTGTAAAGTAGTTACAAAAGAAGGGTCGTTTTTTTACCTGGTTTTCATAAATGTGCTAAGTAGTATAATATTTGAATGTACTGGATGCCTGAACATATTTGGGGGAACAGAGACCCTGGGGGTATTTGGAAAAGTTCAGTTCACTGTAGGCTGCAGCTTTTTAGACTTTTTTCAGCACCTTTGGCTGGTAAGCTTTTGTCTGAAAAACGAGGTCTGGTAGTTGAAAGATGGACACATTAAGCATATGGTTTGTCACTAGACTATAAAGTAACAAATGAAATGTTGATTTAGAGGCTTGCATTTAAGGTTGATTGAAAATAAAATGAGATGCAGCGTAGCCTGTCAAGTGCAAATGCAAGCATTAAAAAGCACATCTGGAAGCAGTTGGTTTTGGTCTCGTTGTGGTTTTTCTTCCTGCAAAATGGGACTTTGACTCAAGACACAAAATGCAAAAGAATAGAACTTTTGGATCTGTATTGAGACTCTATTCAGTATCGAATAGAGCTGGGTTGACTACATTTGCTTTATTAGCTAAAATTTACAGGCTTTTACAGGCCATAAGTCTATCGCTTTGACATAAACACTTAAACATGCTGCCAAGTTTGCTGCTGTCTCTAAGACTCCTGAACTCCCAGATCTCAGTTGTTCCATTATGAAATAAATTGATACTGTACTTCAGCATGATCGGCTTTATTACTTTGGAGTCAAGATGGAAGAAACGTGACTGTTCAAGCACATGATGGCATGACAACATGTAGTTCAGAAATAATTTATGTCCATATACACTGACATTGTTACTTCAAGACATAATGGTCAATATAAACTGACTTAGAGTTAAAAGAAATGCTTTATAAACCCAGTACTGACAACCAAATCAGATTATATGAATCAAACCAGCAACCATCAATAATGTGCAGACTGTGAAGCTTACAAAGTGAAAACTGCCATCAAGTTGGATAAATCGAAAGAAATTCAACCTTACTCTTAGGAGAGAAGGTAAATATAATGACAGTACTTTGTAACGTCAGCCACCAAACCAGACTCCTCTTCAGAAGTCCTCAGCAGTATCTGGAACCTGCAGTCATGCTCGATTCTTGTTTACACCATTTGAACATCTCCTCAGGTTTTCTCTCTCTGACTCCGATGGATCCACTCTCGTCTCCACTCTCTCTCTCTGAGCAGCTTAATTGATCCGACTGCCTTCAGCCGGTCTGGCTGATTAATTGCATTCTCTGTCGGTGTTTCAGGTCTGAGATGAAGCGGAGAGAGAGGAGGGTGAGAGAGGGCGTTTTGATGAAGAAGAGTCTGAAAACACGGCTCAGCCAGAGAATAGAGAAAGTTAGTGCAGCAAATGGAGTTCAGGAACTCCATTATGAGTCTGATTACAGCTCCGTATGATAAAATGTCTCAGAAGGGAACCGGCAGTGACGGGCAGCTGGGCTACTTTTCCGACTTTCTTTAAGTGGTGATGCCATTAAGCTCCCAGGAGAGCTGTAATACACGATAAAAACAAGCTGATGAAAGAGGAGTTTAAATGATTGATTTGCTCACATACACATGTGCTGCTGCAAATACCTCTGAGGGGTTTAAAATTTAAACATTTCTCTGTGCACATATTGTTCTTTATTTGCAAGTTGATGTCCATGTGCAGGTGTTTGTCTGAACAGGTAAACAGTCAAGACGAATCCACTTTATTTATAAAGCACATTTGGTTACACTTTACTTGATGCCTATCACTATAACGCATTATAAATATATGTATAATGCATTATAATCATGTTATAGCACTGTATAACATAAATGATCATAAAGCTTTATAGCAGTAATCATAATGCATTATAAAGCATTTTATCATGACTTACAAAGTCAGGTATTATAATGTGTTATAACTGTTAACTACTTACTGACAATGCCCACATAGATAATGCATTATACATATATTTATGATGTGTTATAATTATCTTATAAACTTGCATAACTATCATTATAAACACTCATTATTTTAAGCATTTTATCATGACTTAAAGGTCAGGTATTATAATGTGTTATGCTTATTGTTATAAAGCCTTGTGATAATTAATGAGTGTTTATAATGATAGTTATACATATTTATAAGAAAATTATATCATGCATTATCAATGTGGGCATTGTCAGTGAGTTGTTAACAGTTATAACACATTATAATACCTGACCTTGTAAGTCATGATAAAATGTTTTATAATGTGTTAGGATTATTGCTATAAAACATTATGATCATTTATGAGTGTTTATAACTATAGTAATACAGTACTATAACGTGATTATAACACATTATACTTATATTTATAATTCACTACAGAGAGAGGCATCAAGTCAAGTGTTACCGCACATTTAAAAATGTGGCATGCAGTGTACATGCAGACACAAAGCGCTGTCAACTGACAGCTGATCCAGTAGTGATCAGCACATCTTCAACCCAAAAACACAGAGCTTTATGTGCTCAGTGCATCATCTTGCCAAGTAGAGGATGCATGGATGCAAATTAAAAACTGTGACATATCATTGATGCTACACAAGTTTGTCCTAGTTTAGGAATTTTGCAGGGTGAGACACATCAATATTATTTGATTCACTATGTTATTTTTAGATATATGCCATGGACATAAATTTTGAGAAACAGAAAATGAACTCGCTCAGATACTGTTACTGTAATTCACACTGTAATGTCAGATAGCTGTGACTGCTGTGGTCTTCTCCCCTCAAATTTCTCTGACATTTGTTTGCTTTTCAAAAGTGAGGGCACAGTAAAGATGAAGACGACAATAATGAGGAAGTTCTAAAAGTGTGTGTGAGAGTGCCAGAATGTGTTTTGTCCTGCACGTATACCAGAGCAGGAATAGAGGGTTGATAGTTGCCTCAGTTGAGGGTAAAAGTAAAAGTTAACAAAACTTTTATTCTGAGAACACTATCAAGGACACTTTCACTTTTAGGTCCAATTATTATGCTGATACTGAACTTGCGCCAGCTCCATTCCTGGAAATTTCCCTATCTATCAGTTTGCATCATGATTATACAACACCCCACCTGAAAACAAACAGAATAATTCACATGGCCTAACCTGGCTCGGATACAAAGGAGGCAGGGAATTTCCCATGAACTGAACAATATTCAAAGCAAAAGCCTACAAAAGGACTTCTACCAGCAGCTGTGAAACATTCAGTCCAGCTGAGAGTCATGAGAGGTCTGGTGTTTCTGCTGTTGGTGGCTGTGGCCAGTGCAAGGGTCTACGAGCGCTGCGAGTGGGCCAGAATTCTGAAGAGACATGGGATGAGTGGACACGGTGGGGTCAGCCTGGCTGACTGTGAGTACCAGCCTGCCAGTCTGCAGACGTGTCAGATAAAGTTCTGCTCAGAAAATCTGTAATTTTTGCAAAGCAAAGGAAAAAAAAAAAAACTAAATTGGAAACTTTTGAAAGAGTTGGTCTGGCTCTGTGGTAGGAGTAAAGAACTATTCAGAAAATCATTAACCAGAAATTGAAGTGATCATGTAACTTTTTCCACACACAAAAGAAATTGGGAAAAAAAAACACGTCCTGAGCGGCGTCTTGACCTTTTTATTGACACAACTGAACACTAACTTGTTACCGCTTACCTCAGATGTATTTTTCTTCTAATGTGAAGTTTGAAGTTATTTAAAACAATGGTAATGTATAAATACACTCACATACACATGCATACCTAGCAACCAGAAAAATGACTCTACTGTACATACTTAGATTTGACCTGGTGGTGGATGTAATGTGCTGTATTACATTGATGAAAACAGTGGCTTTGGAGTGCAAAGAAAATTCTTACTGTGCAAAATACAGAAGCGGGTGAGCAGCAGAGTTTTTAGCACAAATACTGTTTGTCCAGTGAGGGTTGCAAGAGGGTTCAGAGTCCAGTGTTTTGGGGGGGCAGGGGCAGGAGAGAGTCCAGCTTACTGACAGCCTAATATAGCTGTTCATCAGTCTGTCAGAGCAGGCCCAGAGGCTCCGGTACCTTCTCTCTGAGGGCAGACGGCTAAACAGACTGTGCAAAGGGCAAAAAAACAGATGACCCAAAGTTACTCACAGGAGCTTTAAGTGTTGCTTAAATGGCAGCTGCTGATCCACCAACAGTTATCAATCTTTTAAAGCTTTCAGCATTGCCTTGCTTAGCAAACTCTTCAAACAAAGAAAATATAGTTTATATTTAATTCACACTACTTTTATAGATCAAAATGTATCTTTGTTTGGTGTTACCTTTTTTTCTATTTTTCAAGTCTCTTTTAAATGATGGACTTCAACCTGCAATAATATTGGTTCAAAAGGAAATGTTTATAGGGAAGTGTGTGTCCAGATTAGTTTAGCTTCACACAAATGCTTAAAAACGGGGCAGAGTCCCAGAGTTTGAAGAATTTCAAAGCAACAAGCTGAGATTTATGGATTTATTAACTAATTGTTTTAAAACTGGTTGATTTTAATTTCTTTTCTCTCTGCAGGGGTGTGTCTGACTGAGTGGGAGTCACACTACAACACCCAAGCCACCAACCGCAACACTGACGGATCCACTGACTACGGCATCTTCCAGATTAACAGCCGCTACTGGTGCAGCGATGGCACACAAACTTCGAATGCTTGCAACATTAGATGTAGCGGTCAGTTACCAAAACAATAATCTCAGTCTTAAATCCTGTTCTGTGAACTACTTTGTGCTCCCTTTTTGCTCAATCTCAAGGTTTAAATTCACAGAATTGCCCAAGCATGAGCGATAATCAAGCAACAAACCAACACAGTCACAACATTTGACAGCTCTGTGCAGTTTGTTCTTGTTTTGCATCCATGGAGATAAGCTATCAACATCTCCACTTCTTGCTGGCAGAGCTGCAGTGTGCATGCATATACTTTAGTGGATCCTTGAGCTTCCTTTCCACCCTGCATAAAAGCCTGGATTGTCTCCACAAATGGGGTAAAATCTGCCTGTATGCGCAGGGCTAGTCTCACATGAGCCCAGACTGATTCAACCCCTAATTTCAGCAATAATAGTCAGAGAGATAATAACAGGCTAAGTGCACAGATATACACACGTGGACAAAATGGTTGGTACCCCTCAGTTAAAGAAGGAAAAACCCACAATTCTCACTGAAATCACTTGAAACCTACAAAAGTAACAATAAATAAAAATTTATTGAAAATTAAATAATCAAAATCAGCCATTACTTTTGAATTGTTGATTAACATAATTATTTAAAAAAAACAAACTAATGAAATAGGGCTGGACAAAAATGATGGTACCCATAACTTAATATTTTGTTGCACAACCTTTTGAGGCAATCACTGCAATTAAACCATTTCTGTATTTGTCAATGAGCGTTCTGCAGCTGTCAACAGGTATTTTGGCCCACTCCTCATGAGCAAACTGCTCCAGTTGTCTCAGGTTTGATGGGTGTCTTCTCCAAATGGCATGTTTCAGCTCCTTCCACAGATGTTCAATGGGATTCAGATCTGGGCTCATGGAAGGCCACTTTAGAATAGTCCAACGCTTTTCTCTCAGCCATTCTTGGGTGTTTTTGGCTGTGTGTTTTGGATCGTTGTCCTGTTGGAAGACCCATGACCTGCGACTGAGACCAAGCTTTCTGACACTAGGCAGCACATTTCTCTCCAGAATGCCTTGATAGTCGTCAGATTTCATTTTACCTTGCACACATTCAAGACACCCTGTGCCAGATGCAGAAAAGCAGCCCCAAAACATTGCTGAGCCTCCTCCATGTTTCACCGTAGGGACAGTGTTCTTTTCTTTGTATGCTTGGTTTTTGAGTCTATGAACATAGAGTTGATGTGCCTTACCAAAAAGCTCCAGTTTGGTCTCATCTGTCCAAAGGACATTCTCCCAGAAGCTTTGTGGCTTGTCAACATGCATTTTTGCAAATTCCAGTCTCGCTTTTTTATGATTTTTTTTCAGCAGTGGTGTCCTCCTTGGTCGTCTCCCATGAAGTCCACTTTGGCTCAAACAACGACGAATGGTGCGATCTGACACTGATGTACCTTGGCCTTGGAGTTCACCTTTAATTTCTTTGGAGGTTGTCCTGGGCTCTTTGGATACAATTCGAACGATCTGTCTCTTCAATCTGTCATCAATTTTCCTCTTGCGGCCACGTCCAGGGAGGTTGGCTACTGTCCCGTGGGTCTTGAACTTCTGAATAATATGAGCCACTGTTGTCACAGGAACTTCAAGCTGTTTAGAGATGGTCTTATAGCCTGCACCTTTAAGATGTTTGTCTATAATTTTTTTTCGGATGTCCTGGGACAATTCTCTCCTTCGCTTTCTGTTGTCCATGTTCAGTGTGGTACACACCTTTTCACCAAACAGCAGAGTGACTACTTGTCTCCCTTTAAATAGGCAGACTGACTGATTATGAGTTTGGAAACACCTGTGATGTCAATTAAAGGACACACCTGAGTTAATCATGTCACTCTTGTCAAATAGTTTTCAATCTTTTATAGAGGTACCATCATTTTTGTCCAGCCCTATTTCATTAGTTTGTCTTTTTTAAATAATTATGTTAATCAACATTTCAAACGTAATGGCTGATTTTGATTATTTAATTTTCAATACATTTTTATTTATTGTTACTTTTGTAGGTTTCAAGTGATTTCAGTGAGAATTGTGGGTTTTTCCTTCTTTAACTGAGGGGTACCAACAATTTTGTCCACGTGTGTATATCACTGGTGAGTCATCCTGAGATGTAATTGTTGTCGTGATCATTGGAAAGTTTGAGTGTAACACATCTGTAGATCCTGCTGGGTAAATGCCTCCCACTATAAGTACTGGTTCAAGCCTACTCTAACTGTATTGGTGCAGATGTTAGCAATTAAGACATTTTTGTAGTGAGTAATAATGCATAGAATCTGGTCATTTCTGCCCTTCATGAATGCCTGATGGATTTTTTAAGTGCACATACAGCACAGGGACACATTTAGCTCTGCACTTCTCAGTTAATGCTGCATTTAATCTTGTATGTGTGCTTACCGAGTTAGTGTCATTTGCACGTTTAGCACAAAAACCATTTGTGAGTTATGTCCTCACTATTGAAAAGTTACAACCCCTCTTTAAAGTTTTTTCATGTGTACTCGGTGAATGAGATTGCTTCGTGGAATCCATGTTTTATGTATTTTTTTCCTCCACAGAGCTTCTGACCGACAATGTTGCAACAGCAATCACCTGCGCCAAGCGTGTTGTCAGGGATCCCAATGGAATTGGTGCATGGTAAAATCTGATCTCATTTCAAAATGACAAATTGTTAGACGTTCATGGACTTGAATAAGAAGACACATGAATAACATGATGTCCCTCGGTCTCTTGCAGGGTGGCCTGGCGCAATCGATGCCAAGGCCGGGACCTGAGCGCCTATGTGGCAGGATGTGGCGTTTAATCATTTCATGGTAAATGAGTCTGTCATCAGCATATCAAATTTCTCATGTTTTCAGGTGTATTGTAGGAGTGATACAATAAACCAAGAGAGGACTGGAAAAAGAGTGAACTCTGATCCTTGTTTTTTAGGTATTAGGTTTATTCAGTTGAAGTAATCAAAAAAAAGCAAAAATTAAAATGTGATAAAAATGTGCATCAGTCACAAAACAAAGAAACACTTATATCATATCATCATAATGCATCACATCTAATATAAAGGATTTTTTTATGTTAAGAGTCAGTTTTCTTTCAAGCAAAGTTTTGAATTCAGCAGCAAAAGACAACACCAGAAAAGTCATTGGGGTGGTATGATAAAGAGGCACTGTACTCACTGCTAATACAGGAGCGCATTGATGCAGAGGTGGAAAAACACCAAAACAAATTTGGCAAGTGCTCCAGGAGAACCTGTGCCAGTATATTACACATACAATCCTGTCTGTGCTGTGCTGTCTGTGGTTCATGTTTGGCTGCCATCCATTATTGGTTAATTCAACACTGACAGTCAATGTGCAGAAGCAAAAAATTACACAATGTCACAGACAGCACAGACCACATGATAATCAGCCTTTTTGTGGTACACTGGATGCCATGGTAGCACACCAAAAAAGAGAAATGAGAAACAGAAAAAGGCACTGAGAATGTGCACATGATGATCAGGTGGGTAAAAGTGAAAGTAAACTGCACCTTCACTCTGAGGTCCTACTATTGTGCTAATACTGAACTTGTGTTAGATGTAAAGCTGGAAATTCCAGTCTGTCAATCTTCATTGTTGTGGACTGAAAAAAACAAAGGTCACATGACCAAACTTGGCTCAGACACACGGAAGGAAGAAGAGAAGTTCCCATAAACTGAAAGCAGAAGTGTGAATCTGAACAGTCCATAAAAGCTCTTCTACCAGCAGCAGAAAAAAACACATTTGGTCCAGCTGAGAGTCAATCATGAGAGGTCTGGTGCTTCTGCTGTTGGTGGCTGTGGCGAGTGCGAGGGTCTTCGAGCGCTGTGAGTGGGCCCATATACTGAAGAATGCTGGGATGGATGGATACGAAGGCAACAGCCTGGCTGATTGTGAGTATTGTCGATCTGCAGACACTCAGTCTAAGCCTTTGCATTTTGGGTGTTTTTTTTCAACCTGCAGTTCCTGTCCATCATTTCCCCTCACTGTTGCTGCTATAGGCTTTAAAATCTGTCATACAGAACATGCAAACGTAGACATGTTTGGGGTTTTCTTTGCATTGTAACCAAGTCATAAGTGTAAATTTATTTGGTGTAGCCTACAATGGATATCAGTCAGCAGACCCTTTCTCAGTTTGTTGTATTGGTTTCAGGTCAATCAGCTCATTTCCAGTATTTTTATCCTGTATTAGGAGGATTGACAAAAATATGGTCAATCTCTTTCAAATCAATGCCATTAAAGGCTGTGAACGAACATGACTTTCTGAATACAACGGTGAAGCAGTTTGCCGCCAGAAAAATTAAAGGAGACCACTCCACTCATATAAAAACAAGAAACAAAGAACTGAATGCCACGACTGAGCATTTTATTTTTACACATCCTGATAAAGATGGATTTTACCTCATTTAACATCAACTAAAAAGGAAAGGTTTATAATGTTTGGAATTGAACTTGTTTGCTCATCCAAAAGCAGGTTAGTTTATCTTAGCCCAACATTCAAAATATAAGATACAGTAACTTTGATTTCCTTTGCAGGGGTTTGTCTGACCCGGTGGGAGTCGAGCTTCAGCACTCAGGCCATCAACCACAACACTGACAAATCCACTGACTACGGCATCTTTCAGATTAACAGCCGCTACTGGTGTGATGATGGCTCATTCAAATCTAATGCCTGCAACATCAGATGCAGCGGTCAGTAATAAAATACCTCAAACCTGATTAAACCTGCTTCTAGTCAGGCACTCTGCCCTCTCCATCTGCTCCATCCCAAGGCGCATTAAAAAGCATACTGGACATGTGATATTCAAATGCAAACAGGCCTCAAAGGGTTTGGTAGCTCTGTGCAGTTTACTCTGGCTTTCCATTTGATCTTGAGTCTGGTCCCATCTCAGTTTGACATAGTTTCACGCAAAATATGCTGAACATTACCCACTGACACAGTAATGTGTGTAAAGTTGGTATTAAATGACATGGACTACAGCTGTATGTGAGCTGCAGATACCCTCTGACCTTGAAAGGTCCTCTAGTCTCACTCATGACAGTAGAAACTCTTTGGATTTTTAATTTCAAGGAAAATTTTGAAATATTTTGTAAAAAGATCAACCAAAATGTATCTTTTGCATACTGTAGATGAAATCCTCAAATAACCATTCAAATCTAGATTTCTTCATTTTTCCTTCACAGACCTTCTGACTGATGATGTTGATACAGCAATCACCTGTGCCAAGCGTGTCGTCAGGGATCCCAATGGCATCCGAGCCTGGTAAGTTCTAACCGTGTGACTGAATTAGAGGTTGTGATATGATCATGGACCCTTGAGTTTTGAAAAGATGAGTTACACTTTTGTATGTCTCTTTTGTGTGATTACAGGGTGGCTTGGCGCGTTCACTGTGAGGGCCAGGACCTGACCCCCTATCTGGAGGGATGTGGTCTTTAATCATTACGCTGAAAAAGGAGACTGTCAGAGTTCTCATGTCTTTAGATGCGATGGATTCAGATGTTTGTTTGGTTGTATTTTTTTGGTATTCTTAAACTGACAGTAGTATCACAATAAACTTAGATAAACAATAAACTCGATTCTTAATTCTTATTTATCAAGTTTATTATCAAGTTTGAAAGCAGGTGTTTGGGTGATTTAGGGCCTGGGGTCAAAGGGCAAGGCAGTGTGTCTTATCATCATAATAAGTTTATTGGAATGAACTTCATGTTGAATATGTCAGCCGGGGCTATACAAAGGTTCTAATACTATAATGAAAAATACCTCAACTCAATATTTTTTGCATTTAGTATAATGATATTTTTGGCTGTAACATTTCAGCAATTTCTTTGGAGCAAGGTTTTGAATTTTGTAGCAAAAAAACTCAACTCTTTTTTGCAAAATGTGGATAGGTTAATTTCTAACTGTACAAAGGTGGCTCAGGCTATTGTGATGAGGCCCAAGAAGATATATTTTGGATCATTATTGATTCCCAGCAACGCCCCCAGTGCAAAGTAATAACGCATTTCAAACTATTTCAAGGTGAGTTGTCTGAGTGAAATAGGTCAAGAATAAAGATGTCATTTTTATGCTTGCAGGAAAGTTAGCTTTATTGATTAGCTTATTTGCTGTCTGATCAGACACAGAAAGAAAGAAGCAATTCGGTATAACATTTGAAATGTGAGGAAGATATTTCGCTGATTTCACCACTCATCATCATCTTAACAACCGCTAAAGCGGCTCAGGTCCCTGTTTGCACATCGGTCCGTCCAACCGTACCTGAAAAGGACAGAGTGACATTTTGTAACTGATCCTTCCTCGATTAGAGGGTAAAAAAAAAACTGAACTCAGTCATATGATCAGATCTTACCAGGCTCTGAGGCCCTGACGGCGGACTATAAGTTTGGCGCAGTTGATTGCGGCGGTGACATCATCAGACAGAAGATCTGTAACCAAAATATTAAAATGAGTTGAATGGTATTTTTTTAAATTTATATTTTAAATCTATTTTTGATGGACATTTAAAGAACATCCACATAATGATTATCTAGTGAGCAGATAGGTGAGTAAAATGTTGCTGTTTGTCATTACTGACCGCTGCATCGGACACCGCAATCATTGTGTGAATCTGTGCCATCATCACACCAGTAATAGCTGTTAATCTGGAAGATGCCGTAGTCTGAGGATCCGTCTCTGTTAGTGGGGTTGGCTGAGGTGTCATATTTAGACTCCTCCCAGGTCAGACAAAGCCCTGCCAAGGAAAAAACACAGCAGTAGAAATGCTCAGAGGTCTCTTTCAACATGAAGCCCAAATACAGGACTATCTTTTAACATTAAAAACGGTGAATTTGTTCTGAGTGTTCAGAATATGGAAAAGAGGCCTGAAAGGGATAATATCCAACCTGTCAGGATTATATTATCCTGACCTAACCTCCCGTTAACCACATCTACATACAGCATGTGTCTGGTTTATACTATTTTCTTCTTCTTTATCTTTTTTCACATATATCTAGTGAGTTTTACTGGCAAAAAATATCTTTGATAAATCAGCTGTTATCAGAGCAAAGACAGACATCAATGTATCAGTGATTTCTCACATCTGGACAGAGCTTACCGTGAGGAATAATAAGACACTGAAAATATGACTCTGCAGACAGACATACAGTTACTCACAGTTAGCCAGGCTGACACCATTGAATCCATCCATCCCATGGTCTCTCAGCACTTGGGCCCACTCGCACTGCCAGAACTTCTTGGCACTCGCCACCGCCACCAACAGCACAAAGACCAGACCTCTCATCCTTGACTCTCTGCTGGACCGAATGATCATCTGCTGCATGTCAACATCTTTTTAAAGGCTGCAGAGATCCACACTTCTTCTTTCTCCTCTTTGCACATAATTCACTTTTGCAAACATGGCTTCGAATTTCACTGAGCAAGGCCTTTTCACTTCTGCTTTTCTGTTTATCATCGGGCTGATGTGTTACATAATTATTATACAACCAAAGTTCTAAAAATGTTGGGACACTGTTGGGACACTGTGTGAAATGTTGATGGTACCAGATAATTTTGGTGCTAAATGATCAAACCCACATTTGATTTAAAAAGTAAAAAGACATCACAAATTTAAACTGAAGAAGGTTATAATTCTTGCAACATGCTTTTAAAAAAGTTGATACAAAAATGACCACACAGGTAAAAAAGTTGTGTAATGCTATATTTAAAAAAAAAAAACTGGAGGAGAATCTCCCACTAATGAGGTTAATTTACATCAGGTAAATAACATGGCTGAGTATAAAAAGGACATTCAGAGAGGAAAGTAAAGAGGGGACGAGGTTCACCACTCTGTGAGAGACTGTGAGCTGATAGTTCAACAGTTTCAGAATAATGTTCCTGAGTGTCAAAAGTGAAAGAATGAGTGGATTCCATCATCTACAGAATGTAATATCATAAAAAGAATCAGAGAATCTGGAGAAATCTCTGTAATGTTGGTAAACTCAGAGCCTCCAACAGCATTACTGCAGCACTGCATTAAAAACACACATGACTCTGGAGTGGAAATCACTGCATGTGTTCAAAATCACTGACTGTTAATTAACACAGCCAATGCAGGATGCAAACGTATGTTAAAACTATACCATGCAAAGAAAAAAGACATTTATAAATATGATTCAGAAACACCACAGACCTGAGCCCATTTGAGATGGTCTGAGGGAAGTGAAAAAACTGTCCTGTCTGATAAATCAAAATGTGACATTCTTAGTAGAATATAGGAGCTTGCCATATTACATTTTAGACATTTTTCTGTGGACACAGGTGTCTTCTGAGCTAGCACTCACACAACACACGATAAGATAGATTTAGGACAAAAAACAAAATTGAAAATGAAGACGGACATGCATAAAGAGAGAACGGAGCTTATATCCACAGTCACAAAAAATGTGCAGAACAAAGATGCAGTATCACAAGCTGCACATTGAAATGAGGAAATGAGACCAGGAACCAAAGGCTAACCCTTATATTGAGGAGGGTGCAGTTATGAGTAAATTTAACCTTGTTGACCCAAAAACTGCTAAGTACACTCTGTCTCATATTAGAGAAGACTGTTTTTTCTGATGGCAAATTTAGTTGGTACATTCTAGTCAAAACACTCTCAGAAATGAATTCTGAGCAGCCATCGATATCCAATAACCTACGGTATACCACTCTAACCAACCCAACAAATAAAATGTAATTTTTCCCAGAAAACTGATTTTATTCTAAATTTGATTCTGCTCTGACCGTTGAGAGAAGAGAGGAAGAGTGAGGCCCCTGTTGATACAACCATTTACCAGTGTTTCCAGACATGTAGGGTTATGGAACCATCAAAACATCTCACTGTACATTTTATTTTTATGCTGTGTTGCTTACATCAGGTCATGAAATACTTCATTTTCGTTGTTGTTTCAACATTTTTAGTCACTACAGCTAGCATAAGCTGCAGGGTCCTTCCTCTCTGCTCTAATTAATACATTTTACTAGATAAGCCTCATCTGTCTTCTTTTACTTTTTTATTTTTTATTCAGAAAAAAAAAAAACTCCCTTGGTTTTGATATAAAAAAAAAAAAAAGCTGACATGAGATGAAAAAAAGAAACAGAAAACTTAAAAAAAAAAATTAACCCACTCTGCAAAGTGTTTCACCTGTGGTTGAAGATCCCATATCTCTTCAGGTCTTTGCAAACAAGCTATGGTCTATTTTGTCAAGTGTCTCAGGATAAATTATGTTGAATACGTCGTTCCCTCTTGCCTGGAAAAATCTGCAGACTGATTTTTAACTTTATTTGCCTAAATGTATTTAAATCGGTTTGGAGACCATGTTTTCTGAATGGAAATGTTTTAGCTGACTTTTTAAAAGACTTTTTAGTTCTATTTCAGAACAAGAGCCACACTGAAATCAGAGATCTCTTTATCCAGGAAGACAGCTCTCTGTATTCTCTCTCATTGCTCCTCTGATTTCTTTCCTCTTTCCTTAATCCTCTCCCCTCTGAGCAGGGTTAAGAGCTTTGGATCGCCACTTAGCATGGCGGGTCTAAGTGCTTCAGGTTTGGCTGTGGACTGGGGAGACTGCAGGGCCTTGGGATCCAGGGTATATGTGTTTGTTCTGTTGTTGTTTCCTTTGACTCACCTTACCCTTGGTGTTTCCTGTTTGACTGTTGAAACAGTGTGTTGCTGCCAGACTGGGAAAAAGAGATCTCTGATTTCCGTGTGGCTAAACTGGCTAAATCAAGGTTAAAAAGAAAGTTAGATAAAACACATGCAGCCCTGAACCTGCTCAGCTCCCACAGACTTCTACTTCCTGCTCTCTTACTCTGTTGAATACCGAGATTTCTCAATACAGCGTGTTCAGCACTGAAGGCTTACTTGGAAACAGCACCATTCTCTCTTTTCAGAGTTGAATTATGTCCCTGGGACTCAGTAGAAATCCTGGTACCCACAGTGAAAATATCCTGAGTTCATCCAAAGGTCCCCAGTCCCTTATGAAAGTTCATAAGACGGAAATGCTGCTCCAGGGCTCCCTAAAAGAGCAGAGCCCTTTATCCAAAAATAACTGTATGGTATGACTGTCAATTCTTTGATGTTTCTCTGGCTCGAGTGTTTCTGTGTCAGGACGAGAGCAAATACCTGCAGCGATGTGTTGGAAAGCCTGAGAGGATGCTGCAGATAAACTCGAGTTGTTTGGTAATGACTCCTTCATGGCTGTAATGTTGAAAAGCTTTATTGTGATCAGATACAGCTCCATGTCTGCTGTTTAACCTCCTCCACCATGTTCAGATGCAGAGCACGAACAGGGACGCCGTTACAGGATGGATGCAGGAATCCCTGGACAGAGAAAGAGAGAGAGAGAACGAGAGAGGGGAGGGAGCATCTGGCAAAGAAGCAGGAATTTAAATGTGTAGTTGCTGTGATCAGAAACTGGCATCATAGAGCCATTAGCAGATGCAAATGAGAACCGAGCTGGCAGGCTGGTGTTCCTCACTCCGACACACACATTCATACCACACACTGCACACGCAGTCGCATACAGTCACACTTACAGAGGCCAACATCTGGACCGGGAGCTGCTGCTGCCAAGTATCTGACAGAACAAATAACATACTGATTAGTTAGCCCATCATACCAGAGGAGGATGAAAATGTAAAGTTCATTCTGAAGGGAATGTAGATTGAAAGTTAAAGGTCAGTGTAATCTGGAGGGTTCACCCTCATGGGAGCAGGAAAAGGATGGGGAAATTAAGTGGTAGTTGGGGAAATGTTGAGCACGTCATTTTTAAAACCGTGTGCATAAATAAGAGATGTTTCAATACCAGTAACTACTTAAAAAATAGTTTGTTTTGTTACTTTTATGACTGATATTCATGTTGTGCAAGGACAGTGATGGAGACTCTTGTTTGATATGCTGCTGATGAAAACAAAGGAAAAACAAAAAACAATCCCAGATACTCACCTGTTTCCAATGAACTTGTTCACTTGTGGACTGATCCACCAGGTGTTTTTGGAGCAGTCCTCAATCTTCATTAACCCTTTTCAAACTTTTCAGGAACGTGTTGCAGCATAAAATTCAAAATGAGTGAATATTTGCAAAACAAACAAACACAAAACAATCAAGTTTATCAGTCTGAACATTAAAGGGATATTCCGGCATAAAATTAATTAAGAGTCAAACACACCGTAACACTAAGTTAAACACCCCCACGAGAGATGAATGTTGCCGACCCTAGTTGCTTCCCTAGTTATACCAACTTTAGTAACGACCACACAACTCACCTACTCAAGGTGACGCAGCTCAAGGAAGAACATTTATGATCATTTCTTCATGGAAATGCAATCCGACCGAGACGCGAAGGCAGAAGAACTACCGAGTCTGCAGTGCAAAATGACTAATATGATGATTATTACTTCAAGGAAATGATAAAGTAATGATCATAAATGTTCCTCCCTGAGATGTGCCCCCCCACCTCAATCGGTGATGGACTGGTTGAGATCTCGCTACAAACAAGCGGCTGCTGGAAGAGAGTAGGTGGGTTGTGTTTAGTCTCTTTGCTACAGAAATCAGGCAAAGTTAAAAAGATGTTTGGTGGCTAGTGTTATGGCTGGGACCCTGTACTGTTGATGCATTAGGTTAGTGTAAGTTCGTGGCTTTTTAGTTGAGGTTTGTGTGTGGTTCCATAGACCACTGTGTATTGCTATCGTGCAGTTGTTACTAAAGTTGGTATAACTAGAGAAGCAAGCAGTCGGCAACATTCATCTCTCGATGGAGTGTCTAACTTGGCGTTACGGTGTGCTTGACCCAAAATTAATTTAACGACGGAATATCCCTTTAAATATCTAGTCTTCATAGTAAATTCAATTAAATACAGGTAAAAAGCAATTTGTTACTCATCGTGTTCTGTTTTTATCTTTTTGCTCCCATCACACTTTCAATCAGGAATTTTAAAATCCAAAACAACATCAAGAAACAACTGTGAATATAGTCATTTATTTACTCCAGTCCAAGAAATGTACACATACTTACTGCGTCCTCATAAGGTATAAAATTTGTCTTAAATAAGCAATTGTTCTATTTCATATTTCATGTAAATTCTCATTTTTTCATTAAAACCCCTGAAGACTTCTTAAAACTGACAACAGTCACACACCACAAACATCCAAAAATATCAAGCACAGTTAGAGTTAGAAGAGTTAGCAAAAGCCGTCCAGCAGTTTGCAACCTGACTTTGGGATCACTGAGGGTTATTCATTATCATTATTATTATTATTTCATCACCTTTATATTACAAAGAAAATAACTTCCATCTGTATTTGAAAAGTGAGAGATTATAAGCGCTTATTGTAAAGTTTGTGCATATCATAAATCACAGAGAAGGTTAAAGGCTTCGGTTGTTGCTATAAGCTGTAAAATATTGCTGCTGTTGCTCCCCATGTTCCTGTTCCTGGTTCCGTTGTTGGTGTTTGTTGACGCATTCATGTTGCCGCTGGTGTTTCTTTTCTTTCTGATGCAGTTATTGCTTCGGTCTTTGCTATTGCTCTGGAAAATCACTGCAGTTTCCATGTTGGTGGAGATGAAGCTGAGATTAACGGTTCAGTGCGGGTGATGTTTTTGTCTCTGGGTAGTTTGTTTGTTTTTTTTTTGGTTTGATGTCCAGATGAGGAAGATGATGATGAAAAACCTGAGGCTGGTGGACAGAAAGATTCTAGAGAAAGAGAAAGAAACAGAGGAAGGAAAAGTTACATCAAGTTTTTGTGAAATACTGTCAATCACAGATGAATTATCTCCAAACTTAGACAACAAACATTTGGGCCTTTGGGTTGGGATACTCTGTAATCCTCAGGAGCCTTCATTCACTAGGAAATCAGCCAAGACTGACGGTGTGGAAAAGTGGGTATATTTTGTAGATTTCACAAAAATAGGTTGATGAGGGCCGGAAGATGCCAGAACAGATTTAGTTTGAGTCCAAAAGGTGAGCAGCAAAGGGGATTTTAGGATAAACAGTGGGAAAAAGTATCCCCAAAATAATCACTTTTTTAGATTAATAATCATGGACTCAGTGTTGATCTTACTAATCCTGATTACCATTTCAGCCGTGATTCCACAGACCTTGTATTAAGTTCAAGTTTCTATTGTGTTTTGATTAAAAAATAACACTTGAAAAACAGACACGTGGGAATTAATTTGCATTCTGACTGAGTTATGAGGTTTCTTTGTCAAAGAGCGAAGACACTTCAAACATTTAGAAAAGCTTGTCAGAACAAAAGCACAGCATATGCAGAGGTTTAATTAGACCCTCACCTCTCTGGGTGGGCTTCCTTAGCCCTCTACCTGTCACAGTTTGGTAGGCAGAGTCAAACAACAACATTATTTATTCACATGTCCTTAATTGTATTCAGTATGATTCTGTTCTGAGAGTTACGCTCAATTAATTCAGCTTACTCAGTCAAAGTGCAACTCCTTCATTTTCAGGAAGTCAACAGCTCCATTGTTTTCACATCTTATTAACCCAGCTGTGTTAAATACTTAATGCTGGTCTAGGCTCCTTAAAAAGGTGATTACAGAAAAAGCTACACCGAATCGTATCAATCCACACTGGTACTGATGGAGGAAAGCAGAGCAACATTCTGTCCTGCAATCCATGCAACAGCAGAGCTGGCTCTAAGCTTCGGATCTCTACAAAGTCACTCAAACCTTATGTGGTTGCAAAAATAGTTACGATGTTAAAGTTATGACATTAGCCTCTTTTATATTGCATCAACTGCAAAGCTTCCAGAAGAAGGAGAGCTAAAAGAGGAACGAAATATCGTCATAAAGCTTTGCAACTAAGGCTGCACAATATTGGAAAAACTAACATTGCAATGTTTTTCAACCCTGCGATATATATTGGGATATTAAAAAATACAAGAATTTTCACCAGATGACCTGAATAGCACTTTATGCAGTGCTGCACTGCTTAAATCTTGTGGATGATTAACCTATGCTGATCTTACCTCTTTTTGTGAATGTTAGTAGAATGGCTTCTGTCTGTCTTAGAGATATTTTTAGTTTGCTTTTATTGTGCTGGGACGTTATTGTGGCAACAGATGAAAGACACTGCAGATGCAGAACACGTGATTTGGTCGACATCATCCTTCTTGTAACCGAAATAATTCCAGATAACTGACGTTGCTTTTATTTTTTTTTAGCAACAAGTCTTAATTTTCAGCGTTTTTTTCTTGTTCGTTGCTCATTTTGCAATCCTTGTTGTTGTTACCGGTGTTGTGCCGAGAAATGCATGCCCGCTGAGAATTGCATGCACCCCACAAAACACGCACCACTTATAGTAGAGTGGTCTGTGGAAATGTACAATTTATAACCCATACAATTCCTATTTGTTGGGGCTAGACAGTGATGAGTAATGTTCCAAAAGTAGTTCTCGGCAGGAATGCGTTTCTCAACACAAAACCGGCAGTGACAGCTACTCACTCCATGCGCAGGCCATGTGCAGGGGCGTGGTTTCCACCTCTGATTTTGAGTGATGGCTAACAGGGTAGGTAGAGTCATATGCAGTGTATCTCAGTCAGCTACCCGTAAATTAGATGAGTTCATTCGCCTCCTACATCGCAAGCTCTGCAATATAACTATTGCGCACACGTACATCGCGATGACGATACTCAAACGATATATCGCGCAGCCCTATTCGCAACGGGGTCTTAATCACCCTGTCTTACTCTGTTGGTGATTATGGTTCATATAACTACCTGCTCTCTACGCAGTATTCCTTATATCACATGAAATTTATCACGTTGTCAAACATCCAATCATTGACGAGGGCAAATCAAGGGGTGAAGCAAGACAACAATCTTTTAATCCTGAAAATAAATCTATAATTTATACACACCTCCAAGTAAAACTATTAACTTTTTCTTCACAGATCTCACCTCAGCCAGAATTGAAACACTTCTGAAAATAAATTAGATTTTTGGAGGGTCAGGCTTGGTGTTAAGGGAGAAGGGAGGAAAGGATAGGTCAAAAGCAGCCTTCACAGACAATTAAGTACCGACACGTGTTTGTGTTAATGAGCACTCAGCTCTACACTGATGAAGAGATAAAGTGTGAATATAATCATGAGGCTCCCTGCAGGGACCTCTGAACAAAACTCCGCCCATTTCGCCCAATCTCCATTAAACCAAATTGATTCGTTAAGCTTGTCTTAATAAAACCCACTTAATAAAAACTCTCTGCAGAGCAAACCGCCTTCCCCCACTTCCAGTGGAATTATAAACACCCAGCCTCTGGACGAAAAAATGTCCAATTAATGTAGAGAGCCTCCATGCTAATCATTAGCTTCATTAACCCCCCGACACCACCTCCCCCACGCTACATGAAAGAGGGAGGTGTGGTTACAATTAGGATGCCTGTCTGCAGAGGCCTTCAACCAGACTGAAAACATTTCAATTATGCAAAAAACACCAGAGTACAGCTTTTTTTTGGACAGAGAGCAGGAGGGATATCAAATATTACCATGTGTTCCTCTTCCTATTGGCTGCCTCCTGGTGCCTGAACACATTCTGCCTCCTGTACTTAGGTCAGAATACAAAAATTGCTCAAATACATTAACAAAATATATGCCAAACTGATATTCTTAACTCTTTTCCATTTTGATTGTACTATCCGTAATCCCCCTTTCACAGTTTTACCCTTTAAATGACCCATTTTGGTGCATCCTTTTTTTCATTTTAAATATCTAAATGTGCAGTTTGAATCACCCCTTTTTTTGTTGTCCTAGTTTGGGAGATCCTCTAGATTAAACGTTTCAAATCCAATTTGAATCCCTAAACTCCACAGGCTCTTTCTGTTAAAATTTACCAGGGGCCATTTGGAATCCCTTCTCTCTAATTTTCTCCCTTTGACACTGCTGAAGTTTTGATCTGATGCCACATAATACATCTATTGCTCAGTTACTTTGATAATGAAACACACTTTTTAATTTAGAGTCCCTTCTCTGGAAATATTCTTAAATGCATTTGAATCCCTCCAAAGTTCTACTTTTAATTCTACACAATGTCACTTGAATTCCTGATCCAGCTTATTTTCCATTTAAGTGTTTGTTTTGTAGACAAATTGTTGTATTAATTTCCACATTAAATCAAATAGATTCCTAATTTGTAACATTTTGGATCCAATTTAGTGAGACTTTCACATTAAGCCAGTTTTAGTCCTCCCTCTGACTCTCCTTGTCTGGTACTATTTTAAACCTTTAACAAATTCTTCAAATACCCTTTCCTTGACTTATCCTTTGACATGCTATTTTGTTTTGTCTTGTTACATTTGGAATTCCCTCTAAATGTTTGGAAAATCCATTTTAATTCTACTTGCTACATTTAGAAAGACTTTTAAATGTTTGTTACATCCCAGAGTCCTTTTTTTTCTGTTTCTCTTTTTTCAACTTCAGTCTCTCAAAATCCATAATTCGTCTTTGCCATTTCCCCTCATTTGATTTCTTGTGATGCTTTTTAAAAGCTGTGCACTTTCCCAGTATAGTCGACATTGCACCATTTGGAGTCCCTCTTCTACTAATTTATCAGTTTGACATTTTACCTCTCTTTACTTTTCATGTGACTAAATGAAAACCCTCCTTCTTCCCACTTTGTATTCTTTGTTTTTGCCTCTTTTTTTTTAACTCAATTTTAAAATTTTGATTCCCTGCTTTCTACTTCAAATAAACCTATTGGCATCTCATCAATGGCTCATTCTATTTTAAGTTCTTGTTCTTGATTAATTACTTTATTTCAATTTTGGACTTGTTTTTTTATATGATTATCCCATTTTAACACACATTTTTACTGTTTGCATTCTTTATTACCACTTGCTCGTACCATTTTGCATCCCTTTCTTTACTTTAAGTCCTTTCCTTTAAGCACTTAAATGATTTCTTTTTCCGTTTTGATTCCTTCTTCTTGGATCCTGCCTCCTATTTGGTCTAACGGGAATCACCAGATCTACGCTAGTGGTCTCTATTTTGTCTATTTTCCACACATTGTAGGTGAATCCTTCAGTCTTTCCCAAACCCACCAAATAGCCTTTATGATCAAGTCTTTGTTTCCCTATTTTCTGCTTCATTGTTTTAGTGTTTCAGCTTATTAACATGTCTGTGTCTGAATGTTGCCTTTCAGTGCTTCAGTATTTTCATGTTTCGGTCTGATAATCCTCAGCTCAGTCTTAATTACTCCCTAATAATTAGAAAATCCTGATAATCTGCAGCTTAATCGAGGCAATTCAGCTGACTGACAGCATGCACACTCACACTCAGCAGTTATCGGCCTTGTGAATGACTTTGAAGCAGATAATTCTCCGTGTCTCAACAACCATTAATTACCAGCAGCTGAAAAATGCTGCAGGAGTCTGAATCAGCTCCTCTGGAAATTACAAGATACACAGCTAATAATCGCCCCCACCCACCCACCCGCACACACTAACACAAACACTCACACACACGTGCATGCATACCCACACACACACGCACACACACACACACTTAGAGACAGAGGCTGGCCTGTTTGTGTGGCGGTATCAAACGGTCACAGTCTTTTCTCAGTCAGCAGAGTGAATCTTCAGTCTCGATCAGATAACAGTGCCAGTCTGCAACTTAAAGGAGCAGTGCCACATTTAGAGTCCTCTTCTTCTTCCTCTTTCCCACAATGACAGAAAAGAAGGGATGTCAGTTTTATTTCTGAGTTTGATCTGAATTTAACCCCCAGGCCTTAAAAATTACAAGATAAAAATTGTCAATCTTCTCACTGTTTGTCTTTTTTTTTTGTATGCCATGAAAAGCATCAATATGAATTTTTAGCCTCTTTCATAAACATCAACAAACTCCTAACAGGATCATTTAAAAAAATGAAATAAAAAAATTAAAAAACACTTTTTTTTTTTTAGTTTTCCAACCTTCCCCCAAGATGGAAGGAATGACTTTAGTACATGAATTTAAGTTAAAAAAAAATGTCTTTAGGTTTTGAAGTTATTCAGTAGTTTTTGACTGTAAACTGAAATGATATGTACATCAGCTGACTTTTTTTGGTAGACCATTAGCTAGGACAATGAAACACATGGAGCAAAAGTGATGTGTACAGGTGGGGAAAAAAACTTTTTTAATTGATGACATTAACCAAATGATTTAGAGGAAAAAAAAGTGTTATGCAGCAGCCAGCCTGTGTGTGTGTTTGTGTGTCTCCCAAGCTGATAATGCAAACATTTTACCATCACAGAAATCTCTAACTGCTCAGTTGGTTTCCTGCTGAGTGTATCTTAAAGGTGTGCTCTTCACATTATCATTGCTTACAAACAAATAGTGATATGAACAGGTGATCAATCATAACTTTTTTCCAAAGGAAGAATCAGCACTTGGGAACTATTTTTAATTTCCCTGGCCACTAGGTGGCAGTATGTGAGTTAAGTTACTGACATCCCATGAAGTGACTGATGGAAAAACTAAATAATTTAAATGCATGCATCTGGATGAAAAGGGTGTTTAAAAAAAACTGTTTCTGCATTTCCTCTTTCACCACCATTTCACCGTGTTCCCTGGCTGTCCTTCAGTAGACTAGGGTGCAGCTCAGCTATTTAATCACCCGCCCTCTGTACAGCGGTGTTGGTAATCAAGATGGACAACCCAGGTTTGATTCTGACCTGACCAGACTTAGCATAAATAGTCCCATCTCATGACACAACTAGAGAGTTCCACTCAGGAGCATTTAGTAATGATTTGACACCAAGTGATACACAATAGTCAGACATTTTTCCTGCTTGAATTGATAATTTTTCCCCTTTTATGCATGAGGATGTTTTTTTTTTCATCCAGGGTAGGTTTATCGCTTTAGCCTGAGCAATAGAAATTTTGAGCTGTAAAAATCTGTTATCACAAGCCAACACCTTTGATTTTAACGACAAAGTCAGGGTGTTGGACCTGTTTCCGTTTCTGTTTCCATTTCTGCAGGGTGGAGGTAGCATTAGCGTGTTACTGCCACCTACTGCACTGTGTGTCCAAGAGAGAGCGAAACAAAAGGAGAAGAACAACTCAGCAATAAAACCAACATAAATAAATTAGCAGAAAGCAGCAACAAGAGTCACAGCAGCAGGAAACCAACTGAGCAGTTAGAGATTTCTGTGAAGATTTAAAATGGTTGTTTCACCGGCCCAGGAGACACACACACACACACACACACACACACAAACACACACACACTCACACACACAGGCTGGCCGCTGCCCTCTCTCTCCAGTCCAGCTATAAAAACCCATTAGTAATCACTCCTCGGCTCTCAGCGGCTCTTTTCGCCCAAACGACTTCCATCCAGCCAATCTGCATAAATCTGCATTAATGGACGATTCTCGCTCTGCAGAAAACAAATGTGCTTTAAAAAACGCCTCCTTATCTGTCGGCTTTTAGAGGAAACACCAGAGACACACACACACCATCTATCTGACAACACACACACACCACCACCACAGCTTCAATTAATAAAAGATTTATCATGACAGACACATCACCACAGCAGCACTCACAGAGAAAATATGAGTCTGACTGGACAAACAAATGCTGATGATTTAGATTTCTAAGAGCTTCAGCAGTGATAAAGATGGAAACGTAAAAGCTGTCCTGAGGATGGCAGTAGAGGAAAGACGTGCTCGACACTGTGTCCTCATTTGAAGACATTACATTATCAGGCTTTTCTACGACTGATAAGTCATCCTGTGTAACTTCCACTCTTTGTTTATGCCAACCGGTCCAAAAGAGGCACATGATTAACTCAGTGTAGAAAGAAGACATCAACCATGTCTGCCAGCACGGCACTGGGCTGCACCAACTGTGCATAAGTTCAAAATATAGAGTTTCACACAGTTTCTACTTTAGGACAGAGTTTGCACTCTCCGAATGTTTGAGATGCTGCGCCAGCTGAGAGAGTTTAAAGGTTATTACAACTAAAATCTTACACTTAGCACTAAGTTAGAGCTGTCGGATTTTCCCCTTCAGGATTATTGTGGCCATGAAATACTGCAATAATAATAATCATAATAATAATATTGTTTATTTATATAGCACCTTACAACATCCGAAGAGATGAACAAAGTGCTTTACAGAACAAATACATGGTTGAATATACAAATACAGAAAAAAGAAAATACATGAGAAGTGACAAATGACACAGGATATCATGAGATATAACGGAAAGGGAACATAGAAACAATTAAATATATATAATATATATATATATATCTAAATAGGTGAGTTTTAAGATGGGTTTTAAAGAGTGCCAGGTCATTAATAAAATGTAATTCAGGGGGTAGGGAGTTCCACAATATCGAGGCCGCAATAGAAAAGGCACGATCCCCCCACTGTTTAAAACTTGAAGAAGGAACCTCCAAAAGAGGCTGTTCTGAGGACCAAAGGGCTCTACAGTGTCGTCTCAGCTTTATGCAATCGGACAGATACACTGGAGCAAGACCGTGGATAGATTTAAAAACGAACATTAAAAGTTTAAAAATAATCCTGAATTTAACAAGGAGCCAATGTAGGGAGAGACGAGTGGGAGTGATGTGACTGTGAAGGGGGGTGTTGGTTAATCTATGAAAAATTTGTTCAGGCGTGGTCAACCTCTTTTTTATTTTGGTCTTGACTTCTTTGACTGAGCTTACTAACATGGTTGTGGTATGTGTGTGTGTTTTTTTTTTAAGATTGATCATGTTATGGCCCTTTGTGATTGTGATCATGTGCATATAAGATGGTGCCGGACATCGCTACCTTAGTCTGATGAAGAGCAGGTTTGCTTGAAACATCACTCAAGAGACCCCACATGCTGAGTCCTTGTGTGCAGTTGTTCTAAGACTTGGAGATTCTGCTTTTCCCAAATACCTTGGACAAAGGAATAAATTCATACCAAACAACAGCTGGGGTCAAACTCAGTTCAAAGACAAACCATTCAATCCCCCGTGTACTTTTTTTCATTCTTGACAGATTCTGAAGTAATGATGTTATTTCTGATCTGTTTCCTGACCCCTCCACAGATTAATGGACAGGAGATGGTGGGAAAATGAGTGAATATTTCTCTGCAAATGTCATGATGAGAAACAACAGCGTGACTTTCTACAAAACAAAACCGCCGTTCAGCAAGTTCAGCAAGAGTTGAGAGAAGAGCGGGGGTGCTGCGGCTGGTGGAAGTGCCAGAGCAGAGATGAAACTTCATCTTTGATCCTGATTTCAGTTCAAGGTAAAGTTGAGAAAGTTTTTCATCCCTCAGAGCTATAATATTGGTCAGGAACGTGGGCTACTCCATGAGGCAGCGTGTCCAATCAGAGTTACTGCAGCTTAGATCTCTATCATGACAACCCTGAAGTCATAGAGGAGCTACAGATCTGATCTGCTCTTATTATCAAACTCAGATTGTTTTTAACTTATAATGGAAACGAGGGGTTGTGTAGGTGAAACACTAGATATATAAAGGTGGTTGAGAAGTCATCTCTACTTGGGTTTAGTCAATATCAATTTGTCTGTTGATCATGATGATGGCTTCATTTCTTTTTTCTGCATGTTGCTTTTGTTCTAAATATTTGTCTGGGTCCGGATCATAGACTGTATTTAGAATGGACGCCGTCTGCCTCCTCGCTGGGTGAAGCCACCGCGAGAACAGCACCCTCTGGTGACAGGCTGCAGTATAGGTCATAAACACCGCCTTCTCCAGCAATCCCTATGGAGCTGTGGACAAACTTTAGAAATTTATTACAAAGGGTTAGGATATAAATTTTTTCTACCCCCTGCAATGCTACTGCGCAAGTAGTGGATCCAGGGATTGGAAAAAAATACCTGGAATACCGAAAGCAATTCAGCTTCAAATTCGTATAATGACAGGAGGCGGAGCCAAGCTGTCTGTAGTATATATACAGTCTATGGTCTGGATAGTTGGTGAAAGAAGTCACTTATGAAACTCTTTATTAAAGCTTCTTCTTCAAGTCTCTGTTAATATTTGGACAGAATCGGCAATTCCTATCATTCTCTGCTTCTCTCCGCACCTTTTTTTTTGGCACCTATTTGTAAATTAAGCACCTTATTCTGCAGGTAAATCTAACCCCTGAAACCTGTAGAACACCTAAAACCATCCCCTGATGTGCTAATAAACATTAATTAACAATCAAATCAGGTTACGACAGAAACTGTAAGGCCCCAAATATACAGTATTTCCCTCCAATGTACAAGAAACTGTCCAACTGTTCACTGCATGAATACTCCCTCCGTGTTCAGCACTGTGCTATTTTTATGGAGACGTGTGGCTTTTTCTGGTTCACTCTGTTATCACCTCTCTGCATGATATCTGGGCTGTAATTAAGCTAAGTACAGTGGTGCTAATCATTGTTACAGGCTTACCAATTCACTTGCATCTCTATCAAACCTGCGCTTGAAAAGGTTTATTTACATGATTAAAAAAAAAAAAAAAAATATTATTAAACCTAGTGAGGCAAAAAGCATTAATTAGTGGATCTGCAAGACTTGGAGGTCCTACTTTATGTCCAGCATGCTTTGTGCATTGAAACAGCCATTTCCAGCACCATCTAAATCCATGCCAAACAGCCTATTAAGTGGAGAGCCATGAGTATGTACATATACCTAACACGCTAAAAGATGTCATTATATGTAATTTGTGGCATGAAAAGACAAAGCTAACAGCAGCAACTCACGAAGTCTGTGTGGATGTCATGACGACGTGCTGCCAGTCTGAAACAACCCTCACACTACAAATTCAAAATGCTTTATTCTGAATGCCAATAACAAAGTAAGGTTGACTTTTATTCAACTGTTATAGCTTAGATTTCCATAAAACTCACCAATAATGTTCATGTTTCTCAGATAAACCTGTGTTATTCCATTAAGACAGTCAAAGCATGATCTTTTAAGAGCTAAAATCAGATCAAGTTAGGCTGATCCATGCTGCAGACATCAGATGAGTAAAGGAAAAACAAAACTTTACTTTTTCCTGCTCTGCTGCTAAACCTCCACACTCTGAGAACAATCCCTGCTCTGTGTTGCGGCTCCTTTAAATAGAGACCCTGACCTGGAAGAGCGGCAGGGAAACAGAAGGATGATGGATGGATGTGAGAACTTGAGAGAGTGAATGTTTTTTAATTTGGTTTTGTTTACCGGCTCTGCAGAGTGAAATATAACCGATAACTAAACAAACTGTAATACAATGCACACACGCACTCACACACACACACTCACATATATACACATATTCCTTTAACCATTAACACATTCTCCGACAACAAGCCCACAGCCCATCAATCACACACACCCACACCCACACACACACTGCCTGCTGCATGGCTGAGTTTCAATCAGACGCCAAGAATCACATCAGCATTCACAACAAACACACACACACACACACACACACACACACACACACACACACACACACACACACACACACACACACACACACACACACACACACACACACACACACACACACACACACACACACACACACACACACACACACACACACACAGAGAGCAGCAGATTGGTTCTACTTCTCCATGGTTGGAGACATTTAAAGCTGTGATCTGTAACTTTGCTCACGTTCAGACTGCAGTACAAATATTGAGTAATTCAGAGCACCTCTGACGTACTTTAGTAGTTCTTTATTTAAGCAGTTGTACAGCTACGAAGTTTGTCAAGTGTGATGCTGTAGGTTATAAGTTGAAATGCTGCTAACATGAAAGGTATTTTTTTTCACATTGTAATCCCTCAGGAGTTTCCTGAGAGGTGCACCACTGAGGTTACTCCAGGTAAGTCCGTTTTTAAACCGCCGGGTGCAAAAAGGATCAGAAGAAAGTAGAGAAAACTGAACGAATGTTACTCACTTTATCAGAAGTTAAAAAGCAGGAATACCCATCAGTCATTGCAGCCCTGCACCCTTAAGAGTAATAAGTTAATATAGATTTTATGCACCACCTTTTTTATTACAGACGTGGTGTAATTATAACACCTTCTTGATGAATGAGACCATAAGAGTTGAGTCAAATGTAAATTAAATACAGAATCTGATGATCCCTGAAAAAGTCTTTGTCTGGATGTCAGCATATGTTACTCCTAAACCTGGAGATATTGTTCAGCATTGATGGAAACTTTACAGATGTGGAAACTACCCAAGACACAGACACTGATGATCCCCACACCATCAGGGATGCTGGCTTTGACCTGAGAGCTGATAAGCAGGGTGGTCTCTCTACAGTCAAATTTTGAATTGAAACTTTTTACTTCAGTCTCGGGTGGGTTCAGGCCCAGTGAGGTGGCCAGCCTTTCTTGACCTGATAATTTCATAGTCTTTATTTTCTTTTGATGAGCTTTAATCTCATCAGATTCCTCTTGAAGAACTGGGCCATGTCTGGACCACCAAACCAGCTCCCTGTTCCTAATTATTATTATGTTGTTGTTGTTTATGAAAATACTGTTTACCTGTCTCTCTCTCTCTCTCTCTTCTCCGTCTTCAGGCGGTCTTCCCCTCCAGCAGCTCTCGGGTGTTTTCGGCGGCCCGCGCCAAACCGTCAGCCATCAACGCCTCCTCCAGACTCCTCCTGGCCTGGTATACCTTCATCTCCTGCTCCCTGCAGACACATTTACAACAATACTTTTACATAATGATGCACAAAAAAGCTGTTATATTGTCAGTCCATGGATGTTTTTATTTGTGCTCATATTGTTTTGCTTGTTTTTGTTGTTGATTAAACTGTCGATCCAACTCCTTGACCTCAAATTGACCATAAATAACAAAGAAGATACACCGACACCATCTCTTCAGAGGAGACATCTATGTTTTTTTCTGCTGTCACAAACACAGTGGAGATGTCCGCCTCCTTTTCTTAAACCAACACAGTAATAAAAAGAAGGAGACAGGCCGTGGGCCGTCATCTGAGACCGAATCTGTATTAAAAAAAAAAACAGCAGGGAAAATGCAACGAGGCAAAGTCACACAGTATTTAATCAGAATCAGAATGAAAGTGAACTTTATGAGATGGTTGGTAATTGGTACAAACATTTAAATCTGTGAGATGAAAACTTCGACACTCTTTTCAAACACCAGAGGGTGCTGTCTCTCCTTGACTCCTCATCATTACATCTCTAATGTCTCTCTCTAAGTTGAAGGGATGCAGCAGCACGTTTCTCTTGATGATGATGGTTCTGGCTGTTCAGATCGTCTGCCCTCGTCTTCCGACATAAAAAGCTTGAGTGTACTTAAATATAGCTAAGAGGAAATGTTGCAAATCAAGGTGAAAGAAGTAAAAATATATGATGAGAGGGGGAGGCATTTATGTTTTAAGCAGGTGAGGAGGAATAAGAAGAGGGAAGGTGAAGAGGAGGAGGAGGTGGGGGAGGAATGAGAGCCATTTAGGATGACAAGCACATTCAGCCGGAGAGAGGGAGAGAGGGGAAGAGGAAGAGAATTGGAAATTAATGGAGGAGAGAGATAAGAAAAGGGGGAGGAGGAGGAAGGCTGGAGGGAGGGAGGAGATATAAGAGGAGGTAAGATAGAGGGAGGAAAGGGAAGTTGAGGAGGAGGAGGGGGTATAAAAAGATAGAGATGGAAAACAAAGAAGGGAGAAAGAAGACAAAAATGCAATATTTGTAGGATGGAGTCATGAAGAAAGGGTGGAGGAAGGATGAAAAGGGGCAAAGAAATGTGGAGCGGAAGAAGATAAGGAAGCTAAACAGAGCAAAGGAAATAAGGGAAGGAAAGATATAATGGAAGACAGGTGGGGAGGAGAAAATAGGAATATAGAAAAGCGAGGAAAAAAGAAAAGGGAGGAAGGGCAGAAAAAAGGAGTACAGAAAAGAAGGGGAAATGGAGGGATAAAGGAAGGATGGAAGAAAGGGGGAGAAAGGAAGGGTGGAAAAGAGAAAAACTGAGAAAAAAGATGAAAGAGGAAGAATAAATAAAGAAAAAGGAAGTACATTAAGAAAAGACAGAAGAGAAAGACAGTGATGAAGAAAGTATAGAAAGAGATTTAAAAAAGAAGGAAAAAGAGAAGGAAATAACGGGAACATGGAAGAAGAAGGAAAGGAAGAAAGGGAAGAAAAGAAGAAGAAACAAGGAAGACAGGAAGGAAGGAGGAAAGGAAAAAAGATGTAAGGAAAGTGAGGGCAGAAGGATGGAAAAAGATAAGGAAAAGGAGAGGAGAGAAGAGAAAGAAAAGAGGAAATGGCAAGAAAGAATGGAGAAAGGAGTGAAATTTGGAAGAAGTAATGGAAGGAACGACAAATAAAAAAAGGAAGACAGAGCGAAAAAGGACATAGGGAAGAAAGGGAGGAGATGAAATGTTGGGTGAGGAAAAAGATGGAAGAAGGAAGAAAGACAGAAAGAGTGCAGAAAAGGAAAGGTGAAGAGAAGGAAAAGTATGGAAAGAGAAAAAAGAAAGAAAGGCTGATGGCAGAAAAGGAGACAATCAGGTGAACAGAAGGAGTAAAAGAAAAGGGAAAAAGGAAATAGAGAAAGAAGATTAGAGGATGTTGAACAAGGAAAAGAAGAAACGAACAAACACAAAAAAGAACATTAAAGGTATAAAAGAAGGCGGGTGGGAACAAGATGAAGAAATGGAAGGACAGAAATGAGGGGATAATCAAATAGGGAAAGAAAGAATATGAAAAGAAGAGATTTTACCAAGAGAGTGTAAGATGGTAAAAGAGAGAAGGTAAAAGAAAAGGAGAAAGGAGAGGAGGAAACAGATTTATGGTGTAGAAAGACAGGAGGAAGGTAAGGCAAGGAAGGAGGGAAGGAATCATTTATTGTAAGGAAAGGGTAAAGGAGAGGAGAGGATGAGGTGATGGATTCCAGTGATTCCACTGTAATGGCTTCAGCCAGCTGTTCTCTGCTACTGGACACACACACACACACACACACACACACACACACACACACACACACACACACACACACACACACACACACACACACACACACACACACACTGAGTCAGTCTGTCAGTCAGAGTTAGTCCACAGTGCCCCCTGCTGTCACACCGCAGTAATTGTCTCTGTGAACTGATGTGGAGAATTAATCTGCCTCTTTACGTTTAACATCATTAAACTCCTTTCCTCCTCTGTCCATCATCCCTCACTCTGTGCGTCTCACCTCCTTTGTGCCCTCACTTCATTATCTGACAAATTTAGAGGAAAAGCAGAGGGAGATAATCCATCACATCTAAAATTACAGCCAGGCTTTTGTTACAGGCTGATGCAGAAAAGAGCAGAGAAATCTCAAACTCTGAATGGTGCATCCAAGGATCCTGGAGCATCTGAGCACATGAGGAAAAAAGACAGCATGGCTTTTACGCACTTGTCATGAAAATTATGGTGGCCTAACACTTTTTTATAATGTGTGATGTTGTTTTGAGAGTGCTTGATATCATGAACTATGAAAGGGCTATTTGGGAATACTGTTTTTTCTGCATTTGTACTTTTCCTGTGACGATTCAGCATAAGACTGGTCTAAATATGCCAACCTGAAGACATCCCTGCTGTCAGCTTAGTAGGCAATGTATTTATCTTCTTCCATTTAGTTTGATTCACATTTCTGTGGTGATTCTCACACCCCTAAACAGGGCCCAGTTGGCTTTTGTGATGTGCAAAAGGGGACGAAATAGCATGTGATAATACAATATTTATGCATCGATTTCTGACCTTCGCACTCAATATCTCTAGAGCCCCAGCCTTTATTCTGCTAGCATACTCACAGAGAGCGTGGATACAGTGAACCTGTCTCATGGCCCCTTTTCTCAAACACAATAAGCATAAACACCCTCAGATAGTGTCTGCTGTTTGCCAAATCTTCAGTCTCCCTTGTAAAGCAAGTCCTTGTTCTGTGAGTTGTTCTCAGATTAAGATATTGTTGGTTGTTTTGGTTTTTGTTTTGCAATGAATCTAAACTCTTTAAATGTTTCTCTGGTCTTCTGTTTCCTGCAAGTCAGAGAACAAATACGAAGATAAAAGACAGAGGCATTTCTAAATAATTCACCCCTAAAAGACAGATCCTTCCTACTCTTTCATCTTCAGAGTGCAATACACCGGAGGTCGGAAAAGTAAAGCCGAAAATGAAGCCAGGAGTGATGACGCCGGTGTTACATTTTAAAAGAGCTGGGCACAAATGAGAAGTGTTAATTAATTATTAGCTGACACCATAAAAAACCTCTGATAAGTCCTCTGGCTAAAGAGCAGCGGTTACAGCCACATTACTCTGCATGGCTGATCATCCCTGAGAGTCATTATTGTCATAAAACTGGCACCATTAAACCTGCACATCAATGAATGCACAGCTAGCACTGGCTTCTTTTCGAAAGGAGCACACCAGGAAAACTGATATAGAAGTATCACCTTCACAACAAGAGCACGCCACTGAGAAGGAGAGATCTAGCCTTTAGCTGCTCCTTTTTGTGAAGATATCCTGGATGTTAGCCACAGGAGTGGAAGCGCTTTTCAGGGACTGTTTGTGGCATGTTGTAGGTGCTTTGCAAAGAATGCAGAGACAGTAGAAACCACTATCAGACTTAAAGACAGTAATACCTGATGTGCTCGTCAGTGACGGTGAAGGCCTTGCAGAGCGGCTGGGACGTGTTGAGCCAGATGGCCGGGTTCTTCTCTGCAGCCACAGACGTCTGCCCTGTGATAGGAGCTGAACTCATGTGCAGAGCGCTGGCGATGGCTGACAGCAGAGTGTCCTCGCTGGAGTCTGGACCAACACCTGCAGAGAGAAGTCAGAGGTCACAAAGGTCAGAGGGGCCGTTTGAGGTTGGTGTGTTCAGATCATGACCATTGACTGTATATAGAACGGACAGAGTCTGGGTGAAGCCACTCGGAGAACAGCACACCCTGGTGACGGGCTGCAGTAAAGGTCATAAATCCAACCCCCGCCAGCCATCCTTATGGAGCAGTGGACAAACTTTAGAAATTTATTCCACAGAATATAAATTTTTCTCCCCCCTGCTTGCAATGTTGACATGTAGTTACTCTAAGACTGTTTTTTGCTGAAATCCTCTTTTTTCTGTACAGCTCCATTTTTAAAAGTTATAAGGGGGTTCATGTTTTCTATGATTGACACTTGATACAGCCTATGGGCGTACGAAGATTGTGTAGCTCACCCGGGGATACGCTGTTTGAGCCGAGTGTCATCACAGCAACTCTTGGCGATTCTCCCGCTGAATGTGTACAATGCTGCTAAGCAATGTTGGTGGAGATAAAACGGGGGAAATAAAAACGGGGAAATAAAAAAAGCTTTTTGGCTTCAAATCCGTAAACTGGTGGCAGGCAGAACCAAGTTGTCCATAGTATATACAGTCTTTAATTATGACCCATCAGCCGTTGTCTGGTAATAGGATATGTCTCTGAGAATGACTGGCTCACAAGGAATGGGAATCGAAAACCAATCCCAGATTGAAAGCCGGTTCCAACTATTTCAAGCCTGCAACATTTGGATTTATGCTTAACGGTTCCGTGATTGATGCCTTTTACTGAGTACTGCTTACCTAGCAAACAAAATCACAGCACATTGTAACGGAGTCTCTTAATTCTCAGAAAGTACATATCTTTTATATCAAACACAAGTTATTATCTTGCACGTACAAGATCATGATACTGTACACAAGATTTACTTTGTTAAATGTGCAACATAATTATCTTGTGCCCATAGCAGAACAATCTTGTGAGCACAAGATAATGTTCTTGTGCATGAAAGTTATTAATGTGTGTGCTCTGAATATTCATCATGTGTAAGATGATCATCTTGTACAAAAAAGTCACTAATACAGTCATCTTGTGTGCAAAATGTGTGTGTGTGTGTAACATAGTCCTTAATGTGCACAAAAATAGTATCTTATACAAATTAGATTTTAACTTGTGTGCACACTATAATTGTGTACAATCACTTTTTTGCACAGGTTCTAAAGTTCAAAAATGCTGTAATATTAAACTAAATGTTGTTTTGCTCACAATATCAGCTCAAAAATCAGAGCAGTACTTTTTGTAAAAATGGACTCTCAGAGAAAATGACAGCTATCAGGGATAAACTCTTTCGTGTTTCTGTGAAGTGTGAGGCCTTTCTTTCCCCCTGATCAGTGTATTTACAAAATGTCTGGATCCAGACTCTCAAAATTGAAGGTAATGGCAAGTTGTGAATTACTTTTAGAGATAACTGCTGTTAGCCGGCTGTCAATAGAAGACTGCTATCTTTGTTTTGGCTTAGCATCCAATATGAGGCTGTATCTGTGATCAGCTGATCTGTAAAATGCCCAAACAAGAGTGAGGCTTCCTTATTTCAGCAGAGTGAGAAGAGAAAGTCATAAAACTCTGACTAAAAATGATGTAGTTGGCAGAAAACCTGTAAGAGCTTATGGAAAACCAACAAGAATTGATTATTAAATCAATAAAGAAACTTATCAGCGCCCATCCCTACAGCCATCTCCTCAGTATTGCTCTTGCAGTTCAAAGTTGGTTATAAAAAACATTCATTTCCTGTGTGCTGTAGTGTTGACAGTCCAATAATCACTTGAGCAGTGCAACGAGGTGAAGTGAAATTTGTTTCCTCAGATATGTCTGAAATATAAACACTGTTACTTCTTAGTTCATCACGTCCCCACAGAGGTGAACTTGTTCACCTGTCTCTGCGCTCCAAGTTTCAATGTAAATGTAAGTTACACAAAGGCTTCACTTCAGCTCACTTCAGTGACACAAACCTGAAAAAGAAACTAATTCCTGTGATTTATTTACAAGAACATCATCTCTGATGAATTCAGGGAGGTAGAAAAATCCAAAATTATAACATCTTTAGTGACGCAGCTTCAAACGGATTTCTCCTTCAGAATAAAATGATGATCTTGAGCAGGATACTAGTTGCGCTTTCATGCAGATATCAATTAATAGTAAAAATTAGATTTAGATTTACTACTGGTTGGAGGTGTGTTGCCATTACCGTAGAGTGCTAACTGCCTGATTTTGCTCTCCATACTGGCTGTTTTCTTGCATGCACCAAAACTCCTACGATTAGTCAATGGTCAATACCACTCAAGGCTACAAACAAACCACAACTAGAAACCAGAACACCTCCCACAACCTAGCCAGGTCCCAAATCTTTAAGAAGTTTGGTTGGAGACTTACTCTGCAGTCCTTTGGGCAGATCCATCGACCGCAGGACTTCTTCTGTGACGTCTGATGAACGGAGACCTTTTAACCTTCTCTCCCAGAACAGCTGCAGACACACACACACACACACACATAGACAGACTGTGTAATCTCAGCTTTATTGTGTTCAGATCTGTTCTAAACTGGATTCTGCCGCAGTCTTAAGATACTGTAAAACCAATTTCATCACACTGCTGCTACCTCACATCCCGAGTATGCCAGTGACAACCATTTGAAGGCTTTTACAGTGAAGGAGCTCCATGAAGTGCAGCTTTATCCACCAAGGTCTCAAATTAGAGCTCAACTTACTGCCAATATAGTAGCTTTACACCCAATAAAATTCATAAATGCTGTACAGGATTTATAGCATCTACACATCTACAAACATGCAGGAAATGCTGGATTATTGATTCGTTTGGAGCTGAACTTGTGCTTCTTCCTGCCTGCTGTTTGTAGGACTCTGCCTCTCCTGCCTTCAGCCACCATCGCTAATTCCTGCGTTCAGGGGTCGGCAAACAGTAAAGTTTGATACAGACACTCTTTCTGCAGGTCATAGACACTATAGGAGTCACAGTTTACCTCCCATGAGGCCACAGCGCTCTCTAGTGGCTGCAGTCACCATGACAACAAGCTCTCCTCCATCATCTCATGCTTAATAACCCTGACCTTGCCCTCAAATATTACCATGGAGACATCAATGTGTGTGTGTGTGTGTGTGTGTGTGTGTGTGTGTGTGTGTGTGTGTGTGAGAGAGAGAGTGTCTTACCTGTCTGGGCTGCTCAGCCCCTCTCTGCAGATCTGTCTTCACCTTGTTGCCCGGGTGACTTGTAACCTTGGTAACGGGCTGTTTGAAGATGGAGGCCGTCTGTCTGATGGGCAGAGCTGTGTTCAGATCCGGTTTACCTCCCTAGAAAAGACAGAGATGAGTCAGTGTACGTGTGATGTGACTCCTTCACTGCACCCCTTCCTTCTTTCCTAATCCCCTTTCCTCCTTTCTCTCCTATCTTCCTTCTCTTTTTCCTGTCCTCCTTCTTTCCTTTCTTCCTGTTCTGGTTTACCTTCCCAAGACAGAGTGAGATGATGAACTTGGGTGTGTTTATAAGTGTGTACACGTATATGTGTGCATGTGTGTGTGACAGTTGAGCTTTAAGGGTTAACTCCCAGCTGAGGTCTCACGGATAACAACAGGAAGTGTGTGTGTGCGTGTTTGTGTGTGTGCATGAGGCAGTGTGTATGTTCTCCTAGGTAATGATGTGTGAAGAGCAGCAGCAGAGAGTTACAAACCATGTCAATACACCACCCCCACACATACACAAAGACACAAAAACACACACACACACACGCACACAATAACATTATTTCTGCGTTGCTGAAGGATGTTGAGGTTTGGTTTGTCACATTTGAAACAACACACCTCACCCCTGCAGCTGTGGAGGAGCTAAAGATGGGAGGTTTAACATGCCCTGGCCTAGCAAAAGAAACCACAACGCTATAAATACTGACAGTAAATTGTACTTTAAGAGCCAAGGTGTGTGCAAAAGTGATCTGGCAGGTGGAGCTGTTAGACTGATGTTGACCCCTCCTGCTTACGAAAACATACTGAAATGATTTGATTAAGTGATTAATTGATCCTGATCAAGTGAAGTCTTAAGAGATGTAAGACTCAAGGTATAGACTACATTAGACTAGGACCAAGTAGTGAAGTACGATATAGAATATAGTAGAGTTCAACAAGAAGAATAGCATAAAATAGAATTGTATAGATAATATTTTATTTTTAAGTAGACTGTGGATTTTTATTTTTACTTTTTTGATCATTTCTTCATGGAAATGCAATCAGACCAAGACGCTACGGCAGAAGAACTACCGCGTCTGCAGTGCAAAATGATTAATATGGTGATTATTACTTCAAGAAAATGATAAAGTAATGATCATAAATGTTCTTCCTTGAGCTGCGTCACCTCGCAGCAGTCCGTAATGGACTAGTCCAAGGTCTAGCTACAAACAAGTGGCTGCTGGAAGAGAGTAGGTGAGTTGTGTTTAGTCTCTTTGCTAAAGAAATTAGGCAAAGTTAAAAAGATGTTTGGTGACTAGTGCCGTGGCTTGGACCCTATATGTACTGTTGATAAAGTTAGGTACTGTTCTGATCATTATTTGTAGCTACAGAGTGGCTTTTTGGTTGAGGTTTGTTTATGGCTCCTCAGACCACTGTGTATTGCTATTGTGCAGTCAATACTAAAGTTGGTTTAACTAGAGAAACAAGCGGTCTGCAACATTCATCTCACGAGGGGGTGTCTAACTCTGTGTTACAATGTGTTTGACACTAAATTATTTTTACACCGGAATATCCCTTTAAGGGGGGATCAATAAATTCTTCTTCATCTTCTTCTTCTTCTATTAAGTATCAGAAATCCTAGATTTATGTGTTTTTGCTCACGTTCACTTCCGATTAGGGTTCAAAACTGTGTGTGTAATACATGTGAATTCAAGCAGTCTATATCATCCTAAAATAAACACTGTAATAGATGATAAAGTGGGCTGCATTGGATGTGAAGTTTTTTTTTACCCTGAAGATGGCGCTCCTAGAACAAACAGTCACTTATTTTGGGACACAGTTGCATGTTACTCATGCTGGCAGTGTCACCTTTTGGGCATCCTCCTTCTTACCACCTAATCATGCATTTTTAGGAAATTATAGTACATTAATGAACTTGTGGAGAGCTAGTGTGATTAAAAGGACTCCTCACTTTAAAGCAACAACCAACTTAAGCTACCATAATGTTCTAAAATTTTCAGGAGCTCTGCCCTTAACATCTATCAGAGTTCAGTTTCCAAATTAGTTTCCTGGTTTTATGGTCCAATAGCTGATAGCAAAGTGATTCTGCTTTCATAAACATGCAACTTTGACCTGTAGGTTTATGATCAAGTTTTTATCCCATTATGGGATATGAAGTATAAAAGGGAGCATCTGATAGTGCACTGCCTCCAAAATACAGAGACAGAAAGTCATAATACAGTATAAATATCAAGCCTCAGTCCTTTTGCAATCTGTAGATCATAAAGACTTTATACATATCCACTCAAACTTTACATTGTTGTTCCAGAGGTGATAAGACCATGTGTGTTGTTTATCCTGCTTCACATTTCTCAGATAAAGCTGTACGAAAAAAAGAGGAAGTGCTCTGGACCTTCTGTCAGGTTACTTCAGGTCATGATGACCAGATGAGAATTCCTTCCTCATGGCTGAACTTCCTCCTCTTTCCTTCAGTCCTTACTTTCACTAAAAAGGATGTTGATCCTCATTTGAACTTTCCACTTGTCCTAAGATAAAACTGTTTCCGACTCTGAGGAGTTTCTTCACCTTAACTGTGCTGTGAGGGGAGGAGACAGAGCGGCTGTTATCTCCATTTAAAACACACTACATCACAAACACACACATACACAGAAATAAACACACATCGAGAACGCTCTGACCTACTATAGAAACTAGCAAGAAAATCCTGGTGTCTGATTGGCTGTTAGGTGTCTGTTGCAGTTCTGTTCAATCAGTTTTAAATCAGAATTGGGTAAGGAATATCTAATGAAATTAAAAAAAACTTAAAATATGTATTTTATGAATTTTTCTCTTGATCTCATTCCAGCTTTACATCCATATACAGCTGTTTCACTTATGCACTCACTTTGCAAGTGTCAACATAAATCAGCTCATCTTCTACCATCAGTAGTCTTGACTGAGGTTTTGTTAGTCCTGAGAGGTATGAAAAGTAGGGAGCTGTGCTGTCACGCATTTTGCACCCCAGGTAGTTGTCAGGAGTTTTACATGAAGTGCACCTGCAGTCCCTCTGACGATGTGGTTGTATGGAGGATCTGCACTTTGAAAATCAGCTGTTTTGCGTTTGAGTGATGATACACTCTTTCTGTGCTGTGTTCTTGAATGACTAAGACTACAGCTGTTGAACGTTGTAGAACAGAAAAAGGGTGAGTAAGCTGGAGAGTCTCATTTTTTTAGCAGTCAGTGAAGCCCACGCCGGTTGTCTATACAAACTCTGCAGTGCATGTAACACACTCCGTATTAACAGCCCGCTTTCCTCTGATGTAAAACACGCAGAGTATTAGTTATCATGTCTGATGTCAGCTTGGCTGGTGATTTGAATAACATGTACATCTGCTCTGCCATGTGCATCAATGTACAGAACACACTGTCCCCCCTGAAGGGAAGACGCTCATCATTTCTCATGCTGTGGGAATGCTTCAGCAGCTTCCAGCCAATCTGAGTAGATACCAGAAGTAAACAAAATGCCAATACTGCAGTGGTGTCTATCCGAAACATCCACACATTTTAATGCACTCTGCTGTAAAAAGTTATTAATATTCCACTTTTGCCTTGTCTCTTTACTTACTCGACTTTACTCATAACTATGTAGGTGGCCTGAGGAAAAGCCTGTGGGGTTTCAGCTGCTCTATCAATTGTGATAAACTTATTATTTATTGGACTTTGTTTTCAAGTACGATTACAGCCCCTCATGATCATAAAAATATGATAATGGAGACTATGCGTCGAGTGAAGAGCACCCTTTCTCTCTTTCTTAACAGCAGAGCGTGGGCACGGCCCCTCCCCTCAAACTGCTCTCACTTTCACAACATTATAAGTGGCTGTAAAATGAAGTTTGGGAGCATGAGGAAGCTTTCTCTCAAATTAATCTTCAACACCTTGCACAACAGCGGGACAAACTATCAGGCAACCACAGGTGGAGAGAGGAGATCAGGGAGAGGAGCAGGAGGAGGCAGGTGTGTGTGTATCTGTGTGTGTCTGAAAAGCAGAGGGACAGAAAGAGCAGGACGAGAGAGAGAGAGAGAGGCTAGCAATCACAAGCACTAACGAGCTAAAAGGTGAGAGTCATTATCCAGAGTCGTAATAAAATACAAGCCAAGTGTTTACGTTATAAAGGACCTTAAAGGCTTGAAAAGACAAAATGATTTGTTCGATCTGCAGCCTGTGATCAAATCTAAGTGTTAAAATATTTTACAAGTAAAATCTGGAATTTAATTTCTTGAGTTTTATAACCAAAATGAAGCCAAAGCTCCTAAAATGAAGAAACGATATATGGTTTCTTTTAGGAGTTTTTCATCTGACTTTTTTCAAAGCCTTACAAAGATTAAGTTTTGTTTTATTTTATTTCATTTATTTTTTATCACTTACTGTGTTTTTCAAAGAATTAAGAGCACGGCTTGACACTAACTTTTTTCAACTTAGAAGCACATGTGCACCTAAGTTGAAAAAGTAAGGACCACACAAAGAACTTTAGGGGCACAATGAAAATTGATCAAATAATGTTTGTCTTATTGGTCGACATAAGTACTATTATTTGAAATTAATTTTAGGTCTTTTGGTCACTTGACATGGAAGCTATTGAAGGAAATGTTCAAAATTTGCCTTTAAATTTAACACAAAAAATGTTTAGAGGACAAATTAGGTGTGTCTACTGTCCGACCTTAGTATTGTTATTTGAAATCAATTTTTGGTCAATTGGTCACATGACATGGAAACTATTGAAGGAAAACAGCTTTTTTTGGAGAACATCAACAGGTAATTTATTGATGGTCCCTTATTTAACACTGGACGTTGAGAGCGAGGATGCAGAGTGGATTTAACTGCGCTGCTGTTGCTATTCCCGGTTATGGAGCGTGAGAAGACACCACTAGATCCTGATGAATGTCCGTCGAATATACAACCTACTTCACTGCAGTATTTACATGTTTACATGAAACGGTCGCACTGTCAAGCTTTTGACAGAGTAATTAGAGCAGAGATAGACGGCCAAATACATGTTTTGTTCATGTGCGCACACATACTTGATGCCACCCCTGCATAAGTCAGTGTCCCAGTAAGACCAGTTAATGACGCCTGCTCACACCCTCGGTGCTGGGACTAAGACTTGTCTAACAGGACTGAACAGGTCTAAGCTGAGACAACAATAGTATGAGAAAAATCAAAGCCACATCATTTTACAAGACAAGTAGAAGTCTGCGTCCAACACCAACAAGTCTTAATCAAGACACTGTTCTGAGAAAGTCATCAGACATTAAAGAAAGTCACAGAGACTGAAGTGGCGTTTCAGTCAGCCATGTTCAATAATTCCAGCGTAGCATGAACAAAGAGAGAAAGCTCATCTGTCAGCGGCTGCTGTTTCCCTCTCAGATTAAACTCTGACTCTTTGCTGAATGAACCGTGACCTGCTGACCTGTGAACTTGCTGCTTAAAGAGCAGTGTTAATCCCATAATCTTCTCATGCACATCACAACCCCAGCATAGCCATAAGCCCCGCCCCCTCAGGTGTGATGCAGCAGTGATACCTTGGCCAGGTTGAGCTGGTCATTTCGAAGTCTCTGCTTGTTCTTCTGCATCTTCCCCGGCATCATCTTCCCCGTTCGAAAGTCGAAACATCCCAGATCCACCTTGTTTCCAAGGTAACGGGACAGCTGAGGTTTACTTCGAAACTTCTTACCTGAGGGACTGAAAGATGGAGAGAGTAGAGAGATTAATTTTACATCCACCTAAACCCACTTTTTATAATAAATGAAATGAAGTGTCCTTTAACAATTATATTTTTGGATTAGATAAAAAAAACTTCAAGCACTCCTTTTTGACTTCCACTCAAAAAACACGTTAATATTTTTTCAATAACTTTTTAGTCCAGAGAACCGTTACAGTTTCCCTCCTGAACACCGACGTCACAGCGCTGCACACCACGTATGTGTGAACCTTAGTCTCTGAGGGAGTGTAGGGGGTGCAGTGGTTACAACGCATTAACCATCTCCCTCTTCTTATTAAGCCTTGAGTGACGCATTATAACAAGAAAGCCTCCATTTCTTACAAAAACAACGGCTCCATTCTGATCAATAACGACCCCTGGTCCCTGCACTGTCTGCTCGTTTGTAAGAGACTTTATCCCCCGTCTCATATTTTTCATCTGTGGGTCTGAGCTGCTTATGCAGTGCCCTCTTTAACGTCTCTGAACATTCAGCTTCTGTGAAAGCTTTTCCAGAGGCATAGTGACTTATCAACTAGTACAGAGGGAAAGTCAGGATTTTGCCTAAAACTAGTTGAAGTGGGCAATAATTGTGAACACTGTGCATACAGTTTTTAGCCTTGAGGGCCCAGTCTAGGGCAGTCTGCCAGTCACATTTACTGTCCCATTTCACCTTAAGGATAATGTCTGTGAGAGCCTGATTGTGTTTCTCCATCAGTCCGTTGCTCCAGGGACTGTATCCCGCTGTTCTTCTTATCTCGGTGTTGAAATTCTCCACCATATTGTCGCTAAAGAGACGCCACAGAGGTCCATGAACACTTATCCGTGTCTGAATGAAGGAGTCGACTATTTCAGAGGAATTCTTCATTTTCACTTAAGCGAGTGAACTGGTTGATGATATGTATCATACGTTTAGCTCCAGCTCATGCAGGTCCACTGCCACAGTATCATCATACCCCAAAGCTAGGGGCAGAACAACAGCTGGCTTCTGCTTAGTTTTGCTGTATCTCTGACATATGTCACAGTCATGTACTATCTGTTGCAGAACAGTAAGGCAGCTCTAGTCTTCTGCAGCCTGTTTGCTAATGCATGGCCAAACTGTTTGTAAAGCTTAAGCTTTGTGCTTTTCATCTGGGGACATATTTCCTCTTACTAACAGGACCTCTTCTTCGGCTGTTGGTGTGAATATCACATCTTTAATTTGGCCCCTTTTGTTTGTCTCTTATGTCCACACAGTAGTGACCTGAGTGAGTGAACTCCAAGGGTACTGGTTGTTTAAACATCACTGCTTTGTCGTCTTCCATATCTAGAACAGCTCCTGCTCTCTTGAGGGATGTTTTACTCAGCAAGTTTCACTGTTACTGTGCAGGTACATTCAGTGTCTATGATGGCTGACCCAAGGGATTCAGTAGGAAAGATCTCAAGAGTCAGGCATGGGATCCTCTGCCAACAATGTGATGTTAACTTTATCCACACTTTCGTCTTCAGTTAATCTTGTTTGTTCAGTTTGTGAAGGAAGTCCTTCGCCCAATGAATTGTGCTTTGACACACAGCACCTCTCAACCGCTTGCCAAACTTATAAAATGGATTGTTGCGCGATAACGGTGTCCTCTGTTGACCACTTTTGAATGTTTGATGAACCTGATGTTTTCCCTCCAAAAATCTGTTTCAGTGCAGACTTCACTGATGAGTAATTTAACTTTGTGCATGCTGTCAGTGCAAGCTGTCTGTTTTTCTCATCGAGACAGGTTGTTTGTAACAATTTAAAGGCTAACATGGCATCAGAAAGCGTCATTTCATACTTTTTCATCAAGTCAAAACGCTGCTTAAAGTCAATGATGTAATTTTTATGGGATGAAAGTAGAAACTATAGATGATAAGTCATGGTCATGAAATGTTAAATTGAAATTAGAGGTTAAAAGTCATGATTATGAGATGAAAAGTTGAAAAGGTAGGATAGAAAACATCATTTTTTTAAAAATGAAAGGTAAAAATAATGAAATGAAAAGTACTGATTATGTCATGAAAAGCTGATATTATTGGATGAAAGTTAATATCATGAGACGAAAAGCTGAAATCATGAGATAAATTTAATTGTGAGGAGTAAAGTCAAAATCTTGAGATGAAGAGCCAATTATATGAGATAAAAATTGATATTTTTAGGTCAAACCTATAATATTATAAAATACTATTTTGTTAGGATTTTGACTTCTACCTTGTATGACTTTTCATCTCATAGTTTTTCCTTTTTTCTCTCCATGATAACTAAATATTTAGGATTTTGTTTTTGGCGGAAATGGGCTTCCCTCTCACAATGCATCACATCATGTTTCGCAATGCACGCTGACCTAAGTGAAAGACATTTATAAGGAAACTGTTACTCATAAAGGCAAATCATATCTTTGCTCAAACTAGTTGGAAACAGCTCAGCTCAGTCAGTATAAGGGTCAGAAATGTGATTTTGGTAGGATAAAAGGTCTCTAGAAAGGAGATAATTTTCTTCATATTTATGAGTTTTATTCATATTACTGCACAGGGGGATCAATAAAGGATCTATTTAGAGTGTAATCCAGTCTGGGTGCTTTTCTACAGCAGCTAAAAAAAGCAACTTTGACTGCAAACTGCAGAAGTGTGTCAGCCAGGTCAGTCCAGGATTAGACACCTCAGAGGTGCACCAGCACTCCCAACTCTTTTATCGGTCCCTCTGAAGGTCTGTAAGTGTTACTGGTCCTCACAAAGACAGAGGCACGAGGGCAGACACACAGTTATTCAGCTGTGTGTGACATGTAGGTCAGCGGCAGCGCAGCAAAGATCAGAGGCTGTGTGTGTGTGCGTGTGTGTATAGTGTTTCATCTGACTTAGGCTCGTCCCTGTAGCTGCCAAATAAACTCTATTTTGTGGTTGTAGATTTCCTGAGAATATTCGGGAAAATGTGTGAATCAGCAGCTAGAGTAAATTGTGGCTAAAGATTCAGATAAACAGCATGAGTGTGACGTAGAGGTGGAGGCTGCAGAGGCCTGTGCAGGCCGCTGTTTCAGGGTGTTGCTGCTCTTCCAGTAAGCCGACCTGCTGACTTGTCTCCTTACTGGAACTGATGAGTCACATTTCAGGCCAAACTGAAAGTAAAGCCGGGTCCCTGCTCTCTGATGGACGCCTCTCCTTCATGTTCAGAGTTCAGGATGTGACGGAGCTCACATGTTTGACTCTGAGCTGTTAATCTGATCTCCGCCGCCGCCGAACAACAGGAAGAGAGTGCAGCAAGCCTCTGAGAACAGCCGGCGGCTCTGCGGCGTCACAGCTTCACCACAGACATAAGCTACATCTGACATCATTTCCTCTGCTGTCTGTTCAATTGTAAATACACACAACCAGGAGAATGAGAATGATAAAACTCCAGACTAGACTTTGACCAGCTTTAAAGAGAGCTCCAGCTGAGAGTAGTGGCCACTACGAGAGGAAGCAATTTAACGCTCTTGTTCCAACTGGATCTAAGGGGAATATTTCTGTGTTGTATGAAGTGTTGTATGAGGTAGATGTCACGATGAGGAGTATTAACTCAGGCTTTAGTGAAATGCTGCAGAGAGCCAGGCTGCAATCATCTGCAGACAGGGTCAAGTCTTGGGCAGTCAGTTTTTCAGAAATTATGCTTCAAAAAAAAAAAATCCAACATTTCATGGAAATTTTTGGATACATTCCAATATTGCAATTTTATCAGTGATGGCCTTTTTGTGGACCTTTGGCAGTGATCCTGCTGCAAAAAAAGGCTGCCATATGGTGTTGAACACTTGCCATTGCGCCGTCGCCTCCTCCACCACTTCAGCTTCACGTGGATGGCAAGCCATCAGGTGAGCCAGCAAATGTGTCATCGCTGACGAGTAAGACAGCTGCCTGGAGCTAAGTGGACATACAGCCCTTGTTTTGTCTCTTATATTTCCATCTATGATGTAGATTCAAAGATACTTCAATAACAACGTCTCTCGCCCCAGTTTCCACTGCACCCGGAACGGCTAGAAAAAGGCCGTACCCGCCGATCATAGCTGATTGTAACCATTGAAGTTAATGTGTTAATTTCCATCGGCTTCTTTCCGTTCCGCTGCAGATCACCAGACTCCGCAGCTGATCGCAAGAGTTCTATTTTTTTCCAGATGCAGGAGCATGCCCGACAAATTCAGTACAGATTAACCTGTGCTGGAAACAAAACATCCAGCTTCTTTGGCTTGTATTTCATACCGTGCAAATAGGCGGGGATGAACAAGTGAAAGGTTTATAGAAAGCATGACACCATGGATGAGGAGATGCTGATTTTAGAAGTCTAGAAGTAGATTTCCTCCTCTGGAAGGACACAATCTACTGCTTATATGGTTAACCTACTGTATGTGGCTAGAGACAACTTCTTATCGCGCAATTGCACATGAATCCGCAGGTTCTTGTGAGTTCTCGCGATTCCTGCTGTCCGTAATCCGCCACGAAATTTGCCTCACAAACGGATCCGGTAAGAATTGGCGGACGGCGAAAATCGCTGCCGTTCCAGATGTTAGTTTACTGAGGTCAAGAGTGCGTGGATTGGTCAGGTTACCATGAGAGCGCCCTCTGCTGGAGCTACTTTGGCAAACTGATGCACTGGTGTTATTATGAGTTTGAACAGCTCCTTACAGTTAAAATATGAACTTTCCCCCCAGAGTTCAAATAAGGGTCAAATTTTAAACAAAAAAATGACAGTTTTTTGGGGTCTACCACGTACTTCAGCTGATTCTGAGAGACTGATTCAAGTACTCATCTCAGTTTGAGTGTGCAGTAAAAATACTGAGAAGATTTCACAGTGGCTCATAACAACATGAAAGGACCCTGTGATTTTGAGAATGAGGACAACACTCATAAAATTATGTAATATGACAACAAAAGTGATACGTCCAGGGGGGAAATAGCTGGGGGCAACATGCAAAGCAGAACTTTTGCCTTGACGTAAGAGTCTTTTTCCCAGTAGGTTGATAAATAAATCAGACATAAACACTAGCGGTGGTGTTTGTGTGAAAACAGAGCAGAAAGAACGAAGAGATGTCTGACAGGAACAGACAAAAACAGACAAAACCGCTGAACCTCCTGGAATGAATAAAATACAGGACAGTAATCTAAAGTCCATATGCTGCTCTTGAGTTTGCAGTGACCCGAGAATACATTGCGTCTGTAAGCAGCACTGGTTGGTAAAATGACATTTATTAAACATTACACCATGGCCACACCGATAAACAGCTGGAGTTGTTCACAGAATATTGGATGAATGCTGCCAGCAGGCGTGTCGTTCTGTGAAAGCTGCTTCAGTGAAGTGATCACTGCGTCACACAAAATTCACGTGCAGAAATGCTCAGCATAAGAAACTCAGTGATTATAAACTACAATCAAGTTTTGTGGGAAGACAAAAAACAGACTGATATAACAGTCCACTGTTAAAGTGATGAAATGTGGCCTCACTCTAAAACACAGAATTCAGAAAATATTCACAAGGGAAAAACAGAATTTGGGAGGAAATAAAACAGGATCTGGGAAAAATTCTAACTAATTTCATAGGCTCCGAGTGCATTAAACAAATAACTGACCGGATTTGCTTTAACGTTCTCCAGACCTGGGTGTAGTCAAAGACAAAGACCTGAATTAAAAACCACATCAAGACATTTACTGAGCTGGCTGACGATCACTTGAAGATTATAGCAGCTACTGAAGGACTTATGTCCCAGGAAGAGCTGGTAAAACTGGTCCATGCATTTGTCTTCAGTTGATTTCATTACTGAAACAGCCTCTTGACAGGCCTTCATAAAAAAATAAATCGGATAGCTGCTGCTTATGTCCTCACTAAGATCAAGGAAGTGGATCACATCAAGTCCAGTTCTGAGGTCTTTACTCTGACTTCCTGTTTGTCAGAGAATAGGTTTGAAAACACAGCTGCTGGTTTATAAAGTGCTGATGCTTCTCTACGCTACAAACCATCTCGGCCTTTAAGTTTTTCTAGTGCAGGTCTGCTTTTTTTCCCCTCAATCAGAAGCAAACAGGGAGAGGCAGAATTCATATTTTGGGTTCCACGTATCTAGACAAACTCCCAGAAAACACCAGGATTACTAAAACTCAGTTCTTTGAATCAAGGTTAGAGACTCACTTGTTTGCAGCTTCTTTTTATCATAATGTTTATGATCTTTTCCTCTTAACTACACTTTACTGTATCTGTCTCTGTTTGACTTTTATCTTAATGACTTTGTCTTGTTTGAATGATTTTGAATGTTGTCTTTCAATGTCGTTTTCTGACTTTTGTTCTGAGCACTTTGAATCACCTTGTTGCTAAAACTGGCCCTCCCTTTATTGATATGTTAGACGTGTCGCGCATGCTCTGCACTCCTGAAAATATCCTGACATTTTCTGGTCAATGTGCTTATGTGAATGCAAACGTCTGGATCTGTTCACCCCGACTTTGGGCAGATCATTTTCTGTCAGCCTTCATGTAGAAGTCTGCATGGAAGTGGGATGATCTGATGTGTGAACACGGCAGGAACATCCACGACCAGCGAGTGGGCAGTGTGATGGCATCATTCGCACCGAGCCCAGTTTCTCTGCCTCATACTCGCCTCAGACATCTGTCTTACACTTTTTACTACGATGTTCGCTGAAATGATCCTATAAATGTTGTAGCGACGTTAACGCAGAAGCAGCCGCTGTCACTGAATACATTTTCACCCTAATTGCCTGAACTAAATGGGGTTTTTCTCACTTCCACTATCGCTTACTGAAGTTATTCCTGCATCAGGATGGAGTGTCCTTTGTCAAGGTGAAGGGATCGGATACAGCTGCAAGCTCTGCGACAAACTGGCCCCACCAGAGCTGGAACTTTATGTAACCATGGTTACAGCATAAATAACTATAGCAGGATCACTAAAATCCCTCCACAATACAAGAAGAAAAAAAAAATCTTTTCTGTGGTTTTCTGCTCATTTTCTCACCCTCTGAAAGTGTCAAACTCTTGAAATACAAACAATTGAAAACAAAACGAATCTTTATTCTGTTCTAAACTTTTACATTTGAGCTTCTGTAAGACTGTACTATTCACATCTTGATAAAATAAACCTATGTCGGCACGTGCTATAAATGTGAGCTTCAGTTTACAGTGCTTCCTGCGTTACAAAGCATTAACTACGTCACCCCTGGTCAGTACGTCAGCTTCAGAGCAGACTGATATGAGGGTCCAAAAACCCCCTTTGACTAAACACTCTGAGGTCTTGCACAACACTCAGTGTGGTGGACCATCCTTGCAAACAGTGTGTGTAAATGGAGTGTGCAGAAGTGTGTACAAAGAGGGGTATAGGGGTCATAAACTCAAGCTGTGGTCTGCATTTGTGAAAGATGAGTCTCTGACTATATCAAGGTCTAAAGGTCCAGCTTAAATAATTTAAAAAGTGTCATAAAGGGTCAAAGAAAGCTGAGTTAGTCTCCTTGCAGAGCTGTGAGTGAGGATGCATTCATTGCACGCCTGCCGCTACAGTCGTGGCCTTGCTTCACCACATTTCTTTTGCTGATAAATCCAGTCAGAATAATTACAGTAGAATATCAAAGTCAGACAAATTACCATAAAAAAATCTCTCCTCATTCCCGTTAGCCTCTGCACTCCTGCTTTGGGTTGCGTTTTTTTGTGTCTGTAAGTTTCGCAGCAAATTTTCAAATTAAGTGAAGACTGAGACGAGAAATTAAAACTGAAACAGTTTTGTTTTCCTGGTTCTTTGTTAAATCAACAGATGGTGCATGAAAAAAACAATTTGAGGCTTTGAACAGAATATCAGCAACAGCTGAAGGTGTTTTTCACATTATTGATTCCTCTCAATAGAAAAGGAGTAAGTTATAAATTGAAAAAACTGTCTTCTGAATGGTGCCAACATACAGTTTGGCACCTTGTGTGGCAGCAGACCCTGACGTTTCCTGACTTGTTAACATTTCTGTGGGTTTGTTAAAAAAAAAAAAAAATGAAAGCCTTGAAAGCTACGAGGCTTTAGATTTGCTCTTAACTCACCAAAATCAAAGTTTCTAGGTACTGCTTGTTCTATTCAGCCCAGTGCTGTGATGTTTAAGGCTTCGGTTCATATAGCCTGGAGAAACTGCTCTTAAAAAGGGGAAAAGAGGACACATACCAGACAGAACGGGAGGGATGTTGACTTATAGTTTCGTCATTCCCTGTCTACACACAAGGAATGTTTTCACCTTTTTGTTCCACAACAGGAAACACTATCTGACCGAGAACAGATTTCACCAGAACACTGAATGGCTGGGCATTTAATTTAGTCTGTTTTTCATGACTCAGCTGAAGCATTTTTTTTTTTTTGTTCAGTCTTTTCTGGGAGAATTTGCATAGTTAGACGCAAGGTCTTCAAATGACCATGACGAACACAACAATACAAAATAATCGCACTTTTAGCCTTGTAGCATGCACACAGACCAACATGCAAGCGTTTTAGCAATAAGACAGATTGTGTTACAGCAACTAGACAGCATGATAGGCAAGAAAGTATCAGGAAACCTCTATGACAGGTACTTTCTCCATGTTTGTTGATTTATCAAGTCACAGGAACATTTTATCCCAAATCAAAGGTTTTACTCTCAGGGCCTATGTACACTGACAGCATTCCTGAACTGGAGGGGCCTATTTTCTTTCATAGACCAGTTCTGATAGATTCAACATCCTAAGCACAAATTTTCTTTCAGCATCAGATGTTTCATGAGCACTCAGCTGAAACAGTTCAACACCAGGTTCACAAACGTCAGCTCTCTCTCACCGACTAAAAAAAAAAGAAACAAGAAAGGGCAGGACTCCTCACACTAATGTTTACCAAATAAGGGAACAGATTCCAAGCCTAGAGCTGCTGCTAATGCTACGAAACTTAACTTTGCTTTCTTTGTAAAGTTTTCTTAAACTTAAGCAAAAAATTTAAAGCAGACTTCAAGGTCCCTTTCAAGAGAAGGTAAAAGGCTGTAAGCAGGACAGTTAATTGCATTTATCATGTTTAATGACATCCCCCTCGCTATTCAGAACCAGAGCTAGTAGTTATTTGAACAAATTATTGATACTTTTGTCACTGTAAAGGTCCTTACACACCAGGGCCGACACGAATATGGAACGCGAAATTACGAAATATTCGGAGGTGAATTTTGATGGGCCTGACTTTACACATCAAGCCTGATGCGATTTTGCGACTTTCCGGGGGGGAAAATATGCATCCCAGGGAAGTCCCGCCTCCTTCGCCTCTGATTGGCTAGAAAAGCTGGAAACATCATCACACGCTCAAGCCAAATGGTCAGCACTTATAGCCAATCAGAGGCGATAAGATAAGCACATGAAACTGTGGTAACAACCGTTAGCTTACGTTAGCACAGATGAAAGTTAAAACAAAGACATTTAGCAAACTGTTAAAAAGCACACAAACCATCGTCATATGAGCGATCCGACGCTATGACTCTCCACAAGTTGTCCTTCAGGTCGTTATCTTTGTAATGTTTGTGTAAACGATCATAAACAATCAGCCAGTCGGCCATGTTCGATATACCAGTGGATCAGACGTCACAACAACATGCTACCTGATTGGTCAGAAGTGGACACACAGTATGCAAAACTTTAGAAAAATCGACCATGATCCAAAAAATAAATGCTGCAATATCGCAAGAAAACTTCGCTGATGTGAACGCTTGTATTGACAGGATATGGGTTTGAAAAAGAATATTGACGCTCAACAGAAACGGTCCCGATGTGAAAGGACCTTTAGCCTAAAATTCAGATCATATGTTGTGTTTTAGCTGAAGCACAACCACTCGTCACTGGACGGGGCCGTAGCCCTGTTTAATGGCTCTTCCTATAATACTATAATGCTCTACTATCCGAATTTCAACTTTTATTTAAAGGATGGTAAATTTGTTGCCTTTGGACTCTCTCAGCCAGAAGCCAACTTTTTTACCAAGCAGTAGGACGAGTTTTAAAGTTGAGGTTGTGGGCGCTGACAGTGCAAAATAAGATGTCAGAGAGCACAGGCCCTTAAGAGCGCCAGTCAAATACAAACAACCACATCAGGCAACACAGAGCCAGGGTCAGTCACTGAGTCATCCATGTAGCAAACACTGCATTAGGACCTACACAATAACAAGTGATTCAAGATGGACATCAGATAAACAGGAGTAACTTCTGGATCAAACATGAAGAGGTAAAGCTCTTGTATTTTGTTGGGTCTGGGCGTGGGAACTCCTGACCTCAGCAAATTATGGTTCTGGCCCTGAAGAGTAAACAGCTCGTTTTAAACCACAGGGTCACTAAAGCAGGAATATTATTCATGTATTAAAGGTTTTTTTTCTCTCTATTGTAGTTTATCTGACACTGTGTTGACTACCAGATAACAGCTGACGTTACTCTCAAACTCCTGTCAGTTACTGATACCCTACACACTTTCTGACCAGCTCCATCAGGAGAGATCCACAACATAAAAATAAGAGCCTGCTGGAAGATCAGTAAGCACAGGTCGACTAATCGATCACAGGTTCTTGTGGGACTGATCGATACCTGTAGTAGTAAACGTCGCTCTTCCCTGCGCTCAGTCCGGACTTCCTGATCACTTCTTCTTTCTTCCAGCCGGGCGGAAGAGCGGGACAGTCCGTTCTCTTCCTCTCCATCCTCTCAGACTTCAAGATCCCACGATTATTTCACCGATCAGGTCGATCGATTACTCAGTAAACACCGCGGAGGGGCAGACAGCGTGGCGGTGAACCAACGGAGAGGCAGCCCGGGCGGACCCACGTCACGAATGTTACGTTAACGGCGGCTCTGCCTCCCTCTCTCCCTCCCTCCCTCCGCCCCGGCTGTTCGCGGTGTTTATTCCGGGTTCCGAAGAAATAATCAAGTGTCCCGTGTCGGACTCTCAACCGGACTGTGCCGGGTTAAAGAGCCCCCTCGTCCGGGTCTAGTTCCGTTAAGCTCCGGAGAACCAATGGCTGATCTGATCCGATCTGAACTGAACTGGACCAACGGCAGGCTGTGACGTCTGCGATATCACACACACACACACACACACACACACACACACACACACACACACACACACACACACACACTCTCTCTCTCTCTCTCTCTCTCTCTCTCTCTCTCTCTCTCTCTCTCTCTCTCTCTCTCTCTCTCTCAAAGATCGTCTAATGAACAGATATATTGCTGAGTGGTCCAATAAAAACTTAGTTCCAGTAAAAATTTGAAAGTGTATTATTATTTTTATTTTATTTTATTTATTTATTTTTGTGCTGGATCCATACGTAAAATGTGAATTGTATGTCTATAATGGTAAAAGTTAAAATTATGATATTAAAAAGTGTTAAATCCAAATGTTTTATCCAACGTCTGAAAAACACCAAAGTAAAAGCCCATCATCAATTTTGCCTCCTGCTCAGTGTGGCAAAAGTGAAATCTAAAGTTGCTATAACATTTACTGCCTGTCCCTAGTTATTTCTCACTGGCACATTGAGAATCTGACTCATTGTTATTGATCAATTACATAGAAACAATAAAGGTAATGCAATGTCAGGGGTTATCAAGCCATACTTTGAGTGATAATATGAAGTAATGCCATTGAATTGCACTAAATTTTCTGAATATATTAATAATAATAATAATAATAATAATAAGAAGAAGAAGAAGAACTTATTAATCCCTGAAGGGAAATTTAATTGTCTGTTGTCTTACATAACATGTCTCTAAAAGTCATCTACTATTTACACAAGAGTTGTAAAGTCTGATGGCTGTTGGTACAAAAGATCTTCTGAATCTTTCTGTTTTGTTTTTAATAAAGCATTACTCTCTTAAAGTACCCTACACACTTGGAGTGCAGTTACTCCATGTCACAGTGTCTGTTGTGGTTCTGGTGTCTGGATTTTGAGTCGGAGTGATCTCTCTTTACTTTTATTTCGTCATATCATGCCGTGCCTCCACTGACGTCATAGGCCGTGGGTTAAAGGGGCTGCAGCCGTGAACTCTGGAGGCATGGGGAGCTTAGACTACTGACGCGCGAAAGAGTAAGGTTTGATAAGGAACTGACAGAAAAAGGATTGATTGAAAATGTTTAATTATTTAAACCCAAAGCTCATGGTTAAATGAATCCACTTTATTATAACTCATAATATTTAGTCAATAATGATTTAATATACAGGATATATATCAGCAATAACACTGTAAAAAACCACAACAATTCTCTTTACTTAGGGGAATGCTCTTTATCCTGTATGATTACTTGTTCTTATAAGGTAATTATTTTAGGAGCAGGTGGTTATAACTGGTGCTCACATTATTATCATCAAGTGGGTACAGCATAATGACATGTGAGGACAAACAATCTATAAAGTAAGGGTGTAAAGACTGTACTTTGAAGATGTTGAAAATAACTTGTGTGCACATTATATTTACTTGTGTACACACACGTTAATATAATAACCATACAATATCGCTTGTGCAGACAACATTGAGACTTCTGTGTCAAGGTTGCTGACACAGGCACAAGGAAATAGCTTATTTCCACAGGTCATTTATGTCCTTATTCATAAATCATATTGTGCACAAAAATAATAAACTGCTTTGCACAATATTATTACCTTTAGGGGGAAAGTTTTAATTTCCTGTGCGCAACAAATAAAGTTTTGTGACAAGGAGATTTTAAATTGTGCACACAAGATAATTTTATTTTGCACACAAGTTATTTTCTTTTGTGCAGGTTACAAAAATGTAACTTTAAAGATTTTAGAGGTTCTGTACAATACAAAAGCAGGCCGTGTAATATTTTTATTATTATCATTATTATATTTAAATCTAAGTATTATTATTATCATCATCATTATTGTAAAAAAATGTTTATGAAGTGTTTTAAAAGAAAAAAAGGATAATGGAAAATAATTACAACAGAAAAAGAGAAATAGATCATAAATCATAGCATCATAGCAGATACATGTGTAAAAATACATAAGAATATTTTCATTTTATGGACAATAACAATTTCCAGAAGAGAAAAATGAGAAAAAATTTACCAAAAAAAAAAAAAAAGATAAAAATCAAAAGACTTAATCACAGATGTTTATTACTAATTTTAGGGCAATAACCCAAAGCAACTGGCTCTTTTATCTAAGTGTTTTTGTGTTTTTCTGTCAATATTGTACTTCTTCTCCAGTCCACGGGGTGGCGATAATTCTCTTGAATGTCTGTATACCAACCGGTCAAAAACCCGAGTAAGACAGTCTCCTCAGTAACTGTGTACTGACTTCAGATCAGCTAACTGTGAGTTAGCTTCACCCGGGATGCTTGAATCTTGTGTTTTCAGAGACAGTCGAGGTGCTGTAGTGTTTGGAAAAGAAATTACAGGAGGGAGAAACGAAGACGGAGACGTTCTGGAGAAAAATAGTAAGTCCTCTGTGCAGATTTTACTCATATTAACACGTTTAATCTGGAACATTTTGCTTCCGATTCCTGTTTTAAGCAGTTTCCTTGCTAAGTTGAGTATAAATGTCTCTAAAAAGTGCTACTTATTGAAATTACAGTTTTATATGTCAGTCAGAACGAGTCCTATATCATTTTTAAACACTAAGATTCAAGTTAAGTAGGAGATTTGTATGATATTCAACGTTTAGAGAGTTAACTGTAGTAGTTTTGTTGTGTTTTGGTTGCTTAGCTAACTAGCTGTTGACGGGGTATTCAGCACAAGCAAACTTACATCTGTTAGTTTATCCAGCATTATACAGCTCCAGCTTCTAATGAGCTTTTCTGTTGAATAGTCAAGTAAATTTGCCACAATCATTGAACAACCTGCTGTGATGAGATATTAATGAGACTGTTAGTTACACAAACTCCAATTCACAAAGCTGGGCCACTTATAAGACCCAGGAAAGTACTTACTAATGTTTTTAAGTCTTAATAAGGGTTAATAAAAGCACATTGAACACGTTTATTCATTTGAACCCATGCAATGATCTCCACTACAGTCATGTTGAGATTATTTTTCAATTCTATGTCAATATTTCATGCAGAATCCTGACATGTTTGGAAATGATGTCGTTGGATCATGTGTTTAAAGAGCTTTTATTCCACATATCGCACAACTTAGTGGTTGTGTTGTGGTTTTACATACAGGCAAATGAAGAGAGGGTCGTCATGTCATGTTTTTGTTTATTTTTACATGCAGCTACATAAGCAAAGAAAAACATCAAAGCCCACTGTCTATTTTCACTTTTCACTTCTCCACAGAACCATAAAGGTCTTTTACTTCCTGTATTTCTTTTTGTTTTAAAGTGAGTTATAACACCAAAATGTGATTTTTGTATTTTCTTATAATTCAGCATGGAGTACAGCCGTCTGGTTGGTGATATTCTCTCTCCAGAGTCGACTGTGACCTCCCTGCTGTCCAGCTCAGGTCATCTGAGGAGCAGTCTGCTGGCTCCTGAACACAATACAAGCTTCAGATACAGAGACAAGGTTCAATCTACTTTTTCCTCCTGAGGGCCTGTTTTCTGAAGCAGTGATGGGCCACTGCAGAGTTTTGCTTGTCGTATGGCTGTAATTACATCGATGAAGACTAAAACACCTGCTTGCAGGAAATGTTTATTGTGTTTTGTCCTGTGTAAAACATTAATTCAGGCTCTTTAATCTATCAACCACAGGAATATGACTCGGCCTCAGCAGCTCTGGACGCCTACATCACAGACTTTGAGAGAAGTCGACAGAACAGAGCGACTGTGGCAGGAAAGCTGGTTCTTCCTCAGAGTCCACCTGTCACACCGAGCAGACATGGCGTGAACACACTCAGAAACAAAGATGGTAGGTCATCAACTCCGTGTGTCTCTTATGTTCATGTCCCTGGTGAACTTTAGAGTGTGATAACTGGTCTGTTTGTTTTAATGTTCATTTATTTCTGGTCCGTAGTTTTGAGGGAACGTTTGACAGACAGGGAGCTGGACTTCCTGAACCTCCCAGTCAGCTCCCTCCATCACCGTAGCAACAGAGACAGGCTCTCCATGACGACTGATGAGTTACTGTCGATCCCTTATGACGGCTCGATGCCCGTCACCCACACATCCGCCTTCATCCAGGGTCTGTAAATGCGTCATCCACCACTCACACCTCCACTTTCTTTGATAGATCCCTGAACACATCACCCAAATGTCTTCTTTCAGATGAGGTCTCTAAACCCATTACCCACTCCCCTATCTTCATCAGGGTCCTTAAATGCAGCACATGCACCTCTCTCTTCATTTAGGTTCCTTAAACGCATCACCCACATCTTTGTTTTATCCTGAATTCTTTTAATGCATCATTTAAACCTCTATCCTTCTCTGAGGCAATCAAATGCAGCATTTACACCTTAACTTTCACCCAGGGGCCATTAAATGCACCATTCACACCTTTAATTCCACCCAGTTACCTTAGAACAAATCACCTACACCTCAGTTTAGATCAGAAAGTCATTAAATACTTCCTTAAACTTTGGGTCTTTAAAGGAATCATGCCCACCTCTGTTTTTAATTAAAGGGTCCTCAAATGCATCGCCAATACCTCAGCCTTTATCCGGGGTCATAAAACATGTCACTCTCATCTTTGTTTCCATCAAAGGTGTTTGAACGCATCCTTGTAAGGTGTTTTTGTTCAGTTATCACCCTGAATTTGTTTAACTGGTTGATAAATTTACAGAATAAATAGATCAGATCCTCTCACTTTGTCCTCCAGGCCTCATGTCTCAGTCTGGAGCCCCCCAGCCTTGCCTTACCTCTTCCAGACATGCACACAGAACCTGGGATAGACTCAACTGCAGCCGCACAGCTCCCAGGTTAAATCCCCACCACCCTCACCCGTCTAAGACGCCCAGAAGCTCCAGGTCCATGCTGTTTTTTTACTCTGAAATATGTTCGAGAAACACCAACCCTTGCTTTACATTTGATTAAATTTCCTTATATCTTGGTGCAGAGGAAGGAAAGAGGCAGAGGCAGCCATGTCGAAAGCAGATGTTGACATCACCTGCAGACGCTGCCACAGGGTGACTATTGATTATATTTTATCAGCCTCAAAATCTGGAAAGTTCTGAGTTTTCTTGTTTTGGATTAAAGTGCTATTTCTCCCTCTTCGCTGTCTTTATTAGTCTACACACAAAGCGGCGAGGCCAGAGCAGGTAGACCCATCCTCTTCCCTCCACCTTCCCCACTGGTTCACCAGCAACAAGTCTGAAATGAACTTCTCGGGAATCACCAGTGTGCCAGACCTGAAATACCCGGCGTGGATTCAGTGCTGTGACCTCAGTGAGCCGCCTCCACCTGCCGAGTCAGAGCTTGGGGATGAACATGGTAAGACATGCAGGAGACTAACCTCACAGAAAACCAGAATTCAGAGTTTGTCCTCACTCTTAAAAAGAAAACAGGATACACTGACATGTACACAACTTATCCAGCTGATGACTGCTTGTGCAAGCACCAGTCAGTAGATAGAAAAGAGGAAATAAAACTCATGCTCCAAAACCCATAAGAGGCACATGCTGCTCTGTATTTCTGTAGTAACAGCCAACAATATTTCAGTAAACAGAGCACTTAAATACAAAAGCGAACAACATGATCATACTGAGTGAGAGAGATGTAGAGTAACAGCTTTTCAAGGAGACAAGTAGACATAGATCAACTCTAAAACATCTGGTTTCTGTGCCTCGTCTCTTTCTGCACAAACAACCTGACCTGCAGCTATTTCAGTGCACTTCCTGTTATAGTCTTATACGTGATCAATGCCTCAATATGCTGACGGGTGGAGAACAACCAGCACTTAATTGAGTTAATGCAGTGCAGTTGAAAGACATAAGGTATATCAGTGGGTTCTTGACATCGATCTACTACTCACTGTAATCAAAGACTCCAGTCTTGCTCTGCAGTCACATTAAATCAAAGATAAACTGTTTAACTCCCATATTAGAAAACTCCGGTTTGATATAAGGTAAACTAATTAATCATTTTAACCACAGATCACTTCAGTCTGAGACTGCCAGCTCCTTTCTGCTGCTGAGCATACAAGAGAAGAAGTAGAGCCTTAACCCTGAGGTTTTAGCCTGCGATGAGCCACAGACTCTAAATCTCAGCGGTACATTTAAAAAGAGACTAACAGAAACCAGGATAGTGATATCGGTCACGTGTACGGGAATATGAATAACCAGATTTCTCTGTGTGCGTGTAAACGTCATAACCAGGATACTTAAAGATAAATCCACATTAATGCACTCAGAGCACAGAGTGGGAAAACAGAGAGAGAGAGCAGGAGAGACGTGTTTAAAAGGAGCAGTGAGTAGTAAGCAAAACTGGGCCAATGCTTGAGGCATAACGTCTGTATATGGGGCGCATGGAGCCGGCTAGCCCAGGGGTGCCCCTGTTCTGCGATTTGTAATGTCTGTGACTGCTGTGAGTGCGAAATTATGCTGAAGAAACTGTTTTTGTTCCTTCTTTCACAGAAAACAGTCAAAGTGATTGATAAAATTCGCTTTTAAAAAGACAACAAGGAGAGACTTTTGTCAAGAGATGAAATCCGCAACAATGGAAAAATAACCACTTTGTCCTCTAGGGGTGTCAAATTAAATACAGACAGAAAGTTCCTCACAGAAGCTTTGAATCCAAAAACTGTCAGGGAAAGAATGAAGAGTTTCTTCTTCGACTTGAGCTGCATTTGCTGGATGCATCCGAACAGAATTGACTGATCATCTATTTGTAAAGCTGCAAATTAATGACTAAAATAGTACTACGGAGGGCTGTTTGCATAAAAAGATCTTTGCATGGTCGAAACAAATCAAAATCAAAAACAGACTGCCTGGATTAGTTGGAGTCAGTGACACCAAACTTGCTCTTCTCCACAAAACAAGAAATACAAAAAAGAAAAAGCTTTTAATGATAGACATCTCATTTTGGTCTTCTGTTGTTCCTCTACCTGCAGATCACAGGACAGGAGCTCCATCGTGGGTGGAAGAGCTTGAGGAGGATGATCTTGACCAGACACCTGCTCAGGTGAGAGAAGTAAACCTAAGTCCTAAGTGGAGAAAAAACTGTCGCTGGTTAGTACAGAGCCTTCAGTGTCTTGTTTCTGCTTCAGTGGATAGCGTTGTCTTTGGAGTCATCGGGTCAAATCTGGAAAAAAAACAAGTAAATATGTGTCAAGCTGAAGGATGAACTTTCATGCCCTGTTTGGGGCTGCTGCAGCTCAGTCTGTAGGGAGGGAGCTGGAGGGTGGCTGGTCGAGTACAGATGTAAGCACAGGCAGTGGACTGGCGGTTGCTCATGATCCATAATGGAGTAAAAACATTGAATTCCCCCACATGAAGTTCACCCTCTTCTTCTTATGTGTCCATTTACAGACTGACAGCCAGCTGACTCTCAGGGATCTCAGGATTCAGTTTGCCGAACAGATTTCTCTGCTCACTTCGGAGAAAAAAAACTCTGACGTGGTGGAAACTCTTTTCAAAAGTAAAATACAAATTTTTGATGTTACATCAACATTTTGTTCAGAATATATTCTTAGTCATGTATTTTCTTCTCGTGTTTTTCCTCCTTTCAGACAACAGAATCGAGGCTCTGATCCAAAAGGCAGATGAGGTGTTGAACTCTCTCTCTCAGAGTTCTGGAGGAACAGAAAGTCGTTCACATTCAGGTGAGGACTAAGACAGGATGTGTGCCTTCTCAGTAACCACAAGTCAAGTGCTGACGTTTTTTTTATTTTTTATTTTTTTTTACTGTGTCATGATGGCTTGGACAACCATAAGCTGTCTCTTATGTTCTGATATGTATTCTGGGGCTGGACAGTGAAACAAGAGTGATATGCTCTGTTTTCTTAGTTTAGGTAAAAAGACTAGCTGCCTCACGCTGTTTGAAGGCGATTTAGCAACACTTGTTATTAGGTAATTTCCTTTGTTTGCAGCCAGTATCCCAGATTGTGTTGGAGAGGATGTCAGTCAGCTGAACACAGAGGAGAAGCTGTTCTGTCACCAATTTACTCAGTAAGACTACTTTGTACTCTTCTACTGTTAGTTCTGATGCATACAAGTGAATACACTGAAAGAAGCGGTTAAACATGATGTTTGGAACCTGCAGGGACTCAGCAGCAGCAGCAGCAGCAGAGGGCACTACAGAGCCTCAGACTGTCAGAGGAGCACAGGTAGGTGGTAAAAAAAAACCTTGAGTTTAAAGTCTGAATGATCCTCTGACAGATTTGAGAACGTAGCACTTCCTCCTTACTGTTTCCTCTTCTAGACTCAGGGCTGCATCTTTAAGCAGCCGGGTCCAACAGAAGCTCTGAAACAGATGCTCTTCAGACTGCAGGCGTTGGAGGCGGAGGTTCCGAAGAGACAGCAGACAGCCGGAGCTTCAACACATACAGAGGAAACTCCAGTAAGACAGGTTTGAGTGTAAATGTTTTGTACTGAATGAAACAAAAATTACATGTTGAGCAGCTTTAGGTGATGTAAGGACTTCTCTGTGTTGCAGGGGCCTGAAGCAGAAGAGGAGCTGGAGAGTTTTTCTGGTGGAGCGTCACTACAAAGGTAATCAACACTGACTGAAACTGAGTAAATGTGACTAAAAAGTCTCGAAAAAAAAAACCTTTTTCAGGACTTTTTATTTTTTTATCTAAACCTGTAAATATACATTTTTTACATTCAGACAGTTTAGCTGAGGAGGATATTACTGTTGATTTTTTTTCATCCTCAGGGCTCTGCATCACCTTAGCCGACTGAAGATGCTGGTGGAGGAACCAAGAGAGAGACACGCAGAGAAGGAAGAGGAGAAGGATGAAGACGAAGGACGGTACTCCTCTTCTTCTGCTGAAGGAGTCACCTGCATCCAGCAGAATTCCTCTTGAAACAAAAGGCCTGTCCATTAAAGCTCCCCTCTTTTGTTTCTTCCAGCAACCAGCGCTGACGGTGTGAGATGACAATGAACACAACACTGCTCTAGATTAACATATAAACATGATTAATGTATAATCATAAAGATAAATGAGTTTATCTATCCTCTGTACATGAACACAGTCTAGGGACCAAACCAGGCTATCTCTCTGAAGGTTTATGAGAGAGGAGCCAGCTGTTGAAACAATGCAGTGACACACAGGTGACTGTTAATGGAGGTTTACAGACAAGAGGGAGTAAGGAGCCTCCCAGGACAATCAGACTGAGGAAAAAATGACCAGACAAACTAAACAGAACATTTTCTAAACGTGCCAAAATAAAGGTGTGTACTGATGTGCACAAACTATAGTTTTAATAGCAATTTTTATATTTGCATTAAGGCCATCGGCCCCTCTCAGTGTCATTGTAGATAGTTGTACACTTGTTTTTTTGCATTAGCATGCTGCCCTGTACATGGTCAAAGCTCCTGTAGGAAACTTTTGGTTTGCGTCAGTTTTGGCACCCCCTTGTAGACAAAGTGTTACTTCTTATCTCTTGTCCTGTGCATATAGAAAAAGTCTTTTCAGGCACAAACCTCATCCTCTTGTCTTTTGGCAGTGAAAAGTATCACAATGTGAATATTTGAAGAAACAAATCAACTTGACTTATTTCCTCATCCACTTGGCTAACACCCCCCCACCCCTCAGCAGTTTGAGGAATTGAAAATCACAGCTGAAAATTTCCCTGCCATGTTACAGATGATTTTTTCAAGGGTCTATCAAACCAGTTTCAGCCTGTTTCTCAACCAGCTGAAAACTCCCCACCAGTCCTGTTACTGTACTTTTTAAGAAAAAATCCCCCACTCTTAATTTTAAGTCAAATGTAACCCCTTTGGACACTGTTTTAAGTGTCTTAACATGCAAGTGTTACATTGGAAAAATACAAAGTGTTACACTCTTACAGTACAGAAGTATTACAGCTACAAAAAGAAGGTCTAATTTAGCTCAGATCTGACTTTTTATTCTCAGAATTAAAACATTTTCTAACAATATTTTTTAGAATTCAGTCCTATTCTCAACTCCTGAGAAATTTTTTAGATTATTAATATTATTTGTAGCCTTTATCCTGTAATTGCGACCATATTAACATCCTTTTTTCTAATAAACAGGGCTGTTGTGACGACAACTCTAGCCCCACTAACAGCTGTTTTTATAAGCTAGTTTCCTGCTCTATAAAGAATGATTCATGCAAAACCTTTACACTTCAAAATTATCTACAATGAGGAAAGCAAATGTGCTAATATTCGCATGTCAGCTTGCTTAAGTTACCATACCGTGGTGCTAAATGTTACATTAACAGTCCCTTTGCTATTGGCAGGGCTGCAAACACGTCAACCAAAGCCCTGTTACACGTTTGGATAATGCTGAAATTTCACATCACTAAATTTAGCTAGTTCATTCTTCCAAGTTCACAGGTAGATGTAATATGTAAGCATGCTTCTGCGACCATGTTATGGCATTAAATGTTACACTGTCGTAGAAATAGTCGTGTAGAAATGCTAAATTTTGCATGTAGTCATCCACTTGTTATGCTCATGTTACAGTATTGTCACTTTCATGCTCAAATCCTGCAAGTTCTAACAGGAAATGTTACTGTTTTACATCTGCTGCAAAATGAAGGATGATGAGAAAACATTCATGTTTAAAAAAAATGTAAGTTTAAGCAGCAGTTCTTATTTCTAATTTAACAGGGACTTTGACTTATTTTGTGGAGAAAAAGTGAAAAAACAAACATTTTTGTTGTAGATGTATAACACGAGTGAAAATTAATCCAATGTGCTCTCATCAGCAGATTTCTGCATAGCACTGAACTAGCAGAGATTGAATTCAATATGCCTGAGAATTTTTACATTGACCTTCGTTGTCAGGTCAGCTGTGACAGTGTTTACTACTGAAGTGCCTGAGGAAAACTAAGAAACATGGCTATCTCTTCATACTGTAGAAGTGTGTCATTTAAGGTTTTTAAACAGAACTTTAAAAGTTTAACGTTGTATATCAGAAAGTGTTTTTGTCAGTCCTGTTACATAAACATTTAAAGGCCTTACAGTACATCTTATTTACTTTTCATCATTTCTCCTTCTGTATGAACTTTACTATGAATGATTTGGGCACAAACAGACAATCGGTTTTATATATTTGTATTTGGGTCAGTTGTAAAGAGATTAACACTGACTGTCAGAAGTACCACAATACCAAGTCAAGGGTGACCATGAGAAGATACTGTATTTTCTTTGTTTCATATGGAGCTTTAATGTTTAAAAGATGTCTCTTTTTCCATCTAACCGTGCTCTCAGCTGCTCTTTTCTCAAACAGATCCCATTAAACTTAACTCAAAATCTCTGCTGTCATTTTTTGCTGATATTTTATCCTTTTTTTGTCATTTTCCTACAATCAAGTTTTGTTAAATTGTCTCTAATGTCTTAGCAAAACACTCTTATAAAGATGGGGACTGACTCACTTTTGAAGCCATCCTCTAGTGGACAGTGGAGGAAGTGCAGTTTTTACCATTCCCTCTGGGTCATAACCAGACATTAATCATCCCATCACTCCCTGCTGATATCACAGTGTCTCCCATGTGGTCGAATATCACACTCTGCACGCCATCACTGTGACCTGACAGGCTGCTCACCACGAGGGAATCCAGCTCCACCAATCTCACATCACCGTCACTGCAAGCAACAGCGAGAGTCTTCCCTGATGGGCTGAACGCTACCTGGTTGGCGGCCTGCGGCCCAACATCTACTTCTGCTGTTGCTGATGACGACTTCCTGATATCCCACAGGTTGACGACACCATTGGAGTCACAGGAAGCCGTGATGTTTCCCGCCAGGCTGAAGGCAGTGTGGTTGCAGGGGTGCTGGTGACCCTGGAAAGTAGCAGTGCAGACTCCCTGCCTGGTGTCCCACAAGCAGAGGGTCTTATCAGCCGAGCAGGTGAGGAGGAGGTCTGAGAAAGGCAGGAAGCAAACGCTGTTCACAGAGGCGGTGTGGCGGCGCAGTGTGAAGCAGCAGCTCTCTTTGTTTAGATCCCACACTTTGGCGGTTTTGTCAGAGGAACAGGACGCCAAGAACTGACCATAGGAGTGGAAGGAGCAGCCCCAGGTTGGCTGAGTGTGACCAGAGAGCATCAACACACAGCGGCCACGAGAGAAATCCCAGAGACGGACCTGGAGGACAAACAAGCCAAAAGTCAATCAGAAAAAGAACAGAACAATTTGATCCCTAACCCTAAAAAAATGGAAAACTGTAAAATGTTGTTAAAAAAGGATTTTGATGGATTTCAGATCATTTAAACCCAATGCAAAAAGTGGTGATGATGGTCACCAGGGTTTTTGAGTGCAGAGATTTCAACATTTCTTATAGTATGAAAACATTTTACAGGAGATAAAATAAAAATGCATTTCCTCATGCAAACTAAGCTGCGCATTTGACAGAGAACTGACAGAGATGTTTTATTAAAGTGAAAGAAAGGTAAACTTACTGTCGTGTCTCCACTTGTTGTTGCCAGTTTTGCTCCATCAGGGTGAAAACTGCAGCTGGACAGCCAATCAGAGTGACCCTCACCTGTCAGCACCATTTGACCAACCTAGCGACACAAAGAACACATTACCTGAAAGTCAGCGAAATAATGTGATTCTTTTGGACTTTTTCTCTGAAATAATTTATGCATTTAATACTGAATAGCACTCGATAGTGCTGCATTCTGCAAAGTACTGACTCTCTGGTAAGACTTTACCCACAATATCTGTGGTAATGTCATAAAAACAAAGGTTAACACGCAAAAGGGTATACCAGGGGAGCCATGAACATATCTTTATTTAGAGATGATGATGGTGGCAATTGGCCTTGTGAGGGTTGATGCTGATATTATCTCTATGTTGATATACTTTGTCTGGTTTAAAGTCATGGTTCATGTCATAAACCAATAGAAACCCTTCTCTAGTACCTTCTCTCCATCAGATGGCAGCGCCCACAGCCTCCAGTTGCAATCGTCGCTTGCAGAGGCGAGGATCATCTTCGTTGGGTGGAGGTGGATGCAGCTGATGGGGAGGTGGTGAGCCCTGATGGAGGAGGACAGACTAAAGGAGCTTTTGTATGGACCAAAGCTGATCTGAGCCAGGTGAGGGTCAGGAGGCTCTGTTTTCTTTGGAGGTCTGCTGAAGGTGGGTTTCTTTGGTGATCCACTCCTGGGGCCTCCCTCTGTCTTACACTGAGATTTTTCCTGACTCCTCTGTGTGTTTGTGGAGTTTTTGACTCTGTCCTTTTCTAAACTGATCAGCATCTTCTGTGACACAGCTGTCTGATATTTGTCCTCCAGCTGTTTAAGTGCCGGCTCAAAGGACTGCAGGTGTTTCTTCAGCTTTGTGCAGTCCTCTTTCAGCCTGTTCTTCTCCTCTAAAACTCGATTGTACTGACACCGGTGGAAATCCCTCTCCGTCTTTATCCTCGCCATGCTCTCCCCGGCCTTCAGCACCTCTTCTCTGAGTAAGTCTGTCTCCCTGCAGACCTCTTCAAGCTCACTGTGAAGGAGTTGCCGGTGTGTGAGAGCATCAGGAATGAAACACACACCTGGAGACGTCATCCGCAGTGAGTCAGTCTGGAGTTTCATAGCTGAGCCGTACCACTCTGCCTCGAAGCTTTTCAGCGTCTGCTTCATCCCCAACCTCCTCAAGAAGTTTCTCAGGAAGTCGTCCACTGCCTCTGGGATTCTGGGGATCATTGGTGGGTCTTGTTGTTTTGGAGGTTCATGTTTCCTCCTTGAAGCAGCAGAGAAGGCGGCCTCCCTCATCGCCTCCTCAAGGTCCTCCTCCACCTCCTCACTCCTTTCCTGCCCCTTTGAGAAAACCTCATTTTTCTTCCTCTCCACTATCTCTTTCCACTTTGCTGACATTTTGCCTCCTCTGTCTTACAGAGTGTTGTTTACATGTTGCTATGGTAGCTCTCCACAACTGCTGAGTGTTGGTTACCCTGTTCCCATAGCGACACACTGATAGCCTAACTATTTCCTTTTTATCCTCTGATCAGAATCAGACTTTCAAACAAAAGATTTTTGTTAAAACCTGTTGAAACCTGCTATTTTCTTTTATTAAAGATCATATATTTTATAATTTTGTGGGTGTTTTTGCTTCTACTTCTTCTCCTTTTTTTAAATTTATTTTCAAATTTATTTATTTATTGCTTGTTTGATGTTTGATGTAGTGCCTATTTGGTTTCATGTAGGCCTGTCGCGATAATCAATAAATCGCCTTATCGCTCGATAAATAAAAACGAAGCCGGTCATTTTGCCAGCCTCGATAATTGACGTGCGTTTGTTTTCCTCCTCTCTCGCTACCAAACACGCTGGATGAGAGAAGAGGTCTCACTCTGCGCATTTTTCTCGGCACCTGGGGGCGTTGGCTCTATAGCGGAATGAACGGAGTTAGTGAACCCTCCTGTCAGTCATTCAGTGTCTTTGTCACGAGGGGGCTGGCGCGCACAGGCGCACAGACACAGACTTTTGGATACAGTGCTGCAAGTGAGCGTCGTGAGTGAAAAGCAAGCGAACAGAATGAACACGACAGCTTTGGTGTCTAAACCGAACGCAACAGCCCAAGTGTGGGAATATTTCGGCTTTAAACCAGTTTTGTTTTCGTCAACCACAAAACTCCACGTGTGTGCGCGCGCGCGTGTGTCTGTGTGTTGGAGGAGCACAGCAGGCTGATGAGAGCTGTCAGAGCGGACTGAAGCTGCTCCTATATGTTTAGCGTTTAACTGTCTGAGTTTTGCAACTCTGTTCGTCATTTTCGTCTCGTCCCATCAACGTGAACGCACTTTCGCCTCGTCACATTTTAGTCATCTCCGACTTATGTTTAGCTCGTCAACGTTACGTCTTCGTCGTGGGTGAAATTAAAGTTTATCACTTTTGACACGGTCTACTCGCATTATTATGCCATTAAATATCATTATCTATAATTTAAAAAACGGTGTCAATAATATCGTTTATCGGCAATAATTTGTAGCACAATTATCGTCCAGCAAAATTTGTTATCGTGACAGGCCTAGTTTCACGTTTTGTGAATGATTACATTTTCCCTAGTGTCGTAGCTGATAAATAAATGCAGTATGAATTTAAAGGTGGAAAGTAGAGAAGATAAAATAGATAAAATAAAGAATATAGAATAGAGGAGAGAAAAAGAGAAATTGATCCCTCATTGATCTCTTTGTTTTTATAGCCTTATTGATGATAACCACATACAGTATTGCTACCTGAGCTTGACACCCCAAAGGCAGTATGAGATATTAACCACCAGGGGCGCTCTGTGGTCAAGCTTAAATTTACGTCACATGAAGTCGTCACATGACTGTCAGGGGCAAACAAAACAGGAAGAGGTTTTGTTCTTTGGTGTTGTGAGTATTTCATCGTTTATTATTTTGAAATGGAAATACAGTAGCATCAAGAAGTCAAAGTTTGAATACTAATTCCCTTTTGCACGTTTATGGTGTCGCTACGCCGCGTTATTTGCTTTTTGCGTTGCAAGAGGAACCGAACTCCATATAGAGTTTGGTCGATTTAAGATAATCGTGCTTACCTGTAAAGGTACGTTAAAATTAAGCATTAATTGAAAGTATATTTTGTATAAATGGGGTTTGCTTGTTAATTCAGCATATAAATTATTGAACCTTGTCTTGAGGTTTATTCAAAATCTTTGTGAAATGTAGCAAATGCGTAGGTCGCTTGTTACGATGGTAGGCTACACATTTTAACAGCCCTTTAAAGTTAAGACGATACATAGTTTTTTACATAAATTTGTTAAATTAAAAACATAAAGCATCTTTAACATTAACAAGGCCTATTTTGTACTGAGAAGCAAAGACTGTGTGCTCGTTTCCTTGATTTTAAATGTTGACAATTTTGATGATTTTTTGAATGAAGTTTGGCTCCTCGGCACAATCCCGTTAGATCCACTGAAGGACGGCATGTTCTGACCCGTTTTACACCTTTTGCACTTTAAGACCACTTTATATAGTTAAAGTGATTATGCATATCTTCATATGGCGGGCATTAACTAGAAGAAACTCACAATAGTTAACGGATGCTTTTTTACGTGGTTGTAAATGCTTACTTTGGTGAAATGCAAAGCTCAACGCAATTCCTGTAGTCATGTTTGGGTGATTGTTGCTTAGTTTTTGTATTTTTTGCAAACATTTGCAAAGACCATATATTATTCTAGCTGAATCAAACTCTGTTTATTTATTTTCTGGGTTTGCTTAATTGCATTGCTGTATTTACTGTAGGTAACATCCAGACAGGTAACTGTACAACTTTCATGCAGTGTGGAAATTGGTGAAAATAAGATGACAACATTTTATGCAGTTACAGGCCTAGTAGTTGTTATGACTGATCAAATGAGATGCAGACTTTTAGAACTGAAGTATATGTGACTATTCTTAACATGTCTTGATTGCACTATGCAGGTTCAGAGGTCACCATGGGGTCTGCAGTGGAGAGGACAGATGAACATGTGAGAGAGTACCTCATCTACAGAGGATTCACCAACACCATGAAAAACCTGGACAGTGAAATAAAGGCCGACAAGGAGAAAGGCTTCAGGGTATGAACGACAGATTGATATGGTTGGATATCGTTTTGAAGAGAGAACTGAGTTGTACATAATTTTCTGGCGTTTTTTATTATTGTTGGTTATTATGGTTTTTAGCCAGGCCAGGTTAAAAGATGAATAATTCCCCTCACTTCCACTCTCCCGTTGCTCTGCAGGTGGACAAGATCATCGATCAGCTGCAGCAGTTCATTCAGAATTTTGACCTGTTTGGTCTGAAGGAGTACTGGCTCTACCTAGACAGACGTCTTTTCTGCAGACTGGAGGATGTTTACAGATCAACAGTCAACAAGCTGAGGACCAGTCTGTATAGATACTACGTCATCAACACCATCCAGGTAGCTGCCTCGATAGAAACTTAACGCAGCTGTTTCTGAAACTGAACATTTTTTGAGGGTACTCTTTTGTCTTTCCTTGCAGAAAGGAAACCTGGAGAAGACCCAGGAGTTTTTCCAAAAGCAAGCGTTGGAGCTGCAGGGTCAGGCTGAGTGGCGTGACTGGTTCATCCTGCCATTTATCCCTGCCCCTGAGCAGAATCCTGCCTTCTCTCCTTACTTTTCCAGGCAGTGGGCTGACACCTTCCTGGTTTCACTTCACAACTTTCTATCTGTCCTCTTTCAGTGTATGCATATCCTTTCGATGGCTCCATGGCTGTAATAGCACGAGTTTGCACTCCTAATGTCAATGAGGTTTAACAGTTAAAAAGCATGTGTCAACCTTTAGGAAGAGCTACGCTGTGTCTGTGTTCAAAACTGCTGGTTTCCAGTCCTTAACTGTCTCCACCTCAGCCTGTTCTGCTGAGTTTTGATGCTGAGGTTCAGAGGACGACCAGCCTGACAGAAGAGAACGAACAACTTCGCCAGCTGGTGAGAAAACACTCTACATTATCAACAACCTTTTCAGCTGATGAGATAATTGAATAAAAGTACTTTTGTCTGAAAAATGAACGAGTGCTTTGAGGTATTGCCACATCTATCACCATGAGACCAACTGCGATTTAGTGTTTGGGCATTTTCATTTTACATAAATGCAATATATTGATCCAAATAGTCACCTGGTTTTGATTTGCTTCTTGAAGGTAATTATTATTATTATTATTATTGTTTATTATTATTGTTTTAAATCCGTCTGCCTCGTCTTCTCATCCAGCTGTTCGCCCTGCACACGGAGAACCGGGACCAGAGAGACGGAGATGAGGTGGTCCACCACAAGCTGCCGGTGTACGTCCAGAACATGGACCGTCTGGGAGACACTGAGCTGTGAGACACTAACATCACAACACTGTCTTTAAATGATGACTTACTACAACCAAGATGGCTGCCATTCTGATGTTTTCTTTTTGTTTATTAAGATACATCTGAGTATTTAATCGTTCTTTCAAATGAAGTTATTTATTTGATAGCTTTGTTATTTATTTTTTATTTTGGCTCTCCATTGGTACGTCCAGTATGTATGCTATGAAAATGGAGCTGTTATTTATTTTTGTTGTTAAATGTTTTAAATATCAGCTGTTTAAATCAAAGACACTCAGGTGATGATAAAAGCAGTATAATGTAAAGGTTCAAATGGCAGCCATCTTCAATTTTCTCTCAATGAACTTTATAATAATTGAAGCACAACCTTCTGCAGTTTTTCTCACCCAGATGGGTCTCTTTGTTTCCTTTCCCAAGAAAAACACATACATTTATATTTATGATTCCTACACTTTAAGCTTGTTTTTCAGTTTGACCTAACTGCTGTGTCTGGTTGATATTTTTTATTATGAAAGTTTTATCATAAAGTCAAATTTGTCAAGTGTTTACCTAATTAGTAGATGATACAGTTATTCTGTTGCTAAGATAAGATTTACGAAGATCTTTGCTAATTCTGTTACGATATAAAAGACAAGATTTATCTATGACTTGGTAAAAGATAAGGTAAATTAAAATAGTGTAACACTCCTTGTATCATGTTCAAGAGGAGAAAGGGATAAAGAGAAAATAAACAAGGATATTTTGCAGTTAGAGTGAAAATTTAACGTGTTTACCCAAAAACCTTCTCCCCAAAATCATATTTCATAGAATTTTAAGGCACTTTATTACAGAAGTGTATTATAGTCACTTGAGACAAAAATCTGTCTGCTTTGTCCTGAAATTACATGATACTGCAACCTGAAAAATCTCAACAGAGCCTCTCTCACATGTATGAGGAATGCAAACATTACGTTGGCATCAAATTAAAAATGAGGAAGTGTTTTTCTTAAAATGATAAAATGACATGTTTTCTTTGCTCTAACTTCAATTCAAATTATTTCAAAATCATTTGCACTGCATCTTTTTTGGAATTGCAGTTGTAATTTTGAGACATGAGTATCTTCTGTTTCTCAAACACAACCTTAAAAAATCAGGTTGAATAAACAGCGAAGACCTGTTTGCTTCTTGAAGGAGTCTAAATTGGAGCTCCTGTTGAGATTTTGAAGGACCAGTATTTGGTTAATTTGTGAAACAGCAGACTTTTTGCACTCAAATGAATGCAATTCACTTGTGTACTTTAAAGCACACAGAAGAGTGGAATAATATTTTGTGTTTACTAAACTAAAATACATATTGAAGATCTTTTCAATAAGCTATTGTAAATGTTACAGTATTTATAATATTTTTGTGTGCTGTTGTGCGGTTGCTGTTGCCAAATAAACAATTCACCTTATGAATTGTGTTTTTTTTTGTCCGCGCAATCCATTTTTTTAAACTCTCACACAGACATGTTTTTTACACACTAACAGAGTAAAGAAGGGTGGCAGATTCGGTAAACTCTAAGATCAGTAGAAGCCTAGCTAAAGCTAAGTATGATGAGAAACATGTTAAATTTGTGGTTGGCTACTTGATAAAAACCAGTTTACCCACATTCAGACACACATCATTACAGTCCACAGGCCCTGGCAGAAAATACCCACTAAAACCATTATCACAAATAATCACGCTCTCGTCATGAGTCAGGTCATGTGAATTGCCCACCAGTTTTGGTCTGAATACTAAACCAACATCAAACACCTAAGATGTGTGAAAGATTATTGCTGGCTCAGGTCGCCTGCTGCGTTCATATTTCAAAGAAACTCAAATGATAGGCCAGGACCCAAAAGTGGGTTGCCGCTAAGAGCCTGAAAAAAGCTATGAGTGAATTTTTTCCCCTGCCTTTAATTTAAAGGATGTGTTCATGAAACTTGCAGTTGTGTGGTGGTATCTTCACACGAACGCTGAAGGTGTGCCTATCCAGCACCATTGCAACACTATGGAATAGCGTTGCAATGGTGCTCTCTGGTATATCTGAAAGCAAAATACAGCTGCGTTGAATAAATTTGACTGCTTCTTCAGTTTAAATTTTTCTATGACCTGTAGACTAGTTTGTTAAAAGAACTACAAAATATGTTACTTGTTTTATACACTTTGTTCCTGGAACAGAATTCAGTATCATAAAATAGACAAAACACACCACAGTGATCACCTGCGGCACCATCTTGCATTATCTAGTAACTATTTTCTCTGAGTAGCTTGTTTTGTCTTATCCAGACATTACTGGATATAGTTCGTTTACTTAATAATAACACATCTTCAGTGCAAACATTACTTTGGTGTTGCTGCCTCCTGTGGCTGCTGTCAACAACCTCAGCTGCTCCTGTATTAAAATGCTGCCAATGTTACCATTCCCAGTATTTTGACCTATTTTGTTCCCTTTGTAAGTGACGTACAGTCTCTACAGGTTGATAAACATCATCTTTAGTTGCTTTCTCCCTTTGACATGCCTCTGTCCCGGGTTTTGGTCCATCTTATCTGGCCTTTGTTACTCAGTACCACCCTCCCTCAAGCATTGGAACAGCTAATAGCAATACCAGTCAGAGGAACGTTTTCTTTTTACACTGGGTTCAACATTTTGTATTACTGTTCTAGGACTAACCATCACAGTTTCCATGCAAACCCAATCGTTTTGGCGCAGCCCATCATGTTGTTGTTACACAATTTTAAGATAATCAAAGCTGGTGTAGTGGTGCTCTCTATTGTCACCCTTCATCCCCTACAAATACACTTTTTTTGTAATGGGTAGGTCCAGAAAAAAAATCAATAAGGCCTAATTTTGTTCCTAGTCTTATCATTTTGCTGGTCTACTATGTTTTTATGTTAGCATTTAGCTTACAAGAAAACAAATTACCAATGTACCCAGCATGCACAAAAATGGAGCATGGAGCCTTGAAGAGACAGTAACCTTCAATAAGTTGAGGTTTGATTAAAATTGCATCTTGTTGGATTCTACTATCCTTTGTAGGGTGTTGTTGTTCTTTGGGGTCTTCTTGGTGTGCTGGATTTTGGTGGGTTTTTTTCTGGGGTAGATCTCTTTCTTCTACTCTCTTCAACTACAAAATTAGACTTACTGTTGAATTTGACAAGAGTTGTTTTGCCGCTCTTAACCTTCAGTCTTTTTCAAATGTTGACTTTGGTGGATCTTGAGATTCTTTCATCCTTTAACTTCTGCACTTTCTCTGCTCTGGTCCTCTACCCTCTCAGGGACTTGGTGTCGAGCACTCGCACTGTCACCACCACTACCACTCCTTCCAGAAACTTCTTCTCTACATTCCTGCCTCAGGGTAAACGCACTCCGGGGAAACCACCTCAAGTCGCCACGGGGACCTCGCCAAGCCAGGTAGCAGTGGGCAGAAAGGACCCATTGACCAATCCGGTGAGAGCAAATTCCAGTCTAAAAACTAAGCAGAAAGGAGAGCAGCAGTGAATTTGTCAGAATGCCATGAAAATTAGGACATTTGACAGGGACTTTGAGTCTATGATTGATTGGAGGTTTGGAGAATGTGTATCTCAGTGTTGTGACCAGTTGGTGGGGAAATAGCGCAATCATGTTCGTCTGCAGTTCCTCATTATCATTCATGCTTTTGATGTTCAAGGTTGAAATCTAAAACCTTGTGAGAGTTTTTTTAAATTATTTTCATTTTCTAGCCTGCAAAACCAAAGGAGGTGATCCAATCCAAGGAGGCAAAGCCGGTGCTGAGCCAGGCATCAACCAGTGAACCAGTGATCTCCCAGTCCCAACAGTCTACAAATCAGTCAACAAACCAGCCAGCACACGGCAGACACAAGAGGATCCAGGACCATGAGAAAGAGAGGAAGGAGCTTTTCTCCAAACCACCATCACAGGTATCTGAAAACTGCAAATTGCTGACTTGCCAGTTTTTACTAATTTTAACAGATTTGAAGGAAATTTTGTCTAATATTTAAGGACATGAGTGTGTCTCGATAGAGTCAGCTACCTATATCACCAGCTTGTTCATTTTGGCTGGAAATGATCAGCATAAGGCAGCTAGTTTTGGATGCTACCAAGCATAGGGCACTACATTTTTTGGACGGACTAGGGAAAATGATTTACCTGCCCATTATTTTTTTGTGGTCATAAATTGGATTAACTAGACAGAGTGGACATACAACTTTATCTCTATTTTCTAGATCAAAACACTGACAAACCACGCAATGCTATGAGATGCTGTCTGTCACCTGTAGCCCTGTCATTATCACCAGCTAAAGGCGTGATGTTTACATCTCTGTCGTGTCTGGCCTTCAGCATGACGGTCACGGAGACGAAATAACGGGACAAAGTCAAAGCTGCATTAGGGCGACGCTGTTGCAGCATTATGGAAAGTGTCTGTGCTTGTTTACATCCAGGTAGTAGAGCATTGTTGCATCATGACAGAAACTGGAGCTGCAGCACCAGCTAGTGGCAGGCGGTGGTACTATAGCTTAGACACAACATATGATCGACTTTTCAGGGCTGCACTACTATAGATATTTATGATTAGTTTATTTGACTAACAGAGACTGGACACTTTTTTCATTGTTCACTGACATTATCTATTTATGTGTTGGCTTTAGGCACCACCAGAGAAGAAGGGGGAGGTGGGGGAGGTAGAGCATGTTCCAGAAACCTGCACTGACCCTACAGAATCTTCATCCTCAAACTGCAAGACGACAAGCGGAGGAGCAGAGGGAAGTGGCCTGTCAACGGAACAGCCTTTCATCAAACTCAGCCAGGAGGAGTACGGGGAACACCACTCCTCCATCATGCACTGCAGGTCTGACACTCATTTGAAATTCATCTAAACTGCTCCTGCACTTTATACATCACCAACCAACATATTAAACTCATCCATCATTTCTCTGTCTGTGCTCTAGAGTGGACAGCTCTGGTCGCCGGGTTGCCAGTTTGGATGTAGATGGAGTCATCAAGGTGAATTTAACTTTTTGCGAACTTTGCATACAGTTTCTGCACAGTAACTACATGATGCACATTTATTTACCCATCATCTGCCTCAGGTTTGGTCATTCAACCCCATCATGCAAACCAAAGCCACCATCATGTCCAAGTCTCCTCTGCTGTCTCTGGAGTGGGCCACCAAACCTGACAGACTGGTATGAGCTAGAAACAGACTGCATATCATTAAGAATATTGTTGTGCGTTAATACAAAGATGACAAAAATGCGCCTTTTTGTGTATCTTTGTGTGTTTTTGGTGTTGTGCCCAGTTATTGTTAGGCAGTGGTGTCGGCACTGTACGACTTTATGATACAGACGCCAAGAAGAATCTCTACGAGATGAACATCGATGACACTCATCCACGGTAAACCAGGCTGATTGCAACTTTTTATACGTTTGAATCAGGACTCTTCCTATGAATAAATAAAGTTTGTGTTTGAACTAAAAATTAAGAAAGTAAAACCGTGTTTCTGTGTCTGTCAGTATCTTGTCTTTAGCCTGCAGTCCTAGCGGTTCGTCGTTTGTCTGTTCGGCTGCAGCTCTCAGTCGATCTGGAAGCCTTGACGGTGTTCCTCGACTTCCTGTCCCAGTGACAGGACAGCTGCTGCTGTGGGACACCAAGACTGTCAAACAACAGGTAAGAAAGAGCAAATGAGGACTAACAGGGATAAATGCTGGTACAGCTCTGTTTCTGTTGAACTAATTTTTGTTCACTTTTTAAGACTTTTGCTGACCCCAAATGTCCATGTTTTGTCAATGAGTAGAGCAGAAAAAAGAGCTGTGCAGAGGTTTAAAACACAAAAAATTGGAAAATTATAAACTGTTAGACTTGTTGCTTTGGACTTGTTTGCTTTTGTAATAAATGAAAAACTCTCTGTCCTCCTCAGGTCCAGTTCTCCCTAGAACCTGAACCTGTGGCCATTAACTGTACAGCCTTCAACCACAATGGGAACCTGCTGGTGACTGGAGCGGCTGACGGATTCATCCGACTGTTTGGTAAAAGATTAACAGGGATGCAGTTAATGACTGTTTCTGCTGCGTATTCCTCAATAGGCTTTAGTCACTGACAGTGTGCAGTCAGGTCTACCAAATTTTGAGTTCAGTTTGGAGTGAGACTCCCACACACACACCCAATAAAAAGAGCCCAATGTAAAATATATAAAAATACTAATTAGGAAACATCCGTATTTGATAAACAGCCACAAGTAAAAATCGACAAACCATGGGGTCATTGACATCTCCATTATTGAGTTCACAGACAAAGAAACCCCTGACAGTCTTGGGCTATGAGTCATTTTCTTAAAAAATTCATACTTAGAAAAAAAGTTAAAAGTTGAGTAAAACTTAACAATTAGAAAAAGGTAATGTTTTTCTTGCATTTTAATTTATTGAGCCATAAATGGGGTCATAATTTACAGGACTAACATTGACTGGTAAATTAGTGTTTGAATGAGATTATTCTTAAAAGAATACAGATTATCTCATGATCTGTCAAAATTTGTAACGATTATCAGGATGTAAACATTGTTCTTCCTGTGGTGTCAGACTTAAATCAGTGTTGACTGGCTCCTTTAACTCTCCCCGCAGACATGCAGCGTTATGAGAGCGCCATGAGCTGGAGAGCTCATGACGGAGAAGTTTACAGCGTGGAGTTCAGCTACGATGAGAACACCGTCTTCAGCATTGGAGAGGATGGAAAGGTTTGTGTGCATGTTTTCGTGAACCTTTATCCAAAGAGCCTGAAAACTTTTTCAAACATGTTTAATCTTATTTCCTTTGGGAGGGGGGACGACATCAGAGGAGTTTGATTGAGTTGAATAAAAGCGTTTGTGTTCAGTTTATCCAGTGGAACATCCATCGGTGTGGGGTGAAGCAGTCGGAGCAGGTTTTACCTCAGGATGCCACAGGACCCTTCGTCCTATCAGGTTACAGCGGCTACAAGCAGGTGATGATTGCTATTCTCTCGAACCAAAGCATCAGACATGTTTCAGTTTTTACTAATTGGCTGAATAAATAAATCGCTTTTAATAAATTTGTGAATGATTTGTTTCTCAGGTTCAGGTTCCTCGAGGTCGCCTCTTTGCCTTCGACTCTGAAGGACAACACGTCCTGACCTGTTCGAGCACCGGAGGACTCATATACAGAGTAAATACACCTTCATCCTCATCTCCACCTTCATCATGAATGTTGTCCCGTTTATTAATTCTTCTTAATTGCATTTATATGAAATAATCTAGATACATTGATCTTTGTTATGACACTGATTTAAACTTTTATTGGATTTTGATGCATTTAAATGAGCTGCAGTTGCATTAGATGAAACACAGATTGTTGGTTTGAAGTTTTTATTAAACAAACTCCAATATTGTTTTAATAATGTTTTTCTTTTTATTTCATTTTCTCTTTTTTTCTTTTTAAAATCTTTTTGTTTCAGCAATATGAAGATTTTTATTTCATATATATTAATATTTCATTTAAATTCTAAATTTATTTCTCAATTGTTGTCTCCCAGTTGACCAATGGGGAGCCAGCTCTGGAGAACGTGCTGTCTCTGGGCGGGCACAAAGCCCCAGTGGTTACGGTTGATTGGTGCTCGGCTGTGGACTGCGGCACCTGTCTGACAGCCTCCATGGATGGGAAGATCAAACTGAGCACGCTCCTGGCACAAAAGTCCTAACTATCAAAGGACACCTGAGGGGTTAAAGATCATCAGAACAAATTATCAACTTTTAACAGTAACAGTATTGATAAGTGCAGTTTGTAATCTGTTTCAAAAACACATAAAGACACAACAAACTCATTAAAATCCAACTGAAAGCAAATCTGAGAGGGTGTTTCTATCTTAAGGCTGTGTTTATTGGTTCTTTTGGCAGAAGAACTGAGATATTGCTGTTGTGATTAAAATGACAGTAAGCAGCGTCTTCATGCGATGTCTTGAAGGGCAGTATCAGAAGGGCTGTAGAACAGGGACTCAATGTAAGGTAAAAATTTACAACCACCTTTACCTGCATTTTTATATGGTCCCCTCATGGCACTTTTTTCCCCTCCCTTTGGACATGGCACAGTTAAAACTAAAAGAAAGCTACTTTAATTAGTTAAGTTTTGATGACAAGTACTTTTTCTTTTTCTTATTTCGGGTAAAAATCATCCGGCGATAGTGATGATCTTACTAATTTTAGCGACAGTATTCTAGGGTCAAATATGTTTTTGCTATTATAATTTGGTCTTGTTTCTATTTTCCCCTAATTTTAAAATCTTTACGACTGAGACCCATGCCTTTATTAATAACGGCTCTGCAGCAGTAGCAGTTGTTTGCCACAGGGGGCGTCAAACACCTAGATTCATAATTCCTTCCAGCGAAGAAGAAGCTGGAGCAACAACAATAACAGACAGCTAGCCACAGTTAGGGGAATATCTGCAGAAGGTCCTTCATTTTGCATGTAAATCCTTCTCTAGCGAATGCATTTAGAACTTTACCGCGATTAGACATCATATTAAACGTGCACGGAGGTGAACTCAGACGCCATATTGTGAATTTTTACAGAAATAGCATGCAGCTGTTGTTGTGACGTGCAGACGGTGTAAGCTAACTAGCCGCTCCGTTAGCTCAGTCCGGTTCTCTGGTTCGGTTCTTTGTTTAATGTCACTGAGCTCCGGTACCGCGTGCAGACATGGAGAGCTTGTACAAGCGCAAAATGTTCGCGTCCATGCGGAAAACCAAAGTGGACGCGTCAAAGAAGCGGCAGATCGGCCTACCCGCCTCTATCTTGGACGACAGTGACGAAGGCTCGTTCTCCTCCTCCTCCTCCTCCTCTGGATCCCAATCCGACTTCCAGAGCTCCCCGGAGGAGGACAGCGAGCAGGAGGACAGGGACCGCAGCGACTCCGGGGCGTCTTCCAGCGATGACAGCCGCTCGGTGACCCGCAGGAAGCGCTCGTTTCTGGGAGGCGACGACAGCTCCTCCTCGTACAGTCCCGGGGAAGAGGAGGACGACGAGGACAAGGGGGACCGGAGCCATCCCAAGAGAATGGTGCAGCCCAAGAAGAGGAGCAGGTTGCAGCGGCAGGACGACTCCGATTCGGATCGTGCGGAGGAGAAGCGAAGAGAGGAGGCGGAGAAGGTGAAGAAGAGGCAGAGACATAACAAACTGCTGGCGCTGTCCCGGAGGATGAAGGCCCGGGTCCCGAACCGGAGGAGGAACCGCATCAAGCAGGTACATGTCCAGGTCCGACCCTCATGACTTATTCAACATTTCAGCCCTTTAGTAAGTCAGAAAACTATATACAAGGGCTTTTTTTGTCCTAAATACTTAACGACAATCATTCGTAACCGTTAATAGCAATTGTTATGCAGTGTAATAAGCAGTGAGCAATAACTCTTTGAAGATATGGTTTATAATGCAGAAATCCCAATGCAAAAGAAAATACAGCTAGTCTGGGTTTAATAGCATCTCTTGAATTACATCTCTCAAAACTGTACCTGCTTACAAAGGTTCATTAAGATCTCATTCCATGTATCACTAAAAAAGCTTCCAAGATTCTGAATTTGAATAAATTCTAATTATACTAAAAACATGCTTAAGCAGTTGTGTGAAATGTCAGACAGAAATACCTAAAGATTAGAATTTTTTATCAATATAAACTAGGGCTCGACCGATATAGATTTTTTGGGGGTTGATGCCGATAACGATCATTAGGGGAGAAAAAAAAATCCGATTATCGATTAATCGGCCGATTTCTTGATTTTTTTATGAAGTTATAAAAAATACATATTGTATATATACAGTATACTTCATACTGTAGATATACTGTAGGCTACTGTTCTTCCCGGCGACAGGGAGACCGACTGATGAAACTCTGACCCGAAAAGCGTTTTCAACTACCCCCCCCCTGCCATTCGGTGCCTCTGCATCTTAACTCACGTTACTCATTTCCGGTCCGTCTCATAAGAGAAGTAGCTCGATCACGTAATGTGTACTGTTGTTTATTCTACCATTACTGACACGGCTAACAGTGTAACAAGGCTAATAGCAGATGCCCAACTCTAACTTTAGCTTGCATATTACATGGTGCTTCACCGTTAACTCAGCGTGACAGAGACTAGCACAGCAGGGAACATCGTGAAGTGGGTTGAACAAAAACTTGTTGACTTGTTGTGTACTTCACAAACTGGTTTATTTACCGTTGAGGCCCTTTAACACCTTCAATGTAACTGTGATATAACAGCATGTTTGCTTAGAAAAGGTTTTTGTTGAAAACTACAGGGAATTGAAAAGTGCATCACAACCCTTTAGTCAAAGTTGACCTTGCGATTCTACTTTCAGGGTGAAGGGGACGAGGAAGAGTCTAAAGAGGCTGAGAATGATGCTGATGAAGATGAGGTCAAATCTGGAGGTAGAGAAGAAAATGGAAACAAGAAGGAGGCTGCAGGAGATGATGATGAAAGTGAAGATGAAGAGAAAGACAAAGATGAGGAAAAGGACGACGAGGAGGATAAGGAAGAGGAGGAAGAACAGAAGTAAACCCCTTATGGAGAACAAAGATGGAGGTTGAATGTGGAGAACTTCTTGACTCATAACTGTTAGTTTGTGCAGTTTTTTTTTCTCCTACAACATTTAAAGAAGAAACACTAAAAACTGAAGATACATGATTTTATTAGTGACCTACGAAAAAAGATGGACAGCCTCATTGTTCTCATGAGACTTTTATTTTGTAGAGGCAGAAAAGCCTGAAAAAGGACAGAGACTTATAGCTTTAAAGCTGAGATTTAAATTTCTCTCCTGGTTCAGTCACATTTTTATTTCTCAGAGCTCCTGCTGATTTACTGACATATTGCTCCTTAGAGTAGTTGTAATTTAAACAACCAATCATCACTGATCACTTAAAAAGTCTCATTTTATGAAAATATTGAGATCACAGTGCCATAGTGGTAGAGAAATCAGTAGTTGTACGTTAGTATTTGGTTTTGTAGCAGAAAGGAGGGCTTGCAAACAGAGTTTCTCATTAGATCATCATCAGATTTTACCAGGAATTATCTGTTTTATCATTTATTTCAAAGCTCCTGTGAGGAGTTTTCAGATGGTTCTGAAATACACTAAAATCAATACTGATGCCTTTTTATGACCCAGAAAAGCAAACAAACCATCAGTGAGAAAATTGATTTTTTTGGGGGGCTATTTTTTAAAGTCTATAACGGCTGCTGTGGGGTGGTAATATACTCAGCACTGCAATAACAGCCTTCATTTCACTCTTGATTAGTTTTGACAGCTTTAAAAAGCAGAATGAGATTTTTTTCTTAAAAGAAAGGTACTTTGACGTGTGTAGGACCAGATTGGCAGAGACTGTTTGTCCTAAAGGAGAGCAAAAAATGAAACAAACCAAAAGTTCCTCTTTTGGAGCTTTAATTTAAATTATTTTTAAACATACTTTTTCAAACATCCTTGTTACAGCCTCTTAAGTGCAATAACTTGCTCCTTATTTTTACTTTTTTAGGTTATGAAGATTAACTCCGAATATAGAAGACATGTGAGTCATTTATGAAAAAAAAAACACCGCTTTTACCTTGAATTTTTGCCGTTCAAAGAATGTCTGTTCTGTTGCTTCAGATCCTCTAATAGTTGTTCAAGGTGAGAGTTGAAACATGCACAGAAACTTGCAGCCTTGTTAATCAGCCTAGATGCATAATCCTCGAGGTCCAGTTTTGATTTAACATCAATAATTCATATCAGTAGTATCCAGTCTTGATTTAATGATAGTATTGTTTGTTTGTTTTTAAACAGCAAAGAGGTGCCATCTCTGAGTATGACAAAGTTATTTCAGATTTCTTCTTTGGAGCTCAAACGTTGAGGTCTTTTTTATTTGGTGGTTGGAATAATTGTTGTTTTAGTGGGTGAAATCTCCTCTGAAAAACAAGTGAAAGGATTTTACATCATGTTTATTTATCACCTGTCTGTGTAAACCAGGCTTATGACAGTAAATCAGCAGAGGTTTGCTCAGAACAGGAGGATCACACCAGACTCAAAGCAGCATGGAGGGTTAACATCCAGACTCTGCTGTACCTGCTGCTCTTGGTGGACGATGCTTTAACAGATGGCTTTTTGTGTGAAGTGACACTCGTCAGATCAAAAATGAACTTAAACAAAATCATGGATCTGCAGATTTGCTCGTTTATTAATGAAATACCACAGGAGAGGAGTAACATCCAAGAATCATCCAATCAGAGGTCTTCAAGTCCTGATTTGGTCCTGTCTGTAGCGTTGAGGGGATTTTTTTCTGAATGTGCTGCAGCTCAAACTGTATGGATGGACACGGCTGCTGAGGTTTATGATTAATCCAGTATTTAGAGACACATGAAATACCCAACGAAAGCACTCAGATACTTTTGGCTGCACTTCTCTTCTCCTGAATTGACGGAAATATCGGATTTCAGCTCTTCCTGCAAAGCAGACAGTTAATTTCTCTATTTGGGGTCATGGTTAGCTGAAGATTCATACTGAATGAATTTAAGCCACAAACTGAAACACTTTTTCATTTTATTGTATTATAACCTTTGATTTGTTACAGTTTAAAAGCAGTGTTTGCAGGAATGTCGGTAGTTCTGTCCTTCTTTCTCTGTCTTCTGCTTCAGTTCGTATGACTATGCTCTGCTGCTTTAATCTTTTTTTATATCTCTGTTACCTGTTACTTCTCTTTCTCTGATATTAATACAGCAAATAATTACATTTTAAAGGATAAATCTGGTACCCTTCTCCCTCAAGCTGTCCTCCAGGTGTAAAGCCCAACAATAATCTTTAAAAATAATGAGTTTGGGGATTGAGCTAGTTCGTTGTATTAGCCAGCAGCAGTGAAACAGGCTGTAATAACTGTTACATAATCTTATTTTGGGCAGATTAAGCGTTGGTGTTAAAAAAAACTGCAGTTCCTTGACTGCTCACTAGGGGCTGGCCCTAAAAACTTTGGAAAAAGTCTGTTTACAGCCTGATCCAAAAAAGAAACTGGGGTCCCTCTTGTCTGCCGCACATTCTGTACAAGGGGTTGATTTGTTATAACGGATGAGTTCAAAAATACAGAGGTCATGAGTTTTGCACAAGAAAGTATAAGTAGAGGTGAGGCTGGTGGGCACATTGTAGCTGTCAGAGAGGAGGCCAAAGGCCCGTCACAGCTCCACGTCTTTATCTCACACGAGGTTCATCACTAGTTATGTTGGGGGTTTAGGGGGCTCTTTGGTGACACTATTGTCCATGTTTTACATAGTCCAAACTGTGGTGAACATGACACACTTTTAATACCTTAAATTTGTCTTCTAAAAAGTGAAATGTGATCTAAACACCAGTGTGGCGAATACAAACAGAGAGGTTTTTTTTTGTGTGTGTGTGAGTGTTACAGCTTATGACTGTTCACGTAAAGAAGCAAGTAACCGAAGAGGAAGACGATTTTAGAAACGCCTCATTGTAACAGCTTTTCTCCCTCGTAATCGCGCATCCAAAGCTAATGTTGGTATATAGTTGGTAAATAAATCCTGTGTGTGGAAAAGACACCCTAGGTTGAGGCTTGGCTTGCTAATGTACTCTCTGGGTCAGCGCGCAGCTCCAACCACAGATAGTAGCTGTAGTAATAGCTTAAACAGTGAATAATTGGTACAGGCAGATATGAAATGTGTAGATGTGAAGTGTACAATGAAAAAAATAGTATATACATACTGGTATTAATATTGGCCAGAATAGGTTTGAAGATTTCAGCCTGTTGTTATTATCCTGTTTAAGAGTCCCTGGCTGTGGAGTCTTGAATATTGGACATATTTCTCCTGCCTGGTTGGTGAAACTTTGACTTCTTTCGAGTCGGTAATGACCAAAAGATGACTTTCTGGTTTTGTTGTGACACCAGGTGAGTATAAACAGTGAGATGTAGTTCACAGCTCTAAAATCTACCAAAGATGACATCCTTTGAGAATGTCAAAAAAAAATTTCTAAAAGATAATCCAAAAATGTTGCAGTTTTCCTAACCAGATCATAGAGCCGGTAAGATCGGACATCTCTGAATTTAATGTGAAGATGTTATCCCAGACAGAGAAGATGGACAGAACTATCAAAACCAGATTCAGACAGACTGTGAGAATCAAAGTGGTTTTTGTTTTACGCCTGTAAACTTTCATGAGAAATTCTGGACATTTCTTTTGACTCCAGTTAGCAGGTTGCGGTTCAGTTTTTGCACTTGCTGATCTGCCACTTTTGTAACTTTAACACACAGATGTTAAGAGATGAAGATATGCAGTGTTTTTTGTGTACAGAATTAACTTGAACAGCCACTAATACTTTCATTCTTCTTTTCTATTTATTTCTTCCTCTCTCTAGAGTGCTGCGTTCATGTGCTAACGTAAAACTTGGACAATTAGAGTCCCTAAACAGAAGTTTTTAAAGAAGCCATTCACGTCTTCTTCCCCTCCCTGTTACCTTCCTTCTTTTGCTTTCTTCTCCTTGAAGTTTCCTTCCTTCCTTTCCTCCTCTGTGTGGTGTTTTGGTGCACTTGCATTAGAAAAAAGGCATCCCTTATCAGATATTAAGCTTGCCTTTGCAGATTTCTGCACTCAAACACCCATAACTAAGATGTACGCTGGTGGAAAACTGACTGTAAAGAATATTTTTCTCCAGTTTCCAGTGAACAGCTGTTCTAACTGAATTTACATTTTAAAGTGTTCAAAAGCCTTGTGGCCTTTTTTTGCTTTTGCTCAGCTATCAGACTTGGTGTGTTCAACAGAATAGTAATGATTCAGACACACTTTAAAGTTACATATCAGTGCTGTGTATTTACGTGTTTTTCAGTGTGTTTTTGGTCTTTTATTGCTGTATAAAGCTTGTCAGACCAATCTGCTCCATTGGAAACACATCTTTTATTAATAAAGGTTCTTTTTTGACCAACAAGTTGAAGGAAATCATTTTACCTGAACTTGGTACACAGTATCAGTTATATTTCTCTGCCTGAGAATACATTAAGGCTTCATTATGTTATTAAAAACTACATAAATACACATAATCCCTGAAGTCTAAAACATTAGAATTTTCATGCATACAAAAAGTAGCTTGTGGGCCTTAGTACTTGTAACAATCTTCTGGAAGTATGTAAATATCTTGTGCACACTAAATAGTTAAAATGTGTACAAGGGAAAACAGAGATATGTGCACAAATTAACATGTAACAAGTTATCTTTCTGCACAATTTGATTGTCTTTTGGGAACAAGTGATTAACTTGTGCAAATGAGACAACTTGTATTCACAATCAACTTATCTTTCATAAGTTACATAAAGGTTTTCACAAGATAACTGTATTGCATGCACAAGTTAACTATCTTGTGGGGACCAATAAATAAGCTTTTTGCAAATATAATTATTTTGAGGGGGCAGGGCATTCATTTATAAACTATTATTTTGTGCTAAAAAGTTTATTCCTTGTAAGAAAAGTCAAAATCATTGTTATATCTTGTCATATTCTTTTTCTCTTTTGTATGGTATCCTTTGTTTAAGTTAGAACTAACTTTTTGCGGTCTAAAGGGGCTCTGGTGAACAGGTGCTGAGCTGTCATTATAATGTCTTTAAAAAAAAAAACTTTATTTATCTAATACATGGTGCTTGGGCAGAGCCTACAAGAATTATTTTATTATGTATATCAAATATCTTCACTTAATAATGTAAATCTCTTCTCTTTCTGTTTCTTTTGTTGGGTTGGGGAACGGGATCACGTGACCGCGTCTCCGTCTTGCCGCCATCTTTGTTACTGGCAGTGAAGCCTGTGTGGAAAGCAAGAAAGGGCACCAGCGGAGCTTCGCAGACTATCAGTCCGCGTCTCAGTTTGTGTTTTCCGGACAGCAGCCATGGTTCAGACGTGCTCAGCTTACGGCTGTAAGAACCGCTACGTCAAAGAGAAAGACATTTCCTTCCACAAGTAGGTTAATGTGAACTGTGTGTGTGAAAGGTACGAAGTGTTAACTGTCCAGACATGATTATTAGGCACTGAAATGTTCTCCAAGAGGACCAAGAGATATAAGTTCAGCCAGATCACCAGTCCCCGTTCACTAATCCTCCGTTTTGATAAATGGTTGCTCATCGCCAACCTTAAGAGGACGATACAAGTAAAGAAAAAACGTCTGTTGTACCTGTAGATTGTAAAGGTCAAATCGGGCTACAGAAATTTCCCATTCACCATTTTAATAAGATCGTTTTTTGCTTTTGTGTCAAGTTTGCTGCTTGTTCTCAGCACCCCTTCCCACAGAGTAACAAGTTCAAGAACACCATGTTCGTGATCGATATCGACTGTCGATATATTCAGCTGATATGAAAACTTAACTAAACATATTTTTAACAGATGTTTTGTAAGCCGAATTTGCCAGTTTATTTTCTACGTTCATAAAAAATACAAATTATTTATTTTTAACTATTTCCGCCTATTTAGGTCAATTGAGATAATAAATTATTCGAAATGTAACTGGACTTTGGTTAAAATTTTAAGTCCTTGCTTTTTGCCTGTCAGGCTAATGTTAGCCATCAGCCTCCTCAGCTGTTGAAGTCAGAGGTGTGAGAGGAGTTAAACCAGACTGAAATCAGGACTAGAGAGCAGTCCATAACTTATGTGAGCGCATATATATTAATTTTTATAATGAAACGTTCTATACCCTTTGATTATTCATGTTATTTTGGGGTAAGAGGTTTAGGTCATCTTGATCCTACCAAGTCTAGTGATTGTTAACAGGAAAAGGGTGTTTACATTGCTGTTTCATTCAAATATAACCCTATTTGACCTTAAAAAAAAAAAATGAAATACGACTTTAAAAGTTAGGGAGAGTGTTTTTATTAACAATTCGTAGCAAATTCTTCCGATAACTTACCTATCAACTACTTTCAACTGTCATGAGTACATTCATGCCAATTGGAAATATTTCAACTGTCAAGCTGATACTTGGACCCCATCAGTTTTAGCCTTTTTGCATCAAATTAGCGTAATAATCAAAAGTTTAAACCTTAATATTTTGTCCTATAGTGTCCCTGTCCAATCAAGCCACAACCCAAACATTATTTAGAACTTACCATTTCTTAATGATTAAAAGATAAAGTTTAAAATAATGATTTCAACCATTTCATATAGTATCTCATAATAATCGTAATAAGAACAGAATTGAAGATGCTTGGTGTTATTTTAAGAGCAAGACGGTCTTTTTATTCTACAGAAGGTTTAACTGGTAAACAAGTGGTGCTAAATCCATCAAGAAAAATATTTATTAAGGTGTTTATCTTTGTAGCAATAATATTAATAACTTTATGTAAGTAGCACTTTTAAAAACAAGGGTTTAGTGCTTTGACATGCAGACCATTGTCCATGACTCGCTGGTTTTTGTCCTCACATCCATTATTTTTAGCTAAATGTTTTGATCCTTTTGTCCGAACTATGAGCCTGTTTTGCAGTCACTAATTTGCTGTATTTAGGTCAGTTTTTCAACTACTACTTTGTTAAAATATTCAGATTTTTGGCCTCTGCATCTGTCTGTGTAGATGCTGGTGTATGAATTTTTGTTTTTAAGAATAACTTAAATGTTTCAGTGATTACCAGACCTACACACGATCAGTATCCCAAATGTATTAAAAACATTTTGTAGAAGAAACCATCCTCTGGTCATGTTCTGTTGTTTTCATTATGGACTGATAAATTGATTTTTCCAGGTTTCCAATGACCCGTCCTCATGTTTGTGTAAAATGGGTTGCTGCGATGAACAGAGACAACTTCAAGCCGACAAAATACAGTAGTATCTGCTCAGAGCACTTCACCAAAGACTGCTTCAAGATGGAGTGCAACAACCGAGTGCTGAAAGACAACGCAGTGCCGTCGATCTTTGACATGAAGGTGAAGCAGATCACCCATCACTGATGAGGTCTGTTAGGCATTATGTTGCCTTTGGTCGGCTCAAAAAAGAACTAAAACCTCTTTTTGTGTTTTCTGTCTCGCAGACCTTGGAGGATTCCCTCACCATGGACATCCCCTCCCCTCTCTCTCTACCTCAGAACTCTGATCCTGCAACAGCTGGGATAGACGACCTGCCTGACACGGCGTCGGTCTGCTGTGATCACGACTACACATCAGAGGACTCATCTCGGCAGAAGAGGCGCATCGAGCAGCTGGAGAGTCAGGTGAGGATCCTGAAGAAGAGACTGAAGTCGATGCAACAGAAATGTCGGCGGCAGGAGGTGAGGCTGAAGAGGCTGAAGGCCTCATGTGGGACGCCGAAAAAGAACTGCGAAGGTATCCAGTTACAAGACGCAGAGGGAGGTCAGTGTGATCTGAAAGCAACCAGAGAACCTGCTGAAGAGCCGCTGGGCGAGTCAGTGAAGCCAGAACTAGAATCTGGAGAACTCTGTGAATCAGAAAGACCGCCTAAGGAAGAGGAAACTTCAGCCTGATTTGAGAGACAAAGAAAATCCCATACATATCACTTTTGCTACTTTATATCTTTTATTTGATAGTTTTTCTCTCTGGGTTGCTGTGATATGACTTTGAGATGAATGTTTTGGGTTTTGGCAGAGGTACGATTCTCTGCTTAAATCATTTTTTGCATAAAAACAGACTGTTGCCATGACTCCCTGGAGTCGTAATTTAAGGAGTGGAAAAGCTGTGCAAAAGTTCAAGGTGGATTGTGAATTATTTTTGACGATATTTGACGAAAAAAACTTGTCAATCAACCCGGTAAAACTCTTCAAATACTACACTTCTTATTGTGTTTATGCACTTGTCCAAGTCATCATGCAGTCCATGGTAAAGATTCAGCAGAAATGCTGGTTTGTGTTTTATTTTTCAATCCAAGACCAAGCCAGGCCAAACAGTTCTCCTTCTATGACTGCACCTGGAAGTTAAAGATTTTGACTTATCGCTGGAGAAGACGTGGAATCAGCTTGCTGTTTTTTCAGCACTTCACTGCATTGTTTAGGCAAATGCATGGTAGATGTTGTACTTGGGATTGCACTAAAAAAAAGTAAGGAATCAGACTCGAACCTGTCTTCAAACTATGCGCAAAGTTTTTGAATATTCTTTATCACAAAGAAAATCTCTTAATGACCCACAAAGGTGATCATTTTCACCTTTCCATTGTGCCGACTCTGATCCTGCAAACTAAGTCAACGCATCTTGAAAATAAAAACATTGGAGTTGAGAAAAATATTTGAAAGTCTCTGGAGAAAAGTTTCAGTCAGATGTAACAGGAAATTTGTTTTCAGCTGACAAATCTAAATTAAACCAGCTTGTTCTGGAGAAGACTAAAAAATATTGACTCAGCTCTGGATTTCATGCTCAAACTGATACAGATGTGGGGTTTAGAGACACCATCCATGTGCTCAAGATTTAGAAATTATCACCTTATGGGACTTCAGGGAGTCTGTATGAAAGAGCTTTACTTTTTTAGTATTTTCTTCTTGACAAACAAAACACAAAAACAAAGTGTGTGTTCAGGATCTTTTCACAGATGCTACATGCAATAAACTTGAACGTCTCTGAAGCCATAACAGCTGCTTTGTCCCATCTCCTTAAATAAGCTGATGTGTTTCACACTAATAAAATGGTCAGGGGCCTTTTATTACACTGTGCTGTATCATGAATATATTTTGAAGTTTGATAGGTATAAATATAAAATATCACTTTAATATCAACCGTCGATAGTACAGACAGGATTTCAGGATACCAACACTTATGTTTTTCTTTTATGCCTCAATTTTATTAATCTATAACCCTTTAAACCCTTTATTTTACTTCTAAAAAACTGACCAGACTCTGTTTACTTTTGGCCAGCAGATGGCGCTGCAGAGCTGCAAAATAGAATCATTCAATGACGATCTACTGATGTCTTGCACACCAAACACATGCTGCACTACCTGGTGAGCAAAAGCTGTGCCTCTCTTATTCAAAAAGATTGACAACAATTTCAGTTGCACTTATTTAAATTTTTACTTGAACAAAGTGCATGAAATTAAATGCGTTTTGAGTGCATTGCGAAACAGTTGTATTTAATCTGCTGTTACTTGCATTTTGGATTTAATGCCAGAAATGTGTTAAAAATAAAGAGAGGACAGGGACGTGTTTTCTCTTCACACAGACACTCTTTTTGGAAACCTGTTTTTCAGCTGCTCAGTGGTCTTCCTTGCCTTGTGTATTGTGTTATATGCTTTAAACAACAAGTCAAGAGCAGACTCCGCAGAACCATGTTGTAACACATGCAGAATGTGGTGTGGTATTGTCTTGTTGAATTACGTTAGTCATTCCTTGATAAAAATGTCCTCAACTTGGCAGCAAAACCTGGATTTACTTATGTGCGGGTTACTCATGTTCAGTTTTCTAATACATCCCCATACCATCAGAGATGATGATTTTTAAGCTGTGTGCTGATAATAAACTGGGTGGTATTGCTTCTCTTGAGAGTGGAGGATGCTGTCCATGATTTCCAAAAAGAATATCAAATAATTCATACTTACTCATACATCGTCAATCCTATTTCTGACTCTTCAGGCACAGAGTAAGCCAAGGTCTTTGGTCCCTCAACCCATTCTTGCTCCACTGTGGATAAACCCTCTTAATGTTAAGTAACATTAATGCCCTTATGACTTTCTCTTTAACACCATCAACAGAAAATCCACAACAAATTACCATTGCGTTGGGTGTTGCTGTGTTGCCTCTGTGACATATTTTGGAGCTGTGCCATGGGCAGGGACTGCTGTGATCCAACTGGTGGAGCCATGGGATTAAAGTCACGCCCGTCCTGCTAACGGAAACACTAACAACGAAACAACTTAGTAGTAAAGTGTGAAAGCCCTGTCAGGTGGGTCCACTCCACAGCAGAACAGGTCCACAGCTGTAGAAAGTTCAGTTCTTCTTGTGTTAGTCACTCTAACGTTTTCTTCTTGCCTTTCCAGTGCTACAGGAAGGGTTGTCGATCACAGTGCTACACCCTTTTTTGTGTCATCAAGTAACCTAAACTGAAGTTCTTGGATAGATAAACAGTTGGAATTAAATTTACTTGATAAACACTAACTAAACAACGAGAGACATGTTTAAGGAACATTTATTAGCCTTAAGTTTGGTGCTTATAGTTTGACACTCGTCCTATCTGTTATTATGGAGGGGGCGGGGTTTATGACCTGTACTGCAACCAGTCAGAAGGGAAAGTTTTGGTGTCACTTTACTGAGCTCTGCCTTGATAGCTGTCACCATTAAGGTTTGCTAAATGATCCTATTTGGACAAAAGGGTGGAAAAACATTCTGATTCCTTTTTGATTTGACTTATGACCACAGATTGAGTCAAAAAATAATTATGAAAGTGCTTTACTAAATTCTAAAATAGTCAGCAGAGGAGGAGGACCATTTTCTCATGGACTTCTATTCCATCTCACTTCTTTTTTGTACCCTACTGGTCATTAGGAAGATTGCAAGTGTACTTCTTTTCTGCATTGGCCTCACCTTAAAATCATGTCACTACTTTCACAGTAATCAGCATGTTCTTCCAATACTGACCATCATTGCAGCTGTAATCCCCCCTGCAGCCTCTAGAGTGCATCAGTAACATTTGAGCCCTGGCTGTTTCAGCTTGGACTGCAAACTTCACCTCCTCAGTGACCTCGACCCTCCTCAGATGAACTCACCTCTGCAGGGCTGAATCTGATCCATGCTCAGGCTGAAGCTCCGCCCCCCTCAGGCGAAGCATCAAGGTCATCCTGTCCAAAATGCAACGCTCCTAAGGCTGAAGTCTGACCGCTCTTATTAAACAACACCTGGATGACCTGTTCCCAGAATGCTTTGCTACTACAGCAGCCACCAGCAAATAAAAGGTTACATTGACATTTTTTTAAAGCCCTTATTTAACTCTTAATTTTTAATGTGGGTGTCTCAAACAGGCTGTTATATTAGAACAGCTGCTCTGTTTCATAGCCTTTGCTTAAAAAACACTGAAGCATTACTTTTATTCAAGGTTTTAGCAGAGAGGGAGGGGAAATTAAACAAAAACAACTTCCCAAAGATGTTTTCCCCCAAAAAATACAGAGATATGAATAAAAATATTGTATATTGATCTGTACACATAGTTAATTAGTTCAGAATCCTCTTTTACTCACTCTCTGTAAACATTAGTGAACCCCGGAGACTGTTTTCTGGAGTTCTGAAAATGAAATGTTGTCCCATTCTTGCCTGATAGAGGATTTAAGAGGCTCAACAGTTCATGGTCTCCTCTATTGTATCTCTACAGAGCCATGCTGTTGTAATCCCTGCAGAATGTGGTTTGTCCTTGTTCTGCTCAAATATGAAGGTCTTCCCTCAAAAAGTCTTTGTCTGAATGGCAGTGGATGTTTGTTCAGTATTAATGAAGCCTTCACAGATGTGGAGGATACTCAAGACATGGACATTTATGTACGTAAGTGGATTTTATGGACAAAACACATGGACACTAACCTGTTGGAAAATAACATCATTAGTTGAAGATGTTCACTCAGCTGTTTTAGCATTACACAATTTTTGATCTGTTTGATTTTTCCAATACCAGCTTAGTGGTGCTGGCAACAAATTTAACAAGACTATACATTTTTCATTAAATCAAAATGTTGAGTGTCAACATTTGGCATAGTATGTTTGCCTTTTTAATTTTTCCAAATGCTGCATCTATCAGACTGAATTTGGTGAAATATTGCACAAAAAATAAATATTGCAGAATGTAGAAGTAAAAATTCACATTGCAAAATACTCCATGTAACTTAAGTTAAGTTGAAGAGCATCTTGCACAAAAGGAAAGTTGATTATATATATTTAAAATTGCGTTAAATGAGTTTTGAATTCTGGAGTAGATTAGGAAGCTGTAAGTCAGTGAAACTGCTGTATGAATTATTTCCAGTTTTTTTTGTTACAATTTTTTTCTCTGACTCTATAACAAAAATTCAAGCAAATAGAAATTAAATAGATATGTTGCTTAATAAATAGATTTTTTTAAAATAAAAATCAGATATTGGACCAAAGTAAACATAGTTATCAATCATGTAACTGAAGGATGTGTTTTAGGCTTTTCCTGGTTTTAAATGAGAGCATCATCAGAGTCTCTTCTTCTATCAGATAAATTTCCTCTGTTCACACTGATGAATCTGTTTCTTCCTCTGACCCAGATAGAACATCAGAGCTTCACTCCTCATCCTCCTCAGTCTGGATCTTCGCTGCCGAGCCTGCAGCAGCGAGTGGAGGAGAGTAAATGAAGGTTACCGGGACGCTGACGATGATAATGAAGAAGATGTATATAAATATAAATACGGCCATACATCTGAGCTGTGCCTGCAGCATTTATCAGATCTATAATACTGTCTGATCTCTGTGCCAATGATCCAATGTTTCCTCAACTCACTCAGAAAGAAAGAAACGCCTCAGGGAGGAAGAGAGCGGGGGAGGAATACAAGGGGGGAGAGGGTGGAAACAGGCTTTATCTGCGAGCTGAGAGCTGTCGGTTCAAATCCCAGAGAGAGAAAAAGATCAGAGGAGGGAGGAGTGTGAATGAAACGACCACAAGGCTGACGAGGTGCTGCTGAGCAAAGCAGCTGCCTGAGGAGGACAAATGTCAGAGCACCCAGTCTGATTATAGTGGATAAAAAAACGGGGGGGAAAAAAACACTTAACATGAGTATTATATAATATTTTAAGGAAAATACAAACATTATTTAATTTGTAGCTGTTTAAGAATCTGAATTCTGGACGAAAAGTCTTTAAACTCCTGAGAAAATATCATTTTTTTCTGTTGTCCCTCTGCACGACAGTAATTTGAGCTCCACAACTTACTAACACCTTGCAGTTTGTAATTTAGTTTAAGTACTATATTTGCAGATTTGTGCAATAAAAGCTGCATGACGAAACATTTAGGCTATAGAGGGATTTTCTAAGGAAGCTTAAAGCTTAAACTGTCCATCAGATTCATCAATCAATCACGCTTCCGTAGTAAGGGTATATATATATTTTTTTTAGTGACAGTGTAGCTTACAATATGATACAGAAAGATATGATAAAAATACATCATGAAACACTGACAAACAATCTCATTGAGATGCAGTCTGTTGTTGAGGAGCTCTTACATCAAAATAGTAGAGCATTAAAACATTGTGGTGAGCTTCAGCCTCAACAAATGTCAGGGAGGTGAACTACAGTTTTCTACATAACATTTAAACGGCTAACCTGTTTAATTGTCACCTTTGAACCGTCCTATCCTCTCACTAGCAGCATCAAAAGCCCCCTTCAAAAGTCTCCCAAAAGCCATGGACTAGAAGATAGAGCTGCAGGGGGGCTCAGGACATGAAATAATGAGATAGATATGGTATGATACAGTCCGGGAGATGGCCCAGGATGATGCAAATGTAAGACAGCAATTCTAGGATGATTGTTAAATTAAAGACTATCTCCATTTTTAATATCAAACTTAGTGGCACGTGGCTTCACTCCATCTTAGACACAACAAACGACTGGGATTGACAGCTCTGTTGACAAATGAGGCGCCTCCGTGCATTGAGTTAGAGTGGAGGAGGTACACTAAGAGAAAACGTAACAAACACTAACAAAAGAGTCTTGAACTTTCCAAAAATGTGGGCGTCTGTTTTTTTAAACCCACACAAGAATCTGTTCTGCTGTGGACCAGACCCAAGTAAGGGAGCTTCATCCTCTTATCAGTAAGTGAAAGATGTGTTTTTGTAAGAGGAAGAACTCTACATTTCCACCAGTTGATCTCTACTGCACAGACGGGCTCTAAATGCACAGAATACCAGCGCCTGATTAACACTTTTATAGATGGATGTCTCATCTATCTCCCCTCACAGACTGGTACCTGCAGAGTCATAAACCAAATGAGATACAGGAGCAACTAGCTGCATAAAGCCTGATAAGAACTCACTCTAGATTTAAAAATCTGTCTCTGCCCGCTCTTTAACTCGACCTCACTCAGATTGAAAGCATGTGGGGCTCATTTGGTAGTTTGGCCTTTAAAACTCTTTTCAATTTATTTGCTCTCGGCAGTAACTTCTGCTGCAAAAGAAGAAGTTGAGGGTTTGATGGATGCTGATGCTGAGAGTGCGTTCATCTGCCCGGTGAACAGAAACTTCTCCTTGCGTCCGTGTTTCTGTCTGTTGATGTTGGGGTGACGCACGGCCGGGTGGAGTCTACGTGACTTCACTCCTCTGGGCTTAAAGGGCGTTTCTGTGACATACCGTAACCATAACGACGGGCTTTCGCCTCCTCTATGCATACGTCTGTGTGTGTGAATGTGTGTGTCAGAGCTTTAACACAGCAGAGGTGTGTGCTGCTGCTGCTGCTGCTGCTTTGAGTCACGTCTGACAGTTTAATTCCTGTCTGATGTCATGAGAAAGTCTGTGTGTCCGAAAAACAGGCAGCAGAGTCTGACTGTAACACAACAACAAAACACAACACAATCCTCTGAACAACAACTCACAGATTTGTTGAGATATTTTAAGGTTTGTCAGCTGATCACATCTGCTGTTTTCAACAAACCATTGACTGATTTAAGAATAGATGCATGAAAGGGAATGGACTGCATTTATAAAGCTTCTTTTAGGTGTTATGATCAATGAAAACACTTTATAATCACTGACACATTTACCCATTTCTATGAATAATGGATGCAGCCACAGTGACCCTGCCCAATAGCATGTTTGTTTAGTACTTTTATGAAGCCTTTAATTTGATGTTTTGACCTCTGCCATCTTGTTTTTTGAAGCAGGATGTTGGTAAATCACTGGATTGTTTTATGACTAAAGAAAAGTGGGCAAAGCCAGAAAGCAAACTCATTTCCAATAAAGGGTTCTGGAGGTCATTGGTCTGATTTGTCTGGTCTACCAAAGAACTCAGTCCCTGGTAGAAGCAAAGACAACAACAGATCTCAAAAACTTTATAGTTCCTGGAAGAAAAGTTCTTAGCAGTAAAAGCTCCTGCAGTTCTGATGGAAAAGCACCTCATGGCTCTGACATACAGTTCAAAGGAAAAGGACCTTACTGCAGACACAGCGGACCTCTGTAAGTGCAAGCACAGTACGAAGTAGGACCCAGCTTGGCTCTCAGCTGTTATAAGGAAATAATCGATCTAACCAGAGAAAGTTGCTCTTGTCTTTCTCACAACCTTAAAAAAGACTTTTCATCTTAGAAATTAAAAGAGCAAGTCCGTCCAAGTGAATGAAAACACGCAGAGGGATTCCCAACTTTGCCGTTTTATACTATTTTAACTGAGTTTACTAAAAACTAAACTCAGTGGAAACAGCACAAAGTACAAATCTGAGGCTGAGATCCAAGATGTGGCTCAAAGCCCCGACTAAAAGGGCTAGACATTAATTTAATTTATGGGGGCAGAAGATGGCAAAACGTGAATGAAGATTCCTCATTAGGGAAAACGTCTCTGAAATGCCCAAGTTTCCTCAATTCAAACCAATAAGATAACTAAGTGGACATAAAGTGTTGCATCCTGTTATTGTTGTTTTGAGCAGGTACTTAAGGGTTGGTGTTATTTGGTTTGTTCTTTGGTAATTCTCTAAAAAGAGCACTCAGTGTAACAGCTGATGCTGCTGATGATTGTTACAGTATTCAGCGAAGCTTTAGGTACCATGCCAAACACTGATAAAAGGTGTGGAAATATGCAGTGCGAGGCAAATATTTACGATCACGACAATCATTATGTCAACCTAGCTGCCAGCCACCCCCCGGGCATCATCTCTTTGAATAACAGAGGTTATTTCTTTTTTTTTTTTCTTTTCGAAGACCCGCACCATTTGTTTGTTTTTACCCCAAAATGTGATTCCTGATGGTGTCACCAGTTGCAGTAGAATGATTGAGCTGTTTGTGTCGCACAACGTAATTTTCATTATTGACTTAAACCTTTGTTTCTGTGTCTTGGTTACTTAGGACAAGATGACTACTCTTTTGCAAATAATAGTATAAAACCCTTGTCCTAAGTGCTGCCTTTACTATTGAGGATTAATGATCACAGTTTCAGGGCTTTGACCAATCAGAACCAAGTATTTGACACAGCAGGCTAATAAGTAAGAAATCCAGGTAGTCAAAAGTAAAAGAGAGAAATACAAAAATAACACAATCACGTATGGAACAGGAACCAGGAACAGGAATCAAACCGATGTCATATTTTTTTTCAGGCTTGATAAAAATAAACAGTATATGCAAATAAGAATATGAATAATTCATTTATATGTGTGTGTGTGAGGGGGAGTGTGTGAGTGTGTCAGCATAAGCCTTGTAGCTAATAATAATCTGAAGGTACAGACAGTGTAACGAATCAACACTGAATATGTATGTCAACAACACACACACTCACACACACACATACACACATATGCACACAAACACACAATTGTAATACACACACACTTACACATGTGTCAGTCATTTGTTTGGGATTTGTCAGATTTAATCCAGGTATGTTAATCTGCGACAAACAGAAAGTTTGCAGGAAGTAAAGGTGAGATTTACTCCCCCTGTTTAAGTCCTGACCAATCAGAGGCCTCCTCTGTGGCTCTGTAGCTACAGTTCCTCTTCAGCTCCGTGCAAGCGGCAACCTCCAGGGCGAATAAAAACAGAGTACATCAAAAAACTGCAGTTCCTCTAGTGTCCACTTGAGGCTGTCAGCCACTAAGCTGGTTTGACGTTAAGAGGCAAGACTTAAGCCCAGCTGCATTCAGACTATAGACTGTATATAGAATGGACGCCATCTGCCTCCTCCCTGGGTGAAGCCGCCGCAAGAACAGCACCCTCTGGTGACGGGCTGCAGTATAGGTCATAAAACCCGCCTCCGCCAGCCATCCTTATGGAGCTGTGGACAAACTTTAGAAATTATTTACACAAAATATAAATTTTTCTCACCCCTGCTCGCGATGTTGCCATGTAGTTATTTTAAGACTAGTTTGTGCTCAAGTCGTCTTTTTTCTGCACAGCTCCATTTTTAAAGTTATTAGGGGTTCATGTTTTCTATGATTGGCTCTTGATACAGCCTATGGGCGTGCGAAGATTGCGTAGCTCACCTAGGGGATAAGCTGTTTGAGATGAGTGTCATCACGACTCTCCTGCCGAATGTTTACAATGCTACTGCGCAATGTTGGTTTCAGGAAATGGAGAAAAATCACAGAAAAAGCAAGAGATTTTCGGCTTCAAGTCTGTATATTTGTGGAAGGCGGAACCAAGTTGTCCATGGTACACACAGTCTATGATTCAGACCGAGTGTGCATGGTGTCTTCACACTTTAATATTAAGTTATTTGAGGGCAGGGCAGTAAAAACACCAATGGGACAATAGGAAGCTGAGTGTATCACATAAGTTTGAACAATTCTTATCAGCTTTTGTTACAATTAAAGTCTCACAAAGTGATGAACGCTGCTGTTTACTATCAGCTCAGCTAGGTTCTGAACAATCACTGGACAATGCCAACTAAACTTTATAAATTTGCGACTCTTAAGTGCCACCCTTAACAAAAAAAGGTCACTTACAGCTCCACAAAGGCAAGATGGAAGCAGGAGGAATGTCTAAACTGAAGCTTTATAATTGTTAGATCTCTGCTCCATCCAGATTCCCCTCTGTAAGTGAGTTAAAAGAAACCGTAAAGAGGTTTTATTTCAAATACTTTTAAACTGCTTCTCCCTTAAAAAAAAAATCTGCTATCAGTTATCTCTCATCATCTCTGTGTCAATCTTGTCTCTTTATGAAATTTTATTGACGTGTTGTCGTGAATTTGTCGATGTGACCTTATTAACAGTGATGAGCAGAGAGACGGTTTTGGGCTTTTGGCCTCAAGTAGTTTTAAATATCATTTTTAACCTTGACTGACTAATCGCTGCTTTTGCTGCTGTGCTGCTCCGAGATGATCTTTGGCATCTTGTCAAAGTAAGTATAAAAACTCTCAAATGCACTTTTTAAAAGACAAACATACCATAGTAATTTGTTTTATAAATGTATAAAATAGAGACTAGAAGTAAACTGAGGTGCATTACTGGGGAAAGTTGGATATAAATTTATTTAAAGGTTGCAGTTAAGGGTTGAGGAAGTTGGCATCCATCAGTTTCGATAAATCATTAGTAGAGGAAAATAAAAACATGGTTTGTTTTTCAGCTGAACTCTAAATGTAGGACACTCTTCCAAACAAGTGAAAGCTGCTGATTCTGACTCTGACCTCCAGTCTGAAGATGAAACAACATGAGGCGTTAGTATTTTTAGACGAGCTGCGACCACGACTCTGGATGAAATTAGTTTATGGCTCCGTGAACGTGCACCCCCTTCATACCCACACACACACACACACTCAGGCAGAGGCAGCCCTGCACCGCTGGCCTCGTCCTGAGCGTCGCTCTGATCAGATGTGATCAGTTTCCGCTCAGCTTGCTCTCTCTCAGCGTGAACACAAAGAGGCAGCAGCATAAATTTCCTTGCCGTGTTTTTTTCTCTGTAATTTCATGCAGCACAGCAGCTTCAGGGCCTTTCCTCCAACATCCGTCTGTCTGTCTGTCTGTCTGAGCGAGCTGGGGTCCAAAATGAGCAGGTCGCGAGATGAACATCAAAAAGTTATCCAAGAAGAAGCAAAGCCGAATCACTTTCATGTTTACTCCAACAAGTAACAAAACATCAACAGGACAATTTTTATCTCTTAGAAATGTTTTTTGTTTCCCAGCTCTCTTACTTGTTACTGGATTGTGTTAGATACTTGATTCTGATTGGACACAGCCCCGAAACAGCTGTGATTAATTCTCAACAACACAAGCAAGAGCAGCGACACCATGAACACACCCTCCCAAATCAGCCCACTAAAAGGAATCCAGCACATTTCACCTCTGCCTGTTGACACTGTGGCAAAAATATTATAGCTGCCCTAAACATCTCTGAGAAGGAAAGGTGGAGCAACATCCTGTCCTGCAATCAGCGCAACAGCAGAGTTGGGGAGAACATCTTGAAGTGTGTGTGTATGTGCGTACGTGTGTGTGTGTATGTGTGTGTGTGTGTATTTAAAAAATGGGTGTGTTTAGTTTCACTGTGAGCTGCAGTTTCTTCACATTTGGCTTGTGAGGTCTTGCCTGTACAATGAGGTTTAGTATTTTCAAACTGGACACTTGCTTATCATATTACATTAGCCTGGAAGGTTACTTTGTAGAAACAAGATTTTTTTAAGCATTCAAACTTGGTGAACAAAGAAATAGGCTGTATGCATTAGGGTTAGGTAGGGTGACTATATTCTGACTTCCCAAAAGAAGGACACGACTATGCGGAGGCAGAGTCACAGAGTCAAACGAAGTTAATTTTGAGAGTTTTTCGGGTCAGCTCAAGTGTCTTTTACACACTTCTAACTTAGAAATTCCATGTGAAACAAACTCAAAACCAAACCACAGACATTTGAAGGATTTTATTAACTTCCCCGGACAAGGCCAGACAAACCCGAACCGCCCCCCAAAAAGAGGACGTGCCCAAGTATAAGAGGACGTATGTTCACCCTAGGTTAGGGGACCTCTAACTTGAACTTCTTCTCCTGGTTCTGTTTATTGACAGCTTTTGCACTACAGTGAACAACTATATCTAAAAGTAGTGCAAAAATGGATCCACTACCTGAATGACTGGGCTGAAAACTTTTTCAACAGACCACACTCTTCATTTTTCTTTCAATTCCCCAACAAACCAAAAAAAAAAAATCACTTTATCGAGCATCTTTTTAACAACCAAATGCTCCACTAAAAGAGCTTCACGCTGTTTCCTCTCAAACTTCTCCTTTCTCTCTCTTTCCTCTCAGAGAGGCCCCTGACAGTAAGAGGCCCTTTGTTTTGGCCCTGTTGTTCTGCTCTTTCACTCTACTGGTGTCCATCAGGCAGTAGCTGGTTCACTGCCTCGCTCCAGAGCTCCACTCAAGGCATCCTCGCCTCAAAACTTTCTGTCTCCTGCTCGCAGGTTTGTACAGCCGGTGTTTGTCTGGGTGGTGTGGATTTATTTAGTGTCTGCAGATTGATCACACTGGTTTGTATTTAACCTACTTAGGCAGAGAGCGACTCGCTAAGCTGAGCCCCCTGCAGGATTTAACATTTCCAACTGTCAGGACGAATTAACCGGCACTAATACCACTTTCATCCCTCGCTGCGTTCCTCAGTGCAGTGACTCACGGCTCTGTGACGCCGAGCAGGACGACGTGGAGCGTCTCTGAGAGTGATTCTTTTAAACATCCACCATGATTAGACTCTGATCTGCTCCCAGGGCTCCAAGACGAAGAACAAAGACTTAAAGTTGATTTCAGAAGGAAGACAGTCATTAACCTGAAGTGTTTTTTAATTACAGAGTCTAAAGGTCTCTCATAATTTTTGATGAAATCAAGTGATCACTTAAAGACACATACTGGCTGTTGAATCAGTCTGCAGAGAGAAAACATCAACAAGTGAGGACTCTGTAATTTACCACACAATATCCTAAACTTTTTTGCTTAAGGTTTGTCATCACAAAACTTAATACAACAACTTGTATCCCCAGAGTAATAAAAGCACAAAACTAACATACAAACTGTTGTTGTTTTTTCAAAAACTAACTTTAAATTTGATGCAAGCAACTGGTTTCTAAAGAGCGAGGCTGGATCATGTTCACCATTGTGTCTCCTCAGCTCTTCTATTACCGTCACTCTGTGAACTTTTGTGAACCCAGGAGACCAGTTTCTGGAGTTTGGAAAGTTACGTGTTGTCCCATTCTTGCCTGATAGAGGATTTTAGCAGCTCAACAATTCAGGGTCCACTCTGTCTTATTTCTTTGTGTCATGATGCTCAAGAAATTTTAATGTGTGACAAGTAGGGCCAGTTTAACAGCCGGACTCTTCTACTACAGAGCCATGCCATTGTGATCCCTGCAGAATGTGGTTTGTCATTGTCTTGCTGAAATATGAAGGTCTTCCCTGAAAAAGTCTTTGTCTGGATGTCCTCAGATGTGGCTCATAAACCTGTAGATATAGTTCAGCCTGAAGATCAGGACCATCCAGTCTTGGGTTTGGTCCTTGTCCCTTTTGTACAGACATTTCTCCAGATCCTCTGAATCTTTTAATGATATGATGTTCTGTAGATGATGAAATAGACGATCCACTAATTCTTTCACATTTTACTATTAGCTCACACAGTCTCTCACAGAGTGGTGAACCTCTTCCCTACATTCCTTCTGGGAGACTCACCCTCTTTGAGTGTCAGTCATGTTACTAACCTGTTGGAAATTAACCTCATTAGTGGGAGATGTTACTCCAGTTTGCCCTGTTCTTCATGTTTTTTATTTAGAAAGTGTTTCAGATTATGCAGCACAGGGTGGGTTTAACTTAGCATAGCTATACACAGAGAATCAAAACCAAAGGAAAAACTGCTGGGTTAGCTCCATCACAATGTTTACATTCTAGTTTTTGCATTAAAATTCATAGAAACCAGATTTTATTCTGGGAAATGTGGGGTTGAATTTGTCTTAGAGTCATCAGATTGATGTGGAATGAAGGTTGTTTTAATTTAAATGTCTAAAAAGGCTTTTTGTCGTTAAATATGTATGAGGATAGAATGAAAGGATTCAACATTGTGGATTTTTGTCTTTTTGCATCTTTAATCAGAATCAAATCTCAAAATCACCGTCTGGTGTCTGACCTGGAGGTTCCTCTGGTTTTTCCATGTTTACAATTAAAGGTTGAAAATGTTTTCCCCCCACAGCAGCAGAGACGCGCAGAGGAGGAAACATTAAGATTAAAAAACAAAATCAAACATTATAAGCTTGCTTAATTACACACACACACACACATTTTATTTTTACCAAACTGTATAAATTTAAATAAGCTCCTCTCTCTCTCTCTTCCAGATCCAAGAAAAAAAACACCTCCATGAATTAAAGATGAGCGTGAAGAGGATTAATTATAGCGCAGTAAAACCTGTAGCTAATGTGCTGCGTTCAGACCGACACTAATGCTAATGACAGACACACAAACTGAGGATCCACACACACGCAGAGCTGCTCTTATTTCTTCATTTTTACTGCAGGGATTTTATTCAAGTTTCATCTTAAAGTGACCGAAGACAGCAGACATGTAACTTTGTTATTTTTAGACCATCCCTGTGACAAAAAAAAAAACCTTGTTTCTCTGAAAAACTTTCTTTAAATACAAGCAAACATGCAAAACTGCTTCATATGTTTGAGTCACTTTTAAAAAAATCTTCACTAATTTTTCATGCAGCCTGAAATTCACCATTGTTTGTTTCACTACAAATGTTTCATCAAGTTATTATCATTAGATAAAAAAGCCTAGAGGAAAAGAAAAGCAACTTGTGACTCTTTTTCACACCGGCTGGTCAGCATCTGTTGGTAAGCATTATAAATCTGAGGCACATAAACAAAATTAAAGTTTACTTTGCTTTTACGACTGTGTCACAACAATTGACTTTTCAAAATTTCCATTAAAGTTAACCAAAATAAAGCCATCAGATTGTTTGTATCAGCCTTTAACTGATGAGAATAGAGTGATCGTTTTAGACCATAGTTCAGTAAAGCAGTTGGCACCTGAAATGGGAAGCGTGGAGCTTTTTGTAAATGTCTGAGTGTTTTATTTGTGTGCGTGCGTGCGTGCGTGCGTGCGTGCGTGCGTGCGTGTGTGTGTGTGTGTGTGTGTGCGTGTGTAAGAGAGTAGCTGTAAGGAAATGGCGGCTCTTCATGGACACACACAGCTGATAGAAGCACACTCACAGTTTTCCAGATCTTGCTGGTTTTAATGATATTGATAAAAAAGACTATTTTGACTGGTTAATCTGATTTCCCTTTTTTTTTTTTTTTATAGATAATTGATTTTAAGTTTAAGATTCAGCCAAATAAAAACTGTTGGATTTTATTCCCTGATTTGAAGACAATAAAGTTCTTCTTATCTTATGTTATCTTATACTTTAGTTTGTACAAATGAAGAAATTAGCTACACGGCCAAAACTGTTCGTACCAGTCTGTAAACACGTTTAATTCTTTTGTAAAGTTAGACAGTTTAACATAAGGTTTAATGGGGATTGACTCACCTTTGGAGACGGCCCTCCAGTGGACATCTCACTGATTTCAATTGTCTTTTTAGTGCACCAGTTTCAACTGTCTAACAAGTCAAGAATGCTTCAAATGTCTTGGGTAAGCACACAGAGACTTGAACTTTTTGAAGTCATAATTTATTGTCGTCTTTCTGCAAATAAAATGAAATCCTCACTACAGGCAGGAACAACATTTTCAGGTCATATTTTTTACCCTGCTGCAAAATTAGACAATGTGAATAAAACCAGGCGAGGACTGCAGGTGAGTTCACTTCAGGGTCGCAACTTTAATTGTTCAGTCAGTTTGTATCTCATTAATATTTCCACTGAACCCTCTGGGACTGTGTGTGTGTTTGCCTGAAGGTAAAGTCTTTCTCTTCTAACCGAACTCTCCCTCACACATAGAGTTTCTGAAACAGACTGTCTGATGTTCACAGGAGCCCTGAGGTCAGAGCTAAAACTAGATCGGACCTCAGAATGGTTTAATCCGGTCTGACGTCCCGGCAGCCAAATCTGCTCCTCAGACTGCAGAGCGAGCTGCTGTTGTTATTTAGAGAGAAAAAAATGAACCCAACGCCTGCAGGAGGCGATGCGTGTGGACAGGGCGAGTATGAAGAGGATGAGGAGGAGGGTCATGGTCCCCTGTGACCTCTGACCTCTCATCTCAGCATGAGGCTGGGACACTTGGGGTCAGATGTTTTCTGCAGCCAAGAAAACACCCTAAAAAAAAAAACATGCAGCAAAAAAACATCTTTCCTAAAAAACTTTGAAAACTTTCACGACAGATGTTGATCCTGGCTGCAGAGATTTATGCAAAAGAACATATCTCCTGTCTGCAGTGAAATTTGCAGGTACTTTCACACAAAAATGAAAAACCATTTCTCACTCAGTCCAATTTCCGTAATCTCAAAAAGAAATTCCAGGACAAGTAGAATAAGGCTGCACACCTAATGATGCAAAATACTATCATTTTTTGAGCTTCATAAAAAGGAGAAAGTTGTGTCCCTTCCAGGGGTGGGAGGATTAACCAATTCACGTCCATACACAGCCACATGTGGGTGTGAGCGCATCGGTAAAGAAGCTATGCGAGGATGCACACTGGAAAAGAAACTGGATGCATCGGTTGTTAAATAGATGCATCCGTAAAATTTGATTAATTAAAGAATGGATAGTTATTGAGGGCTGACTAAAAAGTTTGATCTTTTTATTTAATCTAATATCATCCTTCTTACATAAGACCAAAGTTGTGTTAACATTCACAATGGATGCATACGGTTGTATTAAAGGGTGGTGTCGACAGCCTACTGGCAGACACTGAGTGATTATACCCACCTCCTGTGAACTTTGAATCCAAACCCACAAGAAAGAAGTGCAACTTTGTGAGTCATTGATTTACTAGTCATTGTCCTTGTTAATCTTGACTGTCCCCATTTTTGTGGACCAGGTGTATTCAAGTGTTTTGGACCATAAACTTGGGACAGAGAACATACTGGACCATTTTTTGAAAGGTCCTATTTTTTAATAGATAATCTGACACGTTGAAATGCATTGTATTATTGCACTAACTGCACTAATTTCTAAATAATCTGAGTCATTGAACTGCATCATTCTCCTACTTATCCAATCACACTGTATCAAACCAAATCATACTTGTTAGATACCTTTAAGAAATCAACAGTCTCTTTGAGGAGCGTCACTTTTTACAGCGTGTTAAAAAGGAGTCATCTCATCAGACTGTGACAGCAGAAGATGAGCAGTGACAGCCCAGGAGCATACCTGTCCGGACGCCTTTGTTAGAGACTCACTGAGACAGAAACTTTATGTAACCCACCGTCTGAGCAAAAGAAAACACAGAAACAGACAAAAACAACAACACAAAAAAGGCTGGAGAGGACCAAAGGGTCCTTACACACTATTAGAAACAGCTTTTCTGCAGCTGTCATAAAAATTTACCATCTACTTCACTGACAGAAGGTTGCTCCAGGTATCAACACCTTTCTAAATGGCCACTTGGGCTCATCAGTGTTCACTACTACCATTGGTTATTGATGTTCTCCACTCCTGTTAATTACTGTTACACCCCATCCTGAGACATTTTACTCCAGTTCATAAAAGTTTTTTAGTATTTTTTCCTCATATTTTCACCTGCAACAGCCTGACTAAACAAACATTTTTTAAACACTGATGTAGTTCACAAAACCCCAACAAAACCTCTGTAAATAATGGAAACAGAATGGCATACCATGTGCACCATCTGACCAGAAATGTAGGGCTTATTACAACCTTCTTCACCCACTGACACCTTTTTCTTCCTGTGTCTCTCTGTTGTTTCACACACTTGGCTGCATGTTTACTTGAATGATGTAAACACTGATGCTGACCATTCAGCAATACACAATTTGAGCAGTAGGTGGAAATGACTCACAGTAGAACTTGTGTACATTTTAAAATACAGTCAGGTCTTTATTTGCTTTTACTGCAGAAGGTACCAGGCCTCTAAATGAAGCAGGTCTTTATTTCAAATCCTCCCTGGCCCAGACAATCAAAACTGCTAAGTAAGGGTCTCATTTGTTTGTGTGTGTGTGTTAATGCAATATAGCTAGAGCTTCAGTTGGAGTTATTGGATTATTTTTTCCTCATGTATATTTAGTCAGGGGGATCCTAACTAAATATACAAAAAAATCATCAGAGTCCACAGGGGACGCCAAAGTTAGGGTAAGCTAAAAGTTACTAACAGGATCTTTTACTGTTTTGTTATTGAGGGCCAAGGCAGTAATGATGGCAATATAAAAACACTGTTGTATACAACTTAAACTGTGTTTCCTTCTGTATCTGCATCTCCCTCTCTTCCCTCTCTGAACCAGATGCAGTAGCGGCAGATGACTGTCTAACATGAATCTGGTTCTGCTGGAGGTTTCTGCCTGCTAAAAGAAGTTTCTCCTCTCCACTGTAACTTACTAAATACTGCAAAGTGTTTCACTCATGTGGTTAAAGATGGGATGGTAATGAATCTTATCTCAAAAGATGGGGCTCAATCGTTTCCCATCTATACAAGTCCCTATGTAAAGTTTAGAGCATCTTGATTTAACACTTGTTGTGAAATAGCACTTTATAAATAAAGATGGATTGATTAATTGATTGACAATACCAGCTCTAAATTACAACAGTATAACGTGCCAACTTACAGTAAAAATCCACTCGCTTTGTGAGACCAGCAACTCTCTTGTAATAAACAATGTGGGTGTCTGCAACATCCTGAAGCTTTTCTATCTCACAGGGACTATCAGTGAGGTTTCACAGACTGTCCTGATCTCATGATGGCGATACGTCATGATTTATGCATTAACTTTAGCAAAATAGAGTTGTCTGTGTTGTGAAATGACAAGCTGCCATCTTTATATTGGTTTAGCAACCAATGCAATCAGCTGGTATGCAAAGGTCCAATCAGAAGCCAGGTTTTTCTGTCTCAGCATATCAGTGAAGGTAGGGCCAACTTTTTCCCACACAAAAAAATCTACAGGAAGTGATGAGAGTACTGATAAAGATTTAGATTGATAAGCAGCATCTTATGATTAAATTTAAATTTCCTACCTGTGGGTTGTTCAGACTTCGAAGTACCTTAAAAACAGATTTTACTCCTTTAAATAGCCTGAAATGACCACCCTCCACTGCGCAGTAAACATGTCAGGCTTGCTGGAAAAATATATTTTTATAAGCTGGCATTAAACGCTCTAAAACACTTCAGCATCACGGAGGTAAACGAGTTTGTTGCTCGTTATGTTTCAGATCATTAAAGTGTGTTTTCCGGCTGAAACCTCTCTCTCTCACATACAAACATCCATCTATCAGAAAAAAAAACTGTGAGAGAGAGTCAGATTCTCACTTTACTGACATTTAAATCAGGTACATCACACACACACACACAAGTACACACACATGCACACACACACAAACACAGTACTTGGCGGTTCACGGTGACTCAGTGTGTCTGTGGGCGGAGCATCTGAGTCACCCTCAAACAACTACAGAGCCAATAATAAATTCCTCCATCCCTTCACTCCTTCATCATCCCTCCATCAGGTTAAAACAAACACTGATTATTAGATTATCTTCTTTAATCTGCACTCAGGGTTTTCTCTATTAAATCTGATCACTTTGCGTTCTAATTTTTTTGTAAAAGATATTGTTTATGTCTGAAAACAAGCAAACAAATCAGTCTTGAACGCAGTATTTCAGCAATGTGATGCACCGTCACTCTGCAGCCTTCATTTTCACTTCCACATCATAATTAATTCATTCACATAATCTGACTTTTATCTGCTTTAATCATTCTTTTATCAAGTTGAATGAGAGCAGGGTCATTATAAGCTTTACTAGCACAGTATTTATACTCTTACCAGGAATTTATTTGTTTTTTATTGCTTTAGATTTACTGTTTCAGGGGGAAAAAAACACAATGTTGATTTGTGCGTCCTTGTCATGTGTCCTTAATTTTCAAATGTGGTTAAAACTCCTCCTCTCATTGGCTGTGTAAATGATTGCCTCATTGTATGAACATCCACACGTGTTTTACAGTCTGCTGTCATGCTCGTCTTCTTACTTCTACCTCTGTTTTTGTTTCTAGCCCCAGTCACCATGGCAACATCCAACCCAAACACCAAACAAAGACAGCTGAAAACTTTCACTGAGCATGTGTGTGTGTTTTTATAAGTTTGTGTGTGTTGTGTGGTTATGTAACAGACAGTAACTCATCAACAATAACATCAACAGAGAGAGCGAAGGAGAGAAAGAAAAGCACACCAATCAGCAGGTTCGGATCAACTCGCAAATCCTGCATGAAGAAACAGGGTTTGTGAAAACAGAGGGAATTTTAGGTTTACCCTCTTTTATGTATCTAAATAAGGGTATATGAATCAATCGTAGCTGTTGCCAAGGCTGATGCTGTTTCAACCAAAACACTGCAAGACACAGTCCAACATGGATTTGTCTGAGCATCTTATCATTCTGATGGGACCTGCTGTGTATCATCGGGTGTCCATTTTTAGACATGCACAGTAAAGAGGCTGCCACATTAAAGCCTTTTTAAGACTAATCAATAGCTAATTGATGAGATGGAGTCTTATCTTGCAAAATCAGACCCACTCTGATCCATCCTAATCCACCATAAGTGAAACACTTTGCAGAATTTACATGTTGTATCGGAAAGAAAAACCTCCAGCAGAACCAGACTTATGTTAGACAGACCTCTATTGAGACTGAGATGGAATCGAAGAGGGGATGGAGGAGGATGCAGAGAGAGAGAGAGATGGAGAGATGAATGGAGATCAACAACAACAATTCATCCAGATGTGTCGTTACAATGCCAGAGATTATGATACAAGTTTGAGTACTGTTTACAGGAACAGCATGATCATGATAAAAGACAGATCTTAGTTTGGCTTACGCAGGTCCACAGTAGGTTTCTTAGAAAGTCTGCAGCATTGATCCAGAGGAATCTACAGGATGAGGGAGCTCAGGGACTCTCTGAAAAGACTGGTTAGTGACTTTAGTTGGATATGATACAACAATTTAATAGTATTGTGAAATAAGAAATACAATTGCTGATTGTGACTGAACGTCAGTCTTAAATATGTAGACAAAAAAATTTTTGATTCTGGAAAAAAATACCACAGGATGCTTAAATTTATGTTCAGCCATCTGTATGAATGAAAAAAGTATCTAAAAATATAAAAAACAACATTTTGGATGGATTATTAATTGATTATCAAAGACAATTACTTGTGGCTATGATGTAGATTTTTAAAATATAATGGATAAATATGTCAAAAGCAAAAATAACTCCATATATCACAGCACATCAGTACTAAACAGCAGCCAGTAACTGTTTCAGCTTTGATCACTGGGAATGGAAATTGTGTTATTTAGAAAAGTTTCTGTGAGGGCCACTGCCAGTGTGACGCAAATTATTAAAAAAGACACTTATGGACTTGGTCATGGATTTGTTGATCTATCTGGTTGTAACATTCAGAGATATTTTGATCGTCACCTGTTGATGAAGCTGCTCAAATCTAACGAATAAATGGAATGGAGCCAGGCTTGGAAAGCAGTGTATGTTTCCAAATGTAACATAAACTGCTGCTGATTCAAATGATACTTGATGCAAACTTTTAAGCAGAAGCAGCATCTAATAACATCCATCTTTCCTCCACACTGCTCAGACTATTTCCTCGTCTGGGTGGAGCCTCTGGATCTCAGCATGTCTGCTGTGTATCCCTGGAGGTTCTGCTGCGATCAGATCCTGCACAGCTCAGGACATGACACTATTAGTCTAGACAGAGTAGGTGAAGCAGAGTCTGCTGTCAGTCAGCTGCTGTCACGCACTCACATCTCCTCCTTCCATCAGATCCTTCCTGACGTCCAGCATGTTGTATCGTTTCTCCCCCAGAGACCTGCGTCACGTCAGGACACCCACCGTCACCTCGCTGTGACATGGAGGAGCAGTGTGACAGCTCAGGGCGTCACACGGCCTCTGCAGTGCCTCAGGTGAGTCTCATGAATATTTAACAAGGCGGAAAGAAGCGGTGAAGACGCCTGACTGGACTAGACCACTTCACCCTCCAGGTGGTGGTGGTGGTGATGTGGTGGTGGGGGGAGGGCTTTGAGCTGGTGGGTGAATGGTCTGACCCGAGGTCAACATCAGAGCAGGAGGCTGAAATTAATCATATGTATGATGCCTCACCCGACACACAATGTTTATTCATGTGTATTTCTACAATATATCCCAGAACTGTTCATCTTCAGGTGGAGTTTGATTTGACAGGACAGCTTCCAAAGATTTGATCTTATTTCTGACACTGTTTCCTCACGAATATTAAAGGGATATTCTGATGTAAAATTAAGTTATGGTCAAACACGCCATAACCCCGAGTTAGATACCCCGTCAAGAGATGAATGTTGCTGACCGCTTGCTTCTCTAGTTATACCAACTCCAGTAACGACCGCACAATAGCAATACACAGTGGTCTCAGGAGCCATAAACAAACCTCAACCAAAACGCCACTCTTTAGCCACAAATAATGCTCAGAACAGCACCTAACTTCATCAACAGTACAAATAGTGTCCTAGCCACAGCACTAGCCACCAAACATCTTTTTTACTTTGCCTGATTTCTTTAGCAAAGAGACTAAACACAACTCACCTACTCTCTTCCAGCAGCCGCCTAAGACCGCTGTGTATTGCTATCGTGCGGCCGTTACTAAAAATGGTATAACTTGAGAAGCAAGCGGTCAGCAACATTCATCTCTTGACAGGGTATCTAACTTGGGGTTACGGTGTGTTTGACCCTAACTTAATTCTACATCGGAATATCCCTTTAAAAGCTCAGACGTGGGCTCGCAGATTCCTGTTTAATCACCTTTTCCTCTGTTTATATTACAGTTTTGTATTTCGGAGCTGAAACTTGAGCGTGGTGTTAATTCAAGAAGGCCACTAAAACAAGCTCCACCTACAGCGCGTCATCTGATGCTAACGGCAGCCAACATCAGCTGGGGTTTGGCTCCTCCTTTTCATTCTGTGTACGATTTCACAAGCGTCATATGGATTTGCCCTGAGGTCTGCTGTTTTGTCTTTGCTGCTGCTCTCCCTGCTTCAGACTTCAGACACACCACCTAATGTAACTTATAGCACGAAAAAGAAACACTTCTCTTAAACTGAAGTGGTCCAGACTGGTAAACATCATCATGTTTATTAGCATCTATGTTGGTTTACCATTGTGTAATTCATCAGTCATCGACTCTTTTGGCAGTGGGAGGTGAAGTCAAAGGTTCACAGGTGAAAACCATCATTTGCCTCCGGTAAATACAGTCAACTGTGGTAAAGTCAATAAAGGAAATATCAAGTCCAATTAATTTCAACAGGTCATCTACAAATTTCACACGATTTAATCATAATATGAAGCTCTGCATAGTTAGAAAAATCTGTTTATTTTTTTTCAAGTGTGTCTTTGTGTAACCGCTAAAGTTTGCAGAGAAGAAATCTCTTCATTTTGTTTGGCTGTCTCCTTGTTTTTCTGCAAAAAGTGTCATGAAGCAGCTGCAGTGGATGTTGGAATGAGGATTTCTGAGCTGAAAACATGTAAAAACTAAAACAACAGGCACTGACGTTCACTGTCAACATTCATTTAATCACAAACGTCTTTATTTTTAACAAACAGAATCATCAGAGAGCAGAAACGAAGAAACAACAAGACGGCAAACACACTTATGCCGCTGCTGCTCTGTGCGTGTGTGTGTGCGTGTGTGTGTGTGTGTGTGTGTGTCTGTGTGTGAGTGTGTGTGTGTGTGGAGGTGTGGGTGGAGGGGGTATTAGTCACCAGAAATGGCACAGAGCCTTTCTCTCTCTCTCAGTAAGTGGGTCACTCCATCTGGAGCAGAATATGGAAAAACAGCAACACAACGTTTTCGACCAAACGCTTCGACATGAAAAAAAAAAACTCAGTCTGAAGTCAAGAGGAGGTGAAAAACAGCAAAACATGAACTGACCGCAGGGATTGGTCACTTCTTACTCTTTAAAATGCTTTAAATTAGTCTCAATCAGCAACTAAAGCACATGACTTTAACCTTTAAATGTCCTTCAAGCTTCTTCAAAATCCACAGCGACACTTTCACTGATGTTTCCACGGGTTTGTTCAAGTATACTTTTCCTATGAGAAGATTAGTGAGAGATTTGGGAAAGCTGTTTTGGTCTTAACTTATTACGAGTCTTTAAAAATTGAGCTGTAGGTAATGATAACAACTTTTGAGTACAAACCCCAATTCTGATGAAGCCAGGATGTTGTGTAAAACATGAATAAAAACAAAATACAATGACGTAAATCATTTTCCTACTACATTCAGTTAAATACACTAAAAAAACAAGATATGTAATGTTCAAACCAATACACTTAATTGTTTTAGTTATTATTTTTGCGAATATTCACTCATTTTGAGTTCGATGTCTGCAGCAGATTCATGCTTGGTCTCTGAATCTAATCAGGTTTGGCTCTGCGCTCACTTCATCCTTGTGCAACACCAGACAGCTGGACTCATGGATTTTCTGTGAATTCAATGGTATTCATAGTGGCTTCTGAAAACTTTCGACTTTGTCACCTCAGGCCTTGCTTTGCTCACAATGACAGTTGTTGATGAAGTTGAGTGAAACATGATCTAGTGTCAACATTTAGTGTTTACCAAAAAAAAATAAAAATGGGTTGCCTTGCAAATCTGCGATTGAAGGTTCTGGATAAGCTAAGATGGAGTAGAAATGAGTGTCGCAGAGTCGGTAGAGGCCAAGCGGCAACCCCTGGGCCGGAGAAATAAAGCTGATGCAAAAAAAACTGCAATTCCCCAAGTGTCCACCTGAGACTCGAGGCTGTCTGCAGTAGCACCTGAAAAAAACACAAACACAAACCGCATACAGCTCCCCCACCCCCACAGTTTTGGTCTGAGTAGCTCAGGGTTTCCATGGCGTCTACTGTACAGGTTTTATTTTGTAGCACAGTCATATAAAGGTTTTTGAGGTTACAAATCAGAGGTTTAAGGTTAGGTCACTGTGAGTAGCTATAGGCCTGTCTCTCATGGGTTGACTGAAAGTTAGGTTAAGCCAACCTTATTAATACCTCAAAAAATCACTGCAAAAAAGGCTTCATAACTCCACTTCAAAACACAGACAAAAATCTTGAGAAGACAAATAAAGGTCATAATCTAACAAGAAAAAAGCTGAAGAAAGTCTAAATATCACAAGAAAAGAGTAATAATAAAGTCTAAATATTACAGAAATAAAAAACATTATGTGGCTAAGTTAACAACTTTATTTCTTTGTGTTATGACTTAAATTCACTGTCACAAGTACTTTATTTTAAAATCCTATTTGTTTCATGTGGCCCTTACACTCTGTAGTACAAAGAGCCGAAAGTAAATAAATAAAAAAACTATAAAAATTTCAAAACCTTGGTTTGTCAGGGTGGTGCAGAGGTCTTACCTGTGAAATTCAGCGTAAGAAGTGCAGAATATAAAAACCATGTCTAAAAATACGTACACAGTCAACTCTGTACCCTCTGAGGAGGTTTGTGTTGCTTGATTGAAGGTTACGCTGAGGACTCTTAAGGCTCTTGAGGTTTTCTGTACTGACCTCTACTATGTGTTTGACTGATAACAGTGTGGTGGTTTATCATTGAAGGATTTCCATAAATACTGTCATTAACTTAGGTGACTCAGTTAAACTCCATCTTCAACGAGAGCCCAAACTTGAACATATCTGTCTCTGTTGTATCCAACTAAGTTTTTAAAAAAGTCCTGATTATTTTACTTATTTAGGTAAGAAAAATGTTCAGTTTATCAATGATGTTGAACAGTTTCCTTTCCAAGAAACACCAGTTGAATTAAAGGTCACATAGTTAGTGTTTTTAGTCAGAGCTTCTTGAAAGGTCCCGTCTGATTTCCCTCTGACGCACAAGGATGTCATCAGTGTGTCATCAGGTAGTCAGACACTGATCTACTAATGGATCTGATGGTTTATCATGGAGTAAAACCATAATTTTAATCATTTAAAAAAGAGAAGCACCAATCATTGATGTTAATGAGAGTGGCAGCACTCTATGGTAAGACTCAACTGAATATATACAGCATGAAGAGGTATGATTAACAAGTAGAGTTAATTTTAAAGGGCTGTGTTGTTCCTGGAGCTCTGATTCACCGAGAGAGAAACCACTTCATCCTGGTGACTCATCGATGAGTTGAACAAGTGAAAGCCTCAGAGAGTAAATTGATCAAACACACCGTACAGTCAGAAGTCTGTGGACAGTCGTATTCATTTCCTTTAGTTTACATTTAGTCTGTTTTTCCTGCTTAATGGACTATGGTTTGAGGTTACTCAGATTTTCACTCATCGATCAAAGAAATCATCTTGTGAAGCATCATTCACTCAAGGAAAAATGCTTTTGTTCACTGTCAGAGCAGGAGCTGGAAATAGAGGGCCTGTTTCTCCCACCGTCAGCTTTGGTATAATTTACACTCTAAAGCCTCCCTACAAACTCTCAATTATCACACACTTACATATCTTTGAGAGCTCTTCATGCCCTTTCTTGAACAAGGTGTTGACAGGTTTCAGACCTGGACAGACAGTCCAAGTACTTCATAACGAAGTAAAAATAGCTACATTAATGCTGCGTTACAGTTGCCTCGGGAGTCGGAGCTGGGAATGACATTACACCCAAGTTGACGGCGTTCCAGTTAACAAGTCAGAAAATCAAGATGGACGCCTATAGTTAGCAGTTGTTAGCTGTTGTTTACAATTGTTAGCTGTTGTTAGCCGTTGTCAGCTGTTGTTAGTTGTTGTTAGCTATACTAGTTGTAAACAACACATAACACAGTATTTTACTCTTACAAACACTATAGCATCGTGTTCACAGTTAGATGTTGGGCTGTACAACATATACCACCACCAATTTCACAAAAACAAAACAGAGGTGCTTATAAATAATACATTACGAGAGCTTTCACTGTTACTCTTTACTGTTAATGCACTGCGCTGCCGTCTTGGATTATGACGTTGTTGTCAATTGCTGCTCACTGGTTTTTGGTTTATAGTTCATCCGCTTTGCTTTCACACCTCAAACAAACTGCACAAGGGTTTTTTTTGGAAGACCAGAGTTCACTTCTTTTGGTCTGCACCACACCTCAAATGAGCTTTCACACCACTTCAGACATACTGAGCTGTCTGAGGAAACAGACCAGAGTTCATTCAAAGTGGACCAAACAGCTCTGGTGTGAAAGAAACCTGAATTACTTAATCAATGACATTAAGTAAAACGTAAACTATCAAAGCATACTTAAACCCCAGAGTTCCTGATAGTGTTATTTGGAGTACTTTCACGATAATCTCAGTTAAATCTATTTCGAAAAATATAAAGAAAAAACGTACCACAATTTAACTCTGAATTCAAAAACTGCAAACCGAACACAGGTGACTGTTTGATCACTTATACTGTATATTGACACAAACATCTCATCACAGCAGAACAGTGTGAGGCAAATAAACACACATTTTGAACAAAAGGTACATTTTCATAATAAATAAGGACAGCTTGCACACACACTTCTTGTCAGGAAATTAACATTTTGTGTTTGTATTTTTACAAAAATAGACTTGAAGACATTATAAGCCCAGTTCAAGTTAAAACAAAATAAATATTTGTTCAAGAATTGCCAACGACTCCTTTCTTATTCTCTCAGCTTATATTTCATGAGTCATTTAAAGTCTAATTATTACATGTCATCTTTAGCAGTAATATATCTGCGGTTTTAGTGTGCTACTGGCCTAAAAATTTACATAACATTTATATAAATAGAATTAGGTACTAAAAATAGTAATTTCCCCGTAAATTAACTTTATTTCTTTTTCGTGGCTATGTGTATAAACTGGTAACTGCTAACTTCAGTGATGGTTCACGTCATTGTTGGTTTTGTCCAAAGAGATCGCCTGGATCAACACAATTTAAAAACTGTTCCCAAAGACTTTAACGGATTTCAAGTACCAAAGACCAGATCATTCTTCTGCCAGCCAGGTATCTCAAAAAAGACAAAATCAAGGTCAATCAGAAAAAAATTGATGAAAAGGCAAAAATGTTACTAATTTTTCAAATTTGTACGAAAAAAATCACGTCTTAGAGCTGCAATAGCAATGTGCGCAATAGTCAGACCGTAGGATGTGCGATATCAGTCATATGATCTCAAGATGTCATGTCGTCCCCACTTCCTCGTGGTCCAGGATTAATTCATGCCAAATTTTCATCTATCTGCAGCCTGTCTTAAAAACTTAAAGAAACTGACCATGGTGCAGGCAGTGTCCGTATGTGTAATATAAGGGTAGAATGTAAACATGCACACGAGTCACTATGCTGCCACTATCACAGATACCCCAGAAGCTTGGTGCATGTTTATGCTAGTGGCACACAAGAGGACTACTAAACCAATGGGACCAGAGTTTGAACTTTTAGCTCGCCTACAGTGCGTGTGAATGATGTGAAAATTATACACAGAAGACGACGAATTGTTAAATCATAAGTTTCCCACAGCTTGTGATGTGGATCAAACATAATTTTTAACCCCTGCAGAATTTATTGATTCTGTGTACAAGAGTCAACTGTGTTTATTTGTAACTTAATGTAGTGATAAGGTGCTGCACCTGTACTTCTCCACTCCTGTCTGTGCAGGTGTCAGAGCTGTTATCAGAGGGCTGACCGCAGTGTGATGACAGATGATTGTCGGAGAAAGTTTTGACTTGAAACAACTAAAAAGACTGAAAGATTTAAAAAATATCAGCGGCAGAGTCAGGGGGTGGCCAAAATTTCATTCACTCACTGGCCCCCCTGAAATCCCACACGATGAACGGCTATTTACCTTGTTTGAGTTACTATTTGGACTTGTTTCAACAGGCTGCCAGTGGCTCCTTTGCAGTTTGAAGTAAAACACTTTCTTGTGTCTGTACTCTAAATTGTGACTTTGGTTAAACCTCTCTCTTAACCTGCCCAGACTTGGTGTAAGCCCCTAATGTTTACCACACCTGTCTCTTCTTTTCAAAAACTCATTGTCACAGTTTTGCCAACCCACCCAAAAAATTAGGTCCCCCAATGACTCAAATATGGTTGGTTGATTGTTTCTAATCACTAACTATTGCATTTCACTGGTATAGTCCTGTATTTCTTCATTCTGAAATTCATACTGCAGAAGGAAAAAAATGAGATATAAGTTGTTTTAAATACTTTGCGGCCCAAATGGATACTATATTCCATTCCCACTAAGACTGCTCTGATGAATGCAGCTAAACAGACCTGGGTTTGTTCGGATGAGTTCCCCAGAATCAACATAACATGAAAACTCTTCACAGTGTCTCTTTAGTTTTTAAAGACACCAAAGAAACCCACAACCAAAGCAAGTCACACACAGTTGTTATAAAAAATGTTCAAATCTGTTGTTGTCGTTTAAATTTGCTATGATTAGCCGATGGGTCATTTTGTGACATCATTTTTATCCCTTTACTGTTTTTCTGGTCTCTCCTATGCAGAAATTGCCCCCTGTATAAACCTGCAGAAAATAATCTGAAGAAATGAAATTATGTTATACTTCTATATTGTGGGAACTGGGAAGTAAAAAGAAAATTTTATACAACAAAATTTAATCAAATGATAAAGGTATTAAATCTTCATATCAGTTTTATGGTCAGTTAAGGTGAAATTAACATTTCAAAAGATTTTTTTCATCTTCATAGTGTAAAAAAATTACTTTCTGTTATAAAAGAAATGGCAAACAAACAAGGTGAACTATATCTTTAGAATATTATTGAATTGGAAAAAAAAAACCTTTGCACGACAGAAATTTATTTTACAACTCAAAACAGTGAATATTACACTAAGTCCTTCGATTGAGTGCATCTTTTTAGACACCATTTTCTTAAAATCCAGCAGAAATCATTGATAGTGGATAAACAACTCGGAATGTCCCAGTTTTGATGATATCAGACAGCTGACAAAGAAAACAATGAACTCTTTTAAAATAAATTTTTGTTTAAAGGTTTGCAAATTCCAGTGGCAACAGAGAAAAAGCACAAATACATTTTTCAAAAATTAAAAAATAAATCCCCATTTTTACCAGCCAGCTCTGAGTTTAGGTTACAGACCTGCAGAGTGAGGCAAACGCTGCTCTGATCACTCTGAGTGTGGAGAATCTGTGGCCAGAGTCTTTCTGAAAACACTAACTGTACATTTGAACATGAACATTTTAATAACAGGCTCGATCTGTGACAAAGTCATGTGATCACTGGACAACAGAATATGGATGACCTCTTTTCTGAGTTCTCTTTCAACGACATCAGAAATCATCTTTAAGCAGTTTTAAAATTCATTTGAAGTTTCATTTGTTGAAACCTTGTTGGCCTCTTCAATAAAACACTTTAGTTTCCAATGTTTCCTCTGCAATTAATCCAATGATGATGACGTCCAAAATAACAGATTTCTGTCAAACTGTAGAAACCCTGGTGTTGGAAACCCTTCATTCAATCAGTACACTCTTGTGAACGTGTGGATTCTGTTCAAACTCCGGTTACGATGTCAAACTCTGGTTATTCAGAGCCTTTTCAGTTCAAATCTCTCAACTTCCCTTTTTTAGATTTCATCACCAAAATTCAAATGTTGAAATCTGAATTTTGCCCATGTTATGAATTAATCCGCCCCCTTTCCTGTTGGCTCCGCCCCATCCAGCTGGATGATTGACAGTGGTTTACTGGACTGAGTAAATCCTGTTAAATATCCATCTGTCCTGTAAAGGCGTCAGGGACGCCGTCTTCTTCATTGCTCGCTCTGACAGAGTGCGAGTGAAATCTGATTGTGACAACTCTTCCTCTCAGGTTATTTTCACGTCTTTGTCCCACTGAAGCCCCGCCTCCTCAGCAGCTGGAGTCCTCACTGCCTGCCCCTCCCCCTCCTGCTCCAGACTTTGCAGTGGTGTTTGACCCAACAGCGATCTGGCAGCCATTTGTAACATGACTCATGACCTTCTGTTTCAGCTGAGCGACCTGCTCCCGCAACATTGCAGCAGTGGAGGCTAGGTCCGAGTTCTGATTCTTCAGGACCTTCACCTTCTCCTCCAGACGAGAGATCCGCTCCAGTTTCCGCTTGCGGCACTTAGAGGCTGCGATGCGGTTACGAAGCTTCTTGCGCTCTGCTTTGATTCGCTCCTGCGTCTCCAGGTCAATCGGGGAGAGAGACGGAGGAGATGTGGGGTCACCCGGTGGATGAGGGACCTCAGGAACAGTCTGCGGGGCGTCCAGGCCTCGAGTGTGGGGTTGAGGGCCTCCACCACTGCTGTGACCTGAACCACTGCTGTAACCCATCTGTGCTCCAGAGTATGCCATCTGGCTGGGGGTGTAGCTGCCGAGGTTGGTGTAGACCGGCATTTCTCCACTGGACATCAGGTTTCTCTGGTAGGACGCCTGCAGGGAGACAGAAGACGAGGGGGGCGGGGACATGGGGCTGCCTCCAACCAGCTGGTTCTGCTTGTGAAGGTCGGCGAGTGCCTTGACGAAACCATCTGCGAATCCTTCTTGCTCATTGGTGGCCTGGTTGCGGTACATGAAGGGATTGGCAGGGTTGGGCACAGGGCTGGTGGTGACCAGTCCCTGGTTGGACTGGATGATCAGGTGCTCCAGGTCAGGAGACGACAGCTTCAGCAGGTTCATGTCGGCTGAGGATGCCATAGAAGCCATCAGGGAGCTGTTACCTCCAAGACCTAAATTGTTGTGGGTCCCTCCTCTCCCCCCTGACACCCCTCCACCACCGCTGGAGAAGTGATGACCACCCCCCATCGCCATGGCCTTCTTGCTCATCAGCATCTTGTTTCCCGGGTAGCGGTCGTATTCTGCGATGTGGCTGAAACCGGGGACAGCGGGGGAATCATCGTGATAGAAAGGAGTCTCCATTTTGGCCGTCATTGACAAAGAGGCGTCTCAGAGAAAATCTTCATAATCAGATTAACCTGAATATCAGAGGGGATAAAAACCTTCCACTGACGTCGGTGGCTGGAGGATGAAGGCAGGACGAGAGAGAAGAAGAAAGAGAGAGCCTGCAGGGAGAGCAAACAAAGCTGTGAGTTGAAGAGGAGGACGAAGAGGAATTAAAGATTACTAATGTGTAAACTTGGAGGTGGTGCTGACACTACTGATACTACTGCTCTCTAAATGTGTGTCTGTATTTCTGTATATGTTGTGTGTTTACAGTGGGAGGTGAGACTGAAGACAAATATCCAACAGGATTGTAAAGCTCCAGTGTGAAATACTTGTAGTTATGCTGCTGTCTAAGACTGTTTCCAGGACTGCGAGGTGGTTGAAAGTACTCAAATAAGACATTTAAAGGGAACTTTTATTTTGTTATATTTTTTATATGGACGCAGTAATTATAACCTCAATTTTAAAAGAAGTTTGGAACCTTGAAAAATGTTTACTGAACAATTCAAAGTCTATGTGCAATTGAAAATAGTGCCAAGACAATTTGTCAAATGTTCACACTTAAAAATGTAACCGTTCTATGAAAAATAAATCTTCATTTCAGATTTGAAGGCAGCAGCTAGTTTCAACAAAGTTATGTAAATTTAGATAAAATTATCCTGAGAAACACCTCCAAACATATGGAGAATTTCACCCTTCTGTGGGGGCCCGTGTGATCAAATAGTGGACCAAATAATTTTAGAATATATTTCTTAGTAAATTCTTCAGAGAAACCCTGTACAAAGGGGACAAGGACCAAAACCAGATGTCACAGCATTGAAAACAGATATGACTCTGTGTTGGAAATCACGGCATGAGCTCAAAATCACTTCCAAAAACCACAAAAGCAGATAAAAACTGATCCATACAGAGAGAAAACCAGATAGAAAATTGATCCTGAAACGACTTCTCCCAGCCAGAGCCGTCCTAGATGGACTGAAGTAAAGTGGGAGCTGTCCTGTAGGTGAGGAAAGGGACCTCTTTGCTTGTTATCAGCTCACTGTTCAAAGCCAGCATCCCTGATGGTATCGGGATCATCAGTGTCCATGGGTATCTTCCACTTCTGTGAAGGCTCCATTAATGCTGAACTATATCTACAAGTTTAGGAACAACTTATGCTGCCATCCAGACAAAGACTTTTTCAGGGAAGACCTTCATATTTCAGCAAGACAATGACAAACCACATTCTGCAGGGATTACAACAGCATGGCTCTGTAGTAGAAGAGTCCTGCCACTAAACTGGCCTGCCTACATCAGCATCATTGACAACAACATCCCTAATACCATCTTGTTGACATATTCTGGGGTCTCAAAGATTTTGAGGTACAAAAATGAAATACTCAAGTGAGCTGCAAAGTGGCCTGTAAAAGTGTTTTATAATAATTTGAGGCAATTGACCCATTCAAAGTAAAGTACATCCTCTAAAAGCTCTTTTTTAACTCAAGGGCTCAGATTGTCATTCAAGTATTTGACAGCGGTACATAAAAGAATCCTTACAGAGCTAGACCTCCTCTTCTGGAGAAAGATTCTTCAACAGACACGTATTTCTCTTTAAAGCCACCAGGCTCTGTTGACAAAACGGAGCTTTTACCTCACAGAGACAGACCTACAGCTGACAGCTAAAAGAGCTTTTCTTCCTGTTGTTGTGTTAAATAACTCACTTGTATTTATATGCACCATAGAGCAATCCAGTGCCACATGATAATATAAACAAACTCACTAACTGAGTCAGTAGTAGATTAGTAGCTGTGATGTAAACTGATATTTTTGTCAATGGAGTCTGGTGGCTTTGAAACCAATACTCACAGAGCTGTGTTGAGTATCTCTGTCCTTACCAAGGCAGCCTGTCTCTGCAGGGATTCTTTCTCTAACGTTGTTTTCTGAGCTTCAGTAATAAAATAAACTGTTGATATGCATTCATCCCACATTATTGCTCTGCAGGATAACTCTGTAGACGTTGCAGCGAGCTACTAGAAGAATTCAAAACTAAGGTTAACAACATCAGGGAAAAAACAACCATGCTCAAGGATGTGAATTTATTTCTTTATAATATCTGTGGACTTTAAAAATTTAGTCAAATTTAGATTGTTTACCTTGATTAAATTTAGGTAGTTCAGCATCACACTTTGAAAGCTTATCTTAATTTGCCAGAATCACTTAGAGGTTCCTGCTAGCATGCAGAGTTTAAACCCTCCATCCATTTGAAAGCTTAAAAGCTTTCAAGTTTTCATTCATCATGTGTCATTATTTGCAAAAGGACATTCGAGGCACTGTAGTCTTTAGTCCAGATAAGTATTTCATTTCTACCATCCATCCACTATCCCATCTGCCACTGATCGGAGGTGGGTGCAAGCTGGACAGGTTACAAGCTTATCACACGGCCAGCACAAGAACACACAACCAGATGTGATCAAGAGACTAATGAGCAAGTCTGGCCTAAGTATCTGGAAAAACACCCTCACATGCACAGGAGACCATGCATACCCAACACATAAAAGCCCCATCTGAGATTCAAACCAGGAACCCTAACTGCTTCAGCTCACCACAGCACCACTATGCAGCTCCTTTGTTCATCACAACTAAATACTCTGACAGGGTAAGAGTCATCTCATTAGTTTTGGTGCAGAGTCAAGCATCAAAGGAACTTTAAACTACATGCTCCTGATGTTCTTACTAATGCTGCTGAACATAACAGCAAAGGATGAGTTTACTGACTGATCGAGATTTTGCCAGAGAATCACCAAGGCCAGCAGAGGAACAAAAATAGTCACACAGCGACAAATAAATTCTAATCATACTCCCTTTCACAAACTACAAAATTAACAGAAGCACAAACAGTTTGATAGAAAGCAGCTCAGCTACAATTAGAGTCGAGAGAGAGTGCGGACAGATATTCAAGTGTAACTTTAACATGAGTGCTATTAGACTGAATGATTGAAAATAATTACAAACCCTTACTGACTATAAAAGCTTCATCCCACTCAAGGCTGCGCTGCTTTATTGAACATCAGCACAGCTATTGTTAGTTTTAGCCATACAGCTGTAGGCAGAGCCGCAAAGATAATCGTCAATTCTCATTATTACATGCACCTTGTCCCCTGATATTTCACAAGTTAGTGTTCACACAGGTCCTTATAATATTACGGGATTAAGTCTCATGATGTAAGGAATATAAATAAAAACTCTATTAAGTAAATATGTATTTAAAAATCACAGAATCCTTGCAGCAAGTAAAAGTAAGTACATTTTGCAGGATATATTAGACCAATTTTAATAGATATTTTTTTAAAAAGTGTTTTCCTCTGTTATTAAAAAAACTCCCATCCAAAGGTGAAAAATATTTCTCTTTCCACACAAGTTAAAAATTGCTAGAAATGCCTATATAAGCTTGCCAGACCAGTAGGTGGCAGTAATCAGATTGACATCGTAGAAGAACGCTGATCGCATTTGTATTGAGGGAGTGATATTTGTAAACAGCAGAAATGGCGAAATCAAGAAGAAATTCATGGACAAATAAAATTCTTGATTGTTTCACTGTGAAAGAAAGTGATGTCCAAAGTAAGGGATTTTACAACAGGCTACAACATGCCCGATATGTAAACATCAGCTGTGTTGTGCAAACTGAGGTAATAAAATTCAGCATTCCCCTAAACTTCTGTTTTAGATGTCCTTATGAAGACTGTCAAAACAGAGTTTAAAACTTTGAAAGATGTTCTCTAAAGACTCCATTTTCAGAGACCTTGAACATTGTTTACATGAGGACTTAAAGCCATAACACAGGGGGAAAACTTGTTCCAAAAATATCTGTATACCTGTGGAGAAAAGGGCTTTAGATACCAGAGGGACATTTTTATGAATGTCTGGTCAGGCATCAGCCATCAGTAAAAGGAGATCAATCAAATGTCAGTAAAAAAATGCATGTATATATATTTTGATCACACAGATAAGAAAATTAGTTTTTCTCCTCAAACACTGCCTTTGAGAATGACATTTAAAGGTGAAACAATTACAGTGACCAAAATGAGTTTCAACAAGAATATGTGTGATTTTTTTTTTTTCAAACGCAAACTTTTTCTTGAATTTTAGGACCCAAATCTGTGAAGGTTATGTCCCTGAATGAGTGCCATTGTTAGAAATAAGACTACACCGAGGCAATGTGTGCCACTGTGATTACGTTCATCTTTATCTTACTGTAACCTGAGAAATGGGCTTCAAATTCTTCTTCTTTTTTTTCAAATTAAGATGATACTGATACATTTTCAATAACAAATATGGAGAAACTGCATATTAAGGTGACGCAAAGTGGATTGAAGTTTGTTAATCAGCAGCTTCAGTGAGTCACCTTGCTCTGCTCACATTCACAGACTCTTAATCAACAGACATTACCAAAGCCAGCTGAACACATCAAACAAATCAACATTATTAATTGAGTTTTGTCATGATTAGATGTTTAATCTAGCTGCAAAAAGCCTCACATTAGAACAACGTTTAAAAGCCGTTTCACCATGCACTAGCCTGCTTGTTAGTGCCCTCTAGTGGACAGATTTGGCAACTGTTTCTATATTACCTCCGATATTCTGATTTGAAACTATAATGAATGATGCGCAACAAGCTTCATCAACTATCATTTACTCCAATTTTCAGTTAATACATTAGATTATTCTTACTTTAAACAGCTTTATACATCTTCACAACACTGCGGATCAATTATGAATAATGACGATAAGATGTAAAATTTAACAACCTGGCAATGTGTCATAGTTGAAACAGCCCTAGGTATGTTAGATACGACACAGAAATACGGTCAAAGTGATAAATTTTTAAATAATTACATTGACTTTAAGGTAATATTATTTGTATTTGTAAATAAATCGATGTAATATAAATCCCATTTGAAACAACATTTCCAACAAAGGTGAAAACAGCGGTGTTATTTATCAGTATTTACATTAGGAAGAGCAATGTCGTTTTAAATGGATCCATCTGGATTTAATTAAATGTTAATCCCGTTTTGAAGACGTTAAACTTCCCGGTACCGGCACAGCCTTTAACTTCACAGCGGCAGAGAGGAGCGCAAGACAGCTGGATGTGATGGATGAGAGCGAAATTTTAACACAAAAACAACAATAAACGGCTGATTTCCCCGACCGTAAACGTCTTATTACAACAAAACATGATATTATCAGAGCCAATAAAAATGTTCTTCATTTTAAGCTTAATACTCACAGAGAAAGAGAAGAAGAAGAAGCGGAGAGCTGCTGAACGATCCGAGAACAGAGTGAGTCAGAGAGGCAGAGACACACACACACATTAACACACTCACACACACACCGCACACACACACTTCATCATAAAGTGACTCACCCTGACGCGCTCTCTTCATTAGCTTATTAACACATTTCTAATGAAGTCATGTGTTTGCGGAGCTGTGCTTGAAGGATTTTATTAATAAACGCTTTGATTTACATCATTTTATGAGAATCAGCAACAGTTGTAAATACACAAATACAGCTCAATGACACATTTATGGAGCTATTAGCCTGTTTTTCCACTTCAGCCTGGTGCAAAAGGACGAAACCAACTAAAAATTTCATCAATAACATTTGTTCATCATCATCGCCATCATTATTGACATTATAAAGAGGTGCCTTCTCTGGGACAGGGGTGTGTCCAGTGGGGTGGACAGGTGGCAAAGGGCCACCTTGAAATCTGATTGGCCACCCCAAGTGTTAACACAAACTTTAAATCCATAATTGTCTATTGTCTTAGTCAGAGGCTGAACTTCAGTTAAAATCAAGCAATATTAGACATTTTACAAGAGTTTCAGACAAATTTTAGGGCCCAGGATGAGAAAAATTAGGAGAAGGAAGATTTTTTTTTTCAATTTTGCACTGTGAAACAAAACGGAAAATTTCGATAGTGTAGTTTAAGTTTCAATACAAGCATCTAAGTTATTTTTGAGAAAAAATGTTTAAAGTAAGTGTTGAAAAAACAGAAGTGGAGGAGAAGTCTAAGTTGTATTTTGAAGGGAACAAATAACTGAGAAAAACGTCTATTAAGAAAAAATCTTCATGGATTCCTAACCAGCCATAAAGGTTGCAAACTAGCCATGGCAAGAAACCAGTATACAGGATATCTCATTTGTTAACACTCTAAAGCAATGTCTGAAGCATTTGCCACTGACAATTTGGATCAACTTCTGTAGATCCAAACCCACTCTTCAGCCAGTGAACACCTGTGGAGTGGACACTGAAGTGGTGATATCATATAAATACCTAGGTGTACATCTGGATAATAAGTTGGACTGGTCTAAGAATATAGACTTCATCTACAGAAAGATGCAAGACGTCTGAACAAACTGGTGAAAAAGGCTGGCTCTGTGGTTGGATTCAAACTGGACTCAGTGGAGGATGTGGTGGAGAGATCTACACTGAGGAAGGTGGAGACTATCCTCAAGAACATGGATCACCCACTTCACAACACCTTGGTGGACCAAAGGGCCAATGGTGGTGGACTGTATTGTCTCTCTTCGCTGCAGGACAGAAAGATTCAGAAGATCTTTTGTACCAACAGCCACCAGACTTTACAACTCTTCTGTAAATAGTAGATGACTTTTAGAGACATATACCAACTATCAGGCAGCAACAGTTGGAGAGAGAAGAGCAGGGAGAGGAGCAGGAGGAGGCAGGTATGTGTATCCACGTGTGTCCGAAATGCAGTGTGACAGAATGAGCAAAATGAGGGCATAGAGATCATCAGTGGAGATCATCAGCACTAATGAGCTCACAACTGCTAAAAAGTGGGAGACATTGTTCCAAATTATGACAAAATACAAGCCAAGAGTCGACATTATGAAGCACATTTTATAAAAGCTTGGAAAGACTGAATGATTTGTTCGATCTGTAGCCTTGGATAAAATATAATGAGTAAAAGAGCCAACAGCCTTCTTTTTTTATGACAGTGCAATCGTACTTCACTACAGGTGGATGGGGTATTAAATTGAATGAGTATTAACTCCAGATTTAAGCCAAAGCTCTTGAAGTGAAATAAAGAAATGATGCACGGTCCCTATCAGTATTTGTACATGAAGTTATGATAATGAGGAAATAATAATCATAAAAAAAATGCCCAAACTCAAGGAGAAAAAAAACTATTTTTTTTCTGCAGGTATACCTAGTGTTTTTCAGGCCATTTTAAACAAAATAAAGTTTGACAATACCAAAAACTAACTTCAACATTTGGGAAAGATTATGATCTATTCTCGTTCATTTTGTGCTTTTTACAATCATCTCCTGAAACTATAAAGCAACATGTGGAGGATAAAAAATCACTTTTGCCTGAAAAGAAGCAGAAATTGTCTGATATTTAAAGGTAAAATAGGACAAGAGTCTTTAAATGGCATTAAAAATCCTGGAAATGTAAATGAAAATCAGAATAGATAGTTACAGATTTGAAGACTTAATATGAAACAGGTCATAGCTGCTGACATTGGACTAAAATGCTTGTTGGCTAGAGGCAGAAATGACTGGTCAGAGCATTGTTAGACACCCTAATTCTCCTCACAGGTTTCTCTACTTCATGAGTTATATTCATCATCTGCTCTCCTCTCACTATAGTTAAATTTAAGTGAAGTTTAGCCTTGAAACAATCATTTTCAAAGCTTGTGACTCAGATACAAATCCTGGAAAGCCTTGATTATCTCACAGCCGTGTGTAAAAAATGTGTAATTATGAATGAACTCATGTCACACCATAAAGAACATGAACTCTGTAACTTCAGTGGGTGCAAATACCACCAGCTTAAATAAGTGTGGTCGTACTTTTAGTGAGAAATCAGCCAGCTGACCGAAAAACCGTTGTAACAAAAATCTGCTTTTACTCACCGTTCGAATAACAAAAACTCTTACGACAATGAGTGAGTGTGTGACCATTTGTGTGTGAGTGCGTGGGATGAAAGATTAGTGTGTTTACGTTGGCAGGGTGAAGTAATTACTGTTCTTACTGTAGGTGGAGCAGCCAATATACACACTGCACACACACACACACACACACACACACACACACACACACACACACACACACACACACACACACACACACTGCAGATGTGTTCACTGTCTATTTACAGGAATAAAGGTTGGAAACAAAAACTTAAAAAAGGGGGTTTGGGTTTATTGTAAAATTTAATGCTCTTTTTTTCAAACTGTTCTTGTGAAATCTGTCATGTGACTTTGAGACTTCCCGTTCATGTCTAAATTGAAACTGACTTCACTCTGAGGTTATCTGGATGTTTTGGGGCGAGAGTCCACTGAAGGTAATGGAAAAAATCTCTCGCTCACATCTGAAAGTTATCAGCTGCCCTGACATCATACGAACACGGGACGTGATGACATCATTTGGAGAGAGAAAGAAAGAGAGAGAGAAAGAGGCTACATGAGGAGAGAGAAGTTGAACCACTTTCAGTCTGAAACACCCAAACATGAAGTCCTTTTAATCTGCTCATTATTATTGGCTAAACATGTTGTTAGTTTAGGTCCACACATCCACGTTTGCTGCATCATTGGTGATCTCTCTACATATTTGAACATTTGCTGCATGAAAGCTGGTCATAAAATCAATCTATATCTATTCAGACAGTGCCAAGTCATCACCAAAGACTACTATAAAAGGACAAGGCTACTGTACTCCTATCATATCATCATTTAAAAACAGCGTCTTGAGCAATTATAATGGCAAATAGTTTATAAATATAAGTTAATACTTACATTACCATTAATAAGCAATGAAATTATAATTAATAATTTTCATTGATTATTAATGGAGTATTTATTAAAGGATTATATAGAGTTTAAATGTTGGTTTTAAAACATCTAGATTAAAATGTGTGTCAGTAGCACTTTGTAAATTGTTAATATTTGGTTTTTAAACCATCTATAAACATTACTTAGATGGTAATTGTAAAGTTAGGATTAGGGTTAGGTTTTTAAAATTGTATAATTTACAATTTATTAATGGTCTATATGCTATATATAAATGATGATTAAACATGAATAAACTATCTGCTTACCATTAATAAAAGGTCTATTTACCATTTATAAGTTATGGTTATTGTAAAGTGTTACCATAATGTCCTTTGTGGTCTTGAGATGAACATGCAGTTGATCTTCGGGGCACCCAAAGCCCTTTTGTGAGCTGTTTCTCATAAGGACTTTGAAAGGGGTGCTGCAGCATTTTATCATTAACTTTTGTAGTCCCATGGTAGTTTTCAAGGTTGAAAATGGGTTAAAATTGATGTTGAACCAAAACAGAACATTTTTTTGGTAGACTAAATGTTTCACATACAAAGAAAACAGTCCATTGAAATATGGTGTAAGCTAAAATTATCACCTAATTTTCTCATGTAAAATAGTTACAGTCCAGAATCCTGTGTTAAGTATGATTTAACTAAAAGACAAAGACCTCTGTGTACAGGTACATTCAGGAACATACTATTAGCTTTGGAGACCCGTAGGTTAACTGTCACTCTGGAAGAGTATATGACTTTGCTTAAATGTCTGAAATTAATGGCTATTTTTTTTGTTGTTATATAATGAGGAACAACTTGAGTTGTGCTGTATAGCAGGAACCTTTTTTGATACCAATTTGATCTGCAGAGTCTGCAGGTAGAAAAGGTGGGAGGCAATTGTTACTGAGACGTAAAAGAAACGTGCAACTTTGAAATGACTGGGTAATGTGTTATTAAATCCGTGCACTGATATTTATGGTGTTGTGTAACCACTTTGTGCACATGACACAGAAAATATATATAATAATTCAATCAAATGTGCAACTCCTGCTTTCTGTATTGTCAAACATAAATGTTTTTGTCTTTGGTGAAACACCTGGCAAAGGGACTGCCAACGTGAATTAGCCCTCTTCCTAACTTTAGTCTCTTTATATTTGTTTGAATGTTAATTAGTGTACACTGTCCCTTTTTGAGTAGATAAATACATAAACAAGTGAAACATGATGAAATCATGCAGTAAATGATGCCACAGAAAATTTGTCTCATCTGGTTAAATCTTTTTATTTAAGAAAACATAGTGCACTATAAGTACAGTAACTGCAAACCAATGCAGAGACTTCAAGTATAAAAAATAAACAGAAAACACAAAAGTTTGAGAAAATACCTCAATAGGCAGTGTAAAAGTTCAGTCTTCACAGTGTTCAGTCTTCAAAAGTGTCGCTCTAGCTCCCTCCAGTGTTCACAGTGGAAATCAACTCAACATTCACTCTGTCACACAGACACATACAGCATGATCAGACAACAGTCAGAGCCTAAGACAAAAAACAAGCCTCTCTCCTTTGTGTAGCTTTATATGTCATTTAAACTGCTGAAAAAAAACTCAAGGTCAGAGTGAATCAGTTGAAATAGCATTACCAGATATGATTAAATCTTTGTGTGTTAGCTGTGCATGAAGCGTCTACGTGTGAGATGACTGTGGTAGCAGAACATAAGAAGAAACACAAAATAAGGAGCTGTCAGGACTGTTGTTTGTCAGGTTTGGAAAGAGTTCTGTAGTCTGAATCTGAGGCTGGTATCCATCACAGCTCTTCTCTAAATATGTGCCCCCATGAAGTTCAGGAGGTGAGCTGCATGGCTGATACTCCTGCTCCAAGGTCATCTTGTACGATGGGTTTGGAAATAAACCTCTGAATGGAGGTGACAGTATTCTTGATGTCGGTGGGATGTCTGTAGCGAGTAAAGTGGAGGGCTGTGGGACGCAGTTTTTCATAGGCAGGTTGTAGTAGCTGTTTAAAGGTTGCACAGAAGTATAAGAAATGCTCTCTTGGTCATAGTCCTCCACTGGAGCTCTTGCTGTTTGGAACAGCTCTGGGACATCCATGATATCTGCTTCACTGTGAAGATATGACCCCTCGTGAAGATAACAACCATTATTGACCTAGAAAAAAGGGAAAAAGACCTCATTATTATGGAAACATCTGTGATATTTTGATGTCTCTTTCCTGCAAACCAGCGATGAAACATAATGAGAAATACATGTAATATCTGCAGAACAAGCTCTTTAATTTAAAATATATATATTTCTGTGATTTATAACTAAATGCCACAAGCGCAAGGAAGTAAAAGGTCTACATCAAGGAAGAAGATCAAACCAAGATTTCATAGATTAAACAGTAAGATTACAAGAATAAAGTCTGATGAAAATCAACTCAGAATACAACCAGATTAAAGCTGTTATGCTGCGAAAACAAAGTTATAGGAACAAGATTTTCCTTATTCGTTAAACCTGTTCTATTGAAGAATTTCAGATACACAGTCTTATTCAGGTTTAAACTGGAGGCTGGCTGCTCAGCTGGTGTAACCCTCAACAGTGGCCGTAAACCAACGTCTTATCATGGACTAAAGTTATGGTTTACAGTTACAAAACTCAATCACTTTATTCACTGAAAAACAATGTTAAATTGTTAAAATGACTTTATGAACATAAAATAACTAATTTTTGCTCTCATTACATCATGACTTCATACTCATAATGAAACTGTAAAGGCCCTCCACTAACACAGAGCTTTTTATCGTGGACTTTCAAGCATAAATGTAAGAGCCTACCGTTGTCAACCACTTGTCTGTCAACACTGGCTTTGGGATCGGAGGATAGACCTTGTGTTTGATACTGTCGGATATAAGAAAGCAAGAACAATGTGTCAGACAGATGTCATGGAAAACATTAAAATAACTTTATCAGAGGCCAAGATTGGGCTCATGAGCTCATTAAAAACTGTAACTTTCTCACCATGACCAGTTTCTGTAGCAAAGAAAGGTGATGAGACAGAGGAGACAAAAGATCGACACCAATGAGATGGAGACCACCTTGATCAGCTCATCGGCTAGAGAGAAAATACAGCGATAAAAGTAAATCAAGTGATAAATGCTTTGGTAATTTATTGTTTTACTCCTTTTGCTCTTTTTGAGAGAGAAGAGAGGAAACTTACTCAGTGAGTTTAAGGTGGCAATGGTGACTGTATCCCCACAGTCTCCAACTGCTGTCATTGCCTTTACTGTGAAGGTGTAGGTGTCGATAGCAAGGTTTTTTGCCATCAGGCTGGTGGCATTAGGATTACCTAAACCAAGATAGAGATTCATGTTATCAAGAAACATCTTAAAGAAAACTTGAGAGGACAAAGAGAGGGACATATTCCTTTAATTCTGAACCTTTAATTTCTCCCAACACTGAAGTCATTCATTACAAAAACCCATAAATCATAACTTCTATCCTAACGCAATAAAACTCTTAAATACTGACATCAGTCGTATTTACATTCACTCACAATTACAGCTGAGGAACTGTATCCACCAACAGAGTTTTCTAGCATCTAGTTTTGAAACATAGCTTTCATCGTCAGCTTCGTACATGCAATAAGATACTTGGCATCAGCTCTTTTAATTTTGAACTCACAGCACTCTCTTGCTGTCCCTGTAACCTGATCCCTAACAAGTTGAAGAAAGTGAGTGGTTGGGAGTATGGATGGATGGATTCTAGCCATTTCAGCTCAAAATAGCCAAAGCTATGCCCTGATACCTTCATTCACTGTTTCATTTGTTGTTATCGTGCTTCATTTTGTAGTGTTTTATATACTTAGTGAAGGAGAAATAATGTTATCAGTTCAGTTTCACCGACCTGTGCTGACATTGCAGACGAGTCTGTTGTTCTTGTCCTCACCGTACAGAACATATCCTTGGATGAAGGCGCTTTGACTTGCTAAAGGTACCGGATCCCAGGATACCTGAACGTCTAAATCTAGCTGTTTGTACCTTAATAATTTAAACAAGCCATCCTTTATTCCTGACAGAGAGAAACATAAATGAAAAACTGTCAGAAAAAAAAAGTTTATTTATTAAAGTGCTAAATCATCTTGGCAAATGAAAAACTTACTTTGCTCCTTTACGTATCCCTCTCTTCTCTCTAGTAGGACTGGAGCTCCATGTGTGCACGCGTATACTGACAGAGAGTATCTTTGCCCATCTCTGAAATTTTCTGCATTCAAGGGATAAGAAAATAAGACTGACGCACAAGAACTCACTACATGAAGGTGTATTTGTGCTTCGTTCAAAGATTTAGACTAACTTGAAAAGATTTGAGCTTTTGTCTCATTTGGAGGAACTTTCAGCCACTCCACTCTGCAGCTCTCTGACGTGGGACACCAATCCACGATGTATCCACAGCCAGCTACAGGACTCGCAGACCAGGACAGCTCAAAGCCACCGTTGTTACCAAGGATCCGAGAAGTGTCAGCTGCAGTTCCGTCTGAAAAGAGACTCGGACATCAGCTTTACGCAATAGATTTTTGGATTGTTGTTAACAATACACACAGTCCTGCTCGTATCACACCTGGTCTGAGTCGTGGGATGGTGATGGTTGACGGGGATGAGCTGCCGTTTCGATTCTTTGCTGTCACAGTGACGATGTACTCCTCAGTGAGGTCCAAACTGAGGGAAACACTGTGATTGTCTGGACCGGTGTTGGCTGTACTTAAATGTTCTCTCTCTGTGGTCTTCACCCAGCTCACTTCATACTCAGAGATATTTCCATGACTCTGATTGGCCAACAGCTCCTGCAGAGAGGAAATAAAGGTTAGGTTGATGAAATTTCAAGCCACAAAGCTGTATCATGTCTGGGTTCATAACATCTGGTAAATATCCTGTCAATTATTTTTTAATGTGATATTATCATATTGTGAGATTTTGATAACATTAACATACCTTATACATATAAAACTAATCTGGTGCTCATCTGACTTACCTTCCAAACAATAAGAGTTTGGTTATCCTCCCTTCGCATCCACACATCCAGAGCATCTGGAACTGTGAGAAAAACCATCATTAGTTCACCACAAAGCTGAACTGATTGAACACTTTGGTTGTTGGTTTTTCAACACTTACCATCCCCCTTTGTGCGAAAGCTAAAGGTTTTGCTCCAGTTACCCCATTTCCAAAGATGTTGTGTCGTCCCACATCTTACTTCTGCACTGTAGATCCAGTTTGGTGTCAAATCAACCACAACTGCAGAACTAAGGCCGACTCCAGAAATATTAACCTGGAAATTAAACATGAACAACACCAGTATTAGACTGAATTCTTCGTCATTTTGAACTTCTGCCTTTGTTTCGCATCCATTACAGATTTCACAGCTGCAGACTGAAGCAATCAACCGTAGACATTGCAAAACCTTTTCCTCTTCGATGTCAAAATTTAGAAGGACAGAGCAAAATACCGGAATTACCCAACTACAGGGGTTCAGAAAAGGAACAGACCATAAATCTCCTCCTTTCGTTTACTCACCACAGTATTTGTTTCACCACTGCTGACATTTACTTGACATGTAATATCCAGATTATGATAGCCTTGCACTGTCCACTCCCATGTCAGGCTGACATTTCTGGCGTTCACAGCTGAAGCGGACACTCCCAATGGAGCAAACATGTGCACTGAAACAAAAGAGACAAAGCTGAATTTAAGGTTGAACACATACATCGAAAATCAAACAAGTTCTCGTTAATCGCAAAGTTCTTATTTTCTTTTACCTCTTTTCAACAAGTCCGCTCTGTCTGTCAGCACCAACTTCCCAAGTTTATTTTCTGCCGTTAACGTCCAGTTTCCGCTATCAGCGCCCCCCTCAACTTCTTGACAATAATTCCTCACAGAGCCCCTTGGAACAGGTCTGGAAACTCTTCTTCATGTCGTCCAAAAGGAAAAAAATATTACCGGCATGAAGATTTAATATTTTTAAATCTTGTTTTAATTTCCAAAACCAGTACAATACTAGTACCAGTACTGTATAAACAGTATTTTAAAACCCAGCAAGACAGTGACAAACCACATTTCTGACTTTTTAACCATTGAAAACATTTGGAGCATCATGATACAAAAGAATAGGCCGAAGGAGACCCTAAACTGTTGAGCAGCTGAAATCCTCTGTCAGGTAAGAATAGGACAACATTTCACTTTCTTAAACTGGTGTTCTCGTTCACTGGTGTCTCTGGTTTACAGAGTTTTGGATGTTCTTGTCTAAACTTTTATGAAACATTTTGCTGACATCAAATTTAGTATAAGCATATATTGTCCATGATGTCCAATATGTCTTCTTCTCACCATTTGAGATTAAAAATGAACTTTAAATTATTGACAACCATCAAATTCTGTTTTCATCAACATTTCACAGAGTCCCAGATCTGTCAGAATTGGTGTTTTGTAATAAAACAGTTTCCTACCTTCCATTTAGATAATACTTTGTTAAAAACTTGGGTAAGTGCAGGTGTGTATTCTTTATCTTCCAGCAACAATTGACTCTTTTCAGATCATGAGTTTCACACTGAAGATCATGGTCACGGGGCGGGTCTGAATCAAGGCAAGTTAAAAAAATAAAAATTAAAAAATATCCAGATTTACACGGTATGTTTAAGACAATTATACTGCAGACTATTGCGGAACACAATCATACTCACAGCCAACATAAGCACAAACACCGTAGTCAGATGACTGACACCACAGCCTAGTGCAGCTTTTGTCTGTGGGCCGATCCAGGATGACTGTCAAAATGTGCGTCTGATTGCTGATCATGGTCGTACCAATATTAGCATTTTCATGCCCGTCCAAGTACATTTTCTTTAGAGTCTGTCCTGCAGGCAGGATGCAGCAGAAGGTGGCTTTACTCCCAACCATGAAAACATTGTCTTTTGGGTACACCTGCGGCTCATTGGTGACTTCTTTTCCTGCAAACACATCACAATAAGACAAAGTCAGCATCGAAAGAAAGAGGTGATTACGAAACTGTTGGAGTTTCTTCTGCAATTCCACCTTCTGCGCCTGAGTCCTCAATTTTGACCTCTTTGCTTGTCTAGAACCCTGATCAGATAAGGGACAAAGATCTTCTTCACTTGGCTTTGGATCTTCAATCCTGCCATCCTTACAAACTGCATCTGTCTCTGTGTAATTTTTTGCATTACAAATCCAGTTAGTCTGCCTGTTGGGATCTGCATTTGGGCTTTTCCTGCACTCCCAAATTTGGCATAAAAATGTCTGATGATCAAAGTACATGGGATATTTACCAGATAGAGTTTTTTCCTGCATCCATAGGCTTGTATGGTTGTTGTATCGGAAACTGATCCTGACTGTATGAGACGCACACTCCAACGGCATATTCGATGTCCACTTCCAGGAGTGAGTAGATCCAATCTGCTCCGGCATCACGGTCACTTCATCCTGAAATCAGAGGTAGGTTTGTTTGACCATTTTAAATGCTATTGTTGCGGAAATAAGGATGACTTGAGAGTTCAAATCTCTTACGTGATGTTCTTCTTGATCTGCTATAAGGACCACCAGCTTGTAGATCAGCACATCTCGCACCGCTGAGCAGGAAGAGTCGTCTTCCCATGTCAAGAAGATTGTCTGGTCAGAGCTGTTGAGTTTCAGATTCTGGGGTCCACAATGTGTCACACCTTAGTTTAAAAAAAAGACAATAATTTCAAAGGATTTTACTCCCCAGCAGTTTGGATATTTACAGCCCTTGGCCTCATGTTTTGATTGTTGCAACTAGAATGACAAACAAGTACAAACACATCTGGGACTGATGCTGCTGCTGCTGCTGCTCCTTCACAGTCTGCTTCACTGCTGCTGATTTCTCTAACCTGCAGCAGTGAAGCAGAGTGTGAAGGCCAAGTATACACTCAAAGTTTTGTTTTTTGTCTCAGCAGGCTCAGGTTGTTATTTTGGTGTTTGGCAACATTATAAAAAGGATCCCTGCACCTCTTTGTTGGACTGGGAGATCTTCTAAACCATAAACAGCCAAAATGTTAATTGACACTCTACAAAGACACCAGACTCGATTGGCAAAAACAGTCTTTTTAGTGTTGGAGTTGTTGGTCTAGCTTAGTTGAGAAGTTTGCATTTTGTTAGAGACTTTTACACAAATATCTTGCTGCATGCAAATATTTTCATATTATATATTTTATTGCCAGCCCAGCATCTTCAAACTGAATTATCTTGGTGAATTGATTGTTTAATGAATTACAAAGATCCAACCTTAAGATGGGACAGATTTGACCCATCTCAACCAACATGAGTGACAGTGGTGAGGAAAAACTTCCTTTTAACAGGCAGAAACCTTGGGGAGGACCTAGACTCATGTTAGACAGCCCCCTTGTAGCTGCCGAGTTGGGAAGAAACAGGAAAAACCTGAAGTTGGTGCCAAGTCCTGCCGGAAAAATAAATCTGTACCTGAATAGTTATTCTCAACAGATGGAAGCATGAAGACCTCTAAAATTTCCTGATGCACTTAGGCTGTGCTGACTTTGGACTTGATAAATAATATAGTGGTTTAATAGTAGCAGAGGACATGGCACCTTAAGTCATCACAGACTGTGGAAAGTTCATGCTAAACTTAGATTCTAGGCCTCTCTGATCATCTGTTACACACTGGGACATTAATTTCTAAATGAGCTGCTAAATTTACTTGACAGTTGACAGTTGTTTGTGTTTGGTGGCTCTTGGTGCTCTGACTCCAGCCTCAATTTAAAGCTCCCCAAGTTTCTTGAATCCACTTTTCTTGGCACTTTTCATGCAGCTTGGTCACCTTCTCCAACACTTTTCCCTCAACTTTGCAGTTATATACTTTGATTTAGTCTAATTTTTCAGCTGTACCTGTATTTGTGCAAGTGGGTTTCCCTCGATTAATAAAGACACCAATTTGGGGTATGTGTTTTGGAGGACTTGTGGGTCTAGGGATTCAAATTTAAAAAGACCCCATCTGCAGGGCCATCTTGTGTTATCCCCTCATATTCCTGTAAATGTGTCTCTGATGATCTCAGTGGGACTAACCTGACTAAATTAAGATCTGATTTTAAAAAATAATAAAATATATCCCAATAAAAATTGTCTCTCTTAGATGAAGTTATCCACAACGCAGTCTCATCTACATATATATAAATCCGCTCTTTCAGTCACACGTATATTAGTGTTCTCTGTGTTTACAAATGTTTTTACCAAATAAGGTTGAACCCACTCCAAGTTCATTATTTCCTTATAATTTTTATGTAAACCAAAAATATTCAGTTTCTAAGAAACTTTCCACTAAGGGCATGAGAATTCATTAAACGTGACCTTGCAGATCCAGACCACATTATGTGTGTGTGTGTGTGTGTGTGTGTGTGTGTGTGTGTGTGTGTGTGCGTGTGTGTGTGTGTGTGTGTGTGCGTGTGCTCTATTTTAAGGCACAAAGACCAACAAAGTTCTCACGAAGAGCAGAGGCTGCCCCGAAAAGTCAAAGTGCATTTCTTTTTAGCTGTAATTGTTCACATTTTTTCACTGCTCCAGTAACTACAAGTCTGGAAAAACTTCTTCCCTCTGCTATGTTTACTTTCTGTGTGATGAAGAAAAAGGTAGACTACAGCGGGGGAAGGGCCAAGGTAAAAAAAAACTTAAAAAAAAAAAGCTGAAAGTGAAGGTTTCCAACATTCATCTCCATCTATGTGATAATGTAGACCCATGCTGCTCAAATATGAATAGATAGAAAGCATGCAATGGTTTCACTATGCAAATGTTTACTCATGAAGACAAAGAAAAAAGAAGAAAAATTGAGGTGAGCTGGAGAAAAACAGAAAAGGGTTACTTTAAGGAAGTGTTAATTGTATTAGTTTATAAATGTACACACTTTTTGCTATTTCTGCTAAAGGTATAACCTTTAAATTTTTTTATTATTTATTGATTCTTTCTCTATTATTTTCATGTATTTATCTTCCGTTTGTTGCATTTATTATATAAGTATTTGCTTTTTTGTTAACAATTATTTTCTTTACCATCTTAGCTATTATTATTCATTAGTAATCTTCCACTACTTTTATCTTCATTTATAGCTTATATTTGTTTATTTTGTCATGCTTGTTACATTAGAGTAGGTTGGTGGGTGAATGAAATTTGTTGTTTTGGTTGTGAAAAAGAAAGTATTTAAAAACTAACAAAAAGTCATGTATAATTTAATCACTTTATGCACATTACATGGTTATCTCAGCCTGTAACTATTTTGGGTTATACATTACAGAAAGATGATATTTATATTTGTGTCAGACAAATTTTTAAGCAGCATTATTTAATACATAGTAACAGAATTTATGTTAAATACAAGCAAGAAACAGTTTCAGATGTAACATTCTGTGTTGCTGATCATTTTAAAATGTCATTAATCTTGAGTCTTGAGAGTTTTGGGCAGTGGTACACCAGCAACTCCCATGTTTGTCACACTTGGACACACAATGGACACACTTTTAGTCAGAGGAGTTTCTTAATCTGAACCCGTCCACTTCGAGTTGACATACATTGATCAGACACTTCCTCCATAAGTATCATGCTGCAGTCATTACAACCCATTTCAAATCTGCAGACTGAAACAATCTGCTTCAGTAAATCCAAAGACATTTTGGGATATAAAAGGAGATGAAATAAGAGGAGGGAATTCCCTGCAGGTTTTTGGCCAAGATGTTTGCTGCCAAATTTGCAAAGTGACCCGGTTTGCTCTCACTCTGTCTCTTCATTGTGCCAATGGCATGTCAGCTATGTGAGTTATGAAAAGCGAAAAGAACTTGTCTATCTTATTTATAACATTAACTGGAATGGAAATCAATCACAATCATGTGCTAATTTAAATGTGTTAAAAAGATCTGAAAAGAAGAGTGGTTAGAGTTTTATTGTAATTTTATGACAGCATTCTCATGCTATTAATACCAGAACATTTCTTAACAGCAGGCTTTATGCAGTGAAAAGGAGATATACTCACTATCTGCTTTTCCAGTTTTATCTTCAGAGCTCCCACAAAACAGTGACACCAACAGTAATAACCACAGGATCATGGCTGGTTATGGTCCTCGTTTGATTTGTTTGTTTGTAGTCTTTTCACTCGATACCTATAGAAATAAACAACTGCTATAGTGACAAATAAATTCCAGGTTCATTCCCAATAGAATATCTTCCAGGAGGATAATCTCAATACTCACATGAGAAAGTCTGGTTGTTTGTGTCAGCTCTGGCACAGCTAAGTCTTGCGTCTGTGAGGGCTGGGAATCAAACGTGAAAAGAGTCAGAGTGTCAAGTTACAGAAAAACTCCCTTCCAAAGAAGTGATGATGCATGTTTTGAGGAATCCATTTGTAGCTGGAGTGCATGCTGTTGTGAAATCCACGTGGACCTCAGGAAGCAGAGAGAAAGCCAGCTGCTGGTAATTGTGAGTCACAGCCACCAGAGCAGACTTGCACGTCCCACACTCAGTGTTTTTATTCTTGGAAACGAATCCACAGAAGCTGGCCTCAGTTTCTCTGGTCCTTAACAATGCAGACAAACCCCTCAGTAGTTAATTTTCTTGAGTTATAGTGCCAGCAGAGGAAGTCTGGGATTTAGAGGGTGTTTTACCAAAACTAAACATGTCTAATCTGGAGTGCTGGTAATATTTCCTAGGAAGTGAAAGTTCAAACAAAGGTCAAATTCCTCTGATTTGTTTCCTTTTTTTTCGGTAAGGACAAGCCTGTGGATTTGGATGAGGTTAAATGATGCCAGTTTGGATCTGAAACAAACTGTTAGAGATCCCATACTATGATAAACACAGTTTTCCTTGCTAATACACTGATACAGGAGAGTCATCCTCCAGCCCTAAGAATGTGGGAGAGAAACAAACTCTTCATTGTGCAGCGCTGGCGAAATTATTTTCATAAGCACAGATACAAAGTCACTCCCAGCCCTCCCACTCCTCTGAGTGATTTAACTTCCTCCCACGCTAGTGAGGTGTTGCATCAAATCAAGATGTCAGAGGTTAGAGCCAGATGTTCGATTCCTAAAACTTACACAAATATCTATAACCTGTGACAGTGTCGAAAGACCAAAGAAATCAGAGGCTGCTTTTTATTTTTAAGAACAAGGAGTCAACATCAGTTGCCAAACTCTTAACCCCAGGCTGCCTCAATAACCTCAAAAAAGTAGGAATATATTCAAACTTTACAAACCCCAATTAATTTTACATGAAATCCAAACTTCGCTCGGTTTGGGGTTTGTAGCTCAACACCCAAGGACAACATCTTGGGGCCACATTCTGGATCATGAGTATAGTGCACCTGCCTGGGTTCTCCTGGAGGGCTTGCCAAGTTTTTTTGGTTTTTATGTACGCATCTGTCTACACCTGTCTCCCTCCTTGCATCCTCCCTCCTCAGAGGACATTCATGTAGCCAATCAGTGCAGCACTTAATCATTAAAGCATCCCTGCCAATTAAGATCACTGCATGAATGATAATGTAAGGAACTGGGATGAGCTCTATTATTGCTAATACCTCATTAACAGCACACATGTAAGTTTAAGGTGACAATACTGTTTTGGTTGGCATGGCAACTTCCCGTGCCTGGGATGAGGACATATAAGTGGATGTACCCTCCATGACATCATTAGTTTGAAATTACCTTAAATTAGCATTTTTAGGACAGTGTTGGCCTTTGTTGGATCTGTGTTATGTAACACCAGAAAAGATAATGGACACAGGATACTTTCAGTTTGTTCTTTTTATCTGGTGAAACTATCGCACCATCAGTCCTAGACCAAGAGACTGAGGATCAGTGCCATTCCCAGGAGAGGAGTCTTGATTGTTTCTCATCAGCTCTAATGGATTCCCTGCAAACAAAAAAAATGTTGGCCTAAACAGGTTTTCAGTGTCAACAAACAGTTCATCACGAGCTCCACTGTACTGCTGAGACAGGAAAGCTGGGAATCTGATTGGACCTTTGCAGGTCAGCTTATCAAAAACACAGCCTCTGATTGGTTAACAGACTAAAACAATGATGATAGTTTTTAAATCGCACGGTCAGCTTCCAAAAAAAAATGACAATATTGTTATATATTATTTGAGGGATTTGATCCAGATAGATAGAAAAGCCCTTGATGTTGTAAAACACACTGAATCTATCAAGATTTTACGGGAGGATAGCGCATTATATTGTACTATTTTCAGGACCAATATTGAAGACATAACATTTCCATGTTGGAAATAACAGTAAATTGTACCACTCCTGTCTTCTGTGTGTGGCAGGCAGCACCTTGCTGCTGTTGAATGCAGCTCTCCCTCCTCCTCTAACCCCTCCCTTCCCCTAATCAGGTCAGCTGCATAAAAGGCAGCAGCTCACCTGTAGTCGGCCTTCTGATCTGCTCAGAGTGCTGGTGAGTAGGGTGGCTGGTAACTTTTAATCCTTAGAGTTTTATGATTGCTTTTAACAGCATGTCTTTTTTGTTTGTAGGTGGTAGACCTGCTGCTGTTTTGTTGCCCCCATTAATTGTAGTTATTTTTGCCTGTTTACTTTGATTGTTTCTGCCCTTTTGATTGGTTTCCCCCCTTACTTGGTTTGTTTCTACTTCTAAGTTTGGTTGTTTTACACAGTTACTCCCCCATTAGTTTGCATTCTGTTCTTAGTTACCCTTAGTTGCTTTTCTCCTTAGTTCCCTCTAGTTTTACCAACTGGGTTCGCTGGTTTGTTTGTTTCTTTGGTTAATCCTTTTATTTTATTTCAGAGGTTGAGCCCACTAGTTTGGGAGGCTAGGCACCCCGGGTGAGGGCCCTCCACCTTTGCATGAGTTTGACACCGGGTCACAAGACTACACCGATTTTGTTTCTTTTGTTGAAGGTTTGCAGTGTGTGTGCTGTGCTTCACTTGGTGAGTATAAGGGAGCACCCCCTGCACTTTCCCTCTGTAGTCTGCCTCCCTTCTGGTGGCCTCAGCTTATCTTAAGTTAACTTAGTTTGGGTTTCTTTGATTTAGTTTAAGTTGGGGTTATTGTACTTTTTAACTTTTGTAGAAGGCCTTGTTTTAAATTTTATTATAGAAATAAAATTAACTTTCTTGCCCCTTATCTGTGTTTTTGTTATGATGTTTTAACTTTATCCCTTTCTTTCCCTCCTAGGTTAAATTTCTCAGTTATATTTACGTTTAACTTCATTTTTTTTGATCTAATAAATATTTTGAACTCTGTCTCTGCCTCTTCAGAACTTACCTGTGTTGCCTTATTCTTATTTTAGCTTCCTGTTTTAGTTTGAAAGTTCAGTTTCCTGGGGTGCAAGTCCCCAGGTGGCGTTGCTGGTTGGAGACAATATTCTCTATTTTTGAATAAAATAGCACCCCCTTGCCACATGTGCATCATGAATTGACTCCCTGGCTGTTATATTAGCTGAGTTATGGAGTTTCAGGAGTGTTATATTTCTTATCTTGTGTCTCAAACTTGTAGATATTATTGTATTTTAACCATTGCTCTGTGGAGCTTGACTGCATATTGTACTTTATTTAGCAATTTATTGCTGATCCTGCTGATCTGTGAGTACTGACGGGAATGTGTTTGTCTACTGGCTGCTGTTAATGTCTTGCACTTGTCTGATTTGTTTGTCTGCTGATCTGATCTGTGTGATTTTTGATTTGTGCGTTTGGAGGGCTCAAACGACAGGGTTACTGCGAACGGACTTGGCCTTGGGGGATAAGTAAAGTTGTCTGAATCTGAATCTGACTGCCTCTATTTAACTGGAAACATAGAGCTGACTTAAAGAGGGTGGTTCAGTCTTGGTAGAAGTGGTCAACATCTGGAACCAGTTCTTGATTCCCATCCCTTAGTCATGCCCCAAAGCTGTATCCTCCACCAGCCTCTTTTGTGATGGTTTTTCCAAACTGCTTCTTTGGATCCAGACAAAAAAAGAAAAAAAATCCCACAAAGACATGGACAAACTAACTGAAATGTTCAATGCAACAGATTTAACCTCAGTTTTTAATGTGGAAACCAAAAGATCCAAACTTCCTTTTATTACTTAAAAGGAAGTACTCCTCTCAGGCCAAACCTTTACAATCACAGCTTGATCTGATGCCAGGTACAAGTACGATAGCATGTACAGTCATGAGGGTTCTTGTGAAACTCTTAGGAACATGTTTATTTACAAAAGCTCTGAGGGGTGAAGTCAGAGAAACTGAAACCGAGATTTCAGACGAGACTATGACTCAGTCTTCTGCTGGCAGACAAAGCAGTAAGAGGGTCAAACAGTGGTTAGTGGCCAGCTGTGGTGACACTGATATTCACAGGTCTGAGACAGCACTCAGGAAGTTGTGGGCACAGTGGGTGCTACTACACCCGTAAAAGTGACAGTGAATCACGTTGCTTTTGTTCTGGGGGATATTTCCGTTTTCTTTGTGGGGGAAGTCATTTTCATAACTTCATGACACTACAGAAAAAAGTGGTGTTTTATTCCCATAGTGATTGAACAATAACACATTTTCAACTGTTGACATTGTTTCCTAATGTGACCCAGATTAGCTTCCTGCGCAGACTGGTGTCTTTCGCAAACATTTTCAGTCTGAAGTCTGGGTAAATGTTAATGAATGGAAATAAGTACATAGTGCTAAGAAATGAATAATCCACCAGCTGTTGCAACCAAAAACTTAAGGGCTTGAATATTTGGGTTGGCCTGCACTGCAGTGTCAAATCTTAGTTAGGGCTTTTGTCTTATTCCTAGTAAATACTGTAGCAGTGACAGCAATTGTAATAATGAAGCTGGGGTTAATAATGGAGGGTATGAATCAGAACAATTAAAGCAGAAGGAGTCAAAAAGTTCGACAATTAAAACACTTTCAAAAAACTTTTTTTAACACTTTTAAAACAGAGAGACTGATGCTGATACATGAACATCAGTTTTGTGACGGTGTAAAAATGGAGAAACTAATGTTAAAAAGTAACACAAGTTTTATATACAGAAGATGAGACGCGGTGCTGAACAGTGTCTTCTTCTGAAAAGTCGAGTTTAAGTCAGACCAATGCAAGAAATCAGTGTTCTCAACATAAGTAAACATGCCAATCATTTCTCTGAAGGGCTATTGCACTTGTTTTTCACATCAAAAATTAGCTCAACTTTAAAGCCCTGAGGGACAATAGAGTTCAAAGTAAATCTGTCTGTACAGTTTGAAACCCTCCTGAGAAATTTGGTGTTTACATGACCACAAATCTGTTCCCACAGCCTAAAAAATGCGATTGTGTCCCATAAAACCTTTACCATATAGAGCAGAAACATCCCCACATTTGGTGCACCAGTTCGCCCTGCTGTCCAGAGAGGAGCGTCTACAAGTGGGAAACCCAATCCTAATCTGAAGCCTCTTTCCCATCAAGTCACTCTCACTCCTAGATTCTTGCTCTATCTACCCTTTACCTTAAAACATGTCCACATTCCTTGAAACTGTGCCTGTATTTTATAAACCGAAACTGACAGCAGATGAAAGCGTGACCATAATTGATCAAACTGTTACCGATCCCTTGTGCACAATTCACGAAAACATACCAACATTTAAAGAAATAATCCAAAATGTATAAAAAACAGCAAAAATCTGAAAAACTGTTGTTAAAAAAAATGTTAAGGGGGAAAAAATAGAAACAAGAACTCATCATTAATAGAAATATTTTTACCTTTTACAGATACATGCTGACAATAAAGCATGTTGCAGTTGCAATTAATCATAAAATAAGCTGACATCATACAAAAACATGCTGACATGCTGAACGTGAAATCAAAACATGCCAAATATATTTCAAAGGCATACTAGGATAAAGAAAACATGTTATCATGTTAAATGTTTAAAGACATGCAATCTGCTTATAGAAAGACATTGAAATTTTGATTAAAAAATGCTGAAAATGTATCAAAAACATGCCAATTTTATCAAAATGCATCAATTTTGTAAAAATATATCAGCATTTTGTCAACATGGGGCTTGAAGTAAAAGTACACAAACAATACCCACATTTTTAGAAAAAAGGAGCCTGTTAAAAACACTGTCCTCATTTTACCAAACCATGTCCACATTCTTGGAGACAGTAGCCATATTGACTAAACTTGCAAAAGCAAAAGTACAGATTGTAAGAGAGGTTTTCGTTCTCTGCTGAGACTTCTTCCTAAAAGATGAGATTCTGGGTGAGCTCTGATCATGAATGCATTTACACCTGTCCCAGAGAACTGAAGTTTTATCTGTTTTATCTCTTGTCTTCACCTGTCTGATAATAAGAGGCCTGATAATGTAAAACTCTAGGTGAATAAAACTGCTTCTGTTTTCAGGAGTTGCAGACAGGGCTTTAGAAAGCTCAGCATTTTATTTGAGGGGAAGTGTCAGATAATGGAAAGAACAGACGATCACATGCTTCCTGATATTATGCAATATCCTGCAAGACAATCCTCCCAGTCTCATCAGTGAAATCTGTTAATTCAGCATCATTACATCTCCTCCGTTAAACACTCTATTGATGATCTTATACATGATTCGATGCTCACCGGTCAACAAAGTCAATCTGAAATCTTTATGTGAAGAAGATAAAGTGTTGAAAAAAAACTGCATTTAGTTTTACAGGTTAAAAAGTGGTACAAAAAGATATCAAACTTTGCAATAGTTGAATGATTACATAATGATGATCTCTTCTGTGAGATTTGATTTGGACTCAAGTAAATCTCAGTAGTATGGGCTAACTTTCAATGGAGAAATCAGAGCAAACTTTGGAACTACCTAAATAAAGGTTTGGATTGTTGCACAGCATGTCAGGGTGGTAATATGTGCAAGAAGACGCAAACACCTCCATATAAACTATCAGAACAGCGTTCAAGGATGCCATGAGACGTCTTATGAAGACTGTAGGGATGGAGAGTGTGCATAGATATGAAATAACACAATTTAATCCATACCAACTAAATGCACAGTAAGAAACAGTTGTTTAAAAACATTTGATGGATCTGCATCTCAAAGCTCTGCAGAAGCCATTGAAAGTCATAGAAGTCATTGTTTTACAAAAATATCACTCTTTCTTGGGTGTAGATTGTCAGATCGACTTACTCCCTCCCTGTCCCTGCTCAAGGCCTTAAAAAATAAAGTGCAAACAGTCCATCTTTATTTTGAGAGGGTTGTTCGCTTTTGTAGGTCATTAAGACGCATCAGTTTTGATTTCACTCTGTTTCATAATCCCATAAAAATGACTCACAGACGCCTCAAACAAGAGCTAATATGCTGCGACTCAGAGATGCAAAATCTGTGTGTAACACTGTTCTTAGTTTATTCATTCAATAGCATTGATCATTATGAGTCTGTTCACATTTATGACATTTCCATGTAACCTTAGATTGGCTCGATATAAAGAAAGCAGACATATGGCATAAAAAAATCTGTAATCTCAAAGTTAATGCAAAAGCATGAGGGCCTTGTAAACTGTGTACAAACCAAATGTCTTCAATATAGCAACAAGTTTGCGTAGTTTTAGAATAATGTAAATAAAAAAACCTTGAAACACGGACCTGCATTAAAATTTGACTGATAAACTGTAAACTAAAACTTAATTTACATGGCGATACCTGGAGATTTTTCCTAAAATCAGATCATTTCTTCTTCTTACAGTAAGATGATGTATTAAATAATAACCCCTATCCCTGTACCATGATATGTATTGAATCATTATATACATTATTTGCCACTACACTGTCCTGGTTTAAAAGCATAGTTTGGCTCTTTGAAGGTGTGGTTGTATGAAGTATTTGTCAGTAGCAGGTATATTGTTCACAGAGGATCCTGGTTAGCTCAACCCGGCTGGTTTCTCAAGGCTGAGCTGACTGCCATCTCCATTGTGGATTTTACACCGACTTTTAACAAATATCTTATAAAACCACACCTCAAAAAACTGATCTAGATCTTTTTAGATTTTTTTTTTTTTAACAGAGAAGTAAGGCACGGATGCACAAAGCATTTTTTTTTCAACATTTCTAGATAGACTTAAATGACTGAGAGGTTTGATTTCAGCACATGATTTGTAGACAATAAAATGTTAAATATCAACAACAGAGATGATCATAGTGTCTGAACTAAAGGATCTGTAAAGTCTGTGTTCTTTGTACCATAGAAGGAGCAGTGGAAATCATATAAAGTGCGTAATGATGATCAATAACATACTGAAAAAACAGAAAACCTTCTCAGACCACCAAATGGAGCTTGTAGACAAGTTGAGGTACAAAGTCCAGTTTTTCAAAATCTCACATTAACAGCAGGGTTCCCAGGGTGCGAGTATATGGGGGTGCAGAGGCATTTTTCTTCCTCTGCGCTGAACTTTTGTAAAATAAACCAATGCTTATAAACAAACACCTCAAAGATTATTTAAAATGTTTTAGTTCAACTAACAAAAAATGCCCACAGTGCGGTCAAATATCGATTCATACATTACTTTCTTGTTTTTTTTACTCTGACCACTTGGGTTTATGAACAAGCCTTGAGGCACACCAGGCTAAGTGGTTTATATATGGGCTCTTATGCACTGATCTGCCATGACATTTGGACCATTAACAGTAAAGTAAATACCATTATGCTGTCAATATAGTACCTATGACCGAGTGTGAGGATACAAGAGAATTTGATGAGGACCAAACTGTGAAGGTTGGTTGACTGGGTCAGAGTGGATCGAGTACTGCAGCTCTTGTGGGGTGTTACCAGTCTGCAGGGTCAATATGTTACGAGAAGTCAAAGCAGGAAAACCAGAGGCAAGATCAGCGATGACAAAGACTCACAGGAAGGAATGAGGACCAGATAAGGCATGACAAAATATCCCAACACTATCCAGAAGGCCTGGAGGTGTGTTTTAAAAATCAAGTAAAATATCTTAGTGGTGCAGCAGTTGTAGTTTGGTTCTCAAACTTTAAATTAAAGTTCTTAAATATTCCTTAAATGTTATTTTAACTGTAATAAATAGCCAAACTGGCTTTATAATTTAAAGGCCTGTGGTTCATTACTCATTCCCAAAAATAAAATAAAAAACTTTTTCACAGATGCACCCTGGGTATTTCTGCCAGTTCAGACTCTTCAGAGTCATGGGTGACGTTTGCAGGAGTTTCACAGTTTGGCTCTCGGCGTTTGTTCCAGTAGAGTCCTCATGTCCAGCAGAGCGTTCTCCACAGCCTGAAACAGCTGAGCGGCGTTAGTTTCCTTACAGGCGTTAAAAGACGACATGGCGAAGTTGATGTGATCCTCCATGGGGTTGTAGCAAACGCCGTATCCGTTTGGTACCACAGGGCCGAAACACATGACGCAGTCTGCCTTAGATGGAACCTTTAAGAGGGACATAGATTTAACACTTGGTTCTCAAATAAGAAATAATTCATTTCGATCTGCAAGGAAAATTCCTGTAATCATAACCCTTATTTTTGTCTCTGACCCTCTCCTCCTACCTGACTTGTGGACAACTGGTAGTGTAAGGCTTTGGCGTAGGCGGGGTCTGTGAAGAGCTCAGGCATGGAGAGTTTCTCCTCTACAGACTGAAGCTTCAGGCCCAGCAGGTGTCTGTCGATGGCCTGGCCACTGATCGCCTGCAGAGGGAGAAAATAATCTTTTATTTATTCATGTTTGACATCAGTCTCACACTATCCAGTATTCATATGCACTTTGTCTCTATCTCAGATCTTACACACTTTAACTTTAATTTTGGGACAGCTGTTAACAGTGACGATTGTATTAATCATTAAAAAGTTGAGTTGTAATTTTCGTCACTGTCTGTGGTTGCCACTGGAAAGGGAACTAACAACATACTGAAAGTAACACAACACGAAACACTTGTCTGAGAAACACCTTATATTTGACTGTTAAGTTATTGTTGGTATGTTTTTTCTGTTTCATTTTAAATGTATGTATATGTGTGAGTGTATGTATACATGTAGACAATGTATTAATATCCTATACAGTTTGTTTTTATCTCTAATGTAATTATCACTATTTCCCTTTTACTCGTCCCTTTTTTAGGGTTGCAGTGGAGCACAAATTTCACAAATCAGTTTACATATTAACCAAAAAAGTGAAAAAGAGACTTCTGAAACTTTTCTACACCTTACTGTTCTGGTTATATCCGTACATTTAATAACCCAACACATCACATTGACCCTCCATACATCCCAATAACAAAGCTTTCCACTGTCATTCACTAAGACCTTATTCAACAAAGATCAAGTTATTTCACAGTATTGCTCTGATTTTACTTACTCATGAGCTTTAACTTAAAAAAAACAAGATCATCTGACCCCAATCAAGACTAAATTTCATCTTCTAGTCATCCAGCCGTGTGCGTCAGTGCTCCAGCTGTGAGCGCATGCATACCATCATGATGTGTTTTTGTTCTCATGTTTCCGTGAACTGAAAGCCCTCGTACCCACTCTGCTCTGCTTGTGTTTTAGGATTTTTCCTCTGCATGATTGTCCCCACTCTCAGTGTGATTCCTGTTCGTTTGAGCGTTTCTCTGACAAAGCCACTCAGAAAAGAGCAGCATGGGGTAATATGTTTCGGTAAAATGCAAGCTGTCTGTTTCATTTCTCCATTTGAAAACATCTGCTGGGTGTACAAGCAGGTAAAAGCCAAGTGCCGAAGTTAATCAGGACATTTATAGACTAAATGATTTTCAGTAAAAGAGCTCAAATCCTTCAGTATTGTGGCACGCTGTAAAAATACTTTAATACAAGTGAAATCTGATTTTCAATTTAGTAAGTGTCATCAAAATTAAGTCAAGGTTCTTTCAGTGAAGAGAGGATTTAACGCATGGTCTGTTTAGGTAAGAGTACATATGACGTTTGAAAGAAATTAGGCTAAATCATCCAATCAGATAGACGTGGTTATGTAAACAGAGAGGTAGGCCAAACAGCTTATTTTACTTCTTATTATGTTTTTAAAAAATTAAGAGTTTTTAAGTTTCAAAGGGGCTTTAAGTAACACACATGTTTGTGATGCAGATGTGAATTATGGAATTAAATTTGTTATAATCAGAATATCAATATCAATCAAACTATTTAAGATGATGAGTTTTGCCATAATTACCACAATGCTGCCACTACTGTTTTCTGAAGAAGCCCATCATGATGATTGCCCTTTTTAGTGCAGCAAAGTGCAGTTAGTTACAACATTTTCATTGTTTTGCCAATGGAATTGAAGCCTGCAGCCCAGCCGAGGTAAATGCCATTAGACACAGCCCTATGAACACAATTATGATATATAAGGGATTACTGTGATTCGCTGCATCACTATTTACTTTTAGTCTTTTGAATAAAACTGTGTTGAGGTTCAAAAAGCATAAGCCGACAGATATATTGAAGGAGTAGTTGCAGCCACATCTTTGTCATATCACTCTGCCTTGTTCGGCTTCCCCATCAAAATGAGGAAGATGAAGGAAAGCGGGAGGATAAGGTTCATAATGAATATTTGAGTCAGGTCCAAACGTTGCACATGCTGCTAATAGGTAAATAGCCTACAATGATATAACATTTGTCTAGTTGCACGCACTACATTACAAATTCACTCTTTCTTCAAGCAAATTGTGCATCTAACAGGTGATATTTTTTGGCAGAGAATGAATCCAATTCCAAGAGGAATCTGAGATTGAGTCAAAATGATCTCAGAGTGCTCATGGCTTTGAATGAAAATTAGAAACAGTTTCATAAGACTTGTCCCTCAGTCTCTACCGATCTTCATGCTGTTTGTGCTCACCATGTTGGTGTATGATCTGTGTGCAGTCACGGCTTTCACCATCAGATCCACTTTCTCTGTGTTCTGAGACGAACAGGAAGAAAACACACAGTTACACATATACTCAAAGACACACAGTATTCAAATCCTGTTGGAATATTCACTTGACACTTTGTGAGTCATCCAGAATTATGTCTCCTTATCGTCACCCCGGCTTGTTATCTGCTTTTATCTTTTTTCTGACGCCTGTTTCAGCATTCTTGTGCTCTATCATCCCACATCTCTAACAGCTTTAAGCCCTTTTTTAAAGAAATAAATAAATTTCAAAACCAACTGACCTAAATGAACTGAAGTACCAAATATCAAAACTGATGCAGTAGAAAAACAAATCTACTCCATGTAAATGCTCCCTGAGGTCAAACCTGTTTGTTGGGGTCATCAAAGCTTTTGACAAAGGCGGCTGCGGCGTTCGAGGCTGATCTGATCGTGTCTGTTCGACCCAGTCTGAACATACGCAGGGAGGCACTTTCATAAGTGGCACAGCAGCGCTGGTACATCCTGCAGACACAAGAGGAAACAGGACATATGAAAAATATGAAACAAACTCTGTGTTTGAAAACCAGGAGTCATCAGGACCCGTACAGATGACACCACTTAGAGGAAAAATAAATCAGGGTGCTCTCAAATCTCTCCTTTTGGGTTAAGTTAAAACAAACTCCAGTCTGTTTGCCGAGTCAGTGCAGTTTGTCCACGCTAGTGTTAATCAAACCCTGTTGCAGACTAAACATTCTTTCATCTTTCTTCTTCCAACCTGCTGCCTTTTAGTAATATAATAAAGGTAATAAACATCTAGCGTTTCTCTCACACAGACTTGAACTGGGCATCAGCTCCAGGTATATTAGCAGTCAATTTAGTTATCTTAATTAAACAAATGTACACATTCCCCAATAACAACATAACAATATATCTTAAATATTGCTCTGTGTGCGCTTGTGCGGTTGTTTCTGGATCTCTACTGTTAAATTTCCCCTTCTGCTCTTGATTTAGGTCTGTTAAGTTACTGTTACCCAACTGTGAAGTCACCTTTAGTTTGGACTGTAAGGAGCCTACACAGACAGCCCCGCCCCCAAGATAGTTTTCAGCATCTCACCTGTAGTACCCCAGCTGTAGAGCGACCTGTATGAAGGCATCAGGACTCATCTTGTGGGACTTTGGGACATTTTTTCCAAAGTGTCCAAACACTGTGACCCTCATATCCAAGTCGTCTGCAATGCTGTGAGGGAAGACAGGGCCTGTTTAGTTACACTGTGCAGAAATATAATTACACTGATAGATTTAAACTTCACTCTCACGTGTTCATGTCCTGTTTGGCTTCTTCAATGTCCTTCTTAATCTCTGGCGTGATGTTGAAGTGAAGTTTCCGGGGCATGGGCAGAGGCACCATGGGAGACCGAGTCATCTCTGGCTTCCCCCTGTGACCACAAAGGAGTCAGGAAAAGAGGAAAAAGGAGAGAAAATCAAAGATAAATGAAGTGAAAACCAAAGAAATACACGCTGTTCGCTGATTTGGATGATTTCTTTTAGCCTTTCTCTTGTTCTCTTTCAAAGATGTTACACAGAGGAAAAATCAAACTAGAAAAACTCCTCTCTGACCTACTTACGTGTATTCAACAACATGGTCGATCAAGGCCACTATAGGCGGGCCCTCAGCTGGAGCGTGCTCATAGTTTGCGCCACACGTCCCGTCCTCTCCAACAATGAACTGAAGAGAAAAACAAACACTTATAAAAAGTGCCAGTGCTTATCATAATGCACTTACATTTTGATCATTTGATCGTAAAGCGTTTCCCCTCAGCTTTACGTCTTTCAAGGAGGTCAAAGTTATGCATCAAGTTTTTATTAACAAACTAATATAATCATACTGATGAGGTACATTAACAGATCTAACTCCATGTTTATCTTAAGACTTGTTCCCACAACAGCTGAAAAAATTATCCTAAATCTTTCTAAAGTTTAACTCAGCCATGTGTGTTTTTTTGTTTGTTAATGTGTGTTACCTGCAGCGTCTTGTCGAACCAGCGGTTGCCGCTGTTCCACTGGCTTCCTCCTCCGTGCAGCATCTGAACGGCTGCAGAGCTTCTGCGTGTCTCCTCCGACACTGCGGGCATCGCTCCGTCCAAACACAGCGTGAAGATGCTCCTCTGGATGGTGGACACTGACTTTTGGTTGGTCTTATCTGGACACATCCAAGACACACAGACACACCAAGTGAGCTCTGTGTAAATTACGTTTACTAATTACTTTAACGGAGGTAAAAAGGGGTGCATTTTGTTCACCTGGACGCACTGACCTCTTAAGAGCAACACATTGATTACTAACAAGTCTCACTGATATTATTTTATTATCTATTTAGCATTTCCCACAACATTGAGTCATAGTGGATGAGTATTTGAATGTCCAAAGAAAGCAGGGTGAGCTTTTTTTTTTTGTCAAAGAGTACTTTCAGATGAACAGGATGCTTTGTCCACAATGTGCTCTAAAATCAACACAAACCCAATATTTGTTTCAATATTCTAGAGGATCCCTGTAGAGGCAGACCTCTTTGTTGGAGTTTAAAATGCTTCTTTGCTGTTACTTTGCCTTCATCAAAGACATGATTTGACATAAACAGTGACTTCACCAAGTATAAACAGGGGGATGATAATTTACTAACTGCCTTTACCAGGGTATTTGTTTGTGTTACTGTGTGACACATAATGACGGCATTGCAAACGAACCCTGTGAAACATGACAATCACACAAAATCACAAATAAACCAAAAGACTGAGGCTGCAGTGAACCAGTACCTCCTTTGTTCTGCAAAGCAAAGCAGTTTTTGGTCATGAGTCTGGCTGTTTTTTCATTGTTCCTAATCAGAAAAAGTGTCCACATCCCTTTCTAAAAAAACCACAAGAACTTTTGGTCCACATACTTGGATCAGGTGATTCAGCCATTAAAGCCTGTTTTGCAGTTGCTGGTTGAAGCAATCAACTGGAGTCATTCTGACACTCTTGTGCAGGCCCTTACACATTACATTTCATCTATCTGAGGAGACCCTTTCAGCTCACCTTTGATGAGGTTGAGGTAAGCTTTGCCCCATAAGTCTCGATGCTGTGTAGTGAGGATGCCGATGGGCTCTTCGTTGGCCTGCAGTGAGGAGTTGCAGATCCTCTCCAGTTGAACAGAGAGCTGATCTGACGTCAGAGGAGTGCCATCACTGTTGTACACGTCCAGAACGAAGAACTGATCCCAGATGAGGAAACAAAGAGAGACTCAGTCATGCTTCTGAAATTAGTTCACCAGAGGGGCCTAAAAGAAATCTACTGCAGACAAAGATGTGAGAGTCTGAGCGATTCTCCTCACCTGAAAGTTGTGCACCACAGTGATGTGTTTCGGAGGTCTGGAGCTCTTGGCGTGGTTCACCACAGAGTCCTTCTTCAGGCCGGGGATACGGCAGGATGACAGCACCTCATAGTACTGATTCATACACAGAGGCTTCCCGCCGAGATACTCAATCGGTAGTGTTTCACTGCAAAACATAAAAACGTGCTGTCATATTAACTCAGTGGTGATATAATTGACAAGATTGTAAAATTCACTCTTTGTCTGCAGGAGTCAGTGGATACTGCAGGATTAAAGCTTTGGTCAGAGTTTGATGTGCACAAGTTTTTGCAAAACAAAAAAAGGAAAAACTTTCATGCAGTGGCATTATAACAGAGATCGATGGTTCTTCTATTATACTGATTTCTATCTACATAAACTAGACAACAAACAATCAGCTGATGGCAGTTCTTGTTTGGGAGAAGATGTTTGTGTATTTGTTACATAAGTGCGATATGCAGATCTGACACAGTATGACCTGCCATAAATGTGGGATGATTTCTTTGAGGCCAGAAATGTAAATGAACAGCAAATTGAAATAAAATGTCAACAAAACACCCAAACACAAGAAAGAGTTCGATGAGGCCGATCAAAAGAGCGTCTTAAACTTTGTACTCACTTGTCAATCATTGTCTTAAAGTCCAAAACACCCGATATCAGTTTGGCGGCAAACCTAAAGACAGACAAAGAAGATATTTCATTTGATCAATTATTAACTTTTATGATCATTTTTTCATGTTGGTCACATCAAAGAAATGCAGTTTCAGCTGTTTACTATCTTCAGTCTCCATAAAGAACACAGTGATAACAGCAGAGTGGAGCTGCACAATACAACTGAGCATCACAGTTAATGCAGTTTATCACACAAACTGTGTGTGCATAAGTTTATTCAGGAGGCAGTAACACTAACAAGGAATCCCTATTGTCAGGAAGACACTTTTGTGTTTAGTGAAGTTCTGTTAGTCCTCCTGTGCTGTCTTTTTTCCACTGTGTGATACATGGTAAGATCAATCCATGTCCAAAGTTTATCACAGCGATCCACATAAACTTTATAACCATCACATACAAAGATCTCTTTATTATCCAACCCATAAAGCTGACATAATTTATGTGGGAAGCTTTCTCATTGCACATGTGTGTGTGTGTGTGTGTGTGTGTGTGTGTGTGTTCACCTTATCTGTCCCTGCTTGTCCCTGAAGTTCATGCGAGGAAGAACCAACCCAGGACTTGAATGAACCACAACAGGGAGGCGGTACGTCAGGTAAGCCACCTGCACCCACCACTCAGACAGCTAAGGAGACAAAGACAGACAATGACAGGTCTATTTAGGACAAAAATTCATTTCAAATATGTTGTCTTCTGTATAGCTTCGGTGTTCCCACATGAAAACACACAAACTGTCTCACCCAGTTGTCGGTGTTTCCCGCCCTCTTTTCCAGCCCTCTCTGCAGCCTCTCTCCGATCCCTCCAGCTTTCTGAAAATCCTCCAGCAGCTCTTTGGTGTGTTTCAGCTCGTCCACCTCCACGATGGGCTCCAGTGCGGAGATGTAGCGCTCGCAGGTCTGCTGCAGAGGGGGAACTGGCAACGTGGGCAGACCCTTCTGATGGGTCAGGTACCTGCCGGAGACCCGGGTCACTGACACAGGCTTCACCAAGTGGCATGGTTTCATTAGGCCACAGGGCTTCGCCATCCCCACCTTCACCTGACAGACATCGAAGAAGCAACTTTTAGTGTTGGTTTGTTCTTTTAGCACAAGTGTAAAGCTTTCCACTGCAATTTTTTTTTATAATTGTATCTTTTTCAACTAGGGTTCCTTGACAGTCAAAGTATTGCGGTGAAAAAAGGCTCTCCAAAACAGTTAATCAATAGGAATGTGTAAAAATTTAATGAAAGGTGCAACTTAACCCAATTAAAGATTGATAAAATACAATAAGTCAGTTCAAAGTTAAAACTTATATCCAGTTAAAGCACACTTGAGCTTTTAAACAAAGATGATGAGGAATTAGCCAGTCTGACCTCCTAGGACAGTCTGTTCCTGACAGTAAAAGCCTGGTTCCCCTTAGTCCTCAGACCCTTGGCTGAGGACCTCAGGGTACTAACAGACTCGTAATGTGTGAGAAGATCAGTGATGTACTCAGCGGCCAGCTTGGATAGTGTTTTAAAGGTTATCATTCAGAGCTTGACATCGACTCTAAAATTTACTGAGGCTGTTTTTTGTTTTGCTTCGATGAGTCGATCTGAAGCATTCTGGATGAGTTGTGGTTTATTTAGGCTCTGCTGTGACAGACATGAATACAGGAATAATTTTAGCATAAAAAAACAAGACAAATGTATGTGTGTGTGTGTGTGTGTGTGAACTCATTTACATGCTTGCTGTTCTAGCTAACTTTGTGCTGCAACTTTAATTTATCTGTTTTGGAAATGCATTATTATTTGGATTCATTATTTACAGAGAGGCTTAATCTGCCTATGTGTCCCAGAATAAACAGAGTTGACATATTATGGTTATTTCCAAACACAACACAACATGCAGTAGAAGTGACACCCAGGGGCACACCATCAGCCACAGCTCATGCTCCTGACCTATGGACTCTATGGCACACCATCAGCTACTTTTCAATCTCTCAGTAACTTTCTGCTAACAGATCAGAAGGAACTTTTATTATGCAGCACAAGGATGAATATTCAGAGATATTACTGCCTAAAACTTATCGTAAACCATTTTACGTGATATTGTGAAAATTCAAAATATCTTCTATCCTTTCAACTCTTCTCATTGTTCATCATCCTTCTTACTTTTTTATGTTTCCCGTTTTTTAATCATTTTTTTCTTGTTTAAAAGACACTTTAATAGGACAGTTATGTCGATAAACATTAAGATACTATAACATCATTGGCTTAACTCTAAAACTTACTTTTGACTTCTGTTGACAGACTATGTTGCGTAAACTGAGGTGAGATCTTTGCAAGGTCTTTACTGTAATTATTTTATTTTATATCTGTATTTGTATATAATTATAGTTTTCTTCTGCGCAGTTCATGCACTGGCCTTAGTGTAAGTCTCTTAAAACTATGACAAATAGTTTCACAATCTCAAAAAGTTTAGATTTTGTTCACATTTTTGGGAGTGTGGTGACAAGTGTGGCCGGTAGAGGGCAGTCAGTTCTCACATTTAACTTAACTAGTGCGTGAAATATATGTAAACAAAAGCACAAAGTAAACAGAAATGGTCAAGAACAAACTTAGGAAACTGTCAAAAGCCATTTTCAAAGTTCTCTTTTTCGATGATGTCTTGTAAAGATGTCATTACTGTCTCTCCGATTAAAATGTTGATATTCTCATGAATTATGAAGGGTCAGTTATCCAGGTAGGAAATGTAAAAGGGATTTTAAACCGGTCTCTTTTAACTGTTACGTTTTATTAAAACTTGCTGAAGCCTTTAAGAAGACATTGAGATCTTTGAGTACAGTGACAAAAATCAAGAATTCAGGTGAATAGACAAGCGAGAACATAGTCAAGAAATTTTCCAGAAATGTAATCTTTCATGCCCCTCTGTATTTTATCATAAATTTTGACCAAAGTTGACGAAATAAAGACAGAAAACAAAGTGTAACCACTCTAACCTTGTGAGAGCGTTTGGTTTAGTGTCTGTAATGTGTCGTTAATGATAACTTTTTCACTAAAGATAGTTTAAAAACAGTATCTTAGTTCACCTTTTACCATATGCTCTTCCTATCAGATAAAAACTAGTATACAAACCGGCAATACTAACGGTTACAAACGAGTACAATGAACTCTGTCAAGCCCAGTTTAACACAGCCAAGCTTCCTTCAGTGTATTTCGGCTATATTTAAAAAGCAAATCACCTTTCACCCAGTTTTATCAGCCTGCTAACGACAGCTAGCCACTACTACAGTTCATTACGAGCCAAGTCAGCTAATTCTGCTAGCCGCTCACAATCCTCAACGTGCAGCTAAAAAGGAGACAACTAAACAGCAAACACCACCTGATATAAAACATCAAGAGGATTAATTTCTGTGTTTAAAGCTGCAGTTGGATATGAGCCAGTTGTTTAATACGAGCACAGTGAGCTAAAGGTGTCTTACTTACCATAGTTCTGCTGCAAATGCCCCACATTCTGATGCTATAGGAGAAAACCGCCCACCCACCGTCTCTGTACTGTCAGTGCTCAAAGTCCAGACCACCACAAAGATTCAAGCTCAATGTTTGATCGGCGGAGAAAACACCTGACCCACCAGCAGGCTCTAAAGGCTCCAGCAGTCAGGGATAATAATAACAGTTCAGGACAGCTGTAGGACACAACAGCCAGAGACGGGCAGTCAGAGACAGTCATTCAGTGACAGTCGGTCAGAGGTGCACACCTGCCATAAAGAGGGACAGGTGAGGAATTTACCCATGAAATGAGGATTAATGAGCTCCCAGACAAAAACAGGGAAATATACAAGATTTTCAATAATAATAATAATAATAATAATAATAATAATAATAATAATAATAATAATAATAGAAATAAATAATAATATAATGACAATAATAATAACAAAAAATAATAATAATAATAATAATAATAGTAATAATGATAATAATAATTATTATTATATTATTAATAATAAAAAAAAACAAATAATAATAATAATAATAATAATAATAATAATAATAATAATAATAGTAATAATAATAATAATGATGTACCAACATTAAAGCTTTTTATTCGTAAAAAAAATACGGTGATCATTAAAAATAAACTTCACAAAACATTTTAGGAAAAAAACTGCAAAATTTATGAAAATATTAAAAACTTTATTTGTAAAGCACTTTTAACAGATTTTACAAAAGGCTTATTTCATCAAACGAGAACAAAAAAATCACACAAAAAACGTTTTCTCTCTCTCTCTCTCTCTCTCTCTTTTTATTTTTTTTTTTTAAACGCATAAAAAGCGAGAAAATCATCCTGAATGCAAAATACATTTTTTTATGTATTCGTACACGTATTTCTCTTGGTTTAATATATTCAAAAATACTCAAACAGTGTGAGGTTAACTTTCTACGATATTCATACATTATTTAACTTTTATATGAGCATTCGACCTAATTATGTAATCGAGCGTAAAATTTAAAAAGAAAGGGAAAATAGTCACGCCCTACTGGAGGTATCATTTGTCTGTCGAGCAGAGGGTGGCAGTAGTGAGTAATGGTTGTCCTTAATCGCCCCAAACCCACGAAGAAGAGTGTCAGCCGGAAAGATGGCGGAAACAGAGCAGCAGTCAGGTAAAGCAGAGCTGAATGCTTCTGCTCAGCTCGAGCAACTTCTACATCTTTGATTATGTGCTTGATAACAAAACTGAGCACTTTAGCATCAAACTATTATGATAAATACTAAAGGATTAAATGTGGCTCTGTAATGAGAGCCTCGAAGGTAAACCTGCGCTGTCTTCAGATAAAGCTAACATAAACATTTTGAATAACTTTAGACTCGTTTGAGTTTCATTTACAGCTGTATATAAAATTAGATTTAAACCACTTTATTTCTTTACAGATGTTGTTTAATTCTTCTGAATATATCTGTTATTTGCTGTATTTGCTGAGATGTGTGAGCTAGCACATAAAGAGGATTTGCAAATGCATGTTTGCAGTGATATACCGGCGCATTTTACTGTTTTATTAAGAGAAAATCAAAATAAAAACTCGTGTTTAGAGTCAGATAGTTACTTAAAACAACCTTTACTTTGTATAAAAGCAAACTATGCTTTAGGGATGTGATGGTTTTGCATTTATCCGAAATTTTAAATCAGACTATTTGGGCAGAGAGGTGACTCACTGGAATTATGAATCAGTTATAATTTAATTAAAAAGATGACACTTTGTATTCATTATTCTTGATTCATCACACAAGAAGTAAAACACATCTCGGGACTTTTTTGGTTCAACTCACAAAACATGTGAACTATATCAACATGTGAATAACAAACACCAATCAAGAAAATAAGGGGATTTATAATACAGAAATGTCTGTTCTTAGTCAGGGCTCCTTTTGCATGAATTACTGTATTAATGTGGCAATCAGACGTGTCTCTGCTGGTGTGTTCTTGAAGTCCAAGCTTCTTTGATAGCTTCTGCAGCTCATCTTCCTTGTTGCCTTGGTGTCTCTCATCTTCTTCTTCTTGGTACTTCAGAGATCGTCTATGGGTTTTCAAGTCAGACCAATCAAGCACAGTTATACCATGGTCCCCTAACCAGTTTCTGGTTGTTTTGGCGCTGTGGGCAGGTGCCAGGTCCTGCTGGAAAAGTAAATCTGTACCTTCATCAGCTTCCCAGCACATAGAGCATGAAGTGCTCTAAAATCTCCTGGTAGACTTTAAGCTGTGTTGACTCTGGACTTAATAAAAGACAGTAGACCAACAGCAGCAGATGACATGGCACCCTAAATCATCACAGACTGTGGAAAAGTCACACTGGACTTGGAGCCCTTTGGATTCTGGGCCCCCTGACTCTGGGACCTTGATTTTCCAATGACACGCTAAATTAACTTTCATCTGAAAACAAGACTTCGGGCCACTGAGCAGCAGTCCAGTTCTTCTTTAGGCATGGACTGTGAATCTGTGGGCTTGGATCTGTAAAGTAGGAGTGCATATCAACACATGGCTCCCTGATACCAGAGAGGCTCTGTAGAGGAAAGAGGAAGAGGAAAACTGTATTCTCTGTAGGGGTTTTATTGCAGATGGGCAGATGAAGCCTCCAGAAGCTCTGGAGCTTTCCTTCAGTCCGTGCTGAAAAACACTCAAAGCTTTAAGCTCAGAGAACACAGTGACATCTGGTGGCTTGTAAAACTAAAGACAGCCCCTCACTGAAGGCGTGAAGCACTGAAACACCTCTCAAATATCCACAATTTTAGACCCTCTGAGAACTAATGGTTTGAGAAGTTTGCACATTTTGAAAAAATACTATTAGTGTGTTTTTATTTCAGAAAACTTTGCTCAAGTTCAGAAATGTTGTTTCTCATCTGTTGGCATTATTCAGTTGCTTTATTTTGTTAAATGCAAAGAAATGAACATTGACATGATATCAGTTATATTTCTTGTTATGGGTATTAGCCATAAACTGTATATAGTATATACAGTCTATGGTATTAGCATTGACTGTTAAAAAACTGATACCAGTCTGTGATCCCGGTTGTTTTTGATCATTTTACTGAAAGTAGTATGAGTATATAAACGGTTGCTATGAATTGATGATATCCAAACCTCTGGGTCAGACACTAAATTTACTTCTTTACTTCTTTAATTTAGCTGAGATGCTAAAAAATGTCCCAAATGTAATCCATTTTAGATCGCTGTATCCCTGAATAGTTTTTCTTTCATGAACTGTCATCAATATTAACACAAAGAATACTGTCGTTTTGGAACTTTTGAAGGATCTGCTCCTGAGGATGAAGCAGCTGAAGTCAAAGCGGATGACACCTTCATGGTCCCTAAGAAAGAAATCAACATGGTGCCCGACATGGGCAAGTGGAAGCGCTCTCAAGTACGTGGCTCTTTGTGGCTGTCTTTTCAAACTTCTGACACAAAACTGAAAAACTTTCAACAAAATTAAAAGCAGGCTTTGCAACACAGTGTGTGGATCATACTCGGAGTGAGAAAACCTTGGATAGCAACGTGTTTCTGAGCGTATAAGTTTGTGATATGAAGATAGTCATCAGAAGCTGTCGGCTTTGTCCACATCTAAAATTTGTCTCCAGCTGCTGCAGAGGTTTTATCAAGACCCCAAGCTCTTTCAGTTAATTGATTGATTTGATTTCAGGCATATTTAAGCATGATGTATTATGTCAGACAAAGGAAACCCACTGAATTGCTTGGAGTTTGTATTATGTGATCCTCTGTCTTTATCTTGGTGATTGCAAATTGAAAGGGTTTCTTTTCATTTTAACATGTTGCTTGTAGTTTTGATTTGCAGTTTGTTTGACGTTCCTTAAACACGTTTCCTCTGTTTGCAGGCGTACGCTGACTATATGGGCTTTATCCTGACTCTGAATGAAGGTGTGAAAGGAAAGAAGCTCACATGTGAATACAAAGTGTCAGAGGTATGTTCTTCGGTCTTTAATCAGTTGTCTTTTTAAAACACAAGTGTTTTTATTATAAAATCACTCAAGTTGACTTGTCTCGCTGCTTAGTTAAATAATCTGTTTTTACTTTTTCACTTTTTGTTGTATGCTCTTAATTTACTACTGTCAGATTTAACAAGAGGGTTTAACCAGGACTCAGTAATCTGTCCTTCACATTTGGGTCACAGTCTGTGATCTAACTTCGCTCAGTTTTAAAGAAAACCAGTACAGAACGACAGGTGGATATAGAGTCAGGCTCCAATACTCAACACAGTTCTCATCCTGTTAGATTATCATTGATTACTCTGAGAGTTATAAAAACATCATGCAGTGGTGATGAATGTTACATCAAATTTAGTTACTGTTACTGACGTGTGATTGTTTTGCAGACGGTAGAGAAGTTAATCGATCTTTTGGCGACTCTGGATCGATGGATCAATGAGACGCCTCCTGTCGACCAACCGTCTCGTTTTGGTAATAAGGCCTACAGAACCTGGTACGCCAAACTGGACCAGGTAAGCACTCACATGTTGTGATGATTACAAAATTAAAACTTAAAGATAAGACATACAGAAGACGTCAAATGTCATAATTGACTTTATAATTTCATAATAGTGAGGGCCTATCTGTGGTTTCTGTGCATGTGTATGCAGGAAGCTGAGGCCTTGGTGTCAGCTGTGCTCCCTGCGGATAAAAAGGCTGCTGCTCCAGAGATCGCCGTCTATCTGAAAGAGTCTGTGGGTAACTCCACCAGGATAGACTACGGGACAGGTGAGTACATGTTCAGGATCAGGTTTAGGTTCTGTTTTCTTCATTTTAATAGTTAGGTTTGTTTTATAGCAATATCAGAACAAACAACTCTTAAAAATAAAAATCTTCTCTAATAAAAGCAAAATAAATATGTTTCAGCAGTGTGTGAGCAGATACTGCAACGTCTTGTTCAGCTCAGTGATAGCAGCAGGAACAAAGCTCTTTTTATGTCACTTTGCTCTGCACCCCGGGACTAAAAAGCTAAAATCCTCTGCTCAGTGGGAAGCCAAAACTCACTGAGCAGATGGTGGGAGTCATTGTTTGAAATCCAGGTAGCTGTCTGCAGTACCTGTCAGTTGTATGCAGACATTTAGTATTTGGCTCAAGAAAACCCCCGTCCTCTGCAGATGTTAGATGGTAAAACTCGATTATTTTATATTGTCAAAGTTTGAGGGGATGTTAGCTGTGTTTATGTTTTATCTTTCAGGTCACGAAGCTGCGTTCGCTGCTTTCCTCTGCTGTCTCTGTAAGGTCGGTGCTCTCAGAGTGGATGACCAGCTGGCTATTGTTTTTAAAGTTTTTAACAGGTGAGCTCTTCCTGCTGAGGTTTTCCTGCATGGTCATTAGTCATATAGAGATACTTCAACTGGGTTGTTTATTAATGCAAAGGAAAATTAAGCTGTTCACATGTGTCGCTCAGGATCGGTATGCAGAAGAGGAGTGAGACAGTCAAATTTACAAATCCACCACACACTACCTAACTTGCAAAATATGTATTAATCTGCCAACACTTGACCTTATAGCTTCACCAAGCTCACACATGCCATGTGCCCTGTCAATATGTTGGTACAAAACTCTTGATTTGTAAGTGTGCTATAGGCGGAAACTATTAGGCATTAGTAGTAGATATGTGGCATTGTGGGTAGGGTGTTTTTATTCCCCTGTGTTTGTCCTGTTTGTTTGTTGCAGGTATCTGTCAGTGATGAGGAAGCTGCAGAGGACCTACAGGATGGAGCCGGCTGGAAGTCAAGGTGTGTGGGGACTGGATGACTTCCAGTTTCTGCCCTTTATCTGGGGAAGCTCCCAGTTTCTAGGTAAGACTCAGACTTGGTAAAAAACTTACAAAGAGAAGATTTTTTTCCCTACTTTTTAAAGACATTAGTGTTCCTTCAAGTTTATCTGGGAAAAAGTTGCTGTTTTGGTTCTCAAACATGCAGTTGATCAGAAAGATGTCTGATGTTGTGTTTAAGTCATTTATTATAGCACGTTTAGGTATGGCAACAAGACAACTATAAACAACACAATATGTTGTATATATGTAGGTCCTCAATAATGATTTAAAGCATTAGTGTAAGGGGAGTAAGAGGCAGCGGCTGCAAAGGCCTGATTGCTCAGCTGGTTTCCAGGCAAGTTTTCAGCACAAGTTTTCAGCACATCCAGGAAAGCTGACTGGTTTCTCTAGCTGGAGTATAAACATGGAGAAGCTCATTTAAGTAAGACAGTGCCAAACTTTTAAAGGCCTTCAAGGTCAGCAGCAGAATTTCATTTTCAGCTGAGAGCGCGGCGACAAAAAGCGGCCTGCACTGAGGACATGTCTGGCTGAAAAAGCTGCACTGCATTTAGTTAGGTAAGGATGGAAAACAAGCCCTGCTGATGCAAAAACAACACATCCGTTGACACACCTCCTGAAAGGCATAGTGCACATTCCCACACAACTCACAGTGCTGTAACTTGATTGACATCTCATGATATTCTGGATCAGTCAGAATGTAATGCCAATAAATGAAACATCAGAAGATCCCACACAGTCAGTTCAGGTTTAAACAGTTTGTACTGTAGTTGGGATTAAAACAGCTCCTTGACTCAAATCTTTATGACTCAACAACAACACCCAGTACCTCACAACCATCTCACTAAAAATAGAATGCAATGATAAGAAATATGAACTAGGTGTATAAAAAACACACTTAACTGAATGCAATGAAAATGAATACAGAAACACCATAAATAAATTTCACATTGAGCTGCTGGAAAGGCGCATTTCTGTTGGAACAAAGGAGTCTTTCAGACTGTCTGTCCTGCATGCTGATAGGATATATCTGCAGTCAGACAGGAGCAACAAGAACTTTATTTAGGATAGACTGGACCTTTACAGAGTCCTGAGTTTGAATAGATCACTCAAATCATTCAGAGTTGCCCAGTGTTGACGTACATCTGCATCATGTCCCTGATCTGCAGTAAATCGTTTCCCTCAGCAAAATTCACCCCATCTGATCTCCTGAAAACAGCACTCATGGTGACGCAAATGTGTTACAAAATAATCAGCATAAATAAAAACTATTCCTTATTTATAGCACATAGATCAGGGGGTCACATCTTGAGCTTTAACTGCAGTAATGATCTGCAGATGGATTTAAAAGAGGTGTGTATTGCTCTTAAATTGAAATAAAATTAGGATGTATACTGTTTATCACAATAAGCCTTTGATTTCACATCACAACAGAGGCAGAGCTCGAGATATGTTTGAACTCCATCAAACGGGTCAGAGGTAAAAGTCCGAAGGTTGACTCAAACTGAAGCTCTGCAGTGAAGGTTGAAGCGATCACCTCCAGTGTCGGGAGAAGAGGTTGATTTGGTTTGATGTGAAGGTAAACAGTGACACCTGGTGGTGAATGTGTGCACTTACAGCTCATCTCTCCCTTCAGATCATCCAACCCTGGAGCCTCGGCACTTCATAGATGAAAGGGTGGTGAATGAACATCACTTGGACTACATGTTTCTGGACTGCATCAAGCTCATCAATGAGGTGAGAAAACTGAGAATAAAAACTCCAAAACTTTTCAATTTATTAGAGAGACTTTTTATTGTTTTCTCAAACATGTTCAGGGCTTAATTTGGTATACTTCCATCATATTCATTATTGAATACTCTAATTTGAAGTAATGTCAGATAGATAACCCTAACTACAATACTTTGACAGTCTTGTATACAGCTTTAAATAGCTTTTGAACCAACTTTCTGCAGAATATGAGTCCATTCTGTGGCTCCCTTCCACTTAAATGTTTGGAAAGTTCATCAAATATAACGTTATAAATAAAAATAGGACAAACAAGTGCAACAGGATTAATGGCAATGCAAAAGACACTCATCAATCAAATGTACAAGTCATTAATTTGGTTTTGCAGCCAACAGCTTGAGTGATTTGGCTCAATCCTTGCAGCTGCAGAGCACCTCTGTAGGCAGCATTAGGCTGATGTTTTAAGTGGAAAAGGTGGTGTGTCTGTGCCTCTTCTTTTGCTTTTTGTTGAAACATTATCATCAATGATCAGGTGGGTAACTCATGCGCAGCGTGGCATTAAGTTTGGCTCATATTTTCCAAACAGGCAGCTCTGTATCTCCTCACTGACTGATTCTCAATATAAACAAATGTAGTGGGTTCAGAGACGTCAAAATAACTTTATAGAAGTTGTCATCCTTTTGTTGATGTAAAGGAAACTCTTCACAGGAGCTTTAAGCTTAAGTTAAAAGTGATCTGCATTCTCTTTGACAACCAGCAGGGGGCAGCTACAGTGATTTCAAAACACAAGTCAGAGTGTCTAAAAGTCTATCAGAATAAAGAGTTCACATTTTCCTCATGAGTTTAAGTCTAAATTTCTAGTTTTAAGTCTTCTTCAACACAATATGATGGTGTTTTTTTGTGAGTCATTATCTCATTTAAGATCAAAACGGACTAGAGAAGCAGGGGAGGATTTAGGGCAGGGCTACTGGAGACTGACAAGTTGGAAAGTCAGTTGAGATAAAAGTCTCTTAAGACTCAGCTCATCCCAGCAGTTCACATCTCTGTTGCTAAAACCACTTCTGATTCAAAGACTAAAAATCTGTAAACAAACTGTCTATGGTAACACCTTACAACAATAATTGACAAAACAATGGACAACAACATAGTCTAAAAGTAGGACCACCCTCTAACGGGCAATACCTTCATTATCCTTGGAAACTGAATTTAACAAACTCCTTTAGTTTTTATGGTTTGGTTTTTGTACCCTGTCCTCTTACTGTGGGGTTTCATCTTAAGTGTCTATCAGGTAATTTTTTTGGTGTTCTGTCCCAAAACCTACTTTAGGACAGAGCTCCCTTCATCAAAAAGTCTGAAGAATTAAGTTTTTTTTATTTAAAATTTATGAAGACCTCAGAACAAACCACTGAGGCATTGCTGCTGCTTGGTGAGGTGAGAGCAAGATGCTTGCACCTTAAACCTTTTTAAAACTTACAAATTTTATGTCCTTTACATCTTTTATAATGTCAAGACTTCATGGGGAATGCTATTTCATTCGTTTTTTATCATGATTCAGAAATAGGTCTCTCACTTTTTAGACCAGCTGTTATTACCTCTTTAGTCCTCATCAACTTTCATGATCACTACAGCATCTCGTGCTGTCCCTTGGCTTTTCAGACACACAGACAAATACACATACCTGCTCTCCTTTCTTCACCTGTGGCTCCCTGATAGTTTGTACCACTGCTGCAACAACATGTTGAAGATACAGATAGTGCCAAGGCTCTTCTGTTAAAAAAGAGAGGGAGGGTGTGCCTCCTTCAATGTAAAGGATGTAACAGAGGCAACAAAGCAGGTTGAACAACATCATTCAGTCTCAATTATCAAAATCTTATGATCATGGGGGGGCAAAATTGTAATCCAAATGAAAATCGGATTACTCACCCAGCTCTGAAACATCGGCCACTAACGTCATCGCATGATACGTCATTTGCAGATGTGCAGATATCAATACATCTTAAAACATCATGACCACCTGTAGTTAGAGGGACCTCAAAGTCTGTTTAATGTCATCATTTAGTGGAGGTGGAGCCAGCCTATGACGGTTTTTATATTGAATATGAAAATGAATAAACTGTTCATCAATGAAAAGCAGACAGAGAGATTTTTTCCGGACAAGCTGTTGAACATGAAGGAACACTTATGCAGCTTTTCTCATGCTGTGGTGGAGACTGAAACAAAACCAAAATAGTTTGAATATTGGACTTTAAAGCAACCAGTCAGCCAACTTAAACCATCAGGTATGTTGTTTTAAATGAACACAGTAGTGTAAATTACTTGTGTATAAAGAGAACTAAGTGTTCTTGGTCCAGATTTAGCAGTTGGATTAAATTGGAGCCCAGCTGAATGCGGTTTGGTCCAGGAAAAGGAAGACGGGGGAAGGCAGATGGATTCTGCTGGTGGAGAGCCAGAGCAGGAACTGTTCGCTTTGTTTTTCGGTTTTGGAGGAAAAGGAGGGGAGGGAAGCAGAGGAGGGCGTTGGTGGAGCAGCAACATCCTTTTCCTCTGTCCCACTCAGAGGCACCACCTCCCTCCTTCCCTCCTCTTCTTTCTCCTTCTCCTCCTCCTCCTCCTCCTCCTCCTCCTCCCTCTGTTTGACCTCTTCCTCCTCCTCATGGTCATGAGAGGATGCTGCTGTTGAGTCAAGAAGGAAAACAGGGCCTCCAGGGTGCTCCCGATCAGTTAGGATGAGAGTTTGTGTTTGGAGACTGAGTTTTACTGTTTGCCTGGTCATTGATAAATCTTTTGATGATGTTCTCTTGGCCTAATTTTGGCCCAATGTCATAGTAAGAAGAAGAGCCACTTTGCTAGAGTTTGATTATATAATTATTTTAAAAGAAATATTTTTTCAATTCATGTATGTCTGCAAATTACTTCTGATTTAACAGCCATGGGCGTAGAAATGTACAGATTCAAGCCTATCAAAACCATTTTTTTTAAGCAACAAGTAAAGGTGTTTTCAGGCCAGTGTGTATTGTTGGGGTCAGCAGGGCTGAACAGCGCTGTGTGTGTGCATGTTTAAGTGTGTGTATGTGGCTCTCCCATTGTGCGATTACAAGCTGTGTATCTCACACTTGATGTGAAACCACACTCTGAGACACCAGCATGATGCTGTTGTCTGCTGCATTGTCCAAGTGCAAAAGTGTGGTCAAGGATGAATTTCTTTCTTTCGTCGTCACTCATTGCAGAGTGTTAGACTCCTGTGCAACAACACTGATGTTAAAAACTAATACGTGTGTACAGTAAAACCAAAGAAAATGTCTCTCAAGATGCAGAATACATATTATTACAGACTGCAACACAAAAAATGCTTTTAGCAATTGTTAAATCAAAACTTTATCTTATTAACATCATATACAGCAGTGAACAGTATCAATTAGGTCACATAGTCCATCCAATCAAATAGTGTTGTGGGCGGGGCATTAAGAGAGGCAGCGTGGATAGTAAAAACAGACGCAGATACAGAGACACACAGGCAGCTGAGTCAAAGTAGCATGTTTTTAATACTTTAATTCTATCAGCTATCTGTGAAATAAAACGCTGATACACATAGTTGGCCAAATGCTGAATATTAGCTTTGATAATTAGCAAAGGCTGACAGTCAGTCTAACCGCACAAAGTACCAGAAAGATAAGAGTCTGCTCCTGCAGACTGCTGACAAGGACCTCCACAGAGCTGTCCAATGACTGAGGCTATAAAAGTGCTACAGTAGTGAGTGAATTAGAAAATAAAGACAGATAGCATACTCTCTGCACATCTCACACTTTGTCTGGAGTGTGAATGATTATTCAGAGGAGCTTTTTTGATTTTTGATTTGCATTATTATACCAACAAAAACCTCCTTTATTTTACCTTTCATTACTTTAAACAGGATCAAGACCCCCCCCAATAATCGGTATCAGCATCGGCCCCAAAAAAATCCATATCGGTCAGGCCCTAGTCAACAACACAACCAGTGGGGAGAAAATGTTCTGTGTAATTAATTTATAAAGTTTGTCCACAGCTCCATTTGTTTTTGCGGGAGGAAGGAGGGTTTATGACCTATACTGCAACCAGTCACCAGGGGGTGCTGTTTTCACGGAGGTTTAACTCAGCAAGGAGGTGGATGATGTCCATTCTATATACAGCCTACGGTTAGAAATCAAAAATTACAAAATTTTAGTGCACAGGACTTTGATTCTTGCTGCAGTGGTATGGACACGGGTATCAGTATCATTTGATTTTTACAAGAATGATAACAAAGAAATAAATTGTGGTGTTGTGACTGCTTTGTTTCCCATCAATATAAAGATCAGGGAGACAGCGATCTACTTGTTTGCTTGAGGAAAAAAAAAAGCGCACTTGCTCTTAAAGGATAAAATTCTGATCAACTAAACCCCTCTGATCTTTTTATTGTATCCTAACAACACCGTGCAAAACAAGACCAAAACATGATCTCCTCTCTTCCTCTTTACAGAAACCATTTCTTCATATTTTAGGTCTTTCGGGATATTGCTGTGATAAAAAAAAAAACATAGTGTTTATTCTATGTTGGTCTGATTGTAGATGTTCTTAAACACAGCAAAGCTGTAAAAATAGTTTCAGTAAACAAAAATATTTATCCACACTCTAAGTGCTGTGTTTACCAACATTGGGTAACCACGGCAACACCTCTTAGGCGTAATAGTTGACTAGGTAATCCCCACGCTGAATGTGGGTTAAACTGATTATAAAAACATGTTATTTTTCTTCAGTAGATGACATAAAGTAAACATGACAACACTCTGTCGGGCGTTTTTCTCTCCCTCTCTCCATCTTTCACTCGTTTTGCTCAGTTTCCCTGCAGGCCTGTTTTTCCTCTTTTGTTTACTGTTAGTATGCACCCCTCCACATGTTCTCTGAAGTATTTCCCTCTTTTTTTTTTTTTACACACATATGGATCCTTTAAGTTCTGTTTTTTAATCCGCACACAGAGCTCCACTGTGCGTGTCTGTGTGTGTGTACATATGTGTGTGCACTCGGTCCTAAACATGAGTCACTTCCTTCCCCACATGCTGCTGTGAATCACTCCTTCCTCCAGGGAATACGGGCTGTCTCCACCCCCCTTTCCTCCCCCTACACGCCCTTCCCCCATGTGTTCTCATGCGAGGCCCTGGAAAGTGTCTGAGGCGGCGTGCGAGGGGGGAGGACGGGGGACTGGGAGATGGAAAAAGGAGGGGGTTGTTAGATTGATGCCCCGGGGTCTGGGTTTGGGTTCCTCTGCCTCTTGGGAGAAAATGGTGGGAAAACAGTCTCTGGACGTGGATTCATTCATACATTTATGAATTTATACATTTGTTTTTGTCTTTCTAAGCTCTCCCTCAGACTCCCTGTCTTTTGTTCCTCTCACTTTTTTGTTGTCTGTATGTACACAAACATGCACGCTGCTGATCGAGGGTTCACTATTGCTGGAAAACAGTCCCTCTTTTGTTCTGTGTGTCTCTTTTACCGCACTGATTATATAGCTTAAAGCAGAATCTCCCGAGTCATGAGACAAGAGTAAATGACACAAACAAGGCCAGCCTGGTTTTTTTGTTTGTTTGTTTTTTTGTTTTTACTGTTTATAGTCAATCTCTTTATTTTTTGCTTTGAATTATTCACTGTTTTTCTTTTATTTACAATAAATCCACAGTGATGTTCACCTGTCTTTTCTGTGGATAAAAATCAAACTGTCCTAAAACTTTGACTTATAATATAGATCTAAAAGTTGACCACACTAACATTCCACCTGGCCAAAAAAGGTATGCGCACCCCCTTAAAAACTCATATTACTGTATAAATATATACATATCTTTTTGTTTGTTTGTTTCAGTAATTGAACAAAAATACAACAATAGAAACCATAATTTCTTTTTTATAAGCTCAGACCATTGCCAGCTTGTTTGGCCTGAAGCATGTCAACAATTGTCATTAGGGAGCTGGTGCCAATTTCAGAGTTTCTTAAATACTCTGACTCCACAAACCTTGTGCAAACACTCAACAACCATGGGTTATTCTAGGCAGCTGTATAAGAAAGTGAAAATGAAGGATTTTGATGCCCACAATGTAGGGGTGAGCCATAAGATGATAGCAAAGCATTATCAGCTTGTAGTTTCCACAGTGTGATGTGTAATTGAGATCTGGAAGACCAAGGAAACTCTTGGAGCAGCTCGTAGGCTGGTTTGAAAAGGTAAATGAAAACCCACATTTGACAGCAAAAGACCTGCAGCAAGATTTAGCAGACTCAGGAGTGGTGGTACATCCTTTCAGTGTGCAGCGATACTTGCACAGATGAAATCTTTATGACAGAGTCTGCAGAAGGAAACCTTATCTGCATCCTCATCATAGAATGCAATGGGAAAAATACATAACAGAATATTTAGACAAGCTTGATAAGTTTTGGAAACAAGTGCTGTGGACTGATGAAGTGAAAATCAAAGTCTATACAACAGGAAAAAGAACCTAAATAAAGCTTTAATACTCACCATGGACTACCTCTAAAAATGTAGGTTTGAAGATTTTGGAATGGCCTTCAAAGTCTTCAGACTTGAACATCATTAAGGATATGTGGTGTGATCTTAAAAGAGCTGTGCATCCAAGATGACCCAAGAATATAGCAGAACTGAAAGCTTTTTGCATGAGGGAAAATCCCAAAGAGTAGAATCAAGACTTGTGGTTGGCTATAAAAAGCATTTGCAATCAATGATATCTGCCAAAGAAGGTCTTTTTAAAAAAAATACCAGAGAGACAATATGCTGTTTGTTTCTTGTACCAATTTTTCTTTATAAAATACCAAAAAAAAAAAGAAACTGACAAAAAATTCAGGGTTGCAAAATTATTTCATTATTTGAAAAAAGGAAAATTAAAAAAAATGGGATTATTTAACCAAAATGTAAAAACAAAAATATTTTACCAAAAGGAAAAAAAATGTGAAGAGAAAAATATTTCACAAAAAAGCAGTTAGTATTTCATACCACAGAAGTCACCAAATAAGCTGGAAAAAAATCATAAAAACTTAAATTATCATAAGAATCAGAAATTTCACTGATTTCCCGGGATACACAAAAATAGGATATAGGTTCACAAAATGAAAAATATGATTACCTTTATGGCTTTTTTGTGTTTTAAAGACATTTAATTCACACATGAGTTTTGTTAATTCCGGTAAATACAATTTTTATGTTTTTGGCAGTCTGTGAACTTTTTGTGGTTGTTACAACATTTTTCTTACAACATTTTACATTCAGAGAAGGAGCTGCTGTCACTGAGAGCTGTTCTGCCCTGCCAGCTTCATCGATTCACACCACCACTGTTTTTCCTTGATGCTTCTTCAGCTACCCCCAATGGCAGATCAGAGGCAGAAAAACTTCATAGTCCAGCTCTGTTTTGGTCTTAACCAACTCCAGAAAAAAAGAAAACCTTTAAGACCACAAACTAGAAACAGAGTTTCATCCGTCTGCTTTTTGTCTCTGGGCAGTTAATATCAGAGAGACTTTTTAGTGAAGTAAGCTCATTCATGCAGCAAGTTTGAGGACAGAAAACAGATAACAGGCGAAAGTCCTAATAAAGTAACACTGATACCTGATGCAGCTGTAGAGTTAGGAGTGTTAGAGTGTTCTTGGAACAATGAGTAACTACTTTCTCATGCAGATTTGAAAACCATTGTTTTATACTAGATAGAGGGAAAATACATCCTGTAAAGTCTCACTGTAGATTTCAGAATGACTTGAACTCTTTAGTGGTTTACACTCTTCACTGTAAGATCAAGATGTTCCTTTTAAACCAAGCCCAGACTAGTGAAAAATACTCACAGTCACTTCCTGAGTTGTCACTTCTGTGATCTGTCTCTGAGCGTGTGCTGCTTTTTAAAAACAAATGTTAGAAAATCAAACCAGTGTTTGCTCCAAAGGCCCGATGTTTGTCCCTCAATGGAGGAAAAAGCTTTCAGTCAGCTTAAAATTTGTCATTTACAGGATTCTCCTGGTGACCCATTTTCACAGTTTAAACCCCCTCACTGTGAATGAGCTCACTATTTTCCAAAAACTCACAGTTAGCAGAAATATATGGCTTTTCTTCCATGAATATGGGTCATCGTTGGATTCCTTTCTAAATGACTCAACTCGGGCTGACCAAAGCTTCATCAGCAACGAGACTCAAAACAGTCTAAAACCACTTTTCCAGCCTGCAAAGGGACCCAGTGATACTTGGACAAATCACAACTTTCCTTTTAACAACATGCGTACTTAATAATGCAAAATTTAACTCCAGCAGATCTATGATTTCCTTTTGTTGGACTTTTCTAAAAGATTTAATTTTGCTGAAAATTAAGCAACAATTTTTGACTGAAAGGAAATTTAGCTATTTTTTAAATATCTTATATGTAGGGTCTAAATCATAAGTGGTTCCTACAATGTAATCCATGAAGACAAGTGTGTATGCAGTCTAACTATGTAGAGATCCTTCCTGTTGTAGGACACTGAGAACAACAATCTGACCCTTTTGGTACCAAAAGAAATAAATTTGGGTCATCAAGCACATTTGCAGTCAGGTCTTGGTCTGTTCATGCTCAGTTTCTCCGCTGAAACAATCTACAAGACAAAACAATTTGTACCTGTAAACCTTTAAAATCTGTGTACAAAGAAACATATCCAACAAAAATGGTCTGTGGGAGTGCAACTGCTGCAGGTACAAACATCCTTCTGCAGCATTTTGATCTCTCATTGGTAGAAACAAACCTAATGCCATTTAAAGGATTTTTTACAGGACTTCACAGTGGGGTCTTCATAGTGGAGTTCTGCAACAAAGGGTCCTGACAGTGGAGGTCTGCAGACTGTCTTGAAAAGTTCACTTTACGCTGCAGCTGTAAAAAATGAACATCTGACAGCTTGAATTGAGACTTCTTGGATTGAGCTTTCTTTTCTAGTTGACAGGTTGTTTGAGAGCAACTTATATTGCAATGTTGCGATGCTAATACTATTTTGTAATAACGGAAATGGGAGACTTCCATTTTCCATGAGGCCACTTTCGTCTAAACAAGACCCTAAAATATTGCAAAGTAACTCTGAGGTATAAAAATAAAGGTAGTCTTGATTTCAACTTTTGCACCAAGGCCACTTTTGTCCTATGATGATGACTGAAGCTGTATTCAGACATGCACAAAAGCCCCCAAAACTGCCCTGATTAGTTTTCATCTTGATTTTACCCAGACTTTTCCTGCCAGCCCCTTAGTAAAATTCCCTTGCAGATTTGGGGCAAGATGATGCAAAATCACAGCAGGAAGTATCCTGACTGAGCAGGCAGGTGGGGTGATGACGTTTACATCATGTGGGAGCTATCATCACAGTGTAGGTCTCTGTTTCTTTGTCCTTCATCATGTTGTTAACATCACACTGTGACTTTCCCAAGACTTGAGCGGAAACACACCACACTACACAGAACATGCCAACAAGCAACTGGGAGAGGTCAGGGGCAAAGCTCCAGAAAAATTTCCAGAAAATTCGGGAATTTATGTGTACAAGAAGTTTCAATTAAGAAACTGCAAAATCCAGAGTCAACTCCATTTGTTACCGTTTAGTTTTCCTGATTTAAACTGTGCTGTTACGCTCCATTTCTGGACTTTTTCATGTTTCAAAAAGTTGCACAACATCTCTTTTGTCCCACTATAACCTCATCTTTGTCTCTCTCTGCTGTAGACGAAGACGGGCCCGTTTGCTGAGCACTCCAACCAGCTGTGGAACATCAGCGCTGTTCCTTCCTGGTCCAAAGTCAACCAGGGTCTGATCAGAATGTACAAGGCCGAGGTACGCCTGGTTTTGTTCTCTCTCTCTCTGCATCACCCATCAGTCCAAATCTTTAGTCATTAATGGGTCTGATGGAAAGTTTGGTGGAGAAGTCTGTGCTGATTTAAGAGTCTGTTTAATGTTAGTGATTTGAAACTTTGTTGACCCTAAACTGGAAAAACTAAGAGGGAAAAGCAAAAGTGGGAACTCTCATAGATAAATACAAATACAGATATATATATAAAGAGAGTACATTTCCACTGTTAATCTAAGGGAATCAGTCAGTACACTGTGTTATTAACTGACTGGAAACCCTGTGTTTCTCTCCGGTGGATCGGTTCATGCTTGAGCAGGACAGGATTATATAAGAGTGAACAGAATGACACAGTTAGAAATCCCTGTTTCTCCTGGTTCCCTCAAAGGCCAGAAGTGTGGAGGTTTTTTAAAGAGAGGTTTTATTTTGTGCCCAACTTGATCAAATTCAAATACATCCTCAAGCACCTAAATTAATTCAACCATATTTGCAACAACAGAGCCAGTAATGATGAGGAGTCTGAAAACTGCTCGATTGGTTAAACAAAGACAGGCCGATGGTTCTAGCGTTATCCTTGTACTAAATACAAATTCAAGCATGTTGGGTCATATACTTCGTTCTGAAGGTTGGTTTGGCAATTAGCAAACAAAAGAGCACAGACAAAAGTAACACCATCAGCTTTACGGGTGTTAAGTTTAAAAATTAAATGGAAAAGTCAAAAGTCGTAGAATTTTTGAAAACTACAGAATGTCTTATTTCATTGAGTAGTTTAAATTTTGCGTTTTCATTGCTTCCTTCTATGTTTCGTCCCGACCACCAGAGGATAAATTAAATGCCGGAGAACATTCTTGGGTGAATGTTTGATATGCTTTCACAAAACTACTTGTTATAAGCCACTCTAATGACTTGGTTTTGGGGATGCGAATGTCAGTTGTGCAATCAGTCCTTAACTTTGGCTGAAATTTTGTAGCAATTCATTAATGAAACTGGCTTCACCTCCTGCAAACACTTGGGATTCAAACTCCAGTTGACACCAGTGCTGTCAGAGTTGACACATTGCTCTTCCAAATGTGTTAATTTTGTCAATTGCTTCGTCTTTATTTGGTTCCATTTTGCAAACTGTAGATGTGCCTGTGCTCTTGTTGATGCCATGTTGGACAGCTGAGGCACTGCAGCTCTTTTGGACGATTTATTTTACTTGAAAAACTCTCCCAAATGGCTCAGTTGAAAACTCAAAAGTAATATGCCCTTTTAGTCAAGTGAATCATCATGCATATGGGTGCAGCTAAGCAGGCCGATATCAGCAGCCTGTGGCAGAGTGTGGATCTCAGGGACATCACTAGGTTGGCCATTTGTGACCAGTCATATGCCTCACTGTCATGGAGAACAATAGTTTTGCACATACAGGACCTAAACAGAGAAAGCATTATAACCGGAACCCCCTGGACATCAGCTATTAATCAAAAGATCCCAGAATCACTTTACACCAGATTAATACTCATTTAACATAGTATACATGTTCTCCTACTTAATCCTGAATGTCTCAAAATGATAAAATTTTAAACACACAATCACACAATTAATTCTTTGTTTCATGGATTACCATTACATTTTGTTAAACTTTGTCTCTTAGATGTGATAAAGTCTTTCTTTGGAGGTTACTTAATTCTCTTTGCAGCACAGAAGGTAAAAAAAAAAAGGATAAATCAAGTCTTAGTATGATTCAAGTCTGACATAGAAGAATTACATCACAAAGGGATTACCCTCAGACTTGGCTGATTTTGCATTTCATGCTCATTACAAAATGTTAACATTTATGATTTCTGCATGCTCACACACGTAATGAATTAGCAACCATCATAGGCAGTACATCTGCTTCGTATCAGTATGGTAGCCGTATCACTGTGAGCATGTTTGCATGTTGATGTCAGTATTTGGCTCAGAAACTCCACTGAGGAAGAGGAGCTTCACAGAGCCGGTGGTGAGGTACTGCAGCTCAGTAGATACTCAGTCATAAAGCAATGACCTTTTACACATATGGGCCGGTAGCACTTGATAGCAGGGTTTGAATCCCAGCGTGTTACAGTTTGTTCAGGATATCTTCTAGGGATTTCCAAAGCACCTCTGTTTCTACCTGTAATTAAAATGTAGATGAATGGAGTAGTCTAAAGAAAATGGTCAAAATTTGGCTCAGTTTATAAAACCTACCTAAACACAGGATCACAGAGTCTTCAGGCAAACTGAGTCATATTGGATGCAGAGTTTGGCTAGCCCTAGCAGAGCTAGCACCTCAAACCCCCGTCCTCCTCCCAGGTTAACACATTGATGTCTGTGCTTATTGCTCTAGTCCTGAGGTCATATGCTAGTTTAACTAGTCACAGTCTAAATACAACTTTATGTTCAATTTCATGGTCAAAATACTAACAAACTCTGTGTTAGTTTACATCTGGGTAGTAGAGCATTACAGCAACATGGCAGTAGCCCCAGATTCAACATATGGCTGGCATTTCAGGCCTAAAGTAAAATGTTTTTTTCAGCAATATTTCATTTCATTGACTAATTTGGGTGCCAACTAGCAAGAATGACCATGTTTTATCTTTTAGTCAATTAGACACACACATCCTTAGGTTCTCCTGTAGACAGTATGAAATATTGGTGAAGTCTCAGCAATGACTGCAGTTTAATTGGACTTCTATCAGAGTATACAAACACAGGGCAAGAAGCAATTTATTGATGTGATATGCTTCCTTCCAGTATGTGTCTATTGGACCGTCAAGAACTATTATACCAAACATACCAAAACAATTGGCAAACAGGTTAGCTAGAGTCTAACTGTCTGTGTGTTGAACAGTAAAAACATAGACAGTTTTGCACTTTTGCTCTTGTAATGAATTAGATTCATGCTGGTGATGATATCTGAAGGCTTTATTGACTACCCAATAATTAAAGGGAAAACTTATCCCCAACTGCATTTTCCTGATGTGGTACAGAAATTTGAGGTAGTGTTTGGTGAGCAGTTAAAAGCAAGCACCGATAGCCTGGTAATCTAGGTGTACCGGGTTCAATTCCAGCCTGTGGTCCCTTTGCTGCATGTCACTCCTTACTATCTTCCCTGTTTCCTGCTTTATCAATTGTACCCTATTAAGAAAAGGCCAAAAAAGCCCAAAAATCTCTCTTTTAAGAAAAGGAACGGCACTGCTAGCTTAGTTCTTACACTGCGTGTTTTGAACTCTAGCATTTAAATAACACCCAAAAACAGATATTTGATAACACTGAGATTCTGTCTCCTTTAAAAATTTGGGGTTGGAACGATCAAAGCATGAACCCCATCAGGCTATAGTCCTTTTTGCAGAGGTTGAAGGATCAACTCTTTGATGCATGTCCATACCCGCTCTCTTCTGCTCATGTTTACTGTCTCTCTTCAGCTGTCCTCTCTAATGAAGGTGAAAAAAGCCCCAAAAATGAACCCTCCCAAAAAAATCCTGTGATTTGTTTAGTTTGTATTCCCAGAAACACAGACATCTGAAAGGACACAGACCCCGCTCTTTGGTCAAGTCTTTTTAATCCTGAGAGGTTAGACTCATGTCTCACATATAGTAACACTTTGAACTTATCATCAGTCCAAACACAGAAACCTCTAGTCATACTTTTTGCCATTGTTGCTTCATGCATAATATTTTCTGCAACTAAGCAACCAACTGTGGTGTAGACAATCGGATCCCTGTCTTCACCTGCAGGTAATGCTCTCTGTGTGAGAGTTATGTGATATGCGTTTCTTGAACGGCACTGTTACACTCAGCACATTGATATTGCAAAGGTTCAGAGTATAAGTTTAGGATGCACTTTCAAGAAAAAGACATTTTGACTGGTCAAGCCCTCTTGAAAATTTTAGATTCACAAATTCAGGTACAACCCGGATTCCAAAGTAGTTGTAACACTGTGTGAAACATTAACAGAAACAGAGTTTGGTGGTTTGCAAACTATTGACACCTCATATTTATTTGGAAATAATACAAAACTTCCTCTGATGTTAGTATCATAAAAAATATCTGCTTATTTTGAATTTGATGGATGCAACACGTTTCAAAAAAGTTGTCACATCGTGTGTCAGCAGCTCTTTTTTCACCAACGCTTTGTAAATGTTTGCGAACCCAGAAGACCTGGAGTTTAAAAGTTACATGTTGTCCCATCCTTGTCTGATAGAGGATTTTGGCCACTCAACAGTTCAGGGTCTCCTTTGTCCCATTTTTGTATCATGGTGCTCCAAACGTATCAATGGTTAAAAAGTCAGGACTACAGGCAGGCCAGTTTATAATCAGGACTCTTCTACTACAGAGCCATACTGTTGTAATCCCTGCAGAATGTGGTTTATCATAGTCTTGTTGAAATATGAAGGTCTTCCCTGAAAAAGTCTTTGTCTGGATGTCAGCATATGATGCTCCTAAACCTGTAGATATTGTTCAGCATTAATGGAGCCTTCACAGATGTGGAAGTTACTCATGGACACTGACAATCCCCATACCATCAGGGACACTGGCTTTAGAGTGAGAGCTGTCGACCAGCTGGGTGGTCCCTCTCCTTTTTTGCAGGGTGGACACAGTGTTCATGATTGTCCATTTTTCATTTGTCAGCCCACAGGACAGTTTCCACTTTCCCTCAGTTCATCTTAAATGGGCTTGGGCTCTGACAAGTTGCTGTCATTTCTGGATTCATATGTTGATATGTAGTTTCTTCTTTGTCTGGTACAGTTTTAACCTACATTTGTAGATGTACGGTGATTTTGAGCCCATGCAGTGATTTCCACTATAGAGTCCTGTCTGTATTTAATGCAGGGCTGCCTGGGGGCCTGAAGATCAGGACCATCCAGTCTTGGTCTTGGTTTCCGTCCCTTTTGTACAGTGATTTCTCGAGATTCTTTGAATCTTTTAATGATATTATTTCTGTAGATGATTAAATCCACTCATTCTTTCACATTTGACACTCAAAAACATTATTCTGAAACTGTTGAACTATTAGCTCACACAGTCTCTCACAGAGTGGTAAACCTGTTCCGTCAGCCTCTCTTAATGTCCTTATTTATACCCAGCTGTGTTACTAATCTGTTGGAAATGAACCTCATTAGGTTTCTTTAAGCATTACTCAACTTTTCAATGTTTAATTGTCCAACTTTTGTCAAACACGTTGCTCATTTTTTTGTTATCAAGAAAATGTAAACTTAAATGATTTGTAAATCATCAAAATTGGTTCTAAAAACATTTTACACAGAGTCCAACTCTTCTGGGATTGAGGTTGTAAAGACATCTGAATGAACCGCGGTGGAGGAACTTGAAACAAAAGTTGTATCGACGTAAACTCTTCACTTATTTCTTGTTTTTTCTCTCTCCTGACTTTGACAGAAACTGTTTTCTTGTTTACATAAGTTTTAAAAAATCAGTTTACCGCTGGAACCCGACTGTGACCCGGTTCTTTTAGAGCGAAACGCCCAAACTGAACAGCAGAGGAGAGAGGCAGGAAAGGGTTAAGAGAGGAATACAGAGAATGGAATTGTGTGTGTGTGTGTGTGTGTGTGTGTGTGTGTGTGTGTGTGTGTGTGTGTGTCTGGTGTGTGTGTGCGTGTGTTTGCTTTGGTGTGTGTGTGTGTGTGTGTGTGTGTGTGTGTGTGTGTGTGTGTGTGTGTGTGTGTGTGTGTGTGTGTGTGTGTGTGTGTGTGTGTGTGTGGGCGGTTGGGGGGGGGGTTGGGGGGATGTCTAAGCCCGTTCTCCCCGCCTGCATGCCCACATCCTGTGTTTTCCAGAGCAGCCTGTGAGTCTTCCCAAAGAGCTGAGGGGCCAAGCTGTCTGCCTCCCCCTCCTCTCTCCCCTCTCTCTCCCTCCTTCCTCCCTCCTCTGCCGTTCCCTTCATTAAATTCACCCCTCCCTCTGTCCCGACCTTCCTCCGAGCCTGGAGCAACCATCAGCAGACTTGCATTCCTCTCTCCCTTTTCCTGGCCCCACACACGGTTTCGGGCAGAGGGTTGTACGAGACGGAGAAACAGCAAAATCCAACATTTCTGTTGAAGAGTGTGAGGCGATTCTGAGGCCTTGACGTCTGTTTCAGGACAAAAAAAGTGTAAAGTGACACAGGCTTGGGGAAACAATGGTAGAAACAAAGGCCTGTTTGCTAAGCGAGGAAAACCAAAGTGTCCTTTACAGAGGTTCTCACCTTAAATGTTGGTGTTCTCTAATTTGAGCCTCTTTGTTTCCGTACTGGTATAACAGTCTCTTTGTTTCAGTCTTCAGACAGCCAGTGGGTCACAGTTCATTCAAGTGCGCTGTAAAAAATCAACTTGCACAGACTTGAAACTTGCTTGAGATGGATCATTCATCACAGTCAACAACATGTACACGAAGTTCAACGTCTCAACACGTAGATATACATACTGCAGGGAACTAAACTGAATCCAGAGCGCCTGGAAAGGAGAGCACATGTTCAAAAACACTTAAATGCTGTTCCTCATCTATTTTTTGTCCTTTGAAATGTTAAGTGTAGTCTAAAAACAGACTTAAACAGGCCTTTAGATCTTACCCCATTGTTTCCCATTATGAACTTTATTTAAGCAGTAGACTTTTCCACTTTGTAGTTTGTGTTAACTCTTCCTGAAGCTTCTATTTTAACATTTAGGCCAAAGTCGTCTTTGTCTTTTTGGAGTCAGAAATTCACATATTTTGATGAGAGAGTGGGGCGCTGAGTTAGTAAATGTAAAGTTATCATTTAATGCTAGAACTGCCTTTTCAATCAAAGTGACAGTGGATTAGGTAATGTTCAAACATTAAAAACTTTGTTCTATAATAGATATCAGCTAATTTAAATATTTTGTTGGTAGCACATTTCTAAAAAGTTTGACGCAACCACACAGGTCAAAAGTTTTGTGATGCTAATAAAACAGCTGGAGGTACATCTCCAAACTAGTGAGGTAAATTTCCAACAGGCTAGTAACATGACTGGGCAAAAAAAGGACATTCAGAGAGGCTGAGTCTCTCAGAAGGAAAGATGTGAAGAGGTTCACCACTCTGTGAGAGACTGTGTGAGCTGATAGTTCAAACAACTTTCAAAATGTTTGGTTGTTGAATGAATTTTTACATCTACAGAACGTAATATCATTAAAAGATTCAGAGACTCTGGAGAAATGTCTGTACTTAAAACATTTAATTGTTTTTAAGTTTACTAAAACAGTAACATCATGATGCAGATTAATGAGGCACAAAGTTTTGTCAGGTCTGACCTCAAGAGGAGAAGAAAACAACTTTCAAAATGTTTGTTAGTTTGTTGAATGAAGGTCAGATCCATAATTTCTGATGCTTTCAGGAGAGTCAGGAAATCTAAACACAGATTGTCTTTAGTGACTCAGCATCAAGCAGGTTAAGTGTTTCAGCTTAAATGTTTGATCTAGAACTGATTGTGAATTGACCTTCATTCAGATATCTGCTAATACAGAGAAATAAATCCTCCTCAGATTACTAACAGTGGGAGCTGGAGTCATTCTGGTGGATTGTGTTCTGCCTGGTTTTGCTCTCCATCCAGAAAGTTTCACCTGCAGACACCAAAACCTGCAAATCCTCCAAAGACAGGACCATCCCAGTTTATTTGGGTCTGACCGGTCTGAAGTTCATGTATTTGGATGCAGCATTTGTTTTACAAACTCTGCTGGTCATAGAGAGAGTGCAGATTTAAGGCATTTCTGAGTTTGGCTTCACTCTTCATATCTGGAGACTACGTCCACTTTTATATAGTTTAGGATTCTTACAGTGTGATTCATAAACAATTCAATAAGATAGAAAAAAAACTTTATGTAATGCTAGTTAGTGGACATATAATCCTTTTTTTCCCATTTGAGATATGTCCATTGAATTGTTGCCGATACAACATAGAATATCGTCCGATTTAGAAAACCTGAAACCATAAGTTTGAGGTAAGAGAAACTAAAGTGTATAAAAACTTATTGATATAACTCATAATGTGACATGTTTTGAATGTCCTATAAAGAGTCTAACAGTTTTATCAACATCACTTAGAGGATTTTCCACATTTCCACTGATTAGACAACCATGTAGACGAGAGTTTCCAAGGCAGGAAGTTTTGATCCAGTTCTGTTCAGATGATCATGACTGATAGTGTCCCTGCACAGACTGACTGAGCACAGAGTTCAGTTTCTGCAGTATAGACTCCCAACCCCCACCTCAGACACCCACAAACCTCCCACCAACCCCCACCCTGCTCCCCGAAACTGGGTCCATGTCTGAGCACACAAAGAGCCCCCTCCTCCTCCTCCTCCTCCTCCTCCTCTGGGCTGATCACAGACGTTATGAAAGAGGGAAATGGAAGAGTTAACAGCAACGCTTTGAGTCAAGGTTAACTTTCAGGGTTTGGGCTTCACTAAGAGTCTATTTAAAAGATGAGAATGTGTTGCAATGACGCCATCAGCAGGAGAAATCTGACGAAAAACTATAAATCAAAAACTGCTCTCTGCGTTTAAAGCGGGCCATTTTGTGAAATTCCTGTGACCGTTTCGTTAAAAACCCCTCACTTTACTCCTTTGAGATTCTTTTATCCTCCTATAACAACAATTAGTTTACCTTTAAGACTGCCACTCAAAGATCACCAAATGTGACATGCTTTTCTTTTTTTCACGATCTGCAGGGTTTGTATATACAGCTTCCCTCTCAGCAAACGATTAGTTTGAGGCAGCAATGAAATAGTGCAACAGTTGAATGATGCAGCAAACTTGATCTGAAGTTTAGAGTATCCCAAAAAGTTGAACACTGAGGAGACTGAAAAACAGACACAAATGATACTTGTAGATGGTTTCAGATAAGGCTGGGCAATAATCTGAAAAATAACTGGAATTTATGACATTAACCAACGTCATTTACCTCATATCGGTATATTCACTGTCAAAAATATATTAATAATTGAAGTTGGTTTTGGATGTGTGTAGGCAGGCTATGGTCTCGTGTTTACTTAAGACGCTGTCCTACATCAGACACTTGACTCCACCCCATCCAGTCAGTAACAAAGAGAGAAAGACAGGTGAGGAGATGGAGGACGGTTCAAAAGTTGTAGCGGCGGCTGAAGTAGGCAAAGTTAAAGTGTGAGGGGGTGAGCAGCTTGTGGTAGTTATCATCCATTTATCGCTATCGAGGTGAACTGCTCAATATATTGTGATATTGATTTGAGGCCAGCCCTAGTTTCAGATTCAACTGAGAATCCGTTTTTGTCACTTTTTGTTTTCATGAGTTTGACTCCATGAAAAAAATCTCAGTTTATTGCAATTCTTCTCTTGATGTCTTAAAGCTATGGTAGGCAACTTTGACGAAACCAACAAACACACATTACCGTAAGCACAACAGCATTTTCAAGAGGAGCATAACCCGTAGTTTGAGCAGGTAACTGTAGCAAATTGGTTTCCACAGTAGATGTAGAGGTAGTAGAAGAGGTGTAACAGGTGAAGTAGTGACTGTATAAACAGCAGAGCCACCAGGATGGATCAGGGCTTTGAATGTCTTAAGCGTGTGTTGTTTATGTAAACATCAGGCCATTTCTGCTGCTGCTGCCACTCTGAGGAAACACCAGGACACAAATGTTGCAACGCTTTGTTGTTGTGTTTAAGGGCGCTGAAGCTGAGCGATGCTTGAGATAGCTTCTTTCTGTTTTGTGGTTTCTGTGTAAAAAGGGCCAGTTAGGAGACACTGATTTGCTTTTCCAGCAGGGCTTGGCACCTGCCCATGACACCAAAACGCGAACAAATGGATTGCCTACTATGATATTATTAAACCTGGTGTTAGGTCAGGCAAGCCAAGGTCAGCCCACATCAGCAGACAGCTCAGCCATTTAACTTCTACATATCTAATTGGCAAATGTCACAATGGGTGTTCAATTGAAGGTAACTCTCCCTGCCTTTTCTCACTACTTTATCTTCAAACCACTTTGCAACCAGTCTTCACCCCAGCTCCTCTTTTATTTTGGTGACTGGGCCATCTGGATTAGAGTTTAGTCATCATTATGTCTTTTTACTCTCAGACTACACCCCGAAAAGATGTAATAATAGTGTCCCAGTGTGTCATTACATATCTTATGTTGTTCAGGAAGTATGGGAGGCACGGCTTGTTTACTTAAGGTGCTTCTTGACTTTCCCCCAAAACTAGGGACCTTCTCCAGGAACCAGATGAACTAGGGTCTGAATTAAGTTCAAGGGTAAAAAAAAATAATTATCTACCGTTTGAAAAGCCCCTGCTCAGGGGGGTAGTACTTTTCAGTGGCCCAGGGACTTTCTGGGGCAGGGCCTGACAATATAATTTGCACACAAAAAAAACAGGTTGTTAATTCAAATATAAAATACTGTCAGCACAGACACACATATACTATCCTTAATGATCTATGGTTATCTGATTAGTGTAGCTCAGATGTATACACATAAATTTTGACTCCACTTTTGTACATTTCTTTCATTTTAGTGATGCTTTTAGGCATTTTAAAGTTTCAGGAGTTCGATTATCAAGTATCAATTTTGTTTTCATATTAGCTAAGATCACAGCTCACCGCAGAACAATCACTTTAGACCCCGATACAAACACAGACCATAATGATCCACAGGAACCATTTGGTTCTTCAAACAGACATCCCTGGAACTACGAGCTCCGACTGCTTTTGGTTGAAAAGCACCTTTATAGCAGAAACTCCACACACATTCAGACACGTATGTACATGCTGCTCTTTTCCTTGCTGCTGGCACTAAGGCTACACACCACCACCACCTCACCCCCGTTCTATCTTTGTTACCACCTTTAAGGGAGGATCAGAGGTGGAACGATACCACCCCACCATTACCCTTTGGTCGTTACACATGTAACAAGTATAACTATCCCCCCTTGAAATAGCACCTCCTGTTCTGTATCCCAGAGGGCTTTGCTGCTGCTCTCCCTGCCTTGGCTTAAGGAAAGAGTGCACCTCCCACATATTCCACATATGAACATGGGAAGGCAGGGAGCTCTTAGAGCAGAGCCATGTAGAAAAATGTAACTCATTGCATGGATACATTTATAGACAAGAGGTTTTGTTTAAAGATATAAATGTTGCTCGTACAAATGTTAACTCTCAGCAGGGGGTGGGGGTTCCAAATTCAACCTTTGACAATAATATGTATTGTCTCTTGGACCCCCTTACATCGTTTTTATCATCTTACCTAACTCTCTCTCTTTCTCTCTCTCTCTTTCTTTCTTCTCTTCTCTGCAGTGTTTGGAAAAGTTCCCTGTGATCCAGCACTTCAAATTCGGTAGCCTGCTCTCCATCCAGCCAGTGAAGCCTTGACACTCATGCCCCACACACGACGGAAAGACCAAAATCCCCATGGTTGGAACCAAGTTTTCCCTTCCTCTTACATCCTCTCGTGCAAATACAACCGTAGCAGAGATCCACCACACGTAGTCTGACGCACGCACTCCCACATGATCACGCATGTGGTCTTAAAAGCTTGTAGGTCCATCCATAACTTTAATGCAGAGCATGTTGTGGACGGCCTCTGTGACTTTGGAGCATCTTGATATTTTTGTTGTTTTATTTATATATTGGCTAGAGTTTGAATCAGGCTCCTTTGAGAGTGAGGGATGGATTAGAAGTGTGCTCATTGATGCTTGGTTTTACCTCCGTTTGGGTCCTTGGAGTGAGGTGATTGAAGACTTTGTGAGTTCTTCTACATCTTTTGCCACAGTTTCTGCTTCCACTTTAGGTATTTGCTTGGTTCCTTTTTCAGGCCAAATCTGCTATTTGTTGAATAAGTACCAGTATTAATATTTCCTCACTTATAAGGAAGTTTAGATCTTTAAGGAAAAGTTTGAACAGCTTCTACAAAACAAAATGTGCATCATAGTTTCGTGAAAAGTAAGAATACTCACCACTTGTTACTTGAAATCTCTCTCGGTAGTTATTTTCTCCCTCAGAGTCTGTCCATGACACCAGTCTGCACTCATGTCGTCATCGTAGTCCCTCCAGGTTGAGCTCCATTAAAACCGGCCCTGTTATGGTAAAAATAATCAAATAAATAAACAATACTGTGTCGTGCTGTGCAGCGCTTTCCCACAAAACTCTCCTCGAGGGTGAAATAGTGTAGTTTTTTTCACTCCACTTTTAATGAGTGATAAATTCTGCATCTGTTTCGATTGGCATGCCGTCAACATCCAGGCATGAAGTGTTTTTTATTTAGTTAAAGAAATGCTATTTTTGTGTTTTTTTGTTGACCTGTCAAACCTGATTTAATAAATTTTTCCTTTTCACATCTTTATCTGGCATCTTTTTTTCTCGTGTCTGTGTAATCTTACAATCACTCGCTCTCCCCCTCACATGTGTAAAGACAAAAGCAACCAGCAAACTTGAAAAATGCTGTAATCACAGAAGTAATTTCAACAAAGTGGCTTTAGCCATATTTTGATTTATCAGCATCACATGCAACAGGATTTCTATCAGGGTTAAAGTTCATGTTGAAGTTATCAGAGCTGCGCTGCAATGTTACAGGAATAAATGATTTAAAATATAAACATAAATTTTAAACATCTTTTTGATGGCAAAGGCAGGACTCATATGGGGAAGTTATATAGATGTAATTGTAAAGATGTAAAATGCAAACCAGTGTCACATGAATTGTCACTGATACCTGCTTCAGTGTCAACCCTGGGTTTCTTAGCTGCTGCTCTACCTGCGATGGCTTTCAATGTTTGCACATACAGTACAACACAAAGATAGGTGTGCTCTCCCTGCCTCAGGCTTCTCAAATATCCACATGGAAGGACAGGAAGTTCTCAGAACAGAGCCATATCACTAAATATAACTCATTACACGCAAATAAATGTGGTCCTGAATTGAGCCTGAAGGTAAGGAAAACCAAACCCCAAAAAAACACTGACAAGCTGAAGTCCTCTATCAAAGTGACCTTGACGTCAATAACACATCAGCAGAGCTACAGACTAATCACCTCTGTGCTATGCAGCGCACGTGTTGAACAGTCATAAACTGTGATACTCCTACACCGGTGCATGCAGTGACATAGTTGTAACTGCGCACTAATACAGGTCATCCATCCGTTGTCTGTCGAGCTTTTCATTGCCTCATCTGCCATGCATCTTCTCCAGGAAAGCCTCTGTGGTCATTGGAGTGGCTGGGATGGATACATTTGAATAAAGCCTGATTCAAACACCTTATAACCCCAAGTCCCACCCCTTTTCACACTTTACATTCATGCGTTAACTTGTGGAAATTAAACCACAACAAAGAACTGAGATTATAAATTAAATCTGAAGTTGAACATTTCTGTTTTCTAAGATTGATCGATCTTTGGAAATATACAGATAATATTAGATAGTGGATTTCAGCTGTAAGCCAGAGTCATCAAAGTCATGAACAAAAACTACTTACAGTATTTACATGTTTGTGCAATAAATAAATGTACCGTATAAAAAAAGAACCTTTAGATGATATTCAAGGTTTTTTTTAGGGATACACGAGCAATTACGCAGACTGAATATCTGAGGATTGTCACTCACAGGCAAGAACACAAAAATGGTTTTAACATGTGCGTGTTTCTTTTACTAATTGTTGACACATCAACAAGTTTATCTGTAAGAGGGTTTCTGGCTTGAGGTCCTTTGTTGCTCTGGCTCTTGACTTTGTCTTGCTTGTGACCCAGAGATGAACCCGCTGTGAGGAAAATGGATTCTGAGATGAGAGAAGAAAGTGTTGAATATTTTATGAGTTAGGATACTGTAACTCCTCCTCTCTGTTAAGGAAAACCTTTTTTTTTAACAGATGTGGTTTCCAGGATCAGGGAAACTCCGACTCGTGTCAAACTTAATATTCAAAATCAACATAAACCAGTCCTATTTTATATAACGGACGGACTGGGTGAGTGAGAGAAGGAGGGAGGGAGGTGGAAATCCCCTCTCTTTCTCATACAGGATGTTGGAGAGGTGGAGGGAAGCAGAGCGGTCCAGAGGAGACTGAGGGACTTGTTGTCGGACTCGGCTTGTCCTTCAGAGGAGTGAGGTCTCCACAGATGAGTCAGCTCTGTATCATGAGTTCCTGCTCCTTGACTCACACAGGAAAGCACTGAGGTCTAACAATCCTCCTCAGCTCATAAAGTCTGATCAGAATCAGATCTTGTTCACAGAGTCTTTGGGTTCAGACTTGAGTATACTTCATTAACAAAACTAATGGCTTTAAGTCGTTTTTCTACTTTTCAGCAGCAGAATATGTTGTTATGTCTCTTATCTCAACACTGCACTGCAAAAATTTAGATCTTATAAAGTGTTTTTGTCTTTAAGTTTAAGTTGGCTTAAAGCTCCTGTCAGTAGTTTTTGAACCTTTATGAAAAAGACTTACATTTATATTGACACCTTTTATAATATTCAAAAGCAAACACGACCACTTTGAAAGCCTGAAATCAGTGCAATGTAGCAAGTGTCAGACGAGCAGCTAAAGAAAAAGCCTGTTTTTATATTTTCCACTTGAAATAGTTCGACAAAAGTGAATCATTGGACTGTCAAAAGTCAGCAGGTCCATAAACATTGCTAGAAGAGACTTATTTGTACACAGGGGGGTGCCAAAGTTGCCAACAGCTGAATGTGACTTACAGGAGCTTTAATTCTAGCCAAATTGTCAAATCAAATGTCATATTTAAAAAAATAAGGCCTAGGAATCTCATTAGGGGTAAAAAAGAAAAAAAAAACTGCCAGTGGTATGAAAGTGTTTACTTTTCAAGTCTCTAAAAAAGAGTTAAGTTCCTTCAAACAAGAACTTGTGGTTAAATTTTTTTACATTTTTATACAGCCACCACATAGATAACATTACCTTTAGCAAAGAGAAGAGACTGTATACATATATCGCACTATCTATGGTAATGTTGACACTCAGCTAATATCAAGCTAACTTACATCTTTACTTTCATGTTCTAATATCTTAATGTATTATAACATTCACCCAGTTACGTCTTATTATCATCTCATTGAATTAGCATATCCTCAGAGTTTGAACCTTTCCTATTTAATGTCCAGGCCTAGATTTTTCCAAAACATTTATTTTGGTCATTGTCAGGCCGGACTCATGACAGTCAGGAAAGGTAAGCAATTAAAGAATAAAAGCTGAGTTTTGCAGCTGTTTTAAATTGATAGGAGGTCAATTCTATTGAAAATAAAAAATGGTACAGTAATTTCCCCCGGTGTCAAATTAGCAGTACAACTACTAATTTCAGGCTATCAAGGGACTTGTTTAGCCTAAGGTTTTACAGTGTATATTACAATTCCTTTATGAGTGAATAACAAATGTCTGCACTCTCAAGTATTAGTGTTCATTTGGGGGTGAAAATGTGAGGGGAAAGCCTGAATTTGTTGGCCTCATTTGGAGGAATGTTTGGAATGGGACAGCTGCGTTGACGCGCTCCGACATGCCTCAGCCTGAATGTGGACTAACAGGGAGGCAGTTTTTTGAAATGGGATGCAGCTGCAGAGTTCAGACGGTGAAAACGGAGGTAGAAAGTAACAAAGAGAGTTAACTGAAGTGCTATACTTAACCATGATTAAGTCGCAATTATTTCGTTTAATGCCACTTTCCTTTTTTACTCCTCTACATCATAGACTGGATTAATGCTACACCACATTTAAATGAGTAACTTTAAAAAGACGCAAACAACACTATAGGTGCACAACCACGAAAGGAAGTCAAGCTTTAGTGTCTTAAATCAAGGCCAAGTTAAAGGTCATTATTGTGGTGATTTTTTAACTTTCTGAAGTAAAATTAAAGCTCTGGTGGGGAATTTTCAACAGGATATGAAACTCGTTGAAATTAATAGAGATGCCACTTTATGTTCTAAAAAAAGCAAACAAGACCTTCAGAAACAAGTGTGAGTATTTCTGTTTTGTAAATTTGAATGCCTTAACCTCTGCAGGGGAGAGGTGTCAGGCCAGAGGAGTGAGAGCTCGCTGAAAAAAAAACACTCTTTACCATATCCCATATGGTAAAGACTTTTACGTTGGCTGTGTTCTTATACTGTTCACTTTAATGTTTGGGTTGTTGCCCCAGTTTTTTGTTTGTTCAACTTTGGAAATGCCAGTAACAATGATATTTTTTAAAAGGCTCAAAATTGTATGTTGTTCAGTAACTCTCACTTTTAGGTCATTAAAGTTTTAAAATTCAATGAGTTGTTCAGTGATGTTCCCCTTTTAATCTGTCAGAGATGAGATGTCTTTTTTTTATTTGAATCAGTCTTCTAAGTTTGTATGTGATGAAACACTTTATCTTTTGTCTCATCTATGCCACCATGTCATACATAATGCAACAAATGTCTAAGGCATTTAAGACTTTGGACTAATATTCTTCTCCCACACTTTTTTTCTTTGTATAACAACTTTATTCACAAAATGTTTTAATTTTTTTCTGTAACAGAATTAATTTTTCCAATACAACAACTTACTCCTCATAAATGTTATGCTTTTTTTCTTGCACAAGAACTTCTCTCTCATAATTTACAGCTTTTTTTCTGGATTCAAGACTTTATCCATGACTTGACCAGTTTAGTCACACTAAAAGACAACTTAATTCCTGTAAAGCTGACACTTATTTAGAGAAATCATTCTGAATTTACAACTTTTTCTCTTGCATCAGGACTATATTCTCTTTTAATTAACTGTTAATTAATTATTTAACAACTCCTGGAATGGACTTAATTCTTGTAGTCTGATGATGTTTTTGTTACCAGTTAAATCTCAGAAAATAATGACTTAGTTCTTGTATATTTACAGTGGCCCAAAGTCCCAGATAGTTTATGTAAATTAGACCACTGACATTTAGGGGAGTAACAGCACAGAAGCACACGCCCGGAGAAGGGGCTTTTTGGGGGGTAAATCAATTACCTCTCTGAACCACGTTTAGACTCTCATTCCTGCACACAGAGTTCTGAAGAAAAGTTCCTGGTGTTGAAAAGTACCTTTTGTTTGTCTCAATAGGAGACTTGAGGGGATTGATTTAAGATAAATAAAAGATCAAATATCTGAGGCACTTGCAGACAAATCACCATTCTGTTTTGGCTCAACATAAGAGCTATATCTGTTAAAGAAAAGGGATCTCACACTAATCCTGAAAGCTCTTTTCTTTGTGTGGTATCTTGATTTAATGTTATCACAGAAAGACAAAAATAATCTGTGATTTTTAATGTGTAAACTTGGACTCTTGTAAGTGAGGCGGTTGAATTATACATCAGCAGCTTCAAGTTGAACTCTTGACTTCTTCAGAGAGCACTCAGTTTGACATCTCTAAATTCAAAACAGTAAATGTTTTAATTTGTACTGAACATCCAAAGAAATTCTACCGTCTCAATCAAACAAAGAAACATTTTATTTTAAATGATGCGATGAGATGGAGTATGATCTGAGTTACTGTTGAATATTCTATTGAAAGAGTATTTCTGTGTCTGTAACTGTAAAAATGTGTAGCAGGACTTTGTGTTACTCTGTAATTATACAAAGAGGTGTGGTTTATTTTATTCCTCTTTAATTAATGAACATGTGGGTGTGGTTTAGTTTGCATAGATATGCAAATTCTATGCACAGCAGAATGGTCTGCACTGTGGGCTTATGCAAATCCAGGAGTGGCCTATATTTAAATGAGGGTGTGGTCTACTTTGCAGCATGCATATTAGAGGATGGGGCGCTGTTTAAGGCTTTTTTAGCATAAAATATGAATATGTAACTAGGGGTATCTTCAGATTTATTCAAACAGGACAGTTCACTTTCACTTCCAATTACCCAGCAGCACATTCTTTTTTTGAACAAAAGCTGAGTGAACTCTCTCCAGACCCCAGAGTTCAGTGTTAAATTTGACTGGGAGAGAAATTATATAAAAATGTGGAAACATAAAATGAAACCATCATGAAATGTCCTGCAAAATTTGAGACCGTCATTTTTTCTGAATTCCAGCATTCTGAAACATCTTTTAATGCAACTGTGCATAACGCTAATGTTTAAATGTGTGATTTTTTCCACACTGACTTCCCTATGACTGAAGCTTCTTTGAAGTAGATGTTGGCTCATTAAAGCTCCTGAGAGGAACTTTTGGTTGGAATCAACTTTGGAGCTCCTTGTGGACAAAGTGGTCCATGCTTAATGTGTCCTCCAGATGGTAATGTCTTTTAAGAAAAACCTCATCCTGCTCACTTCTGACACTAATATTTGTTGTGCTTATCTATGTGATAGTTATTCACACAGAGAGTTTTCTTGAGGTGCTCAGCCAACACTTGCACCAGTTTAAGGCATTAAGAAGGACAACACACAAATGTTAAATCTTGTCCCTCATAGTCTTATTTGCTTTTGAATATCATAAGAAGGCATCAATGTGAATTTTTGGCTATTTTATAAATGTCAAAAAAAATTCCTTACAGGAGCTTTAATGACTTTGCTTTCTTGTGTTCAGGTTGTTTTATTGCCTGCATGGTAAATCTATGCTTTTATTTTGAAGTTTAAACTGCTTTCAGTAGGTAATGAGTTGTGGATCTGAATGAGAGAGAAAGATCAAAACTTTTAAAAAGTGTGAATGTTGATTGTTTCCTAACCAAAAAGACACACGCTCTAAAGATGATTTTGAATTCAGAATAAATCTTTAAATGTCTGTTTTTTCAGTCATCTCTAAGCTCTTCTGCATGCAGCTCACTTGAAGCTGCAGCTTCTTCATCTCTTCTCCATTTATATCCTGGACAACCAGCATAAAGGACCACTGCTATAAAGACGGAGTATTACTGTTTGCTTATTTTTAACACAATATATCAGTGTTCTACTTTTACAACAAGACAGTCATTTAACCTTATTTCTGTAATTTTTTTAGGTTGGTGCAGAAAGTATAACCCAGCTGCATAAACTGAACTGTTTGTTATGAGTAAACATTTAGAAAATGAATGTTGAACTTTGTTTGACTGTGTTTGAGCCAGAAAATCAGTTTTATCACACCTTTACTATTTCAGGACACAAAGGACTCTCTTACAGTCATTACTGCAAATTTTCCTCTTTTTTTTTTCATTTCATTATGATTTTAGGTTTAAGGATGTTACAGAAACACCTGACTAGGTTAAATAACTTGGAGGTTCTTCATAATTTTAAAGAAACTGGATTAATATCAAAGGGGGTTTCAAATGGGTCCACATCAGTCTGGACCAGGTCTGCATCACACACCCCTTCCTACCCTACCCTACCCTCCCCCTTCAGACCTCTGAGCAGCCCGGCTGACCCGTTCGATCTCTGCTGCCACAGTCTGACTCTCTGAGCCGCTGCACCTATTCCCGACAGTCCCCCCCGCACCCCCCACCCCACTCGAACACACACACACACACACACACACACACACACACACACAAACACCCCCCCTCCCTCATTCCTCCCTTCTGCTGTCACATGTGGCCTCCTCCCCCCAACATCAACCCCCTCTCCTGACAAAGCATGCCTCCCTCACAGCCCCCCCTCCACTCCCTCTGTTGTCTAGCCCTCCCCCTGCTAACCCCCCCCTAACACACACACACTCACACACAATAACACACTCCACACACACCCTCATCACGTCACCCTGCCACCTGGTTTTGTTCTTTATTGCAGAAAAGGTGATAAAAGAGGTGAAATAAATTGAGAATTTGAAGAAAAAGTTGACCTTTGGTTTATTTTCTTTTTCTTTTTGGCCTCTATCTTTCATTTGTTTTGTTTTATTTTATTAAATTGGGTCTTTTTGTGCAGATGCACTGTTTCTGGGGACATTTTACCCTGCAATTAAACAAATAAAAGGATTAAGATTACAAATAAAAAAAGCTAAAATTTTGAGGAAAAAATCACATAAATTGAATAAATGTCTGTTTTTCAGTTGCACGTGTGTGTGTTCCTGGGTGTCAGTCTTCGCCAATCCAGATGGAGGAGCTGTGTCTGCACCATGAAACAGAACCATTGTCCACACAACTCACCACCAGCAGAGAGAGCTGCACCGTGGATCACTCCTGAAATCATTTCATGCTTTTATTTTGAAGGAGACTATATGTTTGAGCACCATTTGTGAGCAGTTCATCCACGATAAAAAGCAGTTTTTCTCTCCTACAGCCCATTTCTGCATTATCACACATGCACTGTTCACTCTGCATCCTTTCTTCCATTGCATCCCTCCTACTGCAAGGTATTATGGGTAAAAACAGCAGCTGGAGAAAGGCTGCAGAGCTGCAGGAGCAATAGATGTGATGTGTTGTTGCAGAGCGATGCTTCACTCAGAAAAATGAGGCGAACAGGAAGAGGAGGAGGAGGAGGACTGGAGAAAGAGGGGGGAGGGGGAGGAGAAGGAGAGTGGAGGGAGGGTCAGTGTGAGGTGGCTCTGCTCTGCATACACACAGCCCCACGCTGATATCTTCATTCATTGATTTTAAAGAACACCACCAAGTGGCACAGAGCAGAGATAACAGGACTCACAGAGCTGCTGGAGGAGGAGAAACCAGGAAGAGATGAAGAGCTGAGGATGAGTCACATGACAGGGGGAGTGAGAAAAACATCAAAAGGAGCCTTTGTGGGAAGTTTAGCACAAACTTTAAACAATATGTACAATATAGTGCATTTATTCTATGCATCAGCGTAGTTTACAGTCACATCTTCATTAAGTTATGTTCAGTTTGTGTGTCCAAGATTTTTAAGAGCTGTTTGTGTATTCATAAATAACTCAGAGTGCTCCTTTTAGCTTTACTGGAACTTTCAGCTGAAGAGTTAAGTGAAATTTGCTCATGGAAAACACTCATTTATCATCACATCCCCAAAGTGTGTTACAAACTAGCAAATAATCAAAGACTATCCACACTCTAAAGTGTCCTGCTCTCTATTGAGCTTTTAAATATCTACCTTTGTGTATTTTATTTCACAGGTTTTATACAGTTTGGCCGCTGTGTTTTTTTTTTTTTCTTAGATTTTTCTATTCAAGGTTTATTTTTGTTCATGTTTGAACCCCAAAACACAATGACAAATTTTATTACAAACAGAGAATAGATTGAAAATAATCTGGTTTTGACTTGAGCACTGACCATGATCCTGTCATAAAGCTGAAAGGTTAAAAGATGTTAAATAAAAAGACCCTAAGTGAGTCCTCTTCATTTATTTAAAGAGTTTTGGACTGATTTTGAAACTGTGTCACTCTCAAACCTGGTCTATACTGATGTGTCAAATCTATACGATAGCGTATTCTAATGGTTTGCGCACTCAAACTGAAGCCTACATGCACTGCCTGATGTGCACCATCTCAAAACTGTAACTGTAATGCAAAATATGTCTAATTTTTCCTTCCACCTCTTTGTGTTCCTGCAGAATTTGTCAAAAATGAATGTGCAAAAATCACTCCAATGCAGAACCTTATGTATGTTGTCTGGTGTGCAGCTCCCTGAAAGTGTAACTGCACATCCAAACAATAAAGCTTTGTGATTGGGACACTGAGCTGCATCTATACCTCCAGTATTATTGCATACACCATGCCATCTCTTCATCTACATCGCCTCGCTTTTCTTCTTTTGCAATAAGTGCAGCCTTATCAACTACTACACATCTATCAGCTCTAACTCTAACTTAATGAGCAGCTGCCATGTTTGCCTGTGCACAATGTGGCAGATATGTATTACTGATGGCTTTAAAGCTCATGTGAAGAGTTTCGATGGTTATAAATCAGCGTGATTTTACACTAATGTGTCTTTATGACCCACAAAGACAAACAAGACCGGATGTTTTTATCCTGAAATAACTGATTTCCAAAACTCAAGGGTAGGTGCCAGATAAAGTGATTTCATTCACACCTTTCTTATTACAATAGGCTTGGCAAAAGTTCTCAGTTTAGGATATATTTGGATGATAAAAGAAATATAAAGAAAACTCTAATTACCTCCATGGAAGAAGAAAAAATGGAGGAGATTAAAGGTATAGCTTTGTCCACAGGGGGCGCCAAAATCAATGCGACCAAAAGTTCCTCACTAGAGGTTTAAGTTCATTTCAAGTAAATGTTAGCAACAATGTACCTATACATTAAAATGTTTTATGATATTATCTCATTTCACTTTTGTTTCTAGCTTGGAAAATGTTCTTTCTTTCTTGGCGGAGTTAAAAACTAACAATGACTTAAGGTTTATTTTAAAAGGCTGCTTATTGGAAGATCAGTGTGCACATGAAACTATCTCACTGAGAGATCAAAATGTAAAGTGATTTCATATGTTTTGACTCCATGTTTAAAATCTCGGCTTGAAGAAAAACAGTTTGAGTTTGAGCTATTTCCTTCTTGTAAGTCAAACTTAAAGCTCCTGTGAGGAACTTTCTGTTATCATTAATTCCTCTTAATTACCTCTTGTCTCTGACTTTCTAATACAAAATCTCACCCTGTTTGTTTTTACCATTCAAATGTATCCCTCATTATGACTTTATGTCTGCAGGAATAGTAAAACAATGCACTTTCTTTAAAGTGAATCACCTCATCTCTAACCTGTTTATTTGACACCTGGCTTTTTCCCTCAAAGCGTGTGATCTGTTTGTGAAACTAAGCCGACATACTGCTGACTTGATGCATCTTTGCAAAAGTTACTTAAATGAAAGAAGTATGAACGTCTATCACTATTCTCTTCTGCAGCTGTTAGAAAGTAAGACACATCTTTGCTTATTCACCTTACTGATATTTTTACCCATGTGAGGCTTAGAACTGATCCTTTGAGCATAAATCTGTGATTCATTGATTAGAAATGTATTCATAGCAACCAACTCATTCACCCTTTTCAAACACCATCTTGTTTAGCTGTGTTATAAATACATAGAGTGGGTTTTAATATGATGTTAGAAGCTTCATAACTGCAGTCAAACACACCAGTAAAGATTTCCATTTTTTATTAAGATTATAAATTTTTAACAAATATTTTCTGGAACAGTTTTACCCGGTGATATACAATTTAGTAAGCACAAAAATACAAGAATAACAACAAAATTATGTTGAGAATGGCTGAATACTCTCTTTATTTTGGTACACATAGTGCTCATAAAGCTAATGCGTGGACTCTCAGGGGTTATGGCTAAAATCAAGGGGTTTGCCTTTTTAAAACAAAAGGACTAAAATCAATCTTTTACAAACAAATTCAAAATAAAATCTCACAAAACCCAGATGTGTTGGATTCATAATTCACTGTGAAAGCTTTGAGCAACAATGATTGAGAGAGGAGGGTTTATAACAGACTGTTTTTGTCACACAGGTGAGAATAAGTGTTGGCACTCTTTCAGTGATATGAGCTGCTTCAGTCCATGTACCTTTAAAGTGTTTCAGGAGGGGAGTGTTTCACAACAAACTGCTAAAAATGTGCAAAAATGTCCGTTTCAAACCACAGATGATTTTCCAGGACAGGAGACACATTCAGTCACTTTCACTTTCTGACAGCAGTGCGCAGTGATGTGCGTCAGATTTAAGGCAACAGAAGTCGATCCATTTCATCATCAGAACAGTAAATGTTTTTATGGCACAACGTCTCTCCTCTCCCTGCCAAACTGCTGTCCTTAAAATGCTTGTTTAAATATCTGCTTTTAGTTTTCCTGCAAAAATAAAGTTGATTTAGACCTAGTAGGGGAGACCGGGTCGAGATGTAACACTTCCAATCAGGAGAGTGATGTCACCAAGCGCTAACCAACAAAGGACACGCACATATGTTATCAATAACTTCTTTTTTTAACTCAAAAGGGCGAGATACTGTTAATTTTGAGTTTTGAAAGCTAGTGTAGCCCACACGGACACAAATTTATCTTTTATAATAAGTTCCTGATCTGAATTTGGAATCTTACCTTAAGTTATTATACCTTGTTTTACTAAATTATTCCTAGAAAATGTTTCCCTTGCAACTGACCCTTATGTTTAGTGCTAAATTTGCAACACAGTTGTTGTGAAAATACCATTTTAGGTCACAATGAGCACATGTTTTTCAGTAACCTTCCTAAGCCAGAAAACTTTCTGTATATATATATATATTTTTTAATGTGTGTCGGGGAATGTTCAATGAGCAAAAGTTTTCACATAGATCTGTATTTTTCTTGACATAATTGCAGGGCTGTGTGGAGAAGAGTACGGAAAGGCTTATTTGTTGAACTGGAAACAGAAAACAGTCACTGACTTCAGTTTACCGCTATTTTCTGTTAAAAGACGTGTTACATTTGACCCCGGTCTCCCCTAAATTAAAGTGTTTGATTCAAAACGCCACGATCGCCCGGGTCCACGCACCCAGACTGGCCAGGACTTGCTTGCTACATATCTGTTCCACGTCCGCCTGTCTGCTGAGCAGCCCTGAAAACCCCGATCCAAAGATGGAGATGAGGTTGGAGATGTGTGAAGTGTCCGTGTAGTCCGGGTGGAAAAAGGAACAGTCCTCGCGTTTCGCTCTTTTGCGAGCCGCTGCAAAATCCGAGATTTCCTCCACATCGGACACACAACAACCGAACTCCACCTTTCGTTTCTTGGCCGGGGACTGCGCGCTCTGTCCGCACTGGAGCGCGTCACAGCAGCAGTCCTGGTGGAGGTAACCGTTCTCCACCGTGGTCACCACATGCGTGTCCAAGTCCAGCACGGTGGTTTTGTTGCAGTACGCGGAGCTGTTCGCGGAGAACTGCTCGCACTGTGACACCGGAGAGGTCTCCATGCAGCAGCTCCGGTAGTAGCAGGGCTCCGGCTCCTTGCTGCTCTCCTCCAACGGACAGCAGTCTGGCAGAGCGCTCACAGCTGCCCGGGTGTGCACCGCTAGTTGCGCCGCGCCTCGGTGGCACGCAGCTCCGCACAGACTCGCCTCCTCTCCGCAGCAAGCAGCCCGCGCCTGCTCCTCATCCTCCGCGTCCTCTGCGTCCAGATCCAGCGGGTTGAGCTCCTGGATCTCATTGCAGACCGTCATCACCTCTTCGTACTGCTGCATCCTGTAGATCTCCGCGTATTTCTCCTTGATGTAGACCTGCCTGGCGTTCCGCAGCACATACGAGACCAGCAGGTTTTTGTGCAGCTTGATGCCTCCTCTCTGCGTCCTGGAGTTATGGATCTTCATCAGAGAAATGGAGATCAGACTCTGCGCGTCCGCTGCGCACTCCATGGTGTTGATCATCGTTGGTCCAGCTCCTCTCCGGGAGAAGAAATGTGCCTCTCAGCTATCTCAGAGGGAACCGTTGTGTTGGAGGAGAAAGGTTCGAGTCAGCTCTGTGGAGAAACATTGGACACGACGATCCGCCTCCCCCACAAAGCCAGCAATCATTTACAGATGGCCTGAAACCAAAGTATATATACTAAAGACGCAGGGTCCGCCTCCTACAGAGAGAGCCAATCAGCTGCCTGGAGTCTGTTGATTGACAGCCCGGCGCTCTGGAAATATGTCGCTCTGCACCAATCAGCGTCCGGCGGTTCCTCTGAACTATTCAAATTCCTCCCAGGCTGTCTAACAGGAATGTCCTCATTTCAGCAGCCCCAGAGCTGAGACTTACAAAAACCAGTCCGTGTTCCGGGTACACATGTTTCACATGAGTTTTTCCTTAAGAATAAAACCTATAAAACCCTCATAGTTTGATTTTAATGTTAATTCTTAATTAGAAAATATTGAAATTTTAACATTTTGGCTAAAAAATCGTCCACTCTGACATCAATTATCACCAAAAAGTTCAACAAGAAACAAAGAAAGTTAGAAAATCGTTAGTGTCATCCAAATCATTTGACTTGGAATAACTGTGAAAATTCAAAAGGCTTCCTTTCAAAATAAAAGTCCTTGGGAGCCTCATGGATGTCTGTGTTTTAATTGTAAAAATGAGTCAGCATTTAACGTGCTGATTTATTTGAGTGTTTTATGGGATTTACTGACAATAACAAAAATAGTAACATTCAACTTAGTCTTAACAGACAAGGTCAGCAGGGTCATTTTATTTTTAGAATTAAAATGTGGCTCCATGTACAAACAGCAGAGAGTGAGCTGTCAGTCAAAACGAGGAGTGTGGTTCGTTTGTTGAAGTTGTCTTCTTGTGCTGGTTTCAGTGACAAGGAAACATTCAGGTACATGAGAACTGATGGGGGTTGAGTTACAAAATTTGAGAGTCATTTACAAACATGATTTGTGAGATCAGTGAGTGCAAAGAGCAGCAACAAAATTAAGGACAACAAAATTAAAACACACTATCAGCAAAGAATCTTCTACTCTACATACATTAACAGGCAAATCTTTGGTCCGTTTTTCAATATAAGTCATGCACTTTGCAAAGCAAGCATCAGGGGTAGTCTGCAGGAGTACCTGATGTTCTTTGCAACTTCTCCTGCAAGCACAGGGAAGTCAGGTGAGACAGCAGAACAACTGATCCCTGGACTTATAGGGAGAAATAAATGGGTCCAGAATAGTGTGCTTCTCCACAACCTGTGCAAACTCATGTTGAAGTGGGAGAAAACAGATTCAAAAAGCACACAGAAAAAACACCTCTCGTGCAGAAGGGGGCCATGACAAAGCATTTTTCTTGAGTGAGAACATGTTTGACATTTGGAAAGTGTGCTAAAGAGTATTCATATTTTCATGATGATAAAAACCAATGTATGAGGATATAATGAGGAAAAAAAATTAAACAGAGGCTAGAAAGTGGCATCAAAATCCACAAGATTCCTCTCAGAATGGCACAACCACTTCTCTAAAATGTGACATCAGTACTTCAGCGCAACGCCAGGTTTCGACAGCGGCTCCTTTTATTTGTCAATGAGACTATAAAAGCATTTTAGTGTGTTTTGAAAGAACCTATTTTTGCAGATTCACTCCCAAAATCTCATTAGGTGGTTAAAGTCCAGCCAAATGTGCAGATTAAATCACTGTTAAGGTCTTTCTGCACACAAACAGAGTACATGTTAAACCTCAATTTTTCTACTACAGAAATTCTAATGTTGCTTCATGCCCGCAAATAATTTTAAAAAATAAAATAAAACATGAAACTTAAATTAGATAATCTTCTTTGTTGCAAACACTAAATAGTAAAGGAACTGGATTGTCTCTGTCTCTTCTTGCACTGCAGCAAACTCAAGTAGAGCTGTACTGAACTGTTGTGTCTTGTCTCTACTGACACTGCAACAAAGCAGTAGCTGCTAACCTGCTAACATGTGGGAATGTTGTGGAGCAGGTCTGTGTTTGTGGAAAGTACCAGACAGACGAGAGAGGGCCGGGTTCAACACACAAACACACTTAAGACACATACTCTCAGAGAAAGAAAGAAAGAAAGAAAGAAAGAAAGAAAGAAAGACAGAGACAGAGAGAGTTACTATGAAATGTTGGTCAATCTGTTAAACTGAATCTCATGCAGAGTGTGAAGTTGATCTCTTGCTTTGTATTGACCAAGTGATACATCTGACTCTTAAATAAGCTTTCTGATAAATATCTGACGATATTTACACTCTTTTAGACACTCATCTGTTGATTTTTGTTTTTCTTTTATTCACCAAACAAGTCCTCCTAACACTATAACCCCATAGACGGTTTGTTCCCACCTTCTAATACCATCTCAAGGAGTGTTTTCTGGAGAACTTGGCCGCCAAGACGGAGACCCCAGCAGAACTTTTCATAGTAGGATGGTGTACGAAAGCAAAGCTCCACCAACATCACACCTTTGTACTTAAAAACCAAATCAACACCAGAGTGGGTTGTATTAAGCCTGAATAAATGTAAGCCATAGCTAGCATTGTAGGGTTTGCGTCCCTTTACCTATGCAAAAGCTTGTGCAGATGGTCTGGGGTGCACCTCCTCAAGGATGTAACCAGACATTGACAACAAAGCAGACCACAAGACCTGTGATTGGTCCACTGGTTAGCATTATATTTCCTGCATTTTCCATCCATGCCAATTCTTTTATTGTCCTTGAATACTTACTGTTACAGCGATATCTTTCACCAAGCATTGTGCACAATAAGGTTTATTGTTAGTTTAAGGTAATGCATCATGTAACTTTTGTCATGCTTTCCTCACTATTATCATGGTGGTGTGTGTTGTTATCTGTGTTGGTTACTAATGCTGTTGAATATGGATGTGCTGCAGTAACCCTAAAGAAGGGAACAAACTAAGGTTTCCTAACTTGCTTCCAAATGCTTCTTAGAATTGGCCCTACAGTTGCAATACGGTCAACTGACGCACAACATTAATCAGCTGTAACCCTGATGTAATTCAGTTGTCATGGTTTCCTGCACAAACAAGCAGAAAATGACTAACAAGGAATTTTCACTGCCAGCTAGTGTTCAGGTGGAGTATCACAGAGCAATGCAGGTACTCCGATGTGCAAGTATGTGGTGCTGATGACAGTGTAGACCACTATGCTTTGGTGCTAAAGCGTGTGATTTGCATCGCCTTGCTGAGGTACGAGCAGCACGCAGTGTAAACACATAGCAAGAGCTATAGGTCAGCTTGAAGAAGTTGACCTATAGCGTCAAACAGCGGCTAGCTAAAAGGGGGCACATATCTGTGTACTGTAGCAGAGATGGACATCCTTTGTAGTTGATCCAACTGAATCGAGTAATTGTGTTATACCTGTGGTTGTGCTTAATTTTGTATGCTAACATATTAGCACTGATGGTAAGATGGTACAGGTGTGTAATTTATCTAACCTTATGGTGTCGAGGTAAGGGGCTTCAGTTTGCCAAACTTAAATGAAAAATAAGTTTTTTTTTTTCATGAAATCTTATGATCAATGAAATCTTCAAAGTAAAATTAATGCAAAATGCTTTCATCCTGCGTTCCTTAAACTGTCCAGCAGGGGACGACTCTAATTATGTAGAAGTCGATGAGAAAATAGTCCTACTCCTTGATATATTGATTCCTTCAGGAAACATTTTCCTGATCTGTTTATGTTCTCAATTCCTGTTTCCAAGTCTTTCTCAGTAAAACATGATCTTCATTTCAGAAATCGTGGTCCCATTTAGATTCTAAGAGACCAGGAAGCAGGGAAGCTATTTGGATGAGGCTACCTACATGCTGAGGATTCAGCTGTTCATTTTTTATCGAGTGTATGTTGTTTCATTCCCCCTTAACTCGACAAAATTAACAATTTAGTTCATGTTAAAGTTACTAAGAGTTATAGCTATATGTTGCTTCATGAAGCCCCTTTCACACATGCTCCACATTCCAGAAAATTCCGAATCAGTGACCAAGAGGGCTGCATATGAGCAGAAGGAGCCGCATTTTTTAACTCAGCTTTTTTCTGATTGTTAGAAAAATGTTTGCAAGCAGGCAGAGTGAACTGATGTGAGAGCACAGCAGGTAATATTCTGGTAGTTTCACATGGAGTTGATTGGCTCCACTTTACACCCTTTGTTCTTTGCCTCAGCTAACTGTAGTGTTTCCTACTGTTGTGGAAACAACCAGTTACATGATGAACCCACTAAACTTGAGCAGATGAGACAAAAATCAAACTGTTAAATTCACAAAGCACATGCAGAAAGATTAAATGCTCTGCACACCGTGCTGCAGAGCTAATAGCGTCACTGTGCATCAACGTTGTTTGAATACACTCAAATGAGCCATTCTGTATTCATCTGGTGCAAAATGGTTCCCCTTCTGTGAAAAAAAAGCAGCATTAGAAATAGCACCTCACTCATGAACACGATTGCTAACAGCCATGTACTGTTTGAGTGAAATTTTTGCTGTCTGCTGAGAGCTTGTGAGAGATGCACTAGAGTATTTAAAGCTGTGTCACGCTTTAACTGTCAGTAAAACAGAAATTACCTAAAATTTAAATTTCTCTGCATAAAGTCTGATAGCGTCATTTTGACATTATTTTTATAAAGTAATAACCGGGGGTTAATCAGTCTGGGGTTGATTCTGGCTTATTTCCTGCACATACAGGCAGTGCCAACCAGATATTGAGTGTAAAAGTTGTGTCACATCCATTATTAACCAAAACTATGGGGATTTCCCCTCTCCATTCAGCTCATCATATATATAAATAGAGTTTAGCAAAGTCAGGATGAGAGTGCACAGCGCGGCTCCATGCAGCAGGGAGCTTGAAAAGTTTATCTCAGGCCTGGTTTATATGAGAACAGCCCTGTTAAAAACACAACAGTCTTTCATTTGCATTCAATAGCTATACATTTACAAAAAAGACCAAAATGCTGATGTATGGGGTTTGTTATTTGGTGATATCACTTCTTGATGAATGCCAATGAAGAACAGCATGTAGCATTCAAAGACAGAGTGATGAGTTCAACCACACAAGAACTCAAATTCACATTTTCCTGGAGAAGCATCAAACTGCTAAGTAGTCCACCATTGTTGTTATAGTCCTCCTGCTTGTGCACAGCTATTTGACTGGAATCAGAACACGCCTGCGCTAACAGAACTATGTTTTCACTGTTTCAATAGGATCTGTGTATTGTCACTTTAAATGACAACAGACAGCATTTCCAAAGTTCGTGTTTTCAGCTGCCCAAAACGCTGTGGTCTTGTAAAGGAAAGCCAAAAAAACAACAATACTTTCCTGTTATTAAAATCAAATGCAAAACTGGAGCAAACTGCACGGAGCTGAAAAACTTTAATGATGTTTTTGTGATGATGCACAGTTCTTGGCGCTCTTAGTGGCTGCATTTCATTCTTGGTTATTTCAACCTGGAGCATTTTAAGTTGTGAGATATCTGACATATAATTCCCTGCTCTGACGTTAATGTAAATATGTACGTTTATGAAAATATCACTCAGAAAAGATCTAGAAAATGTCAGGAGCTCATGTGTGAAAAAAGTCGAAGCGAGCCTGGGCTTCTTCTGACTGAGGGAAAATGCTAACCAGTTGTTTTCTGGCTCCTCCTGCCATCAAACTCTGTTTTCTTCATGTTCCAATGAAAAAGGGAGACAGGAATCGCGCAAGTGTCAAACTCAGAGCCTTAAATATAAACGTTATTCCATAAACTTATGTATGACGTCATAGTTGCTATTCACATTTGAAAAAGTTTGTGCACGCAAACTACCGAGTGACAGTCTTGTATTTCAAGAAGATCTTCTCCACTCACTTAATTACATTTTTTCAAGGCAAAATATGTAAATCTAGTGTTCATAACTTTGTTGTTCTGCCCCCTGATGGCCAGCAAGTGCATGACAAGACTTTGCATAGGAGCATTCTCGCAGCAGTTGGATCATTAACATTCATCAGCGGTGATCTCCTCTCCTTGTGCTCATCTCACCCACGCTGCACCCTCTATGGCTAAATGAGGTTTTCTGCCTCCAGATGGCAGCGAGCAGTAAACCCAGACCCTTTACTTCAAAACAACCCCTCAAAGACACTGTGTTAGGCTTTTGTTTGAAGAATACACCTTGGTAGCAGCTCAAAAGAAATGCTTTGGTATAATGCTTAAAAGTAGAGTCAAAACACAGCTTGAGATTACAGTAGAGCAGGGTTTTTGTGGTAAGTTTTCACCTCTTTAAACCCATCTCTAATTCTACTAAACTTTACTGTTGGTAAACATGCTGCACAAAGAGCAAAATATTACATTAAATTTATCGTGCACAGTGTCTGTTATAATGTTAGAGTAGAAACTTGTGAAATGCAGGATTGAAGAAAACTGAAGTGCAGTGCGTTAGTCGAGGCACAGAGAGAAACCCTGCCAGTCTCATCCTGCAGCATGCAGCGGTGCAGTGCATCACAGTGGCCTCTACAGGATTAATCACAGTTCAAAAGCTGCACAGTGAGTGCAATAACCTGTGTTGAACCTGTAGAGGCCAGTGCAGCTCCATTTTCCTGCCCTGTGTGATTAGCTCTTTGTTGCTGTTTCCAAACTCTCCCTCTGAGGTGGGACGGTGCTGCTGCAGCCTGCAGGGTGCAACAACATATTTATCTCTGAGCAGGATGAAGAAGAAGAAGAGGAGGAGGAGGAAGTCCCTCAGGATCAGACCGAGACTGCGCTCAGGGCTGCCTGAAGGACGCCTGACTGTAATGTTCTCCATGAATGATGAATGTGAGATGCAGAGCAGGACGCTGCTTTTCATCCAGAGGAGGTAGCTGTTTGTTCACCACAGAGAGGCTCAGAGACTAAACAGCTCTCCAGGTCTTCACTCGCTGGATGAAAGCTGCAGCTTCAATTCAACACATGAGGAGGCGAATCTGCACACTGCAATCTGGGATTCATTGATTTAGTGAGGAAAACTCTCAGAGTGGGAGCTCAAAATTGTGTGATTTCATTTAACGATGAAGATGATAAGGAGAAAAACAAGATGAATTAGATGTGTGATAAAAAAAAATGGTTAAAATGCATCTACTTCAACAAGACCATGCTATTAAACTATCTTGTTATGTATCTAGTAACACTGTAAAATGATGTCAGCTGGACCAACTAGATCCAGATTTGAGGCTAACTCAACACAATCCAAAATTGTTGCTTTTACATTTTCTCAGAGTTTGACATAAATGAAAATCAGGATCTGTTTAAATCATCATTTGCAAGTTTGACCTAAAGTCTGCATAAAAAGGTGGATGGCTTGGTAGCTCTCCTGAAGTGAAACCAAAATGTTTAGCACTCCCTCTGCTGGCAGTCTACAATATACGTCATAAAAGAGGAAGGAGACATGAGTCAAACGATAAAGTAAAGGCAGGAACACAGGTCAAATCAATGTTTCTCAAATGCAGTCTATAGTATAATAGCAATGGCAAAGAAGGAATGTGACATCATTGTTTACATCTGTGTTGACCTATGAGGCTCCTGCTGTGCTGTGTGGATAGAATTATAATGGTTGAGGAGCCGGAGTCTCATATTTGCAGAACGGAGCTCTAAAGGAATTGTGTGGGGTCATACTGAGAGCAGCATTTGTTATTCAGTGGTAATTGAAAATTCACCTGGTTATGAAACAGACTGAAAGTTCAACACAGGAACAGCTGTTTGCTATGTAGTTTAGTGGTCTAGGCTTTGCATGTGAAGAGGATTGTAACGCTGAAATAAGTTGCAACTGTCCCTGTGTAAACAGCACCACCCAGTGTTTGCACATGGTAGTATGAGGGCTGCGATGATTACACGAATAACAGTCCAATCCTCATTTTTGCAGAACAGAGCTCTAAAGGAATTGTGTGGAGTCATACTGAAAGCAGCTTTTTTTACAATAGGTAGTTTCGCCAACTTCGCCCATGCTATTTGGCCTCATTGACTCTACAGTAAATGAGACCATAATCGAACTAAATGAACATCATGTTGTGTTCAATAAGACTGTAAACCAGAGATGAAGAGTATAAACTAGGAAATAGGGAAATATTTTCTGAGGGAATAAATCTGCTGCGAGTTTTAATTGGAGACTTTGGGGCTTTTTGGGAGTAGACTGTTTCTGCAACTAGTGAAGCCGCCCCCTGCTGGTCAGTGCAAAAAAGACAGGTTTAGGATATTTTTTCCACTTATCAGGGGTTCAATCCACCATCCTTTTACAACCAAATAGATTTTTTCATTTGATCTGAGTAAATTTACATTTAAATAGTTATATCTAAAAATGCTTTTTCATCATTAGCACAAACAGGCTCCTACAAAGTTAAAGCATTAGCTTACATTTACCATTGCTCTTTTTTATTCCATTAGCAGCTTTCTTTCCCTCTAAAATCTTCCATTACATTGTGTTCTCTTTCTATTTTCAGCTGTTGTATCTTCTCTCTTCACAGCCTCCCTCCTCCCTCCCTCTCCTCATCATTTCAGCCTCACAGCTCGGTGTCTCTGCCTCCTCATACCTCCTCTCCGCTCACTGCTCTGACATCCTCATCTTTTCTCCCCCCTCAGTTTCATCCTGAGCATGTTTATTTCTCTCTGTGTGCCTCAGAGCGCAGCACTGCAGCACACTTTCAGGTGTCAGCAGAGCCGATGATGTTTGCTCTCTGCTTCTTTTGCATGCATGGTCAGGAGCAGACACTACAGAGGCAGTCTTGCATCCATACACACACTTACGCCTCTGGATCAAACTTTTCTGTATCTTTTACTGTTTAGCTGTCTCTATATCTCCAACATCGAGAGCTAAACTGCAATGTAGAAGAGGCTTGTAGAAAATAAATGTTTGGAGCTCAATCTATCAGAGCCCCCAGTGTAGTGTGGTTCTCAAAACGTACCGCTATGATGATATTTAAGTATTAACAAGCCTTTTCTGTTTTGCAGCTTTGTACAGTTTGCTCTTGTTGAGCGTCTGATTAAATACATGAGCTGTTAGCATCTCCACTCTCTGCTGGATAGTGCACTCTCATTCTGACAGCTCGAATCTGTTTTCATAGAAGATGAGATGAATTTGGAGGGGACACTTTATTGTGCCATCTACATGACAAATGTTGCAGTTTATAATCATGGAAACTGAGAATTTCAAGGCTTGATCTAAATAGGCAATTGGACTGGGTGAACGTTCTTAAAGATATGTCTTTTCTCCGGTTCAGTATGTTTACATGCACAGTGAAAAGATCATACCTTGATTAGGCCATTTACTAGGATTTTTTACGAAAGGAATTTTTGACAGAAGCATGTCCGCCTCTGCAAATGGTCTACTTGGTCACCTGGAAGTTGTTAGCAGAGTTTTTTTGACCTAGTTTCCTTGAGGTTAGTCACATGCTCCGTGGTGAAAGTGTTTTGATTGTCCAAGAAAGGAATCCAAAACTTAATCATACATTGGTCAAAAGAAGTGACTCATAGGGCTCTATTTTCGTGCCCGCCGGCGGAGTGGCGGACAGTGGCTCACCCCCTGCGGAGGTATTTTCATCTGGCGGAGCCCGGCAAATGGCCAGTTTGGTATTTTCGTAGACTGAGGCGCACCGAGGTCTGCCAAGCTGGGCGTGGTGGCGCAGGGCGTTCTAACCTACCGTTTGGGTCTGTGAGAGGTTTACAGTGATTTGGATGAGGAAATACTCAGAAATACAATTTTGCTCTTAGTTTTCTCATCTGTCCTCTAGTATCAGAAAAATGTCATATAAACATATAGTCAACAAGAAAAATATGATTTTCATCAGAGTGGGTAGAAAATAATAGAGGTAATTAAACAATGACCTCAAAATAACAAAACAAGACAGCTCTTTTACACCACACAAGCATTTTAATGGCTAGTATCTAACAATTAGTCACAGCTGCATCTTGAATATGACATTCTGACCCTATATGGTCATTGCATAAGCTTTATACACATATCTATATGCTCATTATTTTGCTAATTTGAATTACACTTTCCAAAGTTGAATATTTTATCACAAATGCAGAATAAAGTGGGTTTAACTGGTTAACATTGTCCACTTTATTGAGAAAAGACACGTCCACAGCCCTGGTGCAGCGAGGTGCAGACAGAGAAGGAGGGGGCTGTGGTGAATACATTACAGGAGGGAGAACTGCAGGATCAGCAGGAGGAATTTTAATGATGGTGAGCTTCAGTTTTGTCCAATCACATCAGCTGTTTGACTCTTTTAAAAGAGTCTCTGCAAACAGCCTCAGCGTCCTGCTCATCAAGACACTCAGCAGTTTCTGGATACTCTGCCACGTCCTGAATAGAACACTTAAGAGGGCGTGGCATCTCAGCAGGGCGTGGTCTCAGGTGTTACCCTCCACATGCCCGGTTTTGATGACCTGCTGAGCTTTTCTTTGAAGTGAGGTGGTCTCATATCAGCTCAGAGTTTCTTCTTGCTACATGGTTCTCCCAATCCTTTAAGGTAGTTTGCATCAGGTCTGGGTGGTATTTTACGAGAGAAGCAATTATGACCGAGTATTTTGACTGTAGAGTAAATACTGAACCTATCCTACATGATCAACTTGACCTCTAAACACCATGATACCAACAAGCAGTTCCATTTCCTATCTTTGCTGGTACCATTGCTTGTATATAAAGGCATATATCATGCCCCCATCTCCTCCTCTTGTACAAAAGTTACACCAGAATACCTGTGCTGACATATTATACATTTACAGTCAGTGTCTGATGCAGATATGACATATGAAAACCAGACTGGGATCGTGTGTCTTATAAGCTGATGGAGTCAAGCCCAGAACTGTTTGAGAGATCTTTGCAGGAGAAACTGAGAGTTAAAGAGCTTTGAACCATTGAAATCAAACAGTATTTCTATGACAGACTACATATCAATTGGCTGATGACATATAAATTTGCTAAGGCAAATGCTAAGGCATAGCAAAAGACGGTAAACATGTGTGTCAGAGCTAGCTGATTCAACTAGTGCTCAAGTGAGAAGGCAGAGCAGACAGCAGAAAGCATTTACTTTGTGGAAATATTTCCACTGTTTGAGATTTCGGGCAAAATGGACAAAAACAACAACACAGTGTGAATTAATTATGTCGAGGCTATCAAGAGCTTGTTTTGCAATGTTGTCATTGAAACTACTGTGCCTAACACTCTGTCTCTACCTAGTTTGCTGTCAAATTGTCACTTTACAAATAGCGTAAGCCTTAAACTCTGTTATGCCATGGTTGTGGGGTCGACACTCTAAACTCTTAGAAGGTTCTGTGGGTTACCTGATGTCTGGACAGTACAAGCAACCTGTGTTACAAGTCCAGGGTTTGAGGAATTTAAGATTTTTGGGAACGCAAGAGTACATTAACTTTTGTCTACAAGTTACACTTAAATGTAACGTGTTACTATTTGATAGCTGTAATCTTAGATCGTAGCAAGTTACTTATATGAGTTACATTACCCAACAGATCTGTTGACTGATAATTGTTACCAACATGGTAGAAAGGGTCATAATACATGTAGCATCACTGTAAAAGTGAACATTACCTCTCTTTCCTAATACATTACTACTTTCTATCCCTGTCGAAGCCTCTCCTGCTCTCAAGAGGATGATCCCTTTCGATACTAACTCCATGACTATTTCTGCAGCACCCCCTACAGGACAAAGGTGATATTTAAGCACCTCTGTCCTGCTAACGCTCCTATTGTTGTTCGTAACAGACGTCGCATGTTATCTGGTGTCTCTTTGTCTCTCTCTTGTCCTTTCTCTACCTCCCTATGTTATCCACAAGATGTACCACCCGTTTTCTATCCTGCATCTCTTCCTCCCACCATCATCTTTAACTCAACCCGTGTTTTTCTTTCACTCCTGTTCCCTCTTTCCCCCTCTCTGAGCCAGCTCTGTTCGTTAAACATAAAAAGCTTCTTTCCCTGCTGCCAGTCCAAAGAAAATCTGTTTTCTTTTTCCTTTTTGTTTCTGTCTGGGTCCCTGCTGCTTTGCTCTGCTGCTCCCCCCTCCTCTCTCTCTCCCCTCCTCCCTCCTCCTCCTCTGCTTTGCTGGCTCTGCTTTCATTCCAGCCTCCTCCTTCTCCTCCTCCTCCCCCCTTCAGCTCCTCCATCCCTTCGTCTTCCCTCTGGAGAATAGGGGTCATTGCACAAATGATTACTCAGACCCCGGTCGCCATGGCAATGCTGCCATGTAACGGGCGACAGGCATGCACAGGGCAAAGACGCCGATTAGTAAGCCGGCGATGGAGAAAGCAAGCGCTGCCTTTGTGTGGCTTCATTTTGCCTCAATTTTTTCCTCAAACACTGTGTGTGTGTGTGTGTGTGTGTGTGTGTGTGTGTGTGTGTGTGTGTGTGTGTGTGTGTGTGTGTGTGTGTGCTAACAGGGGAGGGGAGCAGGAAGAGAAAGAAAGCCTGCAAACATTCTGCTCACAGCCTGCAGCTTTGTCTCCTCTCTCTCGCCTTCTGTGTCTGAATGACGAAGTCTGCTGCTGCCGCTTTAATTCAGCAACGGTTCTAACGGTTCTGCTCGAGTTTATCAAGTCTGTTTGGAGCAGTGTGCCAGAATTTAAAAGTTGCAGAAATGGTGGGAAAACATGCAAATGCGAAATAGTGAAAAATCAGAGCATCGCCAGCTCATGTGCTGCTGTTATTAGCTTTGAAAGATAACCCGAGGGCGCGCTTAAAACAGGTTAAAAATGTCTGCCCTCACGTTGGAGTAATAGGTAACTTAGGCCCATGTTAAAATAAAAATAGAAGAAATCAAGACTTTTTAAATTATTTATCATAGGAGAAAAAAGTCTTCATAAACTTATTAATATACAAGAATAAAACAAGAGTATCTGGCTACAGACAAAGCAGACATCTGTAACAAGCGGCAACCTCCCGTCTTGAGAAAGAAGCCAATGCAGACGGCCATAACCTGCAGTTCCTTCAGTACCCACTTGAGACTGACTGCAGAAGCACTGGAAACCACATACACACTGAGCCAAACAGAGCAGTTTTTAGAGAAATAATCAAGTTTACAGCCTGGTTCAAAAATGGTTTTATTCTGATTACCTCAGGGCTCCTGCACCACCCACTGTGTTGGGAGTAAATTCTTCCAAATGTTTCAAAATTATTCAGGACACAAGACTGTGGTATAAGAAGCATGGCTGACTGAGACTGGCAACCAGGAACATGGCAACCATTTGCAATGAGGTTAATTGCCAGCCTTTGATGGGTCAACCAAAAGTTTGGTTGAATCAGCATTTCCAATATTGGCTTCAAAACCATGAAAGCATGGACAATGGGAGGTTGGACCTTTATTTGGATCTTGGCTGTAATTGGAAAATAAGGCAATCTACAGTTATTCTATTGTATTCTAGTTGTTTTATCAACAAACTATACACTCTTAAAAATGTTGGGTTAAGAACAACCCAATTTGGGCAGTTTTCCAACCCAGCGCTGGTTAAATATTGGATAGAACACATGCTGGGTTGATTTTACCAAACTAATTGAAGGCAGAAGCTGGTACCCAACAGTGCTTCACAAACTTACATCTTAACAACAAAATGAAGGTCTATATGATAATATCAAGTCATCTATATGGTAAAGCAACAGTGGGAATGGAACAAACCTTGCTTTGTATGTCTCTTTGCTTCAGCAGTTGTGGCATCAATCTGGTGAGTGGGTGGTGCTTGGTTTCAAATGCCCCAATGTCTACCCAATGTGTTGGGTAGTCCAAAATAAACCAGCAAAACTGTATAGAAATTACAACACAACAGCTAATAACTCTGTTGCCAACGTAAATAACCTTGCGAATTGGGTACTCAGAATACCCAACTTCAGGGGAATAACCCAAATAAATTGACCAACAGGCTCAACTTAGTGGTTGGGTTGAAAAAACAACCCAGCATTTTTTTTTTGTGTGTAAGAGTTTGATAATCTAACTTGCAGTTAGGAATCAAACTGGTCATCTGATGTAGCTCTGCGCGCAAGCAGTTAGTAATCCTTTAGTGCATGTTAAGTATGAGCAATCTGATTTGCATTAAATTTATTCCTCATGTCATTTTCACAAACTTTAATAGTTACCTCAGTTTTGTAGTAATTACCCAAATGTACACCACCTGTTCTTCATGAAAAACAAACAAACAAACAAAAGAAGAAAAAAAAACAGCACATGTCCAAGAGTTTTTCTTTTTTGTTTCTGGAAAGAATCAAACATGATGGTGGTGTGTGTGTGTGTTTGTTCCACCATAAGCATATGTGGTGTGAGCATGTGTTACTTATGCAAGGCTATATCAGATTACCCTGAAAGGGACGAAGCTGAATAACATGCCCATACTTAGTCAGAACTTTGACTGTTTTGACTGAACAGCTGCTTCTCGCCTTCATATGGAAACACAAACCTGAGTGACCGGACACATGTAAAATGAGAAAATAATAAATCCATAGATAGTGAAGGGTTTCAGTGAAAACCAGTGCAGCACTTGACCGTTACATTGATTAATAACTGAAATAGCTGTTGGAGACTTCTACTCATGTTTAGGTTCCTCTGTTGTATGAGCTTAGATGAGAATTGAAGGACCTTACCATTGAATACAACACTTTTATTAGATACTGTGCTCGTTCTTTACAAAACCCAAAGTGGTTATTGCAGTCAAAAAAAATCCAATGAAGCACTTGGGTTACCATAGTCCATATAGTCCTGTACTTCTCCTTATGGCTCCAGTTCCGTTGGCTTTCTTGGAGCACATCAAGTAAATAGCTGCTCACTGATTGGTTATTGCCAAGCTTGGTTATGTCCTGACACTGAGTTGCATTCCCTTGCAACCCTAAAGTTTTTATGTTTGAAGCTCTGCTGGTCAGGTTTTGCATTCAGTACATTTATGCACAGTTAAGTAAAGCTACAGTTAAAGTTCTATTAGGCGATCACAAGAACTGAACAACTTAACAACCCCACTTACTTGTTAACTTGTTATAATCTGGTCATCTCCCAGTTGACTTATTGACGATGAAAACACCATCACTTTTACTGTTCAGCACCTTTTGTTTGTACGATAAAGTTTAGTCTTTTTAATGTCCTTTCTTTGTTTTTCAGGTTTTTTTTACTACCTGGCTTCCTGGAAACACATCCAAGCTGTTCAATTTCAGCTCAAAGCCCAGCATGCAAACCCTGGAGCATGCTCAGAACGCTTATGCAGGATGACCATACGCCCTCTTTTACCCGGACATGTCCTCTTTTTGGAGGGGGCTGTTTAAGTTTGTCTGGGGAAGTTTATAAAATCCTTCAAATGTCTGCTGTTTTGTACGTAAGTTTTGATTTTGTGTCACGTGGACAAACTGAGTTAGAGTTACTGAGTCGATCCAACCCGCAAAACTCTCAAAATTAACTTTGTGTGACTCCGTGACTCCGCCCCCCGCATAGTCGTGTCCTCTTTTTGGGAAGTCTGAATATGGTTACCCTAGCTTAGGTCAGTTTCGGTGAGCTGTAAACATGACACAGAATTGATCCCCAACCGCATCAGTCTTCTGATGCTTCCAGAGGGTTCACAAACAACTTTCCAGATCTAAACATACAAGAACTGACTGGTAACCCTCACAAAGACTCTACACACTGTGAGCCCAAAGTCTTTAAATTTAATTTGAGATGGAAAAAAGGAAGAATTTAATTTTCAAAAACATTTATTAAATAAAGCATTTTAGGGGTTCAAAATAGGAAAATGAGAAAAACACAAAACTAAACAGGATTCCCAAATACTTTGCTTTTCTTTTGGATATTATCAAGAAACACTCAGGCTTATCCATCCTCTGTGTTTGTATTTGGGCAAGTGAAGCAATTTCATGGCTGCTCTGGTTTTAAACGGATGAAAGCAAACATTACTTTAGTTGCTGTTGCATCATCAGCGCGAGTGGAGGCAATGAACCAAGCCAGTAGACGGTTCTATTATGATTGAAATACCCAGAGACGCCGAAGGTAGTCCTGCCAATCTGCTGTGGAGGTCATTAGACAAAGAAAAGGGCACAATGTCCAACAGCTTCACATCTCAAGGGACATACAGATACCTACAGACAAAGACCTTGAAGGTGAAGACAGGACAAAACATGACCCATTACAGTGAAGCTGCAGGTTGTGCAAAAGAATCATGTACCATCAGTAACTAGGCGATTGTTGTCCATAAATATGAAGGATTCTCCACTCCAGAAATTTAGTTTTGCAGTGTTATCATAGCCAGTATAGTTGACATATTTTTATCTTTTTAAAACCTGATCTGAAAAATGTTGGGATACACTATAAAGTATTGATAGAAACAGAAAATAATGGTCTGAAAATCACATAAAGCTTATTACACTTAAGTAATGCAACGACAACATATCAAATGTTGAAACTGAAAGATGATACTGTTGTACAATATATATATATATATATATATATATATATATGCTTATTTTAAATTTGGTGCAGCAACATGTTCCTAGGAACAACCAAACAGGTCAAAAGCTGTGTAATGCAAAAAATAAAAATAAAAAACAGGAGGAACGTCTCCCACTAACGAAGTTAATTTCCAACAGGTTAGTTGGAACATGACTGGGTATGAAAAGGACATTCAGAGGCTGAGTCTCTCAGAAGGAAAGATGAGAAGAGGTTCATTACTCTATGAGAGACTGTGTGAGCTAATAGTTCAACAGTTTCAGAAAAATGTTCCTGAGGGTGAAATATGAAAGAATGAGAGGATTTCATAATCTACAGAACATAATATCATTAAAACCGTTGTACAAAACGGACAAGGACCAAACCCAAGAATGGATGGACCTGATCCTCAGGCCCTCGGGCAGCACTTCATTAAAAAAAGACAGGACTCTGGAGTGGAAATTACTGCATGGGCTCGAAATCAAAAGATACCATTGTCTGTATGTAAAACTAGATATAAACATGATTCAGAAATGCCTGTGACTTCCCTGGATCGAGGCCTGTATAAGATAGACAAAGACAAAGTGAAAATCTGTTCTGTGGTCTGATCAATCAAAATTTGACATTCTTTTTGGAAATCATGGATGTCCTGTCGTCGGCTCTAAGGAGGAGCCGATTACAGTTTTAGAGTTAGCATCCCCGATGGTATATAGATGCCTAAATACTCATGGCATGGGTAGCTTAGACATATGGGAAGGCTCCAAATAAACAGATCATTAACAAATGAAAATGGTCTTTATCTTATAAAGTATATCAGACAGACAACTTGGGCAATTGGGTAACTTAAAAAATTAGATAACAATCAACCGATTCTGCATCAAGTCTGCATGTAAAGACAATCATTGCTGCAGTAGCTCTTTATCTGACTATTTAAAACAGGCTCAAATTAAGATGTCTTCCACCTCTAAGACGCGGGATGTGGGCGAGACAAAAAGTGAAATAATGAGTGTAAAACAGAGACAGAGAGGATGATGCTCAGTGTTCCTGCAAGAATCCAATTGCACAGCCGGCTTTCTCACATTTGCTGTTTGGTTCAGCTCAGTGTGTTTGTCTGTGTGTGGCTCTGTCAGCTTTGTCCCTCAAAGAGCTTTTTTCTTCTCGCTTTTATTTTCCTAGAGAGAGAGAGAGAGACGGAGGAGAGAGGGAGAGAGAGGCTGGAGCCAGCAGTCTGGAACGAGCATGACAGAATTTGAATTATAGAAGCAGCAAAGGGGAGAGGGAGCGGGGGAGGGAGGAGAGCGGGAGAGAGGGGGTTGTGTTTCAGTGTGTGTGCGTGTGTGTGTGTGTGCATCTGTTTCTGTGCAGCAGGGTAGAAGACAGAAAGAGAGAACTGTTCAGCAGAGGAGGCTGCTATTTGAAGGAATTGTTGAAAATGGTGAACAGTGTTTCGGCTAATTTCTCATTTAGAGGTGGGTTCTCTGCCATTTTTTGTAGCCAAGATCACGCTCAAGAATATTGTCAACCAGTTATTGCTGTCACACTCGTCCCCAAGTATAATTTGCTGATTACGAGTCAATCGTTTTGATGCATTGTTCCACTTAAAAGAGGATGAATTCACTTGCTTAGCCATAGGTAGCTGCACGGGGATACTCATTTTCACCGGTAGGTGTCAGTAGCAGGATTGGTATGCCCTCGATTAGTGCTCTGGTCCTGGTATGGCAGGATGTAAGCTTCGACACAAATTGACACCAGTTTTTCCACATGCTATTTGCACACCATAGTTTAACCATTAGAGTGTCTTCATGCTGCAACTATGGTAAAAACAACAACACCACCACTCTTTTGAACATTGCATACTACTGAAAATATTCTAGGCAGCTCAATTGGCACGTCAAAGGTGTGTCAAACTGCAATCGAATATTACCAAGTTTATGTTAAAGCTTTAAAATGTGAGCTCCCATGTACAAGCTAAGCACACAGATGCAGGCAACCGCGTCACAAAAGCTAACCAAGCACTATTTTGGGATGTGTGAATCATGGATATGAACTCGAGAATTCCCTGTGGAAATTTTTGAAAGGGCCACTGGGGCTACTGCCATAGTGCGTACATTATGATGTGATTCTTCAGAGATTTAAAATCAATAATACTAATTAATACACGCTGACGTAACTAGTCTATTTAAATACATGTGTGTTTATGTGAGAATCACCACAGATCTGTGGATGAAGCAAACAGAGAAAGCAACAAAGTGCAAATTTTGCGTTAACCAGGGATCCCTTAATGCTAATGAGTCATCAAAACTGTCTCAAAACAACTGCACACCATGTTAACACTAATTGGACATTTCATATATGAACTCTTGCATATTTCTTTAATGTGCAACAGTGTTACCCTTTCAAAAAGTACAAATAAACTCTGTATTTGACACAATAACCACTCTGAAGCTCTCTCCTACCTGTAGTGCATTGGTTCAGACCTCACTGATGTAGCAGTGCAACATTTGTTCATAAATCATAACGTACATTTCATGGTATCCAATTGATTCCTAAACCAAAACTGAGGATTAACAGATTGAGAAACATGTGCCTAGCTCTCTAAATAATTAAATCACACTGAACTGCACTGAAAAAGACTGTGTTAAACCAACTCGTGTTGAACTGCACTGTATCATGATTAGGATTTAAATCGTATGATGTCGCATTGCATCATTTGTTGCTGCATATGAATCTTTAATGTGTCGGATCACTGACAATGTGTGGAGATGTATCAGCCCCACATCAGAGATACTGAACCGCAGTGACATGAGCTGTAGTAGCTGTAGTATGAAGGGATAGGAAAGGAGAACTGGTTTAGGCTGGTAATTAGAGGGAGAAACCAGAAGACAGGAGTGGTGCAGAATGCTGTCATATACATACATCAAAAAGTTTTGTTATCAGAACTAATATTAAAGGGGCAAATATCAACTTACTGTAAAATCCACTGGCCTCTTGAGTCCAGTAGCTTTCAAGAAGTAAAACTCATACTGTATCTGTGACACTCAGTATTTTTTTGTTTTCGTCAACAGAGGATCAGGGTATTTTTAGCAATGGTGCTGCTTTGTTCCCTTATAAAATGAGGGTAATCTGTATGTATAAATTTTATTGAAGTAGCAGGATTTCAGTGTCTTCCTTTAGATCTCTTCCCAAAACTTACTTAGGTGGTTTCGCTTGTTCTTGAACATCAGCTTTGTTAAACATTAGCCTTAAGATATTATTCAAGTATTGGATCTTGCTTGATTGTTTTCAATTAATATTTGTTTGAAACTTTATTAACCTGTTTATTGGTATGCTCAATTTTTTATAACAACAGCCATTAACTGTAATGGGCTCAATTTTCATGCCCGCCGGAGGCACGGCAGAGGATGGCTCACCACTGTGATGGCGCACAGTGGTATTTTCGTCTGGCGGAGCCCAGCGCACAGCCAGTTTGGTATTTTCATAGACTGAGGTGCACCAAGCTGGGCATGGTGGCACGGTAAGGGGAGGTGTCGACAGAATCAGCTGGCGCAGTGACATATTCATGCTCGCAGGCGGTGTGGAAAGTGCACTGAAAGCTCGCCGATTCAAACCTGGTCAGCTTTTAGCGTGGGTGGAGTGCAGTTAGTCTAGTGGTATTTTAGTAGACCGGCAGCATACATCACTGATGCCTCACCGGCAGTTTCCACAGTGTCAGGCACATTTCAGTTCAATAAATTATCAACAACAACCAATATTGAGTGCAACTATCTGGATCAGCACATACATTTAGATCTATATCAATATATTCTGATCTTTAATGCTATTATTGGAATTTGTTTATGTTGTGATCTGTGTGCACAACCCGCCTTTGTCACGTTGGGTTTAAATATATGCAACTTTATGTGATGGTCTTCATTTGTGGAAACAGGTGTTTGTCTTACCAGTGGGTACAATACACACACCAATTCCCTCTGTGCTTATATGAAACAGTGTGCAGGATGCCCTCTGCATCATTATCATTATTATTATTTCTATTCAGGCAGAGGCTGCTATCTTTGTGTTGGTTTATCAACCAGCCAGAGTATCTGCAATCAGCTGACACGTAAACGTCCAATAAGAAGCCAGCTGTTGTCACAGCAAAAAAAGGGAGAATAATTAAACTAAAGAAAAAAATTGCATAGTTGACAAAGAAACCCGTTTAGGCATGCTGTTTTTTCCACACAGCAATCCACAGTAATTGATAAGGGAATCAATAAAAGATTGGATCAATTAGCATAATCTATAACAGAATTAAAAGCCAAACATCACCCTTAGAATAAAAACACATCTCAGAACTGAGCTATAAACCATACTTGCTTAGGTAATACAATGAAAGACATCACCACCTCATGCCTTGAAACATTAAAATTACTCGAGTCTATTGTGGACATTCTTCATTCTACACACTGCACTTTTAATTTCTGCCCCAAGTTGTATGATTCCAGTGAACAGGGACCAACACTGTGTTTTATTGCTGTCGGATAAGTCATACTTTCCTGCTGGAAAGTTTTACAGTTTAACATGGGATGTTATGGGGAGCGACTCAGTTTTGGACCCAGCCTCTAGTGGTCAATTGAAGAGGTGCAGTTTTCCCCCACTACTTCCTCTTCTTTTTTTTTTTCATAAGGTTTGAAGTGTGGAGTTTCCTCGTGACATCATTGCAGAAACTTATCCCTCTTGCATGTTCTGTTACAGAGTTTTTCTTCTCCTTGGAGATCCATATGGAGAATAACAACGGTTTTTACTCTACCCTATCTCAACACCTCTGTCTCTCACTTTCTCTCCATATTCAGACAAACCTGACAGCACAGCAGGACAGAGCATATATGAGTTCTCTGGTGTGTATTTGATGGTATAACCAACAGCAGTTACACACCCAAAACCCCCAAATGCACGTAGAAACCCGTCAAACCTTCATCCTGAAGCCACACCGAGCCAGGAAGGTGCTCAGTGTGTGTGTGTGTGTGTGTGTGTGTGTGTGTGTGTGTGTGTGTGTGTGTGTGTGTGTGTGTGTGTGTGTGTGTGTGTGTGTGTGTGTGTGTGTGTGTGTGTGCAGGGAGGGGAGAACATTCCAGAGAAGGAAGACAAAAAGAGAAACAGAGAGGGACAGACTTCATTGTAAAGACTGCTGCAACTCGATCCTCTTGCATACTGAATATTCCCCCAGAGGGTTTTTTCCATTACCCCAGAACGGTGGAGTCGTTTAGCTGATCCAGCCCAGCTTTTCCACTCTTTCTTTTTTCTTTCCTCCCTCCCTCCTCCTTTTTCTTTTGCTGTATTTTCACAGACACATTGTGCAAATGTAACCTTTTGCAAGCCCCAACTCCCCCCTCCACTCCCCCCACCCCCGTCCCCAGGAAGTTGGCTAGCCACTTTGCTGCCAAGAAATATGAAAAACTGGCAGGCTGCCCGTTTCATCTGCAAACACACAGCGGAAAAAGGGAGGGAGGATTGAAGCAGCGGGAGGGAGGGAGGGAGGAAAGGAGGGGGAGATTGGAGGTGACACAGAGGAGAAGGAAATACTGCTGCTGTGCTTGCCACGAAGAAGAAAAAGAGGAATGAAAAGCAGAGCAGAGAGAAAGAGAGCTGCAGAGAGATAAGGATGGATTTTACTTGCATGAAAAGGGGCCACATTACTGAGTGAAGATAAATCATGTGGAACATTTTCTTAGCAGCAGCAGAACACCACATGGCCACTGATGAGCCCAGAGAGCCGGGTTAACACATGCACACACACGCTACCCAGTCCGTGTGCCATGTGAGTGAAGTGGAAACACATGCACACACATACAGACTTGCAGAAAAATAAAAAGGTTCTTGATACAGCCTCTTTAGAGAAATAAACCTTGATTTTGTTAGAAAAATTGATAGAACTGTAGCTGAAAAGTGGATGAATTGAAGGGCATTTCTGTAAGTTAACTCATTACACATATTTTTTTTTCTTTTTCTCGTCTTAAACACATAATAGACAAGATAAGCAAAGACTGCTTTATCCACAGGAGGAGATAATATTGACAAAAGTCATTTTCATAGATGCATAGTTAAAGCTCCTGTAGGGAACTTTCAGTCAGTGTCAATTATGGCTCCCCCTGTGGACAAAGTCTCTGCTAGTATCTCTGGACAAAAAAATCTCATCCTGCTGACTTTTGACAGTCAAATGTATATATTTTTTGTGAATATTTGAAGTGGAAATTGTAAACCCAGATGTTTCTTCAGCTGCTCAGCTGACACCTACCCCCTCTTGCATCAGTTGCAGGTAGTAAAAATGATAATATGTAAACTGTCAATCTTGTTGCTGAGGGCCGGTTTGCTTTTGGATAACATAAAAAGGCATTAAAATTTATTTCAGTCATCAAGAAACATTTTTAAAAAAGAACTTCCCATAGGAGCTTAAAGGAATGCGTTGATGTATTTCTAAATAATATACATAATAATAATATAGGTCCTAAATACGTCAAATAATTTTCAAATATTTTTTCATAAATTATTTTTATAATTCATGTTTACTCGTAAATTGATTAATGAATTCTTAAACGGTTTATTAATTCCTTTTTTATGCATTTCCTTTTAACAAAAAATGCTTACATTTTCTGCAATAAATACAATTCCTGCAACCCTTGTGGTCCTCCATATATTATCATGGCTCACCTAAACAATGGGTTTTGATACATACACAGCAGGTCAGCTGATGGATGATGTAAAATATTAATAATGCATTGTCAGTGATAACTGTTTTAGAGTTTTAATGCATTTAATAAAATACAATTTCATAATAGCACCCATTATTTCATGCACATTACCTAATATCTAATATAATAACATCAATATCTAAAATCTAATAGTTATCCAAACATAACATGTTTTGATGAATTTATGCATTCTTGAAATTATAAAGTATATTAGTTACACAATAAATTCAGAACATGACTGATAATAATGTCAGAAGAGACACTAAACTACATTATTCTGCACATTATAACAGAATTTATATTGAACACTAGCCAGTACCGGCTTTTGGTTAGATACACTGTTACTTACAATGGAAATCATGTTATATAGAGATACAACATTGCCCCACAGCAGCCAGGCTGCCTGCCATTTCAGCCGACATTATCATTGTTTTTCTCAGTCAGTCTCGTGAGCACAGACATTGTCTATCTCCGCTCCACAGGTGTTTTCTTCTAACTCAGAAAGTTCTTTAACTCTCATACCTAGTTGTTATTTGTGGTAATATTATGAATGTTTTCTTCACTTTTGGTGGATGTCCCGATCATTCAGCTCCTTCTTGTGTTTAAACATCCATTGTTGGTTTCTGAAATGTCTCTTCTCTTGTTTCCTCTGCTAGTGATCGGTCAGCTGTTGACTACCATGATGAATGTGTGGATAAGAAAGTATGTTTATGAGAAAGCCAATGGAGTATTTACTTTAAAGGTCAGACTCAGATGCAGCAAACGGCTTTTGTTGAGATATTTACAAAATTTGATCAAACAAAATAAGCAACCAACTGTTTCTAAATTTACTTTACTGTGTTGAAGTTTATCATTCACATAACTTCACACTTGTTTTGGTTAAATACATTAACACTTTGCTATGATGTTCTGCCTGATATGAGGCTTTTTTGAAAGTCATTATTTGTAGAGTATCTTGTAAGATATTATTTCTTCTACTTCTGCAGATAATTTGTTTAGTAGGGAAATTAAAACCTGAATTCCATGTTTTGTTAATGAATCTTTTTTGACCTCTTAAAATTTCCTTCACCGGAGAAAAACAGACGTCTTTATTCCAGGTTTCCTCTATGAAAGACATCACCCAGCCCTCATTAAACAGTCTCTACCTACTGTCTTTGTGCTGAATGATAAATTAGAAATTAAATGATTGGTTTGATAACAGTGCATCACACAAAAGTAGTGCTGGGTTACACAATAAGACTGTGAAAACATCTTTCCCCTATCAGTCGTGAACATTTTTTATTTCTATCGAGGTCGAGAGCTGTGGAAAGAGCTCGAAGGTTTTTTGATTCTTCAGAGAGTCTCTGGTTCCTCCACAGAACGTCTGCGTGATGTGTCTTCCTGCAAGCTCTTCCTGTGGTTTTGACGTCTCCAAGTGATGCTCTTCCTGTCTGTTGCCTGGCAACAGGAGGGAAAAAATAGATGAGGTGATGAGTGAAGGTGAGCCCGAGGGAGAGGAGGAGGAGGAGGTGGAGGAGAAGGAGGAGGGTGGAAAGGAGAGATGGTGGGGAGTGAAAGAAACTGGTTGTTATTTTTTTTCTTTGCAGGCTTTTGTGGATCATTCCGTTTTTGTTCTCCAATGTTCCTTTTATATCAAAAAAACTACAGGTGATGTGGTGTGCAGTGGTGTGCTGCTGAGTGCAAGGCTGCGAAAAATATCAGAATGTGATTACAGGAAATGTGCAACACTTTTGAAAATAGAGTCCCCTCCATGTACGAGGTGTTATCCACGTCAGCTGTAGAAGTTTCTGCTGTATATTTCTCTATATATCTTTACACTTTTCAGACTGATTACTGTCTAGTTATGGCAGTCTTGAAATTTGCACATCTTTTGCTTGCAGAAAGAACTTGAACCTTGAAAAAGTTGTTTCTAATGAACCTGCTGAGAGATATGGAGATTAACCACGCATTTTAGTCACACAAATAAAAAATGTTTCTGCTTAGACTCCTTTGTGCACATGCAACTTAATGAGCTATTATTTGTACAAATAGCTAGTTAGAGCAATAAGTGGTATGTTCAGTAACTAACTGCTGAGGATAGACAGTAAGTACCTGGGTAAAATGTAGAGAAACAGGAGTGTTCGAAGATGTGGGCTACTTAGGTTAATAACACTGCAACATGTATAAAGACATTTTAAAATGCAGAGACATGGTAGAAACTTTGTAAAGAAAATCACAGGGGGGAGCAATGAATCAACAGTTATGCAAAGGAATTTTGTTCTGCGTAAACTTCTTGGTTGTTCTGACTGACTGACTCAGTGCACTCATTTAGGTTGTTCCTTAAAACTCACTTTTATCTGATTTGACTTGACCTGAAATGTCATGATTTTATGTTCAAATGTGTAACTGAGTTAATGATCTGAGTGGGTTGATCCCTTTAAACACATATTTTTAAATTTGCATTTTTCTGTTCCCTGACTTGTAAAGCACTTTGTAATTGAGATTTTGAAAAGTGCTCTATAAATACTAATTTCATATAATTTCGTTGCATCCTGATCTGTTTCCGGTGAGTCTCAGTTTCCCTGTTTATTTTAACTTAAAACAAAGCCTTACTCTGAATTACAATCTGTTTTTTGGTGAGTTACAGTTTTTACTATGATCAAATATAGCTAGTTTGGGAGTGTGAGGCTCCACACAAAAAATTTTGATTTTTTTCTCCATTCTTCTGTTTTTGATGTGGTGCAGTCATGTGGTTTTGGTGAGTCTGGGTTTCACTGTGAGTAGTAAGTGACACAAAGACTTCCCTCTAGCCTACATATGTGTTTCCAATGAGTCTCTGTTTTATTTCAGGTAGTAAGTTACGGGGGCATTTTTGTAGCTCACAAGTCTCAATTTCTGATGAGTTTCAGTTTCACTGTTAAGAGTTGGTCAAACAATGGTGTCACTCTGGCTTTCAGGTTCAACATGAACCTTAAAACACATTTAATTCAAGGTTTTTGATGTAAGCATTATGATTCAAATTTGTACGAAGTAAAAAGACAAACTTTGCTCAAGAGAAGAAAAAAAAACTTTTAAAAAGTTTGTTAAATGAAGATCAGGTCATCATCTCTAATGCATTCCAGGAAGTCAAGTCAGTCTCTACACTGGTTGTCTTTAGTGACACAAACTCAGTCAGATTAGTCTCAGTCTAAATTTTGTATCAAAAGCAGACTGTTTGTATACAGATATCAGTTTACAGAGGATGATTTATTCTCACAAGACTACCACTTATGGAAGCAGGGTATTGCCACAGTAGATTGTGTTCTGCCTGTTTTTGCTCTCCATACTGCAAACAACAAAGCCTGTTGCTGTGTGATTGGTTAATACTCCTAAGAATTCAAAAGTACGATTGACTAAGCATCCCTAGCATACAGATGACTTATTTTTTGGTAGAATCTGTGAAAAAAGAGTACAGACATTAAAACCCCAGCATGCTTTTTGAAGAAGACATAGATTTAGAGATCTTTGCCATCCAAACCTTTGCTTCAAATGTTCTGCACTGACATACTCAGACGATGTTGAAGCGTTAGTGAGTCACCACAGTGACGCATACTGGTGGAACATTTGTTTTAGTTTGTGTGAGCATCTCTGCACACAGAAACAAACCAATCTTCATTAAATTTCATCACTATTACATGGAAATAATAAGCATGAAATAATCAGGTCAAAGAAAGTAAATGGATCAGTGTCATTACTGAACCAGTTAAAAAAGCAACATCATTTTTCCAGCTACTTTATTTTCAGTATATTTAAGGCTGAAATATCAGGGAGAATTTTGCCAGTTGACGTCAAACTGATCTGTAAGTGTTGCATTGATTCACCCATTCTCGCATTCCTCCTCGTGCCCTAAGTGGGAGGATGCAAGTGATGACAGCAAGGATGCATAAATGACAAGAATCCTGATTGATAAAATTCCTTGGAGAGACAGAAAGACCAAGGAATAAAAAAGAGACAGAGTGAAGGAGGGGGGGAATAAAGAAAAGGAAAGGAATCACCAGAAGGGAAAAGGTTTGGTCCCTCAGCTGTAGAGAGGAAGGGGGAAGAGAGGGGGGAGGTTCAGGAGGAGAAGGAAGGATCAATATCTAATTTCAGTGCTGAGTTCACTGTGGACGGTTTTCCAATAAGACTGGGATAAAACACCAAAGTTTGAATAGTCGTGTATCTCTGTCTGCCTCCCTGTGCATCTTTCTCCCTCTCTTTGTCTTTTTTTCTTTGGCTCCGCTCTATAAACTGCAGAGCAAAGATGTGAAGTTGAACTGAAAAGAAAACAGTATGAACACTGCATTTAATTACCAAAAATGTAAAACCATGAAAGCAGGATACTTAATAAATCACAGGATAAGAAACCTGAATAAGTTGACTTTTCCTGGACCACAAAAATGTAACTGGAGGCTTTAAGACCTGATATACTAAGAAATCTGAGCTTTCTTCTGCTACCAGACTAATTTATTAAATAACTTTGGTGGAGCAGAATCAATAGAGGATGAAGCTAGCGGAATTAACGCATTGCTAGCTGACAGCTTGCTAATTACTTTTAGCTTTTTTACCACATAAAAACTACTACTTGTTAATGTATACGGTCAAATTAAGTGGTTGACCATATACATTAACATGCAGCATTAAGCAGAGCTACAGCTATGGCTAGATTAAGCAGATTAACTGAACTTGTTCCAGTTACAAACATTGAGTGAGAATCACGTTATAGACAAAAGTATGTCCGCCTCACTGAGGTAAAGTGGCAATAAGCCCCTTTTTGGCTAGTTACTGTCAGACCCCAACACACTGAGCCATCAATGCTGGTAGTAAAACAAGAAGACTAGTGGTTGTCATGGGTCTGGTCCAGTCTGGTTGCAGTTTAGCAGTCAGTAGTCATACTTTGTAGGTAACTATTGAAGTAGAAATGACTGGATTTGAGTTCTTGGTGTGGAAGACCATGGCTGCTTTAGGTTTTGTTTACCATGAATTGTTTTACACCAAAATATGTCGCCAAAATAAGACAGCACGTGACGTGCTCAGTGATGTTCTTGGACATTTTAAAATAATTTAACTTGACAAATTTAGAGACAACAGAGGAGACGTGACAAAAAAGAGAATTTTGCTTTTTTTTATTATTACAAGTACTTCAAATGGCTTTAAAATGATATTAGATCCTTCCATTATGGTAAAGTGGCTTCCTGCAGTTCAAACTGTTGCAGAAGTGCAGAGTGAAGGTGTTGAGGTGGAGTTTGCCTTTCTGAAATATTTATCTGGAAAAAGTACCAATGCAACTTTGTAGCAGCTACATAGTAAGCTCCACATCTCTGCTTCCTCTTAGTTCATTTCTTTCACCACAAGTCCTGTTATTAGATTTCTCTATCAACTCTCTATCAAATATTTACTAGTGACTGAAGAAGCCTTTGGACCCGGAAATGGGTTTCATGACCAGGGTGAGGTCACATTTAACAACCAGATGGATTAAAAGTTGGTCCTATACTCGTCAGTTGATTTATTCCCACAGCAAGTTTGAGGTCCCAATTTCGAGTTTCAAACCTTAAGTGAAACATGATGGTCCTTTTGTAGACCATGGTCCCATTCAGAGTCAAAGAAAACCCATAGTTGGAAAGAATTGATCAAGTTAGCATCAGCTAATAACTCTGCATTTGCTTGCTCCTGTTCCACCCTCTTGTTCTTGTGTTGGCTCAAAAACAAGAAAATTTAGTCAAAAGGCCAGACTGCTGTCAACCAAAGACCAGCAACTTGTTATATACATTCAGAGTGATTGGTACTCAATGTGCTTTACTCTGGATGTACACTGCAAAGCACAAAGGAGGCAGAGGAGAAAATTATAGCTTCTGAAATATCGGCAGCTTCAAGACGATCTCAGAAAAATCAAGAAAAGAAGCAGTTTGTCATTGTAAAGATGACGAAGTGGCATTCAGACATCATATTCAACGCCTTCCTGCCTTAACACAACTGAGGTACATTGTTTTATTTGTCTAATTTCAGCACTTACTGTCTTTTCATTAAGAGGCTATGCAGAGACAAAGAGCACTGCCAATTGTACACTTCACAATCACACGCACTGGTAAAGCCTGCAAAAGAGTTTTCTCTTGGCTACTTTATACCTCCTGCTTCTACAACCATCGAAGTGTGTGTTCAGGGTGGGAAGAACAAATCTTTAACACCAGATACCAAAGCTGAACTGAATCACTGGTGCCACCAGCAGATACAGAAACTTTTTACACTAGAGCTCCCCTTACAGGAGGCTGAAGGCACGGACATCTAGGTGATACAGCTTCAATGTTCTGCATGATTCGAACTGCTGAAAAGCTTACTAATAGAAAGGAAAAACAATGATCTGCTGCTGGGTTGTTAAAAACCTAGAGATAAGGCTTCTTTAAGCTTACATAACAGAGCAAATCAGACTTAAAGGTCCCATAGAGTGGTATGTTTAGCTTCTTACAACATGTCCTAATTGTCTTTTTTAGTTGCAAAAAAAAAGGTTACATATCCAGCCTCTGTTGAGGATCTGCAGACTCTCAGCTTCTAACCTTATCGTCCATACAGTGATCTATGTGGGTGGGAGTGTTATGATAATGAGGTGCTGCACTGATTGGCTGCTTGGTTATTGATGTTGTTTGGTGGTGGTAATGGTGGTGGTGTTGGTGGGGGCTTACATGGTGAGTGCACCAGGAGAACATTCACAGGTACCGAGCCAAATGTTTCTTGGTTGGTTGTTTCGTGAATGAGACCGAAGATATGCTGTTCATGTACTGAACCCCATGTTTTTAGGGTTGACAAAACTGTCTGTAAACTCAGTGAAAAAGGCACTGTTTTTATGTTTTTTTATTTTTTTGCCAGGACAATAGCCAATTTTACCACTGATTTTTTTTCCTTGAGTGTGACTGCAGCAAATAAATACAAAGTGGAGACCCTTACAGATGTCACATCTGCTGCTATTGTGTCTCAGGCCTTGTACACATGTAGCCTGGTACTTTTCTGAACAAATATCCAACCCCCTCTGTTTAAAAAAAAGCCTCATTGTTTTCAGATAAAATCCCATCCACACAAAACTGCATAAGTGTGCCATTGACCGCAGTTATAAGAATGCCAGACCTAGAGCTGGTAGTATTTTCCGAAAAGTTAGACCCGTTTTATCCAATTAGAACAAGCCTTCCTATGAAACATAGCATAGAATACCATAGCATAGCACTGTGTAGTTCATTAGTGTGGACCCACAAAGAGCTGGAAATGGTTTTAAACATTGTTTTGGAGTATAAAGTCAACAAGATACAAGAAAGGTGGAGGACGTATATAACTGTGCCATCCACTCCCTGACATAAACAAGAGCATCTTAGCAATACTTAGTATATGACATTTAACTATTAGTTGTCGCGGACATTGATGTTTGGGAATTGAAAGCTATCTATGTCCGCACACAAAAGTCAAACCAGAGTTTTCCAAAATCTTCACTTTGGCCGGAGTTTGTTACATCATCATAGGTGCAAATTCAAAGTGCCTCACCAAAGTTGTTTTTCCAGTAAATGGACTACAAATAATGCAAAGGTTCTTTTGCTTTCACAGTCTCCGGGGGTGAGAGACTTGAGGCTGACTGCAGTGTAGTGTATGTATCATTAAAGGAAATGGGTTTTTCTCATTATATGGGACCTTCGATATAATTGGAGACCTGGACTGAAAACTTATTTACAGATCATATGATGTTACAAAATCATATGATGTTACAAAATCTTATCTTATCTTATCAATCTTAACCCATCTTTATAAAAACATTCTAGGGCTTTGAAGGCACATGCCAATCTTGAGTTTATATGTTTATTTCTGCAGTTAATTAGGACATTTTAATGTTGGGCTCTTAGGGGGTTCACTCTCTTTTAGAGACAGCCTTTAGTGGACATTTGAGGAACTGCAGTTTTGCTGCTTTAACTCTGGCTTTGTCTTTTATTCTCAGACTTTGCTATTTGGCCTTGTCATTTTGAGATTTCACAAAATGCGTAAATTATTAAACCCCTTAGTGGTGGTTCCATGAAAGACACTCTTGAATTAATCATTTTTCATTGCCTTTCAGCTTTAAAAAATGTCTGAACAATACAGTCATCTATACAGAGTGACTTGACTTCTTTTGTCCTTATTAATTACTGAATTAAACTGCTTGCAAGATTTTACTTTGGTGAAGTGATTCATGCCAAACTCTAGCATACAGTGGATGATGCATGTTCAGAACTACTGTTATTAAAATGAATATGTAACTTCTGTTCATACAGTTGCACTGACTTGCATTAAACATGAACAATAATTACTATTAATCAGTTATGTTATCCTGTTTTTACTATTTATATAAGTGTAAAAATCGTGATGAAACAGGTAGTAGTTCATTGTAGTTTATGGAGAACATCAACGATATTTTGTTAGTTAATGTAATATTTATAGAGACTTTAAATCCAGCAGATGGCAGTTTTTCCTATTGAATACCATTGGATACCGTGAGACTTCAGTATGGATCTCTTTGACAAAAATCACACTAGACAGGTCAGGAGTTTCTCATTCATAACTCTATACCACACTGCCACCCGGTGGATTTTTACAACACTGCAACAGCACCATTAAAATCTCCCAGCAAGTGCAATTAGAAAGTTTTCAAACGTGTGTTTGTGTGTGCGCGCACGTACATGTGTGCGTGTGTGTGACAAATAGTTAAAATCTGTTTCTAATTTGTTTGTTCTGTGAAAATTCTCTGTGTTTTAGTTAAATACATACAATTTCTACAAGCTTGCCAAAACATTTTAGATTTACTTTTTGAGCTTTGCTACAAGATAAGGGTTTTTTATATTATCATGTTTAGTATTATTTAAAAGTCAATTGGTTATATCATATTTTTCTTGCAGTACAACATGACTTTATTCGTATTAATTAGATAGTTTGTTCTCAGTGCAATAATATTTAAACTCGTGATTTCCTCTGTTAAGATTAATTTTAATTTAACTTTAATTTTTAATTTCTGACCTCTGTAATGAGTCTTTTAATGTCTTGTGTTAAGCACTTTTAATCTTGCTGCTTTTTTTAATCCTTGTGTTGGTAATTTTTTGGATTATATTTTATGGAAAAAATGTATCCATGTATTGGCCAAACTAATCTGTAACTTTTAGATTTAATAAATAACAAGGCTCCTGAATCATATAACTCATTACCTACGATAGTATAATTAAAGATTGTCGTTTTAGGTCCACTTTTCCACACTTTTAGTTGTTTTGAAAGTCGTCGGTAAACATTACCGTTTTCAGCCAATGGGGGGCGCTGTTGTCTTTTCTCCTGTCAGAAAACCAAATAAGGAAATGACGTTGAGCCGCACGGAGCAGGTCCCAAATAGAAAAGTGAAGCTGTGACACCGGGACCCGGTCTCAGAGGGTCAAAGAGGGTCTGAGAGAGGTCGAGGAGGGTGCTGGACCTGGGGCTGAAACAAACGAGGTTAGTACAGTTAAAGAGAATGACTTTTGTACAGTTTAGACACGCTGGAGATGTTTAATCTGTCTTAAAAACAGAGATGTCGGCGGTTTAGTGTTAGCATCGTGGCTAGCAGAGCCATGGTAACAGCAGCTGAGGTGGCACGTGCGGGGCCTTAAAGGGGACTTTAAAATTTAATTAAAAAATATTAAGTGATTATTATAATGTGGCTGGAAAGTTGAAACCTTATTCTTATTTTGTTAGTTATTATTAGCATGTAGCTATGGCGTTACACTTATCCTTTCTAACATTTCTGTATTATTTATCTGATTAATCCGGTTATCTTTGGCTGCGAAGATGATATTTGAGCTTAAACAACAAGAAAAATCTGTTATTCTAAAATTAGTTTATGACTGTGTGGTTTCCAAAGTCATGTAAACAGCCATACTATCCCTATATTTTAAAACTTGTGTAAATCAAATGTACTTTAGTAGGCCATGCATTTTATTCAAAACTAATACTAAAGGTTTTTAGATATGCCAATATTAGTAAGGTATTGACCGCGGATAGTGATAATACACAGGTGATAATCGTGATAATAATCATTCATAACAATGGTACAGAGAGAAATAAATGGGTAAAAGTAACAATAAAAGTTGAAGTAATTACAACATCAAATAAACAGAAATCAGAGTTTGAATCTTAACTGTTCAAGAAGATGTGAGTTGTTTAGGCTTTATTGTAATGCTGTTCAAAATACTGGCCTCGTCCGGTCTGCCTGTGCGCTCTGTAATGTTGGTCACAGCCTCAGAAGGAATGTGTTCCCTCTGCTCCGGTCACAAGACGCCTGCTGACAGCTGAATAACTGCTGGCCAGAATCTGCTGCCCAAATTTGGCTGCAGATGGGTGTGTGTGTGTGTGTGTGTGTGTGTGTGTGTGTGTGTGTGTGTGTGTGTGTGTGTGTGTGTTTGTGTGTGTGTGTGTGTGAGTGAGTGAGTGAGTGAGTGAGTGAGTGAGTGAGTGTGAGTGAGTGAGTGAGTGTGTGGTCCCAATCCAAATATCTGCCAGGTGATAGACCCCCTCCCCTCCATCTTTAACATTGCTGCAGTGGGAACAAATGAATAGTGGAGGTGAAATATCTGAAATGAGGCAGACGGATGTCTGACACCTCACATGAAACAACAACACACTTTAACGTTGCATATAAGCACCTAAAGTACAAAACATGCTTGTGGTACAACAGTAAAATAAAGTCAGATATTAGGGGTCTTCTTATTTCCAACCCAGATATCAAACACAAAGTTCTTAATTAGTTTTTTTTTTAAAAAGTGCTGAAAAGCAAATGATGAAATCCTTCCCCAGATTTAACCAGTGTGTACTACAGAAGTCTGTGACTGGTTGATTGTAAATCCACACAGGTCTTAAATAAAGGAATCATATTCTTTTAATAACTTTGAAATCAAATCTGAAAGGAGTGGCAGCATAAAGACACAAAAACTTCAATTTTCCTAACATAATTTAGTTTGACAAGGTCTGCATTTTTACAGCGTTGTCCTCTTCCCAAGTGCTTATACAGTAAATTTCATGAGTTCGTCTTTAGTTTGGAGAATTATTGAGGTTAAACAAAACTGATTTGTGTTTTTATTTCTCATACAAAGTGTTAGATGTGAGTAATGTACATATAGTTGATTTTTCACCTTGTTATCTGTGCACTGTAACAGGATGGGGGACACAGCAGAAGTTGAGGGCAGCTTCTACTCCAATGCAGAAGACTACTGGAGGGAGGTTCCCCCCACAGTGGATGGCATGCTGGGGGGATATGGCAGCATCTCCAGCATCGACATCAACGGGTCCAAGGCTTTCCTGCAGAAGTTCCTTGGTGTAAGAAACTTGAAACTTCTAGTCTCCCTCCGTTACACTCCTCTCTGAAAGCTTCAGTTTGTGTCACAGCATTTGTTGTCCGTCTTTTCAGGAAGGTGAGGGAAAGACCGGAACGACCTGCGCTCTGGACTGTGGTGCAGGCATCGGGAGGATCACCAAGCGATTACTGCTGCCTCTGTTCAAAACTGTGGACCTGGTGGACGTGACCAAGGAGTTCTTGGACAAAGCTAAGACGTACCTGGGAGAGGACGGAAAGAGGGTGGGAAACTACCTCTGCTGTGGGCTGCAGGACTTTGTACCAGAGAGTGGACGCTATGATGTCGTCTGGATACAGTGGGTCATTGGTGAGTTAATGGATGTTATTTGGGTAAAATAATGATAAATAGGTATTTTGGACATGAATTAACAGCACAGAAACATAAAAGCCATACCTGTGCTTAACTTCGCTTGATCATATTAGTAGTATTTTTAAGTAAACCTTATTTCTACTTTTTTAAGTTATGAATTGAATTTTTGGTGTAAAGCTTACAAAATGTTTGAAAGTACGTACAACTGCGCTGTAGCTTCTTCACAGGCAGATAGATACAGCAGCTGTCACTCACACATACATCTATTAGATCTGTGTGGGCTAACTGTTTACAATTTTTTTAACTATATGATGGACCTAAAACGTATGCACTTAGGCATAATCTGTCCTCGCTTTGCAGTCCTCTGTACGTTTTGATGGAGA